>OX422218.1:43355441-44695122 GCA_949130495.1 Sambucus nigra
AAGTATTGATAATCTGAAATCCATATATAAATCAAGGCTGTTGTGGATTTCAAATCACTCAAATCATCTCACAAATCTATAACTTGAAATAGATCTAAAAATATCTCAATATTAATTTGAAAATTTGTGATTTATAAAACGAAGTTAAAGAGGCGCTCTTAAAGGGAATTTTCCTCTCAATATGTTTAATTTCAAATGATGAAAACTTTTTTTTCTTTTGGAAGGAAATAATGTATATTTATAGGCTTTTCAAAAGCTTTAATCTATCATGCGCATGTTGAAAAAAGATCATGACACAAAAAAATATGGACATGGAAAAGTGTCTCACAATTCGCACATTACCGAAGGCCATTCGTGCGCAAAGATTTAGGCATGGAAAAAAATAGGGTTAAAAGACAATGGTAATGCACACCAGGGCATAGACAAAAAATTCAAGGCATAACAACCTTGATTCATGATCACGGGTATGATTATCAAAGCTGCGAACGACTAGGGAGAAAAAAATAATATTTGAGAAAAATTCCTTTAAATGGATAATGAAGACCTTATCCATTTTGAAAAATATACACATACTCTAAGGAAAAACATATGTTACATTTTTGAATATGTATAAAAAGTTGTGAAAAAACAAATAATAAACAAATGAATCACTCCATCAAATGATACACTTTAGTTCAACAACAACAAAAGACTTTAATGTCCAAGAATCGCAAGATCTTGTAGTTTCATAGTCCATCAGTGTATAATCAACAAGACTTTCTCTGAAAATCACCATGAGTGCATTTATCTCTTGGGATCGATATAGTACAAGACTCCACATGCCTTGACACGGAAATAAGTTGATCAAACTGTATGTAAATGTTTACATTTTCAATCTCCCTCTTTGGCTATTCTGTGGAAAAATCCCAACGACCAAAATATTTGGATTACGACAAGAAAGAATAACCCCATATTAGCCTCATAATGAGATAAACTTGTCAAAATGTACACAAAATAAAATAGACTAACACAAATACTTAATGTAGAATCTTGGTATTAAAAAATATGATGATTCTTGAAGAAATTTGAATAACACAAAACTACTATGTTGGAACTCTGTACAAGAAGAAACTCCCCCTTCCTTATAATCCTCTGTAACAACCCGAGACTTTAGAGACGATAATTTATTCATTTTGGGAGAAATAAGTATTATTTTATTTGGAGAATTATTAAATTGGCATCTGAGGTCAAAAATCCGAAGTTGTTAGAAAGTGTTTCGAATGGCAATTCTGAGGGTGTAGTTGTGTTCGGAAGGGTCGAGAAAGTCAAAATGACTGTACTTGGGGTCTATTTAGGTTCCGAAATATATAAAGTGCGTTTGACTCGAATTAAAGTTACCGAGTCATTTAAAGTGTGTATTATCATTTAAAGTTGTGTATCTTTGGAGACAAGGATTAAAAAGTCTACGAGAGACTTCATTCTCCTTAGAGAGAAAGAGAAATTGAAAGAAAGAAACAGAGAAGAAGAAAGAAGAAGAAAAAGATAGAGAAAGTGGATTTCTCCGGCCATTACGCGATCTCGAGGACGGATCAGACCCTATGAACCCGAGGCAAGTGATTAAACTTGCTAAATAATTGTTGTGTACCATTTATTGCATGATTTGTGGAAGAAATTTATGGGTTTTAGGTTTAGTTTATCAAAACCTAATTTTTGGGTATCATCTTAGATTTGTTTCGTAAAAATGGATTTGAGGCTATAAATTAGTTTATATGTGTTCTTGGATGATTATTGATGATATATATATGATTGGGTTGAAGAGAAATAAAGAGAAAATGATTAAAATAAATTTTGGGATTTTTTAGTTTACTAAAAAGTAGCCATTTTCGAGCCTTCTGATAGGCCGAATCGATTCGGCCCCTAGCCGAATCGATTCGGAAATTTACAGGTGCCCAGGTCTGATTGACCGAATCGATTCGGACCCCAGCCGAATCGATTCGGCCTAAGATAGAGTCCCAGGTCTGATGACCCGAATCGATTTGCCTTAGAGGCCGAATCGATTTGAAATTGGCCCGAATCGATTCGGAAACACGGTTTTTTGAGGGATATCTTTCTAGGGAGAATTTCATTCCATTTTGTTCGAGGTTATCGATTAGGAACCTTTATAGGAGTTATGTAGAGTATGTTTTGGAGACTTTTAGGGGGTTTCCCTCTTCGGAAATTATTGGAGTCTTATTGAATTAAATTGAGGAATACCGATTGGAGAATATGGTATAATCTAAATGGGGAAGTCCACTATTATTTGAAACTCTATTTGGATATAATTATTAAATTCACATGAAAGAATGAGAATGAGTTTATAGATAATGGATTTTAGAATCAAATCCCTAATGGGATAACTTAAAAGGTTCATAAAAATAATTGAACCCTATTATGGAAGGAGAATTATAAATGCTAATAAATGTTCATACGGATATAGAAATATCCTTAACGATGATTGATTTGGGAGATGTTTCACACAATGAGAAACGCTAATTGATGTGCATTAGGATAAAGAATATCCTTAACATAAAAAGAATTGAGACACAATTAATAAGTTGAAGCGACATGTGAGCTTCAAGGGAGAAATAGTATAGTGTATACTAAGTGGGGAAGATGTGTGAGAATTGACGGTTATCATATCAAGAAGGAATTATACTAAATAATAATATGATTTCATCTACGCCTAAGAGCATACCGTGAATACGAAAATAATGTGGTAGGTATACCTTATATGATGGTATATCTTTATATGATGTGATGATGTATGTATACCTTATACGATGGAATATATATAGTGAAGCATACCCCCTCCTTGCTATCATTGGGAAGTTGCGCGCGATGAGGGTGAGCATCCTGGCTCGATGAACAGGGTGTGGATATTCCCCAGGTCATAGTCGTCCATGTGATTATTATGTGATATACAATATTATTTTGGGGGTGAGAAGTCGTGGGTATGTGTTGTTCTCACTTGCCGGTTAGGAGCTATGACCGCTTCCCGGGACGTTGTCAGCGTTTGTATATCACGAGTTGGGTGTCGTTGAACCCCACCAGGTAGCCCCAGTTTTCTACATGGTATGGGCAACTAGAAGATGATAGCATGTGAGCCTGCGTCCATGAGTTATAGCTCGTTTGGATGGTTATTATATTATGGATGTGATTGGTTATTCGAGTATCGAGGGCATAATGGACCTCAACGACCAACATTGCCAATAAGTAGTGTATCGGGGGGGTCCTTGTTTGGATTTTTCTTTGGCGAGACGTCCCATGCACGAAGGTCAGTGTAATGTTGGAGTGTGAGGATAAGTTAGTCCTTAATGCTCTTATATATAGTATATACTTCTCGATGATCGAAAGTGCCAGAAGTAGTGTATCGGGGGGGGTTCCTTGTTTGGATTTTTCTTTGGCGAGACGTCCCATGCACGAACCGCCGCGTACTGTTGAGAATTGGCAATATTAATTAATTAGAAATTGAGTAATAAGAATTTGGGTTACATGCATCATGCATTGAGGGATTAATGAATCTCGAAAATCAATACTATCAGGAGTAGTGTAACGGGGGGTTCATTGTTTGGATTTCGCATTTGCGAGACGTCCCATGCACAAAACATAGTGTAGTATTGTGAATTGGGAGAAGTTTAGTCCTAAGAACTTAGATGCTAATAACTCATCTATTTAATTGTATATTGTTGGCTTAACTAGAATATGAGAAATTATAGTAAAGAAGATGTTTATGTTTATTGTATGATTGGATTGGAAATGGGTATGTAAACCCTATATGTTAAGTAAGTGAACAAATGAATGAGAACCCTAACATTTAAAGTAAAGTATATGATTTAGATGGAATTCAAATAAGTGTAGATTGCGAGATAAGTTAGATGGTTTTAATTGAATATTCATATTGGGATTTAGTTAGATTTATCTGCCTAATTAGATTTGGGCATTTAATTGGAGATCACGTGCATACGTTAGTTGCACGCTTTAGTTGAGAGGTGAGTAGGATTATTTTGGAGAGTGCAACTCCATTAAATCATGTAATAATGCATTTATAATTATTGTGGATTTTAATGCACTTGCTATAAAATGTTTTCAACTCAGGCTCTGACCCGTTTATATTTTCTCCTCCTATGCATATATATTGTATTACTTTAGGTGTTCCTCGGCAAGGATGCCATAGATGTTTATCCATGCAGAGTATTCGTGGAGCTGTAGCAGTAGCGGACTGTTGCGGCATTTTGTTATAGTCGGTTCCTATCTTTTGTGTATCTAGATTAGGATTCAGTTTGTACAGTTGGGTTTATATTCTAGTTTTGTATACCAGCACTTTCATATTTTCTTTCTTGGATTACTGTATTGTATGTGACCCGACAACATATTCGGGTATTTTACTTTGTACATTGTATTGTACTCTTTTATATTATTGGAGTTTGTATATATCACTCATCATAGTCAGATGTAGTATTGTGTTATTTTGGTTGCATGATTGGTTTTATTGGGTGTTAAATAAAAGTTTTAAATTTTTGGCAATCTTCTTTTAACGATTTCGGGTAGTTAGCCTTATATTGTTTAGTATTGTTACTTGATGTTGAGACTGAGCCATTTGAGATAGCTGGTTTAATGTAGTATAGGGCTGGCCACCCGTTAATATTTTGAGAGGGTTGTCACAGATGGTATTAGAGCATCAGCTTCTAGTGTCTTTAGGATCTTTGTGCGCTACTGTGATCTTCCGTAAGCGTTCTTGATGTAGAGCCTTATTATTACAACTGTTGTATTAACACTTCCATATCCTTATGTGATTTGAAAACATTTGAAAGGCGTTCTGATATAATTTTTGTTGTTTCAGATGCCACAAAAGGGAAGCCATTCAGTCAAGGAAAATAAAGGGGATTTGGAACCCCAAATGCCTCAAAGGAACATGACTACAGATGAAGTTTCCAATATTGTGGCACAAGCGGTAACTGTTGCCATTTCTATGATGGCGCATCAATCTGCCGTTCAAGCAGCCCAAACCCATTTAGGACTGTCTTTGTGGGAATGAGTGAAGGAAGATTTTAGTACGGGGCATCCTCCAGACATTTCAGGGGGAGTTGATGCAATGGTTGCAAGTCGATAGAAGAATAGTATGCAGAGGCACCTCCATATGGTTGAGTCTAGTGAGGTGCAAAAGCAATTTTTTGCCACCTTTAAGTTATCGGGTGCAGCTCTTCAATGGTGGGAGTCTTTCACCACATCTGAACAGAGAGATACTTTACCTATAACAGATTTTTTGGAACTCTTTGACCGAAGGTACTTTCCTTCCCCAATTCCAAAGGAAATGAGGAGGAAACCGATGGATGTAATTCAAGGTAATAGAACAATGGCAGAATATGAAGAAGATTTTTCTAGGTGGGAGAAATTAGTACCTGATGAGGTAATTATGGAAGATAAGCGTATATCAAAATTTACTCGAGGCTTAGATTGGAGAATTCGGCAGTGTTTGTTAGAGAGTCCCACGTTAGTGACTTTCATCGAGGTAGTGAATACGGCACTGTTAAAGTGTCATGAATATCGTCTTTGTTCACAAGAGGGTAAGAACTTTGGAGACTCAAGTTAATCTAGTAGGTTTGGTGAAGAGAATGCAAGTACTGCGAGTGGGTATAAGTCAGACTATATAGAGTCGCAACAAAATTTTGTTCCCTAGGATGGGCAAAGAGGGTTTATGGGTAGATGTTTCTCTTGTAAAGAAATAGGTCATAGAAAGAAAGATTATCCTAAAAGAGGAAAATGACCATGTTTTGATGAAATTTTGGAAGTGCAACCCCTACAACAGATTCGAGGTCATTTTAGGCCAGGGGACTTTATTTGGGAACCCAATGATGAGGATGGGAAATCGGACTAGAGATGTATGATGTAAGTTAATTTTCCTTGGTGAATAGGATTATTACTATATGAAATTTTGGGAAATATCGTATGGGAGATATTTAAGGTAGGGTAGTGTTATAACCCTATTATGTATGTAATGACCCGAAAGGGAATTTTGAGCAACTGAAGCTCTTATGTTATTATCTTTTGAGAGAATAGATAATTTTGTAAGGTGCTCAAAGAGAGCTATAATCTTATTATGAATGTAAGAATAGTTATTGTGTGATAAGTAGTAATGATAAAGTTGCTTCCTCTTTTTATATAGTCATGACAGACTTATATAATTGTTGTATTCCAGATATGGATAAGCCTAATAAATGGCAATATATTAAAATTATGTACGATGCTATTTCTGATAAGAGTTCAGAATTTGTGGATTATTGGGACGTAGGAAAGTTTAGCTCATAATTATGCTAATTTTTTTGAGCTATATGTTGTTATATGTATGATGAATGTTAAGACCTTGTGCTATGGACATAAGGTACTTTATATGAATATTGTAAGACATAAATCAATTTTTTTATATATTGTTTTCAAAATCAAACTTTTCACGGCCTTTGGGTCATTTCAAAATGATTTTTCCCAAAAATATTTTCAAAACTCTAGTCCGGATTTAACAAACTCTCAATCCCCGACGTCGCCACATAGTAGTGTATTGGGAGGGTTCCTTGTTTGGATTTCACTTTTGCGAGACGTCCCCCGCACGAAAGTGGCGAATGTCAGGAATTGAGAGGAGTTATTTCTTTGGAACATTCAAAATTTTTGCACTATTAAAATGCTATTATTATATATAAATATATCTATGGAATTGTGATATTTTTTAGGCAAATGAAGCCTCATCATGATTGGTACGAGTAATAGCTCAAATATAAGGTATATGGGCGCCCTAGTTGTGGTAATTGGATTTATAAGACTTAAAATAAACTTAAAATAATTTCGCTGTGGGAAGTTAGAGGTTTACGTATATGATTAGTGAGGATGAGTGTAGTAGGAACTAGTGAGCTCTTGAGTATTAGGCTTAGCTAAATTTCGAGGATGAAATTTTTATAAGTGGGGAAGTTTGTAACAACCCGAGACTTTAGAGACGATAATTTATTCATTTTGGGAGAAATAAATATTATTTTATTTGGAGAATTATTAAATTGGCATTTGAGGTAAAAAATTCGAAGTTGTTAGAAAGTGTTTCGAATGGCAATTATGAGGGTGTAATTGTGTCCGGAAGGGTCGAGAAAGTCAAAATGATTGTACTTGGGGTCTATTTAGGTTCCGAAATAATTTAAGTGCATTTCACTCGAATTAAAGTTACCGAGTCATTTAAAATGTGTATTATCATTTAAAGTTATGTATCTTTGGAGACAAGGCTTAAAAAGCCTACGGGAGACTTCATTCTCCTTAGAGAGAAAGAGAAATAGAAAGAGAGAAGAAGAAAGAAGAAGAAGAGAAAGAGAGAGAAAGTGGATTTCTCCGTCCATTACATGATCTCGAGGACGGATCAGACCCTACGAACCCGAGGCAAGTGATTAAACTTGCTAAATAATTGTTGTGAGACATTTATTGCATGATTTGTGGATGAAATTTATGGGTTTTAGGTTTAGTTTATCAAAACGTAATTTTTGGGTATAATCTTAAATTTGTTTTGTAAAAATGGCAATTATGTGATTGGGTTGAAGAGAAAATGATTAAAATGAATTTTTGGGGTTTTTTGGCTTACTAAAAAGTATCCATTTTCGAGCCTTCTGATAGGCCGAATCGATTCGTCCCCCTAGCCGAATCGATTCAGAAATTTGTAGGTGCCCAAGTCTGATTGACCAAATCGATTCGGACCCTAGCCGAATCCATTCGGCCTGAGACAGGGTCTGAGGTCTGATGACCCGAATCGATTCGCCTCGGAGGCCGAATCGATTCGCTGGGACGAATCGATTCGGAATTGGCCTGAATCGATTCGAAAACAGGGCTTTTTGAGGGATATCTTTCTGGGTAGAATTTAATTCCGTTTTGTTCGAGGTTATCGATTGGGAACCTCTATAGGAGTTATGTTGAGTATGTTTTGGAGACTTTTAGGGGGTTTCCCTTATAGGAAATTATTGGAGTCTTATTGACTTAAATTAAGGAATACCGATTGGAGAATATGATATAATCTAAGTGGGGGAGTCCACTATTATTTGAAACTCTATTTGGAGATATTTATTAAATTCACATGAAAGAATCGGAATGAGTTTAGAGATAATGGATTTTAGAATCAAATCCCAAATGGGATAACTTAAAAGGTTCATAAAATTAATTGAACCCTATTATGGAAGGAGATTTATAAATGCTAATAAATGTGCATACGGATATAGAAACATCCGTAACGATGATTGATTTGGGAGATGTCTCACACAAGGAGAAACTCTAATTGAGGTGCATTAGGATAAAAGAATATCCTTAACATAAATAGAATTGAGAGACAATTCATATGTAAAAGCGACACGTGAGCTTCAAGCGAGAAATAGTATAGTGTAAACTAAGTGGGGAAGATGTGTGAGAATTGACGGTTAGTATATTAAGAGGGAACTATACTAAATAATAATATGATTTCATCTACGCCTAAGAGCGTACCATGAATATGAAAATGATGTGGTAGGTATACCTTATATGATGGTATATCTTTATATGATGTGATAATGTATGTATACCTTATACGATGGTATATATATATATATATATATATATATATATATATATATATATATATATATATATATAGTGAAGCATACACCCTCCTTGCTATCATTGGGAAGTTGCGCGCGATGAGGGTGAGCATCCTGGCTCGATGAGCAGGGTGTGGATATTCCCCAGGTCATAGTCGTCCATGTGATTATTATGTGATATACAATATTATTTTGGGGGTGAGAAGTCGTGGGTATGTGTTGTTCTCACTTGCCGGTTGGGAGTTATGATCTCTTCTCGGGACGTTGTCAGCGTTTTTAGATCACTAGTTGGGTGTCGTTGAACCCCACCAGGTAGCCCCAGTTTTCTACATGGTATGGGCAACTGGAAGATGATAGCATGTGAGCTTGCGTCCACGAGTTATAGCTCGTTTAGATGGTTATTATTATTATGGATGTGATTGGTTATTCGGGTATCTAGGGCATAATGGACCTCAACGACAAACATTGCCAATAAGTTGTTTATCGGGGGATTCCTTGTTTGGATTTTCTTTGGCGAGACGTCCCACGCACGAAGGTCAGTGTAACGTTGGAAAGTGACTACAAGTTAGTCCTTAATGCTCATATATATATATATATATATATATATATATAGTATATACTTCTCGATGATCTACAGTGCCAAAAGTAGTGTATCGGGGGGTTCCTTGGTTGGATTTTGCTTTGGCGAGACGTCCCACGCACTAACTGCGGTGTATTGTTGAGAATTGATAATATTAATTAATTAAAAATGGAGTGATAAGAATTTGGGTTACATGCATAATGAATTGAGGGCATAATGAATCTCGAAAATCAATACTGTCAGGAGTAGTGTAACGGGGGGGTTCCTTGTTTGGATTTCGCATTTGCGAGACGTACCACGCACGAAACGTAGTGCCGTATTGAGAATTGGGAGAAGTTTAGTCCTAAGAACTTAGATGCTAATAACTTATCTATTTGATTGTATATTGTTGGCTTAACTAGAATATGAGAAATTCTTGTAAAGAAGATGTTTATGTTTATTGTATGATTGGATTGGAAATGGGTATGTAAACCCTATATGTTAAGTAAGTGATCAAATGAATGAGAACCCTAACATTTAAAGTAAAGTATATGATTTTGATGGAATTCAAATAAGTGTAGATTGCAAGATAAGTTTGATGGTTTTAATTGAATATTTATATTGGGATTTAGTTAGATTTATTTGCCTAATTAAATTTGGGCATTTAATTGGAGATCACGTGCATACGTTAGTTGCGCGCTTTTGTTGAGAGGCGTGTTGGATTATTTTGGAGAGTGCAACTCCATTAAATCATGTAATAATGCATTTATAATTATTATGCATTTTAATGCACTTGCTCTAAAATGTTTTCAACTCGGGCTCTGACCCGTTTATATTTTCTCCTCCTATGCATATATATTGTATTACTTTAGGTGTTCCTCTGGAAGGATGCCATAGATGTTTATCCATCCACAGTATTCGTGAAGCTGTAGTAGTAGCGGACTGTTGTGGCATTTTGTTATAGTCGATTCCTATCTTTTGTGTATCTAGATTAGGGTTCAGTTTGTACAGTTGGGTTTATATTCTAGTGTTTTATACCAGCACTTTCATATTTTCTTTCTTGGATTATTGTATTGTATGTGACCCGACAGCATATTCAGGTATTTTACTTTGCATATCGTATTGTACTCTTTTATATTACTGGAGTTTGTATGTATCACTCATCATAGTTAGATGTAGTATTGTGTTATTTTGGTTGCATGGTTGGTTTTATTGTGTGCTAATTAAAAATTTTAAATTTTTGGCAATCCGGTTTTAATGATTTCGGGTAGTTAGCCTTATATCATTTAGTATTGTCAGTTGATGTTGAGACTGAGCCAACTGAGATACCTCATTTAATGTAGTATAGGGTTGCCCACCCATTATTATTTTGAGCGGGTTGTCACATCCACCTAAATCACACGTATATACATATATATACACACACACACACACACACAAAAACACACACACCCTCCCCAATTGAGGATCAATTAAAAATCACCAAAATAATCTTTTCCCTTAATCAAGGATCCCATATGTCATAAAATCGAGGAAAATAACTCACCTTCAATCATAAATTTCTCCCCATTTGTCATAAGAAGGGTATAACATTAAGTAAAAGTAGAAACATGGTAACTTCAATACGTACATGTATGAGAAACATATATAGATAACATAAAAAATACCAAAAGGCAATAAGGGATATAATAAAACAGAAGAATCGTGTGCACATCGTTATATTGTATCCACGAAAATGGATATTGGAAGAAATAGAGGAACGCTAAATTAAAATAGTCATAGGAATGGGGTTAATATGAACCCATGAGCATGCTTCTCAGTAACAACCCACAAACCAACTTAGATAATATCTATGAACTCCAAACCTCAAAAATATCAAAATAGTGACTTAAAAAATGATTTTTCACAAAACTTAGTAACCAAACTACGATAACCATGTAAAACAACATGCTCAAAACTAATGATCAAATAGTGGTCACGATTATAAATAAAAATATAGTATATATACATGAATCAAAAGAGGACATACCAATACCTATGCATGAATGAAAATTTAGAGTTTTCACATGAACTAAAATGTACAATCACTTAAAATTTCCAAAACGAAATTGTGTTAATATATTCAATAACTTAAACATATTCAATTTACATTCGAAACAAAATAATAGTATGGGATGAATCATTTAGTCTTGTATGTGCATAAAATGGAATAACACAAAAAATCAACAAACAACTGTATTAATTGGCACATTTGCAAATGTTTTCAGTAAAAATACAATTTTATCATGAGTTTGATTCTAAGAACAACTTCACATGCGAAAAATCCCATGAAAAAAATGATGTATGAATATTTTCAATGCCAAAATAAAATATCTCTATCATTTTTTAATATCGATTAAGATCTTGTCTTAAGACACTAATGGTAACCCTTATCAACGCATAAAATGATCCTAGTTTAACTCCATCAAAATAAAACAATCAGATCCTCAATGGAGCTCTCTTAAAAACCCATGAAAGATCAAATTATGCATGAAATTCACTACTCCTTATTGAAATGTCAATTATCATCAACATTTGTGGATTCGTGCAATGTAGTATAAACTATAAACCCAAGATTTCAAACAATTAAAATCAAACATATGTTATCATTTATTTTGACTATTTTTAAATGGTCAATTTGACAAACATATTCAACAACATTTACAATAATAATGCTACAAACAATTAAACATCTTTCCATGTAATTACAACATTAAACAACATATTTAGCTTCATATTTGATTAAGAAAAATATCAATATTTTTATCCTTTTTAAAGTATAAACAAAAAATATGTGAGACAAATAATCACACTTAAAGTGTGAAAATACATTTACAACAGGATTCACATGTCGCACCAATAATTGACAATAAGTCTATTTCAACAAACCTTATGCAATCTCTAAGTTAATGAAACCTAATTTTTTTTAAAGGCTTTGTGAATATATTGCCTAATCGTTTCTTCATATGGACATATAGGATGCTAATGATTTTTTGTAATATGAAATCCCTTGAAGCGATGTATCAATTATATATTTTTTGTCCTATAATTGAACCAAGTTGTTAAAAATTTCGATTGAGCCGATGTTATCTTAATATAGTTCCATCATTCATTGATTTTGTAATACCCTGTAATTTTAATGACTTTATTTTATTAATGTAATTGGCAAAAAATAAAATTGGAATTTAGTAAGTATTAATTCGTAAGAGAAATGATTAATATTTACTATATTTATTATTTACTTTTGTGTGATAAGTAAATAATTATATGATTTATTATATGTCGCGTATGACTATTTGCAATGACCACATTTGTGATTGGTACACATGATGTTTCATCGACGAATCAATATAATTCAAGGGAGATACGTAGGATACACACGTGTCGAAAACGATTAATATAAGATTATGATAATTGGAGTTGGTTTACTTAGATGACCATTTAGGGTACATCTATGATCCGAAAAGGGTTGAAATAGTCCAGAATAGGTATCTGAGTGTTGCGTTTGGGTGTCGGGGGCATTTTAGACACAAAAAGGGTCGTATAAGGATAATAAGGTCATTTTATATTATTAATTAAAGAGAAAAAGGGGATTTTGTTTTTTGAAAGAATTATTGGTGTTTAGGAATGTGGATGATACCCCACCTTTCACCTTCCAAACTATAGGTTGGGAGAAAAGAAAGAAGAGAAAAAAAGGAAGGATGAAGGTTCTCGAAGAGAAGGTTCAACCCGAATTAAAGAACTTCGGATATGTAATCCATTAAGTCAAGTAAACACTTGTTGTATCTCATATTTTAATTTCTAGTTAATTACTTTATTGAATTATATTAGAAATTGGGGGTTTGATTATTAAAAATCAAAACCGATTATTGATAAATGAACCTGTTGATATAGAAATATGATATTGAATGAATAACTAAATTTTATTGGAAAATATTGATATAATTTTGGGATTCTAAATGAAGAAGGAATGAACATAGAAGGAAGACAAGAACTTAATGATTTACTTCATATAAAAGTTTTAAATATTCAGTTTTTGATGATTTCCAAGTAAAATTTATATATAGCGATGGAATTTGATTATATGGATGACTTATGAACTAAAATTCGGTGAATTTGGGAATAGAATACCCTAAAAATGAAATTGGGACGTTGGGGATGACTCATGACTAAGAAAAAGGGCTTCCGGTTCGTTCTTTAGAATCTCGTTCGAACCTCATTCGAATGAGATACGAATTTTCCTACGAATGAGATAGGTTATCCATTCGAAAGAGGTACTACTTTTTATTCAAACGGGATGATTAATGACCCAGGATTTTGGGTCAATTTTGAATCAGGGAAATGTTTCAGGTACTTTTATAAAATCGAGAGAGTATGTGGGAGGTTAGCCATGTGAGTGGATAATTGATTAAAAATTAACTTGGGTGTACATATAAGGGACTAGTTATGTAAATAAATCGTGAAGTTGGGATGAACATCGAAATTTGGATGAAACGTGCGAGGTGGGGTTTGCATTCGGGTCCGGTAATGATTATATACGCATATTAGTGGGACATGTATATATATATATATATATATATATGGATGTGTGTATGCTACTTGTTAATTAAACATGTTTACTCAGTGTTCTATTGAAGGAGGTTGTGCTTAGAGGGTAGTCCACCCTAGCATTGCCCAATAGGTGTTTGATTGATTTTGCAGGACATAGTATTGTTATGTGGACATAATCCATGTCTAAGGATATGTGTCGGTTTGATTTCGGTTGGGCGCGATGTGGTATGGTTGCGACTTTAGAGAACATGTATCTGACCACCTCGATTGTATGTGTTATTATTTGGGATCGTGTGTGAGATTCTGACCTTATGGTTCGATGTGAGGTCTAATACCTGGAGACGAATAAGAAAGGATGAATGTGCCTAGAGGTTCAAGATCTGGGATACGATTATACGTATATAGTGACTAATATACATGTATACTTATATTTACAATGTGAATATCTATTTATAATAAGGACGGAGATATGTATGTCAATAACGTGATTATTTCATTACAACAAGTCTTCTGTGAAAATATTGTTTTCATGAAAACCTAATTAAGTTAGTTAGATATAGCTGATAGAGAGTATTAGTGAGGTTGGGCTTACATAGAAGTTGTGTGTCCTAGTTAAATAAAGTAGTTTAGATAGAATAAGTAAAATAAACACGCGAGTGTGACCAATTAATAATTAAAGTAATACAACAGGTTTTTAATGTTTTAAAATAAATATTTACTTAGGAAAATATTTTACTCTATGGGATCTCACCTGCATTTTCCTATCTTTCCTTGTTTTCCTTTTTACACCCCAGGTGTGGTATAGTGGCAGTTGATAAAATAAGGATAGATTTGTTCTGGCCAATGATAGGTGTGGATCCTTGCTTAGATGTTTCATCCATTTCTTCTCTATAGAGGATAAAATATTTCCTTCTTATTCTTGGGCATTTTTCTCCTATATGATAGACTTATTCTTGGTGCATACTATACTTTTTGTCAGACTTTTATTTCAATATTATTTTATTATTTTAATCACATTGTGGATGTTATTTAGTGATCGATGGTCTAGTCGGTTAACCCTTATAATTTATTTATGCATGATGGTTAGTTCATTTATCATGGTTGTATGGATTATTTTTATTATTTATCTTATATTATTACTATGACTCTGATGCTGAGAATGATCCATATTGTGATACGGGTTATATTTTAGTAGAGGATTGACCACCCATTATTAAAATAGGAGGGTCATCACAGTTGATATCAAAGCATCAGGTTCTGGTGTCTTTAGGATCTGTGCCGACTTGCTACGTTGTCAGTGTTACTTTTCTTTAAAGTAGAGACCTATGTCTAGGATTGTTGTTTCTTATTGCATAGTCACGTTCTAATGATATTTTTATGACTGCCGTGAATCTTATACAATTTCAGTTTGGTCTCAGATGCCTAACAACATGAGAGGATGGAAAGATTGTGGCGCTAGGGAGGTGGCCCTACCGGAGTTGCAGGCCACTCAGGGGACAATAACAGCTGTAGAGGTTGTCACCATTATTCTACACGAAGAAAATGCCAAGATAACTTCCATAGCACAACATTTACCCCTGGAACAAACACAGTAGCTAGTGGGACAAGCTCAACCAGTGCCATCAGTTTAGGAGAGAGTCAGATAGGCTTTTCAAAAAGTCCATCCGCTAGAGTTCCATGTGACTGTAAATGTGGTTGTTGCTAGTCAATGGAGGAAAGACATACAAAGGCACTTACAGATGGTTAAGTGAAGCGGCACTCGAAACCAGATACTAGCTACTTTTAAGCTAGTGGGTGTAACACTTCAGTTTAGGGAGTCGGTCACCAAACCAGATGAGAGAGATTCTATGACCATACCAAAGTTCTCGGTGAAGTTTAATCGCAAGTACTTTCTGTCAGAAGTCAGATGGAGAAGAGGATGAAATTCCATGATATTTTGCAAAAGGGATGGAGTGTGGCAAAATATATGGAAGACTTCATGCGCCTAGAAAACTTTGTGTTAAACGAGGTGAACAAAGAGGAGAAAATGTTCCTGAAGTTTACTGATGAACTCGCTTGGATGATTCAACCACACTTGTTGGGGAACCCGAAGTTATGGACCTATACTAAGGTCATAAATATAGTGTTGCTCCACTATCAGGATCATCACTTCAACCTAAGGGGAGCAAATAGGGTCGAACAGTCTACATAGCATGTAAACACCGGGGTTAGTGGTACAAGCGAGTAACCATAACAGCAACATGGATAGATTAATAGGAGTTACTAGTAAGGGGAATCTGTTAAGAGTTTCAAGTCGCATAACAGTAACTTCAAGCGATCCCATCAGGGCAGCATCACACCATCCAGAGCTAGCAGGGTTAGGGAAAATAGGTAGGTGGCTAGTAGGGCGGAGGATATGAGGGACAATAGGCCCAAAGGTTGGGGAAACCTCGTCAGGTCAAGTAGGGTTAGAGTCAAGAAAATTTTATAAGTAGATTCTTCGAATGTGAGGAGTAGAGACACATGTGACATGCGTTCCCTAATCGGGATAGGGTTTCGGAGAAGGTTGCCTTGTAGGGGAAGCATCTTTCATCCCCACTAGTAGTTCCAGTGTTGTCGCCTCAGCAAGGGAAGGGACACGGACAATTTCGACATGTGTACCATCTTTGAGGATCGGTTTTACCGCCATCACTACGATGATTGAGAGTATATCTCTTATCCATGGAAACTTGGGAGTGTTTTATTTGAGACGAGATTGTCACATTCTTTTTTAGCAGTAGGTTTGCATACGTGGGGAGTTTAATAGATTTAGACATGGATATTGTAATAACTGTGGATTAACCTTTGGGTAGCGGGACTCTCATTCATTCCATCTATAGGGGTAGGTGTGGATATATGGAGGTTATGAATAGTATCATATATTCTCATTTTAGACTTGGTCGAGTATGATGTTATTTTGGGTATGGAATGGTTAGTGATGTATAGAGCGATGGTGGAAAATTTTAGTAGGATTATCGTGTTCTCATATCTGGACATGACATATTTCTTGTTGGAAAGCCCCATCCGGAGGGAGGGTCGAGTACGCATTTGTATTATATTAAGGAGGATGCTTTCGAGGGTATAGTCATCGATTTTAATTCAATTTCAGTTGTTAGGAATTATGCTGATGTGTTTTAGGAGATACAAATGTTACCACTAAGTTGAGACATTGAGTTTATGATAAACTTAGCATCGGGGACTAAATCGATAGTATAAGTGCAGTATTGTATGGCTCCATTAGAGATGTGGGAGCTACGGGATTAAATTATGAAGATATTGGGCCAGGGTTTTATCAACAAGAGTACTTTACCTTGGAGTGACGTAGTGCTATTTGTGAAAAAGAATGTGTCTTTACGCTTATTGGTAGAACATGAGTTGAACAAAGGCACGACACGGAACAAGTAAAATTTTACGTGTATCTAAGACTTATTCAGACAATTTACTACTCTAAGATTGATCTGAGGTTAGGGTACCATCAGTTATCTATCAAGGAGGAGGATGTCCATAAGACCACATTTTTAATGAGATACGGTTCTTTTGAGTTAAGGTTTTCATGGATCTTATGAAGAGGGTGTTCAAGGATTTCTGGATCTATTTTTCATTGTGTTCATTGATGACATCTTGATTTATTCTTGAACAAAGGGAGATCATGCAGACCACTTGCGTATAGTTCTTGAGATCTTATGTTCCCACCAGTTGTATTCTAAGTTCGAGAAATGTGGATTCTAGTTATAGGAAGTGAAATCCTTGGGCACATTATATCCCGGAGAGGTATTTATGTGGATCTGTGTGAGGTATCAATGATGAGGGAGTGGGGACAACCCACAACATCGATGGAGGTTCACAGTTTTGTGGGGTTATTAGGGTAGTAATGTTGATTCACTAGAATTTTTTTTAGAATTGTGGGTCCCTTGACGAATTTGACTCGGAAGGGAGTATGTTTTACATGGAATAAACATTTTTTATTAGCTTTCCATGAGATAAAGTTAAAGTTGACTTCAACACCAGTAGTCGCATTGTCTGGGGGATGAGTGGAGTGCCTTATTTTCATCGATGCGTTCTAACATGTACTTAGGGAAATTCTACAAACAAAGAAGTGGGCCATAGCTTATGCATGTAGAAAGATTAAACTCCATGAAAAGAACTATCCCAATCATGACTTGTATTTATCATCACTCATATTTTCCTCAAGCATTTGGAGGCACGATCTTATGGTTGAGAAGTTCAAGTTGTTCACAAACCATATTTAACTTAAGTATCTCTTCACATAGAAGATGAATATGACATATGCATTGAACCATAAGCTCGAAGGGCATTTGGGAACAAAGTGGAAAGAGAAGAGGACATAGTTTTGCCATGAGGATGATGTAGTCTAAGCGTAATTAGCACTGATGACCATCACACCTGACATCATTTTCAAGGTTGTGAAGGCACATGCAGAAAATGCATCTTGTCAATAGTGGATTGAATAATTATTACCAAGTGGAGCGAACTCTTGATCAATCAAGTTTGAGGGTGGTGTACACTTCAATGGGGGGTTAATTTTCCCTGATGATCAGGGGCTACAATACACATTTATATAGTAGGTTAATGGGTCTTGGTTTTGGGTACATCTCGAATGAGATAATATGTACCAAGATATGAAGTGACAATATTAGTGGGCCGAGACGAAGTGGAACATAACAGAGTTTGTCTTCGAGTGAACTAATCGGCGGATGGTGAAAGTCAATCATTAAAGACCACTGGGAGTTCGACTTTCATTAAAGATTTCGCTGTGCCAATGAGAGAGTATTTCAATGGACTTCATCACAAGGTTGTCGACATCACAATGTCATCATGATTCTATATGTGTCATTGTTGATCAGTTGACCAAGGTATCCATTTTTTTCCTGTTCGAATCAATTACATGATAGGGTAATATGTGCAGTTGTATATAATAGATATGATGAGCTTGCATTGGGTTCCTCTTAACAATATTTTAGATTGGTATAAGAACTTCCCATTTTTATCAAAGCGTTCAGGAGGCGATGGGAATGAGGTTGTACTTGAGAACATCTTATCAACCGTTGAAGTGTTTGACTTCTGTAGAGTTTTCGTACAATAACTCAAACCAATTCACTATTAGCGTGACACTATTTCAGTCCCTCTATGGGAGACCTTATCGTTATCCGCCTTATTCATTAGAGGTAGGGGAAGACAAGTTACTCAGGACAAATTTGATTTAGTAGACATCAACGAAGATTTAGTTTATTCGGAGTCACATTAGGATAGCTCAGTATAGGAAGAACAGTTATGCCAATGCGAATCGAAGATTTGTCACACTTGACATGGGTGAACATATGTTATTACGAGTATCTTCTATGAAGGTAGTGGTTTGGTTCTAAAAGGAGGTGATGTGGGAACCTAGGTCTGTGGGGATTTTTTCCCATTATTAAGAGGGTTAGGCAAGTTATGTATAAGATCGCCTTTCTAGGACATTTATAGAAGATTCACGACATGTTCGATGTGTGGTCATTGAAGATGTATCATAGTAGTGATAAGACTTAATGGCACATACTGTTAGATGGAATCGAATTGTAGTCATATATCTCATATGAGGAGAGACTTGTTGGTTATTCTGGATCGTAGTGAGTGTAGGCTTTGATCGAAGGTTGTACCGTTAATGTGTAAAGTGTGTACACAACAATATTTCTTTTTCGATGTGGGACTTTTTTAATGATACGCGGGAGAAGTATCCAAAGGTCTTCGTCCTAGATACGTTCGAATTTCGATGAAGAAATTTCATTGTTAGGGGAATAATTTAGTAGCCCATAATTGTAATGACTTCATTCACTATTTAAATTAGGAGAAAATTAAATTGGAATTTAGTAAATATTAACTAGTGAGATAAAGGATTAATATTTACCATATTTATTATTTACTTGTTTGTGATAAGTAAAAAGTTGTACGATTTATTATATGTCACATATGAGTGTTAGCGACGGCCAAATTGGTGATGAATCGATAAGATGTTGCATGACAGATCAATATAATTTGGGGGGTCGCGTAAGGTACACATGTGTCGGATCCGATGAGTATAACATTATATTAATTGAACTTGGGTGACTCTAAAGACCTTTTTTAGTTCACAAGTGATTCCCGAAAGGTAAAAAAAAAAGTCTAGAATGGGTACTAGGGTGTTGTGATTCGGGTTTTAGAGGCTTTTTAAACATAAAATGGGTCGTATAAGGACGAGAAGGTCATTTTATATTATTAATTGAAGATAAAAACATGATTTAACTTTTTGAAACACTTACTAGGGCTTGAGAAGGTGGATGACATCCCACCTTTCACTTTAAAATCTAAAAGTTGAGAGGGTAAAACCATAGAGAAGAAAAAATCGCAAGGAGGAAGTATCTTGAAGAGAAGATTCAACTGAAATTAAATAACTTTGAATTTGTAATCAATTAAGGCGAGTAAATACTTACTTTATGTCGCATTTGAATTTTTGGTTAATTATTTTTTGAATTATATTATAAATTATAATGAAAATTGAAATTGATTACTGATAAAGGAATTTGTTGATAAAGATTACATGATCATGAATGAATAAACAAATTGGGTTGGAATATATTGATAAAAATTAGGTTTATTAGTAAAGGAGGACTTAACTTAGAAGAAATATAAGATCTTAATGATTAACTTGATATAAAAGTTTTAAATCTTAAATATGTGATGATTTCCATTATATATATATATATAAACAAATGAGTTATCACTACACCAAAAGCAGGAATCTGGCACGGTTTAAAACAGTGCCAGATCAAATCTGGCACAGTTTTGAACTGTGCCAGAATCAGGTGTTCCAAAATGGTCATTCTTTTCTGGCATGGCTCAAAAGTGTGCCAGATTTGGCCAAACGATAACACCTCTGGCACACTTTTAAACCGTGCCAGAATTTGATATTTCTGGCACACTTTTGGCATAGTTTTTAACTATGCCAGATTCAGCACAATTTAAAAAAATTTGGCACACCTCAAAATCGTGCCAAAATATGATACACTTTTGCCACGGTTTTGAAGTGTGCCAAATTTTTTTATAAAAAGAAAAAAAAAATAATTATTTGAAAGCACAAAAATGTAACAACCCGTCCTTTTGGAGACAATTAAATCCCATAATTAAATATAAATTGGAAATTTGGAGAATTTCTCGAAATAGTGATTTTTGGGATTTTCGAGGATTTAATGATTTTCAATGAATGTTGTGATCATGTTTGGGACTAAATAGGTCGAAGTAATTTCATTATATGTCGTCGTGGAGAAAAGTGATAAAACGTCCGATTTTAATTAGAAAATCCGCATTTAGTTATATTGGGTTAAAATAGTGATTTGCGGTCAAGTACCTCAGATGGAAATTTTGACTGCGTCATGAGTCTCGGAATGTCCGAGATAGTCGGAAATGAGTGTCCGATTGTCAAAATTAAGTTTCGGGGAATTTTAGAGTTAAATTGGCTCGTAATTGAGTAAACGAGTCGTTTTTGGGGTATTAAGGGATTAAACCCTTTTATCCTTATAAAGGAGGAAGAGAGGGAGAAAAAGATAAAGAAAGAAGAAAGGAAAGAGAGAAGAGAGAGAGGAGGAGAGAAATGGAGATCTCGGGCCAAACTCCGCCGGATTCGACCCAAGGTCGTTGGATTAAATCCACGAGGCAAGTGTTTACTTGATTTATTTACTTTCTGCATAAATCTCATACCGTAGTTTGGTATTGACAAACCCTAAAGATTTTGAGTTGGGTTTTCGCGGATAAAACGGGTTTTCGGGAGTTAAAACGAATAAACCCCTAAAATTTTGTAATTGGAGAAACATAGAAATAAATTGAAATTAATTGGTGGTTTTGGGTTCTAGGATGTTTAGAACCCTTAATATATGTGTATTTGTAGTTGGTTGAGGTCGTAGGAGGTTGGGTGAGGCGACAAAGGCTCGGGAGAAGCTTTAATGGCCGAAATCGTCTCGGAGAAGACGATGAATAGTATAGGCAGCGTGCGTGCTGAATCGATTTGTCCTAGAGGAGAATCGATTCGGCTCTATATGAAATTTGTAGATCTCTTCGACTCGGTCGCGTGGGCGCCGACCGCAAATTTTTCTGATTTTTTTTAGATTTATAGTGATTTTTCTACGGAAAGCTGTCCAAGATCGAAATCGTTAGTCACAAATTAAGGTTAGAATTAATTGGAGATAAGTATTACGGGTTCTCAAAAAAGAGGGTTAGTATCTCTAAAGGACTTGAGGAGATATGAAAACCTTGGGTTCGTCGAAATAAATCCGAGTTACAACTTAAATGGTGATTGGATTAAATTTTGGGTCTTTGGGTTATATATAAAACCCTAGGCAAATTTGGGATTTTCGGACAAGACGAATCCATTCGGACAAGCCGAATCGATTCGGTAAGAGACATTTGGAAAGTAGAACCATTTCAAATCGATTCGGATAGGCCGAATCGATTCGGTACCCTGCGAATCGATTCGGTACTGGCAGACTTTTGAGGTTTTCTCCTTTTAAAGTTTAGGGAGATTTAAACTATGGTTTTGGAGATTATTATCGGGGATTCTAGATATGATATTAGGACTCTTAGATAATGGTATTGAGGGTGAATAAACCCCGGGATGAAAGAAGGAACCTCGAATTAATTTAGTGTACGATCTGGGGTATGGATTTAATGAATGCTTGGGAATACTTTGGGTTTAGTATCATGCGAATATGAATGCATGATTATGATTCCTTGAGAGAATCTTTGGGATTATTGGTCATCGATAGATGGTTTGGCAAATATGGCCATTTTTATATATTCAGGGAGGAATATATGGTGTATGTCTACTATGTGATTCAAGTATATATATAATTTGAGATAAATGATTATGAAAATATATAGATGAATGTTCTCAAAATGCAAAAAGAAATGATTTTTCATAATTAATAAATTATGGTTACACACCTCCCTAAATCGCTATCATAAGGGAAGTTGCACGCGTATGGTGATGCCCCCTGGCTAATGAATGCATGGTGGATATAGTCCTATAGGCTATAATAACCCGCGTAATTTTGGGCTATTTTAATTAATTTCTGGAAAATGGAGGAAAATAAAGTTTTTGATAAAATTATTTTTATTAATCAAATATGTTGGTTATTATTTTTAAAGGCGAGAATTTCAAACAATTTCGCAAACGGAGTTAAAACGGATATTAAAATGATCTTTAAATGTTTTTAACTCTTAGAATTCTAAGTCGGCGAACATTAAGTAATTTTCAAGAGTTGTTTTGGATTCTGACTCTTCATTTCTTTGGATTATAAAAGGAAGTCGTGGGCAACCCTTTTAACCTACTTTTGGCACAAATTTTGGTTGCAAATATATTTTATATTCCTCTTATTTTTATATACACATTGGCCCTTGAGATTTGTGAGTTCCAACCTTAGATTAGAGGTGTTCTTGGGTCTATTTTATTGGAGGTTCTTGGAGTAGCTTTTGTAGATCTTTTTTGTTGATCTTAAGGATGTGATCATTGGTTTATCATCATGTTTTGAGGTATGGGGTTTTACACAATATGCTCCTTAAATCTCGCGAGTGTCATTCTCTTTGAATTCTTGTTAATTGAAATCATATTTGAATTGATAAATTCTTGGAAATATAGAAAATAATTGTTGAAATTATTTTGATTCATGTGGTATCATTATATTATTGTTGAGCACGTTGTCATGAGATTTTAATATGGCACGGATGTTGAGTACCCGCCAAAATACCTATTCCCGGCTATGGCTTGATAAAGCATGTGCAAATGGGGTGAGGCCTGGTTACCTAGTTAATGTGTTCCTGAGAAATTTATTGATAAAATGCTATTGAGATTTGCATTTGATTTGAATATTCGTATTTGTATTGTTGCACTTTTTTCATCGCTAACATCTATTTGTTGAGCATCTTTCCTGTCGTATTGTGTACTTCCCCATATTTTCTTTTAGTGGCAGGTTAGCGCGGATTTTGGGGCGCTATGGAGATTGATTTTAGTGAGGATTGTTTGGGAAAGATTTGTATTATTTTGATGTATAGATCTTTGAAGATTTGTATTTTATTTTCGAGTTAGTTGTTGTATGTAATTTGAGAGATTTGGTATTTAATTTGAAGAGATTGAGATTTGTAGTTTCTCTTTTGTTGTTGTGGGACTTAGATGCTCTATACCTTGTGATTTGTGGATTTGGATTTATTTTATCGCATTAGCGCTCCGTTCGCTCTCCCCGGGCGGGCGGGGTGTTACAAATGCTATACGAGCGATTATTGTTTACTGCGCTGGTTAGGATATTCTGGGTGTGTTCTTGACTTTCCCGCAGGCATATGGCCGCTTCCCGACGTTGGTAGGTTCCCAAGTTGTCTTGTTTGATAGGCCCTGGAATATTATAGCCATTTAGGGGCGCGTCCAGTGGAGAAACCCGGAGGGCAGATCTTAGTTTTATTAAAGCAATTTCTGATAATAAATTGGCTTTAATTTACATTTCCTGGATATGAGATGGGAAATGGGATAAATGTTTTGGCTTCGGTAACACTCCCGGATGGAAGAAGGAATGTGGAAGCATATGATATGATCAAAGCATTTTTATGATAATGAAAATGGCTTTGAATACATTTCCTAAGTATGAAAAGGGAAATGGGATGATATAAAACGGAAAAGCATTTTTATGATAATAAAACTGTCTTTTAAAAGTATATGACTTGTTAAAGCAATTCATGATAATGAATTGGCTTTTATATTTACATTTCCTTGATATAAGAAAGGAAATGGGAAGTTTTGAGAAAAATGAAAGTATTGATAAATACTTGATATATGAACCCTCAGTCCAGGATATAGATCTGTTTGTTTATGGTAAAATGTATATATATGGATGAATCGAGTACCGAGGGTCTAATGGATCCCGATGATCGACCTTGTCGGGTAGTAGTGTATCGGGGGGTGTTCCTTGCTTGGATTTCGCTTTGCGAGACACCCCACGCACAAATATGGCAATGTGTTGAGACTGGGGAGAAGTTTAATCTTTAGTACTCTAATATTACTAATTCTTATGGTATATATATTTATATATATCTTTATGTACTAAGGGACTGGCGGATCTCGACGATCGACCTTGCCGCGTAGTAGTGTATCGGGGGGGGGGGGGGTTCCTTCTTTGGATTTTGCTTTGCGAGACACCCCACGCACGAACATGGCATAACATTGAGACTGGGGTGAAGTTTAGCCCTTAGTACATTACTTGGACTATCTAGGGTTGATAGTGGTTGGATGATAGACTAGTTTAGCAGGGTAGCATGACTAGGATGTTTAGAGGGATGCGCTAGGCGTGCACTGTTAGTGGAGAGGTGAGGGGTATCTCATGGGAGTGCGATACCAAACTTAAATATGAGATAAAACCTTTTTCTAAAAAAATAAGGAATTTATGCACTTGCTAAATATTTTCAAAACTCGGGCTCTGACCCGTTTACCTACTTTTCCTTTCTTGCTATATTATATATATATAGGTGTCCAGACACTGGGATGCCTGGATGGCACTTTTTTCGAGTCAGACGTCAACTGCAGCAGCTGTGGATGCGTGCAGGATTCTCGATAGACGCTTCTATCCTTGTACTCTAGATAAGAGGTACTATATAAATACTCGGGCCAATGGCCCAATTGCATTTATTTATTATTTGAGTTCAGCATTCGATATGGTTGTATATTTTGATCGAGTGTTCGGTTATTTTATTTCATTTCAGTTTCATTTCCGTAAAACTGTGTAGATGTTTTAATTTACTAATTGTTAAAAAGAGTAGTAAAGTTAAAATTTTGACACCGGCCTAATAGGTTATTAGTAATTAAATGGATTTTCGACAGTGATGCTAAGAATGATCCATATGCGACTCCTATTTTTATTTAATATTGGAGTGATCGCCCAGTATCCGAGCATCAGGTTCAAGTGTCCTTAGGAATCTGTGTGGACGTACTACGCTTTCAGCGTTGCTCTCGATTTGTTATAGCGCCTTATGATTAGGATTGTTGAATTCATGTGGGGAGATTTCGCTCTCCTGCAATAGTATAAGATTATAGTGATCTTTTATGCGCTCATTCGAGAATCGTGTGCGGGGCTTGGATGGTGGCAGGAGGTGGGGCTTAGTTGAAGATATAAGGTTGAAGCACCTAGTGGAGTTTCCTTCTAACAAAGAAGTTATGAGGACTAGTAAGATGATTGTAAGGAGAAAGGTTAAGTTATTGTTATAAATTTCACCTCAGAAGGAAGAGGTATAATTGGTGTGAGTAGATAAAGTCACGGTGTTCATTAGCCCTAGACTCATGTGTGTAATTTTGAGTTTTGTTACGGTATCGATAACATTATATAAGGTGTGCCTATGTGTTTTCCGCATTAGCGGAATTTTATTCTCCTTCATTCGCCATTGAGGCGGGTGTTAATATTTTGACTATAAATTCGTATATATCTGGTTTGGGATACTCGTTTTATATGTCTATATGAGTATGGTAATATTATGAGTATATATGTATTGGTTTTTCGGAGCGATATCAGGCTAATGATGGCAAAACTATCGTGTCCACAGTTCCAGGGTGGAACGGGTTGTTGTTGCGGTGTCTCACCTAGATATAGGTTGAGTTCACCTTATTTATTGTGGGTATACGAAACTTAGATGAACAGAGGTTTCATTATCATGATTTTGATTATATGGCGAGCTTATAAATATGATTTAAGGCCGCAGGATTATTGTTGAGCTGTAAGATAAAGCTCATTATCGTTTGCGCAAGGACTTAAAGAAAATTAGTGCGGGCGCTGGGTGGTGTGACTCTTAGTTAGAGATAGGAGTTCAGGACACCTTTTTGTTAGAATAGGGGATAGGGTTATCCCGGTTGCATGTCAGAAATAACGGAACTTCATGACCAACGAAGTTAAGTGTTAATGTGTGGAGGGGTTCCTTGTTTGGATTTTGCTTTGCGACACGCTCCACACATGACTCTTAACGGCGTTGGGAGTGGAGAGCTGTTATAGGATGAAAGGATGTGGGTTTTGTCGATAAGTCTTATAGTGTGGATGAACCACTATAGACTATGAGCCATCTGATGATGGTATGCTTATGGGAATATTGTGCTATAGAAAAGCACTAAAGTGGTCCTTTCGCCACAAGTGGATGGGTGAAGTAGGACTTGGAGAAATTGATTTGAGGAAATAGTCAGGCCTTAATGAAAAGACAAATTTTGAGAAGGTATGTTGTGGGTATGATGCACGTAGTGCTTTTACAGAAATTAGGCACTTCGATTAGTTAGGTTTCCTTTCGTATGGGCGGGATGATAGAATGGTAGGGATGCGTTCTTAGGTTAGCGAGGTAGGATTTAGGACGTCCCGCTGGTGTGCCTTAGGTCGCTATATCTCGATGGCCGACAACGTGAGGGAGTAGTGTAACGGGAGGGTTCCTTGTTTGGATTTCCCCTTGGCGAGACGTCCCACGCATGAAACCGAGAAAATGTCGGAAGTTGAGAGAGGCCTTGGGCACTAGGGATATATTTAGGATTAGACTAGTCTCGCATAGGTAGAGTAATGCATAGACTGTAGCATTTGTAGGATGTAAGTTTAATAGAGTTAGTGGCGCCGAGGTTAGGAGAGTGGAATTCCACGGGTTCGGAGGACCCATATGTGAGTATTACACCGAGGAACGAAAACCCTTATTAGGAGAGAGTGTTACGTGTGAAACGTTCACGATGGATGTGCAGATGTGCACAGATTAGAAAGGTGTATGGGCAACTTAGTAAGTTGGTTTATATACCGCCTCAAATAGAAGGGGCGTGGTATATAAATTTGAAGTTTATGTCGTGAGGCACTAGTGATGATGAGTGCTATGTGACGTTATTAGAATCAATTTACGACCGTGGTAGTCGTATGGTATATGGTTGGGGAACGATTGGGTTAGTGTCATTCCCTTTGAGGTATTAGGATTTGGAGTGATCCTATGGATTGGCGGTGTAGTATGTATCTGAATTTCGATGAAGAAATTATGTTGTAAGGGGGGAGTATGTAACAACCTGTCCTTTTGAAGACAATTAAATACCATAATTAAATATAAATTGGGAATTTGGAGAATTTCTCGAAATAGTGATTTTTGGGATTTTCGAGGATTTAATGATTTTCAATGAATGTTGTGATCATGTTTGGGACTAAATAGGTCGAAGTAATTTAATTATATGTCGCCGTGGAGAAAAGTGACAAAAAGGTTTGATTTTAATTAGAAAATCCGTATTTAGTTATATTGTGTTAGAATAGTGATTTGCAGTCAAGTACCTCGAATGGAAATTTCGACTGTGCCATGAATCTCGAAATGTCTGAGATAGTCGAAAAAGAGTGTCCGATTATTGAAATTAGGTTTCGAGGAATTTTAGAGTTAAACGGGCTCGTAATTGAGTAAACGAGTTTTTTTTTGGGTATTAAGGGATTAAACACTTTTCTCTTTATAAAAGGAGGAAAAGAGGGAGAAAAAGAGAAAGAAATAAGAAAGGAAAGAGAGAAGAGAGAGAGGAGGATAGAAAAGAGGAGAGAAATGGAGATCTCGGGCCAAACTCCGCCGGATTCGACTCAAGGTCATCGGATTATATCCACGAGGCAAGTGTTTACTTGCTTTATTTACTTTTTGCATAAATCTCATACCGTAGTTTGGTATTAACAAACCCTAAAGATTTGGGGTTGGGTTTTCGTGGATAAAACGGGTTTTCGGGAGTTAAAACGAATAACCCCCTAAAATTTTCTAATTGGAGAAACATAGAAATTAATTGAAATTAATTGGTGGTTTTGGGTTCTAGGATGTTTAGAACCCTTAATATATGTGTATTTGTAGTTGGTTGAGGTTGTAGGACGTTAGGTGAGGCGACAAAAGCTCGGGAGAAGCTTTAATGGCCGAAACCGTCTCGGAGAAGACGATGAATAGTATAGGCAGCGTGCTTGCCGAATCGATTCGGCCTAGAGAAGAATCGATTCGGCTCTTGGTCAAGAAATAAAATTTGTAGATCTCTTCGACTCGGTCGCGTGAGCACTGACCGCATATTTTTATGATTTGTTTTGGATTTATGGTGATTTTTCTATGGAAAGCTATCCGAGAACGAAATCGTTAGTCAGAAATTAAGGTTAGAACTAATTGGATATAAGTCTTAGGGGTTCTCAAAAAAGAGTGTTAGGACCTATAAAGGACTTAAGGAGATATGAAAACCTTGGTTTTGTCAGAATAAATCGGAGTTACAATTTAAATGGTGATTGGATTAAATTTTGGGTCTTTGGGTTATATATAAAACCCTAGGAAAATTTGGTATTTTTGGACGAGCCGAATCGATTCGTTAAGAGAAAGTTGGAAAGTAGAACCATTTCGAATCGTTTCGGATAGGCTGAATCAATTCGGTACCCTGCGAATCGATTCGGATAGGCCGAATCGATTCGGTACTGGCAGACTTTTGAGGTTTTCTCCTTTTAAAGTTTAGGGAGATTTCAACTATGGTTTTGCAGATTATTATCGGGGATTCTAGATATGATATTATGACTCCTAGATAATGGTATTGAGGGTGAATAAACCCCGGGATGAAAGAAGGAACATCGAATTAATTTAGTGTATGATCTCGGGTATGGATTTAATGAATGCTTGGGAATACTTTGGGTTTAGTATCATGTGAATATGAATGCATGATTATGATTCCTTGAGATAATCTTTGGGATTATTGGTCATCGATAGATGGTTTGGCAAATATGGCCATTTTTATATATTCAGGGAGGAATATATGGTGTATGTATACTATGTGATTCAAGTATATATATAATTTGAGATAAATGATTTTGAAAATATATAGATCAATGTTTTCAAAATGGAAAAAGTAATGATTTTTCATAATTAATAAATTATGGTTACACACCTCCCTAAATCGCTATCATAAGGGAAGTTGCGCGCGTATGGTGATTCCCATGGCTAATGAATGCAGGGTGGATATAGTCCTATAGGCCATATGAGTAATTATTGTTTACTGCGCTGGTTAGGAGATTTTGGGTGTGGTCTTGACTTTCCTGCAGGAATATGGCCGCTTCTCGACGTTGGTGGTTCCCGGGTTGTCTTGTTTGATAGGCCCTAGAAGATGATAGCCATTTAGGTACGCATCCAGTAAGGAAACCCGGAGGGGCGGTCTTACTTTTATTAAAGCAATTTATGATAATAAATTGGCTTTAATTTATATTTCCTGGATATGAGAAGGGAAATGGGATAAAGGTTTTGGCTTCAGTAACACTCCCGGATGGAAGAAGAGATGTGGAAGCATATGATATGATCAAAGCATTTTTATGATAATGAAAATGGCTTTGAATACATTTCCTAAGTATAAAAAGGGAATTTGGATGATATAAAATGGAAAAGCATTTTTATGATAATAAAACTGGCTTTTAAAAGTATATGACTTGTTAAAGCAATTCATGATAATGATTTAGCTTTTATATTTACATTTCCTTGATATAAGAAAGGAAATGGGAAGTTTTGAGAAAAATGAAAGTATTGATAAATACTTGATATATGAACCCTCAGTCCGGGAGATAGATGTGGATGTTTTTGGTAAAATTTATATATATGGATGAATCGAGTACCGAGGGTCTAATGGATCCCAACGATCGACCTTGCCACGTAGTAGTGTATTGGGGGGGTTCCTTGTTTGGATATCACTTTGCGAGACACCCCACACACGAATATGGCAATGTGTTGAGACTGGGGAGAAGTTTAATCCTTAGTACTCTAATATTAGTAATTCTTATGGTATATATATTTATATATATCTTTCTGTACTGAGGGACTAGCGGATCTCGACGATTGACCTTGCTGCGTAGTAGTGTATCGGGGGGGTTCCTTGTTTGAATTTCTCTTTGCGAGACACCCCACGCACGAACATGGCATAACGTTGAGACTGGGGTGAAGTTTAGCCCTTAGTACATTACTTGGACTATCTAGGGTTGATAGTGGTTGGATGATAGACTAGTTTAGCAGGGTAGCTTGACTTGGATGTTTAGAGGGATACGCTAGGAGTTCACTATTAGCAGAGAGGTGAGGGGTATCTCATGGGAGTGGGATACCAAACTTAAATATGAGATAAAACCTTTTTCTAAAAAAATAAGGCATTTATGCACTTGCTAAATATTTTCAAAACTCGAGCTCTGACCCTTTTATCTACTTTTCCTTTCTTTCTATATTATATATATATATATATATATATATAGGCAGGCTCCTGTGCACACTAAGTTTGCACACTAAGTTTGCACATTACCTTTTAAAAGTAGTAAAAAAAATATTTTTGAGTTGATTTTTTTTGTGTGATATTTAAACATTTCAAGGAACCCATATAAAAAAAATCAGCTCAAAAAAACTTTTTTTGCTATTTTTAAAAAAATGGTCAAACTTTCGCAGTTTTTAAGCCCTTTAAAAACTGCGAAAGTTTGACCGATTTTTTAAAAATAGCAAAAAAAGTTTTTTTGAGCTGATTTTTTTTATATGGGTTCCTTGAAATGTTTAAATATCACATAAAAAAATTGGTGTGCACCAGCACTAAGTTTGCCTACTTTTAAAAGGTAATGTGCAAACTTAGTGTGCACAGGAGCCTGCCTCTATATATATATATATAGGTGTCCAGACACAGGGACGCCTGGATGGCACTTCTATCGAGTTAGATGTCAGCTGCAGCAGCTGTGGATGCGTGCAGGATTCTCGATAGACGCTTCTATCCTTGTACTCTAGATAGGAGGTACTGTATAAATACTCAGGCCAATGGTCCAATTGCATTTATTTATTCTTTGAGTTCAGCATTCGATATGGTTGTATATTTTGACCGAGTGTTCGGTTATTTTATTTTATTTCAGTTTCATTTCCGCAAAACTGTGTGGATGTTTTAATTTAGTAATTGTTAAAAAGAGTAGTAAAGTTAAAATTTTGACACCGGCCTAATAGGTTATTAGTAATTAAATGGATTTTCGACAGTGATGCTAAGAATGATCCATATAAGACTCCTATTTTAATTTAATATTGGATTGATCGCCCGGTATCTTATTAGGCGGGGTGCACAAAAAATTCACAAATTAAAAATATTGCACGTTGTTGATAAACTAATGTACATACAAACTTCAAAATATTACAAGTCTTTAATAGTTCATAGGCCAAAAAAAATTGGGCAGATTTTCTTCTATTTTCAGGACATTCCAAAATCTGCTAATACAAAACCTACCTAAAATAAAGCCCACACGACCACAAAATATAACAATTAACTTACAAAAGCCCTCACAGCCATAAAAGGTAACAATAAAACTACAAAATCCCGCACGACCATAACACAAAAAAATGGAATCATGAATAAACCCCTTGTTATAAACCATTGACTTCTCCGTGTGTTCCACATGAATAAATGGCAACGATAAACTATTATCCTGCAAAAAAAAGGATAAAAAAAGATACGATATTAGTAACCCAATAATTTACAAAAAAAAAATTCACTCAAACTAAAAAATTACATATGGGAGTAGATATTATCGTCATATTCTCAAATCGGGAGACCCAGGAATACGCGGTCAGTTCCTACAAGTTACATTGGTCCCGTGCGAGGTGTTCGTGCCTCCTACGGGTTCATTTGGGGGCTGGTTTGGGTTTTCACCCTTTAACGGCTTATTTTTAAGTCTAAGTGTTGAGTTTTGAAAATTATCATCATATTAAAAAATCGGGAGACCCGGGACTACGCGATCAGTTCCTACAAATTACATTAGTCCCGTGCGAGGTGTCCGTGCCTCGTACGGGGTGGTTTGGAGGCTGGTTTGGGTTTTCACCCTTTAGCGGCTTGTTTTTAAGTCTAAGTGTTGATTTTTGCAAATTATCGTCATATTCACAAACTGAGAGATCCGGGACTACACAATCAGTTCCTACAAGTTACATTGGTCCCGTGCGAGGTGTTCGTGCTTCCTACGGGGTCGTTTGTGGCCTGGTTTTGGTTTTCACCCTTTAACGGCTTGTTTTTAAGTCTAAGTGTTGATTTTTTCAAATTATCATCATATTCTCAAACCGGGAGACCCGGGACTACGCGGTCAGTTCCTACCAGTTACATTGGTCCCATGCGAGGTGTTTGTGCCTCTTACGGGGTCGTTTAGGGGCTGGTTTGGATTTTCACTCTTTAACGGCTTGTTTTTAAGTCTAAGTGTTATTTTTGCAAATTATCATCATATTCTCAAATCGGGAGACCCGAGACTACGCGGTCAGTTCCTACAAGTTACATTGGTCCCCTGCGAGGTATTCGTGCCTCCTACGGGGTGGCTTGCGGACTGGTTTCAGTTTTCACCCTTTAACGACTTGTTTTTAAGTCTAAGTGTTGATTTTTAAAAATTATTATCATATTAAAAAATTGGTAGACCCGGGACTACTTGATCGGTTCCTACAAATTACATTGGTCCCGTGCGAGGTGTTCGTGCCTCTTACGGGGTGGTTTGGAGGCTGGTTTGGGTTTTCACCCTTTAGCTGCTTGTTTTTAAGTCTAAGTGTTGATTTTTGAAAATTATCGTCATATTCACAAACCGAGAGACCCGGGACTACACAATCAGTTCCTACAAGTTACATTGGTCCCGTGCGAGGTGTTCGTGCCTCCTACGGGTCGTTTGGGGGCTGGTTTGGGTTTTCACCTTTTAACGGCTTCTTTTTAAGTCTAAGTGTTGATTTTTGCAAATTCTCATCATATTCTCAAACCGGTACCCCTGGACTACGCGGTCAGTTCCTACAAGTTACATTGGTCCCATGCGAGGTGTTCATGCCTCTTACGGGGTCGTTTAGGGGCTGGTTTGGATTTTCACTCGTTAACGGCTTGTTTTTAAGTCTAAGTGTTATTTTTCCAAATTATCATCATATTCTCAAATTGGGAGACCCGAGACTACGCGGTCAGTTCCTATAAGTTACATTGGTCCCTTGCGAGGTATTCGTGCCTCATACGGGGTCGCTTGGGGACTGGTTTGGGTTTTCACCCTTTAACGACTTGTTTTTAAGTCTAAGTGTTGATTCTTACAAATTATTGTCATATTATCAAACCGGTAGACCCGAGACTAAGCGTTCAGTTCCTATAAGTTACATTGGTCCCGTGCGAGGTGTTCGTGCCTCTTACGGGGTCGTTTGGGGGTTGGTTTGGGTTTTCACCCTTTAATAGCTTGTTTTTAAGTCTAAGTGTTAATTTTTGCAAATTATCTTCGTATTATCAAATCGGGATACCCGCGACTATGCGATGAGTTCGTATAAGTTACATTGGTCCGTTGCGAGGTGTTCGTGCCTCCTACGGGGACGTTTCGGGGCTGGTTTAGGTTTTCACCCTTCAACGTTCTGTTTTTAAGTCTTAAGTGTTGATTTTTGCAAATTATCATCGTATTCTCAAACTGGGAGACCCACGACTACGCGATCAGTTCGTACAAGTTGCATTTATCCCGTGCGAGGTGTTCGTGCCTCCTACGGGGACATTTCGGGGATGGTTTAGGTTTTCACCATTCAACGGCTTGTTTTCAAGCCTAATCTACATGTTTTGAAATTATTGTAATCTTCGACGGCTTTTATCACCTATTGTAATTTCTTTGAAGCATATATGCACGCAACAGTATATATGCAACATATATGCATACAATTGCATATATGCAGTAGCATATATGCATGCAGCAACATACATGTTGCCTATATGCTCACAATAGCATATTTGTTGCATGTATACAACATATTGAATGGGAGAACAATTGCTTAAATACCTGAGTTTCTGCTTCCCAATCTTGTGCCTCGATCTCAATGCGCTAAGAAAAGGCGGATCATAAACGTAATTTCTCTGATCATCATAAAGAAGAACCGACCTTGATGAAGATCAAAAACCATGTTTACAACAAAACCTGTTGAAAACAAAGATAAAAAACACGTCACCAATGTTAATCATAAATATATATACATACACACAAATATTAATGGATGAATATTAATTAGTAAAGCTAAAATTGAAAGAGAGGTATGTAATAATATTTTAGAGAAAAACCAACAACGTCATCATACGACAAACACCAGTACTCATCTTAGTAGCTTCAAAGAATAGGTCAATAAATGATGGGTTTACAAAAGCACGATTGATCTCAATCATTAGAGAAACTATTACCTAAAGGACTAACTCCTCTGGAAATAAACTCAAGCAAGTATTTCTTCTCACACTTTATGCTTTCTTTTATATGCATTTGTGTGACTTCAAATTTCCAGTAGAGGTTAGATATGAGCAGGAAGTGGAATATGAAAAACTCCAAACTAAATGCTCCCATTGCAAAATTTTAAGACATTTGGTTATTTACTTTAAAGTGGTTAGAATAATTCAATAGGATGGAGTTGACATGAAGAAACAAAAACTTCCACAAGATAAATAAAATACTTCAAGAATATCAAGAACTAAGACTAGAGGTAGATCTTAAGTCAAGTAAGTTTATGTTTCTAAATCCGTTAATCATTCAAATTTGGAAGGCATTTCTGGTACTAAAGATCTTCTTATTTAAGATGTGGATTATGCAAACTTTAAAATTAATGAAGAAGACCCTCTATAGAAGCCCCTCAATATTTAGTTAAATGGAGTAAATACATAAGAAGAAGTCCAACCTGAAGAGGTAAAACATATTGCTATTATCACAATCCTTAATGATGAACCACCTCCTGCATTAGTAGATATGCAACTGAATCTCAACATTTTTAAAAATAGTCCTTGTGCATCATTTATGGAAGAAGAGGAGAATGATAAATCTGCTAATGAAGAAAATAGTAAAGCAAGGTTTGTGGATTACGAACTGGATAAAGAAATTGAATACATTAGTAAGGCATGTTTATCTAGTCCTCAAAATCTCTCTTCCAATTAGGTAGGCATGGACAGTGACGGATACACTCCCTATTTGCTCAATTTTCATACTTAAATGACTACTATATGCATACATTTTATTTTGTTATTCGTACCCCATGTGTTTATTCATTTTGTGTTTAATTGAGTAAAATATATGTGGGTTTTGCAAATTATCTGACGTAGTTTAAATGCTTTTTGATCAATGCATGTTGAATTGAGTAAAATATAATTTAGGATTGCTAATTATCTGACGTAGTTTAAATGCTTTTCATTAATACCTGACGGAGAAAATACGAATTCATGGTACTTATAGATATGAAATCCTTTGATTACTACATTCTTTTGTGTTTTAACCCACACTCATGAACAAAATAGATGCAAGAGTCTTTTATAAGAAATGGCTCAAAGTGAATTGTTTATTGCTGAACTATATTGTAGTCATATATATGCAATCTGCATATATATGCAGTGCATATATATGCAGTATATATGCAATCTCCATATATATGCATATCTATGCAGTGCATATATATGCAATCTGCATATATATGCAATTTGTGGATAATTAAACATCCCTCGAGGTCCCCTGCCCCATGAATCAAGGTAGGCAGCAACGAGCTGGGATCCCGCTCCCTAAGAAACAAAAAGGAGTTGCGGTGCTTGATCGGACAGATCAATTGACCCTCATTACGAGCTATTTCCCTGTCTTTTTATTCGGCATTTACACCCCCTATTTGAGTAAGGCTGGAAAGTCGCTAGGATTCTTCTGATGTGCGACATCTACATAGGAATGTTTCTCCCTTAACAAAGGTGTCGTAAGTCGCCTCTTTCTACCCATCCGCCCAAGTAAGATAGTTCAGTCAATTTATTTGATAAGCAATAAGCCTTTTTGAAACTCCAATTGCTTCCTGTCCAAAGCTTATATATGCAAAGCATATATATGCATATCACACTGCACACTGCCTCGCAAATTGCATATATATGCATATGCATATATTTGCATTGCAAGGATATATATGCATATATGCTGCATATATATGCAATCTGCATAGATATGACTGCATGTATATGCATATGCATAGATATGACTGCATATATATGCTTGCAATGCATATATATGACTGCATATATATGCTTCCAATGCATATATATGTAATGCATATATATGACTGCATATATATGCATATGCATATATATGACTGCACATATATGAAACATATATATGCATATGCATATATATGGCTGCATATATATGCATTGCATATATATGCATGTAAATTAAACTTTGTCCATGAAAATTTATATCCACGCAACACTTTAACTTTTCTTTTTCTGATGCGCATTTCTCTCAAATTAGACGGGGCTTGGCTTTAATAACATAACTGCTTCTATGTACTATTATAGAGATAATATGTTTTTTCAATGGTTGCCCCACGATTTGATGCACAAACACAAACACGCACACACGCGCCCCCTGACCGTCCCCTCCCCCCTTTCCCACTCACACACGCTCACACAAATGCACACACGCACACACTCGCACTACATATGTGCATATGCATATATGCATATGCAGATTGCATATATGCATACCTTCCCCGTCCCCTCCCCACTTCCCCACTCACATGCACACATGCGCACACAAACACACACACACACACATGATCCCCCTTCCCCACTCACACATGCACACACACAAACACGCACACACGCGCCCCCTGCCCGTCCCCTCCCCCCTTTCCCACTCACACACGCGCACACAAGCACACACACTCACACTACATATATGCAGATGCATATATGCACTGCATATATGCAGATTTCATATATGTATACCTGCCCCGTCCCTTCCCCCCTTCCCCACTCACACACGCACACACGCGGACATAAAGACACACACACAAACATGCACACACACACATGCGCCCCCTGCCCGTCCCCTCCCCCTCCCCCTTCCCCACTCACACACGCGCACACAAACACACACACAAACATGCACACACGTGCACTGCATATATGCACTGGCATATATGCATATGCATGTGTGCACTGCATATATGCATACACGGAAACACGCGCACACGTACACATGCACACACACGCCCCCTGCCCCGTCCCCTCTCCCTTCCCCACACACACACGCACACACGCGCACATAAACACACGCACACACACATGCACACATGCGCCCCCTGCCCGTCCCCTCCCCCCTTCCCCACTGACACGCACACACAAACATGCACACACGCACACACGCGCCCCCTGCCCATCCCCTCCCCCTTTCCCACTCACACACGCAAACACGCGCACACACACACACACGCACACACGCACTACATATATGCACTCGCATATATGCATATGCAATTATTGAAATAGTTCTTTTTTCCTAATATTGTTATTTGCTTTATTTGTAGACCAAATATGATAGGATCAAACTCGAAACTGCATTTTTGTATAAAAGAGGTAATCCAATTGGATTCGGCTGAATCAATCTCGAATTTAGACAATTTGGATGTGATTGTATATTTCATTTTACCGATTATATATTTACTTATGTGACTGTATCTTTGTTAGAGAAACTGATTAATTATGTTTATTGGTTATCAAATCTTACAGAAAATCGAGAAGGAGAGAGTGATCATGGCTAGAGGTGGGAAGAAGGATGGGAAGACAATAGTAGTAGCACCAAATCCAGAAGCCCCATGGGACAGACATTTTGAGGAAGTACTACATATTCTCCTTTCCCTGCCTTCTAGCTCCCATCTCCGAACTTGGGATTTTTTTTTTATTTGTTGGATTTTTTTTTACCCCTTAAATAGGGTGGATAGTCCAATAAACAAATGAGATTATGCCCAATTTTTTTAAAAAATTAACACTTTGTTTTATGGAGACACGGTTAATTTGATTGGTGAATATTGTATATTTCATTTTATATGTGAATTTGTTTGAAGAATTTAGACAATTTGGATGTTGGACTATTTGTTATTTGTTAAGCAGGGTGAATAGTTACATAAACAAATGAGATTATGCCCAATTTTTTTTAAAAATTTGACACTTTGTTTTTTTGAGACAATGTGAATTCGATGGATGAATATTGTATATTTCGTATTATATGTGAATTTATTTGATGAATCTGGACTATTTGAATGTTATTGGACTATTTGACATTGTTTTAAAATTACACTTTGAAATTTTTGCTTTTCGCTATTACGTACTTTGAAAAATTATCGTCGTTTCGCGATTACGTACTTTGGAAAATTTCGTCGCGCCTTCAGTCACAGGCATACGCTAGTATATAAATATATATGTACATGTATAAAATATCTTTATATAATATAGTAGTCCCGAATCACAACAATGACATTAGGAACCAACAAATGAAAGCAACAAGAATCATAGTAGATATAAATATTACTGTAAAATCAGGACAGCTTATGTAATATATATATAGGTTTAATCAAGTGTCACTACCAAGTTAATATATATGTACAAACTCCAATAAGTAATGCCCTAAAATTTACTAAATTGATGCATTAAATCAGCAAATAGTTGGTTCTTGGTGAGGTGAATTTGAGTTAATGCCCGGTGAGACGAGGAATAAGCTTAGGGTCGAATCAATGCGTTAGCCTCAATTTGAAAAAAACAACAAAAATATTAAAAGGAGACAAATTTTTTCGAGGAGGTCAACATACATTGACCTCAATTTCCTAATTAGGTCAACATACATTGACCCTGGAGATAGGTCTATTGCCCAAGCAAGGTTGACAGCTGTTCACCTTAATTGTCGAGGAGGGGGCAATTATGTATGTAATAAAGTTAAATAGAAAACTAAAATATATCATCCCCCTTTTCAGGATGAAAGCACAATTATTAAAACGTAGAACAAGATTAAAATTGAACATTGCTTCAGATGACCAGAAAATCACATTTCTTATTTTTCCACATGGATGTTAAAAAATGAAAAAATCATAGTCATCATGGGTGCCATTTAGAGTCCAAAGAGAATACAGAGTGGACATAAGAAATCGTAGTAAACACGCCATAATTAACTCACTAGAACGCACAAAAAAGAATAATCATAATGAAAAGACAAAGCAATTTCTCAAATATTATATGCCAAAATTAAAGTAACGTATAATGATTATTACGATTGACCTTAATTATAGCCTAACTAACCATAGTCCTAAATCTAACAAATTATTAAAATGACAAACCTAGATAAACTAAAACACAATTAAATATAAACCCTAATCTAAATCTAGTAATCTCCTTTTCACATCAGAAAGACTTAAATCTGATTCGACTACAACATAGATACGAGATTACTCGAAAGATATTTCTTCTATTCATCACAGCAATGAGGTATTAATAACTCATGAAAATCGAAAGAAGCATGTGCTTATACTTTCTATCTTTATTCTTTTTGTTTTGTGAGAACTCAGGATATTTGGGAAGGGGAAAAACATACAACCATGAATGAACCAAGTTGAACAAAACCATGAGGAAGAATAGGGATGACCGCGAGTATCTACCACCAAGAATAAATGTGTCTTGAAGAAGAAAAAAACCCACACTCGGCTGGAAACAGTTAGAAAACTATCATACCTGTACGCCAGCTGAAAATTGGTGACACGCCAATTTGCTTGAGCGTGAGAGAGAAAGAAAGAGAAGAGGGAACCTGACATTGAGAGAGGGAAGAGGGCGGGAGCCTCAAAAAATTAAGGGGGTTAATTTTTTTTAAGGTATTTATATTTTAGTGAAGTGTTCTTAATTTTGGCACACTTTTAAACAGTGCCAAATTTTGGCACGGTTATAAAGTGTGCCAGATTGTTATTAAACCGTGCAAGATTTTTGCACAGTTTTAAGCTGTGCTAGATTTTTAATATCAAGATGTGCCAAATTGTTGTTTTTGGTGTAGTTTATATGGATGATCTATGAACTAATATTATAGTAATTTGGGTATAGCAAAACCTAGAAATCATATTAGGTGGTTGGGGATGAATCCCGCCTAAGAAAAGGGGCTTTACGTCTATTTTCTAGAATCTCATTTGAACCTAGTTAGAACCCCGTTCAAACAAGGTACTGATTTTCATTTGAATGAGATGGGTTTCTTGTTCGAACAAGGTATTATTTCTTGTTCGAATGAATGGGTGTTTCGTTCGAATGACCCGTGATTTTGGGTCAGGTTTGGATCGGGAAAATGTTCTAGATATTTCTGTGAACTCGAGAGAGTATACGAGAGGATATAAACATAAGTGGATAATTCACTAAAAATATATCTTGGTCGCAAATTATTAGTTGGTATTTAATAATTAACTACGATTTTCAATTAAGAAACTAGTTAAGTAAATAAATTGGGAAGTTGGATGAACTTCAGAATTTTGATGAACCGTGCATGATGGGATGTGCATATGGCTCTGGTAGTTATTTTACATACATATTAGAAGGGCGTGTATACAAATGGATGTGTGATGCTACTTCTTTATTCAATATACATACTCTGTAGTGATATTGGAATAGGTTGCTCATACTGGGCAATCAACCCTGTAGTTGACCATCAGATATTAAATTGATTTCCCAGGTAATAGTTTTATTGCATGGCCATAATCCGTATGTGAGGATAGGTGTTTCTTTGATTCAGGTCTGGTGCTATGTGGTATGGTCCTGACCACAGGTCTTATGGCTATGACAGCCTCCATTGTATCAGTTTTCTTTTGGGATGAGTGGTGAGATTCCGACACGATGGCTCGATGTGAGGCTTAATGTCAGCAGCTCGATAGCATACCAGGAATGTATATGCAATGTAAAAGTTCTGCAGATATGTTTATACGTATATAGTGAGTGGTATAAATGTATGATTGTGTGGTACTATGTTAATATCTATTTATAGCACGAGCGTCTATATACATGTTTATCATGTGCTTACTTAATTATATCAAGTGTGTCGTGAAAATAATGTATACATGAATACCTATTCAAAGTAGTTAGACTTAGATAATAAAGAGGTTTAACGGTGTTGGTCTTACATAGCAGTTGTGTATCCTTGTTAAATGGGATAGTTTAATTTAGATAATTACATGAACATGTTAGGTGCACACTATATTTAATAGGTGATGTTTATCTCAAGTGAGTGTGACCGGTTAATATTGAAAGTAATACAATACGGTTTTAAATGATTTAAAATGGTTATATACTTGAGAAAATATCTTATTCTACGGTCTCTGACCCATATATTCCAACGTTTCCTTGTTTTCCTTTTTACGACCCAAGTGTGCAGCGGCAATAGCCAAGACAGTTGGATAGGCCTGTTCTTGGCAATGATAGTTGTGGATCATTTCTTAGATGCTCCATTCATTTTTTTATCTAAATAGAATAAGATATTTCCTTTTCATTATTGGGCATGTTGCCCGTAATGATAGACGTATTCTCACTGCAGACTTGTATTTTAGTATTCAACTATTATTTGAATTACATTGTGGATGTTATTTAGTGAACGATGGTTTATATGTTTCACTTGTATTATTTATTTATGCATGATGTTTAGTTCAGTTGTTGTGGTTGTAAGTATTATTTGTATTCTATTTGTTATATTTTGCTGCGATAGTGATTTGGATAATGATCCATACAGAGATGCCCAATATATTTTAGTAGTTAATTGGTCACTCAGTATTAACATAGGTGAGTTGCCACAGATTTCAACCAATAGTCATTAACCATTTTCTAAAACCTAAAAAGTTGGGTTCATCAACAACTCACAACCGTGTATTCGACTTCGGCCACATATAAAGATATCAAATTTTATATCTTTTTTGAGCCACGTATGGAGTACCACTGGATCCACCGCAACTTGGCATTTGTTAATAAGAGGTGTATTGGATCTACTTGACTCACGTTGATTGTTTACATTATCTCAAATCATAAATATTAATTTGGTTGTTATGTAATATATATGTATACCTCCTTCTATATACTATTCTTAAGTTTTCAAACATTTATGTATTATATTTTTTTGATATAATTTTTTTTCTAAATTATTTATCCACTGGGTAATTTTTCATTTCAAATAATTAATTAATTAATATTTTGTTATGAATTCTGCATGGTGTATACTAACTGTTTCATGAATTGCAATAAAAAGATATACATACGTTCCATGAGTTCAACTATTTGTTTTATCTTACGACATCGAATTTTTTTATAATTTTCTACAGATATGGGTAGATAATGACAATGCAAGTAAATTTTATAACTACAAGTGATATTGATTAGATAAGAATTACTTTTATCCATGAAAATCTCCATTTCACTTCAATTTCCTAATATTTTGTAATTATATATGATTTGTGTAGGCATTTTCAATTGGTGTTGAAATGGATATCGTGCCAAAAATCATCATGCCCTAACATGGATGGCTAGATTTTGTATATTCGTCATTGGCAGACGATAATAGATGATAATTTTATATTGTTTCACTTTTCTCTGTCCTTTTTTTCTTAATTGTGTTCATTTTCCCTTCACTTTCTCCTCATAGAATGTGTGTTGATAATTTCATAAAGTTGTCTAAGGAGAAACATATCTTATAATATCTATTTGTGTCCCCATTTCTCATGAATTATTATTCGTGTAGTTGACATTGGAGATCCATAGTTACACACTCCAAATGCTATATTTAGTGGTATGTCTATTTTTCTTTTATATTTGACATCCAATACATTGTGTTTCTCTCAATGAAACTTCAATGTCATATAACAATATATTTATCTTTAGGAAGAAGATAAATATTAAATGATAATTATTGAGATGGTTGAATAGAAATTTTAGAAACTTAGAGCTTCATAATATTGGTAATGAAATTTTACCAATTTCAGGTGCAAAATTGGTATTTTTGTTGCTTTTTTAAAAACATTAAAAAAAATGTCCTTACTAATAACAAGTAGTTTTTGTGACATGAAAATTTGATTGATTAAATGTTGTTGAGTTTCAGGCTCTTAAGTTTCCATTAGGTTGCCTACGTATGAAATCAATTTTATAGTTTCTCTCTCTCTCTCTCTCTCTCTCTCTCTCTCTCTCTATATATATATATATATATATATATATATATATATATATATATATATATATATATATATATATATATATATATAGTACCAAAGAGGAATGGTTCAAGAATTAAGATAGAGAGGGATTTTGGCCGTGACCAATCGCCAGTTTTGGTGTAGTGGTACACTTTTTCGACTTTATCGACCCATGCGTACTCAATCGTGCACTCATAATTGACATCAGAAATACATTATAACATTCCCCAATTTTTGACCTAAAAAATGTGACAAAACAAAAATCTCAATAATTAAATCTAAATTTATCGAATTTAAAAAATTCCTCCAATTTAAATAAATTCTCCCAATCTTATATTTAAATATCTCAAATTTAAATGAGTTTCATTTATCCCAAAAATAATTAAATTCTACGTCCTCAAAATTACAGGGTGTTACAGTTATTTCAAAATTTTCTTTCTTATTTGCATTCGATTTTCATCCCTTAAACATCTTTATCAAGATATGAGCACAGTATTGTTACACATTTACTAATGAAATCAATTTTATTTTCATTACATAATCTATCAAGAGGAGGTAACGATTTGTGGCTAACTGTTTTATGAGCCTAGTAATCAAGTGATTGGATTTTGTAAGAGGTTCTAAATTTCTAAAGTTTAAAATAGTCTCTGGAGAATATGGGTATAAAATAGGCTTTATGTTATGTTTTTTATCTTTAAACTTAAAATATACTTTTCAAAATAAGTATTCATGGGATAGTCTATGATACTAATATATGGACCTAAAATATACTTAATATGAGGAGGCGTGAATTGGGTATATGGGTTTAATAGAAACTTTCAAAATTTCTTAACATTTTGAAAAGATTAATAGGGATATGGTAAATCAAATCATGTGTAAACAATTAATCAACAATATCGATAAGTGTAAGGGAAATTTTCCAATCGAGTTAATTTGTTTACAATTGTCTTAATTCTAGACAATAGTGTTTGAGTCGTAGGTTAGTCATTGGGTTATGATCCTATAAATCCTATGACATTTAGTGTTGAATATATTCGGCAAAGCTTTGAAGATGATATCGTGTTGTGTTTAGTGCCTTCATTTTTGTTCACACTCTAACAGGTATGAAAGCTAAATGGATTGTGAGATTTTGGATCTTTCATTAAGGTTGAGTTTTAAATTAAATTGTGTTCGGAATTTGAAAAATATTTTTGAAAACGTAATTTAAAATTATTTTTTGAGTTGATTTTGTTTAAAAAAATTTGAGGATGATTTTAAAATTAAAATTATTTTTTTCGTTCAAACGAATTTGAGATTCGTTCAAACGAGATTTACTTTTTGTTCGAACGAGACTTATTTGTCGTTCGAACGATATGTTGCCTAGAAATTTGTGTTTGAATATTTAAATACTACTTTCGCTGCAAAAAATACAAGAACTTTAATTGAAAAACATTTTATGAGTCTATTTAGAAAAGTTCCCAATAGTTTCACATAATCCTTAGTTTTGAAAATCCATATATTATAATTCCATATCTTTGGTGATGTTGAGTTTTGAAAGAGAGGTTGATCCATCATCTTGAACAATTATTTTCGTGTAGTGGACTCCGTACGTGCCAATTACGAAGAAGAAGCATTGGACTCTGTGTTTGAATTTGTAGACGATTGCTAGGTGGCATCGGTGGATACCGAGGTGCATGTGGACTTGTGTACTATCGACACTTTCTTCGGTGGAATCCTATGTTTCACTATGGGTGAGTGGTAAAATAGAAGAAGAGGCTTCAAGGCTTATGGGTGATTGAATAGTTAAGTAAGACTATATCTCTCTCTGTAATTTTTCGTATCATAGTATTTGTCTGGCCTAACCGTCTAATGTTTTTTCACTTAGTGGTTTCTTCATACATTACCATGTGTTTTGTGTTTTTTATTTATTTAATTTATCTGGGTAATCATTGTAGATGCATGTTATACGGTTAATAAGATAAAACTCAGTAAATCAAGTTATTTTTTGAAGATCATTTCGTGGGCGCTAAAGATAAATTTTGGAAAAGTCTAAAAAATATTAATTTGCCTAGGTATTAGTGCTTAGGGGCCTTCTCAGTAAGTAGTTAAGAGTGACAGACAATGGAAACATAGCAAACCGATGTTTAACATGGTTCAACCACTACCTATGTCCATGCTCGAGATGGTACTTAAGAAATTCACTATCTCTGGTTCACTTATGGAGGAACCAAAATCCTTACAATGAATATCACCTTACAAACAGTAACCAATAAGACTATAAATTGATTCTTTCCTAGTGGTACTCATGCAAAATCCCATGGTCTTGAAATTCCTTTACTCCTTGCAAAAACTACAATACTAGTTGAGAAGATACATTAAATTTTACGGTAAGTCACAATCATGAGATATCTAACCAAAACATAAAGAAAAATACACTTACTAAAAACAATGGTAAGATGTGTTTACTTTCTCTGTTTAGAAAAATAAATAAACAAGAATCACAAGTATAATTCTCAAATGGGTTATGGGTTAAATCCTTAATATACGTGAGTGTTGGGTTTATAAATCAATGAAAGAATGATTGATTATTTTTATTAAATCTTAAATGGGTTTCGGTAAATACTTAGATTTAATGGAGTTTCTTAGCTGAAATGGTTTGGATTTCTTTTCTCTATTATAGACATTGGGATATTGACACCGTCTTAGATGGAAAATTCACTCCAAGGGATTATTATTGTATATTTGTGTGTTTGATGAAGGAACTTGAGGGATCTTTTATAGTCTTCAAAAAGGTAATTACACATTAGATTGCAGTTAGGTAATTAAGGGTTCACTTTGAATTAAAATTTGAAAACTACCAATTATAGGATTTGTAGTTTCCAAAAAAATTTAGTGTCCTGAAACATTGTTTTAGTCATCCATAACCTTCTCCACGATAATCAGATTGAGAGATAAACTATTTTAGTGAGGTATGGGGAAACTTCTAGTCGACTAACCTGGAATTTTTATTGACTAAAAGTACTTTCAGTAAGGTACTATAAATTTTGTTTTCGGGTATCTCATTTGGATAGGTATAGATTGATTTTAAGTAGGTTGTGAAAGTAGGATTTGATCCTATAAAATATGAAATAAGTTTATATACTTTTGTACATTAGTTCCTAAAGTACATCAAGAAAGTGAGCAAATATATTTTGGCCGTTTGTAAATTCTTCTAAATTGTAAGACATGATATGTTTCTTTGTTATATGTTTTGAGAGCGTGCTTGCTTGAGCTTAATCTTCGTAAGATATGTGATGTTTAATCAATCATTATCTTGACTTGTTGATTTCTTTTTATGATGTGATGATGAGCTTCCTTATATCATTTTTTAATGTTGAGCTTTTATTGATTCATGAGAGATGAACTTTGTTAGGATTTGATTGATGATTTCCAATTTGTTTGGGATCTTCAATATATTGCCTTCGAATGTTTGCATGGTTCTATTGATGGAATTATCCTTGTAACACAAATCATAATGTATTGAGTTCTTATCTTAATCTCAAACGTGTTAGAGAGAAGAGAGTGATGAGGGATCATATATTAATTGTGTTTTCCTCATACGAAAACCTTTTTGTTGAAATATATTTTGTTTCAGAACATCAATACCTAGCTAATTATTACTAATTTCCTGGTCCAGATCCAACCAAGAAGGGTATTATTTATCAGATATTGCTACAGCTTTATTGTATCCTTTTTGACCCTCATTTGTGCAAGCCATAAGAGCCTCTTTCAAGTGTTAATAATGCAAAAATAAAGGAGGTATAATAAAGAGGAATATTAAGAGAAAAAAAATGGGCAAGAAAAGTAATCAAATGTAAATGTACCTTACCCATAAGATGGCATTAGGTTAGGTCTCTCTTCCTCTCAGCGTGGCCACAATATCTGAGCAGTTGGTTGTTCTCATAGAGATTCGAGCCTCTGCAACTAAGGTATACTAGTTCCTCCCTTCTATGGAAAAAGTCCTAGAGTACATTTCCACCCTGAAGAGTAGTGTCCCTCATTTATCTCCTTTAGCTGACCCCTTTGATTGGATAGAGACCTTAGTGGGTCATACATTCCTCACCCCTTTTAGAGAGGACTACACACTTCCTTCCCGATTGGTAGGCGATGATTAAAATATTCCTTTAATTTTGACACCAAGGGATGCAATTCCCCTTGAATATAAGGACAACTCAGGGTTGGCTGAGAGTTTTTGTCTATCCTCAAAGTTGTTTGTAACAAGGATAAGACTTTAAATGTTGATCCTTCACTTGGATCAAAATTTTCTTATACTCCTCCACCAATTTGATAGGGGGACTATAATGTCCACCACTATGTTGAATTTATGGCGCTTAGTGGTCATGCACCTCTTCTTTGCATTTAACACAAACTTGGCAGAGGTATTCTCAGAAAAAAGTTAGCTCATCCTCCATTACTCAAGTTCATATACTAAAATGACAGTATATCAAGGTCAATTGATGAGGTCCAAGACACGGCTTTAATCTTATAAGAAAAATGTGGTGTATGAACTTAGAAGGGGAACATTTAGAGTCCAATAGAATTGAAACCTTCATGGTGGGGATTACCTCCTCAATATTAGGATGGAGTTCATCTCATTCCTTAAACTTGTCCTCCTTACCTTCAGAGACCTCATGGAAATTAGAGGTCGCATTAGTAGTAGCTTTTCACTTTCTGAGAATCAAAAAAAAATTCCAGACCCATGGATTCCCCAACTACAATCTTAAGGGCCTCAGGTACTGTTCCTGGCACCACAACCTTGGGTTTGGTACCAAGTCCACTATTGAAAAGATGTTTCGAAGTGATAAAAACTCTAATGAAAATAAGGGCCAATTCATATCCTCATTCATCCCATCTTCCTCCAATATGCTAACCTCAACATGCACTGCTAAGGAAAAAATGTTAGTAAAGCTCCAATTTAATGCCAATAAATGAATTTAAATAAAAGTTCAAATGTAAATGTTGGCTTACCCATGATGGAGGAGTACATCGTATGGTTGGACAAATTATTTTATCTAATGGATGAGAGGTGGCCTAGGCTCCCCCAAACAAATAAGAACCTATCCTTCTAGTACTTGAGGGTATTATGCTTATCCATGGAAAAGACCACATGAGCCTCGGGAGAGAAATGTTTCATCCGTTTATCCTTGGGTTTGTTTTTTTCCTAATCTCAATAAAATTTGAATAACTTAGGTGAATTAATGTCATGCTTCCCCCTCACTAGACTCTAAGAAGGATAAGACTGTGCACATAATATACCTCAAAGGATTAGCCATAATTTTTAGGGGCTATTCCTATCACATTCAAAATTCATACCACTAGTGGAGGTAGAGAAAAGTCGTCTCCATACAGGAAAAAAATTCGTTGAAGCAAACGTTCTTGGAGACCCAAGATCATACCATCTCTTCGGGCCTTAAATACCTTAAAGTGGTAGAGTCTAGGATTTGATATTTTTCCTGATCCCCTCAAGGTCTTGCTTAATAATTTAAAAAGCCACTTGGGCTCCATTGATGAGGATAGGGTTATTTGGAACCTTGTAGTTTACTACTAGTGATCTAGTGGTCGTGATAAAGTCACAAGTTGGGATAAATCCCCAATCTCTTGCTCCGTTCTTGGAAGTAAGGAAACATGAGGTCCCGTGGCAGAAAAGGGTGTGGGGGTCAAGACCTTTGACATGGAAAAATTTTAGGATGACATTTTTTAATGAAGGAAAAGAGAGAAAACATGTGTTTGAAATGAAATCTTGAAAGAAAGAATTTTTGATGAAAATGGTGATGAGTTCAACCAGTTCAAAGGGCTCCTTTGTACCCTCCAAGTCATATTAAATCACGTACTCTCAACCCTCTGAACACTCAAGGTAATATTATTTCAAATGCACTATCCTTATAATGACAATTTCGGTGGTTAATTAAGATTCTACTTTCAACTTGTTTAACTAATAGATGTTTCCCCACATAATTTTTATAAAGACTAACAAGTGGCTATTGATGATAGAATATTTCATTGTTGGTCTTGTGATGCTATACAAACTCTCCAACTTCACTTTCTCACTTGTGATGCTATACAAACTCTCCAACTTCACTTTCTCATAGGAATAGATCCTCAGGTCAACCTATAACCTTTGCAAGATTATTACCAATCTCCCAAGAAAACAACAATTTCCAAGAAAGAGCCACAATAGATCCTTTGGCCTCTGCCATCTCCTTACCCTTGGATAACGTTGAATCACTCTAATAAATTTATCCAACCAAGATCAGAGACATCACCAAGAGCATCCCATCATCTCTAACGTGCGAAACATACCTCAATTTGAATAAAAATGACCTGTAGAGGTCATGTAACCCTTAACCTATAAAGGTATTATTAAAACATACTTTACAACCTCCAAATGATGAACTAGTGATTATTTTAAAAGTCACAAACATTTCATTGATCTCATGTACTTTTTCTGGTAGGAAGGTAAAAAGGATGATAATATTACATCTATAAACACCACTCATCTCAAATCTCATTTATGACTCCATACGTATTAAATTCAGCCAAAAACTACCTTACACTACATCAATCATTTATCCCACCTTCCACCTTGTTAATATAGTCGTCAGACCTTAGAGGGATCCCCATCCATACTGCTATAGTAAATTTATTCTCTCTCAAAGAAAATTCCTATATATATGGGAGTGCGAATGGTTGAGGCATGTTATAGTCATCATACAAAGAGTAATTGATCAAACACAAGTTTAATTCACTACACACAGGTATAACAAGTGTTTTACCCATTGTTATACAAGCTTTCGACCCATTGTTGTGAGTGGTTATTCAAAACTTAAATGATTTCCAACTGTTCTACATTGGGTACACCCTTTTGAGTCCTAAAATAATAATTAGTAATGCATAGAGAAGTGATTCAGGTATTTCTAAAGGTACATGGTATTACTAACACATACCACATGAACATCAAATCTTCTTGACCAAAGCTTAATGGGTATCTCTGATTATAATAACCAATTTAATAATCTCATAAACTGTAAGAAACTCTTTGACAGTGGACGTGGGATCCTCAGCTTAGGTATGAACCACTTAATATACGTATATATCATTTTGACACACTTCCCCTTAACATGTCTGAGGTCTAAAGGGGATCACCTATTGGGTGTGAGCTATTACATGATTTCAATGCCCACCACTTCTTATTTATAGTAGTATTTTGTTTATGAGCACTTCAGGGGTTGAGAATATGTGTCAACATGGATTTTAACAACACAATAACTAACGATTATTGTTGCTCCATACAATTGATTTTGAAAAATATGCAATTCCATAGCTCAATAAATTCTGAGAGCATCAGGACAACTTAGCGGCAAGCAATATAATGTTTTTTATTTATGTTCCGTAAAATATTTATATTCCATAAAATATTTATGATAGATATTTTTATTTTGGTATTTTGGGATACTAATAAGGATGATATGGATACATACATGTTCTATTAGGTTCCATTATATAGTGAATTATCATTTTCTTTAACATCGGTGAATTTACTATTCCATACGCCTGCTTATAAAACTCAAATGTTTGATAATAATTCCTGAAACCCAATCACCCCTATGAGAAATTAAAGTTGAATAAAGACCCAAAATATATGGTAAATTTTGATATCCCAAAATGGTATCAAGATAATTTTCCATACCTTTTATTATCAAAGAAGTCGCATGTAATACCCCGTAATTTTTATGGCTTTTAAAATGGGTTATATTTTAAATTAATGGATTAATTGGATCTTATTATAAATTAATTCATTTGGGTTTTTCCGAATTGTGGATATTAAAATGGATGATTCTGAATATTACTTAAAGATATTTAGGTAATATATGAATATGATGTCATTATTATGACGGTGTGATATAATTTCAGTAATTTGGATTTTTTAGTCAGACGCGGTATGGGACGTGTCGGGACTAATTTATTAAATTAAAAAGGAAATTTATTTTCTATCGACCTTATAGTCATTTCGACTGCGTCGTTGCGTCCGGAAGGGTTGAAATAGTCAGAAAAGTCTATTTGGATGTTAATTTTGAGTCTCGGGTCATTTGGAAATGAAAAGACAATCCAAAAGGGCATTTTGGTCATTTTTCTAGGGGGATGAATAGTGATTTCGGGTTTTGTCTTATTATAAGTATTGGTAGATTAAGTGAACGTGGGTTATACATCTCCTCTTCACAAATTAGAGGAGTCATCTTCCTAGAGAGAGTGAAAGGTTGCTTGGGAAGGGAAAAGCTTGCTTGGAAAGGAGGAGAACCAAAGGTCAAAGGTCACCACCACCATCACCACCTATGTTATTCAACTCCAAAGGATCAGATCTTCAGTACAGGCAAGTGTTTGATATTTGCAATTTAAGTTCGTATATTGTCCATGTTAGGATAGTTATAAAAAGAGATGATTTTCATGCTTGGAAGATGAAAGGATATAGTTGTTAATGGATTTTTGGAATCTAAACATATATAGGAATTAAACTCATGTTGTAGGTAGTTAGTAATCCAGTAAATATTCATCAATCTGTGTAATAAATTCTGAAAATAATTTAGTGTTCTTGAAAATAATATGTTGATAATTTTCTGGAAAAAGAGGCAAAAACGAGTGGAATGAGAAGAGCCAATTTGGAATGTTTAGATCTTCTTTTTGAGTGCATTTGGATGAGATTTAAGAAAAACTTAAAACACATACCTGACTCAATTTTTCGTGTAGAATCCAAATCTGAAGTCGGATTGATGATTTGAATAATTTTTGGATCTGATCTTTCGGAGTATTTAAAATATGAGAATTCATGATGTTGTTTCTTTTAATGTTGGTTCTTATCCCAAAACTTTTGTGCATCTTTGGTGATTATTAATTGGATATTATGGGACTTAGAAAATATCAGTAGACCCTCGATAATATTTGAATTAATTTGATTGGGATTTATATTGATTAGAATGATGATAATTAAATTAAAGAAATTTCGGTTGCTAGGTTCATTTGTTGGATTATAATTGGTTTGCTTGAGGATTAAGGATAGGTCCAGTAGTGGTGATTGAATGTAACACCTGGGTAGCCTTAGGATTACAATATGAACATCAAGGACTGAGTTTAAGCTCATTATTGATTGTGCAAGGACTAAGTGTAATACGAGCGCTTAGAAGTATGGCTCTTGGATAGAGATGGGAGTTTAGAATACATTTGGTTGAAAGAGGGTATGAGGTTATCCCAATCACGTATTTAAAGTTGACGGACCTCCTCGATCGAAAAAGTTAAGTAGTAGTGTATTGGAGGGGTTCCTTGTTTTGATTTCGCTTTGCGAGACTCTCCGCGCATGAACCTTAACGACGTCGGGAGTGGAGAGATGTTATAGGATGCGAGGATAATTAAATTATGAAGTAAAGATATGACATTTTAATACGTGGGATTTAAAGAGATATAATGCTACGTAAGGGAATAATCTAAGGTTAATGTGAGTACCTTGTTGTTAGTATACTATAGGTATGATAATACCTATTTGATTGATTAATGATTATGTGTATGACATACCTAGCTTAATTGCTATCGGTGGGAGGTTTGCGCCTGAGGGCAGTCATATCTTGATGAATCCATGGGATCTTTGATTTGTCGCTTGAGAACATAGGTCTATGAAAGACTTATCAGGGAGTTGATAACTCCGCTGACTGTGGGTACGTAGGTATGTGCGTGACCCATGGGTATGAGAACTATGTTCGCCTCCAATGATTGTGTTGTTGTTTGTGGTTCGAGGAATCTTAACCAACCTTTAGTCCCTTATTCGGCGACAAGCGATATTGGGACATGATAGAAGAGTAATGCATTGCACCGCAGCTGTGACTCGGGGTGCCATATTATATATGAATATATATATATATAATGGATTAAATGAATGATTGGATTTATTGTGGTTAAATCATCTACTGTGTGATAATTGTAGATAACGGTGAATAGAGAAAGATAATGGAATTAAGTTAATGAATGTTTATTCTTAAAGAATTGAAAAACTTAATTCATATTAATGAGAAATGATTCATGTTAATGAGAAACGATGAGAAATGTAAATGAATAATAATGTGACGTATGGTATGGGACATACGGGGATTATGATATTGGGATGGAATTATAATATGGAGACTAGAAAAGAGGAACCATTAACTAGGAGGTTAATAGGAAACGTTAAGTGTGCACTCTAGTTGAGAGGTGAGAATGACAAGTGAGAGTTGGGTCTAACATGTACATAATAAAATATTTATTGCACTTGTTAAATACTTGTTGTTTTAAAAATCATTGCATAATCGGGCTCTGACCCGTTTCCTTGCATATTTTCTTTTCTATTGTATATTCTATATCAGGTGTCCAGCAACAGGGACGCCAACCTTAGCGGATTATGGCAGGCTATGGATTTATGGAGTTTTGCTTAGACGCCTATCATCTTTTTGATTCACAGTATTCTTAGTTAGGGCATGTCGCCCAAAGGATTTCAGTCATCATGTTCTATCGGAGTCAAATGCTATTGTATTCGGGTCATTTTAATACATTTAACATTGTTGGGATTACTGTAATGGACTAATATTATTTGGGAATGTTTATTCTAATTGCATTTAAATCCTTTTATGTTATCTATTTGGTTATCAACGTTGTAGAATAAAATGTGTTGTGTTATTCTTAAACTAGAAATGAATTTTGTTGAATTAAAATTTGGAAAGTTTTTTACAACAACTTAATTGAGTATTGGGTGAGTTGTAAATGTTTTCGACAGTGATGCTAAGAATGATCCAACTGTATATTCTGTTTTAATTTGGTATGGGACTGGCTACCCGGTATTTAATTAGGCGGGGTGTTACATCACATTCAAAACGGGTCACATACCCGTGGGACTCGAGAAAGGAATATACATATTGGTTCTTGACGTAATCTCATCCTATAATCTAGAGCCCGACTAATTATAATTTGGTGAAAGTGAAACTTTTGTAGTAAACATGCGTATTACCAAAATTAATTTGTATTATACATCCTTTATGACCTAGTCTCATACATAAATGTTTTTTAATAGGCGAATGAAGTTCTAGGGAAATGTAGTTTCTTGTAAAGAACATTAGATATGCGGATATTACCAATTCCACATGCTTGAATGGGAAGTCCTTATAGCACCAATTGGGTGCATCCTTACCAATAGATTGAGATTTATACATCAAAAAAGTAGAGAAAGGTGTGGATCCCATTCATCGTTCAAGGAAAATAAATAGAAATTTATCATGATCCATATTATCTTAATTTTTGTTATTTTTACGTTAGAACAATACCATATAACTTTTTGAAATAATCAGATGTAATATATTTTTTTTGTTGGGGTGGGTGGTGGTGGTGGGATTTGAACTTATATTATGAAAATTATCATGTAAACATAGGATATGAAATGTTAAGATTCATGTAAATTTATGTAATGGAAAGTCAAGTTCTTTAAAATAAAATATTAACGCATACTCTCGCAACTTCTTTGAAATTAAATAATATGAATTCTATGTTCTTTGAAATTAAATATTAGTGTATACTTGGGCATGCCCTTAATATACAAATCCGATGAATCTCGTGCTCTTGAAAATTAAATATTAATATATACATGGGAATGTTCTTTAAAATTAAATAATATGAACATCAAGTTCTTCAAAAATGGGCAAAATATTATCAATTCTTTTGAAAAATGAATCTCAATTTCTATTGAACTCGGGCAAAACGTATTGCAAAACGAATCTCAAAGTGTGAAAATTTTGACTCTGTTAAGGTAGACAACGAGTTACCACCGTATAGTCGTTGTCTACAACCCAAATTAATCTCCTATATCGGTGTTCTAGTCTAGGTACCGTTTAATATTTGGGGCATGGATATGGCATGTATTAGGGTGAGAAGTGTCGAGGAAATGAACAACAGTCGGGTGTTCAGATCCTGAATCAATTTCATATTATTTCAAATCCTTATGTTTTGGATGAATATACCTAATCATAAACATATAAATGTTATTCTTCCCTTAAATCAGGTTAATTTTAAGTCATGTATGGACATTGAATTTTTAATATTTATCTTTTTCCTTCATTTCTTTTAATGACATTAGATTCATTATAGGGGTATTGAATTCAAAAGTGTAAATACAAACAAGGTATACAAGCAAATGGAATAAATTTACCACATAATTTAACAACATAATTCCCTTAAATAACTTTAACCATATTCATTTACATTTTATATTGAAATATAAGCGAAGGAAAATTGTGATTACTAAATACTATAATTATCCCTCACTTCCTAAACGTTTATTCAAGTATATATAAAAAATACAAAAAACGATGTGAATCTCTCAGCCAATTCTAGTTTTATTCAAGGGGAACATCACATGTCATTATATATCTCGAGAAAGTGTTCTTAAGCTTAGCAATTTGGCCAACATATTAATCAATACAAGCCCAGGATACGGGAAAGGAAAATGTATGCCATTAACATGTAACTCATGGCATTGGATTAACTTCCTTTAATATTAGGATGGCAAAATTTGTCTCAAATTCAATAGATATTTGAATAAACATATGGAATATTGCACGTGCTTGTCTCATGGGTCGGAACGTAAGACAATGTATTAGTGATACAAAGATCCATACATAGTTTTTTACTTCAAGGTAACCACACTCCAACATAAGGAACAAAAATGTTATTCTACACATACAAGTATCGTTATTCAACATTTTGATCACGATGTAAGGAAACAAAGTCGTAAAAAACTTTTCGTAAAATTAATTGTCTTAAATGAATTAATCCATCAAATCACGCCTCACATCTCTCCATCCAATGTCCTTCCAACTCCTCCTCATACTCACATGCATTTACATAAAGATTCAATTTAAATCGGCATAAAAATTACGATGTCTTTAACGAAAACAATAAGGAACTCTGGTATCTCCTGCAAATCTGCATATATACATATACATACATACTTACATACATACATGCATACACACACACACATGAACACACACACACACACACACAGATATATATATATGCATGTGAATTTACGACACCACGGGGTTGGGCGTGTGAAAATTGTGAAGTCTATGTTAACTTTAGGCCTGTTAACCATCAATCTCTCTGTCCATCGATGCCCTCCCGTAATCGAATGTGGATAGATAATTTTTTCTTGAATTATTATGTTTTTCTTCATAAGAGGTTGGTTTCTACCCACATGACTGATGCCTTCCTTTTTTTATCAGAGAGGGATTATATAGTCAGTAGTAACTCAAGTTGCGATGTTCTTAAGATTACAGAACATCAAGTTTAATAGAGAAGATCCACCCCATTTCCTTGATCTATTGACAAGGAAATGAGCTATTATAACACTAGGGGTGACAAATGGTCTACTAAATCATCTAAAGAATGATATTTCCTATGCTCGTGTGATAAAAGTACAAGCAAATACCAAATATTGCCACGTATATTGGTGTGTTTATCATCCGGTGGATCAATGTTGGATTTTGAGAATGATAAGTAAAAAACATATATTGGATGGATCCTTGTTGATTCCTAATGTCAATAATAATCCTCTAGATTAGGAAGATAAAGATCCGACGAGAAGAGAGGAAGAACAATCTTAGAGGCTATACGACAATCATTTGGAAGGAATGGAAAACGTGGTTATTCCTTACAATGAACCTATCATTAGGGGAGTGAGGAGGTTATCAAATGGATGCTTATGAGGTGGGTACAAGCCTCTAGTATTAAGTTGTTTTGAAGTCAAATAAATTTTTGTGGTTATTCGACTATGTTGGAACGCACCAAGAGAGATGATTGGAGATCACGTAAGGGATCTTAAACATAGTGAGGAAACTTTATTTTCCTTCAGTTAGATGGAAATGCCCCATGGACAATTTGGTACAAAAGTTTATGTCTGAGATCACATTCTCATATTCCCAATAATGATTAGGCTTCCTCATAAAAGGCCTTTGTATATGAAAATGAATATAAATAGAACCAGTTTTTTTAAAGCCTTAATGGATGGAGGTGATTCGAATAATATCATGTCAACTACCTCATTTAATACTACTAATATTTAATTGAATAGGTTGATCACGATGCTTATTTTAATTTTGGTCTATGATAACAAAATTCCCAAATCCATTATTTATGTGAGCATTGAATAGAGACGGTAAATATCACATCACTCATTAAGTTCCACGTGATTGAGTTTGTCACTTCGTACCATCTTTGAATAGGAAATGTTTAGATGCATAACCACTCGTTGGTCCGTTCTACATACCATGAAAGTGTTAAGGCTAAATGTAAAAGCCATTAAGATTATTATTCGAGCAACCAAGAATCATTTTTCCAAAGATGAAGAATATTTTGTAGATGCCTCTTTCTACATGGAACTAAATTATGGTATGCATATTCTGACAATGGGAATCAAAGACATAAGAGTTCCCATGATCAAGGATAGGTTAAAACTTGTGGAGTATTGAGATAAGAAGATGAAGGAACATATAAAAGTTGTTGGGGAAGTAAACAAGGTCATTCCTAAACCAAATATTATCTTTAAATAGATGAAACATGAAATGTGGCCAAAGATTGACCCGATGGAGCACAAAGTGAGTCACCCGAGTGCATTCAATATAATTTTTGGACCAAGAATGGAGGAAGGTGGGAATGCCATGATGACGAAGGCACCGACACCTCCCAAGAGATAGTGTAAAAATATTTTGCTGGAATATGAAGTTAATAGAATATGAGTTTTTTTCGATGGATAATGAATGATAATGTTTTATTATTAATAACTCAAACATCAAGAAGTTTATCGAAGACATAGACGATGAGCCTAAGTTACTGCAATATCATCCAAAACCCTAAAGTACAAGAGTTGGAGCGGACTGATCTGGTTAAGGGTGGAAAAGAACAATTGTCAATCTTCATTTCCAAATACCTAGACGCTATTATGAAGTTAGCACGGATCAACGTTATTCAATATTACAAATATATCTTCATACGGAAGTACATTGAGATTTTTGGGTTTAAATCAATATGTGAGCTACCACAAATTAAATGTTATGCCTTCAGCAATAACGTTAAAGGTAGCAATTAAAATGTACAAACGTGAGTTGTATCTAGGAATAAATGAGTGGGTGGAACAATATTAAAAATTATATTTGTTAATCCAATTCAACATCCAACGTGTCTTTCTAGGATTGTGCTAAATGGGAAGAAGATAAAATAAAAATGTGCACTTGTGTTGACATTAGAGATCTTAATCAATGACTTACTAATATTAGTTTTAAGCACTTTTTGGAGGAAAACAATATATCTTATTTGATGGGTCCTTGGAAAGATCTAAAATTTCTCTACGATGGTGATATGTTTCAGTCTTAATCACCACTAGGATTTTTTTATCCGAATGCATCTAAGGGGGATTTGGGAAGCGAGGGCGAGGGGTGAAATAATGGATTGAGGATATGATAATAGGGCTTGTTAAAATTTTTGGAGTATCATATGTAGGGAATGAGAAGAAAGCCTTTTGGTTGTTTAGGAAAATTGAGAGAAAGTGGAAGGGAGTGAAGTGAATCCAGGGGAAGGTGGTGACCATTCGAGAGGTGGTAACCAGAGCAAGAGAGAAAACTTAAAACATTATAGTAATCCATTAATTATGATGGGGAAAGGGAGGGTGAAGAAAGGTGGGGGAAAATATTGTTAATGAAGTTACATATCAATTCATAGAATGTCAGGGGTGTTGAATGACCTTAACATGAGAAATGTTATTAGGAATGAGATTTCATTATGGAATTCGGATGTTTTGTATTTACAAGAGACAAATATTGATAATATAAGTAAGTATGTAACAATAATCATTTTTTTGGACGCGGGGGGGGGGGGGGGGGGGGTCATTGGGTGGAGTAGTGCACTACGGATTCATGTGGGCCACTGGTGGTGATAATTATATGTTATATAAGAGTTATGGAGTTGTATAATATGGTTGTATGTTTAAGGGACTGGAGGGTGGGTTTGAGTTGTGATTTTCAAGGGGGTGTGGCCGGGTAGATCATGTCGTGAGATCGGAATTATGGGAGGTGTTAAGAGTGGTAAGGTGAGTGTGGGGTACCTTATTGCGTGGGATGGGACTTTAATGTCGTCCAGTTTATGGGTGAACATAGTAGGGGAAGAAGATCGACCATAACAATAAGGTGTTTCCAGAATTAATTGATAAATTAGAGTTGGCTAATTTGCTTCTGCTGGTTGTCCTTTCATATGGTCTAGTAATAAGGAGACTCTTTCTTGGTCTCGTTTGAATCTATTTTGGGTGTCAGTGAATTGGGAGGAGTATTTCCTAGGTGAGGTGCAATCCATCTTGCCTAGAGCTACGTCTGATAATGCCTCGATTCTTTTGGAGTGTGGAGGGGTGGCTAGGAGGCGGGTCCTTTTTAGATTTGAGACAATGTTGTTGAACGAGGAGGGTTTCATAGAGATAGTGAGGGGTGGTGGGATGGTTACCATGTGGAGGGGTCTGCTGGATTTAGGGTGTAAAAAGAGACTCTCTCTTCTAAAGCAATGATTGAAAATGTTAATTAATGAGTGCTTTGGTAACGTGAAGGAGTCCATTATTAGAGGGTTTTAAGATATTATGACAAGTAATGAATGGGTGTGTCTATATATAAATCATTTATCCTTTGATAAAGAATGAGATTTTTTATTCGGGGATAGGTTATATAGAGAGTTATTAAAACCAATGATTTTATCCTTCACCATTAATGCTTCCGGCCCAATTCTTCCCAACATCATAAGCATTGTTTGAGCTTTGAACCTTATTCCTTTATACCATGGTATTTAAGCTACCTACCTAAGGTATATTTTGAGTGCTTGCTTTTCTCTACCTCTAGTTAGAGTTCAATAGAAGGTACATTTATTATCAAATAGTTTCATTTACTACCTTTCATTTGAGTTATACACTTGAGTTTATTCATTGTCATTTAAGAGTGCATTTACTATTCGGTTCTCTCCATCAATTTGTTCCTCGGTTTTTCCTTAAAACACCCTAGCACATTGAGAACCATTATGTTACATTTCCCCATGGTAGAATCTATATTAAATTATTTCCTACCCTTAATTTTGAATTCAATCTTATTTTTAATCATATGATGATCCTTATACTCCCTTCCCCTCTCAAAACCTAAACGTAGATGTCCCTTATGTGTCATCATTGGTGCGTCAGACAATATGGTTACAATAACTATTCTTACTAATCGCGCCTTATTTTGAGCCCATTGCCAACCCGTGATGTATAGAATAAACCTAAAAAAATATTAAAGTAATAGTTAGTATAATTATATAAATAATAAAACAGTTAAAACATTGCAATTAAATCAAATTAAACCTAGTATTCTCTGTACATTTCTACAAATAATCAATACTCGATTTGAAGAGAAATTTTGGCTAATATCAACAAAATACGAGCCTTCAAACTTTTTGTTCTCATAATCTCCACGGATTAGAGGATCATTAAATGATATAAAGTTGGATCCCATTAATGGATCCTGGATAAATATAATCATATGTACGTCAAAAACTTTGCAAGAGCTTATTAGTATATTAAAATTTACATCTAGGTATTTTGGAGAAAGCAGATTAATTTGAATTGCTTTAATCCGGATAAAACAAAAATAAATTTTCAGTTTATTTAGTCATATCAGTACCGAATATATTATGTCCAATCATTACATATATGGAAAGGGTTATTCCACAACATACGGTGCGTTCACGAAACTGATCCTTTCATAAAAAAAATATACAGTGGTTGGATATCGACATACCGAAACATTTCATACTTTATGACATCTCAATATCGGTTTACTGTGTTTGGCCATTTTGTGGGGTTCAAGGTTTTCAAACACTGATAAAAATACATATGGTTAATAAATAATGTTCCGCTAGTATATTTGTTTTCCTCCTTTTGGTGGAGTTTGAATAAACAAAACCATGTCCATGCTCATGTCCACATTCCGTGGATTTTTAAGGGATGAAATGATAGAAAACGGTACCAAAATCATAAATAAATAGTGTATCCTCAAATTAGAAACAATACCTAATAATAATAACAACATATTTTGAATGTATTTTGGGTTGATTAGGGAGATGGTTGATTGGTGTCCCGAGTGATATCGTGATGATTCGAGAGAGTACGGGGAGGTTTTAGAGAAGTATTTGAGTGGGAGAATAAATACTGGGGGATCCATTAGAATGTTAAGAAAAGTATTTATACAATGTGGTGGCCTTTAGAGAAAAACAAATATAATTGGTGTCTGGTGTTTTGGTGTAATTTTTTGGCTTTCCTTAGTTACCACCATTTTAAATTGATGGATACTTATCCAAAATTAACTCTTATTATATTCTTTTATAAAGACAAATTTTCTCGGGGGAAATTGGCACATTCAAAGATTACAAAAAAAATAAAATCTATTCCCTTTATTATATTTTGGTGGAATACAAACTTTTGAGAAAATTGTATAAACATATTAAGATTTAATGCAAACCATCAACATATCGCTACTTTTATCGGGACGTGACTTTTGAGAAACATTTCCACAGATTTTGAAACCGATTTTCTTTTTGTTAACCAAAACTTTATTTTTCCTTTTGTGATTATGTCTATAAGGGATTCCATCTTTCTAAAGAACATTGTGTTTATTCTGAACTAGTTCTATTATGAATCTACCAAATCATATACTTTAGACACCACAACCAGGCACTCCTCCACTCTTTCATTGTCTAATGACCCTCATATTTTAATGTTGTGGCTCATTCGCCCCATATATTAAAATATACAAATTACAATAATTTAAAATATCATTCTCCATATGTGGTAGAAAAATAAGATATTTAAAACTTTTTCCAATAATATACTAGGTGGGATCTAACAATATGAACAACTCATCAACAATGAAGTCAAACTACAACATCCTCGAATCGTCTAACAACATACAAAAGTATTGATGCAATAACCCATATACAAATGAGGAGTCACATGACAAAACTAAATCCAAAAGATGTCTCATATGAAAACAATGGAAATGAAAACAAATAACACATAATGTAAATCTCCAAAGTCTATTTGGATTACAATTATACAAGTCACCCCCTAAAATCTCACACCTATCTTGAGAGGTTATGCAATGAAACTTGTCTAGGTCCACAGTAAGAATACTAGTTATGTCTCCCAAGAAGGGCGGAATAATTTAACCCATATTACCAAGTGAAATATATATATACATAAAATATAATAGAGTCTTTTAATATAACATTAACAATTAAACTCAATATCTTAGTTAATGTTCAACAGATAAAATGAAAAATTAAACTATGTGAATAATAAGAGGGTTTATCTGTATTTTATAATATTAAGAGTATAAAGAGTTATCCAATTACAAAACATGGCATAACATCTCAACATACGATATAGAGTCAATGTTACCTATCTATTGATTAATTAGTGTTAAGAACATTTATTTATTAAAGAAAGTATCCACAACTATCGGTTTACGAACCAAAACAAAGGGAAACCATGATGTTCAACTTATCCATATTGATACAAGTCTTTCATCAACTTTCAAGTTTCATATTCTATTTATTTCATCATTCACTTTGAGTGAATCCCACCATTTTATATTTCATTTCTATTCTAGCGGAAATGCCTTATCAATATCACATTTAATGAACATGTTTACACCATAGTATTATCAAGAAATAGAGCGAAGCCACATTGAAAGACGAGATGATAATTACAATAGAAAATACAATGGGCTAGGTTCATGCAACTGCCTACACAAGAAATTGATAACCTTGAATTTGGGGAGCATTTAGGTAGTGATTGTAGGGGCATGAGGGCACCTAGGATGAAAATTTTAGTGGGTAACCATCCAATAGTTACGATATCAGTGGCATGGAAAATAACTATATAAATAAACAAATAAAGGATGAAGGAAGAGAGGACTCCCTCAAAAAATACTACATTTACTCGTTTAAATGGTTTTCTTTTTATTTCCATTTATTTTATTTCTTTGAAGTTTCTCTTCTTCTTATTCAAAGTAGTTTGTAAGGTACATTTGTTGAAATTCTCTTTATATTTTATTAAAAATCCATTTTAATTTACATTTAAATTGTTTTTACTCTTCTCAGTGTAATTTTATTTAAAATCCTTAGTTTAAACCGTTTTCTTTTAGTTTATTCACCTTCTACACTTTACATATTTTCCTTAGATTCTGGTTAGTTAAATTTTTTAGCACTCGATTTTAAATATCCTTCAAGGAGAGCACAACCATTATTATAATCAATTAGTTAGAAAGATCATAATCTTGTCTAGAACACTCGCACACAATAAAAATACACAAACAATCAAAGCCAACGAAAACATATTTTTGTCATGCTAGATGAGAATTGGTTGTATATTTATGTTTATCACTGTTAGAACAAAAGAACCCATCATGGTATAGAGAATGTTGGTAGAAACTGTTTCAACTAGCTAACACATCACCACTACATAATATACAATGGTTAAAATTAGTCAAAAATTAATACCAAATACTCAAAACCAAGAGTGGAATATAAATATTGCTTCAAGGCTCGAAAATCCAGGTGTAAGACATGTTGTATGTGTTCCATCAAACACACTAAATCAATTGGTACACCAGTTAAACCTGATGGTTTACCAACTTCGGAATATAATGCAACATATAAAAACAATATTAAAAAAAGTGACTAGTGGGTTCCACTCTCCTACTATTACACTAACTAACAGTCAAAGATACACACAACAAATTTGATTAAATACAATAATAAATCTTGATAATTTTTACCCGGTGTATTATAGACTGAATAATTATATAACCAACTATGAAACAAACCAAAGGATGGGAAACTATGTAAGCACGAGTGGTTTAGGTGTAAACAACCCATCGAATGGTTTAGGAACACTCAAAACTAACAAACAAATGGGATATGGTAATTTTATGGGTAAAATGCATGTCCTAGAAGTTGGAAGATCTAGAACATACCTCAATGAGCCCAATTTTGATTTTCCGTAGGCTTCGAATTATGGAATAATAGCCAACCATATGTTCGAATATGAACTCAGGTGGTTGAGAAACAACAAAAGGTTGTTAAATGAGCCTTTTCAAGGGGGAGATAAAAAAGTTCCTCTGGATCCTCAACCCATTCATGTACAAAGTCAATTTAATGCTCCTCCTTTGATCACTCCACCATTGGTACTACCAACACCAATGGTAAACTAAATACTTCCCCAGCCAAGGAAACTACTTTAGGCATTTGGGAGGAATGAGATAATGGATCTTATGTATGAGATTTAAACACCAATGGCTCAAGATGTACACTCCAATATATAGGAAACCATACCATTGGTGGGTAAAAAAGATTATACTTCCAAAGGGATTAGAGGTCCCAAATTTTACCCCCATTTTTAAAGATGGAAGTCAATCCACAATCGAAGATGTGTCAAGGCTCACTAGTCAGCGTGTTGATGTATGAAACAATGAATACATTTGAAGTAATGATTGATTGGTATGTCATGCTTACTAAGATAACCTTGAAAGGCACTTCAAATTGGATCTTCAATTTAAATTCATCTTGGGACAATATTAGATAAAGAAGCTTCTCGCAATATTCTTTCATATCCATTTGGATTAAGAGACTTCCAAAACAGATTTGTTTTTCATGGGGAAACTTCTCTATAAACTCCTGCTTACTGATGATTCAATTAAAAACCTCAGGATTCCTCTACATTCTAAATGTCATTGTTGCATTATTCACCAAGAGGAATCTATTAATCATATATTATTTGAAGGGGAAGTAGCTCAACACACTTGGATCCACTTTGGAGACTTATTGGGAATTAATTCTAAATTTTCTTCAATATGGAACCCGTTGATGACTTGGTGGATGAAAAATGAAGGTAAAGGTCTTATTGCCACTCTATGCACTATAATTCCCGTTTGATTACTTGGGAGGTTTAGAAAGGGAGAAATATAAGAAAGTTGGATAATTAGCTTATGAAGATTTTTTTGACCATTGCAAATATTTACAGTCATTTATGAGATATTCAAAGCTAGTCCTTTCTTAGGCTCCAAATCTAGGATTGATCTTTAATTCATTATTTAGGTTAACATTCTTTCTTCTTATTTTTTGTATTTGCCTATCGATAAGAGTTTTCTTCTCTAAATCATTAAATTTTATGCTTATTTTAAGAAAACAATGAATACCTTAAGATAAGTTTATTTTCTAGTTCCCTCACTAACACATCATTTTCTTGGTTCATAATATTTCCACCAAATTCTACTCTAACATTACAACAAATGGACAATATATTTCATGTCTAATTCTTCCAAAATGATAAATAAGAATCCTTGGTTTATTTATCCATAATGAGCTAGACACTACCCCAAAAATAGCAATCTGGCAAGGTTAAAAACTATGCCAGATCAAATCTAGCACAGTTTTGAACTGTGGCCGAATCAGGCGTTCCAAAATGGCCATTTTTTTCTGGCACGATTTACAATTGTGTTAGTTCTGAGCAAACAAGAACACATCTAGAATGCTTTTAAACCATGCCAGAATTTGATATTTTTGGCACACTTTTGGCACAGTTATAACTGTGACAGATTGAGTACATTTTGGTACACTTTCGACATAGTTCAAAATCGTGCACAAAAATTAATACATTTTTGGCACGATTTTGAACCGTGCCAAATTTTTTAATCAAAGAAAAAAACTTAATTATTTGAAAATAAGAAAATTCACAAATTACGAATCTCGCACGTTGTTGATAAAATAATGTACATACAAACTTCAAAATACTACAACTCTTAATAGTTCACAGACAGAAAAAATGCAAAATTTCTTCTATTTTCAAAATATTTTAAAACCTAATAATATAAAACCAATGTAATGTAAAGCCCTCATGACCATAAAACATAATAATAAAATTACGAGAACCAGCACGGCTATAAAAGTCAACAATAGAACTACAAAAGCCCGCATGACCATAACACAAAAAAATGGAGTCCTGAATATTAACGATGTTAAATAAATAATCACTTTGTTGTAAACCATTGACTTCTTTGTGTGTTCCACATAGATAAAAGCTAACGATAAAATGTTATCCTCCAAAAAAATAGGATACAAAAATAGATGATATTAGTAAACAAGTAATTTCTGTAAGCATTGAATCTAGAATAAGTTGATCATGATGCTGCTTTTAATTTCGGCCTATGCTAACCAAATGCCCAAATCCATTATTTATGTGAGCATTGAATAGAGATGGGAAATCTCACATCATTCATCAAGATCCACATAATTGAGTTTGTCACTTCGTACCATCTTTGAATAGGAAAAGTTTAGATGTATAACCACTCGTTGGTTCCTTCTAGATACCATGAATGTGTTAATGCCAAATGTAAAAGGCATTAAGATTATTACCCGAGCAACCAAGAATCATCTTTCCAAAGATGAAGAATAATTTGTAGATGCCTCTTTCAACATGGAACTGAATTAGGGTATGCTTATTCTGACAATGGGAATGAAAGACATGAGAGTTCCCATGATCAAGGAGAGATTAAAACTTGTGGCGTATAGATATAAGGAGATGAAGGAACATGTAAAAGTTGTTGGGAAGTAAACAAGGTCATTCCTAAACAAAAAATTATCTTTAAATAGACGAAATATGTAATGTGGCCAAAGATTGACCTGATGGAGCACGAAGTGAGTCACCCGAGTGCGTTGAGTATAATTTTTAGACCTAGAATCGAGGAACGTTAGAACGCCATGAGGAGGAAGGCACCTACACCTCCCAAGAGATAGTGTAAAAAGGTTTTGCTGGATGATGAAGTTGATAGAATATGAGTGTTTTCCGATGGATAAACAAGGATAATATCTTGTTACTAATAACTCAAACATCCAGGAGTTTGTCTAAGATATAGACGATGACCCTAAGTGAATGCAAGATCATCCAAAACCCTCAAGTACAAGAGTTGGAGCAGATTGATCTGGTTGAGGGCGGAAAAGAACAATTGTCAATATTCATTTCGAAAGACCTAGATGCTATTATGAAGTTGTCACTAATCAACATTATTCAATATTACAAATATATCTTTACATGGAAGTACATTGAGATGTTGGGGTTTAAATCAACATGTGACCTACCACAAATAAAATGTTATGCCTTCTGCAATAATCGTAAGGTAGCAATTAAAATGTACAAACATGAGTTATATCTAGGAATAAATGAGTGGGTGGAACAATATTAAAAATCATATTTGTTAATCCAATTCAAAATCCAACGTATATTTCTAGGACTGTGCTAAATGGGAAGAAGATAAAATGAAAATCTGCACTTATGTTGTCATTAGAGATCATAATAAATGAGTTACTAATAGTAGTTTTAAGCACTTTTAGGTGGAAAACAATATAACTTATTTGATGGGTCCTTGGAAAGATCTAAAATTTCTCTATGATGGTGATATGTTTCTGTACGAGTCACCACTAGGATTTTTTTATCCTAATGCATCTAAGGGGGATTTGGGAATCGAATGCGAGGGGTTAAATAATGGATTGAGGAGATAATAGGAGGGTTTGTTAAAGTTTTGGGAGTATCATATCTAGGGACTGAAAAGAAATCACGTAGGTTGTTTAGGATGACCGAGAGGAAGTGGAAGGGAGTGAAGTGAAGCTAGGGGAGGGTGGTGACCATTCGAGAGGGGGTAACTGCAACAAGAGAGAAAACTTAAAACATTGTAGTAATCCATTAATTATTATGGGTTAAGGGAGTGGGAAGAAAGGTGGGGAAGAATATTGTTATTGCAATTACATATCATTTCAGAGAATGTCAAGGGCTTGAATGACCTTAACACGAGAAAATTTATTATGAATGAGATTTCATTATGTCACTTGGATGTTTTGTATTTACAGGAGGCAAATATATATAATATGAGTAAGGATGTGACATTAAAAAAAATGGGCACCGGGGGTGGGGGGGTCATTTGGTGGAGTGGTGAACTATGGATTCATGTGGGCCATTGGGGGTGATAAATATATGGTATAGAAGAGTTGATGAGTTTTAGGATACTGTTGTATGTTTAAGGGACTGGAGGATGGGTTTGAGTGGTGATTTTCAAGGGTGTGTGGTCGGGTTGATACTGTCGTTAGATGAGAATTTTGGGAGGTCCTAAGAGGGGTAGGATGAGTGTGGGGTACCTTATTGCGTGGGATGGGACTTTAATGCCATCCATCTTATGGGCGAACGTAGTAGGGGAAAAAGTTTGACCATAACAATGAGGGGTTACCATAATTAATTAATAAATTAGAGTTGGCGAATTTTCTTCTTGTATGTGTCCTTACATATGGTCTAGTAACCAGGAGACTCCTTATATGTCTCCTTTCGATCTATTTTTGGTGTCAGTGAATTAGGAGGAGTATTTACTAGGTGAGGTGCAATCCATCTTTCCTAGAGTTACATCTGATCATGCCCAAATTCTTTTGGAGTGTGGAGGGTTGCCTAGGAGGCGGTTCCTTTTTAGATTTGAGACTATATGTTTCAACGAGGAGGGTTTCATAGAGATAATGAGGGGTGGTGGGATGGTTACCATGTGGAGGGGTCTGCTGGATTTAGGGTGGAAAATAATCTCTCTCTTCTAAAGCATTGCTTGAAAAGGTTCAGAAATGAGTGCTTTGGTAACGTGAAGGAGTCCATTATTTGAGGGTTATAAGTTATTAAGGGGGTAAATGAGAAGTAATGGATGGGTGTATCTATATATAATGAGCGTGCAGCTTGTGAAAGACTATAAAGCGGAAGTAACACAATTTTCCAAAATAAACTCCAATTACCTACGAGTTATCTATGTTATTCAAGAAGGGGCAATTGAAAGTTTTCTTCAATTGCTAACTTAGCTAAAACAGGTTTTAGTTTGCCAAGTTAATTAATAGTCCTATTTATTATCTTGAGTTAACTATGTGTCAAAACAGATAATATATGATTCAATTAATTAGGTGCGTTTCTACTATTAAAACTACCTTTTCGTATGAGGAAAAAAATATTGCAAATTTGTAAAGTAAAGCACACTGTATTTATTTTACGTCGCAAAGACCCTTCCTTGGGAAAAATGATGGACCCCTTTAGGAGTCACCTAATCTAACAAGTCCACTAAAAACAAATCAATACAGAACGAGTTACAATCACACAAGAAGACACAACTTGAACTGGACAAAAAATAACTATTGCGTTTCCAAGCCTCTACAGTGGTTACCTTTTCTAAATCTCAACTTCAACTTGCCTATCGTGTATTGCGTTCTTGACTTCTTAGCTTTCTCTCTAACCTTCTTGGTGCAAGTCAGCTCAGTGCCTATTGATTTTTATAGTAAAGTGTATGTGTGTGGTGTTCTGTCCTAGATGAAACACCCACACTTAAATGGTACACACTGAACGCTATGCAACAGATTATATCTCCTATATATCTTCGCAAGTCTTATGTCAACTCAAGTCAAGTCTTCTTGACTTTCACAATAGTTTTGAAAAACGTTCTTTTCTTTTTAAATCTTGAACACTAGAATTGTTCAAATATTTGCACAAATAAATGTATCTAGGTGAATATTACGTGAGTGAATATAATGAAGTTAGGAAAACAATCAATGATTAAGATTCAATTCAAATCTAAGGACAGTCAAGATAATTTCTATAAATTTAAGTCCTTTAAAAATTAGGTTCAACTTTTTAAACCTCTTAAAATCTTAACTTTATTTTTCAAAAAAAATATTCTCAAGTGATTTTAAAACAAATCATTTTAAAATAAGAACGTTACAAATCTAGATAGTATATGTGTAAACAGAAACTCAGCCAACAAGCAAACAAGATAGTTTGTTTTTAATTTCAGATATTTGTAAGCCCGGCAAAAAATGAGTTTTTCTTTTATGTTTTAACATAAACTAGATTCGCAAGATGTACACACAAAACAAATCCGAATGTACAACTAAACTAGGCACTACAAAAACAAATACTCACAAAGAGATATTTCAAAATGAAAAATCAACAGATCCTGAGAAGATAGGTTTTGAAAAAAAGCATCCAAGATTAAATCCTCAAGAATATTTTCAGACTCAGCAAGGGCTTGCAAAAAATACACAAAAGATTTATCTCTGAAAATAGTGGTGTATTATCTCTCTCTCTCTAGAAATTTTGACAAAACTTTTCCTTAAAAATAATATTCTCGGTTGAAAAAAAATGAAGACTCAAGGTGTATATTTAAAGCCAAATAAGGTGAATGCGGACTGGGTTAAAATAACGTCATAAGGATTGACATAAAAACATTTTCTAACCTTAGATAAAATAATATCTTGTGCTTATAAAAGAAATACAAAACAGTTCTTTAAAAACGAGATGCGTGTTGTTCTAGCTAGAGCATCAATTGTGTACCGAGAACGCTAAATAAAATACCAGCTTTTGTTTTTAGGAAAAATCGTGGGTGAAAAATAATTAGCAAAACTGGTATTCAAAACCACGACGCCGTTTCAAATGATTAGGGGCCATCTATATTCCCTATGCAATAATTGTTATCGTTGTACCTATGTGAGGGACACACTGTGTGATTTTGGAAAAACGTATGTAGATTTAAAGGTAACAAGGTGTAAGAGCATCCACAATGGTGGAAGGTTAGGACAAAAAAAATGGTAAAGTTAAAAATTTGTAGGCGTGCAGTGGGGATTGGTAAGTAACAAAAGAGGAGAGAGGAATGGTAAGGGGTTTGTAAATTTACCGGATGGCTACTGAGTCAGTAAAACCTTCTTATGAACTTCTGAAGTTCGTAGGAAACCCTTTTTACCACAGTGAAAACTAACACCGTTTGGGAGGGATTTCTTTATAAATAGCACACTTCCTTCTTCCATTTCTTTATCAGACCCTATATCCTTCTTCCATTTTGTTATTTTCATTATAAATATATTATATTTTTATAAAAAATATGTCTTCTTCTCAACCAATTATTTCTGGTACATCTCGACAACCTAATATAACTCCTTTTGAGGATGAAATATTATGTACTATTTATGCAAAATATACAGCTCGAAGTATTGAAGGAAACTCAATATCATCGGGCACATTTTGGGACACTGTGAAAGATGAGTATAACGTCACGCATGGAATTACAATTACTCGTATGAGATCCATGCTATCAACACGTTATAATCATACATCGCATCAAATAATGCTATATATTGCAAAGTTTTCTCACCAAAAGAATAATATGGGAAGCGGGATGAATGGATTCCAAGCGGTTACTAATGCACGCGACGCGTACCGCGCCGAAACCAACAAACATTTTACGTTCGATAACTGCTATCAAATTTTAAAAGATTTTCCAACATTTGACTTCGAAAATACAGCGGGGAACAACGACAACCCTACACCTGTTCGCGAAGATGATACTCCGGGGGTACGAGACGTATCGGATAGACCCCCAGGTAGGAAGGGTGAGAAACAACGTGCACATCAACGAGCGTGTTCTGACAGCTTGGATTGCAACATGACAGTACTCAAACATTGCGAAGACTTCAATGAAATGTTTAAAAGCAAGCAAGAGTGGAAGAATAATCGTGCCTTTAAATTTGACTCTCAAATGGATGCGTTCATTCAGATGAAGCGAGCTGATCAACTCACCAAAAAGCAGGATCAACTCTTGCGCCTAGGTCGAGAGCAATCGTACATCATGGAGCTGGATATGACCCATATGAATGAAATACAAAAGCAGTTTCATTTTAAAAGGTTCAATGACCTAACAACGATGGTTGTTGCGACCAAAGCTGCGATATCTGAGTTGCAATCGAACTCCGCCGGGTCGTCTGGTCCAAGCGATTCAATTAATGATTAGTAGTGTTTTTAAATGATGTATTGAACCCTCATGATTGTAATTCATTTTTTTTTCGGTATATGGAGAGTGATTCACTATCCATCTTTATAAATGAAATGCCACCCTTAAATAGATGAAATGTGATTATTGTTTAATAACTTTCCGCTTATATAATATTGTCGGTTAAACCATTATTTTATATGAAATAACAGGTATATGATCACTACGACAATCCTACAAATACAAATTGAAAATGGAACAAACATAACATTTAACCACGGTTAAAATAAAAAATACAATAAATTCATCAATCGACCATTTCATCACCGTGGGTGTTCCAAATGTGCTCTACCAAATCATTCCGTAACTGTTGATGTTTAGTTACGTATCTTATCTTAGCATCCCGTATGAGGTAGTCGTAGAAATTAGTTTGGCCCCTCATAATTACAGGTGTTTTATCATTCTGTTCGTACTCATTTTGCCATGGACAATCTCTGCGTTCATCGTCAATAATCATATTATGCATTATAATGCACGATTTCATAATGGTTGATAATGACGCCGTATTCCATAATTTACAAGGTTCCCGAACAAAAGCGAATCGAGCTTGTAATACACCAAACGCACGTTCTACATCTTTTCTGCACGCTTCTTGGTACTTGCAAAAAAAAAATTGTTTTTGTGTAATACCATTTTGGTTCCTAAATGTTTTTACTATTGAAGCGTACGAAGGGTAAATGCCATCTCCAAGGTAGTAGCCCATGTCGTAAGAATTTCCGTTAACATTGTAATTAATGGGAGCTGCCGTCCCATTGCGTAATTCTTGAAAGACATTAGATCGGTGCAAGACATTCAAATCATTGCAAGAACTAGGCACCCCAAAGAATAATTTCCAAATCCAAAGATCGTAGGAGTCAACCGCTTCAAGGATTATAGTTGGTGACTCTTTACGACCACTATATTGAGCGTGCCATGCTGTTGGACAATTTTTCCAATGCCAATGCATGCAATCTATGCTCCCTAGCATTCCTGGGAAACCTCTATTTGCATTTTGTTCGAGTAACCTTGTAACGTCGCCTTGTGTCGGATTTCTGCCGTACTGGGGACCGTAAATTCGTACAATTGCCTCTGTAAATCTAATAACATTTTCTAATAGAGTGGTTTCACTCATAGCGTACTGCTCAGACCACACGTCATGGGAACCCCCTTTAGCTAACAGTCGAATTGCCCCCAACACTTTCTGATGAGAGCTCAAACCTTGACGACCGCAATCATCATTCTTCTGAACAAAGTAGTTTTCATAATGGCAAACAGATTCAAGGATGCGATTGAAAACACTATACCGCATCCTGAATCTCCTTCGGAAAAAATACTCATTGTATACCTTATCTTCCCCAAAATAATCTTCCCATAGTGTTGCATGTCCCCTTTCTCTCCTACGATTCACTCAACGCCTCGTTTCGAGTTCTTTCCCATCGCGAATTATATTTTTTTCAGCACACCACCGGGTAATCTCCATCATAATAATCATTTCCTCGTCTGAATCATCGGATGATCCACCGTCATTAAATTGTGCATATTGTAGCATAAGATTTTGGCCCTCATCGCTAGAACTGGAGGAGTCCATGATATAATATGGTTACAAATTAATTTAGGTGTAGATGAAAAATTATACTCTACCTGTATAGTTTTACGATACACAGGTATTTATAAGTTTAGATGTAGACGAGTAAATTATACTCTACCTGTATGAAATGTGTCCCTTAACAATTATTATAAATATTTTTTATCATTGTAAAATAAATATCTCTGTCCTTCCGTAAAAATTATACTGTATGATATTGGTAAGTGTGCTCATGATTGATATTGGTATGTGTGTTAATTTAGAAAGTTACCTTGTACAGGTTCTTCAGGCAATCAATAAGTGACAATTGAAAAAGTTACCTTATACAGCTTTATGTGTGGCTAGGTATGTGTGCCTTTATATAGTTTTACTTCTACATTGGATATGTCTGCCTTAACAATTATTATAAATATTTTTTATCATTGTAAAATAAATATCTCTGTCCTTTCGTAAAAATTATATTGTATGATATTGGTAAGTGTGCTACTGATTGATATTGGTATGTGTGTTAATTTATAAAGTTACCTTGTAGAGGTTCTTCAGGCAATCAATAAGTGACAATTTAGAAAGTTACCTTGTACAGCTTTATGTGTGGCTTGGTATGTGTGCCTTTATATAGTTTTACTTCTACATTGGATATGTCTGCCTTAACAATTATTATAAAAAAAAATTATCATTGTAAAATAAATATCTCTGTCCTTCCGTAAAAATTATACTGTATGATATTTGTAAGTGTGCTCATGATTGATATTGGTATGTGTATTAATTTAGAAAGTTACCTTGTACAGGTTCTTCAGGCAATCAATAAGTGACAATTGAAAAAGTTACCTTATACAGCTTTATGTGTGGCTAGGTATGTGTGCCTTTATATAGTTTTACTTCTACATTGGATATGTCTGCCTTAACAATTATTATAAATATTTTTTATCATTGTCAAAATAAATATCTCTGTCCTTTCATAAAAATTATATTGTATGATATTGGTAAGTGTGCTACTGATTGATATTGGTATGTGTGTTAATTTATAAAGTTACCTTGTAGAGGTTCTTCAGGCAATCAATAAGTGACAATTTAGAAAGTTACCTTATACATCTTTATGTGTGGCTTGGTATGTGTGCCTTTATATAGTTTTACTTCTATATTGGATATGTCTGCCTTAACAATTATTATAAATATTTTTTATCTCTGACCTTCCGTAAAAATAAATATCTCTAACCTTCCGTAAAATAAATATCTCTGACCTTCCGTAAAAATTATCATCACATGATATTGGTAAGTGTGCTACTGATTGATATTGGTATGTGTGCCTTTAAAATTACCTATAAATAATTTAGAAGGATTGCAACAATTATTTATCTACCATTATCTTATATTTCCAAAATGGCTTCATCTCCCTACTATTCATCCATTTACAATGGCTCTTACACAGATATTGTTGGTAACGTTTGGTATGGGAAAAAAATAATTTTCCAAACATATCCAATTGATACTTCTCGATGTTTTCTCAATGACTTTGGTCATATATTCATAATCTCTCCCAATTCGGAACCTGAAGACGGAGTTGTGTATCCGTGGGAACACCTCACATGGCCAGATAAATATAATGAAAGGTGTGACCTGGAGGTTCATTGCCATTACCATCACATATCTGTGCCAAAAAATTGGGCTGCCGCACTTTGGCCAATATCGTATCCCGAAGAAGCGGATATGTTTTGTCTTGATTTATTGGAGGAAGAGATATGGCAGATGGAGAGGCGCCTACAACGTTATCACAAAGCACAACGCACGATGCTATCAGGTCGTCACATTCAAGAACAATTAATTAACATATATAACGACTCTACGTTGGCATCAGATAACGATATTTCAGATTACACGAATTTCGGTTATGATTACTTTTCGGAATGCATATATGAAAATGATGGGGCAGAGTATGAACCAAATATATCAAACTACAACAAAGAATATGTTGATTCAGATACGCAACGATCTTACTTACCTAAATGTTTAGTGCGCAATGGGAAACCATATTGTTGTACTTCTACTAGGTTCGACCTAAGCGTTTGAATCATATTGTTGTACTTCTCCTTTTAATCATTTTCATCGTGTATTAGTGTTTTTACTAGTTAAGTCAATAATAAAAAATGATATCAGAGCAATGGCAATAAATATGAGACATCATAACATTTATCATCACAATTACATTGAGACAATAATAAGAAAATTTATTCTTAACATTTTTCAATTGTACATTATACATCATTGGCACACCGGGCCGAACTCAAAATCAGCACATTAATCTGCATGTGAACCCGTGTAAGGGTCAGACCCAAATAAATTACCCCAACCTTGTTGGGCCTCATATGTTGGGACCGGGTCAGAGGGTGGGGCTGGTCTATCGCTCGGACGACTAGAACTAGTACCACCCTCTTCAAACCCTCGACTAGGCATAGTAAAACGTGCTAGTCTACGCTCCAACTCTTCAATGCGATCATCACGTGCTTTGAGTTGATCCTCTCACTGACGTGTCTCGTGTAATATGAAATGGCGTAGACCTCGAATGTTATTTGCTACCTCGACGTAGGATTGACGCTATTCTAACTGCGTCAAAGATTGAGCTGGAGGTGCGTTGGCTGAAAATTCAAGTCTCGGCACATCTATAGTATATGAAGCCCCCTCCGGTAGGCCTACATCAACCGTCCAATTCTGCCTCGGTGGTTGGATGTGCGTAGAACCACCCACAGAGAATTGTGTCTCATACACATGAGGATCATTAGTCGGTGCTGGTGCTTGCGGGATTCGCAACGTCGAAGGTGCCACTGAACCAACTCCAATCAAATCTACATTAACATATCTGGCAATCGGCGGTAGTATTGGCCCGAGTGCTACTGCCTTCCAATATGCATTATACTCATCTTGTGAGACGTCTCTTACGTATTGATTTGCGATAGGCCAATTTTGGGCGGCAGCTGCTTGGAACTCATTTTCTGAGGCAGAACACAAACTTGATGGTGGGTTGTCTGCGATACATATCCTCCCAGTCAATTGCCGGATGGCCCGATCACCCAAGTACCAAAAACCCTTAAATAGGGGATCCCAAAAAATAATCCGTAACCCCGATATCTCTCGAGCATATAACATGACATCAGAGTCACGGTAGGCAGAAGTCTCGTATGGCTGCCATATAATGGACTCGGGTGACCGCATCTCAAGCTGATGTTGACTGCTTGAGATGTTAAATTGATGTGCTCCCTTTACTTTCTTTCTATTCCCCCTCGACCAACGAAAAATGCGGGGCCACACATCAATTGACGGATCAACGAGAATAGGACATGCCGTGGCCATGTACTCGTGATGTAAATACTGCAAAAATTTTCAATAAATTTAATTCGTTAGAATAAGTTGAACGTATATTGTAATGAAACATAAATTTTAATAAATAAGATGAAACGATAATATACCTCGAGTATTTTCCACATGCCTTCAACGCTAGTCAACGATCGCCGACTGGCTTTGTCCAAAGACCATAAAATACGGGCATAAATAGCCGAACCCCAGTCGTATGTGCCTATGGCATGAATATCCTCAAGATAATGTAAATAACCGAGGTCGGAAGTGGAGTGAGCATTTGGAAAAAATACACTCCCCAATACATAAAACCAAAATGCCCGAGCTATGATTGGGGACATATAATCTGGTAACGATTAAACCTTGACAAAATTTTCTATGTATTTTTTTAGGTCAGAAACTGGAATTCCCGCACCAGTAAATCTCTGTATATGAATTTCTGGAAAAAATTCATTTATGGTATTAACAAAATTTGTATATTGTTCAATTCGTACATTTTCAATCCGTCGTCCTTGTCCAATTGGAATGCCTGCACGAAGGTTAAAATTTTGTCATATATTTAAATAACTATGAATATGAAAACCATAATAAATATTTCAAATAATCATTTATGAATTTAAGTACAACTACTTATTTTCACATATTGAAACATTAAGTGAATATGAATAATTATTTTCATATATTGACACAATCGGAATGCGGGAACATTTTCATCATTTTTTTGTCGTATATTTAAATAATTATGAATATAATTACCTAAAAATATAATTACCTAAAAATATAATTATGAATATAATTACCTAAAAATATATTTCAAACATTTAATTATGATTTTAAGTACAACATATTATTTTCACATTTTGAAACGATTATGATCCCGGTACACGAAGGTTAAAATTTTGTCATATATTTAAATAACTATGAAAATGAAAACCATAATATATATTTCAAACAATCATTTATGAATTTAAGTACAACTATTTATTTTCACATATTGAAACATTAAGTGAATATGAATAATTATTTTCATATATTGACATATTCGGAATGCGAGTACTTTTTTCAATTTATTTGTCGTATATTGAAATAATTATGAATATAATTACCTAAAAACATATTTCAAACATTTAATTATGAATTTAATTACAACATATTATTTTCACATTTTTAAACAATTATGAATATAAGTAGAACGAAATAAGCCATAAGATATTACCGGAAAGCATTGTGAAGTCCAGCGTAGTGAACGCAACCTCGACATATGGTAGCTGGAAGGTATGCGTTGTGTCCCACCAACGTTCGATCATCGCCGTGACAATACATTCATCAGAATTGGGCATCACCACAGAAAAGAAATTCGACATAAAATCGACACTGTCGATAATTGTTTTGATATCGGGCTTTCTCTCTTGAATCAATTTGTACAATTTCATTGGCCCCACCCAATTCCCCCGAAATTCGAATTTGTTTCCGTTTATTATCGAAGTTTCGCCGTCCGACGCGTGTGATACTCCGTCGTAAATACGAGTATAGTTGTCAATTGCGGGATTCGATGGTTGAGTCGGCGCGAAAGAATCGGGAATTGTCGTTGAAGTCGACCCGTGTTTTTTCGATTTCCCGATATTAATATATTTCTTCCATTTTTTTCCTAATTCCATCGTGTTGACAAGATCTTATTTAGAGGATTTTCTATATCTGGATTGTGTATCTAGATTGGGATTGATTTGGATTAAATTGGGATTGATTTGAATTAAATTGGGACTGATTTGGACTAAATTGGGATTGTTTTGGATTAAATTGGGACTGATTTGGACTAAATTGGAACTGTTTTTTTATAAAAAAAATTGGACTGAATTATGAATACAAGACTGGTGCGTATGAAAATGGAGAGACAGAAAAAATAAATGAAGATGAAGAAGGAAAGAAAGAAGATCAAGAGGTTAAATACAGTGATGATGCAGAAGAAATGAGAAGAATGAAGAATAATGGAGATGAATGAAGAGCGAAGAAGAAGCTTTATAAACGGAGGAATGTTACCGTTTAAATTAGACTGTTAGGTTCTTACGAACTTCTATACCTCGTAAGAACTTCTTACGGACTTTAGATGTTCGTAAGAAGTTCCTACGAACTATAGAAGTTCGTAGGAACTCCCCCACTGTTTGTTGCCCATTTGGGCGAAAGGTAAATCCCAGCCACGCGCCTCACCCCTACCTTTCACCGTATCACACCATTACAGATGCTCTAACACGATCAAAATGGTAAAATCCATAAAATAGGGAACATGCAATCAATAATAGGCCAAGGCCATGACAGGTAAGACCTTAAAAGCTTTAAGACTAGCATACAGCTAGGGGGCAGATAACTGATAGCACACCATCTCTTACCATCTAATAAATAAACGTCAGATCATATATATATTTAAAATAAAATTGGAAGCTTTTGAGACAATGTAATCAAATATGACAACATTATGTGGCCAAACTTACATGAGCCAATACATGAAAACAAATATCATGACACGCATATGGGCAAAAATATATAAAGATATAACATAATATATATATATATATATATATATATATATATATATATATATATATATAAATAAATTAAAAACAACGCATGAATATATGTTTGGACTTAATAGAATAATACACGCATACCTTTAAATAACAGTTGAGAGAGAGAAAAAAATTCTTAATTTTAAATTTTAGTTTAGAAAAAAATTATTTTCAACGGAAATACATAATCTTAAATTTTCAAACTGTTTTAAAACTTAATGTTTAATTACAAAATTATATAATAGAGATGATTAAAATGTTATGTTGGGCCTTGTGGTGTCCTACGTGACTGAAATCCTATGAGCCATAGAAAATGAAAATTACCTAATGCAGTTTGGAGTATTCACTGGATTGCCGGGATGAAGTAGATAACAGTAGGAGCATGGCGGAGGTATTGACCCTTAACCCTAATTATACGAATAATTTTGTTAAAATCCAAGTCCAACTAGATGAAGTCCTATATAGCTAAAGCACAGAACACAAACCCTAAGAGTGCTCTATATAGTAACCTTCAAACTCCCCCATTAGACTTATTTCGACATAACCCTTGAGTACATCAAATGATATATTAAGGAAAAATTAAATCCTAAAATGTCCTATACAAAAGAGTATCTAACTACCCACCCATCCTAGAAATGAAAAAGACACGCGACTCAGATGCACGGTTGATGAAAACCTGCAAACCATAAATACTTTTTTGCCGAGATCAAGGTTAAAAGCGTTTACTCTACAAAAAATAATACAACAAAAATAATTATAAAGAAATGTATACTATGGGACAATATGCATGAAAGAACAATCAATAAATAAAATAGAATGATGTACTCAACTTTCCCCCATTTTGACTAAATAGAACGATGGAATAAATTAACATAAAAAGATGTTTAAAAACTACTGAATAAATGTATCCTACATTATACATGATTTTAAGAGATACCGATTTTTAATAGATATCTTTGTCCTAAAATCTCAGAGATCTTGTAAACAGGATGCAGATTAAACATAAACTAGTTATCAAGTACAATCATTCCTATCATATGTCTAAATCATTCAAAATAAGGTTTATCTAACGGTTATGTAAACAAATCAGCAAGTTGATTATCGGTGGAAATATGTTCTATTACAAGATCTTTTGATTCAACCAAATCTCTAATGAAATGATGTGTTATATTAATGTGTTTAGTCCTACTATGCTGGACAGGATTTTTAGCAATGAAAATAGCACTTTCATTGTCACAATAAAGGTGAACTTTGGACTGAATAATACCATAATTAGATAACATTTGTTTAATCCCAATTAGTTAAGCACAACATGCACCAACAACAACATATTCAGATTGAGTAGTTGATAAAGTTACACTAGTTTTCTTTTTACTAGACCATTCAACTAGGTTCTTCCCCAATAATAGCAAACACTCGAGGTGGAACGACAATCATTTGTGCTACCAACCCAATCCGAATCTGAGTACCCAATTATCTCACAATATGAGTCATTGGTATACCAAAGTCCAAACACAATTGTGCCTTTAACATATTTCAAAATATTGTTAGCACAAGTAAGGTGAGAGTCCTTTGGATTGGATTGAAACAGCGTACAAATACAAATAACATATTGAATATCAGGTCTAGAAGAAGTTAAGTATAATAAACTACCAATAATGCTACGGTATAAAGTAGGATCTACATCAGGGCCACTTTCAGATTTTGTTAATTTGGTTTTTATAGCCATGTGTGTAGATGATATTTTAACATTTTCAAGTCCAAATTTAAAAAGTAACTCATTGGCATACATGGATTGTGATATAAAAAGGCCGTCACCTCATTGTCTTATCTGAGGTCCTAGGAAATACTGTAACTCCCCCATAAGTGACATTTTAAATTCACTACTCATGTCATTTGAAAATTGTTTAACTTCATTTGGAGAGCTTGACCCAAAAATGATGTCATCTACATAAATTTGAGCAATTAAGATGTAATCTTTATTAGATTTTTTAACAAATAAAGTTTGGTTAACTCCTCCTCTAACAAACCCATGAGAAGATAGAAAAGCAGTCAAACATTCATACCAAGCACGAGGGGCCTGTTTTAAACCATATAAAGCCTTTTTAAGTCTATAAACACTACAAGAATTTGCACCATTAGCAACAATATTTAGCAACACAAGATATTTTTGTTGAAAAGATACCCTTTTGGCAACAAAATTTGAATTATGTTGCCAAAAGACTATTTTACAATGTACTTTTGGCAACATAAAATAAAACTTGTTGCCAAAAGTTAAAATTTCAAGCGGGAACCTAGCAAAATAAAAGGGGGAAATTTTTTAGCTTTTAGAATCATATTTTTTTGTTGCCAAACATGACTTAACTTTTGGAAACATAGGAGTGGGTTGAGAAAAATCTCATACTTTTGGCAACAAAGAAAATTATGATGCCAAAAATATTTTATTTGTTTGTTACTAATTTTTGTTGGCCGTTAAGTTAGATAAAAGACCAAAAAAAAAAAACTCTCCCTCTCCGCTCACCGAAACCGAACCCTAACCTTTCCTCCGTCCTGCTCTCCCTCTCCTACGTCCTGCTATCCCTCCATCCTGCTCTTCCCCTCGTTCAATCCTCGTCCACCACCTCGTTCAATGAGAAAAATCGATTTTATATTTATTGGAAATCGATTTCGATGAGTTCAAACGACTGCTCATAGTGAAGATCCCCAAGATTTTAACCGAAATCGATTAAAATTGATTGTTCAATGCTTCTCTAAAACATTTATCAGAAATCGATTGTTCACTTCTTTTCAGGTACATCATTCGTTTGACAATCCTTACTCTATACCTCATTTGTTTATTTGTAAATATATTATATTTTATTATATTAGTTTTATAGTAAAAATTAGTGTTTATGTTGATTTGGTTTTGATGAGAATGATTGATTTAGGTCATCTCCTTGTTTATTTCTTCACTTTACATATTTGGGTCTTCTGGAAGAGTTGGCTATGGACATGAATCTGTTTACAAATCTGATGATGGCTTTAAATGGGCTATCTTGACTTTGATTGATAAACATTATTGTGATTCCTATTTTATAGATACTGTAAATTTATTTTTGTTTGCTGAAAAATAATCAAATGGATGGAAGCTACAATTTGTACTACAATTTTATAGCTACTGCAAATTTATTTATGTTATTTCCCTTTTTTCGGTTTATAATATTCAAATTAAAGTTTAGAAGATATGTGCATTGCTCTTAAATTATAGTTTTAATAGTATTTTTGCAAGGGGTTAGTTGTGGTCTAAGAATTTAAAAGTAAAGTATAAATACTATTATCTGATTGGTGGTTTTAATGTGGTGAGCAACATAACTTTTAAAGCATCAATTAAAAGTAGGGTAAATTATACATAGTAATAAACCTCTTAAGTTACACATAGTTCGCATAGATACTAGCCATTTAGTTCTTATGCGTACGCATTCAATAGCCCTTAGACCCGTTCGAGAGTCATTACCCCTGTAATGAGATCTCTTGTATTATCCCGTTTGGACAGTTTGGGACTGCATAAATTATGTATAATAATGTACTTAGTGGTGTGCACTTGTTACTTTTTGGGGAACTTCTGTTGCCGTCTCTTAATGTTCTCTGGGTACATACTAGATTGATGTGGTGCTGAGTGTTAATTCAATTGATAAATCGACATCAATTGAAATAATGCCAAGACTTGCGAATCTATGTCGTGTACTTGGAGAACTATGGGGATATGCTGCCGAAATTTCCTCAGATTGAAACAATGTGGATGAGCTGCTAAGTGTGTTATAGAAATATGCGGTCTTGAATGGGATAGGACCACTCACCTTTTAGAGGAGATACAATTATATTGTTTTATACGAGATGCACAAGGAAATAAATTGTAACTTCTAAGTAAAAGTTAATTCATCATTTGCTGTTTATGTACTCTCTCAATTAGCGAATATGTAGGGGGTCAATAAGAGTTTAAATTTTATTGCTTTGTATGAAATATACGAAGAAAAAAGGTAATTTTTAAGTAAAATTTAATTCATCTATTGTTGTTTATGTAATCACTCAATAAACAGATATGGAAGAAGTGGACAAGAGTTGGATGACACTTAAGCATAGAGTAGGCGAGCGGTATCGTGGGGGCGCTAAATCTTTTATTGACAGAGCAATGGCCAAAGTGAGCCAAAATGGAATTCAATGCCCGTTTAATAATTGTTGTAATCGTTATTGGCACATTGGCCATGTTGTGATGTATCATTTAGTACGACATGGCATAATGGAAAGTTATAAGATCTGGGTTCATCATGGGGAATCTATTTTGCAACACCAAATCGATGAATCTGAAGATGACACGGATGTTGAAATTGGTGATAATGAAGACGAGGATGACGATTTACCCGAATTAGTAGAAGAATATTGTAGGGGGACTTATACGGGGCGTGATTCAGGGGATTTTGGGACAAAAGAAGCGTATGATAACACCATAACGAATGATGTGCAAAATATCGAAAAAATACTAAAGGTTGCCCAACGTGAGGTGTACCCGGGCTGCAAAACATATACGCTATTGAAATTTGTGAACACAATGTTTCATTTGAAGGTTGTGGGTAAATGGAGTAATAAGTCATTTGACATGTTGATGGAGGTATTACTGGATCTTCTGCCTGCAGGGAATTTGGTTCCGAAATCGATTTATGAAGCCAAAAACCTGCTACGAGAATTGGGCTTGGGATATGAGACAATCCATGCATGCCAACATGATTGCGCTCTCTTTTGGAAGGAGAATGCATCTCTTGATAATTTTTCGATATGTGGGGAGTCTAGATACAAGCCCAATTTTGGCAATGGTAAGAAGATCCCTCAAAAGGAAATACGCTACTTTCCACTGACACCTAGGTTGCAAAGATTGTTTATGTCAAGGAAGACGGCTACAGGCATGAGATGGCATAGTGATAAGCGCGTGGATGATGGGATATTGAGGCATCCAACTGATAGTGAGGAGTGGAAGGACTTTGATCGATGTTATCCTGATTTTGCTAAGGATCCCCGTAATGTGAGGCTAGGCCTCGCCACCGATGGGTTCAACCCTTTTGGGAACATGAGCACCTCTTATAGCATGTGGCCTATGGTAATGATGCCATATAACATGGAACCTTGGAACTGCATGAAGGATCCATTTTTCATGATGACTTTACTTATTCCTGGGCCTAATGCCCCCGGTAAAGAAATTGATGTTTACATGCGACCATTGATTGATGAGTTGAACGAGTTATGGGAAAATGGGGTACTCACTTATGATGCCTCTTCTCAACAAACGTTTCGGATGCATGCAGCTGTAATGTGGACGATAAATGACTTTCCTGCCTATGGTAACTTATCTGGGTGGAGTACGAAAGGTTATCTTGCTTGTCCCCCATGTAATGATGATGCATTATCTCAACGCCTGCGAAGTAAGATTGGCTACTTGGGCTATCGACGTTACCTTCCTGAGGACCATACTTTGCGAAGGAGTAAGGCATTTAACGGTATGTCTGAGAATCAAACTCGATCCTTGGAGTTACCAGTGGAAAAAGTACTAAATCAATTGAATTGCTTGTCAAATGCCAAGTTTGGAAAGCATCCGAGCAACAAGAAAAGGCCTCGTGACCCAACAGAATTGAACTGGACAAAGAAAAGCATTTTATACGAGCTCCCGTATTGGAAAACACTAAAGCTTCGTCACAACCTTGATGTGATGCACATTGAGAAAAATATATGTGACAATTTACTTGTAACAATATTGAACATGGATGGGAAGAACAAGGACACAGAAAAAGCATGCCTTGATCTAGAAGATATGGGCATAAGGGCGGAATTACACTTACAAAAGCGTCCTGATGGGTCTTATTTCAAGCCTCCCGCAATATATACATTAACCCCAAATGAGAAGGAGTATTTTTATGATTTTTTGAAATCAGTTAAGTATCCAGATGGCTATGCTGCAAACATCTCAAGATGTGTGACTACAAAGGCTGGAAAATTATTGGGCCTTAAAAGCCATGATTGTCATGTCTTGTTACAACGAATTCTTGCCATTGGGATGCGTGGATACCTTCCTAAAGATATTTGTATTACACTGGCTGAGTTGGGTGAATGGTTTCAGGAGTTGTGCTCCAAAACATTAGTGCGGAGAGATTTGGAGAAATTAGAGGAACGCATAATTCTGATACTTTGCAAAATGGAGAAGATTTCCCCCCCGGCATTCTTTGATGTAATGGTCCATTTGGCGGTTCATTTGGCACGTGAGGACAAACTTACTGGACCAGTACATTATCGATGGATGTTTCCAATTGAAAGGTAAATGCAACTATTATAACGTTAATTTAGTTTAATATCTTGAAAAATGTGTAAAATGTGTAATATTCATCTAACTATTATTAATTTCAAGGTTTCTTGGAACTTTGAAAGAATTTGTATCTAACCGATCCAGGCCTGAAGGTTCCATTACAGAGACGTACATCGTGAAAGAGTGTTTGACTTTTTGCTCAATGTACTTGAGCCATGTTGAAACCGTATTTAACAGAGAAGAACGCAATTGTGATGGTGGCGAACGTGGCTTGGGGCTAGTTGTCTTTAACCAAAATGTCTGTCCTTTCGGATGTATCTCAAGGGCTCCTGATGTGTCTAAAAAGAAGCTCAATATGGCTAAGTGGTTTGTGTTGTATAACACTCCTGAGGTTGAGCCGTATCTAGAGTACGTGTTTTAAATTTATAATATTCATGATCTTTTTGTTTGATTATCCATTTTATTAATAAATTAAATTTCTCTAATTATGGAACACAAATGTCTACTTCAAATTCCAAATGGACGTGACATACTTCAAATTCAACGCCAAAAATTTCCGAAGTGGTTTAAAGAACGGGTAAGATATATAAAGAAAGTTACTTTGCATCACTTTAACAATAATTTAATACGACTTTCATATGTTGTTTATGTAGATGAATCTTTTACGAGCGCAAGGGTCCCCCAAAGCAAATGATGAGCTCTGGTCATTAGCATATGGACCTAACGTGATAGTGAATATGTATTCGAGTTGCATTTGCAATGGAGTTCGATTCCATACTAGGGACCGAGACATGCATCGTAGGAGTCAGAATAGTGGGTTGGTCTCCAAAGGGGAACACGAGGGTCGTGAGCTATACTTTTACGGTTACTTGAGAAAAATTTATGAGATGACATATATTTACGGGAATAAAGTCATTTTGTTCCAATGCGAATGGTTCAACCCCGGTAGTAGGAAGACAATGCGCACTGATTCACATTTTATTAGTATTGATGTCAAGAGTCGGTGGTATAAAGATGATCCATTTGTTTTGCCTAGTCAGGTTCAACAAGTTTTCTATGTCAATGATACAAAGTTTGGTGCACAATGGCAAATCGTACAAAAAGTCCAACATCGCGGAACCTGGGATGTACCGGAGTTGGATGACAATGATACCGGGGCAGCAGAATTGCATGGATCTGGTGACGTGTTCCAACAAGTCGAAACAACAAATGTTATCCCAATCGTCGTTGAAGATACTTCTACTCAATTTCATAGGAATGATGCAATTCCTAAGGTTATCCCTAGTGATAGGGTTCTGCATCCAATGGGGGAAAACATTGATGATGATGATGATGATGATGATGATGTCGTTAATGATGAAACAATGCTAGAGAATGGAGATAACGAAGAAGATGGAGAGAAAATGGATTATGATTATGATATTGATACCGATATGTAATGTTAAATGTTTTGTTCCTATTTTGTTTTGTATGTGGACAAACTTTTTATGTTTCTATTTAGTGTAATTCGTTACATGTTGTGCGAAATTAGTTTTATCAAATTAGAGTATGGAGATAACGAAGAAAATGGATTATGATTATGATATTGATACTGATAGGTAATGTTAAATGTTGGTTCCTATTTCGTTACGTGTTGTGTCAAATTAGTTTTATCAAATATTATTAATCAAGTTATATGTTTCCATCTAGCGTAATTCGTTATGTAGTGTGATGTTCATTTTATTTTATTTAATTTTTGTGTTTAGTCGAAAAATATGCCTCCAAAGGAAAAAATATGGCTTCAACCTAAACATACGGGTCGTATGATGTTAGCATATGAGAAAGAAAGTCTCAATAATATTAAGAAGAATCAATTGCGACTGAATGCATTGGTGCCTAACGAGATCAGATTCAATAAGAATCAAAATTTTAATGTAAATGTACGAGATGATGATGAGTACAGATTGCCCGATGGTGAGGAGGATCTTAGTTCGTCCAGTGGTGATGATGTCAGTGATGATAATAATGAGTATTATAATCCTCAAATGGAGAAGGTAATGCATGCATGGTAGTGTAATTGAAATCAAGTTTATGTTCATTACCTCAATATACTTTAAAGTACATATATAGATTCTATACATTTTTTGCATCACTAATTAAACTGTATTTTGTATGGGCAGGTCTCGAACATGGCGCCCGTACGACGATTATTTTGTCGTTCTCCCTCCCCCCCGACGAGAGAAGCCTCATTTGAGGAGACACTCAACCCCCAAATCAATATGTCATGAGTACCACCAGTGACCAACAATGCAGGTAACATAATATATATATATATATATATATAAACTGCTATATAAACAATTTATATATAACCAGTTTATATATAACAACTTATATATAGCAGTTTATATATAAACTGTTATATATAACAATTTATATATAAACTGCTATATATAAGTTGTTATATATAAGCAGTTTATATATAAACTGGTTATATATAAGTTGTTATATATAAGCAGTTTATATATAAACTTTTATCTATATAACAATTTATATATAAACTTATTTATTTTTCTTCGAAATCTTGTTTAGATTGTTTAAATCTACTTCTTGTATATATAATTATCTTACTTTCGCATTAAAACAGGAGGTTCGAGTCACTCCTCGGTGCACTTTCAACAGAGAACATCAAATGATAATGCCGTAGAAGATATACAAGTTACTGTTCCTGACGTTTCCATGATGCGTAAGTCATTTTTATTTATATTGTTTAAATTTACTTATTGTATATATAATTGTCTTTATTTTTTATTAAAACAGGAAGCTCGAGTCACTCCTCGATGCGTCTGCAACAAAGAACATCAATCAATGATGTTGTTGAAGATATACAGGCCGATATTCCGGATGTTTCCTTGATATGTAAGTTATTTTGATTATTTTATTAGTAGCTTATTATGTAATACTTGACATTTATTATATTACTTTATGTAATACTTAACATCAATCAATGACATTTATATTACTTTATTTTTCTACAGCTAGTAGAACCAAAAAGCGAGTTCGAGGATTAACACGTGGAATGAAGGTTGAGAAAATGGTAAAAAGACATGGAAAACTTGAAGTGTGTGTGTTGGAAGGTGATGGGTCACCTATGGGTGTAAATGCTCCTTATCTAGGACAACAAATCGGAATTGAGGTTCGAAATGCGGCACCACTTCAAGGGGTGACTCGTTGGGGGGAAATTGATTCTGGGACACGAGATGCAGTAATCGCCAGGATTCAGGTAGTTATATTTGATTCTTTTAGTTAGATATTCTTTCAATGTTATTGTGTGTATTTCTAATTAAAGTAAATTTGCAGGATAAATTCGATATTGTTAACTATGATGAGGATGAGTTTGTCAGACATGTTATTCATAGGAAGTGTGCACGGAGGTACAGTGGATGGAGGAGTAAAATGTACATACATTACACGAAATTATTGAAGGATGGAGTCGACCCTAAAAAGAATTCATATGGAGGGGTTACACCAAGCGATTGGAAGTACATGATAGATGATGTTTGGAGTGGTGGGAAGTTCATGGTAAGTAATTCGTATTTCATTATGTTTGTAATTTAGCTATTCCTTGAAAATTGCATTATTGGAGATCCATTTAGTATTTTTTTATGTTTTTAATTAGGCAAGGTCAGTAAAAGGTCAATTAGCACGTGCTAGTTTGCCTTGGAATCATACTTGTGGGTCACGATCATTTTTAGCTGCCATGTCAATCGAGGTGATGCGTTATGTAATTTATGAATTTAATTACTTATCAATGTAAAATCATATTCTCATTGGTTCCATTTATGAATAGGCCGAAGAAAAGGGTGGTGAGAGACCACATATTACTGACTTCTTTAAATCATCTCATTGGACTGAGAAAAATAATGACTGGGTGGATCCAAAGTGCAAGGAAAAATATGTATGTACATCTTTGATTAATTAATTATATTGCGAAAGATCCCATATTGCTAGCTTCTTTATATTGTTATTTTACAACTTGTTGACTAATTATAACATGAGCTTATACTATTTTAAATATGGCAGGAGAAGTTTGGGGAGCTTAACGAGAGATCCTCGCAACCAAACGCACCCTTCATGTCACAAGAGGAGATGTCGATAGAAGTTTTTGGAAAAAGATCGGGCCATATTGTTGGATGGGGGTAGGCCCGAAGCCCTCTAAAGTTTCAAGTACAATAGGACAATTGAGGGCGCGTGATGAAGAGGTGAGGCTACTAAGAGAGAATTTGGCTTTAGTCGAGGAGAGAAATGCTATCCAACAACAGAAGATAGATGCTCAACAACAGAAGATAGAGGCCCAGGATAAAAAATTTTAGGATTTCCAGGAATACACGATGCAAATGTTTGCAGAAATATGTAAGGATCAAGAACGAGGGAGCGTATCCGGAGGATCTCCAAATTCGAATCAATTTGGTAAGTATATATATTTATATGTTATATATATAGCTGTTATAACATATATGCATATATAACAACATATATGCTGTTATAACAACATATATGTTGTTATATATATAACAGCATATATGTTATAATATGTTGTTATGCATATATAACAACACCGTTATGCAACATATATAACAACACTGTTATGCATATATAACAACATATATGGTGTTATAACAACATATATGTTGTTATATATATAGCAGCATATATGTTATAATATGCTGTTATAACATATATGCAACATATATGTTATAACAGCATATTATGTTTTTATATATATAGCAGCATATATGTTATAATATGTTGTTATAACATATATGCAGCATATATGTTATAATCTGCTATATATATAACAACATATATGCTGTTATAACAGCATATATGTTGTTATAATATGCTGTTATAACATATATGCAGCATATATGTTATAATCTGGTATATATATCACAACATATATGCTGTTATAACAACATATATGTTGTTATATATGCATAACATATATGATGTTATATATATAACAACATATATGATGTTATAACAACATATATGTTGTTATATATGCATTTATGTTATAACAGCTATATATATAACATATGCTGCTATAACATATAACATTTGTGTTGATATGTGATTTATAAGCCATACTTTATCTTATATAAATTATGTAAGGATCTATGTTCTCTTTTCTCATTACTGTACGAGTCACAAACACCTCGTACGGGACCAATGTGACTCGTAGGAACCGACCCCGTAGTCACGGGGCTCCCGGTTTGAGTGTACGACATAAATTTGCAAAAAATTAGACTTAAGCATAAAAATATGCCATCGAAAGGTGAAAACGTATAACAAACACATAACGGTCCCGTAAGAGTCACGAACACCTCGCACGGGACCAATGTCACTTGTAGGAACTGACCGCGTAGTCACGGGGTTCCCGGTTTGAGTGTACGACCTAAATTTGCAAAAAATTAGACTTAACCCTAAAAACATGCCATCGAAGGGTGGAAATGTAAAACAGCCACAAAACGGTCCCGTAAGAGTCACGAACACCCCGCACGGGAGCAATGTGACTAGTAGGAACCGACCGCGTAGTAACAGGGCTCCCGGTTTGAGTGTACGACGTAAATTTGCAAAAAAATAGACTTAAGTATAATAACAAGTCATCGAAGGGTGAAAACATAAATATGCCACATAACGGTCGTGTAAGAGTCATGAACACCTCGCACGGGATCAATGTGACTCGTAGGAACCGACCATGTAGTCACGGGGCTCCCGGTTTGAGTGTAAGACATAAATTTGTAAGAAATTAGACTTAAGCATAAAAACATGCCATCGAAGAGTGAAAACGTAAAACAACCACAGAACGGCCGCACAAAGGTCACGAACACCTCGCACGGGACCAATGTCACTAGTTGGAACAGACCGCGTAGTCACGGGGATCCCGGTTTGAGTGTATGACGTAAATTTGCAAAAAATTAGACTTAAGCATAAAAACATGCCATCGAAGGGTGAAAACGTAAAGCATCCGCAAAACGGTCACGTAAGAGTCACGAACACCTTGCACGGGACCAATGTCACTCGTTGGAACCGACGACGTAGTCACGGGGATCCCGGTTTGAGTGTACGACGTAAATTTGCAAAAAATTAGACTTAAGAATAAAAACATGCCATCGAGGGTGAAATTGTAAAACAACCACAAAATGGTCCCGTAAGAGTCACGAACACCTCTATTGGGACCAATGTGACTCGTAGGAACCGACCGCGTAGTCACGGGGCTCCCGGTTTGAGTGTACGACGTAAATTTGCAAAAAATTAGACTTAAGAATAAAAACATGCCATCGAGGGTGAAATTGTAAAATAGCCACAAAATTGTCCGGTAAGAGTCACGAACACCTCTATTGGGACCAATGTGACTCGTAGGAACCGACCGCGTAGTCACGGGGCTCTCGGTTTGAGTGTACGACGTAAATTTGCAAAAAATTAGACTTAACCATAAAAACTTGCCATCGAAGGGTGAAAATGTAAAACAGCAACAAAACGGTCTCGTGAGAGTCACGAACACCTCGCACGGGACCAATGTGACTCGTAGGAACCGACCGCGTAGTCACGGGGCTCCCGGTTTGAGTGTACGACCTAAATTTTCAAAAAATTAGACTTAATCATAAAAACATGCCATCGAAGGGTGAAAACGTAAAATAGCAACAAAACGGTCCCGTGAGAGTCACGAACACCTCGCACGGGACCAATGTGACTCGTAGGAACCGACCACGTAGTCACGGGGCTCCCGGTTTGAGTGTACGACCTAAATTTGCAAAAAATTAGACTTAACCATAAAAACATGCCATCGAAGCATGAAAATGTAAAACAACAACAAAACGGTCCCGTGAGAGTCACAAACACCTCGGACGGGACCAATGTGACTCGTAGGAACCGACCGCGTAGTCACGGGGATCCCAGTTTGAGTGTACGACCTAAATTTTCAAAAAATTAGACTTAATCATAAAAACATGCCATCGAAGGGTGAAAACATAAAATAGCAACAAAACGGTCCCGTGAGAGTCACGAACACCTCGCACGGGAGCAATGTGACTCGTAGGAACCGACCGAGTAGTCACGGAGCTCTCGGTTTGAGTGTACGACGTAAATTTGCCAAAAGTGAGACTTTTGAATAAAAACATGACATCCAGGGGTTAAAGAGTAAAACAAACATATAACGGCTCCGTAAGAGTCACCAACGCCTCGCACGGGACCAATGTGACCCCTAGGGATCGACCGCATTGTCCCGGGGATCCCGGTTTGAGTGTAAGACATAAATTTGTATGAAATTAGGCTTAATCATAAAAACATGCCGTCGAAGGGTGAAAACATAAAACAATCACAGAACGGTCGCGTAAAGGTCACGAACACCTCACACGGGACCAATGTCACTAGTTGGAACAGACCGCGTAGTCACGGGGATCCCGGTTTGAGTGTAAGACGTAAATTTGCAAAAAATTAGACTTAAGCATAAAAACATTCCATCGAAGGGTGAAAATGTAAAACAACCACATAACGGTCGGGTAAGAGTCACGAACAACTCGCACGTTAACAATGTGACTCGTAGGAACCGACCGCGTAGTCACGGGGATCCCGGTTTGAGTGTATGACGTAAATTTGTAAAAAATTAGACTTAAGCATAAAAACATGCCATCGAAGGCATGAAAACCTAAAGCAGCCACAGACCGATCGTGTAAGAGTCATGAACACCTTGCACGGGACCAATGTCACTCGTTTGAACCGACCACGTAGTCACGGGGATCCCGGTTTGAGTGTACGACGTAAATTTGCAAAAAATTAGACTTAAGAATAAAAACATGCCATCGAGGGTGAAATTGTAAAACAGCCACAAAATGGTCCCGTAAGAGTCACGAACACCTCTATTGGGACCAATGTGACTCGTAGGAACCCACCGCGTAGTGACGGGGCTCCCGGTTTGAGTGTACGACGTAAATTTGGAAAAAATTAGACTTAACTATAAAAACATGCCATCGAAGGGTGAAAACGTAAAGCAGCCACATAACGGTCGCATAAGAGTCACGAACACCTCGCACGGGACCAATGTGACTCGTAGGAACCGACCGCGTAGTCACGGGGCTCCCGGTTTGAGTCTAAGACATAAATTTGTAAGAAATTAGACTTAAGCATAAAAACATGCCATCGAAGGGTGAAAACGTAAAGCATCCGCAGAACGGTCGCGTAAGAGTCACGAACACCTTGCACGGGACAAATGTCACTCGTTGGAACTGACCACGTAGTCACGGGGATCCCGGTTTGAGTGTACGACCTCAATTTTCAAAAAATTAGACTTAATCATAAAAACATGCCATCGAAGGGTGAAAACGTAAAATAGCAACAAAATGGTCCCGTGAGAGTCACGAACACCTCGCACGGGACCAATGTGACTCGTAGGAACCAACCGAGTAGTCACGGGGCATCCGGTTTGAGTTTACGACCTAAATTTGCAAAAAATTAGACTTAATCATAAAAACATGCCATCGAAGGGTGAAAACGTAAAACAAACACAGAACGGTCGCGTAAGAGTCACGAACAGCTCGCGCGGGACCAATCTCACTCGTTGGAACCGACCGCGTAGTCACGGAGCTCCCGGTTTGAGTGTACGACGTAAATTTGCCAAAAGTGAGACTTTTAAATAAAAACATGACTTCCAAGGGTTAAAGCATAAAACAAACACATAACGGCCCCGTAATAGTCACCAATGCCTCGCACGGGACCAATGTGACTCGTAGGAATCGACCGCGTAGTCCCGGGGCTCCCGGTTTGAGTGTAAGACATAAATTTGTAAGAAATTAGACTTAAGCATAAAAACATGCCGTCGAAGGGTGAAAACGTAAAACAACCACAGAACGGTTGCGTAAAGGTCGCGAACACCTCGCACGGGACCAATGTCACTAGTTGGAACAGACCGCGTAGTCACGGGGATCCCGGTTTGAGTGTACGACGTAAATTTGCCAAAAATTAGACTTAAGCATAAAAACATTCCATCGAAGGGTGAAAATGTAAAACAAATACATAACGGTCTCGTAAGAGTCACGAACAACTCGCACGGTAACAATGTGACTCGTAAGAACCGACCGCGTAGTCACCGGGCTCCCGGTTTGAGCGTAAGACATGAATTTGTAAAAAATTAGACTTAAGCATAAAAACATGCAATCGAAGGGTGAAAACGTAAAACAACCACAAAATGGTCCCGTAAGAGTCATGAACACCTCGCACGAGACCAATGTAAGTCATAGGAAGCGGTCGTGTAGTCACTGCCCTTCCGATTTGAGTGTACGACTTAAATGTGCAAAAAGTGAGACTTAAGAATAAAAATGTGACACTGAAGGGTGAAAACGTAAAACAACCATAAAATTGTCCCGAAGAGGCACGAACACCTCGAACGGGACCAATGTAACTCGTAGTAACCGATCCGAGTCATGGGAATTCCGGTTTGACTATACTGTTATATATACATATTTATCTCAGTATGTATATATATATATCTCAGTATGTATATATATACATACTATATTCGGTATATATACTAACAGTATACACCTGTTAGTATATATACTCAGTATGTACATATATATATATATATAGTAACAGTATACATCATATATATATATATATATACATACATAACAGTATGTATATATATACCCTACTGTTAGTATATATATATATATACATACATACATAACAGTATGTATATATATACCCTGTTAGTATATATATATATACATACTGCCATACTGTTATGTATATATATATATACTAACAAGTGTATATATATATATACTGTTATGTATATATACACACACACACACACACACACACACACATATATATATATATATATATATATACACCTGTTAGTACACCTATATATACTGTTATGTATATATATATACACCTGTTAGTTTATATATATATATACATAACAGTACTGTTATGTATATATATACAAAACAGTATGTATATGTATATATATACACCTGTTAGTATATATACATATACATACTGTTATGTATATATATATATATTAGTATGTATATATATATATACTAATATGAGTGTATATATCTTGAGTGTGTATATATATATATATATATATATATATATATATATATATATATATATATATATATATACATATATATATATATATATACTATATATAACACTATATATAACAGTATATATATATATATAGTATATATATATATGAAAAGAAATATGAACAGCTGTTTATATCGATAAATATATAAATAGTTTATATATATAAAAACTATTATAACTGTTTCTATAACAGTTATATCTAACTATTTATATATAACTATAATAGTTATAAATTATTATTCTCTTTTGAAGTCAGATAGATTATAATTTATTTTGTATTTTGTGTAGAATAAAAATGGATTTGCGACACATTGAAAAGTCAATGGATACGGAGGATCGAGGTACGTAGCTACTCGGATACTTATTTATGTTTATGTAGCTACTCAGATACTATTTTTAGATATTAAATCGGTGAAAGGAATTTAATGGTGGTTTAGCGGTGTTTTTTGCTGTTGGATTTATTTTAATGTTAAAAACAGGTTGGATTTCATGAATAAACAAAGGAAACTCTGCCGAAATTTTCTGAAATTAAAGAGTGTTTTAAATTGATTAAGTCAAACGTACATGCATTTGAAGTTATAAAAACTCATGTAGTCATTTATTTTTGTATTTTGTGCAGGTTGATGATGGATTTTGCTTGGAGTTAATATGTTCGTGGTGGCTTGGAGCTGGGGTTTCTTATGTGTAGGGGAGCCATATTGTCACCGTCGTTTTAGCTTGCGTGAAATTTTTTAACATCTTTTGATGTGTTGGGATTTGTTATGTTCGTATTTGGGACGCATTTATTTTGTACTTTTATACTTCGATTGTGATGAAATATTATTTTGTAATTCATATTTGTGAGATTTGGTTGAAAATTATGGAATTTTGTATTACTTATGATTGTATGACAAATTTGCAATGTTATTTTGGATTATAAGGTTGTATGTTTGATGAAAAAAGTGCAATTTTAAAAAAGTTTTGAATTGCGAAAAAAATAATAGGTGATAAATAAAAATCTAGTACTTTTGGCAACACAATTTTTTGTCGCCGAAAGTTATTATCTACATCTATCACTTTGGATATGGCAACAAATATTTTGTTGCGAAAAGGTAACTTTTGGCAACCCAACTCTTGTGTTGCCAAAGGTATAGGTTTTGGCAACACAAGACCTGGGTTGACAAAAGGCTATTCTTTTAGCAACCTAGCTCTTGTGTTGCCAAAGGTATAGCTTTTCGCAACACAATACCTATGTTGCCAAAGGTATACCCTTTTGGCAACCCAGGTCTTGTGTTGCCAAAAGCTATACCTTTGGCAACACAATTATTTTTGTTGCTGTTGAGTGACTTTTGGCAACACAAGACTTGTGTTGTCAAATGTATAGCCTTTTGGCAACACAACTCTCATGTTGCCAAAATGTATAGCTTTTGGCAACACAATTATTTTTGTTGCTGTTGAGTGACTTTTGGCAACACAAATAATATTTTTTATTATAAATTTGACAAATTATAAAATACTTTTGGCAACACAATTGCGTGTTGCAAAAAGTCTACATTCAGCAACACATATGTGCTGTGTTGCCAAAAAGTTTCCTAGACAGGCAATGGGCAACAAGCAGGAAACATAGAAAAATATGTTGCCAAAAGCTTTTAGCAACATATTTCTAACTTTAGCAACATAATTTGTATGTTGCTAATGGTGCAAATTCTTGTAGTGAAACATGATTGGGGAGTTTGGGATCATGAAATTCTTTGGGCTGCTCAACGCAAACTTCTTCGAAAAGAATACCATTAAGAAAAGAAGATTTTACGTCCATTTGGAAAAGCTTAAATTTTAAATGATAAGAAAAAGCTAGAAGTAATCTCACTGATTCAAGACGTGTTACCGGGGCAAATGTCTCATCACAGTCTATACCTTCTATTTGAGAATATCCCTCAACAACTAGTCTAGCCTTATTTAAAATGACTATCCCTTCTTCATCGGTCTTAATTTTGAAAATCCATTTTGTATCGATTACTTTAATATCTTTAGGCCTAGGGACTAAATACTAAACTTCATGATCCATGAATTGAGTTAGTTCCTCTTGCATCGCATCAACCCAATATAAAACACAAGGGGCCTCATCCACTGATTTTAGTTCCATAAGGGATACTAAAGCAGCCATATGAGCTACTTGACTTAATTTATTTCTAGTCCTCCTCACCAGCGCACGAATATCATCCATAACTTCTGCGAAGTGATGATCTTTTGAAACCCAGTTAGGCACGACAAGGGTTGGTGCTGGTAAGGATTCATCTTCTGTCAAAACTGAATCATTTAAAATATTTGTATCCAAATTGATTTCAACAGGTGGATCTTTACTAACATGCTCAATAGTACTGTCAATTACAACAACATTAATGGACTGTACAATAGATTTGGTTCTCAAGTTGTAAACTCTAACAACCCTACTATTTTGAGAATAACCAAGAAAAATTGATGTATCACCTTTGGAAAGATTTTCGCGATCATTGCAAACATAAAAAATAGAGCCAAAGGTTTGAAAATACTTAACATTGGGCTTTTTGTTGAACCAAAACTCAAAAGGGGTCATTTTGGTATTCTTCCTAAGATATACCCGATTGATAATGTGAATTGCAGTAATACATTCTTCTTCCCAAAAATATAAAGGTAAATTTTTAGCATGTATAATGACTGTAGCCATTTCCAGTATGACTCTATTTTTTCGTTCAACAGGCCCATTTTGTTGAGGCATTTTCGGAGCACTAAACTGATGAGAGTAACTATTTTCTTCACAATATTCAATGACACCAGTTTATTTAAACTCACCAACTCTATCACTTCGAATCCGAGTTACTTAGGTGTCCTTCTCATTTTCTATTTTAGTCAATATTTTTGGAAAAAATTTAAATGTTTCTGACTTAGCTTTCATGAAAGCTACCCAAGTAAACCGAGATAAATCATCCAAAATGACTAGGATATAAGAATTTCCATTTAAACTGACAGTCCTAGTTGGACCCATTAAGTCCATGTGGAGAAGTTTAAGAGGTGAAGTGGTGTTAACATCTTTAAACTTTTTGTGAGTGGATTTGGTAATCTTACCCACTTAACATGGATCCCAAACAGTAGAGGGACATTTCTTTATTTTAGGTAAACCACTAACAAGGTATTATGATGACAACCGATTTAAGGTTTCATAAATGATGTGTCCCAACCTATTGTGCCATAGGTCAGAATCATCTAAAAGAGTTACATTACAAGACAATGAACCAGAAGCTTTGTAACAGTTGTCTGCGGTACGATTGCCTTTAATGTAATCTTCTCCTAATTCAGTTAAAATATCACAGGCGGTTTTTAAAAATTTAACCTGTCAACCGTTATCACAAAACTGACTGATGGAAAGCAAATTAGCTCTCGTTCCATGAACTACTAACACATCATTGACATTTGGTAAACCCTCTTCATTAAAAATACCCTTACCAATGATTTTGGAGGTTTTACCATCACCAAATGTAATATTGCCACCTTTATAATGAACAACATCCTTTGGTTTGGTAATATCCCCTGTCATATGGCGCGGGCATCCACTATCTAAGTACCAACCATCACTATGCATCTCGCAGCATTGGGCTGTCAAGACTACTAAAGATTTCAAATTCAACTGATTTAGTTGGGGTCTTATATCGTTAGATCTGATCTATATAGGCATAATTTTAAATTTGTGTTGAGCCATTACATGGGATCTGAAAAAAGGATTTTCCAAATGGTTTTGATTTTTGATTATTCCAAGTTTTAGGTTTATTAAAATAATGGAATGATTCATTACAATTCGAGGTTTTATAACCAAATCTCCTAACTCTTGGGTTAAAGTAAAAATGGTCATTTTTCTTTGGAAACCTTTGGCACTCACAGTTTTGGTGTCCAAAAACATCACATTCAGTACAGAATTTACTAGACGTAGGAAGGCCTGAATTGTGAAGTCTTCTAACAAAACCACTTTCAAATTGCTCACGGGCATTAGACATAAAGGGTCAAGAGAGTCACCTTAATGGGGGCAACATGTAGATGACTCAACAAAGTTTTCAATGAAAATATCAATGTCACTTTCAAAATCATTTTCAATTAAAACTTGTTTTCCTTTGACCTTTTCATACGACTTGCTTTCCAACTGAAGATCCATTTCTTTGTCCGCATTAAAAAAGAGGACTGGTCTAGTTAGATCATTATTTTTTGAAATATGACCTTCATAACCAAAACCTCTAGTATCTCCATGATATCGTCGGACAACTATAAATTCCTCAAGGTCAAAGGATTTTATATCCCGACTACAACAAATTTTGAAAACATTTTCACAAACTTCTATAGATTTTCAACTTGTAAAACTGCAGCATTATATTATCTTCTAAAGAAATAAGTTTTTCATTTAATGTCGTAATATGAAATTTAAAGTCAAGTGACTGTTTTTCAAAATCAATTTTGACATTGCTCATTTCAACTGAATTTTGTTGAATTATCTTATATTGATTTTTTAGTGACTCACTAAGCAATTTAACCAGGCTAGATAATTCTTGCCTATTCTGCAAAGTCCTCACATACAATTTAGTAAAATCATCATGAGAAACAAAATTTTCATTATTCTTCGTGCTGGTGTGTGAATTATTTCAATCTTCAGAATTAGTGTCACACAAACATGCACGTTTAGCATCAAATTGAGCAGTTAATTCAAGCATAGAACGCTGATTATTTAACAATGTTTAAGCAACATCAATGAAATCAAGCACTTCATCAGATTCACATTCATCTTCGGAATCAGACATTCCAGCTAGATATACGTCTCCACAATAATTGTAAACTACTTCTAAAAATGCAAGGTAATTTATTTCAAATTCTGTTTGCTCTTCTTCTGATTCAGAATTAGAGGAATCAACCCAAGTTTTAGTAATATTAGCCTTGTGTGTCTTAGGATACTTGGACAGTGGTTTGGATTTACATTCAACAATGAAATTCCTAAGTTTCCCACAATTGTGAGAAGCTAATTTTGATTTATCAATATTACTACTAGAACTATCATAATAAAACTTTGGTTTAGAATTTCTGTTATGGTGCCGATTGAACTGATGAGACTGATTATTCTCTTGCAAACTTCTTTTAGCAATAGAGTTTCTATTCTTCAAAGTTTCTTAAATTAGGAAGACATAAGTGCAAGTTGATTGTCAATCTTATCAATTTCATCAGACTCCTTATCAGAATCATTATCCGACTAGATTGTTGCTTAACTACCTAATGTTTATTTTTATTAGGAGAGTCAGTTTTGAATGCAACTTTAGAAGAATTAGTTAGATCATTTTTAGCAAAAGAAGTAAGTGTCTTTCTAAAGGCTGTTTGAAGTTCCATAGTTCTCAATTTAGAGCTTAGCAATTCAGTAGTGAGAGAAGGATCATTCATTTCTTCAATGATATAACGCTTATGTTAAAACCTAGGAGGATGGGGCCTTAAAATCTTAGAACATACTTCCTGATCAGTAGACTCTACATCATTAGCATGCAGTTGCGTAAAAAAATCAGTCAAACGCATATAAAAGTAATCAAATGGTTCGTTATCTTTCATAACTAGCATATTGTATTGTTGAACAAGCATTTGAGTTTTACACTTCTTTACCCTAGCATCGCCTTCGTATGCTATTACTAAATTATCCCAAGCATCCTTGCTAGTAGTGCAGTGACATATACGTTTTAATTCATTCTTGCTCACACTCATGAAAATTGCATTTTTGCCCTTATTCTTTAAATTGCTTATATTTTTCTGATCAACACTTAATTCACTAGTTTTAAGTTTTCTAAAGATAGTGTTGACTTCTGCTATGGGAGTAGTGGCGTGACTATAACCATTTTGAATCAAATCCCACACATCATCTCCTAATGTGCCTTGAATAAATGCAACCATTCTGATTTTCCAGTATGAAAAATTTGAGCCATCGAAAATAGGAGGTCTACTAAAATTTCCAAGCCTAAGTAATTGACTTGAATCATCCATTGAAAACAAGGTAAAATGAGTTTGATAAAAGTTTTAGAAAATTATCTTTTTAAAGCCTAGCTTTGATACCACTTGAGAGTGCTGCTTGTGAAAGACTATAATGCGGAAGTAAAACAATTTGCCAAAATAATCTCCAACTAACTACGAGTTATCTATGTTATTCAAGAGGGGACCAATTCAAACTTTTCTTGAATTTCTAACTTAGATAAAACAGGTTTTAGTTTGACAAGTCAATTAATAGTCCTATTTATTATCTTGAGTTAACTAGGTGTCAAAATAGATAATATATGATTCAATTAATTAGGTGCATTTCTAGTATTAAACCTACCTTCTCGTATGAGGCAAGAAATTGCAAATTTGTAAAGTAAAGCATAAGGTATTTATTTTACGTCGCAAAAACAAACCCTTGCCCGGGAAAAATGACGAACCCTTATAGGAGTCACCTAATATAACAAGTCCACAAAAAAAAAATCAATACGGAACGAGTTACAATCACACAACAAGACACAACTTGAACTGGACAAAAAATAACTATTACCTTACCAAGCCTCTGGAGTGGTTGCCTTTTCTGAATCTCAGCTTCAACTTGTTTATCGTGTATTGCGTTCTTCACTTCCTAGCTGAGACACCCCGACTAATTAAATACCGGGTAGCTACTCCTTTATTAAATTAATTCAAAATGCCAAGTTGGCTCAGTTAATAGCATCACTGTCGAAAACATTTTATTATTACTAACCACCTAGTATTTAAAAAGTAAGTTGCCAAATTTTAATTTAAGTCTGATTAACATGCAACAAGTGTAATGAAGAAATAAATAACACCATGCACCATACTGAAGTAAAACGAATAATCATCACAATAGAGTAAATAAAGTCTGGAGGAAAACTCCTCACTACAATCCCATAACTGAAATAAATAACCGAATACTGAAATAATACATGCTAAAGTCTGAAACTGAAATGTAAAAGCTGTCTCTAAATAGAAATGGGCAACATGCCCTACAACTGATAGATAGCGACTCTGGAATCCAAAAGATAGAAGCGTCTACATGCAAGTCCCTGTAGCTTCCACAAACAGCTACAGCTCGTCACCTGAATGAGAATCCTATGCTTGGTGTCCTTGTGGCTGGGAACCTAAAATGGTTTTACAAGAAGAAGATTTGAAAAGCAAACGGGTCAGAGCCCGAATGTGGAGTTATATTTTAAAAACCTGCTAGTGCTTTAAAAACATTTAAAACATTAAATGCAAAGTACTTGTTAGGACGTACACTCACATGATATTCTCACCTCTCTTCTAACTGTGCACTCCTAACGTAAGTACCCATCTACAACGATATAAACCACTAGTTAAGTGACATCGTAACTAGCTAGACTGTAATAGTTCCTACCCTTATTACCCGGTTCTATTAACATACAACGCTCGTAATTAGATAGGGATTTAATGTAAACTCGGATGCTCAATATGCAATAAATATCACTATCAGTTAAATCGTTATATTATTCTCGGAATAATACCGTAATTATATTCACAACATTAACATGAAGATTCCCGTTAATTAAGTGTATATTATTCACATCATAATTATACAATACAAGCACCCCGAGAACTAAGCTGCGGTGCACACATACTCTGATATCCATCCCGGTACATCACGTACATAAGGATCACATATTCCGAATCTCTCAGGAATAGTTCAGATAACACAAATCACAAATAGTGGAGGCGAACACAGTCAAATCACATGGGTCACGCACATACCTACGCTCCCACGATCAGCGGACTTATTAACATCCCAATAAGTCTTTCTATGACCTATGTTCATCGAGGTACCAGTCTATATCCCCCCCCCCCCCCCCCCGTAGGCACACAAGGATTAGAGGGTCCTAAGCGAACGCAACCTCCCGTGATAGCAAGTATGGTAGGTATGTCATACACACAATCCATATACTAATACTAAGTAAACACACGTCTTAGTAATACCGTATTTTAATCGTAGTACATATCGCATTCTCGTACTAACTTATACTTATCACAATTTATACTACTCCGGTTTATAATCATACGCGCCATACTTTTCTCTCGTCGTAATAGACACTCACGTCTCAACCCAAACGGTTCATTCTAATTTAACTCACTTATATATAATTTCCTTCTCATAAATACCCAAATGTCCCAAACCTATCACTACATCATCATTGGAAGGTTAACTATATCCTCGAACAAGTTTACGGGACTCCAAAATTCAAAACAGCTAAAAATAGCCCAAACTGTCAGCTCGTTAGAAGTCTCGTTCGAACGAGACTGTTCGAACGAGATCCCTCTGTCAACTCGTTAGAAGTCTCGTTCGAACGAGGCTGTTCGAACGAGATTCTAGTTCGTTCGAACGAACTGTACCTTCTAACGATATCTCGTTCGAACGATATATCGAACGAAATCCCATTTCGTTAGCAGTGACTGGTCAACTCGTTAGAAGCTCGTTCGAACGAGTTCGTTCGAACAACCTGGGTAGGGGCTTCTAACGAGATGCCAGATTCGTCCCAGATTTTTCCCTTTCTCGTTTTTAACCATTTTAACACCTCTAATCTCCTCCAAAGTTCATCCCAACAACGTTTTATGGTATCTAATTGATCCTAAAGATATTCAAGTCAACTCCTAACATGTTTTCAAGGATTAAATCTCTTTAACATCAATCAAAATATGAATTTCTACACTTTTCCCCAATTATATCAAGAACATGAACCCTAACAGTTTGAATCATGAATTAACCCAACAAAATCCGTTTTAATTTCTTTCCAATCATGAATATCATCAGTAAGAACATCTACCTATCATTCTACATGCAATCCTTCTCAAATTTTTTAAGTTCAATGATCTAAACTACATGGGTTTTCATTATTATTCAAGAACAATTGATATTCTCCAATTTCTAACATGGAAAAGTCATTCTCTGAAATTAAATGGAATAAAGTCACTTGCCTTGGTTCGATTTCTGACTTTGGTGTAGGTTTGATGATGTTTTTCTGCAGAATTTCCTCTTTCCAAGCTCCTTCTCCAATGGTGGCTTAAGGTGGCTAGGGTTTGTTTTGGGGAAAGTTGTAAGCCTAAAGATAACCTCCGTAGCTTAATGGTTTAATATGGGATGGTTAGTGGGCTTAGTGGGTTTAATCCACATCAGATTTACATCTCAAATTTTCGTCACTTTTAATTCCTAAAAATGTAAAATTACCAAAATACCCTTTAAGTTGCCGGTATGGCCTAAATATACCCCGGGACCCAAACTACACCCCCGGGTAGTGTTTTCTGACTATCTCGACCCTTCCGGATGCGTTGGAGCACTCAAAATGACCATACGGTTTATAGATTTTAAATTCACTTTTTTATTATCAAAATATTATACCGTGACGCGGCGGTCCCACGCGTCTCAATAAAATTTCCAAATTGCCGTATATAGATCTCACGACAAATTTCATAATACCAAATACATATATCAAAACATGTATGCACATAATCAAATACCAACTCGCATCTCATTAGTATTTTAACCCGGATTAATTTCCAATTAATACGCATTTAATTAATTAATCCCAAAAATAAATATAGTCAAAAGTACGGGGTATTACATACTTCCCCCCTAATAACTGAACTTCGTCCCGAAATTCGAAACTAGAAAGTACCTGCTAAAAACAACTCTGGATAACGATCGCGCATCTCATCCTCGCGCTCCCATGTGGACTCCTCGACATTGTGATGTCGCCACTTAACACGCACTAACGGAACCATCTTTGACCGCATTTTCCTCTCGCTTCGGTCCAAAATAGCAATCGGCCCCTCCTCGTAGGAGCTATCCGGCTGGAGATCGATGTCCTCCACAGCAATGTGAGAATGAGCTAAACCATCTCTAAGTTATTTCCTCAGCGAGGAAATATGGAACACGTCGTGAATCCGATGCAAGTGCTCCGGTAGCCCGAGTTTATATGCAACCGGTCCGATCCGCTCAATAATAGGAAACGGCCCCACATACCTCGGTGCCAACTTCCCCTTCTTACCGAAACGCATAATCCCCTTCATCGGAGATACCCTGAGCAAAACCTGGTCCCCCACTTGGAATTCCCTAAAAAATCTCTTCGCATCAGCATAACTCTTCTGCCTGTCTTGAGCTACCCGAATGCGACTCCGAATCAACTCAATCCTTGCCGAAGTATCCTGAATCACTTCCGGTCCAAGCAGTTTGTTGTCTCCCACCTCTAACCAACATGCTTGGGAACGACAAGGCCTACCGTACAATGACTCAAACGGAGCCATGCCAATCGTGAACTGATAGGAGTTGTTGTAAGCAAACTCCACCAGTGGAAGGTACTGCTCCCATCCACCCCCGAATTCAATAATGCACATGCGTAGCATGTCCTCCAACATCTGATTGGTGCGCTCTGTCTGCCCATCGGTCTGCGGATGATAAGCCGTACTCAACTGCAATTCCGTGCCCATGGCCTCCTGGAAACTCTCCCAAAACCGCGAAACAAATATCTTATCTCTGTCAGACACGATATTTAGGGGCACACCGTGAAGTCTCATAATCTATGAAATGAAGAGCTGGGCGTACTCTCCCGTAGTGTAGTCAGTCCTTACGGGTAAGAAGTGAGCGACCTTGGACAACCTGTCCACAATTACCCAAACGGAGTCGTGACCCCTCTGCGACGTAGGTAACCCTGTGATAAAGTCCATGGATATGCTCTCCCACATCCACACCGGGACCTCCAATGGCTGTAGCAATCCTGCTGGTCTCTGATGATCCACTTTTACAAGCTGACAAGTGGCGCATTTCGAAACAAATACAGCGATATCTCTCTTCATACCGCTCCACCAACACTGCCGTCTCATGTCTTGGTACATTTTGTCCCCTCCGGGATGTACCGCGAACCGTGAGCCGTGCGACTCTGCCATCACACCGTGTCGCAATTCCTCTCCTTCCGGAACTACCAATCTCCCATTGAAGCGTAATCCCCCGTCTGAGCTAACGGTATAGGACTCGGCTCCCTCTGCTAGTAATCGAACTATCTGCTCCTGACAGAACGAGTCATCGGCCTGTGCCCGTACTACCTTCGTGATAATCTGCGGTGTAACGGTCATCACAGACATGAAAGATCGGGCCACTGCCTCCTGGTGTCCCAATTCCTTCCACTTTGCTTTCCACACCTCTGCCACCTCATCTGCTGGCCTACGGCTCAACGCGTCTGCTACCACGTTAGCCTTACCCGGGTGGTACTGGATGTCAAACTGGTAGTCTTTCACAAACTCAAGCCACCTACGTTGCCGCATATTCAACTATTTCTGCATGAATAGGTACTGTAGGGACTTGTGGTTCGTGAACAGTTGGAACTTCTCCCCCAAAAGATAGTGCCTCCAAATCCGTAGGGCAAATACTACTGCTGCCAACTCCAAATCATGTGTGGGGTAATTCTTCTCATGAGGCTTAAGCTTACGGGAAGCATAAGCTAACTGGCTCTCCTGCTGTAATACACCTCCCAGTCCTTGCAAAGACGCATCGGTGTAAACCAAATACTCAACTCCCGGTCTCGGCAATGCTAACACAGGTGCTGAGGTCAATTTGTCCTTCAATTCATCGAATGCCAACTGACAGGCATCACTCCAAATGAACGGAACACCTTTACGAGTAAGATGTGTCAAAGGACCTGCTATCTCCGAGAAACCCCGAATAAACCTCTTGTAGTATCCTGCTAGACCCAAGAAACTACGAATCTCCGTTGGTGTCGTGGGCTGTCCCCACTCCCTCACCGCTAATACCTTCCCCAGATCAACAGATATCCCTTGGTCGGAAATAATGTGACCCAAGAACTGGACTTCCTTCAGCCAAAACCCGCACATATCATATTTTGCATACAACTCGTTCTGACGAAGTGTCTGCAAAACCTGCCTCAAATGCTCGGCGTGCTCCTCCTCTGTCTGAGAGTAAACCAGAATGTCATCAATGAAGACAATGACAAACTGATCTAGGAAATCCCTGAACACTCTGTTCATCAAGTCCATAAACACTGCTGGAGCGTTGGTCAAGCCGAAAGGCATAACCCGAAACTCGTAAGAACCATATCTTGACAAGAACGCGGTCTTCGAGACATCCTCCTCCCTGATACGCAACTGATGGTATCCCGATCTCAAGTCAATCTTCGAGAAGAAAGAAGCTCCTCTCAACTGGTCGAATAAGTCATCGATTCGAGGCAACGGATACTTATTCCGTATCGTTACCTTATTCAACTCTCGGTAGTCCACACACAATCTCAGTGAACCGTCCCTCTTCTTCACAAACAAAACTGGAGCGCCCCAAGGTGAGGTACTCCTGCGAATAAAGCCCTGGCCTAACAGCTGCTCTATCTGATCCCGTAACTCCCTCATCTCGGCTGGAGCCATACGGTACGGTGCACGTGCTATGGGTCTCGTACCCGGTAGCAAATCTATAACAAAGTCTATCTCTCGACTGGGTGGTAAGCCTGGTATCTCCTGAAACACATTCGAATACTCCCCGACGACTGGGATAGAGTCTAAAGGAAACGTAACCTCCTTAGAGGTATCCTCCTCAATGTAGTACAGATGAACGGTCGATCCTCCCTCTGGGCGAGGCATCGCCACTACAAACATCTCTTGCCCCGGAATGGCAAAAACAATGCTCCCGCTGAAGCAATCAATCATGGCCCTATATGCTACGAGCCAATCCATATCGATGATCACATCGTGAACGTGCATGTCTAACACTAACATGTCCGCAGGTAATACCAAACCACCAATCTCTACCCCCACTCCCTGGCATATAAAGAAAATAAGTGACCCACTCCCCAATGGTGAGTCGACACATGTCACTGTGCTCTCTGCCCTAGCTAACAATCCTAAAGCTTTCGCGAAGTGTGTAGCTATAAAACAGTGTGTATCACCCGTATCAAATAACACCCGACCCATAGTGCCATGGATAGGAAACGTACCCTCGATCGCGGGCGTTGCCTGTGGAACTGCAGCCTGGTGGACGTTGTAGACACGTCCATACTGTAGCTGCCCCTGTTGAGCTGGGACTGCTAGAATGGGTGGCAATGCTGCCATCTGTGGCGGTTCGGGAAGAGCGGCGAGAAACATAGGCCTCTGTGGATCCTGGCGAGCACCCTGCTGCTGCTGCTGTGGGGCCCTGCCCCTATCAGGACAATCCTATCGTTTATGGCCAGTCTTGCCACAAACAAAGCACTTCCCTGGGAAGTTCCCCCCTCTGTGCCCCTGCTATCCCTGGCCCTGGTGGCCATTACCGTTCCTTCCTTGGCCTTGCTCGCCCTGGTGGAACTGCTGCCCATTCTGCCCCTGCTGGCCCTGATGGCCGTTTGGACCCTGATGGCCCTGACGGAAACCTCCCTGTCCCTGTCTGTAGTTCCCTGACCGGAACCTCTTATTATTCCCCTGCTGGGAGCCCTGCTCATTCTGTCTCTGCCCCTGACCAGATTGTGCCCCGCTGGCACCATGTCCTCCAGTCCTGCCCTGATGGCTAGACTCCCCCGACCGCTTGCCCTCGGCCATATGAAAACGGTGGTCCTGGCAGTGCAACAATGCAGCGTTAACCACATCAGAATAAGTGGCCAACGATAGGATCCCTAGCAGATGCTGACGGATCCTCCAAGTCAACCCGTCGGTGAACTTCTCAATTTTCTTCTTCTCTGTTGGTATCTCGTCTGGAACGATGTTCAACAGATTCGTGAACTCGGCCTCATACTCGGCCACTGTCTTGCCTTCCTGCTTCAGACTCATCAATCTCCTCCTCATTTCCGTATGAACAGATGACGGAAAGTACTTGCGGTCGAACCGCACCCAGAACTCCTGAATCGTGAGAGTATCCCTCTCCTCCATGGTGGTAATAGACTCCCACCACTGCAGTGCAGATCCAACTAGCTTGAAAGTAGCTAGCACCTTCTTCTGAACATCCGTGCACTCATACATCCGTAAGTGCCTCTGCATATCCGTCCTCCATTGGCTCGAGACTACCACATCTGAGCTACCTGCAAACTCTGGCGGATGCGCTTTCTGAAAAGCGTCACGTACACGCTCCCAAGCAGATGGAAATGCATTAACCTGTACTGGCGCGGCAACCGGTGCCTGGGGTGGTTCCTGCTGAACAACGTCAATGGCGGCATTTACCGCTTGAGCTACTATAGCTGCAACCTCAGCGGCGTTCATCATGCCCTGAACTGGAGCGGGCTGGGGTTCGGGTTTTGCATCCCTGGGAACTCGTCGTGCACGTCGTGGAGGCATCTGAAATAAGAATAAAGTTTATAAGATCGCTGTTTATAAACTTAATATAGCTGAAGAACGAAGCATACACAAAAAGAATACAACAGTCCTAAAATATAGGGCTCTATATCAAAGAAACGTAGCGGAAACATAATAGCCGTACAGATCCTAAAGGACACTAGAACCTGATGCTCTGATACCACCTGAGACACCCCGACTAATTAAATACCGGGTAGCTACTCCTTTATTAAATTAATTCAAAATGCCAAGTTGGCTCAGTTAATAGCATCACTGTCGAAAACATTTTATTATTACTAACCACCTAGTATTTAAAAAGTAAGTTGCCAAATTTTAATTTAAGTCTGATTAACATGCAACAAGTGTAATGAAGAAATAAATAACACCATGCACCATACTGAAGTAAAACGAATAATCATCACAATAGAGTAAATAAAGTCTAGAGGAAAACTCCTCACTACAATCCCATAACTGAAATAAATAACCGAATACTGAAATAATACATGCTAAAGTCTGAAACTGAAATGTAAAAGCTGTCTCTAAATAGAAATGGGCAACATGCCCTACAACTGATAGATAGCGACTCTGGAATCCAAAAGATAGAAGCGTCTACATGCAAGTCCCTGTAGCTTCCACAAACAGCTACAGCTCGTCACCTGAATGAGAATCCTATGCTTGGTGTCCTTGTGGCTGGGCACCTAAAATGGTTTTACAAGAAGAAGATTTGAAAAGCAAATGGGTCAGAGCCCGAATGTGGAGTCATATTTTAAAAACCTGCAAGTGCTTTAAAAACATTTAAAACATTAAATGCAAAGTACATGTTAGGACGTACACTCACATGATATTCTCACCTCTCGTCTAACTGTGCACTCCTAACGTAAGTACCCATCACCCATCTACAACGATATAAACCAGTAGCTAAGTGACATCATAACTAGCTAGACTGTAATAGTTCCTACCCTTATTACCCGGTTCTATTAACATACAACGCTCGTAATTAAATAGGGATTTAATGTAAACTCGGATGCTCAATATGCAATAAATATCACTATCAGTTAACTCGTTATATTATTCTCGGAACAATACCGTAATTATATTCACAACATTAACATGAAGATTCCCGTTAATTAAGTGTATATTATTCACATCATAATTATACAATACAAGCACCCCGAGAACTAAGCTGCGGTGCACACATACTCTGCTATCCATCCCGGTACATCACGTACATAAGGATCACATATTCCGAATCTCTCAGGAATAGTTCAGATAACACAAATCACAAATAGTGGAGGCGAACACAGTCACATCACATGGGTCACGCACATACCTACGCTCCCACGATCAGCGGACTTATTAACATCCTAATAAGTCTTTCTTTGACCTATGTTCATCGAGGTACCAGTCTATATCCCCCCCCCCCCGTAGGCACACAAGGATTAGAGGGTCCTAAGCGAACGCAACCTCCCGTGATAGCAAGTACGGTAGGTATGTCATACACACATTCCATATACTAATACTAAGTAAACACTTGTCTTAGTAATACCGTATTTTAATCGATGTACATATCGCATTCTCGTACTAACTTATACTTATCACAATTTATACTACTCCGGTTTATAATCATACGCGCCATACTTTTCTCTCGTCGTAATAGACACTCACGTCTCAACCCAAACGGTTCATTCTAATTTAACTCACTTATATATAATTTCCTTCTCATAAATACCCAAATGTCCCAAACCTATCACTACATCATCATTGGAAGGTTAACTATATCCTCTAACAAGTTTACGGGACTCCAAAATTCAAAACAGCTCAAAATAGCCCAAACTGTTAGCTCGTTAGAAGTCTCGTTCGAACGAGACTGTTCGAACGAGATCCCTCTGTCAACTCGTTAGAAGTCTCGTTCGAACGAGGCTGTTCGAACGAGATTCCAGTTCGTTCGAACGAACTGTACCTTCTAACGATATCTCGTTCGAACGAGATATCGAACGAAATCCCATTTCGTTAGCAGTGACTGGTCAACTCGTTAGAAGCTCGTTCGAACGAGTTCGTTCGAACGACCTGGGTAGGGGCTTCTAACGAGATGCCAGATTCGTCCCAGATTTTTCCCTTTCTCTTTTTTAACCATTTTAACACCTCTAATCTCCTCCAAAGTTCATCCCAACAACGTTTTATGGTCTCTAATTGATCCTAAACATATTCAAGTCAACTCCTAACATGTTTTCAAGGATTAAATCTCTTTAACATCAATCAAAATATGAATTTCTACACTTTTCCCCAATTATATCAAGAACATGAACCCTAACAGTTTGAATCATAAATTAACCCAACAAAATCCGTTTTAATTTCTTTCCAATCATGAATATCATCAGTAAGAACATCTACCTATCATTCTACATGCAATCCTTCTCAAATTTTTCAAGTTCTATGATTAAAACTACATGGGTTTTCATTATTATTCAAGAACAATTGATATTCTCCAATTTCTAACATGTAAAAGTCATTCTCTGAAATTCAATGGAATAAAGTCACTTGCCTTGGTTCGATTTCTGACTTTGGTGTAGGTTTGATGATGTTTTTCTGCAGAATTTCCTCTTTCCAAGCTCCTTCTCCAATGGTGGCTTAAGGTGGCTAGGGTTTGTTTTGGGGAAAGTTGTAAGCCTAAAGATAACCTCCGTAGCTTAATGGTTTAATATGGGATGGTTAGTGGGCTTAGTGGGTTTAATCCACATCAGATTTACATCTCAAATTTTCGTCACTTTTAATTCCTAAAAATGTAAAATTACCAAAATACCCTTTAAGTTGCCGGTATGGCCTAAAAATACCCCGGGACCCAAACTACACCCCCGGGTAGTGTTTTCTGACTATCTCAACCCTTCCGGATGCGTTGGAGCACTCAAAATGACCATACGGTTTATAGATTTTAAATTCACTTTTTTATTATCAAAATATTATACCGTGATGCGGCGGTCCCACGCGTCTCAATAAAATTTCCAAATTGCCGTATATAGATCTCACGACAAATTTCATAATACCAAGTACATATATCAAAACATGTATGCACATAATCAAATACCAACTCGCATCTCATTAGTATTTTAACCCGGATTAATTTCCAATTAATACGCATTTAATTAATTAATCCCAAAAATAAATATAGTCAAAAGTACGGGGTATTACACTAGCTTTATATCTAACCTTCTTGGCGCAAGTCAACTCAGTGCCTATTGATTTTTATTATGAAGTGTATGTGTGTGGTGTTCTATCCTAGATGACACACCCACACTTAAATGATACACACTAAATGCTATGAAACAAATTATATATCCTATATATCTTCGCATGTCTTGTGTCAACTCAAGAAAAGTCTTCTTGACATTCAAAATGGTTTTGAAAAAATTTCTTTTCTTTTTAAATCTTTAACACTAGACTTGTTCAAATATTTGCACAAATAAATGTGTCTACGTGAATATTACGTGAGTGAATATATGTGAGTGATATGAGATGAAAGCAGATCCCGGAAATCACTTAAACAATCAAGAAATCATATCCACAAAATACGACTGAAAATATAATGAAGTTAAGAATATAATCAATGATCAAGATTCAATTCGAATCTAAGGACAGTCAAGATAATTTCTATAAATTTCAGTCCTTTAAAAATTAGGTTCAACTTTTTAAACCTCTTGAATCTTAACTTTATTTTTAGAAAAAAATATTCTCAAGTTATTTTTAAAAAATCGTTTTAAAACAAGAATGTTACAAATCTAGATAGTATATTTGTAAACAGAAACTCACCCAACAAACAAACAATATAGTTTGTTTTTAATTTCAGATCCGTGTAAGCCCCAAAAAAAAATTAAAAAAAGAACAACAAGTTTTTCTTTTAATTTTCAACACAAACTAGATTCTCAAGATGTACACAGAAAACAGATCTGAATATTTTTTGAAAAAAATCATACAAGCTTAAATCCTCAAGAATATTTTCAGACTCGGCAAGGGCTTGCGAAAAATACACAAAAGATTTATCTCTGAAAACAGTGGTGTATTATCTCTCTCGCTTTAGAAATTTTGGCAGAACTTTGGCTTAAAAATAATTTTCTCGATTGAAAAAAAATGAAGACTCAAGGTGTATATTTATAGCCAAATAATGTCACTGCTGATTGGGTTAAAATAATGTCATAAAGATTGACATAAAAACATTTTCTAACTTTAGATAAAACAATATCTTGTGGTTATAAAAGAAACACAAAACGGTGCTATAAAAATGGGACGCGTGTTGTTCCAGCTAGAGCATCAATTGCGTACTGAGAACACTAAATAAAATACTAGCTTTGGTTTTTATGAAAAACCGAGAACGAAAAAAAATTAGCCAGACTGTTATTCAAAACCACGACGTCGTTTCCAAAGGATTAGGGGCCATCTATATTCCACTTGCAAAAATTATTACTGTTGTACCTATGTGAGGGACACACGGTGTCGTTTTGGAAAAAACATATGTAGATGTAAAGGTAACAAGGGTTAACACTGTCAAAACGGTAAAAGCCATAAAATAGGGAACATGCAATCGGTAATAGGCCAAGGCCATGACAGGTAAGACCTTAAAATCTTTAAGACTAGCATACAGCTAGGGGGTAGATAACTGATAACACGCCATCTCTTACCATCTAATAAATAAACGTCAAATCATATATATATTTAAAATAAAATTGGAAGCTTTTGAGACAATGTAATCAGATATGACAACATTATGTGGCCATACTTACATGAGCCAATACATGAAAACAAATATCATGACACGCATATGGGCAAAAATACATAAAGATATAATATATATTGATTCTTGTATGGATGGCCACATAATGTTGTCATATTTGATTACTTTGTCTCAAAAGCTTTCGATTTGATTATATATATATATATATATATATATATATATATATATTAACTGTTCCAAAATATCAACGGTTGGGAGCGAATTTTTGGGGACGATCTAAGGGTTTCAGATTTTGCCACGTAGGATTATACCCATTGTGATGTGGCAAATGGGAGAAAAATACCCCCTTCTATACTGCCTTCCCCGCTCTCATTTTCGTCCAACAAAAAAATAAACATGTTTTCTTCTTTCCCCTACCCCCGTTCCCCTTCCCCATAATCTCCCTCTCCCCTCCTCCACCCTCTCCCCTCCCCACTGCACTCCTTGGTACCCCCTCCTTTCCACTGCCGCCCCCACTCCCCTGCTCCACTCCCGCACCTTCTTCGCCCCCGCTACCGCTCCCGACCCTGATCTGCTGCCGCCCCTACTCCGCTGCCTCACCTTCTCCACCTCGCCTTCTTCCTTGATTAGGTACCCCCGTTTCATTGTTTGTTCCATATTAGGTTTAGATGTTTTATACATATATGTGTCTAACTAGGTTTAGATGCTTCATACATATATGTGGCTGATTTGTTCCATATTAGGTTTAGATTTGATTATTTATTTAATGTGTGTTTAATATATGTATTGAATTTGTGTTTAATATATGTATATGGCTTAGGTTTTCAAATTAGAGTTTCTTCCCCATGTTTCATGGGTTTCAAATTAGGGCTTCCTCCCCATTTTTTACGGTATGTGGCTCTAAATTTCAGTTTCGAAATATGAACCTAAGGGTTTCAATTTAGGGCATTTCGTTATCTCCCACACTTTTTTTTGAATAATTGTTGCATTTATGTTTAATTTAGATTTGATTATTTGATGAATGTGTGTTTAATATTCGGTTTGATTTGTTCCATATTCAGTTTGATTTGTTCTATTTTATTTGGTTTCAAATCGGTTTTCAAATTAGGGATTCTTCCCCATTTTTTATGGTATGTTGCATTTATGTTTAATATGGTTCTTCTAATTATGCAGGACTGGAATCTGGTATTGGCAATGGATGATATAACCAATTCTGACAAAGTATGTTTCACGATATTTATAATGTTATTCCATTTTGTGTTTGATTTGTATTCATATTTTTTTCGCTTATCTATGTTGTTTATTCTTATTTTCCTTCGATTATCTTTTGTATGCATTATTTACACTTATTTTCTTTTCATTATATTTCCGATTTTTTTAACCTATCAGGGAACGACACCTAATTCTGCACGTATCTCGGGTCAGAGACACCGACGCGAATGAGAAACATCCCAACAAATGTTTGTTCCCCATCAAACAACTCCCACAATGGCTAAACCATCTTCTATAACTTCTTCGTTGTTAATCACCCCTACACCACAATGTTTACCTCGGCGTAACCAAACTCCCTTATCAAACAAGGGTGTTGTCATCCGGATAGCTTCGTAAGCGGACATCATTCTTAGAGAGGTATTTAAATAAACTTTAATTAGGGAGGAACATACTTCACATTCTTTGTCTCTTTCTCATATAACTTGACTCATATAAGATTTGTATTTTACTTTTTCAGAAGAGAAAATACACGGATCAACTTTCGGTTAACGAAAAGGGTACAGGGAAAGAAAACCATCCATCTCACCCCCCTTACTTGGTGTGATTTCTTTCTTATGAATTGAATTTGAGTTTAATGAATTACAGTTTATAGTGTTAAAAATGCCGTAATTGCAAGTCTTAAATATTTGCATATATTTAACATGTCAGGAATTATCTTATCGCATCTCGGGTCAGAGACGCCGATGCGAGCGATAAAAATCCCAACAAATTTTGTTTCCCTATCAAATAACTTCCACTATAGATAAACCATCTTCTATGACTTCTCCGTTGTTAATCACCCGTACACCCCAATGTTTCCCTCGGCGTAACCAAACCCCCTTATCAAATAAGGGTGTTTTCATCCGGGATGTTTCGGAAGCGGACATCATTCTTAGAGAGGTATTTAAACAAACTTTAATTACGGAGGAACATATATCACATTCTTTGTCTCTTTATCATATAACTTGACTAATATAAGATTTGTATTTTACTTTTTCAGAAGAGAAAATACACGGATCAACTTTGTGACAACCCGCCTACTAAAATAATAGGTGGCCAGCCCAATACTCTAATAATCACAGGAATCATAGATGGTCCATCCTCAGCATCACTGTCGATTTAAAATAATAGTACGAGATAACCACCAATCATTTTAGAAAATGGATTGTCAATTTAAAATAATTTGTAAATAAAAGAAAAACACTTAGACAATCCCGTTTGCAAAAAAGGTGGATATAAAAAATCAATGGATAAGGAAAGACAATATGATAAATAATCACCAAATAAGATTTTGGTGAACAGACCAATACAAATAGTACACCGAGTATTACAATTCAATTATTACAATATAATAAATGAATGCAAAGCGTGGACAACACGCCCGAATAAATAAACTGAACATAACTAGAGTACAAAAGATAGAGGCGTATAAACCAATAACCTACAACATCCGCAATATGTCGTAGCCCCATGATAACTGGAATGGAAATGTAAATACGGGTGTCCATGCGGTAGAACACCTATACGGCAAGGAGTATATACCAAAATGAAGAAATATAGACGGGTCAGGGCCCTGTTTGATATGATAACCATGTGACTTAAATGCATGACCGTTAAGTGCATAATTCTCTCGCAATTAACAATAATATTTCTCACCTCTCAAATCTAAAATCACAACCTAGCGCAATATCAATGATGATGCTCTAGTTAACCCAAGTACTAAGGGATAACTTTTCCCCAGTCTCAACACTATGCCCTATTCGTGCGTGGGGTGTCTCGCGAAGCGAAATCCAAATAAGGAACCCCCCCGACACACTACTACTAGGCAAGGTTGATCATCGAGATACATTAGACCCTCAGCACGAAATTTATAGATATACATGTATGTATGGGAGGTCTCATCTACAGCTACTCAAGGAGAAATAAATAAACCCATTCACCATCTAAAATCATATTCCCTATTTCTTCTTAAGGAATATATATATATATATATATGGTAAAACATTTTATCAAATGTTTACCAAGTCAATTTTATAATTCTACGTGCACCATTCCTATTTATTTCTTTAGGAATATATATTTATAACTGGTAGTTCATTTTATCAAATGTTTACCAATAAATCCCATTTAAAAAGTGTCTTTAACAATTTTATTTCCTTTCTTCCATCCAGGAAAATATACATAATTTAAAGCAAGTTTTATTATCATAAAAATGCTTTAACCTTTTCATTTCATATCATCCCATTTTCCTTCTTCCATCCGAAAAATGTATTTAACAACCCATTTCCCTTCTTCCATCCGGGAAAATGTAAATTAAAGCCATTTTATTATCATAAAATGCTTTAATTCCAATAATGTCCCACATTATTGAACATAGTTATATATATCATAGTATATAACGCAATCAAAGACCTCTCGTCCGGGTTTCCCCACTGTGCGCGACCCTAAATGGCTATCATCTTCCACAGCCTGTAATCAAGACAACCTAGGATCCTACCGAAACGTCGGGAAGCGTCCATATGCATGCGGGATAGTCATGAACACACCCAGAATCACCTAACCAGCGCAGAAACATACAATAAATGCTCATATGGCCTAGGGATATATCCATCATGCATTCATTAGCCAGGGGGCTTCACTACACGCGCGAACTTCCCTTAAGATAGCGATTTAGAGAGTTGTGTATCCATAAATTAACATTCATAAAAATCATTTTTCTTTTCATTTGAAAACATCCACTTTTACATTCTCAAAATCATTTGTACTTATTCAATTAATACCACCTTTTATAATATCATTTTTTATTCTTAGAGTCATATTTTATTAATGCCCTAAGACCCGAAGTGACATTTTCGTCAAACTAGTCTCCAAAAGTTCAACACAATAACCTAAGCCATCAAATTGAGTCTTCCTTAATAATTGACTCCCAAAAGTCTCAACATTCGCATTTTATCTCCAATTTTTTTTTCCGGTTAATGTCCTATATTATTCGGGCATTAACCTACACAACTAGCCCTCGAGGTAAGCCCAATTATCTTCATTTTCCAAGGACATTAGTCTACCCAAAATAACCCTCTAGGACTCCCCATTACTTCCCAAAGGAAGGTTCCTAAACCTTGAACCTAAAAGAAAAGGGCTAAAACAAACAAGGAAAAATCTCACCTTTTCAGAAGGGGTCGATCGATCGACCCTTGGCTGTCGATCGATCAATGGGCTCAATCGATTGATCCCCCAGGCTCGATCGATCGATGGGTTCGATCGATCGATCCCCCATGCTCGATCGATCGATCCTGGCGGAAAGCTTCTTCCCCGAGAAGCTATTTCGGCCATTAATGAAACCTCCAAACTTTTGTTAATCATTTCACCCAACCAAAACAACAAATATTACTACAAAATCATTTCTACACATGAAGTTACTAATTATTTCTCCTCAAATGAAATTAAAACACAAGATTAAGGGTTTAATCACCAAAATCAACAAAACCCCATTTATGGTTTATACCTCCAAAAACCTAACTATACATGCAATTTATCGCATTAAATCAATATCTAGCAAGTAAGTAACTTGCCTCGAGGTTGTGGTCTCGGATCCTCTTCCGATAGCAGCGGATTTCAACCCCAATCTTCCATTTTTCACTCTTTCTCACCGTTTCTTCCAACTCTCTCTTCTCACTCTCTTGGTTTTTAACACAAAAATGAAGAAAGAAAAGGGGTGGGAGAACTTATACGGGTCATAAAACACAATTCCCCTCTTTTAATTTCTAATACACCATTAAAATGACTCGTAACCACATAATTGAGTCATAACCCACCAAAAGTGCCCTAAACTCAAAAATACAATGTGGCACTTATTTCGACTATCTCGACTATTCTAAAATCAACCGCACCCCCTATTTTGGCATTCGGAATAAAGTGAACTATTTTTTTGTTCCAATTTCATTTTATCTCATTAATTATACTCCAATTTATATGTTAGTCATAACCATCGCTTTAAATATAACGATGCTGTAAAACACAATATAATGCTATTTACCTCCTCATAACGGTAAATAGACAAAACATAGTAAATATTACCCATTAATATCACAAAAAGTAATATTTATTCCAACTATCCCTATTTTATAAAATTAGCCCATCAGGCAAAATAATATAAAATAGCCACTCAAAAGACCTAGGTTGTTACATCCCCCACTAGAAGGGAGTTTTGCCCTCAAAATTCAGGCATACCGTATAACCATATAAAGGTTTAACATATTAAACTACCGTTCTATCATTCCTACCAAACCCCTTGGCAGTGCAATGTACCCATTGGACTCGGACTAAGGTCATCACTATTCGATCTTAGTCTACATTCTCCGTGCTCTAACATAGCACCAAACCGTTCCTCATGAACTGTCGATCCTACCTTTCTACTACGGAAGGAGATACCTACACATCTCGACAAAAATCGCCTTACTCCCCGAATCATGTTATACCCTTGCCAGGGAATAACTATACTAACTTATAATCGCTCACCCCAACACTACTTACTTCTATTCGCATTGGCGTAGCCCTTAAAAGTATGCGGCTCAATGAGCCCAATCCTTAAAGAAATATTCTCGGACCACTCCAAGCCCAAGGAATATATTGACCGTTGGTTCCATCCCAACGAGCAGGCAAGGTACTTAGCCGACTACACTACCCTACATACGTGGCACCATACTTATAGAAAATGATCTAAACTATTGTATAAAAATTCGACCTATAAAAGCTACTACTCCCATCCTTCCTCTTTCCACCACTAGTCTCTTCACACTAGTAGGTGAATTGATCGATCACGGACATAAATGCTCCATCTAGAGCGTCCTCTTAGTTAACCACGTTCCACTTGTCATTCCATGCCTTAACTAATCTCTCCGATGGTTTTCTACTCGGCGCATCTACTACCCCATCCACATTTTCTTAGCGAAAGGGAATATCCAATTGATAGTCCCTCACGAACTCTAACTTCTCACTCGTGAAAAGACCAAATTCCTGCCCAGGAAGTAGTGCCTCTATTCCGTTAAGGAGAATACTACCGCTACGAACTCTAAATCAAGCGTGGGATAATACTTCTCACAAAATTCAAGTTTGTGAGACGCATAAACAATGGGTTCATGCTCCTGTATTAATTCATCCTGTTCTTAGCAGAGACTCATTCGTTAAATCCACTCTCGATCTTAACAACACGAGTGCAGGAGTAAAAGTCAGCTCATACTTCAACTCCTCAAAATATAGGTTATCGACGTAACGATCTGTCTAAGAAAGGCCCCACCTCCTATGGCCTAACATTCCAAATCACTGGAGATCCCATACCTCTTCGTTCTAGTGACCTAATCCTACTTAGAATTTACCCACAAACCTATTGTGGTCAACTCCCTACCACCTTCCTAATACAATGTCACATGCCCTAAGGGCCTTACGTCCTAAAAATTCTAAGGTCAATGTATATATCCGAATCTAGTTGTATAAGTATTATACTAATTATATCCCTAGTGTCCAAGATCTTTCCCAAATTCCTACATTCGCTCGGTTTAGTGCGTGGGACGTCTCGCTGAGGCGAAATCCAAACAAGGAACCGTCCTGTTACACTACTACCTCACATCGTCGGTCATCGACAAGTAACGGTCTAAGACACATGATCGGGACCACTAAAATCCTAACTCATAACCCTACTAATACACTTCTACTTTTAAGTCCTACCATCTCAATTAACTAAAAATTTAACTAACCTGGCATTTACATTCTATAAAATGCCACCACACATTATCACAAAATACACCCATACATCTTTATAAATGGCCTTCTCATTAAGGCATAACCATAAGTCTCTATTCGACTTTCATATCTTAGTCTCTCCCACATTGATCAGAGGGAAGAACTATTACAGTGCTTATATCTCGCACTTTAACTTAGCCCTTAATCACTTAATTGTGTGATTCTCGGCTAAAACTTCCAACCTAGAACTTAACAAACAGAAAGAAAGAAAAGAAACAAAGAAAGAAAGAAAGAAAACTACATCATCTCTCCACTTCCAACTTTGTTAAGGTTCATGCGTGGAGCGTCTCGCAAAAGCGAAATCCAGATAAGGAACCCCTCCAATGCATTACTACTTAACTTGGTTAGTCGTGGAGATAAGGCAACGTCATACACAAGAAAAGCAAACAAACAATCAAACAAAACAAACAAAACAACTAATGAAAACTACCTACATACCGTAAACCATCTCTATAAAGTCGCAATCTGTATCCAGGAGAGATATTATAGAATAACTAGCTCCTCTCTAGAACTATAAATAGGATAGCCTCGCAATTTATTTACTTTCTATCACCCCAACCAAACTAAGAACATCTTTACTCGTATATTACATATAATACAAGTAGCACATACCACACATATACTTAGAATATCATCACCCGCCTCATAACGAATGAAGGAAAATATAGAACCTCCCTTCCACGGAAGTCATATAGGTATAATTTATGTAATAACATCGATACTACCACAAGCTTGATTTACACACTCGAATATAGGGTTAATACAATACTACTCCATCTTATCGTAAGGAATACCCCACCCTCACCTAAGCTGGAACTCCCACCAACATTCATGCCAATCTCTTTGGCCACCACGAATGCTTCCTAGACACATTATCCTAGTCTTAACCAAACCAAACTACTTCCATCTCTAGATACCCTGGCGATTACTCGCGTAGTTCCTTTAACTTGTTCAACAAAGAGAACATTCTTCTAGCCTCCCCGAACTTAGTTCAATGATTCTTCCCCGGGTGGATGTCCACCGATGGGGTCTCATGAACACCCCTTCTCCTAAAGTGTTAACAACACTTACTCGTGAGCCTATCATTCTACTGAAGGGCTCTCTCTTCCTCGTACTAACTTTATTTCAGTGTACAGTTTATTAACCATAACACCCTTTATTCACTGTTGGCCTCTGACCGAACCTCAAGTTAATATTTTAGAATCTACATTCTCATTACTCCTGATATCCCAGAGAAACTCGTTGTTGAAAATATCTAACGGGTTTCTCTATGGGCAAACCTCCTGCTCCACCAATATATGGAGACAACCATTTCCTCCATTTCAACCTTACTCCTATGGGTGAAAGATTATCCTCCAATCTTCACACCTGGGCAACTATATACCGTATCCTAGGCCAAAACTCGATGGCCTTATGTTCTCACCAAATGAGATTACACTTCCTCCATCCGACCGAACTTCAACAGGTAGTCCTCGTCAAGGAACTCTCAACTTCAAATCAACATCGCTTGGAATCCCATGCTTAGTACCACTCTCTGCTGGCTGCGGTACTTGGAAAACTATACCTACTGTACTTAGTAGTCACAGTAGCAATATAAGACAATGATACAGAGGGAGCGACCTCTAAAGCGGCCATCATCCCCGACCATAGCTCACAACTCTTAGTAATCCTGTCTCATAACGGCCTTCCTTGATGCCCTTCATCTAATGACTTACGAGTCTCACACGAATGCGCAAAAGATTTTCGGGGTTCTCATAACCTAGAAGAAGAAAGAAATCTCACAAGAAAAATCAACGATCTTAATCTTAAGGCTCTGTATCAAATCAAAAGAAACGCACAAGACGTAGTACATCCGCACAGATTCCTAAGGACTCTAGAACCTAAATCTATGATACCATCTGTGACAACCCGCCTACTAAAATAATAAGTGGACAACCCAATACTCTAATAATCACAGGAATCATAGATGGTCCATCCTCAGCATCACTGTCGATTTAAAATAAAAGCACAACATAACCTGCAATCATTTTAGAAAATGGACTGTCAATTTAAAATAATTTGTAAATAACAGAAAAACACTTAGACAATCCCATTTGCAAAAACGGTGGATATAAAAAATCAATGGATAATGAAAGACAATATGATAAATAATCACCAAATAAGCTGTCGGTGAACAGACCAATACAAATAGTACACCGAGTATTACAATTCAATTATTAAAATATAATAAATGAATGCAAAGCGTGGACAACACGCCCGAACAAATAAACTGAACATAACTAGAGTATAAAAGATAGAGGCGTCTAAACCAATAACCAACAACATCCGCAATATGCCGTATCCCCATGACAACTGGAATTGAGATGTAAATACGGGTGTCCATGAGGTAGAGCACCTGTATGACAAGGAGTATATGTAAAAACGAAGAAATATAGACAGGTCAAGGCCCGATTTGATATGATTCCCATGTGACTAAAATGCATGACAGTTAAGTGCGTAATTCTCTCCTAATTAACAATAATATTTCTCACCCTGAAATCTAAAAGCACAACCTAGTGCAATATCATTGATGATGCTCTAGTTAACCCAAGTACTAAGGGATAACTTTTCCTCCGTCTCAACACTATGCCCTATTCGTGCGCGGGGTGTCTCGCGAAGCAAAATCCAAACAAGGAACCCCCCCGATACACTACTACTAGGCAAGGTTTATCGTCGAGATACATTAGACCCTCAGCACGAAATTTATATATATACATGTATGTATCGGAGGTCTCATCTACAGCCACTCAAGGAGCACGAAATTTATCAAATGTTTACCAAGTCAATTTCATAACTCTACATGCACCATTCCTATTTCTTTATTTAGGAATATATATTTATAACTGGTAGTTCATTTTATCAAATGTTTACCAATAAATCTCATTTCAAAACTTTCTTTACCAATTTTATTTCCTTTATTCCATCCAGGAAAATATACAAAATTTAAAGCAAGTTTTATTATCATAAAAATGCTTTAACCTTTTCATTTCATATCATCCCACTTTCCTTCTTCCATTCGAAAAATGTATTTAACAATCCATTCCCCTTCTTCCATCTGGGAAAATGTAAATTAAAGCCATTTTTTTATCATAAAATGCTTTAATTCCAATCATGTCCCACATTATTGAACATAGTTATATATATCATAGTATATAACGCAATCTAAGACCACCCATCCGGGTTTCCCCACTGTGCACGCCCCTAAATGGTTATCATCTTCCAGGGCCTATCATCAAGACAACTTGGGATCCTACCAAAATGTCGGGAAGCGGCCATATGCCTGCGGGATAGTCATGACCACACCCAGAATCACCTAACCAGTGCAGAAACATACAATAAATGCTCATATGGCCTAGGGATATATCCACCCTGCATTCATTAGCCAGGGGGCTTCACCACACGCGCGAACTTCCCTTAAGATAGAGATTTAGAGAGTTGTGTATCCATAAATTAACATTTATAAAAATCATTTTTCTTTTCATTTGAAAACATCCACTTTTACATTCTCAAAATCATTTGTACTTATTCAATTAATACCACCTTTTATAATATGCATTTCTTATTCTTCGAGTCATATTTTACTAATGCCCTAATACCCGAAGTGACATTTTCATCAAATTAGTCTCCAAAGTTCAACACAATAACCTAAGCCATCAAATTGAGTCTCCCTCAATAATTAACTCCCAAAAGTCACAACATTCGCATTTTTTCTCCAATTTTTTTTTCCGGTTAATCTCCTATATCATTCGGGCAGTAACCTACAGAACTTTCCCTCGGGGTAAGCCCAATTATCCTCATTTTCCTAGGATAGTAGTCTACCCAAAACAACCCTCTAGGACTCCCCATTACTTCCCGAAGGAAGGTTCCTAAACCTTGAACCTAAAAGGAAAGGGATAAAACAAACTAGGAAAAATTTCACCATTTCAGAAGGGGTCGATCGATCGACCATTGGCCGTCGATCGATCGATGGTTTCGATCCCCCAGGCTCGATCGATCGATGGGTCCGATCGATCGATCCCCCAGGCTCGATCGATCGATCCTGGAGGACAGCTTCTTCGCCGAGAAGCTATTTCGGCCATTAACGAAACCTTTAATGTTTTATTCCTCTTTTCACCCAACCAAAACAATGAATATTACTACAAAATCATTTCTACACATTAATTAACTAACTATTTCTCCTCAAATCAAATTAAAACACGAGATTAAGGGTTTAATCGCCAAAATCAATAAAAACCTATTTATGGTTTATACCTCCAAAAACCTAACTATACATGCAATATATCACATTAAATCAATATCTAGAAAGTAAGAAACTTGCCTCGAGGTTGTGGTCTCGGATCCTCTTCCGGTAGCAGCGGATTTCAGCCATAATCTTCCATTTTTGTCTCTCTCTCACCATTTCTCCCAACTCTCTCTTCTCTCTCTCTTGGTTTTTAACACAAAAATGAAGAAAGAAAAGGGGTGGGGGAGCTTATACGGGTCATAAAACACAATTCTAATACACCATTAAAATGACTCGTAACCACATAATTGAGTCATAACCCACCAAAAGTGCCCTAAACTCAAAAATACAACGTGGCACTTATTTCGACTATCTCGACTATTCTAAAAACAACCGCACCCCCTATTTTGGCATTCAGAATAAATTGAACTATTTTGTGTTCCAATTTCATTTTATCTCATTAATTATACTCCAATTTATATGTGAGTCATAACCATCGCTTTACATATAACGACGGAGTAAAACACAATATAATGCTATTTACCTCCTCATAACGGTAAATAGACAAAACAGAGTAAATATTACCCCTTAATATCATGAGAAATAATATTTACTCCAACTATCCCTATTTTATCAAATTAGCCCATCAGGCAAAATAATATAAAATAGCCGCTCAAAAGACTTGGGTTGTTACAAACTTTCGGTTAACGAAAAGGGTAAAGGGAAAGAAAACCACCCACCTCACCCCCTCACTTGGTGTGATTTCTTTCTTCTGCAATGAATTTTAGTTTAATGAATTTCAGTTTATTGTTTTAAAAATGCCGTAATTGCGAGTCTTAAATATTTGCATCTATTTAACGTGTTAGGAATTATCTAATCGCATCTTGGATCAAAGACAGCGACGTGGACTGGAACGATAGCAACATATTTTATTATAGTGTGAAAGTATTGCGGATCAACATTCTACTTCGTTAACTACCCCTACACCTCAATTTTTCCCACAACGTAACCAAACCCCAGCATGCAATATCGTGATGGACATTCCACCTTCGATAGACCCTTCTCAATTTATCCACAATATCGATGCCCGTAATCTACATATGGATTTCATTTCTACCATTAAAATAGAAAATTTAACTTCATCTCAGACAGTATCCCCTCAAGATTTATCTAATCGGGATACGAATGTTAATTCTGAAGTAAGCTCATCCCCCGGGGTTGCGCTACAAGATAATCCATCGGAGGGAAATACTATACCACCTTCAATTAGGACTTCACTAATCCCTTCAATTATAAGGTACATCTAATGATTTATTAATATATATGAACTTTATTAATATGCAGCATATATGAAACTGCATACATATATGCTCCAGCTGTTGCTGCTGCACATATACGCAGGATATATACATCTGCACATATATGCAGCATATATGTGCAGTAGAAATATATATGCATCTGCATATATGCAACTGAACATATATGAAATTTATTAATACATATTTTAGGGTTTAACACTCTATTTTTCTCACATTCATGTCAAGGAGACCATCTTTTCAAAATGGATCATGTACCAATGGACTAAGTCGTTCGTATGTCGCCTTGGAAAGACATGATTTGGGAGATATGAATGTAATATTCCCTCACAATGATGCGTTCCACTGGATGGCTGAAAGATTGTCAGATTCTTCAATGAGGCGACCATTATTTGGGAAGTGCTGTTTGTAGAGCCAAATTCGTCTACCCCCACTCATTGAACCACCTGCTGAAATTAAGCTTTTATTTGATGGTGATGATGACCGTTCAAAGTCCTTTCATACTTATACTATAGAGTATAATGATGTAAAAGCGTTTACAAGTTTAGGTATCCAAATGGATGATCGAGTAATCGGGGGCAGGGGTCCATTTAGTTTCACGATTCATGGAGAGCTTCGTCATCGCACTAGATCCTTAATACCGGATGTTGCACTGGAACATCGGGCTGCTTATGCTTAGTTGTACATATACGATCCAGATGTGGCTTTGGATATCCGCCATAATAGAGATCCGCATTTGAGGAGGGACGTTCTAAGTACAGTTCAAGGGTCTTTGTTGGTGAATAATTCTTTCACGTCAAAATATCGCGAGGATTTTTCAATTTTGGAAAGGTCAAATAGGATGGGTCAGAGCTTACCTGCTTATCTCCACTACAATTCTTCAAAGGACCGTAACACATATAATTTTCCATCCGCTGATGAGATTGTCGTTATTTTTTCGGGTGATGGCTCTAATGTCAGCGACATGCGTGACATAATAGTTCCTCTTAAGGGGGTAGTCAATTGATGTAGATTAATGAGTGCCATCCAGTATATTTTCCATTGCACTACGTCTTATTATTTCCTCACAGTGAACTTGGTTGGCACCATGACATGAAACTATGGGACGTGGAACTTTGTACCGAAAAGGAAACACGTTTGACTCAAATGAATTATTATTGTTATCGAATATTTCAACACCACTCAGAGTACTCCACGATACACAGAGGGAGGAAATTGTTTCAAGAGTTCATTGTCGATGGTTGGGCTTCAACTAAGCAAAATCGTTTGACGTACCACCGACTAAATCAAGGAAAACTTCGGGCGGAGTTATACAAAGATCTCACTGATGGTATGTCCAGCGGGTTACAACCGGGTCAAATTGGCAAAAGAATGATTTTTCCATCTTCTTTTACCGGGAGCGCGAGAAATATGTTTGAAATTTATCAAGATTCTATGGAAATTACGCGTTTCAATCATCACCTGGATGTTTTTCTCATGATGACAGCAAACCTTAAAAGGCGAGAGATCACAAAGGAACTCCTGCCTTTTCAAAATGCCTTCCTTCGCCCAGACTTGGTGGCATGTGTGTTTGAAATCAAGAGGAAGGCTTTAATGAAGGAGGTTGAGAATAATCATATATTCGGCAAAAAAGTGTCACATGTCTTCACGATTGAATTTCAAAATCGAGGTTTACCTCACATGCACGCTTTAATTTTTCTTGATGGTCCTGACAAGATTAAAACACATGCACAAGTTGATAAGTTTATTTCTGCAGAGTTTCCTAACAGAGATAAAAATCTAGCCCTTTTTGAAACAATTTTGGGTTGTATGGTCCATGGACCTTGCGGCTTACAGTCTCCTCATGCTCCGTGCATGGAAAATGGTAAATGCACAAAGAAATATCCTCGGGATTTCTCACAGTTGACCACTATGGATAACGATGGGTATCCAATTTATCGTCGTATAAATGATGGTTGTGTCTATACTACGGCAATTGGAACACATGTTGATAATCGAGATGTTGTGTCGTATAATCCTCATCTTTCCAGTATGTTCAATTGCTACATTAATGTTGAAGTTTGTGCAGGGTTGAGATGCGTCAAGTACATTAATAAGTATATCTATAAGGGACATGATCGCACTACTATGGTCTTGGGAGGTGGTGATGAAATCCAACAGTACTTGGATTCTAGGTACATTGGCCCCCCCGAGGGAGCTTTGAGAATATTGGGTAATCCAATGCATGCAGAAAAACCATATATTACCCGATTGGAACTTCACCTACCTGGAATGCATCATGTTGTGTTCCATCCAAATGAGTCTATGGATGACATAGTGCAGCGAGCTTCAACTCAATGATCTTCTTTGACGGAATTTTCTGAATATTGTGCATCGAATGAATCCGCCTGTGCTTTCACTTATCAAGAGTTCCCCCAAAACTTTGTTTGGCACAAAGTAATAAAGACTTGGGCTCTAAGGTCACCTACATCACCTTTTGCAATTCATAGAATGTAATTTGTGAGCCCAAATTCCAGAGAAAGGTTCTATTTGCGTTTACTTCTAACCGTTGTAAAAGGTCCGCGTTCATTTGAGTTCTTACGGACGGTAAACAATGTCTTACACGATTATTTCAAGTCCGCATGTGTTGCATTGGGACTTTTAGAAGATGATGATGAATGGGTACAATGTTTGCAAGAGGCGTCGGTTATGCAGACAGGATCTCAACTTCGGCGTCTTTTCAATGTTATTCTAACCCAATGCTCTCCTTTAGATCCTGCTTTATTATGGGAGCAATTCACATCGTGCATATGCGATGACCTTGCTGACAACCTACATACCTCATTTGGAGTTGCATCTCCAACAGATTCTGAAATCAATGACTACAGATTGTATCTTCTGAACGACTTGCTCCAGGAAACAGGCAAATCTTTGTCTGATTATCCACCCATGCCCCTCCCTGTAAAAAATTGGCGCACTAGGGGAGAGAATATGCTAATATAGGAACATCGACAACTTCAGCGAGATATCGACAACGCTATTGTGCATTCTAACGTAGAACGTCTTAATCTGGGGCAGGGAAGGGAGTTTGATGCAATTATGATGTGACACCCCGCCTAATAAAATACCGGGTGATCAGTCCTATACCAAATTAAAACAGGAATCCCAATTGGTTCATTCTTAGCATCACTGTCGAAAAGTTTTTAAAACTTAATAACCACCCTGTATTCCAAAAGTTGGTGCCAATTTTAACTTTTTAATTAAACAAAACAATACATGCAGAAATATATATAAACCATTCACACAACTGAATAAAACTCAACTGAATCATTAATTAAACAATTTGCCGAATAAACCATCGACTATCAAAAATGAAATCCAAAACAAACACCCAAAACCTGAATAGATACAACTGAAATCCATACTGAGATGTCTGGGCGACAAGCCCTAAATAAAACTGAAACTGATACATGATTCCTACTCTAGGAATAAATGAACGATGCGTCTGATCCAAATTCCTTCTAGCATCCACATATGCCACAGCTCCATGTCCCTAGAATAGAATATCAATCCTAGCGTCCCTGTGGATGTACACCTAAAAGGTTTTGAAAATAATTTTATAGCAAGGGTTAGAACCCAAAACATTTTGAAAATATTTAGCAAGTGAATTAACTGCAGCAATTTAAAATGTATGAATGTGCTTCATATTTAAGTTAGTGTCGTACTCCCTTGAAGACATTCTCACCCCTCCACTATTATGCACACCTAACGGTTACCTTATCCCCACCTAGTTGTTCTACCCCATCCAACTAGTCTTGGTATAACCTTCTCTCGCCATACTACTCTAAGCAGAGTATAATTATTCATGAATTTATAAGTTATTTCACCAATTAACTTTATTAATTCCTTCTTACATAATGGCATATAACTGTGTCACAAGTTATATAAAGTAAATACATCACACACTGTATTATTACACACATATAATATTGAATACTATTATATACATACCTTTACTAAAACATCCACACATATAACATACGTATATCCATCCCTCCGAGTATACCCTCGCCGGATGATTCCCTCTAAAGTGCCATCTCATTAGGTGTGCTCACATAACCTAGTTACATAAGTATGAATCGCTCACCAACCTAGTCTAAAACATCAACGAAGTGGAGGCGATCATATTCCTTCCCTGAAAGTGAGATAATCCCCTCACCCATATACCGGACGCTATGACCTGGGGATACACTCACCCTACTCCTCAAGCTAGGGGATTCACCCACATCGCGCAACCTGCCTTGATAGCACTAGAGTATATAAATTAAATAAATATCTAATCACTGATATTTAATAGCATACACAATATATACACATATATATATATACTATCGCTACACCGTATATATATATATAAAGATAAACCACTGCTTTATCGTGTACTCACAACCCATAACACTAGCCTGAAATTTCCTGAGTCTCTCGCCTGACTCAATTAAATAAATCTTCTCACTTATTAAATTTTCATTATGAAACACCCCGCATTTTCATGCATTAAATATTTAATTAATTCAAATATTTAAAATTACTTGTGAGTCGTAATTTAATTGAATTAATTAGGGAAATTTCATTAAATATTAATTGAGGAGTAAATGGTTAATATTTACGGGAAGTTATTACTAAGTGAATAGTAATTATTGATTTAAGTCATTTTGAGTATTAATGACAGGGTATGCACTTATCTCAACCGGGAGTCGGTATAGACTAAAGGGGTGAGGGGATAAATATTTTTATAAATTAATTCGGATGCCAATTCTGAGTGTACGGTTGAGTCCGTATGGGCCGAGATAGTCGGAAAAGTGTACCCGAGGGTAGTAAACGGGTCACGGGGATTTTTCAGACATAGTCGGGCCCACACGGGGGCATTTGGGTCACTTGGACTTGGCCCATTAGGCAAAAAACGGGATTAGGTAAATTAAGGAATTGGGACGAATAATAAAACGACTGATAGAGTTTTCGAAACGGCTAAATGTGTTAAGGAACCCTAATAGCAGTTAAGGGCAACTTCGGGATCACTAGAGAGCCAACTAGGATCGTCTTCAAGCTTGGAAATTCATCTCCGAATCAGACACTACGAAACCTAAGGCAAGTGGATAACTTGCAATAGTATTGAATATGTTTTGAAATTCATATTAATGTGATGTGCTTGATCAAAATTCGTTTTGGGTGTTCATGGCATAAACATGAGGTTTTGAAAAATAATAATCGGATTTACGAATTTGGATGAGGATTCTTGTAGAAATATGATATTATAAATTGATACATATCTGGTAGGATGATATCTGGATAATTAGAAACGAATTTGGTGAAGGGATTTGGGATGTAAATGGGTAAGGAATTAAAGATGGATATTTTCCCAAATTCAGAAATTGTAGTTAATGGACGAATTAATGATGTTGGTGGAAATTCTGGAGGTCCCTAATAAGGTTTCTAACATGTATTAATGTTAAGAGGGCTTAAGGTTGCTGGTAAAGAAAAATAGGGTTTGGGAAAAATCGTCCATGGCTGACTAAAGGGGTGAGGGGATAAATATTTTTATAAATTAATTCGGATGCCAATTCTGAGTGTACGGTTGAGTCCGAATGGGCCGAGATAGTCGGAAAAGTGTACCTGGGGTAGTAAACGGGTCACGGAGCATTTTTAGACATAGCCGGGCCCACACGGGGGCATTTGGGTCACTTGGACTTGGCCCATTAGGCAAAAAACGGGATTAGGTAAATTAAGGATTTGGGAAGAATAATAAAACGGCTGATAGAGTTTTAGAAAAGGCTAAGTGTATTAAGGAACCCTAATAGCAGTTAAGGGCAGCTTTGGGATCACTAGAGAGCCAACAAGGATCGTCTTCAACCTTGGAAATTCATCTCCGAATCAGACACTACGAAACCTAAGGCAAGTGGATAATTTGCAATAGTATTGAATCTGTTTTGAAATTCATATTCATGTGATGTGTTTGATCAAAATTCGTTTTGGGTGTTCATGGCATAAACATGAGGTTTTGAAAAATAATAATCTGATTTACGAATTTGGATGAGGATTCTTGTAGAAATCTGATATTATAAATTGATACATATCTGGTAGGATGATATCTGGATAATTAGAAACGAATTTGGTGAAGGTATTTGGGATGTAAATGGGTAAGGAATTAAAGATGGATATTTCCCCAAATTCAGAAATTGTAGTTAATGGACGAATTAATGATGTTGGTGGACATTCTGGAGGTCCCTAATAAGGTTTCTACCATGTATTAATGTGAAGAGGGCTTAAGGTTGCTGGTAAAGAAAACTAGGGTCTGGGAAAAATCGTCCATGGCTTAATCTGTCTTCGCAAAGAAGACGAAGACCTGCTCGATCGATCGATCGAAGGTCTGGGGTCAATCGATCGAAGGTCGACAGATTTTGGCAATTCGGCCAGTTTTATTTTATATAAAGAAAATTTAATTTAATCTTTTTTCATGAATTAATTTGGTGAGAAATTTATACATGGGTCTTAAATCTAATTGATGGTGAATAAAATTAATAAGAATTTGGAGACGACTTAGTGTGACGTCAAAATTTTTGTTCGTCAGGTTTTGGAGAAATTTGGTGATACACTAAGGTTAAATTTTTGGAAGAGTTCGAAAGGATTAAAAATAGTTAGGAAACAAGTGCGGGTATAATGGTTGAGGAATACCAAGAGCTAAACCTTATTTAGGTAAAGGCTAAATAATTTGAGAGTCAGGGATTTAGACTCGGGTGAGGTTGATTAGGACTACGAGAGTAAGTTAAATTTTATGGTGGGGGCGACACCAAAAGTGACTTAATTAATTAATGTGTAAATTAATTAATGATTAGAGTTGGGCCATAAACTCTTAATAAATTAACTAGGCTTATGTTACGAATTGTGTACATGGTGTAGCCGGGACATTTTATATTTATATATATGTACGGGATGTGACAGTATATATATATAGTGTGTGTGCATTGATACCAGTGATTGAATATTGTTAGTATGTACTCTAGTGCTATAGGGGGAGGTTGCGCGTAGTGGATGAATCCCCTAGCTTGAGGAGTAGGGCGAGTATAATTCCAAGTCATAGCGTCCATTATATGGGTGAGGGGCATCTCACTTTCCGGGAAGGAATATGACCGCCTCCAATTCGTATGTTAAACTAAGTTAGTGAGCGAATCTAACTTGGATAACTAGGTTACGTGAATACACCTAGTGGGATAGCACTTGGGAAAATGTATATTTTGTGAGTATTTTTACTCGGTCGAAAGTTTGTATTAAATATTATTTCAGTATGTTTGTGAATACTGTAATATGATTAAATATATAATTAGGTAAATAATTATATATGGGATAATTAATACATAGTGAAAAATGTATTATGTGCTTAACAGGTGTGAATATTATATGAAATTGAAAGGAGTAATGATTTAATTAAGTTTGACGTTTATAATAACTTAAAGATCATGAATTAAGGCATACTCGGTTAGAGTAGGTAAAAGAATTCAAGGGTTAAAATAAGCATTGGGTCAGGAGCGTAGGACCTAGTAAATTAAATGGAAGCGTTAGTAGTGCACATTAGAGGAGGGGTGAGGAAGTCCTCAAGAGAGTGCGGCACTAACTAAAATATGAAGCGAATGCATATTTATTTATTAGTGCAAGTTAATCATTTGTTAAATGTTTTCAAATGTTTTTGGGTACTAACCCTTGCTATAAATTTTTTTAAAACCTTTTACGTGTCCAGCCACAGGGATGCCAGGATTGACTCTATTCCAGGTATCCTTTGCTGCAACACATGTGGATGTTGCGGGGATTTGATAGACGCCTCCTTCTTTCATTCGTGTAGAGACTCTCTAGTAGTTATCTGAGCTTGTCGCTCACAGTTCATTTATTAGTATTAGACTTATCGAGATTTTCTTCTTATCTTTACTTGTATTGGTGGACCGATGGTTTATTCGGTTAAGTATTTTATTTGTGGATGGTTCTTTTAGGTTAACTATGATTGTGTATTATTTTATGTTCCGCATGAGTTTTATTTAATTAATTGAAATATAAAAATTGACACCAGTCTACTTTTCTCACTTAGGTGGTTAGTAATTAAAAAGACGACAGTGATGCTAAGAATGGACCAACTGAGAAACCTTTTCTAACTTGATTTAGGACTGATCACACGAGATTAATTAGGCGAGGTGTCACACATTACCCCGAGTCTGTGGTCCGACTCTAATATATTACATTCACACCTTAATTAATATAATATGTTCCCCGAGTCTATGGTCCGACTCTCATATAAATACTCTACACATTAATTTATATGAAATTTGCTAATGTCTATGATTCGACTCTCATTTAATTAATTTACATGTTAATTAATTAATTAATACAAAGTTGAGTCTGTGGTCCGACTCTAATTTAATTAATTTACACATTAATTAAATAAACACTAAGCTGAGTCTGTGGTTCGACTCTTATTTAATTAATTTACACATTAATTCAATAAACACTAAGCTGAGTCTTTGGTCCGACTCTTATTCAATTAATTTACACATTAATTAAATAAACACTAAGCTGAGTCTGTGGTCCGACTCTTATTTAATTAATTTCACATTATTTAATTAATTACCTTCCCGAGTCTACAATCCGACTCTAATTAAATTAATTAACACACCTATTAATTTAATACCTACCCAAGTCTACAATCCAACTCTAATTAAATTAATTAACACACCTATTAATTTACTACCTTCCCCAGTCTACAATCCGACTCTAATTAAATTAATTAACACACCTATTAATTTAATACCCACCCGAGTCTACACTCCGACTCTAATTAAATTAAATAACATACCTATTAATTTAATACATATCCGAGTCTACAATCCGACTCTAATTAAATTAATTAACACACCTATTAATTTAATACCTATCCAAGTCTGTGGTCCGACTCTAATTTAATTCATCAGCACCTCAATTAATTTGATTACTTGGCATCTCCCAACCATTATATCCGGCTCGCTCACTTGTGCCATAAATTAATATTTCCCGAGTCTGTGTTCCGACTCTAAATTTAATTACTCTCTCAATAATTAATTTAATACTTTGGTGTCACTTAACCAACATACCCGGACTCTCTCACTTGGTCCATTTTTACATCTCAGAATTTCATTCCCACATATTCGCCCACAATGTGTCACACATTCATCTCCCTCAAATTTCCCAATTATGTTTACCTATAATTTCCAAGAGTCATGCCCCTATTCCATTTTCAACATATAAAATCACTCCAAGAATCCTTTTCTCAAATTTTATTTTTCATGTAATTTAAAACTGGCGGCGCTGCCAGAATTTCTGCAGCATCGATCGACCCATCGATCAATCGATCGTTCCAGTGTTCGTCCTCTCTAGCCCACTGTCATCCATGGACAATCCCTAAAGCTTTGATTCTCAATCTAAACCCTTACCCAAATACAATTAACATATCCTCCATATAAGAAAATGGTCTAAACATCCTGAAGACCTTAATTCACCATCAATTTCCCTTAATCCCAACGTTTTTCCGATTTGGGTATTATCCAGGCTTCAAATCTCCAATACGAATTTCATTCATATTAACCGCAATTTAACCATTGATTCTTACTGGTTTTAGCATACGATTCATTCCTCTACAACCTAGAATCATAAACAGAATAAATCTCACCCTTAATCCCATTAAGGTATATTAATTTCCAAAAACCCAAATTTAATTTTGGTTACACACCCAAAATGAATTTTCATATACACATACTATGATATGAATTGATTAACATCAATTTAGGAATCAGAACAGTTAACCACTTGCCTAAAATTGTTCATAGAGTCTGATCCGTTGGTGTAGTCCCTTAATTTGGCTCCAAAATCTCCAAATTGGCTCTTGATTTGCTTTCCCCCAATTTCCCTCTCAACCCCTAGGCTTAGAATTTGTGTTTACTGTCGTTTAACAATTCTCCATTTAGGTTAAAAATCCTTAATCCCGTTTTTGACCATCTGGGCCTAATTAAAATGGCCCAACGCATCCCGTGTGGGCCCGGTTATGCCCAAAAATACTCCAAGACCTAATTACTACCCCCGGGTACTCTTTTCTAACTATCTCGAGCCATTCGGACGCAACCGCGCACTCGTAATTGTCATCCGAAATACTTTTTGTCATTTCCAAATTTTGACCTCAAAATGCGACACACGAGATTTCGAACCATTAAACTTAAAAGTCGCCAATTATAAATAATTTGGCTCACTCAATTAAATTCTCCAACTCATGAATTTAAGTTTCTCCAATTTAAATATTTTTATAACTCCCGAAAATAATTAAATATTAAATCCTCAAAATTACAGGATGTTACATAATCCCCCCTTACACAGGAATTTCGTCCTCGAAATTAAGATGAGCGTAATGTTCCAAGTTTCGCGTATCACTCTCTAGTCATGTGCCACTAAGCCCGCTATATCTATCCCATCCGCTTCTAAGCATAAGTTACACAAGTACGCATTTAAATTAACTAGGGCGCCATATACCCTATACCCGTGCTTAACCGCACAAAATTTGCCTTAATTAACCCGGGTGCACATACGCCCTATCCCCGTGCTTTACTGCACGAAAGCTACCCGACTATGCCAGTCGTAACCCGTAATATAAATTCGAACCCGTAGTCATATCACATATATATATATATATATATATACTGCCCGGGGTACCCAACCCATGTACTAACGACCAAACATCCCCGCACCTTCCAACGTTGCGCTATGTTTCATGCTTGTGATGTCTTGCAAAGAAAAATCCAAACAAGGAACCCCACCGATACATTATTACCTAACACTGTCGGTCATTAAGATCCGTTAGACCCTCAGTCCATAACACGTACTCCTAAATACTTGTCTTTTAACACCAAAAATATACGCCTGCCTTCTCTCTACCAAAGACAACATAAAATACCGCACCTTTACTATCACTAGACCTTGAGCAAAATAAACCCCGAGCTATATTTCTTTGCTTGAACATAATTCTAATCACCCTGATTCACTTTAGTAAACACCCTTATTTATCGGGATAAAATGTGAGAACACAAGACCTCACTATGTGCCTATCGCACCACACAATACAACATATATATAGGTTATACGCCCTCTCAGGTGATACCTAGTACCAAACATACCCTGGTGTCATATACACCAAACTTAACACCTATATCCACAATAGTTAAATTCCATCGTTATCTAGCCGATATTTAGGAAATATTATCAACCCCACTCCCATAATTCTCGAAATTAGTAACTCCTTGCATAATTTAAACCTTCACTCAGTGTACACCTCCACTCTCCCGTGAAGAAGACCAAAGAAACTCCGCTGCCCCACTGAAAGTTTATCCACATACTATGGCTGCTACAGCCAATGCACCAACTAAATTCGGCTCACTTGCGAACTCAAGTGAAAAATAAGTTTTATAATGTGACATCCTCTTTGTCACTTAGAAATATACCCCATGCCCAAAGGGTAAAAATAATTACCTCCAAAGTCCATCTACAATGGCTGACCCTCGGGTTTCAGAGAATCTTCTCCCTGCCCGAAAGCGCCCATGACTTGCTTTAGTGGCTGTACATCCAGAACCTCATCATGTAGTTGACCCCTGCCTCGCTTAAGCTAATTTCCCTTCATGTGTCTCGCTCCCCACAAACGAAACACCTTCAAATACATTCACCCTGCGACTGATCCCTTCCTTGCTGGCCTTGTTGGAATTCATATTCATCCTACTGATAGCCTCCGGCTCTATGTTTAGCATGATTTCCCTACCGAAAATTCTGCCCCTGATCTCCCCCTGCCTTCTACTAGGACACCCCACTGGTACTGTTCCCTTCTGCCTTATCCGACTGGCTAGTTTCCACTCCCCTCCCGCTTCCTTTCACGTGAAAGCGATATTCCTGTCAGTGCCGGAGTGCTGCGTTAACGACATCAGTATAAGCTACTAATGCATAATTAAAAATTAAATGTTATCCGATTCTCCAGACTAACTCATCCAGAAACCTTACTTTCTTATTCTTTTCCTCACTTACCTCATCCGGTACAAAATTTGCCAACCGAGTAAATTCTTCCTCGTAATCCTCTACTGAACGTCTCCCTGAGTCACCTCTCTAAGACTTCTCCTTATTTCGGTCTCAACCGCTGGAGGAAAATACTTGCGGTCGAACCACACCCCAAAATTATGCAATAGCTAGTGTATCCCTTTCCTCAACTGTGGTGATCGACTCCCACCACTGTAGCGCTGCTCCCACTAACTAAAAGTGGCTAGCATTTGCTTCCGCACCTCATTGCAATCTCCCATGCGTAGGTGACGGTGGATATCTCTCCTCCTTGACACACTAGCACTACATCTGAACCCCCTCGCAACTCTGATGGATAACCACTTTTGGAAAAACATCTCGTACTTACTGCCAGCCCGACGACCCTGCGTCAGCCTGAACATCTGGCACCACTAACACTTGTGGCTGATCTCGTGGAAAGTAGCCTACCATTGTGACCACCGTTGCTTCAACTGCATGCGCCACTAAGTCAGTTACCTACGCTGCTGAAATCATTCCTGGTAGTTGCTGCGGTAACTCTTGCTCTTGACAAGCCCCTCTAGTCTCATCTCCCCCTGCTGCCCTAGTTGCTCTCTCTCTCCTAAGCGGCATCTGGAATGAGAATCGAATCGTATGAGTTCACTCTCAAATATAAATTTGGCAGAAGAACGTAAATGCGCATACGTATGAGAATGAAACAATCCTTTAATAGGGCTCTATATCAAAGATTGCTAAGCCGAAATGTGAAAATCCGCACAAAACCTAAGGACACTAGAACCTGATGCTCTGATAACATCTATGACACCCCGCCTAATAAAATACCGGGTGATCAGTCCTATGCCAAATTAAAACAGGAATCCCAGTTGGTTCATCCTTAGCATCACTGTCGAAAACTTTTTAAAACTTACTAATCACCTAGTATTCCAAATGCTGGTGACAATTTTAACTTTTTAATTAAACAAAATAGTACACGCGGAAATAAATATAAACCATTCACACAACTGAATAAAACTCAACTGAATCATTAATTAAATAATTTGTCGAATAAACCATCGGCTACCGAAAATGAAATGCAAAACAAACATCCAACAGCTGAATAGATACAACTGAAATCCGTATTGAGAAGTCTGGGCGACAATCCATAAATAAAAATGAAACTGATACATGATTCCTACGCTAGGAATGAATGAACGATGCGTCTAGTCCAAATTCCTGCTACCATCCACATATGCCGCAGCTCCATGACCCTGGAATAGAATATCTATCCCGGCGTCCCTGTGGCGAGACACCTAAAAGGCTTTGAAAATAATTTTATAGCAAGGGTTAGAACCCAAAACATTTTGAAAATGTTTAGGAAGTGAATTAACTGCAGCAATTGAAAATGTATGAATGCGGTTCATATTTAAGTTAGTGTCGCACTCCCTTGAGGACATTCTCACCCCTCCACTATTGTGCACACCTAACGGTTACCTTAACCCCACCTAGTTGTACTACCCTGTCCAACTAGTCCTGGTATAACCTTCCCTTGCCATACTACTCTAACCTGAGTATAATTATTAATGAATTTATAAGTTATTTCACCAATTAACTTAATTATTCCTTCTTACATAATAGCATATAACTGTGTCACAAGTTATATAAAGTAAATACATCACACACTGTATTATTACCTGCATATAATATTGAATACTATTATATACGTACCTTTACTAAAACATCCACACATATAACATACGTATATCCATCCCTCCGAGTATACCCTCGCCGGATGATTCCCTCTAAAGTGCCATCTCACTAGGTGTGCTCACATAACCTAGTTACCCAAGTTGGAATCGCTCACCAACCTGGTCTAAAACATGAACGAAGTGGAAGCGGTCATATTCCTTTCCTAAATGTGAGATAATCCCCTCACCCATATACCGGACGCTATGACCTCGGGATATACTCACCCTACTCCTCAAGCTAGGGGATTCACCCACATAGCGCAACCTCCCTTGATAGCACTAGAGTATATAAATTATACAAATATCTAATCACTGATATTTAATAGAACACACAATATATACACACATATATATACTATCGCTACACCATATATATATAAAAAGATAAACTCCGGCTTTACCGTGTACTCACAAACCGTAACACTAGCCTGAAATTTCCTGAGAGTCTAGCCTGACTCAATTAAATAAATTTTCTCACTTATTAAATTATCATTACCCCCAGTCTGTGGTCAGACTCTAATATATTACATTCACAACTTAATTAAGATAATATTTTCCCTGAGTCTATGGTCCGACTCTCATATAAATACTCTACACATTAATTTATATGATATTTGCCCAAGTCTATGATTTGACTCTCATTTAATTAATTTACACGTTAATTAATTAATTAATACTAAGCTGAGTTTGTGGTCTGACTCGAATTTAATTAATTTACACATTAATTAAATAAACACTAAGCTGAGTCTGTGGTTCGACTCTTATTTAATTAATTTACACATTAATTAAATAAACACTAAGCTGAGTCCGTGGTCCGACTCTTATTTAATTAATTTACACATTAATTAAATAAACACGAAGCTGAGTCTGTGGTCCGACTCTTATTTAAGTAATTTCACATTAATAAATTTATTACCTTCCCGAGTCTACAATCCGACTCTAATTAAATTAATTAACACACCTATTAATTTAATACCTACCCGAGTCTATAATTCGACTCTAATTAAATTAATTAACACACCTATTAATTTACTACCTTCTCGAGTCTACAATCCGACTCTTATAAAATTAATTAACACGCCTATTAATTTAATACCTACCCGAGTCTACAATCCGACTCTAATTAAATTAATTAACATACCTATTAATTTAATACCTACTGAAGTCTACAATCTAACTCTAATTAAATTAATTAACACACCTATTAATTTAATACCTATCTGAGTCTACAATCCGACTCTAATTAATTTAATTAACACACCTATTAATTTAATACCTACCCGAGTCTACAATCGGACTCTAATTAAATTAATTAACACGCCTATTAATTTAATACATATCTAAGTCTGTGGTCCGACTCTAATTTAATTAATTAGCACCTCAATTAATTTGATTACTTGGCATCTCCCAACCATTATACTCGACTTGCTCACTTGGCCCATAACTTAATATTTCCCAAGTCTGTGTTCCGACTCTAAATTTAATTACCCTCTCAATAATTAATTTAATACTTTGGTATCACTTAACCAACATTCCCGGACTCGCTCACTTGGTCCATTTTTACATCTCAGAATTTCATTCCCCCATATTCGCCCATAATGTGTCACACATCCATCTCCCTCAAATTTCCCAATTATATTTACCTATAATTTCCAAGAGTCATGCCCCTATTCCATTTTCAACATATAAAATCACTCCAAGAATACTTCTCTCAAATTTTATTTTCCATGTAATTTAAAACTGGCGGCCCTGCCAGAATTTCTGCAGCATCGATTGATCGTTCTAGTGTTCGTCCTCTCCAGCCCACTTTCAGCCATGGACGAACCCTAAAGCTTTGATTCTCAATCTAAGCCCTTACCCAAATATAATTAACATATCTTCCATATAAGAAAACAGTCTAAACATCCTAAAGACCTTAATTCACCATCAATTTCCATTAATCCCAACGTTTTCCCGATTTGGGTATTATCCGGGTTTTAAATCTCCAATACGAATTTCATTCATATTAACCGCAATTTAACCATTGATTCTTACTGGTTTTAGCATACAATTCATTCCTCTACAACCTAGAATCATAAACATAATAAATCTCACCCTTAATCCCATTAAGGTATATTAATTTCCAAAAACCCAAATTTAATTTTGGTTTCACACTCAAAACGAATTTTCATATACACATACTATGATATGAATTGATTATCATCAATTTAGGAATCACAACAGTTAACCACTTGCCTAAAATTGTTCGTAGAGTCTGATCCATTGGTGTAGTCCCTTAATTTGGCTCCAAAATCCCCAAATTGGCTCTTGATTTTCTTTCCCCGAATTTCCCTCTCAAGCCCTAGGCTTAGAATTTGTTTTTACTATCGTTTAACACTTCTCCATTTAGGTAAAAAACCCTTAATCCCGTTTTGACCATCTGGGCCTAATTAAAATGGCCCAACTCACCCCGTGTGGTCCCGGTTATGCCCAAAAATACCCCGAGACCCAATTACTACCCTTGGGTACTCTTTTCTGACTATCTCGACCCATCCGGAGGTAACCGCGCACTCGGAATTGTCATCCGAAATACTTTATGTAATTTCCAAATTTCAACCTCAAAATGCGACACACGAGATTTCGAACCATTAAACTTAAAAGTCGCCAATTATAAATAATTCGGCTCACTCAATTAAATTCTCCAACTCATGAATTTAAGTTTCTCCAATTTAAATATTTTTATCACTCCCCAAAATAATTAAATATTAAATCCTCAAAATTACGGGGTGTTACATACGACTTCCGTATTGGAGGCTAAAGGAACAACTTTCGTTTTGAATGGCGGAGCGGGCACGGGCAAGACATTTTTGTACAATACAATATCGTCCTATTGTCGAGGCTGGGAGCACATAGTGATTATCGTTACTTCTTCGGGTATTGCTTAATTACTATTGGTTGGTGGTCGTACTGCTCATTCTACGTTTTGTATTCCCCTTGACATTCTCAAAAATTCAAATTGTGGGTTTACAAAGCAATCGATTCAGGCGGGTTGTTTAAATTATCCTAATTTGGGATGAAGTGCCAATGCAAAATCGATTCTGCATTGAGGTTGTTGACTGTACTTTGCAAGATATACTAGATAATAAGAAACCTTTTGAAGGAATTACAGTTGTTCTCGGTGGTGACTTTCGCCAAATCTTACCCGTAATACCCAAAGTCATTACAGAGAAAATAATTGGAGCATCCTTACGTCGATCAATGCTGTGGAAAGATATTGATGTTCATTGCTTGGAGTTGAACGTGCGGCTCAATGGTACCGATGTTGAAACTTTACAATTTTCAAATTTCCTAAACGAGGTATTTATGTTCCCAATTAATATCACATCTACATATAGATTATTTTTTAATTCTTTACTAAAGAATGTATATTTTAATTCTTTACCAGATTGGGACAAACCCTGAGGAAACTGTCAGCATGCCATTGACATTATGTCGTTGTAAGAATGTTGAGCACTTAATAGGGGCCGTATATCCGTTGTTGAACGTGGAGAGCACTATTACATCTGACTTGCTTAATGAAAGGAAAATTCTCTCTGCCTAAAAGGATTATGTAAATGCCATTAATACTGCTGCGCTCAATACTTTCCCCAGCGATGCAGTTATTTATTTCGCTGCGGATAAAATGTGCCCCGATGCAACTAACCAAGGCATAACCAACCAATTTCCCACGGAGTTTTTAAATGTTCTTAACCCATCGGGGTTGCCACTTTTTATGTTGGAACTCAAAGTTGGATGTCCCATAATGTTGTTGCAAAATATTGCGCCCAAAGATGGACTTTGCAATGGAACTCGCTTAATAGTCACAAGGTGTGCGGAGCACGTTATCGAGGCCAAAATCCTAACGGGGGATAAATTCGGTACGACTGTATTCATTCTGAGAATCTCCCTAACACCACCCTCTGCTGAAATACCCATAAAGATGACTCACCACCAATTTCCAATCAAGTTAGCTTACACCATGACTCTGAATAAATCGCAGGGTCAATCTGTTAAGTATGTTGGGGTTGACTTGCGAACACCCGTATTCAGTCATGGCCAGTTGTATGTCGCTTTGTCACGTTGTACGAGGGCTAATCGCATCTTGATACTCCTTACAAATGACAAAGGAAATTCAACAACAAACATCGTTTACTCGGAAGTTCTTTTATAATTACCTGGTGAGTAACGACTCGATATATTGTTTGCTTCGAATCAATTGTCATTCCCATATAAATTAGTGTTCTTTCTATAAATTTGATCGAATCAATTGTCATTCCTATATAAATTAGTGTTCTTTCTATAAATTTGACCTAATTTTTATTCTTACAATAGGGAAGCAGATACCGCTAGAAGAAGCCCCTCTTCATCTGAATCAATCTTGCTAAGAGGTACATTATGCATCAACCATAATGTATGAACAAATATGCTGCATATATGCATATATGCAGTATATTGGATGTATATATGCATACTCAAATACGCATATATGCATACAGTGATGGATCAAGCAGGTCTAAATTGGATCGAGTATTTATGGATCGAGCAGGTGTGAATTCATTTTAGATCTTCCTTTTTCTATTTTGTTTTATTTCTGGATCGAGCATTTTTTGATCGAGCTTACTTATTTATCACTGTATACATATATCCATATGCATATATGAAATCATATATGCAGATATATGCATATATGCAAGCATATCTTCCATATATATGCATATATATGCTTGCATATATCTGCATTTTGTACACGGTAACTAAACTTTACTGTGGTATGTGAACCGTGTTTTTTGGTTTCCGGATGGGAATTAATTAAAATAAGGTGATGTGAACACGAACTTGATTTACGAATAGATTATATATGTGTTTTGGACTATCATTTGGCTTTGCTTTTCACAAATAATACATGCCATATATAAATAGTCTTAAGACATATATTATATGTGTGTTTGTTACTGGATACCTTCTTTGTTTACCATGCTTGCTCTGTATTTTGCAGGGTACACACATATAAAGATATAATATTCTAGAGGTTTTTGGTTTCTGGATGTCCATCATTCCTTAGCAGCAGCGGTTGTTTCCACAGCAGTAGTCTAATGCCCCCACAACAGGTCCTGAATCCGTATTCACAGCAGCAGTCTAATGCATCCGCAACAGTCGTTTCCACAGCAGGGTGGCCATATGTTCCAGTTGAATGATCATTGATGAATAAATGTGAGTTTATAATCAATACTACATCTAGAGCATTCAGTAAATACGGTAAGTAAAGAATAACATGCGACCTTTGGGGTTGTGGACAAGTTTTGTTGTGCAAAGTTCTGAGTAACACCTATCGCCTAGGTAGATGAGTAACACCTATAGCCCATGTGACCTTACTCAGGGACACGACTTTCCATTTATTTATAATTATAAATTGTTTTCGTTTTATAGTTAGTTTTTGGGTTTTTTGAACATTAAATTGAATGGGGTTTACAAAAATAGTACTATTTAGTTTGAGTTTGGTTTCATATATAATGCATTGAAAAGTTACAATTTTCACGTTTCCTGTCCTTAAATGGATCCCATCCAGAAATATTTTTGTTTGAAACTTTTATTAGAGAAATTTTTTAAGGCAGTTGGATCACAAATGTTTTGAAAGTCAGTTGGATCATAAAATTTGCATATACCAAAACATGCCAAAAACCATCAGATTGTAGTCTCTTTGGGATAAAAAACATTTTAATTTTATTTTCATAATTTACGACGGAATGTGATTATTATTTAGGATGATCTGCATATATGCTCTGCATATGTGTTGTACATGCATATATGCAGATGCATATATGCATACATTATGCATATATGTGGTCTTCTACTTTTCGGGGGTTTTAACTCTGTCTTCTATGTTTCTAAGTTCTTTTTTTTTCCATATAGGCTTCAACCATTAAACACCTCTTTGTTTTGCATATTTTTTTGCTTCATATAGGGTCCCCTACATTCTCAATTTTATTTTGTATTAGTTTTCTTTTTATATATAAGTTTTGTTTTGTATACTCTTAATTTTCACTGTAATTGGTTTAGACTACTACTCTTTTATTATTCCATTATTTTAATTAGCTTGAATATATTCACGTGTTGAACAATAGGGGTCTTTTATGTACTTCATTTTGATTATGAAGTACTTAACATTATATACATTATATACATTACGTGTTGAACAATTAGCATGTAAGGAGCCTTATAAACTTGGATCATTGTTTCCAAAAATGGTACTGACCAGGTAAAAATTTCATAACAACTAAGAGACCAATTGAACCGATACCTAATAATTTGAATCCAATAATAACGGACCTTGGTGCCTATAGGGTCAAGGAGACGTAATAATATCTTAGCTTATTATATATTCATAGTTCAATGTGATTTTTTAAATGTCATTTTACATTTTATCAAGCTACCACTTGAGTCTAATTTTCCCTTTTTCAGCTATCAGTCATTTATTTTATCGACCATCATTTCAACAAGGCAAGGGAAATTTTAAACTTACTTTTCTCTATTTGAAAACTTTTTCCGTTTTTTAAAGCCGTAATTACAAATTCTGGGGATATAAGGAACTCTCGAGTTAGCATTCATATCTTCCATTTGTTTTTAAAAAATTACCCCACTTAATTACAAATGATATCAATGCTAACCTGATAATGCCGTTGTCAAATTATGCATTTAAGGCAACCCTTAAGTATAAGAAGATACTAATATGCTCAGGTAGGGTTATAGTCATAAATAATTTTGTCAATAGACCATCGGTTCGGGTTTACCATCCGTGACACAAGCACGCCTTAAGACTGTGTTAAACTTTTTGAAAATTGTCAACGTGCCTTTTGTCCGTATACCACTTATTACACCAATCATTATATTTATTTATGAAGTAATGGTAAACATGGAAATTGCTTCTGAAAGCCTCGGGAACAGATGAAATGAAAGGGAGAGTATATCTGGATAAATAAAGGATACTTGCACCATCTGTGAGAAACATGTGGATACTTGCATCATTTGCTCTTATTTATTTTGTTGTTTTCATAGATTTCATCAAAATGTTCAATTGTTTTTTTAAAGTTATCCCATGATCAATATCATAGGACAGCTCTTATTTCGGTATAATCTCTCTTAATAGGTTTTACAATTCTCTCTTAATAGGTTCAGATTATTAAAAGTAATGACGCATAATGTAGTTTATTTGGTTAAAAAGTAGAGAATGCATTACCCATTCAATTGTTTCCTTTAATGTGTTTTATTATTCTTTTGTACGTACTTTATTGTGTGCTAAGCCTTATTTTCTTCAGTCATGTTGTTTGTTAATTATTGCAGACTTAATCTACAAATAGTTGGAGTTCATAAGAGCATGTGTAATGTTGACTTCCAGGTACCATCGCACTGCTGCAACATAATCCCAAAGAGGTGATTAATGTTTTCGAGGTAAACTTTCCAAAGGATGAAGTTGATGAATGGCCTGCACCTATGCCGATCCACTCTGTTTCTATCATGAACTATGGATTTCATCTCATCGAAAAATTAAGGGGAAAATGGATTGATCCAGACCACGAGATTCAGGATGATAATGGATGAGAAGACAAAATAAATGAAATCTCTGCAGAAGTCTATTGGCAAGGTGAACAATGAGGCAAACAAGGTTTTAAATAAGACTTTTTCCTCATATCTAAATAAGGTTTTAAATAGGTTCTGGTGCTGGGCATAAGATCCAAACACAGAGGCTTCAGGCTGCATTTCGCAAGAATCTATGCCTATCTGTTGCGTGCTGAAGACGACATGAAAATGCAGCTAATCGCATCTATTTATTGTTGCATATATGCATATATCTGCATATATGCAGATATATGCATATATGCAGGCTCATATATCGGCATATATGTTGCATATATGCAGATATATGCATATATTCAAGCTGCATATATTATATACACATGCAGTAAGAAGTCTCAAAGGTCTCCAATCCTTGAACATAAATTTTTCATAATTTAGAATTTTTTTAATTAAACTAATACATGTGTCTCTTATCTTGGATTTCCATGTTTTTCAAAACCTCTCTCCCTAATATAAACTACCATGCCAATAACAGTTTCTTCCAAACTTAAAAACTATCGCAAACACATCCCACTTCCAATAAATACGTCCCCCCACGTCTCTCGCTCATTTTGAAAACCACATATTCGTTTCCTCTCTCCTTCTCCTTCAACCGTGTGTTTTTGAATGAGTTTTTAACAACATGCGTGTTTTCTTTACATTGGGTTGCAACTGATGATGGGTCTATGAAACACTGAAGATTTTTTTACTGTCTTCTCTCACTCTCTCTCACCCTCTAATTCGTCACTACATGTGCGGTGCTTTATGGAGTTGTTTTTGTGTATCAAGATATTTTCTTCTATTGTGCTGAACATTTAAAACCATTTTCTTCTTCTTTGTTTATCATTTATTTATTTATATTTTGTTTGTGTGTTCACATTCTTTGTATAACATACATTAGTTTCATACCTACTCTGGGAAGATACATCAGTTTCAATTTGTATGTTCACATTTTTCATTTATTGTGTTCATTTCTTCATTTGGGAGTCACCAAACCTTCAAAGAAATCATGTATACTTTTTGTATTTCATTTACACAATCCCTTCATAAATTTGCTTAGGTTTTTGCATTTCGATTACAATTTATTTATGTTTTTTCAAAGGTTAATTAACCGTGGTACATTGGAGAGACTTATAGATGTAATTTCCATGCTTTCTGTTTTATAAAATTCTACACTCAACATTTGTGGAGTTTTCTTAGAAAACATATATCTTTTATTGTTCTGTGGGGATGCTTCTTTTATTATCCTTTATATTAACTTGATAAAAAGTTAATTTATATTGCAGGTAGTTCAAAACTTGCTCAGTTGCCTTTGCAATTTTGAGCTCCCTTTCCTCCCGTGGCAGGAGTTCTTGGCAGTTGAAGCAACTCGGCTTCTTAACGACCTCAGTTATGAAGTAAGTGCCTAGCTTGATGACTCTCAGCATATAATATAGATGTTCAAGTTCTTCCATATTATTATAACATCTGCATACTAAAGTAATTTTAACTCTCAAATTCTTCACATTCCCTCCCCCGCCCCCCCCCCCCCCCCCCCAAAAAAAACACTACATTATTGAGGCACTTCTAATTTATCCATTTTTCTGCATATAATACACAACATATGTCATATGCTTTCAATTTGATTCTTTTTTCACTAGCATTTAATTTTTTTTAAAGTGCTTACTTTTGACTTTTGGTTTAAATGTAGAGCTAAAGTACTCTAAAAACACCAGGAGAACGATTGGAACACTAAAGAAATCATTAGTATGGAAGAAGGGAAAAATATGTTGGATGGTGGTATTGTGACAACCAAGATGAAGTATTTATTAGATTAACATGGACTTTTTAAATGTTGTTGATGAATTTAACTTTTGAGATCATTAAATATTGTTGGATTTGTTGTTATCCCTTAAGAGGGTGGTTAGTCCAATAAACAAAGGAATCCATGCCGATTTTTTTTAAATGGACATTTTGTTTATTTGATGCACGATGCGAGTTCACTTGATGAATATTATATATTTTGTGTTATATGTGAGTTTGTTTGATGAATTTAGATTATTGAATGGTGCTGGACAATTTGTTAGTTGTTAAGCAGGTTGGATAGTCCTATAAACAAGGGAGATTATAGCCAATTTTTTTAAAATTAAACTTTATTTTGTTTTGTTGGGGAACGATATTTTTGTCGTTTTACAATTACGTATTTTGAAAATTTTTGTCGTTTCTCGATTATGTACTTTCGAAATTTTCTCCGTGCGTGAAGGCAAGACGAAAATTTAGAAATGTACATAATTGCAAAATGACAAAAAATTAGTTCCCCACCAAAGCAAAGTGTAATTTAAAAAAAATGATCATAATCTCCTTTATTTAAAGGACTATTCACCCAGCTTAACAAATAACAAATAGTCAAACAACATTCAAATAGTCTAAATTCGTCAAACAAATTTATATACAACATAAAATATATAATATTCATCAATCGAATTTACATTGTGCCTCAAATAAACAGTGTCAATTTAAAAAAATGGTCATACACTCCTTTATTTATTGGACTATCCATCCTTCTTAACGGCATCGGGCCTGGAGAACTGTTATTGGATGCAAGGATGTGGGTTAGTCTTATAGTGTGGATGAACCACTATAGACTACGAACCCTGTGATGATGGTATGTTTATGGAAATATTGTGCTATGGAAAAGCACTAAATTGGTTCTCTCACCACAAGTAGTTGGGTGGAGTGGGACTTAGAGAATTTGATTTGAGGATGATATCCCTGCCTTAATAAGAAGGCAAATTTGGAGAAATTGGGTCGAGGAATATAACCAGCCTTAATGAAAAGGAAAATTTTGAGGAGATACATTTTGGGTATTATGTTCGTGACACTTTCTACAGAAAGTGGGCACTTCGATTGATTAGGTTTCCTTCCGTATGGGCGGAAGGATAAGATTCTAGAAATGCGTTTGTAGGTTAGCGTAGGCAGGATTTAGGACGTCCCGCTAGGGTGCCTTGGGCCGTTACATCTCGATGACCGTCGACGCGAGGGAGTAGTGTAACGGGAGGGTTCCTTGTTTGGATTTCGCCTTGGCGAGACATCCCACGCACGAAACCGAGCAAATGTCGGGATTCGAGAGAGGCCTTGGGCACTAGGGATATATTTAGGATACTCGTTTCGCTTATGTAGGGTAACGCTTAGACCGTAGCATTAGTAGGATGTAGGTTCGCTAGAGTTAATGGCGCCAAGGTTAGGAGGATTAAATTTTCTAGGGTCGGGAGGACCCATAGGTGAGTATTATACCGAGGAAAGGAGACCCTTATTGGGAGAGAGTGTTACGTGTCAGACGTTCACTACGGATGTGCAGATATCCACAAGTTAGAAAGGTGTATTGGCACCTTGGTAAGTTGGTTTATATACCGCCTGAAATAGAATGGGCGTAGTATATAAGGTTGAAATTCATGCCGATAGGCATTATAGATGATGGGTATTATGTGACATATAAGAGTCACTTTGCGATCGTGATAGTCGTGTAGCATATGGTTGGGAACCGTTGGGTTAGTATCGTTTCCCTTGAGGTATTAGGATTTGGAGTGATCCTAAGATTGTTGGTTAAGGGAATTGAGGAATTAAAGTTTTGAGAACCTGGTGTGACCGGTCGACCGCGCCCCTATGGCCGGTCGACCGCGTCAAGCAGAAAGGGCCTACTGCTTTGTTTCGTAGGCTTATTTACAACCCGCGGTCGACCGGGGGTCTAAGACCGGTCGACCGGTGCCCTCTTTTCAGCCCAAGATTTTGGAGATTAGGATTGTTTCTCCTTTTTGAGTTTAATGTTTAAGGCCCTTCCAAATTAGAAATTATGGAGGGTTATGTCCTAAAGGACTTGAGGATTTGGGAATTTATATATGTGTATATTCACTTAGAGTGAATTGGTATAATTGGAGATATCCAAATGAATCCGTAGATGGGATTTAAGTATGTATTATTTATTAAAGAAAGAAAATACTTTGGGTTTAGTATCATGCTTATATGAATGCATGATTATGATTCCTGGAGGGAATCTTTGGGATTATTGGTCATCGCTAGATGATATAGGCCATTATGGCCGTTTATATATTCTAGGAAGACTATATGGTATATATTTATACTATGTGAATAAAGTATATATATATATGATATGATGGAAATGATTTTGAAAATATAAAAATGGATATTTTCAAAATGGAAAGATAAATGGTTTTCATAATTAATAAATTATGGTTACACACCTCCCTAAATCGCTATCAGAAGGGAAGTTGCGCGCATTGTGGTGAAGCCTTCCTGGCTGTTGAGCAGGTTGGATATAGTCCCTAGGCCATATGGGCGGTTATTTGTTTTTCTGCGCTGGTTAGGGGATTTTGGGTGTGGTCCTGACTTTCCCGCAGGCAAAATGGCCGCTTCCCGTCGTTGGTAGGTTCCCAGGTTGTCTTGTATAGATAGGACCTAGAAGATGATAGCCATTTAGGGGCGCGTCCAGTGGGGAAACCCAGAGGGGCGGTCTTAGATTTATTAAAGCAATTCATGATAATGGATTGACTTTAATTTACATTTCCTGAGTATAAAAAGGGAAATGGGATAAAGGTTTGGCTTCGGTAACACTCCCGGATGGAAGAAGGGATGTGGAAGCATGATTTGACCAAAGCATTTTCATGATAATGGAAATGGCTTTGGGTACATTTCAGGAGTATAAAAAGGGAAATGGGATGACATATAAAGGAAAATCATTTTTATGATAATAAAACTGGCTTTTAAAAAGTATATGATTTGGTAAAGCAATTCATGATAATGATTTGGCTTTTATATTTACATTTCCTAAGTATATAAAGGGAAATGGGAAGTTTTGAGAAAATAAAAAGTATTGATAAATACTTGTATATAAATCCTCAGTCCGGGAGATAGATCCGGATGTATATTGTAATATGAATATGTATATATGGATGAATCGAGTACCGAGGGTCTAATGGATCCCGACGATCGACCTTGCCGCATAGTAGTGTATCGGGGGGGTTCCTTGTTTGGATTTCTCTTCGCGAGACACCCCACGCATAAATATGGCGGTGTGTTGAGACTGGGGAGAAGTTTAATCCTTAGTGCTCTTATATTATTAATTCTTATGGTATATATAATATTATATATCTTTCTGTACTTAGGGACTGGCGGATCTCGACTATCGACCGTGCCGCGTAGTAGTGTATCGGGGGGGTTCCTTGTTTGGATTTCGCTTTGCGAGACACCCCACGCACGAACATGGCATAGCGTTGAGACTGGGGTGAAGCTTAGCCCTTAGTACATTACTTGGACTATCTAGGGTAGATATTGGTGGGGTGATAGACTATTTTAGCAGGGTAGCTTGACTAGAATGTTCTCGATAGATGCGCTAGGAGTGCACTATTAGCGGATAGGTGAGGGGTATCTCATGGGAGTGCAATACCAAACTTAAGTATGAGATAAAACCTTTTTCAAAATAATAAGGCATTTATGCACTTGCAAAATATTTTCAAAAACTCGGGCTCTGACCCGTTTATCTACTTTTCCTTTCTTGCTATATTATATATATACATAGGTGTCCAGACACAGGGACGCCTGGATGAAAATTCCTTCGAGTCAGACGTCAGCTGCAGCAGCTGTGGATGCATGCATGTTTTTGATAGCCGCTTCCATCCTTGTACTCTAGATAGGAGGTACTGTATAAACATTCGAGCCAATGGCTCAATTGCATTTATTTATTCTTTCAGTACAGCATTCGATATGGTTGTATATTTGAACCGAGTGTTCGATTATTTTAATTTATTTCAGTTTCATTTACGCATTAACTTGTGGATGTTTAATTTTAATTGTAAAAAGAGTAGTTAAGTAAAAGTTTTTAACGCTCGCCTAATAGGATATTAGTAATTAAATGGATTTTCGACAGTGATGCTAAGGATGATCCATATGTGACTCCTGTTTTAATTTGATATAGGAGTGATCGCCTGGTATCCCATTAGGCGGGTTGTTACACGCGGACACTATAACTTATGTATGAACCGACTAATCTCGAACTCCATCATTCATTAAATCTATTAATCTCACATCCAAAGTAACCAAAAAACATAAATCCAAAACATATCTACACTAATTGATTCCTCAGTGATGACTTCAACTTTTTAAACAAAAATAAATATAATCCCCTCGTAAGCACTTATGCATAGCTCATATATCCGACACACCAGTGCTCCACTTTTAGTGTGGCCGTAAAACTTTAAGAGACATGATGGCAGACTCTTCCTATACACAGGTCATTGAGTTTGAAGCTTTAGAGTGAAGTTTGGTAATTCCAATACTCCGCGTGAAGTTTTAGACATAAATAGGTCAATGAGTTGGGTAAAAAAAATGAAAATTGTGGTATATTCAATTCAACGTGGAGGTTTTGTTTCAGTAAGTTCATATATAGTAATGTAGAGTAAAGTGCGATATATAATAAATATGTTTAGAGCTTTTAGTATGAGTATGTAAGTGTAAGTAAGTCTTTTTTCAGCATGTTTAGTTTGAGTATGTTCACAAAGGTCTAAGGTAAAGAGCTTTAGAGATTTCAATGTGAGTATGTATACAAGTCAGAGCTTCAGTTATAATCAGAAACAAAAATGGTCAACCCAAATGGTCAAAACATATAAATGTTCTTCAGAATCGACACACGCACACAATAAGAGTCAAAAGAAACAGGAATGAAGAAAATAACAATTTATCTGTTCATTTTTCTTCATCTCATCCTGACCCAATGGTACCAAGAATACAACATATACATAGGAAAAAGAAGAGAACAAAAATAGAAGAGAATGTAAAGAAAGGGATATATTACCTTTGGTAGAGGCCAGAAGATATGGGTAACCCAAAAGAAACGGATAATAAAGCTACCACTTATTGAAGAAATGGACAATAGAACTGTAGATAATTATCATCCATTTTCAAATTGGATGTTATATACCACTTCTTAACTACACTCAAAAACTAGGTCATAAAATGGAACTGAATTCAACAAAAACTATATGCGGAAACACTTAATCTTCACACCCATATATACATGAGGCTTCAAATATAAAAACTTAATGATGTTCAATGTTTGAAAATAAAGAAGTTTAATGTCAGTCCTTCAAAACCAATAGGCCATAATAAATTATAATCCTTGCTTGGTTGTGTGGGAGCTATAAGAATGAAAAAAAGGTAAAAACCGACATATGTTTTTACAACAGCATTCACCTACCAACTATGGCAATGTGTTAGGTTTTACATTACTTAAACTTTTCCCAAATCTATCACAAAACCGGGAAAAAAGATTATGGAGGCAAAATCACACTAAACATGATTTCCTCTTTTGAACAAATTAGGAGACATAATCAAACTAACAATGTATAAAACATAATCAAACTAAGAATTCAAAATAAGTATTTTAATGTGATTTCATGTACAAAAAGGGAACTCGAGATAGCGTGGAAAAAATAATAAATAAAATCCCTAATATTGAAGTGTTTGCCATGGAGAAATCTACAAAGCAAAAACCAAAAATTGTGGAGTACCAGGTCTAGATCTAAACAAGAGTAACAACTCTAGATCAAGTGAATGCGATAAAGTAGTCACCTGAGTGTGAAAGCGGGGTCATGAAAAAATAAGGCAGCAAGAGTGTTTGTAGTGGCAACATGGAAATGGAGTGATAAGGACCAATACATATACAGTATGAACAAATTAAAATAAAAAGGAAATGGAGGTCAAAATAAGTTCAATTCGTTAATTAATAAAGTAGTGATAAGGACACAAATACATAGAAATTGCAACCAAACAAATAAACATAAAAAGGAAATATATGTCAAAATGAGGGGAAACAATACATATACAATATGAAAGATTCTATAAACGACATACACCGACGCCTACAAATTGGTATTATCATACATCATTCACAGGTATGAAGGCCTCAAACTGAAATCTATACAGAAATAAATATACTTGTGCATTTATTTATTTTTCTTCATGCATTTGTCAAGACCATCAATGGGTTGTCTAATTAGATTATGCAAAAGGAATCAGTAACATGTAACCTAATATCAGTAACTATCACCACATTTTTCATACATTTACTATGATCGTGAATTCCATTCATTTATAGAAAATATTTTACATCTTGTAATTTTATTATAATTATTTTAGGTTGCATCTTCAATTTTAGTGGTAATTATTTACCCCATAATATATAATGTAAATGAATTCTTGAATCTAGCTTGTTTTAATATGTACTCTTTCGGTTTAATTTTAAATTATTTAGAAAACAACACAAATGAATGAGAATGGTATCTTGATCAGATAGTCAGTTATTCAAGTACCTTTTTTCATTAATTTCAGCGGACAAAGAGATTTGAATATACGGGGGAGTGGTCGAAGCTTTGAGGTGGCTTATTACGTGCAATATGAACATTGAGAAAAGGAACCAAGGTTGAAATGCAATGATATGTGTAACTGATTTCTGAAAGAGGGAGAGTACACATAAATAAAAGAAACTAAGGTTGAAACACAATGATCATCGTCCATTACCCCAGTGATCAATAGTTAATTCTCACATGTAAAGTCAGAAAAATACATTAAACAACATGAATCCTAAAACTGATACATAAAATTCTAATTATATCAGCAAGAAGCAAACTTATCCAAAAGTCTATAATCCATCATGAAACACTATCCGAATCATTCAGCAGAAAGCAAACTTATCCAAATGTCGAAATAATTCAGCAAGAAGCAAACATATCCAAATCATTCAGCAAGAACTCTAGCCATGAATATAGCTCCTTGAATATATAACTTTTTTAAATGTAGGAAAAGAAAATACAAAAATTAAAAAAAATTAATATACCAACATAAGTAACAACTTAAAATATGCATTTCATTTCTAAAAGTACTGAAACAAAATCTATAATATTAAAAAAAAGAGCAAAAGGGGACCTAAAGAGAACTCCAAGAGTTATATCAAATCCAACAAACTGAAACATATGGAAACTCAATATTAAAAAAAATTCAGTGTGAAACGATTGAAATATATTTAAAATTTTCAAATTCAGTGATGAGACTCAATTTAAGCATTAACAGTAAAAGAAATCTTTTAAACCAAATAGATCCGGAACTTACACAAAGTTACTCCATTACCTGAGATTTGAAAGCGGGTAACTTGAAGCATGGAAATTTAATATTATTTAGAGTTTCCATACCTGTACATGTCCTTGGTCCAGTATTAATTGCAGGGAACTTGAAAGATGGCTCGTGCCTTAGTTAAGGACATTTAGGTGAAGGCAAATCAGAGCTTACTGTTGCTGCTGCTTCGTGGTAAGAGCAGCTTGTGACCGAAAATGTTTTACAGACTGCAATAAATAATCAAATTCATGGAACAAAATGAAACACCAAAGAATCGAAAACTCAAGACAAATTATAGAACCACCTTGTTAGTATCACTTCAATCACACACCTCTTCAGTTTAAGTTTTAAATTTTTGACATACATTGACATAAGATGAATATAAGATATAGAACTTGTGACAATGTTGGGCCATTGAAGTTATGAAAATGATCTTAGAAATTAGAAATCAAGTATAGAAATTGAATAGCATATATAAAATGTATATAAAATCCTATTGGACCCATTTTTTTTTACCGAAGGCGAGGTGAATGAAATAGGTGGAGGCTCACGTCTAACCTCTAATCTCGATAAGTTAGAATAAATTCAAAGTATTCTACTGTGAGCATTGTTTAGGATTATAGGTCACGTTAGAAACTATTATGCTGAAAACACTGAAAGCTCCCCTGTAACTTTCTGCACCTCAGAAAATGTGTTGTTGTACATTTTATGACATTTAAAAGTCATTTTAAAGTATCCTATCATCAACGGATCCTGATAAGAAGAGTAGTTGGTAGGAGAAGGGGATAAAGAAAAGGAATGTGAGAAGTTGTGGGTTGATTATTGGAAATCGAAGATTGAGTCAGGCAATCGTCGGCATGTTTTGTGGAGACTATCATCATTATGATTTTGTATTTGAGAGAAAGTAGAAGAGGTTGAGGATTGAAATGCGACGTCGATGGCTTCTACTTCTTTCTCAGTCAAGGCCTTCTCCCAATCAGATAATATGGGAGATGCCATTTCAGCTTCAATAATTGGAAATCACATTCTTGTGTTTTTTTATTTCAACCCCACTAAATCCCCCGGATAATGTTAGTCAAATCTGAAAAATAGAAAAAATGTAACGAATTAGAAAAAGTGTGGTTATGAACAATGGTATTAGGAAGGAAACAAAGAAAAAAAGTCAGATATAGATGAGTGAAAGTAATCAGTCTCAGCTTTACCTTCGAGAATCTAAATCATGGCTCATTGGTGCACATTAATTAGTGAAATATATAACAATCCCTAATCAATACCCCTCAACTAATAAGACCTAAATTAGTTTAAGACTGTAAAAACTGTAGAATTAACCACTCAAGGGGAAAAAGAAAGGGATAAAAGGAAGAATAATATCACACCTTATTGTGGGAGTAACAAAGAAATTGATGAAATGAAAAATAAAAGTCATATACATTACTTATATTAAAGCCTACCAAACATCAACGTATTAAAGAAACATAAATGAACTATATAGGAGTTAAATGAATTTTAACAGTAATCGATAGAGAAAATCGTACGAACTTAAGATTATTTGTATTAACTTCCATGATAAATGCACCTATTGCACACATTTCATCATCATATCAACAAAAAGAAAACTCAGTACATGGACTTAATATTCATGAAATTGAAACATCAGCCAACAACAATGACACAAATCTCATGGAAATAACTAAATGGGTATAACCAACATGAAAGTATAATTTATAAGTGATAACATCCTCTTCACGAAAGGGGGATGGGATAAACGAGTTGCACAAAGTAAATTGGTTGAGAATACAGACCTGTTGAATGCTATGATTTTGCAGATGTAGCATTTTGTTCAGCCTTTGGTATGCATTAAAGTCCTTAGAAGAATAGATCTCCATGTTAAAACATATGCAGACATTGCTTCTTAAATGATGTAGAGAACTTTATATAGATCACAAATGATGTTAGCTTATATATATATCATTATAAGACTTCTTATTAAAACCTAGTTCAACATCAAACATGGACCATTTAGAATCATGAACATTAAATGGAAACACAGTGAGTTAGTCAGCTGTTGTGGACATAATATTTCGCTATATTTTCTCCCTTTATTCGTCAACATCAATCGCAAAAGCTTTGTCCAAGGTAATGGGAATTTTTAAATGGAAAATTAAACATATATACAATAGATAAATAATAGACAAACTTTTGGCCACAGTAAAAAATATAATTTTAGACTTACAATATTCAAATACCACTAAATTATAATTTTAGACTTACTAATTGGTCAAAAAATATAAATATCCAGTAAAAAAACACATAGCTAATTGGCCACATCTATTAGACTATTTAAACATATCATGATATTGAACCCCATATAAACCTAAAAGTATTAGCCAAAGCTCTATAGCAATTTTAAATAATGGTATTGAACCCCATATCAAACCTAAAACTATTAGACTATACTATCTTGTGTATGGAATATATTCAAACATACCATGTTCTGCCACAAATGAGAACATAACAGAATAGAGTTTGGGTTCACCCTGATAATAAAATCATGTTAGGGTTCACCCTGCTAAAAACAAACAAAAAACCATGCCGACGATAATATTCTCTATTAGAAGTTCATTAAAAATCCCATAAACATTCGTCAATTTTGAATCTTTTGAGCATTAACTACACATATCTATGGCACTTTAAACAACAAATTTGATCAACAATGCCTTCACTTTGCTAAAATTAGAGTACTCACACTTGCACATTTTGTCAAACACTTGGGTTATCTTTGGACCACGGGCAGTGCAATTGGAAGAAGTCTATGGGTCACCTGAAATATAAACAATCAAATAACACAAATTTTTAGCAAGCAAGTATTTACTATCTCCTCCGCTTTGGTTCGCACGCAATGGAAAGTGTGAAGTTTCAAATCAAAGCATTCATCAAAACTAAATATATTCGATGAAAGTGTTAACATGGTTCCTGTTTCCAAATTCAAATATCTGAGACGTCTTTTTTTTACAAAATAATCGAGATGTTTTTTTAACAAAATAACGGAGATGCTGTCGACACCAAACATCCACACCCAACATTGAACACGATTAGTAGACTAAATTTGAAATAATATTAATAAGAATAATTACCATTAAACTACAAAAAATAGCCCTAATTAAACAATACTGTTTGAACAACGTGACATCGTATGGTGAAAACTGAATCCTAATAACCCACCATTGATCTACTTGGAGGACATCTATAACCACATAATTTGAGAATGAAATTAAGTAAAATGAACCAAAACAGTGGGTGTCAAGAATGTAAGGAAGAACAAATGTATTATGATCATGAACCTTGGAACTGCAAAATCTAACGGCATTATTAACTGAACCAAAATAATGTTTGTTAACATCTGCAAAAAAAAGTCGAATAGTTGATATTAAGAAAAAAACATCTTTGCAAACTCAAACTTTGGAACTGAACCAAAAAAAGTCGAGTTCTGCAATATCAAACAGAGAACCATATTAGAGTTACAAAACAAATTTATAACTAAAAAATCCAAAAAAATGTAGATAGACAGAGATCTAACTTGGTGGAGATCTAAAAGCCACCATTTTTTTTTTATCTATAGCCAACCCTATATAAGGTTCATAAATAAAATGATGTTATTTACTTGTGTGGGATTGAAAGAAAGAGGGACATCGGAACAAAATTTCCACTTGTCTGTGCTTGAAAGAGAGAAAGTCGTGTATCGTGTGCTTGAGAGAGAGAGAGGATGTTTTGGGATGTGAATGAGAGGAGGTAATCTAAGTGAGTGGTTGAAAAGTAATAAAAATGGGTCAAATACTCTTTTAGCCTTATTTTTGAATTTTGATATAGAGGGGGAAATATATGGGAGTGTGTGAAAAGAGGGGGAACTCAAATTATTGAGGGAAAATTAGGCAATCTAGAATAAATTAATCTCAACCGTTGGATCGTTCCCTTGTTGGCTTAATCCTAGACTCTAATTAAGTTATCAACTTATGGAATAGTAACAAAATTCCACTCCTTATATATATATATATATATATATATATATATATATATATATATATATATATATATATATATATAGAGAGAGAGAGAGAGAGAGAGAGAGAGAGAGAGAGAGAGAAATTAAAACCCACGCATGCACATATGTTTGGACTTAATAGAATAATACACGCATACCTTTAAATAACAGTTGAGCGAGAAAAAAAACATTCTTAATTTTAAATTTTAGTTCAGAAAAAAATTTATTTTCAACGAAAATACATAATCTTAAAATTTCAAACAGTTTTAAAAATTCATGTTTAATTACACAATTAATCAATTAAGATGATTAAAATGTTATGCTATGTCGTGTGGTTTCCTACGTGACTAAAATCCTGTGATCCATAGAAAATGAAAATTACCTTACGCAATTTGGAGTATTCAGTGGATTGGCGAGATGAAGTAGATAGCAGTAGGAGCTTGGCGGAGGTAACGACACTTACCCTAATTACACGAATAATTTTGTCAAAATCAAAGTCCAACTATATGAAGTCTTATATAGCTAAAGCATAGAGCACAAACCCTAATATTGCTCTATATAGGACCCTTGATATACATCATTTATCCTTTGATAAAGGACGAGATTATATTTTCGGGGATAGGTTATAAAGAGAGTTATTTAAAACCTGAGATTTTAACCTTCACCATTAATGCTTTCGTACAAATTCTTCCCATGATCATAAGCATTCGTTGAGCTTTGACCCTTATTCCTTTATACCATGGTATTTAAGCTACCTACCCAAGGTATATCTAGAGTGCTCGCTTCTCTCTACCTCTAGTTAGCGTTCAATAGAAATTCAATTTATTATCAAATAGTGGCATTTACTACCATTCATTTGAGTTATACACTTGAGTTTATTCATTGTCATTTAAGAGTGAATTTATTATTCTGTTCTCACCATCAATATGGATTTTTTCTCGGTTTATCCTTAAAACACCCCAGCACATTGAGAGCCATTATGTTACATTTCCCCATGGTAGAATCTATATTAAATTACTTCTTACCCTTAATTTTGAATTCAATATTATTTTTACTCAAGTGATGATCCTTATACTCCCTTCACCCCTCAAAACCTAAATAAAGACGTCCCTTATGTGTCATCATTTTTGCGTCAGACTTGGTGGTTACAATAACTATTCTTACTAATCGCGCCTTATTTGGAGCCCATTACCAACTCGTGATGTATAGAATAAACCTGAGAATATATGAAAGTAATAGTTATTATAATTATATAAATAATCAAATAGTTAAAACATTTCAATTAAATCAAATTAAACTTAGTATTGTCTGTACATTTGTATAAATAATCAATACTCAGTTTGAAAAGAAATTTTGGCTAATATCCACAAAATAGATGCCTTCAAACTCCTTGTTCTCATCATCTCCACGGACTAGAGGATCATTAAAAAATATAAAGTTGAATCCCATTAATGGATCGTGGATAAATATAATCATATGTACGTCAAAAACATTGCAAGAGCTTATTAGTATATTAAAATTTACATCTAGGTATTTTGGAGAAAGCAGATTAATTTGAACTGCTTTAATCTGAATCAAACAAAAATAACTTTTCTGTTTAATTCGTCATATTAGTACTGAATATATTATGTCCAATCATTCCATATATGGCAAGGGTTAATCCACAACATTGGGTGCATTCCCCAAACTGATCCTTTCATAAAAAAATATACAGCGGTTCATTATCTGCATACCGAAACGTTTCATCCTTTATGATATCTCGATATTGGTTCACTGTGTTTTGCCTTTTTGTGGGGTTCGTGGTTTTCAAACATTGATAAAAATACATACGGTTAATCAATAATGTGACACCATTATATTTGTTTCCCTCCTTTTGGTGGAGTTTGAATAAACAAGACCATGTCCATGCTCATGTCCACATTCCATGGATTTTTAAGGGACAAAATGATAGAAAATGGTACCAAAATGGAATATAAATAGTGTATTCCCAAATTAGAAACAATACCTAATAATAATAACATATTTTGAATGTATTTTAAGTTTATTATGGGGATGGTTGATTGGTTTCCCGAGTGAGGGCGTGACGATTCGAGAGAGTACGGGGAGGTTTTAGAGAAGTATCTGAGTGGGAGAATAAATACTGGGGGATCCATTAGAATGCTAAAAAAGTATTTATACAATATTATGGCCTTTAGAGAAAAAAATATTATTGGTGTGTGGTATTATGGAGTAATTTTTTGGGTTCCATTAGTGACCACCTTTTTAAATTGATAGTTATTAATCCAAAATAAACTCTTATAATATTCTTTTATCAAGACAAATGTTTTTAGGGTAAATTGGCATACCCAAAGATTCCAAAAAAATAAAATATAATCCATTGATCATATTTTGGTGGAATACATTTTTTTGAGAAAATTGTATAAACATATTAAGATTTATTGCAAGCCATCTTCCCATCGCTGCTTTTATCGGGACGTGACTTCTGAGAAACATTTCCACAGATTTTGAAACTTATTTTCTTTCTGTTAACTGAAAATTTATTTTTCCTTTTGTGATTATCTCTATAAGAGATTCCTTCTTTTTGATCGACGTTGTCTTTATCTTGAACAAGTTTCTATTATGAATGTACCAAATCATATATTGTAGACACCCCAACACGACACTCCTCCACTCTTTCCTTGTGTAACAACCCTCATGTTTTAATGTTGTGGCTGGACAACCCCATATATTAAAATATACAAATTACCATAATTTAAAATATCATTCTCCATATGTGGTAGAAGAATAATATATTTTAAGCTTTCTCCAATAATATACTAGGTGGTAGATAACAATATGAACAACTCATCAATAATGAAGTCAAACTACAACATCCTCGAATAGTCCAACAACATACAAAATTATTAATGCAATAATCCATATACAAATGCGGAGTCACATACGAAAAATAAATCCAAAAGACGACTCATATGAAAAAAATGGAAATGAAAACTAAACAACACATAATGTAAATCTCTAGAGTCTATCGTGATCTCTATTATACAAGTCCCCTCCTAAAATCTCGAACCTATCTTGAGTCGTTATCCCATGCAACTTGTCTAGGTCCACGATAAGAATACTAGCTATGTCTCCCAAGGAGGGCGGAATAATTTAGCCCATATTACCAAGTGAAATATATATATTCTAATAGAGTCTTTTAATATAACATTAACAAATAAACTCAATAGCTTAGTTAATGTTCAATAGATAAAATGAAAAATTAAACTATGTGAATAATAAGAGAGTTTATCGGTATTTTATAATATTAGGAGTATAAAGAGTTATCCAATTACTAAACATGGCATAATATGTCACCATACGATATAGAGTCAATGTCGCTTATCTACTGATTAATTAGCGTTAAGAACATTTATTTATAAAAGAAAGTCTCCACAATTATCGGTTTACGAACCCAAACAAAAGAAAACCATGATGTTCAACTTATCCATATCAACACAAGTCTTTTATCCCATTTCCAGTTTCATAATCTAATAATTTCATCATTCACTTTGAATGAATCACACCGTTTTATATTTCATTTCTATTCTAGCAAAACTGCCTTATCAATATCAGATTTAATGAACGTGTTTACACCATAGTATTACCTACCGATAGAGTTAAGCCACATTGAGAGACATGATAATAATTACAATAGAAAATACAATGGGCTAGGTTGATGCAAATGTCTAGACAAGAAGTTGATTACCTTCATTTGGGGGAGCATTCAGGTAGTGATTGTAGGGGCATGAGGGAACATAGGATGGAAATTTTATTGGGTAACCATCCAGTAGTTACGATATCACTTGTATGGAAAATAACTCTATAAATAAATGATTAAAGGATGAAGTAAGAGAGGACTACCTCAACAAAATACTACATTTACTCGTTTAAATGGTTTTCTTTTTATTTCCATTTATTTTATTTCTTTGAAATTTCTCTTCTTCTTCTTCTTCTTCTTCTTCTTCTTCTTCTTCTTCTTCTTCTTCTTCTAAGTAGTTTGTAAGGTACATTTGTTGAAATTATTTTTTAATTTTATTACAAATCCCTTTTCCTTTACATTTAAATTGTTTTTACTCTTCTTAGTGTAATTTTCTTTAAATTTCTTAGTCTAAACCCTTTTCTTTTAGTTTATTTATCTTACTTATCTTCATTTACCTTTATCTTCTGCACTTTACATATTTTCCTTACATTCTTCTTAATTAAATTTTTTTAGCACTCGATTTTATGAGACCTTAAAAGAAAGCACAAGTCTTCTTATAATTAATTAGTTAAAAAGATTATAATCTTGTCTAGAACACTCGCACACAATAAAAATACACAAACAAACAAAGCCAACGAAAATATATTTTCGTCATGCTAGATGAGAATTTGTCGTATATTTATGTTTATCATTGTTAGAACAAAAGGATCGATCATGGTATAGAGAATGTTGCTAGAAATTGGTTCAACTAGCTAACACATCACAACCATATAATAGACAATGGTTAAAATTTGTCAACAATTAATACCAAATACTCAAAACCAAGAGTGGGATAGAAATATGGCTTGAAGGACTGAAAATCTAGGTGTACGACATATTATATGTGTGCCATCAGACACCCTAAATCAATTGATACATCAGTTAAACTCGATGTTGAAAATCTTGGGAATATAATGCAACATATCAGTACAATGTTAAAAAAGTGACTAGTAGGTTACACTCTCCTAATCTTACACTAAATAACAGTCAAAGATACACATCATAAATTTGGTTGAATACAATAATAAATCTTGATACTTTTTACCCGGTGTATTACATACATAATATTGATATAACCAACTTTAAAACAAACCAAAGGTTGAGAAACTATGTAAACACGAGTGGTTTGGTGTAAGAAACCCATCAAAAGGTTTAGGAACACCCAAAACTTACAAACAAATGGTATATGGTAATTTAATGGGTAAAATGCCTGTCCAAGAGGTTGGAAGATCTAGAACATACCTCAATGAGCCCAATTTTGATTTTTTGTAGGCTTCGAACTATGGAATAATAGGCAATCATATGTTCGAATATGAACTCAGTCGGTTGAGAAGAAATAAGAGGTTTGTAAATGAGCCTCTTCAAGGGGGAGATAACAAAGTTCCTCTGGATCCTCAACCCATTCATGTACAAAGTCAATAGAATTCTCCTCACCTGATCACTCCACCATTGGTACTAACCGCACCAATGGAAAACTAAATATTTCCCCAACCAAGGAAACTACTTAGGGGATTTGGGAATAATGAGATAATGGATCTTATATATGAGATTTACACACCAATGGCTCAAGGTGTACACTCCAATTTATAGGAAACCATACCATTGGTGGGTAAACAAGATTATACTTCCAAAGGTATTAACGTTCCCAAATTTTACCCCCACTTCAAAATATGGAAGTAAATCCACAATCGAAGATGTGGCAAGGCTCACTAGTCAGCGTGTTGATGTATGAAACAATGAATACATTTGCAAATCTTGGATTGATCTTGAATTCAAAGCTAGTACTTTCTTAGTGTCCAAATCTTGGATTGATCTTGAATTCATTATTGAGTTAAACATTCTTTCTTCTTAATATTTGTATTTTCCATTGGAGAATGTCTTTTCTTCCCTAAATCAATAAAGTCTATGTTTATTTTAAAAAACAATGAATACCTTAAGATAAGTTTAATTTCTAGTTCGCTCACTAACACATCATTTTCTTGGTTCATAATATTTCCACCAAACTCTTCTGTAACGTTACAACAGATGGAGAATATATTTCATGCCCAATCCTTCCAAACTGATAAATAAGAATCCTTGGTTGATTTATCCAGATTGATCTAGGCACTACACCAAAAATAGCAATCTGGCACGGTTGAAAATTGTGTCAAATCAAATATGGCACATTTTTTAACTGTGCGAGAATCAGGCATTCCAAAATGGCCATTTTTTCTGGCAGCGTTTACAACTGTGTCAGTTTTGACCAAACAGGAACACTTTTGGAATGCTTTTAAACCGTGACCGAATTTGATATTTATGGCACACTTTTGGCGTAGTTTATAACTGTGTCAGATTGAGTATATTTTGGTACACTTTCGACACAATTCAAAATTGTACCAAAATTTCATACATTTTTGGCACGCTTTTGAACTGTGCCAATTTTTTAAATCTAAGAAAAAGACTTAATTACTTGAAAATAAGAAAATTCACAAATTGCAAATCTCGCACGTTGTTGATAAACTAATGTACATACAAACTTCAAAATACTACAATAATAGTCCACAGACGAAAAAAAAGGTGGATTTTCCTTTATTTTGACATTCTAAAACCTTCTAATATAAAACCTATGTAATGTAAATCCCGCATGACCATAAAAGTCAATAATAGAACTACAAAACCCTAGATGGCCATAACACAAAAAAATAAAATCCTCAATATTAACGACTTTAAATAAATAATCCCCTTACTGTAAACCATTGACTTCTTCCTGTGTTCCACGTAGATAAAAGCTAACGATAAAATGTTATCTTGCAAAAAACTAGGATACAAAAAAGAGTTGATATTAGTAACTAAGTAATTTATAAAAAATCTTATCCAAGCTGAAAAATCGCATATACGACTTACAATTATTATTATATTCTTGAACCGATTTCTCATGACTACGTGATTAGTTCCTACAAATTATATTAGTCCCATTCGAGGTGTTAGTGCCTCGACCGGGGCTGTTTGGTGGCTGGTTTGAGTTTTCTCCCTTAAACGGCGTGTTTTAATTATAATCTATATATTTTCAAATTATTTTCATATTCTAAAATCGGGAGACCCATGACTACGCGATCAGTTCCTACAAGGTACTTTGGTCCCATGCGAAGTGTTTATGCCTCTTACGAGTCGTTTGGGGGCTTATTTCGGTATTCACCCTTTAATGGCTTATTTTTAAGACTAATCTAAAATTTTAAATTATCATCATATTCTCAAACCGGGAGACGGGTGACTATATGGTCATATCCTACGAGTTACACTGGTCCCCGTTCCAAGTGTTAGTGCCTCTTACATGACCGTTTGAGGACTAGTTTAGGTTTTCACCCTCTAACGGCATGTTTTTAAGCCTAGTCAAGATTTATTCAAATTATCCTCATATTCTCAAATCGGAAGTCTTATGACTACATGGTTAAGTTCTACGAGTTTGATTAGTCCCTTATAAGGTGTTGGTGCCTCTTATGGGGTTGTTTGAGAGACAATTTCGATTTTCACCCTCAAAGAGCATGTTTTTAAGCACAATCTAGATATTTTGAAATTATCGTTATATTCTCAAATCGGGAGACTCATGAATATGCGGTCAATTCGTACAATTTACATTAGTCCCTTGCAAGGTGTTAATGCCCTATTACAACGCCATTTTGGGGGTTGATTTGAGTTTTCACCCTCAAACAACATGTTTTTAAGAATAATCTAGATATTTTAAAATTATCATCATATTGTTAAACTGGAAGACCTGTGACTACGCTGTCCAATCCTATGAGTTACATTGGTCCCGTACGAGGCGTTCATGCCCTTTACGGGGACATTTCAGAACTGGTTTGAGTTTTCACCCATAACCATGTCTTTTCACGCTTTCGTATCTGGTAAGTATATATTTACTTTCTCTTTATACTCATTTGGTAATGATATATCTACGTGGGTAGAATTTTTTTTCATAAAGAACCACAAAGATAAACTCATTGTTTATGAGAAGAGAAGTGTGAAATAACATATTTGAGACAAATTTCCATCCAGTGGGCTTATGAAGTCAAATCAGAGAATCGGCTGGTGAGATTATAGGAAGATAAATGTCGAGAATTTGGGAGGAAAATTCTTCAAAATTAGACTTGAAAAAGGATGAAAGGTTCCATGTATTGTTTGTAATGTAATGGGGTAATTTCACTTTGTAAGAAACCTTCGATTGATCTCCCCAAATGCATCTATTGAGTATGAGACGTTCCTAACCATTTATCAAGATAAAATAGAATATTCTCCCCATTTTAAATTCTCCATTGAGCATTAAGAGTAATATGAGGAAGAACTTGCTTGAATACTGTCTAAATGGAGGAGATTTTATATGGTACATTTTTAAATGAACATGCCTAGATATCCTTTCTAAATTGTTGATGACGTATTATCCCAAGAGACTGTCACCACCAACTCTATTATTTGTATTACCAATCCATACGAAGTTTATAATGAAAGTCTAAAGTTTATCTAAAAGACCATTAGGCCACTCATATATGTAGAAAGTATAGAGAAGGTTAAGGATGACAACAAATTTTATATGCTATTAGTGGAAAAAAGGTGGCCTTGCCAACCATCTAGCTTGGATCTAACATTATCTAACAATGGTAGTATATAGGTTGCTCTACGTTTACCTTTAAAAATTAGGAATCCTAAATAAGTAAAAGTATTTCCTCCTTTAGTGATGGCAATAGTATTTCCAATGGAGGATTTGTTGTGAATGGATCTTTTACCTATAAAAAATCCTCATTTAATTTTGTTAATCACTTGGATAGGTGTAGTTCACACCCTTTGATAACATACATGAGATTATACGGAGAAAGAATTATAATTTAAAAAAAGCCAAGATCATCTTCATAAAAATAGTGAGATGGAGAAGCATCTCCTCTAAGAGAGGACATGAACTTTATATTTCCTTATTGAACAAGGGTGTAGATTCCTCTACTAATAAATTCTTCAGGTAGGACAAATAAACTTAAAGATAGGGGATTTCCTTCCCTCGCTCCTTTAGTGACCACATGGAGTATCATTAATTAAGATTGAAAGATAAGCATAATACATAATCGTTTGAATATATTCCAAAAATTAAAAGGACAATCCAAAATGTCTAAGCACATTAAGAAGAAACTCCCCGTTAGAGTGTCAAATGCCTTCGTAACATCAGGCTTTATGACAACATTGACTCCATAATATTTGTAGTCAAACATATTATAAGTTTTAGAAACTAGAGCAATTAATTTATGGATTCTTCTTCCTCTATTGAAAGTTATTTGGTTGGGAGAGACAATATTATTAATGATGAAGGCCATTTTATAAGCAATTATCTTTGTAATCCTTTTTTTTAAATGCAAAAACTGTATGATAGTTCCCATATTGTCACAGAGCTGACCACCACCTTTTGTTGTAGGACAACCACTAGAGATCTGGAATACTAGCTATTTTACGGAATGAGATAAAATGGTGACGTTACAATACGGTTTCAAAGGCTGAAGACAATGAGCACTTCCCATAGGGCACACTTGTATTTAACAATTGATTTTAGCATTTTTTGTAAACAAAAATTATCGTAACATCAGAAAAAAAATATCAGTTTGGCCGAAAACGAAGAGGTGGAGTATAATGATAAGTTAAAAGAAACTTAATGTTGTTTCCAAAAAAAACCAAAACTCAACAACTAAACTGAAAGATGGGTAAAAGTTTGTTTTGCTTCTTTTATGATTTAAGTTTAGTTGAATCGAGTAAATATAAATCACATTCGCACGCTCATTAGCAGTCCATTCTCAAATAAAACTCTATAACATCTCATTAAATCCAGTTTAATCATGTCCTAATAATGCTGAAAAAGGGGTAACAGCAAAACTATCTAGACCTGGATATTTATAATAAACTGAACTCTCAGGTTTCAACCCGAACTTATAGGTTTTAACAGACTAATAAGTAACCGAACTCATAAGTTTTAATGGACTAATCATATCACCTGAAGTATTCCAATGATGGTTCCAACAACAAGATGTGTACCACGCTGAGCCCAGCCAACTGAACGCACACTATCATCAATACCCAAATCGTACAACTTTAGAATCCGCTTGAAAACAAAATTAACCATAATAATAGGTCTGAAATATATTATTGAATCAATATTTTTTGGGGGTAATAAGTGGAATAAAGTTAGAAATAAAACCAATAACAATCCATTCAGAACTAAAAAAATTCTTAATAGCATTGAAAACACCAACACCTACATATCCCCGCAAGATCTATAGAAGATACCAGGAAATCCATCAGGTCCAGGGGTGATAAATGATTCATATTAAGCATAAATGATTTGATTTCAGTATAAGTAGGCGTAATTATGAGAAAATGGATGCCAACTTTAGTTAATACATTAGTGATCTAATTGGTTATGACATTAGTACAAAGTGATTTTGGTCCTCATATAATTGGGAGAAATAATGAATTACATGATTTTGAAGAGAGAGTGGATCCTCCTCTCACTGATTATTTATTATAAGAGAAGAAAAAAGGTTTTTGCCCCTATATTTATTATGATTTTTATGAAACAAAGTAGTTCTCCTATTCCCTCCAATTATCCATTTCATCCCAGACTTATCCCTCCTAAATTCTAATCACCTCGACAATGTTCATTATTGATGTGATTTTAATAAATAACTTTTCATATCATTTTATCCAATAAACAATTGTGCACAATGTTAATTGGTTGTGGGAATAAGTAAATTGTTATATAACAGTTATAACAGTGATACAACACATGAAAATTCAACACGAACTCATATTTCAAAGTATGAGATAAAAATCAAACAGGCATTTAAACCAAGAGTGATACCAGTTCATTTCCATTACATGAAGTTAAAATCCAAATGAGTGATTAACTGGCCAAAAATCGGAAAATTATACCTCGTCAAGAATCATGTAATCTCATAGGATATCATCCTCAGTTTTATCGTCAAAGAACTAATTATCTCCATGTAAAGATTTTACATTGTTACGAATAATATCGTAAGTTGTAAGAAGTATACCTCCGTGCTATAGGTGAAAGGGAAAATTAAAACTAATAACAAGTTTGACCATATCATATTTGAAAATATATTAAGTATTACTAGATCCAAAATACCATTTTTAAAGTGAATTCATACAATATGAACACTGCAAACATGTCCATACATGACAACCCTCCACAATAATATCATCCAACTTTTGGCAGGACCCAAGTTGAAATGTAGTTAAACCATGCAATCATGTAGAAATCAAGTTTACGTTTTGGATTTGAAATCCATAAACTATATATGTTTCTACATTGACAAATTTTGACTAAAACTCTAAAACATTAATGTGGGTTTTGCATTTCATACATATAATATTATATTTAAGAAAAGAGGTAGACAAGATCATATACTTCCTGAATTTTCAAATGATTATTTTTATGCCTATTAGAGTAAGCATTAGACAAGTTTTATTTATTTATTTTCTCCTTTCTCAACAATCATAAAACCAGGAAAAACCTAAAGTATATCTTTAATCTCACGTTCTCGAGATTTAACACAAGTCCTAGAATATCTTCACAAAACTACATGTGAGAAACTGATTTTCTTTGCACGGTATCACATAACGAGATAACTACAATATTCAAAATAAATTAATTAAATTGTCTCAATTTCTTGTCTACTCAGAAAGAACCATAATTGATAGCTCTATAATCCAATGGGGCAATAGAGTTTTAGGAGCAACCACTTGTTTGAAAGAATATACTATGAGCTTAATTCATTGAGAATAGCCCTGATTTCTCTCTCACCGTCATGGTTGCATAAAAACAACCATATATATGTGTTGATTGTTACCTCCATAGTATCCCCAACCACCATAGCCACCATCAACATGTCACCCATCGGTCTTATCTAGCATAATCAATTTCCTTTCCTCAACAGAGACTATCATCAACATTTTTGTATAATCTTAATAGTTTAAAATCTGCTTAATGAAAAAAATCACAACTGAAATGATAAAGAATATTGGATAAACTACAGTAAAAATAAAGCTAAAAATAAAACCACCACTCAATATAAAGATTGATAGATATATAAACAAATTAACAAGAAAACATTTGTATAAATACAAAGAATAACAAAAAACAAAGATGTACGAAGTGAAATAAGAAAACATATATCATACAACTCCATGTTTTGTCAATAACCAAACTGACCTATATCCTTATTACCACTCACCGACGATATGTACCACTAGCGCCTCGGGCGCATACAATGATAAAAAATCCCCAAATGCCCCCAGTCTCCTACCCCTTCCCCTTAGGAGTCTGTTTCAAAAACTCAACCAACCTAGATCTAACATTCTTCCTCAAATCCATTAATTTCCCTTTACAAAACTTATAATCATCCATGATGAGTAAAATTAAATCTCCATAAAATAAAATTTAAGAAGCATCAAAACCTTTAGAATCATTGAAAAGAACATAACCATGTCAATACACACATTGATAAAATAAGGACACAAGAATTAACAAATAAATCCATGTGGGTATGTTCCATGATATCAAACTAAAAAAATTTAAGTCATGCTCAAATTGAATCCAACTAGGTATATTATACAAAATTCATCGATAATGAAAAGAAATGAAGAAAAGAGATATATACTTGTGAGCTCCAACGAGATTTTTTTCACTTGCGATAAATTAAAACAAGATTTCAGAAATGGTATGGGAAATTAACAATTGAAAACAAAAAAATAAGAACCTTAAAAATTGCCTAATTGAAAAAACGTTTAGCCTAGAGAGAGAGAGAGGATGTTTTTGGTCCCAACCTTCGAACAGGGAGAGGATGTATAGCCAAGATAGGGAGGAAGTTTTTTGGGAGAGAGGGGGGGAGCGGGAGATTGAAGAGGAGAGAGGAGAGAGAAGAGGGAAACTGAAGATAGGAAAAAAGTTATTGTAATAATTTTTTAATGTATTTTATATTTTATTCAAGTGTACTTGATTTTGGCACACTTTAAAATAGTGCCAAATTTTGGCACTGTTTTAAAGTGTGGCAGAATGTCATTAAACCGTGCTAGAATTTGGTAGAGTTTTAAACTGTGCCAGATTATTAATATCAGGGTGTACCAAATTTTTATTTTTGATATAGTGAGAGGAAAGATGAAAAGGCTATTAGCTTTATCAATATATTTAAGATAGCTAGGAATAAGTGAAAGATAGTGTTTCTAGAATCGGAAATAATTAAATTGGCCCAAAATAGGCTAGAATTTAGATTTTGAAAGAAGCTTGGTGTAACTAAATTTAGTGAGTTGATGGAATTAACCTCCAAATTATCAAGGTATGAAGCTCTACTGGAGGAAGAGCATGCGAGAACCGCTGCTTCTTTCAAAAAATAATTCAATGATCCAAATTTAGAGACACATTAATTCGAAATAATTTGAACTAAAAATATAGTCTATGCGCCTTTAGTTAGAAATAATACGATAGTATAATTTTATGCACCAAAATAAAGGGGTATAAAGAATCTATAAAATTTAGAGATTACTAAGGTATAAGAAATATTTAATTATCTATTAAAAATCAAAATTCTATAACTTCCAGATGGTGTCAAAATGCCAAATGTGAATAAAAGTAATAAACCAATTGATGCAAGTGGCATAATGTCTTCTCTTAGTGAAATAATGCTTATTTTATTTTTTGTAATAGGATTCAAGAGTTGACTAAGTAGAGAGGGTTTCAATTTCTTGTAAAAGAGGACAATAATATTAGGGTTGATGAAGACCCATTTACCAATGTAACTAAAAAAGGAACCAACATGCAATACATACAGTTACCAAGAAATAAGGTCCATGTTGAATTTAAGACAAAGAAAAAGGCAAATCCTAAGGTTTCAAAGTCTGAAATAACTATTGACCCGAACTAGAAGGTCTTGAAGAACCTATATATTAGGTGTGGGGAGAAATATGCTAAAACACGCCAAATCATAGATTATAATGTTTGAGAATAACAGAAGTTGAGAAATAATAGTGATGGTGATTATCTTACCAAGACTAAAGTATTTCAAAATCAAGGTAACTTCTACGGGGCTTTCCCTGGGTAAATGAGGTCATAAAATGGCCCCCATCATCTTTGAAGAGATCTCAAGGCATCAAGGATGGTTCAATACGCTAGTCCAGGCTTTAATAAAGAATAATCACATCAATAAATGGAGACTACGGGACCCATAAGAATCCCTGACTCAATGCCTATGGTAATGCGAGTGCTAGATTACTTTTTGGTTCAACACCCAAAAGTTATTGAGTAGTTAAAAGAGATACCAAGGAGACCAAAGTGTATGAAGACTCAATAGGTTGCTCTAAGGATGGGGCACCTAGTGTAGCCGGCATAGTAAAATAAAAGTGTAGTAAATCCTAGTCTCTTTGACCAAACAAAGGGGAATCAAATAAAATATAGGTCGTGGAAGGAGGCCTTAGATATTTCTCATCCATTTGAGTCCAAATATATTGAATCTTCTTCTTCGAAGACAAACCCAAGATTCCAAATAAATTAAGGGATGAGGAAAACCTCTTCACACATGTCGGTGTAAAATATTAATGAATCGGAAAAGGCTATGAGTGTGTACGAGATAGTACGTCTATTGATAGTTCTTCTAGCGAGAAGAATAATATGATGGTGGTTGTATATCGAAAAAATCCTGCTCAAGTAACTGCAAAAGAATAATTCACCCATTTTGATATCTACCCCAGTAGGTGCCAATCAATATGGTAGTCATCCTACAAAAAAGGTTTGAAGACGAAGAAAAATAATAAGTTCGGAGATAAATATAGATAAATATGAGAAATCAAAGGTAGACAACATTAAACTAATTGTGTCTTTACAAGATCTCATACATGGATTCAAAGGGCCTACTAAAGATATGACCACTCATATTAAGCCTTTGTTTACAAAGGATTGAGGGAATGGGGTACCGATAAATAGAATATTGGAAGATAACAAAGTTGTCATTAATATAATGACATACTCTATTCTTGCTAAAATATATTAATAAAATGATAAATTTGTTCAAACTGAAATCATTACCTCTGGATTTTTTAGGGGATAAAAAATTGACCAAACGTGTATTACCAATCGATATTCAAGTACACACAAGAAAGTCCAAAACTTATCTCTCTATCATCACTAGTAAACCAATATTTAATTCCTTATTTGGTACAAAATAGATTCATTATGAAAAAATGTATTCTTTCTTCCATGCACCAGAAGTTGTTACTGATATATGAGAATGGTATTACTTCCACACGAGATGCAAATGTGTTAGAGTTGAACTCAACCAGAAAAGTGTGAGACCTTTCAGAGTGGATGCATTGGTACCATACGCATCACAAGGAGAAGTCACATACAAAGCTTGGGAATAACTAGCTCTTGGTTTAATAGGATCAGGTAAAAAAGGAAAAGTAGTCGATTAATGGGTAGAAGACCTATTGGCATAGAGGAGGACAATGAATCCTTGGCTATAATATTATATATGTTTAGATAATAAGACCCGAGTAATAAGATCAATGACAAAAATACCATCAATTGGGCTGATTATGTCCTCGAAGAAGACAATGAGGTTGCAAAATCTCAAGATAGGGGTAATTAACAAGTTCGCTAATATAATATGATGAATTTATGGTATTTAAGTGGATCATTTGTTGGTGGCGAACTTAAGAACTTGACAAGACAAAAAGGTGAGATATATTAGTGTCAAAATAATGAAAAAAAGACCAATAATTGGTGGTCGATATTTTTCATCTGTGCAAGAATTGTTTTCCTTGGGAGTATGATGAATTAACCAGATTGCACATGTAATTGGTGGAGCATTAATAACAAATCAAATAAAGGTATAAATATTTGAATCAATTACCACAAAAAATAACTCCATAAGTTATGGATAACATAACAGAATAAATTGAGAAGTTTTTGAAGCCTTGACTCATTCGAACCACCTGGTATTTGGAATGGCTCTCAAATATAGGGTATGTCATTAAGAAAATGGAAATATAAGAGTGGTCATTAAATTTAGAAACTTAAATGAATTCACTCTAAATGATTAATATCTAATGCTAGTGGCAAATTTATTAGTTTATATATCTCCTGGTTGTGCGATCATGTCTCTGATTAATGATCTCTCGGGCTATAAGAAAATATGTATAACAGAAGAAGATTTCCAGAAGATTGATTTTAGGTGCCTTGATAATTTAAAAACCTTCAAATGAGTTAAAATACCATTTGGATTAATGGATGGAATATACTAAACGGGGGTGAATACAATTTTCCATGACATGGTTGGCACCTTTTTGGAGTGTTATATTGATGATATAATCATCAAGCCAAAATCAACAACTAACCATATATCACACCTATTAAAGTCCTTTGAAAGAATGAGACTTTATCAACTAAAAGTGAATCCTTTAAAATGTGCGTTCTGCATGAAATTTCCTAGGATACTTGGTGCACAAAAAGGGGAATCAAATTAAAAAGATAAAACATAAGGATTTCATTGAAAGCATGTACCCTAAAAATAAAAGAGAACTACAAAGGTTTTTGGTACAAGTTAATTTCTTATGTAGATTGATATCAAGTGTTGCAGACAAAACTAAATCATTTTTTTTGTTCTTTAATCTAAGAGATTGGAATGAGATAGATTAAAAAGAAAACAAAAATTATATTTCCATATGCTCAAGAGATATTTGACCAGGTCACCAGCTTTGGCACCTCCCAAGGATGATAGGCCATTAAATCTTTACATATCTTCCTATGATGCTTGTATTACAGTTATACTGGCACATGATTGTGAGAAACACAATAAACAAGATGTGTATTACAAACGTAAATTTTTAAATGACTGTGAATGTAGGTACTCTGTAATGGAAAATTAACGTTTAACATTGTATTTTGCAATAATGAAATTAAGTTATTACTTATTACCATGAGAAATGGATGTCATTTTGAAATTTGATTTCATTAAATACATGTTGGCAAGATCTATTTTATGAAATAGTATTTTCAAATGGGTTTTCTGTTTGTCTGAGTTTTGTATACATTATGTACCTTAAATGGATATAAAATACCAGACACTGGATGACTTACTACTAGACCATATATGTGAGGATAATCCATAAGATGAGTATAATATTGGATACATAGCTTTAAGTACATAAAAATTATGATTTGGGAGTTCAAAATTGAGTTAAAATCCAGAATGCATGCAGTCATTAAATCCTTTTAACATGTTAAAACCAAGATTATAGATTGTAAGTAAATTCATGCACCAATAATCAAGTATAATATGAGGTTCTTATAGATCTACTAGATATCATTAGAAGCTTTAATGCTTCAGTATTTGAAGTTGTAAGGACATATTCTATAAGTCATATTTACGTTTGAGTAGGTCGTATAATGCTACAACCGTCAAAGACTTATTCAAGATCAATCATGCATCAAGGTGGATCCGAATATCAACGTTCTTCAACATTCAAGCCTCCGTGAGATGAATTTTCGTAAGGTTATGTTTTTACACCTTACCGTTTCACTTAAATTGTTGGGAAATGTTTTACAAAATATTTTCTAAGTGTTGGAGCTGAGTTTTTCGTCAAAAATATTTTTCTAAATGTTAAGGAAAATTTTTGAAATAAAAAATAAAGTTTTATTTGGTCGTTTGAGTGACAAACACTATCGTTCAAGCGGCAGAGAGATGTCGCGCGAAGTGTCATTCAAGCGACAATGTCCTTTGTTAGAGGGACTTCCAAACAATTTCAAACGACGCGCCACCTTAACATTTGTATGAATAGCGTATTTAACAACTTCGTTTTTCTTCAAAACACCTAAAACTTTTATTCTACGAAAACTGCTTTGGCCGAAACGTTTATCTTCTCACTTTTGAGAGTTTTAGCTTTGTTTTCAATTCATAAATAATCCAAATTGTTGTATGTGAATTGTTTTGGAACCCAAGAACACAATTTTGTGAATTTTCTCTTGTAGAGAAGATATCTGCTGCTGATCTAGGTGCCACTTGAGGGAAGTGCTGGCCTGACATGATTGCGTGTCAAAGGGAGTGCTCATGGGTGTTCCTGGGCTGACTGAACTGTGGTTCGTGTGGTGTTGCTGCGGAATTCCATTGTTAATTTAGGTTGCGGCCAATGAGAGTTTGTCGCGGTAAATTCTTTGTTGATTTTATTTGTAATCATTGTGAGTATTATTTATGAAATAAAAGGTTTTGCCCTTAGGGGATTTTTCATGAAATCTGTGACTCACCAATTCGTAGTTTATTTATGATGGTTTGACACACATCCACACACGTAGTTACATGTTTAGGGGCTGAATATTTTTGATTAAAAATTGACACTGATTAAATAAGGTTAACTTGGAAATTGGTATCCCACATACTTTCTCAAATTGGTATCAGAGAAGTTTACACTAATTTATTGCGTATTCCTATTTCAGTAAAAAAAATTGTGATATTGATTTTTTTTTAAATCTGCTTTTTGAAAATCGCAATTTTTCCAATGGAAGACTTATACAATCGGATGCCTAGTTTCTACGGGTCTAATTATGCATACTGGAAAGCACGTATGAAATCACAATTAAAGGCCAGTGATGAGTATTTTTGGGTAGTTAGTGAAAGATGGTGGACACCTCCCACTATCACTGTAGATAACGTAACATCTTTAAAACATGTGACGTCCTGGAATGAGGACAAATTTAAATGGAGCACTTTTAATTCACTTGGGATGAGTGCAATGTCTGGTGCCATCACTCCTGACGAGTTTCGACGTATTATGACGCCCACCACATCAAAAGATGAGTGGGACCTTTTACCACTTACCCACGAAGGCATTAATGCGTCAAAGCTTCTAAAATTCAAAATTTAATTACTAAATTTGAAACAATTAAAATGCTTTAATCTGAGTGTTTTGATGATTTTTATGAATGTTTATCTGACATCGTCAACACTAGTGTCAATTTTGGTGATCACATACCTAATGCATGAGTGGTTAAAAGGATTTTATGATCGTTGCCTGAACATTTTATCCTAAAAGTCACTGTTTTGTATACTTTAGGTAGTTTGGGGAATTTAAAATAGAAGAGTTTAATACCCCGTATTTTTATGACTTTAAAATTAGGGGATTTATTAAATTTAAATTGAGACATTAATTTAATATTAATTCGGAAATTGTTTTAAATGTGTACAAGCGTGATGAGAGTTAGTAATTATTTGGAATTTGTTGAATATTACTTAATGGATAAAGTAATATGTATAATCGAATTAATTAAAATTATCATGAGTGTATAATTTGATAATAGTGAAAATTAAATCGGGACGCGCTTGTGTCGTGTCGGAATTAAATTATTATTATTAAAATTGAATAAATCAAAAGTCACCCGTATGGTCATTTCGAGTGCGCCAATTTTCCCAGAAGGGTCAACATAGTCAATATAATGTACCCGGGCGTTTAGTTTGGGTCTCGGGCTATTTTTACGCCTAATTAACATCCCGAGAGGGCATTATAGACATTTTGTATTTTTGGGCATTTAAACCCACGAATTTCCTAAGGATATATCAGCCTTTTGGAGTTGTCTTCTAGGGTTACCAAACACAAAATTAAAGAAGGACCATTAGGGAAGAAGTTGGAGAGCTTTTCAAGCAACTCATGGTCAAAGACTCACCCGTTTGCACCGCCACCACCACCAAAACGTAGATCGCGTGACAAGGAATGCAACCATACCTCTTTCGTCCACAAATCAGAAACTCAAATTCTAGACAAGTATCTATCTTGCTCTATTTTTAGTTAATATTTCAATCATGTTAGTCTAGGGTTGTTTAGAACATGCTTCATAGAAGAAATTAATATTTTTGAGACTTAAAATCATATGTTGTAGAGGAAGTAGACATATTCTGGACATCTAAATCACATGTAAAGGATAAGCCACAAATTTGTATGGATTTAGAAGCAAGTAATCTGGAAAATATTTGGAAGAATAGAAATTAAAATATAAATTAGGGTTCTCGAAGTTTATGACAATTATACTACATTAAATCATTATACTTGATGAATTCGGACATATTTTACGTAGAAAATCATGTAGTTAGGTATATAGTACTTGTAGTAATGTTGTTTGGGAGTTTGGGGGTCGTTAATGGAGATTTGGTTGAGGTTGGAGAGGTAAATCAGGAACTGGACAATGGCAAGTTTCGTCATAACTGCTTAATAGATCGATCGATCGACCCCATTCCTCGATCGATCGATCCCTCCTGGAAAACTGCGTATTTTTCTTATTTTTGTTTAATCCGAAAAATGCGTAGGAACCCTTGATTATTAATTTTAGATCATAATGGGATATAGAGAAGACATGTAGTGTCTAGGTGCACTCCGTTGAGTGAAAATGTAATGTAGGATGAAATTATGGGTTAACGTGGAGTTATTCACACATACGAAATCAGGCATACATTTGATAAAAGATCGAGACTTGTAAGTAAGTTAGATTAGAATGTAAGTGAGAGTGCCTACTGAAATTATATTTAGGGAGATAGAATACTTCGAGATATGAGATGTAAGTATGGAGTAACTTATATATGAGAATAAAAGTGATAAGTCTGTTATGCGAGTTAACAGAGTAAAATGTGCTAAGAACGGATAATTATAATTATGGGTCGTGGGCGCACCTAATTTAGAAATGTGAATATATATATATATATATATATATGATTGTGTGATTGTGGATATATTATATATATGTGTAAAAATCATACCTGAGCTACTTGCTATCACGGGGGTTTCCGCACCGGGACAGTCTTATCTCGATTGGACCTTTATGGGGGATAACGACTTGTACCCTAGAAGATAGTATCCTTAATACAGGCTATTTGAGTGATAGTTAGATGGTCCTAAGAGACGTGAGGGTATGTACTGACCTCTTAGTCACTTGGAACAATACTTCACCTCCAATTGTATGTGTTTTGTGTTAATACAGTTCGATAGTGATTCAGAACTAATATTTCCTTTAGTACGAGTGATACGGGACTTGATAGCACAGTATGCCGGCACCATAGATTTTATGTGGGGTGCCGAGAGTATATATATATATATACACTTAAGTATGAGAACTTTCTACTGTGCATAAAAGTAGTTAAGTATTGAATAAATACTCCAACTTTATTATAAGTGTTTGAGAATTTTGTGACATCACTAGGTTATTTTAATATAACATAAGATATATGAGAGAGCTTAATTTTCAGAAATTAATTATATTAGCCGTAGTATTTATCGGAATGAAACCATATGGGAAAGTTAAGTTAAAATAAACATTTCGGATTAATAGTACGGTAGGCGTTCACACAAGATGAGAGGTGATAATTTCTCAAGAGAGTGTCGCATACTAACATGGTTGTTACATTAGCCGGTAAGCATTTTAAATACTTGCTAAGCTATTTTTAAACTATTTTACACTCGGGCTCTGACCCATTTCCTGTTATTTCGTTTCTCTTGTATATATATGTATATATTACAAGTGCACATCCACAGGGCTGGCATGCTTAGATTCCTTGGAACGAACGCGCTGCAACTTAAGTGGGAGTTGCAGGCCATTGTTTAGATGACCTCGTTGTTGACTCTACTCTTATTTTAGTTTTTATTAGTTAGGGAATGTGTCGGCCACTTCCCTATTCAGTTGGGATTTGTCTGAGATTTATGTTCATTTATATTTCCACTATTCGGTACTCTTTGGGATTTAATTATTGTGAGGATGGTTTCATTTATAGTTTTAAACTGGATTGGTTTATCTAGATGATTTAAACTCTTGTGTGTTATTATCCATCCTTAGTATTTATGAATTCTTAAACTGTTGGTTATTAAAAAGTTTTTCATGTTTGGATTTAATAAATTGGAAATAAGGTTATAAATTGTTTTGACACTTAGCTTAATTATTTAGCATGTTCAAATTGGAAATTTTATTTTGCGAAAGTGATGCTAAGAATGAACCAACCGTTCACCTTGATTTTAATTTAATAAAGGACTGATCACCCGGTATTTAATTAGGCGGGGTGTCACAAGGGGTATTAGAGCATAAGGTTCTAGTGTCATTTAGGATCTGTACAGCTTATTTCGCTTCCAGCTTAGCGTCCTTGATATAAAGCCCAATTTTCAGGACTGCTGTATCCTTGTATTTACCCTTACGTCTTCATCTATTTGATGTTTGATAATAACTGTAGACTAATAGATTTCCTTCTTATTTTAGATGCCTCCGAGATGCGCACCTCGAGACAGGAATGCCCAGGCCGAGCTGCCAGCAGCTGCGGCTCAAGGAATGATGAACGCAATTGAGGTAGCCGCTATTGTTGCTCAAGCGGTGAATGTCGTATTAGCGGTAGTGCAGCAGGATCCACCCCAGATTCAGGCAGTGGCGCCAGTACCAGCACAACTTCCATATGCGTGGGAGCGAGTTAGGGATGCTTTTCAGAAGGCGCATCCCCCGGAGTTCTCGGGTAGTTCGGACATCATAGTGGCCAGCAAATGGAAAAAGGATATCCAGAGGCATCTGCACATGTATGACTGAACTGACGTGCAGAGACATCTACTAGCTTCCTTCAAGGTAGTCGGAGCCACTTTCCAATGGTGGGAGTCCACCACCACCTTGGAAGAGAGGGACAACATCACGATTCAGTCATTCTTGGAGCGGTTTGACCGCAAGTACTTCCCATATGCCGTACAGACGGAGATGAGGCAAAAGTTACTTAATCTGAAGCAGGAGAGTATGACTGTTGCTGAGTACGAGGACGATATTACTAGACTTCTCACTATAGTGCCAGATGAGGCACCCACAGAGGGGAAGAAGATACTGCTGTTTATAGATGGATTGGACTGGAGGATCCATCAGCACCTCATAGGCAATCTATCATTGAGTACCTACACTGATGTACTCAATGTTGCTTTGTTACACTATCAGGATCACCGGTTTCATCTGCATGGGAGAAAACGAGCAGGGGAGTCCAACCAGTAGGGTAGGGCAGGGGCAGTAGTACTGGTGGGGCACCAATAGCCTAGGAGCAGACCCGTCAAAGTGAGCAGAGTTCCCATCAATGGGGAACCTGCTAAGTTATTCCGATCAGGTGACTCTAGATAGGGATTTAGGGGATTTAGGCATGGCCAGCAGGGCTAGTTTAATCAGCCTGGCCAACAGGGCCAACACCGTCAGCAGTAGGGACAATAGCAGGGCCATTAGGGTCAATAGCATTTCCAACAGGGCCATCAGGGCCAGTGGCAGGGTGGTAACGGCCAACAAGGTTGTGGTCAGCAGGGGAAGAGGGGAGGTAACTTCAGGGGAAGATGTTTCGGATGTGGCAAGAATGGCCATAGGAGGTAGGATTGCCCAGAGGCAGATAGGGCCCCACAGCAGAAGGGTTCTCATAATGAACCACAAAGGCCACTCTTTTCAGCCACCCTCCCAGTGCCACCTCAGGTGCTAGCCTTACCCTCCATCCCAGAAAATCCAGTTCAGTAGGGGCAATTACAGTACGGACATGTTTATAATGTCCATCAGGTAGCAGCTCCTCAGGCAATTGAGGGTACGTTTCCTATCCATGGCATGATGGCTCGAGTTTTGTTTGATACTGGGGCATCGCACTGTTTTATAGATACTCATTTTGCATGGGACTTAGGGTTATTAGGCATTCAAGAGAGCACTGTGACATGCGTAGACTCACCATTAGAGAATGGGTCTTTGATTTTCTTTATATGTCGGGGTGTTGGAGTAGGGATTGGTAGCTTGATTTTATCAACAAACATGCTAGTTGTAGAGATGCATGAGCACGATGTTATTATTGGCATGGATTGGCTCACTGCGTACAGAGCCATGATAGATTGTTTCGATGGGAGTATTATCTTTTCCATTTTGGGGTAGGAGATGTTTTTGGTGGCGATGCCTCGAACAGAGGGAGGATCTTCCACCCATTTGTACTATATAGAGGAGCATACCTCTAAGGCGGTCGTGATTCCTTTAGATTCGATTCCAGTCATTCGTGAGTATTCCGATGTATTTTAGGAGATTTTGGGCCTACCCCCCAGTTGAGAGATAGATTTCATCATAGACTTGATGCCGGTTACTCGACCGATAGCACATTCACTGTACCGTATGGCTCCAGCGGAAATGAGGGAGTTACGGGATCAGATAGAACAACTGTTAGGTGAGGGTTTCATTCGTAGGAGCACCTCACCTTGGGGATCTCCAGTGTTGTTTGTGAAGAAGAGAGACGGTTCACTGAGGTTATGCGTGGATTACCGGGAGCTGAACAAGGTCACGATACGAAACAAATATCCATTGCCTAAAATTGATGACCTGTTCAATCAACTGAGAAGAGGAACCTTCTTTTCGAAGATAGATTTGAGATTGGGATACCATCAACTACGAATTAGGGAGCAGGATGTGTCGAAGACTACTTTCTTGACGAGATATGGGTCCTATGAGTTCAGAGTCATGCTGTTTGGGCTGACAAATGCTCCATCTGTATTCATGGACTTGATGAACCGAGTGTTTAGAGAGTTCTTGGATTAGTTTGTCATCGTTTTCATAAATGACATCCTGATATATTCACACACTGAGGAGGAGCATGCCGAGAACTTGAGGTAGATTCTTCAAAATCTACGAGAGCATCAGTTGTATGATAAGTATGAGAAGTGCGAATTCTTGTTACGGGAGGTACTATTTTTGGGCCATCTTGTGTCGAAATTGGGAATATCGGTTGACTCGAGCAAAGTTTCGGTGGTGTGGGAGTGGAAAGATCCCACGACACTGACGGAAATGCATAATTTCATGGGGTTAGCCGGGTATTATAGGAGATTCATCCCAGGATTTTCGAAGATAGAGGGTCCATTGACGAATCTGACTCGGAAGGGAATTCTGTATGTTTGGGATGACGCTTGTCAATTGGCTTTTGATGAGCTGAAAGATAAGTTGGCTTCGGCGCCAGTTCTTGCTTTTCCCAATTCGAGAGTAGAGTATCTGGTGTACACTGACGCCTCTTTACGGGGACTCGAGGGAGTACTTCAGCAGGAGGAGAAGGCTATAACTTTTACCTCCCGCAAGCTAAAGCCTCACGGAAGGAATTACCCCACCCACGACCTAGAGCTAGTAGCGTTCGTTTTTGCATTGAGGATTTGGAGACATTACTTGTTGGGGGAGAAGTTTTGCTTGTTCACAGACCAAAAGTCACGGCAGTACTTGTTCACTCAGCGAGAGATGAATATGCATCAACACAAATGGTTGGATTTTATAAAAGACTACCAGTTCGAGATACAGTACCATCCTGGAAAGGCTAACATGGTTGCTGATGCGTTAAGCTATAGACTGGTGGGAGATGTAGCGAACGTCTGGAAAGCGAAGTGGAAAGAGTTGGGTCACCAGGACATGGTAGCCCGTTCCTTTGTATCTATCATGAAAGTCACACCAGAGATTGTTATGAGGGTGACACAGGCATAGTTAGCGAATTCGTTTTGTCAGGAATAGATTGTACGGGTTTTAGATGAGGGTACTGAGTCCTACTCAGTATGTTCTGATGGAGGTTTGAGGTTTAATGGGAGATTGGTGCTCCCAGAAGGAGAAGACTTACGTCATGCAATGATGACACAGTCTCACGGGTCCAGATTTGTGGTACATCCCAGAGGAGAAAGATGTACTAGGATATGAGGTGGAAGTACTGGTGGAGTGGGATAAAGAAGGACATTTCTGAGTTCATGTCCAAGTGTTCTACTTGCCAGATGGTAAAGGTAGACCACTAGACACCATCGGGGTTACTTTAGCCATTGGAGATACCTACGTGGAAGTTGGAGAGTATTTCCATGGACTTCATTACTGGGCTGCCTACATCAAAGTGGGGTCACGATTCCATATGGGTTATAGTGGATCGATTGACCAAGGGGGCTCATTTTTTTCCAGTATGGACAGACTATACCACGAGCCAGTATGCACAGTTGTTCATTACCGAGGTTGTTAGGCTACATGGGGTGCCCCTGGGTATTGTGTCTGATAGAGACAAAAAAAATTTGTCGCGCTTCTAGGAAAGCTTTTAAGAGGCCATGGGTACAAAGTTGAGATTGAGTTCAGCTTATCACCCACACACAGATGGACAAACAGAGCGTACTAATCAGGTGTTGGAGGATATGCTAAGCATGTGTGTCCTTGATTTTGGAGGAGGATGGGGGTCGTATCTTCCACCGGTGGAGTTTGCTTACAATAACTCCTACCAGCTCACGATCGACATGGATCCATTTGAGGCATTGTATGATAAGCCTTGTCGTTCTCCCACTTGTTGGCTAGAGGTGGGGAAAACAAATTGCACGTACCTGAGGTGATTCAGGAAAATTCAGCGAGGATTGAGCTCATTAGGAGTCACATTCGGGTAGCATGGGAGAGACAAAAGAGCTACACTAATGCGAAGTGATTTTTCTGAGAGTTTAGAGTCGGGTACCAAGTATTACTGATGTATCTCCTATGAGAGGAGTAATGAGGTTTGGAAAGAAGGGGAAGTTGGCTTTGAGGTACGTGGGACCATTTCCCATTATCGAGAGGATTGGTCCGGTGGAATACAGATTGGGGTTGCCAAAGCATTTGCACCACATTCACGATGTGTTCCACATCTCGTCATTGAGACGATATCTTTGAGATGACATGGCCCATACTCACATCGTGATAGAGGAGATTGATTTACACCCCGACATATCTTAAGAGGAGAGACTAGTGGGTATCCTAGACCATAATGCGAGGAAATTGAGGTCGAAGGTAGTCCCACTTGTACGGGTTCAGTGGGAGCATCATAATGTGTAGGAATCCACTTGGGAGTTGAGGTAGATATGCGCGAAAAATATCCAGATTTATTTTTACCATGTATGCCTTATTTTCCGAATTTTGGGACAAAATTCCGTTATTAGGGGGGAAGTATGTAATACCTCGTATTTTTATGACTTTTAAATTTGGAGGTTCATTAAATTTATATTGAGATATTAATTTAATATTAATTCAGAAATTATTTTAAATATTTACTAGCGAGATGAGAGTTAGTAATTATTGGAAATTTATTGAATAATCGAATTTATTAAAATAATCATGAGTGTATAATTTCATAATAGTGGAAATTAAATCGGGACGCGCCTATATCATATCGGGATTAAATTATTATTGTTAAAAGTGAATAAATTTTAAGTCACGTGTATGGTCATTTCGAGTGCGCCAATGTGTTCGAAAGGGTCGAGATAGTCAAAATAAAGTACCCGAGGATTTAGTTTGGGTCTCGGGGCATTTTTAAGCCTAATTGACATCCCGGGAGGGCATTATAGACATTTTGTATCTTTGGGCAATTAAACGCACAAATTTCCTAAGGATATATCATCCTTTAGGAGTTGTCTTCTAGGGTTAACAAACCCAAAATCAAAGAACGACCATTAGAGAAGAAGTTGGAGAGCTTTCCAAGCAACTCAAGATCAAAGACTCACCCGTTTGCACCGCCACCACCACCAAAATGTAGATCGCGTGATAAGGAATGCAACCATACCTCTTTCTTCCACAAATCAGAAACTCATATTCCAGGCAAGTATCTATCTTGCTCTATTTTTAGTTAATGTTTCAATCATTTTAGCCTATGGTTTTCATGGAATAAATTAATATTTTTGAGACGTAAAATCATATTTTGTAGAGGAAGTAGACATATTCTCGACATCTAAATCACATGTAGAGGATAAGCCACGAATTTGTATGGATTTAGAAGCATGTAATATGGAAAAGAATTGGAAGAATGTAAATTAAAAGAAAAATTATGGTTCTTGAAGTTCATGTCAATTTTACTCCATTAAATCGTTATACTTGATGAATTCGGACATATTTTACGTAGAAAATCATGTAGTTAGGTATATAGTACTTGTAGTATTGTTGTTTGGGAGTTTAGGGATCGTTAATGGATATTTGGTTGAGGTTAGAGAGGTAAACCCATAATTGGACAATGGCAGGTTTCGTCATAACTTCTTGATCGATCGATCGATCGATTAAGAACATTGATCGATCGACGATCGATCGATCGACACCATTCCTCGATCGATCGATCCCTCCTGGAAAACAGCGTATTTTTATTATTTTTGTTTAAGCCGGTTAAAATGTGTAGGAACCCTTGATTATTAATTTTTTATCATAATGGGATATAGAGAAGAGCAGTAGGGTCTAGGTGGACTCCGTTGACTGAAAATGTAATGTAGGATGAAATTATGGGTTAACGGGGAGTTATTCACACATACGAAATCAGGGGTACATTTGATAAAAGATTGAGACTCGTAAGTAAGTTAGACAAGAAGGTAAGTGAGAGTGCCTACTGAAATTATACTTAGGGAGATATAATACTCCGATAGATGAGAAGTAAGTGTGGAGTAACTTATATATGAGAATAAAAATGACGAGTTTGTTATGCGAGAAAATCGAGTAAAATATGCTAAGAACGGATAATTATAATTATGGGTCGTGGGCGCACCTAATTTAGAAATGTGAATATTTATATATATATATATGATAATGTGATTTTGCATATATTATATATCTGTGTAAAAATCATACCCAAGCTACTTTCTATCACGGGCGTTTTCGCGTCGGGACAGTCTTATCTCGATTGGGCCTTTATGAGGGATAACGACTTGTACCCTAGAAGATAGTATCCTTGATACATGATATTTGAGTGATAGTCATATGGTCTTAGGAGACGTGAGGGTATGTGCTGACCTCTTAGTGACTTGGAAATATACTTCGCCTCCAATTGTATGTGTTTAATGTTAATACAATTCGAGGGTGATTCAGAACTAGTATTTCCCTTAGTACGAGTGATACGGGGACTTGATAGCAGAGTATGCCAACACCATAGATTTTACATGGGGTGCAGTTAGTATATATATTATATGAGTGACTAATATATATATATATATATATATATATATATATATATATATATATATATATATATACTTAAGTATAGGAACTTTCTGCTATGCATAAAAGTAGTTAAGTAATGAATAAATAGTCCAAATTCATTATAAGTGTTTGGGAATTGTATGACATCACTAGGTTATTTTAATATAACATAAGATATATGAGAGAGCTTAATTTTCAGAAATTAATTATCTTAGCCATAGTATTTATCGAAATGAAACCTTATGGGAAAGTTAAGTTAAAATAAACTTTTCAGATTAATAGTACGGTAGGCGTGCACGCTAGATAAGAGGTGAGAATTTCTCAAGAGAGTGTCGCATACTAATTGTGACACCCCGACTAATTAAATACCGGGTAGCTACTCCTTTATTAAATTAATACAAAATGCCAAGTTGGTTCAGTTAAGAGCATCACTGTCGAAAACATTTTTAATGATTACTAACCACCTAGTATTTAAAAAGTGAGTTTGCCAAATTTTAAGTAAACTCTGATTAACATGCAATAAGAGGATAATGAAAGAATAACAACCATTCACCATAACTAAGCAATAGAATAATCAACAAAATAATAAGTCCGAAAGAAAACTCCTCACAACAATCTCACAACTGAACAAAGTAAAACAATGTAACCTGAATTAATTACATGCCAAAAGTCTGAAAATCTGAAATAGGAAATGTTTCTAATTGAAATGGGCGCCATGCCCTACAACTGATGAAATCTGAATAGAGTCAAGATAGATGAACCATCTACTAGCAAAGTCCTGTAACTTCCACAAGCAGCTACAGCTCGTAACCTGAATGAAAATCCTATGCATGGTGTCCTTGTGGCTGGGCACCTAAAATGGTTTTTACAAAAAGTAGATTTGAAAGCAAACGGGTCAGAGCCCGAAAGTGGAGAGTATTTTAAAATAGCAAGTGCTTTAAAAACATTAAAACAATGAATGCAAAATACATGTTAGGACGTTCACTCACATGAAATACTCACCTCTCGTCTAATTTGTGCACTCCTAACGTACCGTACCCATCTAAGTAACATAGAAATCTAACCAAACCATAATAAGTTCTACCCCTTACTACTTGATTCATATTATGCATTCTAGCGTTATCAACTAAATGGAGAGCTTTACTTAAACTCGGATTCTCGATTATTAGCAATACAATTCATTACAGATTACCCCTTTATAGTTACTCAAAGCGTTTCCGTATTTATACTCACAATACCAACATGAAAGTTCTCATTAATTTAAGTGTATATTAGCCACGCCATAAATATACAATACAAGCACCCGAGACTAAGATGCGGTGCACACATACTCTGCTATCCATCCCGGAACATCACGTACATAAGGATCACGCATTCCGAATCTCTCAAAAATCGTTCTCAGATAATAGCAAATCACAAACAATGGAGGCGAACACAGTCACATCACATGGGTCACGCACATACCTACGCTCCCATGATCAGCAGACTTATTAACATCCCAATAAGTCCTTCCCTGACCTATGTTCTCGAGGTACCAATCTGAATCTGGGCAACACAACGATTAGAAGGCCCTAAGCGAACGTAAACCTCCCGTGATAGCAAGTATGGTAGGTATGTCATACACATAAAATCATATACATATACTAAGTATGCACACATCTTAGTAATCACCATAATTTATTTTTAGTACACTTCTCATTCTCGTACTGACTTATAATGTTACACAATTCACATGTTCCCAGTTAATTCAATTATTTAGGCCGTCAAAAATTCTCTCATCGTAATAGTCACTCACGTCCTATTCCACAATTTCCGTTCAATTCAAATCACACTTCTATGTTTTACTCCTCAACACGTCCCAAATATCCCAACTATAACAATTTATCATCAAGGGAATGTTATCTCTACTATTAAACAAGATTACGGGACACGCGAAATCAAAACAGGCCAAAATGGCCTAAACTATCAGCTCGTTAGAAGTCTGGTTCGAACGAGAGTTCGTTCGAACGAACTGGGCATCTAACGAGATCTGGTTCGAACGAAAGGCATCGAACTAACATCCCTCTCGTTAGAAGGCAAACTGTCAACTCGTTAGAAGCTCGTTCGAACGAGCTCGTTCGAACAACCTAGGCAGGTCTTCTAACGAGAGGCCAGTTTCGAGCCCAGATTTTCCCTTTTTCGTTTTTCCATCTTTTCTTCACAACTAATCCCATATAAAAATCGTCCCAACATTATTTTAAGGTTTCTAATCTATACCAAACAATCGTAGGTCATAATTAAATAAATATATAGGGCCAAATCTTCCTAAACATCATCAAATCATTAATTCCCCTCATTTATCCCCAAATCCCATGAACATGAACCCTAAAATTTTAAAGTCACCAATGGGTATAATTAAATCCGTTTTTGTTTCATACCAGATATATTATCATCAGAATAATCACCTAAATACAATTCTACATGCAATTCCTCATCAAAAAGTAAGTTCCAATTCCAATTTAAATGGTTTTTTTATCAATCTCCGAACAACAATGAAATTTCAGAAATGTCTAAGCATGGATAAAACATTCAATGCTATTAACGAAATTTAAACCACTTGCCTTATGTCTTTCTATGATTTTGATGTTGAATTGATGAATTATTCTCTCTCTCTCTGCAGGATTTCCCCTCTCTTTTCTCTCTACAAGCTCTTCTTCTCCAAGGTGACAATGGTGGCTAGGGTTTTCCTTAGGAAACTCTTGGGAACTAATTCTAATAACCCCCGTAGCCCATTAGGTCATAAGGTGTAGTTAGTGGGTTTAGTGGGTAATTACCAAATCATATTTTTATTTCCTAATTTTCGTTGGTTTTTATTCCCAAAAATCTAAAATTACCAAACTGCCCTTATACGTTGCCGGCATGACCTAAAAATGCCTCGGGACCCAAACTAAATCCCCGGCTAGTGTTTTCTGACTATTTCGACCCTTCCAGACGCGTTGGCGCAGTCAAAATGACCATACGGTTAATAGAATTAAAATTCACTTTTTAATTAAATAATAATATTCCTGACGCGACTGTCACACGCGTCTCAACAAAATTTCCAAATTGCCGTATTTCAATCTCACGACAAGTTTCATAGTTCAATATCATATATGGCCATATATACTCATTAAAATCAAATACCAACTCGCATCTCGCTAGTATTTTTATCCGGATTAATTTCCAATTAATACCCATTTAATTCAATTAATCCCATAAATAAATATCATAAAAATACGGGGTATTACATACTTCCCCCCTAATAACATAATTTCGTCCCGAAATTCGGAACTAGAAAGTACCTGGTAAGAACAACTCTGGATAACGTTCGCGCATCTCATCCTCGCGCTCCCATGTGGACTCCTCGACATTATGATGTCGCCACTGAACACGCACTAACGGGACAATCTTTGACCGCAGTTTCCGCTCACTTCGGTCCAAAATAACAATTGTCCCCTCCTCGTAGGAGCTATCAGGCTGGAGATCGATGTCCTCCAAAGAAATTTGAGAATGAGTCAAATCGTCTCTAAGATATTTCCTTAGCGAGGAAATATAAAACACATCGTGAATCCGATGCAAATGCTCCGGTAACCCAAGTCTATACGCAACCGGCCCAATCCGCTCAATAATAGGAAATGGTCCCACATATCTCGGTGCCAACTTCCTGTGACACCCCGCCTAATTAAATACCGGGCGATTACTCCTTTATTAAATTAAATCAAGGTGAACAGTTTGGTTCATTCTTAGCATCACTGTCGTAAAAAGAAACTTTCCAATTAACACCCTAAATAATTAAGCTAAGTGTCAAAACCAATTTTAAACATTAACTTCCAAATTTTATTTAAAGAAAAGATTTATTGAATTTATTAACAAAGCTCAATGAATAAGATTCACACCACAAGAAACTGGAACGAAAGAATTCAATATATAAAACATTCATCAACGAATGTCAACATGCGAGAAAATAAAGTAATACATCCGTCCTGAACAAAAATCCCAAAATAACGAACTAGGGAATAACTGAAATAACAATGTCCCAACATAAAGAAATAATGGAAAGGGCTACACATGCCCATCTGAATGAAAATGCTAGGAGTGGATCTGAATGAACGAAGTCGTCTAATCAAAAGACCTGCAACTCCCACCTAAGCTGCAGCACGTTCCTTCCAAAAGATCCTAAGCAAGACGCCCCTGTGGCTGGACACCTGAAATACATACACATATATATATACAAGGGGGAGATGGAGAGATAAAACGGGTCAGAGCCCGAAAGTGTGTATGATTTAAAATTAGTTTAGCAAGTATTTAAATTGATACAGGCCAATGCAATAACATAATAGTTCGACACTCTCTTGAGAAATTCTCACCTCTCTTCTAGAGTGCACGCCTATTGTACTAACCTTCCCCAAATGGTTTAACTTAACATATTATCATACTAACCTTCCCAATAATTTAGTTTATCTTAACTTACTCATAAGTTTTAAAAAAACCGAACAATGTCAACGTGTGAAAAGGTTACTTTCAAAGTGTAGCACAACTCTCGTTTTAGCTTCATTAATTTATAAATTTTCCCAGTGTCATATTATACTCTCATAAAACAAGTATTTCCAATCTTATTCATCAAACATGACTTACTTACCAAATCACAGTAGGTAGTTCCAAGTTTCAGAACTTCATATATATTAAATACTCGTGTATTATATATATTCTAATGGCACCCCACATAAAAATTATGGTGCGGGCATACTCTGCTATCCAATCCCCGTATCAATCGTACTAAGGGGAGTACAAGTTCGGAATCACTCTCGAACTGTATCAATACAAACACAAACAATATTGAGGCGAAGTATAGTTTCCAAGTCCAAGAGGTCAGCACATACCCTCGCGTCTCTTAGGACCGTGACTACCGATTCGATAGCCTGTACCTAGGATTCCTATCTTCTAGGGTACGAATCAATATCCCCCGTAAGGCAACACAGGATAAGACCGTCCCAGCGCGGTAACCTCAGGGATAGCAAGTAGCGCGGGTACGTTTTCCACATGTATATAATATATGCACACACAATCATATAAATATACTACTTCCACCATATTAATATAGGTCACTCTCGTTACCCATAATTACAACATTTATCCTTAATTTCACATTATTAGTATTACGCATAAGATTTCATCTCTAACCTTAACTCGAAGGGTTTTCTCACTAGTTATGGAACACTCATGGGTTCTATCCATCCAAGTAACAAATTCAGTAGGTTGACATCTATTCACTATCGTAGGTATTCGTCATAATCCCTCACTTGAAATACGTAGTTCGTCATTCCTTAATTAATTAACCCTAAAACACAATAATCATTTCATAATAAAGTTCTCAACACTTAATCATATGTCCTACTGATCTCTCCTATATCCCAAAACATTTTATTTAATATTCCCAAGGATTATTCCATGATAAATTAATTCAACTAATTAAACATGGGGAAATAAGAGGCTGCCAGGAAGGGTCGATCGATCGACGGCTGGGGCTCGATCGATCGAACCTTCGATCGATCGACGCTCTAGGGTCGATCGATCGATCAAGCAGGTCTGCGAAAATTCTGCAGAGTTGCAGTTGCGGGTTTCACCAAAGTTCTTCATTAAAATTCATATTTTCCAACCCTAATCGTCCCAAAACTTATACCACAAACATAATAACATATTACCATATGTTTCTAACGTTAAGCATGCGTATAACCATCATTAAACATGATTAAACAACCTAAAATCTCATCTAATCATCAAGAACCCTAAGTTTTCTTAACTTCTGTTCTAATCAGTTTTTCTCCAGAATTTCCTTCTACATAATCATCAAAATTCGTGGGTTAATCATCTACATCATATAAGACTTACAGAATATGGTTTTAATCTTTTCTACATGCAAATTCCTATCAAAAAGTGGGGTTTTCTTCCATAGATTATACTCCTAATCATTCCTAACTAATATGAATATTGCACCAACGAAAATACGCAAGTTAAACACTTGCCTGGGATTTCAGAGGTCTGGTTTCCTGCTGGTATTGGTGTGGTTGCGTTCTCCTCCTCGCGATCTACGCGTTGGCGGTGACGGCGGTGCAAACGGTGGTGTTTTGGCCTTGAATCTCCTTGAAAGGTCTCTCCTCTCTTCTCTAATGGCCGTTCTAGGATTTTTTAGGTTCTAACCCTAAAAGGCTAACTTAACCAGCTGATAAAGGCTGCTAAAATTCGTGGGTTTACTTACCCTATTTTGTAAAATGACCAAAATGCCCTCCCGGGTCACTAATTAGGCCTAAAAAACACCCCGAGACTCAAACTAAACCCCCGGGTACACTTTTCTGACTATCTCGACCCTTCCGGACGCGTTGGCGCACTCAAAACGACCATACGAACAACTTATAAAATATTCACTTTTATAAATTAATAATTAATCCCGACGCGACACGGGCGCGTCCCGACTAAAATTCCCAAAACTGACATTTCATTCACTCGTGACATTTACTATAAACAATATCATATATTACTATGCTCATAAGTAATATTCAACAATTTCATATAATTACTAACTCACGTCACGTCAATAATTATAACATAATTAATTTCCGGATTTTTATTAAATAATACACTCTCATTAAATTTAATAAATCCCCCAAATTAATATAGCATAAAAATACGGGGTATTACATACTTCCCCCCTAATAACGGAATTTCGTCCCGAAATTCGGAAAATAAGGCATACCTGGTAAAAATTACTCTGGATATCTCTCACGCATATCTGCCTCACGCTCCCAAGTGGATTCCTCCACATTATGATGTTCCCACTGGACCCCCACAAGTGGAACTATCTTCGACCTCAATCTCCTCTCACTATAGTCTAGGATAGCCACCGGTCTCTCCTCGTAAGAACTATCAGGCTGTAAATCGATCTCATCTATCGCGATGTGAGTATGGTCCATATCATCTCGAAGGTATCGTCTCAACGACGAGATGTGAAATACATCGTGAATGCGATGTAAATGTTCTGGCAGTCCCATCGGTATGCAACTGGCCCGATCCTCTCAATGATAGGGAATGGTCCCACGTACCTCGGAGCCAACTTTCCCTTCTTCCCGAACCTCATCACTCCTTTCATAGGAGACACATGCAGTAACACTTGGTCTCCCACGTTAAACTCCCTGAAGAACCGTATCGCATCGGCGTAGCTCTTCTGCCTATCTTGGGCTACTCGAATGCGACTCCTGATCATCTCAATCCTCCCAGAGGTCTCCTGAATTACCTCTGGTCCTAACAACTTGTTATCCTCCACCTCAAGCCAACAAGTTGGGGAATGACAAAGCGTGCCATACAAAGCCTCAAATGGAGTCATGCCAATCGTGAACTGATAGGAGTTATTATAAGCAAACTCTACCAGTGGAAGATGTGGCTCCCAACCTCTTCCAAAATCAAGAACACACATGCATAGCATATCCTCTAACATCTGATTAGTACGCTCTGCCTGTCCGTCTGTCTATGGGTGATAAGCTGAACTCAACCTCAACTCAGTACTCATAGCTTTCTGAAAGCTTTCACAAAAACGTGACACGAAAATCTTGTCTCTATCGGACACAATATTCAGGGGCACCCCGTGTAATCTGATAATTTCAGCGATGAACAACTGAGCATACTGACCCGTGGTATAATCTGTATGCACTGGCAGAAAATGAGCCACCTTGGTCGAACGGTCTACAATCACCCAGATCGAATCGTGGCCCCTCTTTGATTTAGGCAACCCTGTAATGAAGTCCATGGAAATGCTCTCCCACTTCCACATGGGTACTTCCAATGGCTGAAGCAATCCTGATTGTTTCTGGTGGTCCACCTTAACCAGCTGGCAGGTAGAACACTTGGACACAAACTCAGCAATGTCCTTCTTTATCCCTCTCCACCAGTATTGCCGCCTCATATTCTGGTACATCTTATCGCCTCCCGGATGTACTGCAAATCGGGACCCATGAGAATGAGTCATTACTTCATGACGTAACTCTGCACCTTCTGGAACCACCAATCTCCCATTAAACTGCAAACCTCCATCAGAACTAACAGAATAGGACTCAGCACCCTCGGCTAGAAGTCGCACAATCTGCTCCTGGAAAAATGGGTTTGTGGTCTGAGCTTGTATCACCCTCGTAACAATCTCGGGTGTGACAGTTATAACGGATCCGAAAGAACGGGCTACTGCGTCCTGGTGACCCAACTCTTTCCACTTAGCTCTCCAATTGTTCACAACATCCTCTACCAGTCTACGGCTCAACGCATCAGCAACTACGTTGTATTTCCCCGGATGATACTGTATATCGAACTGGTAATCTTCCACAAACTCTAACCACCTGCGCTGACGCATATTCAGCTCTCGCTGAGTGAACAAGTACTGCAGTGATTTATGGTCTGTGAACAAACGGAATTTCTCTCCCAATAGATAGTGTCTCCATATCCGCAATGCAAATACGACCGCTGCTAACTCCAGGTCGTGGGTGGGGTAATTCTTCTCATGCGGCTTAAGCTTGCAGGAAGCAAAAGCTATAGCCTTCTCCTCCTGCTGGAGCACACCTCCAAGTCCCCATAAAGACGCATCGGTGTAAACCAGGTACTCCACACCCGGCTTCGGTAACGCAAGGACTGGTGCTGAAGTAAGTTTGTCTTTCAGCTCATCGAAAGCCAATTGACCAGCGTCATCCCAACCATATGGTACCCCTTTGCGAGTCAAATATGTCAATGGACCCGTTATTTTGGAGAATCCCCGAATGAATCTCCTGTAGTATCCGGCTAACTCCAAGAAACTACGCACTTCTGTCGGTGTCGTGGGCTGTCCCCACTCCCTCACCGCTGACACTTTGCTCGGGTCAACTGCAATCCCCTGCTCAGAAACAATACGGCCCAAGAACTGTACTTCTTGCAACCAAAATCCACACTTCTCGTACTTAGCATACAACTGATGCTCTCGTAAAGTCTAAAGAACCCGCCTCAAGTGCTCGACATGCTCCTACTCGGAATGGGAATATATCAAAATGTCATCTATGAAAACGATGACAAATTGATCCAAGGACTCTCTGAATACTCGGTTCATCAAGTCCATGAAAATGGCTGGAGCATTTGTGAGTCCGAACGGCATCACCCGGAACTCATAAGACCCATATCTCGTCAAGAAAGCAGTCTTCGAAACATCCTACTCCCTAATACGTAGCTGATGGTACCCCGACCTCAGATCTATCTTCGAAAAGGAGGTTGCTCCCCTCAGCTGGTCGAACAGATCATCGATTCGAGGCAACGGATATTTATTCCGTATCGTGACCTTATTCAACTACCGGTAGTCCACGCACAATCTCAGTGAACCATCTCTCTTCTTTACAAATAATACTGGAGCGCCCCAAGGTGAGGTACTTCTACGAATGAAGCCCTGACCTAATAGCTGCTCAATCTGATCTCGTAGCTCTCGCATCTGTGCCGGAGTCATACGGTACGGTGCACGTGCTATAGGTCTCGTATCCGACAATAAATCTATAACGAAGTCTATCTCACGACTGGGCGGTAGGCCTGGTATCTCCTGAAACACGTCGGAATACTCCCTAACAACTGGGATCGAATCCAAAGGAATCACAACCTCCTTAGAGGTATCCTCTTCTATGTAATACAAATGAGTGGTCGAGCCTCCCTCTGGGTGAGGCATCGCCACTACAAACATCTCTTGCCCGGGAATGGCAAAAGTAATGCTCCCACCGAAGCAATCAATCATGGCTCTATAAGCTGCGAGCCAATCCATACCAATAATAACATCGTGCTCATGCATGTCTAAAACTAACATGTACGCAGGTAATACCAGACTACCGATCTCTATCCTCACTCCCCGGCATGTAAAGAAAATAAGTGACCCACTCCCCAATGGTGAGTCTACACACGTCACTGTGCTCTCAGCTGTGACTAATAACCCTAAGGTATTAGCAAAATGAGTAGCTAAAAAGTAGTACATTGCCTCAATATCAAACAAAACTCGATCCATAGTTTCATGTATAGAAAACATACCCTCAATCGCGGGTGGTGCCTGTGGAGCTACTGGCTCGAGGATGTTATGGACACGTCCGCCCTGTAGCTTTCTCTGCTGAACTGAGGCTGTTGGAAAAGGTGGCGGAGTTGGCTTCTGAGGTACATTGTCAGCACATTTCTGTCGTGGGGTCCTATTCCTCTCTGGACAATTTTGACGCCTATGGCCATTCCTGCCACATTGGAAACACCTCCCCCGAAACTGCTTTCCTTCCTTACGGTATTGACTAGCCTCTCTTTTTCCCTGGTCTTGCTGGCCTTGAGGGGAAATCTGCAGAAAAACTATGTCAGGGCGAGGACAATCCATCCATTTGTGACCCGGTTGTACATATTTATAGTAGAGTTTCGAAATTCTTTGTCGGTCAGGTTGTAGTTTATCCCCAGTCTGATTCAGACAAGATTTACGTTTGTGGTCCTCCATTCCACAACCGAAACACCTCTTGGTGATTTCATTATGAACCTGGCTTCGTTGTCCCTGACACTTTTGTCTCTGTACATAAATCTCGTTACTACTGGAACTGACTCTATCTTGATTGTTTTGTTGTCGCAGATTCGGTGCCTTCGCACAATTCTCAACGTCAGTCACATACACTAGGTTAACCTCTCTAGGTCTTTTGCCTCCTTTAAGTTATAGGCTGTGTTCTTGGTATTGTAGAACTGCAGTGGTAACTGCTTGTGCCACGATACTTGCTAACTCGGAAGTTGATACTCTCCCTGGGGATACCTGAGGTGTGAGTCGATCTTGCTCGATGACTCCCTTAACCGTCTTAGCTAGTTCTCCTTGACGATCCATCTAAAAATTTAAGTAAATTTGGATGAGTTCATCATTCAAATAAACAAATCGCAGAAGCACGAATTCCCAAAGTATAGAGATGAGCACAACATTCCTAGTATTAGGGCTCTATTTCAAAGAAAGCAACGCTGAACGCATAATAAGCCGCACAGATCCTAAAGGACACTAGAACTTGATGCTCTGATACCACCTGTGACACCCCGCCTAATTAAATACCGGGCAATCACTCCTTTATTAAATTAAATCAAGGTGAACAGTTTGGTTCATTCTTAGCATCACTGTCGTAAAAAGAAACTTTCTAATTAACACCCTAAATAATTAAGCTAAGTGTCAAAACCAATTTTAAACATTAACTTCCAAATTTTATTTAAAGAAAAGATTTATTGAATTTATTAACAAAGCTCAATGAATAAGATTCACACCACAAGAAACTGGAACGAAAAAAATCAATATATAAAACATTCATCAACGAATGTCAACATGCGAGAAAATAAAGTAATACATCCGTCCTGAACAAAAATCCCAAAATAACGAACTAGGGAATAACTGAAATAACAATGTCCCAACATAAAGAAATAATGGAAAGGGCTACACATGCCCATCTGAATGAAAATGCTAGGAGTGGATCTGAATGAACGAAGTCGTCTAATCAAAAGACCTACAACTCCCACCTAAGCTGCAGCGCGTTCCTTCCAAAAGATCCTAAGAAAGACGCCCCTGTGGCTGGGTACCTGAAATACATACACATATATATATATACAAGGGGGAGAGGGAGAGATAAAACGGGTCAGAGCCCGAAAGTGTGTATGATTTAAAATTAGTTTAGCAAGTATTTAAATTGATACAGGACAATGCAATAACATAATAGTTCGACACTCTCTTGAGAAATTCTCACCTCTCTTCTAGAGTGCACGCCTATCGTACTAACCTTCCCCAAATGGTTTAACTTAACATATTATCATACTAACCTTCCCAATAATTTAGTTTATCTTAACTTACTCATAAGTTTTAAAAAAACCGAACAATGTCAACGTGTGAAAAGGTTACTTTCAAAGTGTAGCACAACTCTCGTTTTAGCTTCATTAATTTATAAAGTTTCCCAGTGTCATATTATACTCTCATAAAACAAGTATTTCCAATCTTATTCATCAAACATGACTTACTTACCAAATCACAGTAGGTAGTTCCAAGTTTCAGAACTTCATATATATTAAATACTCGTGTATTATATATATTCTAATGGCACCCCACATAAAAATTATGGTGCGGGCATACTCTGCTATCCAATCCCCGTATCAATCGTACTAAGGGGAATACATGTTCGGAATCACTCTCGAACTGTATCAATACAAACACAAACAATATTGAGGCGAAGTATAGTTTCCAAGTCCAAGAGGTCAGCGCATACCCTCGCGTCTCTTAGGACCGTGATTACCGATTCGATAGCCTGTACCTAGGATTCCTATCTTCTAGGGTACGAATCAATATCCCCCGTAAGGCAACACAGGATAAGACTGTCCCAGCGCGGTAACCTCAGGGATAGCAAGTAGCGCTGGTACGTTTTCCACATGTATATAATATATGCACACACAATCATATAAATATACTACTTCCACCATATTAATATAGGTCACTCTCGTTACCCATAATTACAACATTTATCCTTAATTTCACATTATTAGTATTACGCATAAGATTTCGTCTCTAACCTTAACTCGAAGGGTTTTCTCACTAGTTATGGAACACTCATGGGTTCTATCCATCCAAGTAACAAATTCAGTAGGTTGACATCTATTCACTATCGTAGGTATTCGTCATAATCCCTCACTTGAAATACGTAGTTCGTCATTCCTTAATTAACTAACCCTAAAACACAATAATCATTTCATAATAAAGTTCTCAACACTTAATCATATGTCCTACTGATCTCTCCTATATCCCAAAACATTTTATTTAATATTCCCAAGGATTATTCCATGATAAATTAATTCAACTAATTAAACATGGGGAAATAAGAGGCTGCCAGGAAGGGTCGATCGATCGACGGCTGGGGCTCGATCGATCGAACCTTCGATCGATCGACGCTCTAGGGTCGATCGATCGATCAAGCAGGTCTGCGAAAATTCTGCAGAGTTGCAGTTGCGGGTTTCACCAAAGTTCTTCATTCAAATTCATATTTTCCAACCCTAATCGTCCCAAAACTTATACCACAAACATAATAACATATTACCAGATGTTTCTAACGTTAAGCATGCGTATAACCATCATTAAACATGATTAAACAACCTAAAATCTCATCTAATCATCAAGAACCCTAAGTTTTCTTAACTTCTGTTCTAATCAGTTTTTCTCCAGAATTTCCTTCTACATAATCATCAAAATTCGTGGGTTAATCATCTACATCATATAAGACTTCCAGAATATGGTTTTAATCTTTTCTACATGCAAATTCCTATCAAAAAGTGGGGTTTTCTTCCATAGATTATACTCCTAATCATTCCTAACTAATATGAATATTTCACCAACGAAAATACGCAAGTTAAACACTTGCCTGGGATTTCAGAGGTCTGGTTTCCTGCTGGTATTGGTGTGGTTGCGTTCTCCTCCTCGCGATCTACGCGTTGGTGGTGACGGCGGTGCAAACGGTGGTGTTTTGGCCTTGAATCTCCTTGAAAGGTCTCTCCTCTCTTCTCTAATGGCCTTTCTAGGATTTTGTAGGTTCTAACCCTAAAAGGCTAACCTAACCAGCTGATAAAGGCTGCTAAAATTCGTGGGTTTACTTACCCTATTTTGTAAAATGACCAAAATGCCCTCCCGGGTCACTAATTAGGCCTAAAAAACACCCCGAGACTCAAACTAAACCCCCGGGTACACTTTTCTGACTATCTCGACCCTTCCGGACGCGTTGGCGCACTCAAAATAACCATACGAACAACTTATAAAATATTCACTTTTATAAATTAATAATTAATCCCGACGCGACACGGGCGCGTCCCGACTAAAATTCCCAAAACTGCCATTTCATTCACTCATGACATTTACTATAAACAATAGCGTATATTACTATGCTCATAACTAATAATCAACAATTTCATATAATTACTAACTCACGTCACGTCAATAATTATAACATAATTAATTTCCGGATTTTTATTAAATAATACACTCTCATTAAATTTAATAAATCCCCCAAATTAATATAGCATAAAAATATGGGGTATTACACTTCCCTTTCTTCCCGAAACGCATAATCCCCTTCATAGGAGATACTCTGAGCAAAACCTGGTCCCCCACTTCAAATTCCCCGAAGGACCTCTTCGCATCAGCATAGCTCTTCTGCATGTCCTGAGCTACCCGAATGCGACTCCGTATCAGCTCTATCCTTGCCGAAGTATCCTGAATCACTTCCGGCCCAAGTAGTTTGTTGTCCCCCACCTCCAACCAACATGCTGGGGAACGACAAGGTCTACCGTAGAGCGCCTCAAATGGAGCCATGCCAATGGTGAACTGGTAGGAGTTGTTGTAATCAAACTCCACCAGTGGAAGATACTGCTCCCATCCACCTCCAAAATCATTGATGCACATACGCAACATGTCCTCCAATATCTGGTTTGTACGCTCGGTTTGCCCATCTGTCTGTGGGTGATACGCCGTACTCAACCGTAATTCCGTGCCCATGGCCTCCTGAAAACTTTCCCAAAACCGTGAAACAAATATATTGTCTCTGTCAGACACGATATTTAGGGGCACACCGTGAAGTCTCACTATCTCTGAAATAAAGAGCTGCGCATACTGTCCCGTAGTGTAGTCTGTCCTTACGGGTAGAAAATGAGCGACTCTGGACAACCTGTCCACAATCACCCAAATGGAGTCGTGACCCCTCTGTGACGTAGGCAACCCCGTGATAAAATCCATGGATATGCTCTCCCACATCCACATCGGGACCTCTAATGGCTGTAGAAGTCCTTTCGGTCTCTGATGATCCACTTTTACTAGCTGACAAGTGGCACATTTAGAAACAAACGCGGCAATATCTCTCTTCATCCCGTTCCACCAATACTGACGTCTCATATCTTGGTACATTTTGTCCCCACCGGGATGTACCGCGAACCGTGAGCCGTGCGACTCTGCCATCACCTTGTGTCGCAGTTCCTCCCCTTTCGGGACTACCAGTCTGCCATTAAAGCGTAATCCCCCGTCTGAGCTAACGGTACAGGACTCGGCTCCCTCTGCTAATAATCGAACTATCTGCTCCTGACAGAACGAGTCATCTGCTTGTGCCTTTACCACTCTTGTGACAATCTGTGGTGTAACAGTCATCATTGACATGAATGATCGTGCCACTGCATCCTGGTGTCCCAACTCCTTCCACTTGGCCTTCGACACCCCTGCCACCTCATCTACTGGCCTACGGCTCAACGCGTCTGCTACCACGTTAGGCTTCCCCGAGTGGTATTGGATATCAAACTGATAATCCTTCACGAACTCAAGCCACCTCCGTTGCCGCATATTCAACTCCTTCTACGTGAATAGGTACTGTAGGGACTTGTGGTCCGTGAACAATCGAAACTTCTCCCCCAAAAGATAATGTCTCCAAATCCGAAGGGCAAATACAACTGTCGCCAACTCCAAGTCATGAGTGGGGTAATTTTTCTCGTGAGGCTTTAGCTTACGGGAAGCATAAGCTATGGCCTGACTCTCCTGCTGCAACACACCTCCAAGTCCTTGCAAGGACGCATCGGTGTAGACTAGATACTCAACCCCCGGTCTTGGCAATGCTAACACAGGTGCTGAGGTCAACTTATCCTTCAACTCATCAAATGCCAACTAATAGGCATCACTCCAGATGAATGGCACACCCTTACGAGTCAGATGTGTCAAAGGACCCGCTATCTTCGAAAATCCCTGAATGAACCTCCTGTAGTATCCTGCTAGGCCCAAGAAACTACGGATCTCAGTTGGTGTCGTGGGCTGTCCCCACTCCCTCACCGCGGATACCTTCCCCGGATCAACAGATATCCCTCGGTCGAAAATAATGTGTCCCAAAAATTGGACCTCCTTCAGCCAAAACCCGCACTTCTCATATTTTGCAAATAGCTCATTCTGACGTAGCGTCGGCAAAACCTGCCTCAAATGCTCGGCGTGCTCCTCCTCCGTCTGGGAGTAAACCAGAATATCATCAATGAAGACAATGATGAACTGATCAAGGAACTCTCTGAACACCCTATTCATCAAGTCCATAAACACTGCTGGAGCGTTGGTCAAGACAAAAGGCATAACCCGAAACTCGTAAGAACCATATCTCGTTAAGAACGCAGTCTTTGAGACATCCTCCTCCCTGATACCCAACTGATGGTATCCCGATCCCAAATCAATCTTCGAGAAGAAAGAAGCTCCTCTCAACTGGTCGAATAAGTCATCGATTCGAGGCAACAGATATTTATTCCGTATCGTGACCTTATTCAACTCTCCGTAATCCACACACAACCTTAATGATCAATCCCTCTTCTTTACGAACAACACAGGGGCACCCCACGGTGAATTACTCCTCCGTATAAACCCCTGACCCAACAACTGCTCAATCTGATCCCGTAGCTCTCGCATCTCTGTCGGAGCCATACGGTACGGTGCGCGTGCTATAGGTCTCGTATCTGGTAATAAGTCTATGATAAAGTCTATCTCTCGACTGGGGGGTAGGCCTGGTATCTCCTGAAACATATCGGAATACTCCCTGAAAACTGGGATCGAATCTAAAGGAATCACAACCTCCTTAGAGGTATCCTCCTCTATGTAATACAAATGAGCGGTCGAGCCTCCCTCTGGGCCAGGCATCGCCACTACAAACATCTCTTGCCCCGGAATGGCAAAAACAATGCTCCCACCGAAGCAATAAATCATGGCTCTATAAGCTGCGAGCCAATCCATACCAATAATCACATCGTTCTCATGAATATCTAATACCAACATGTCTACAGGTAATACCAAACTACCAATCTCTACCCCCACTCCTCGGCATATAAAGAAAATTAGTAACCCACTCCCCAATGGTGAGTCTATACACGTCACTATGCTCTCTGCTGTGGCTAACAACCCTAAGGCTTTCGAAAAATGGGTAGCTATAAAACAATGCGTTGCCCCCGTATCAAACAAAACCCGACCCATAGTGCCATGGATAGGAAACATACCCTCAATAGCGGGTGGTGCCTGTGGAGCTGCTGCTTGCTGAAGCTGGTATACTCTCCCATACTGCAGCTGCCCCTGCTGAACTGGGACCGCTGGAATGGGTGGTAATGCTGCCATCTATGGTGGCGCCGGGAAGGCGACGGGAAACACGGGTCTTTGCGGCTCCTGTCGAGCACCCTGCTGCTGCTGTGGGGCCCTGGCCCTATCACGACAGTCCTGGCATTTATGGCCAGTCTTTCCACAAATGTAACACTTCCCCGGGAAGTTCCCCCCTCTTTGTCCCTGCTACCCCCGACCCTGGTGGCCGTTACCGTTCCTCCCCTGGCCCTGCTGGCCCTGCTGAAACTGTTGTTGGCCATTCTGACCCTGCTGGCCGTTCGGACCCTGATGGCCCTGTCGAAAACCTCCCTGTTCGTGCCTAAAATTTCCTGATCTGAACCTCTTGTGATCCCCCTGCTGGGAACCCTGGTCACCCTGTCTCTGCCTCTGAATGGATTGTGCCCCACTGGCACCCTGTCCTCCAGTCCTGCCCTGATGGCTGGACTCTCCCGATCTCTTGCCCTCATCCATGTGAAAAAGGTGATCCTGGCAGTGTAACAGTGCAGTGTTAACCACATCTGAGTAAGTGGCCAACAATAGATTCCCCACCAAATGCTAACGGATCCTCCATGTAAACCCGTCTGTAAATTTTTGTATCTTCTTCTCTTCTGTCAGTATCTCATCTGGAACAATATTCAACAGATTGGTGAATTCGGCCTCATACTTGGCCACAGTCTTACCTTCCTGCCTGAGATTCATCAACTTCCTCCTCATTTCTATGTGAACAGCAGACGAAAAATACTTGCAGTCAAACCGCACCCAAAACTCCTGTATAGTGAGAGTATCTCTCTCCTCCACGGTGGTAATAGACTCCCACCACTACAGTGCACACCCCACTATCTTAAAGGTAGATAGTATCTTCTTCTGGACATCGGTGCACTCATACATCCTTAGGTGTCGTTGAATGTCCTTCCTCCACTGACTCGAAACCACAACATCGGAGCTACCTGCGAACTCCGGTGGGTGTGCTTTCTGAAAAGCATCACGTACATGTTCCCAAGAAGACGGGAATTCATGTGCATGAACTGGCACGGCTACTGGCGCCTGAGGTGGTGCCTGCTGAACTACGGCTAGTGCGGCATTTATCGTCTGGGCCACAATGGCTGCAACCTCGGCGGCATTCATCTTGCCCTGAACTGGTACGGGCTGTGGTTCTGGCGTAGCATCCCTGGGAAACCGTTGTGCACGTCGTGGAGGCATCTGAAATAAGAATAAAGTTTATAAGTTCACAGCTATAAACTTGAAATAGCCGAAGAATGTACCATATACAAAAGAATACAACAGTCCTAAAATATAGGGCTCTACATCAAAGAAAGATCAGCGGAAACATAAATAGTCGTACAGATCCTAAAGGACACTAGAACCTGATGCTCTGATACCACATGTGACACCCCGACTAATTAAATACCAGGTAGCTACTCCTTTATTAAATTAATACAAAATGCCAAGTTGGTTCAGTTAATAGCATCACTGTCGAAAACATTTTTAATGATTACTAACCACCTAGTATTTAAAAAGTGAGTTGCCAAATTTTAAGTAAACTCTGATTAACATGCAATAAGAGGATAATGAAAGAATAACAACCATTCACCATAACGAAGCAATAGAATAACCAAGAAAATAATAAGTCCGGAGGGAAACTCCTAACAACAATCCCACAACTAAACTAAGTAAAACAATGTAACCTGAATTGATTACATGCCAAAAGTCTGAAAATCTGAAATAGGAAATGTTTCTAATAGAAATGGGCGCCATGCCCTATAACTGATGAAATCTGAATAGAGTCAAGATAGATGAAGCGTCTACTAGAAAAGTCCTGTAACTTCCACAAGCAGCTACAGCGCGTCACCTGAATGAAAATCCTATGCATGGTGTCCTTGTGGCTGGGCACCTAAAATGGTTTTTACAAAAAGTAGATTTGAAAGCAAACGGGTCAGAGCCCGAAAGTGGAGAGTATTTTAAAATAGAAAGTGCTTTAAAAACATTAAAACAATGAATTCAAAATACATGTTAGGACGTTCACTCACATGAAATACTCACCTCTCGTCTAATTTGTGCACTCCTAACGTACCGTACCCATCTAAGTAACATATAAATCTAACCAAACCGTAATAAGTTCTACCCCTTACTACTTGATTCTCATTATGCATTCTAGAGTTATCAACTAAATGGAGAGCTTTACTTAAACTCGGATTCTCGATTATTAGCAATACAATTCATTACAGATTACCCCTTTATAGTTACTCAAAGCGTTTCTGTATTTATACTCACAATACCAACATGAAAGTTCTCATTAATTTAAGTGTATATTAGCCACGCCATAAATATACAATACAAGCACCCGAGACTAAGCTGCGGTGCACACATACTCTGCTATCCATCCCGGTACATCACGTACATAAGGATCACGCATTACGAATCTCTCAAAAATCATTCTCAGATAATAGCAAATCACAAACAATGGAGGCGAACACAGTCACATCACATGGGTCACGCACATACCTATGCTCCCACGTTCAGCAGACTTATTAACATCCCAATAAGTCCTTCTCTGACCTATGTTCTCGAGGTACCAATCTGAATCCGGGCAACACAAGGATTGGAAGGCCCTAAGCGAACGTAAGCCTCCCGTGATAGCAAGTATGGTAGGTATGTCATACAGATAAAATCATATACATATACTAAGTATGCACACATCTTAGTAATCACCATAATTTATTTGTAGTACACTTCTCATTCTCATAGCGACTTATAATGTTACACAATTCACATGTTCCCGGTTAATTCAATTATTTAGGCCGTCAATAATTCTCGCATCGTAATAGTCACTCACGTCATATTCCACAATTTCCGTTCAATTCAAATCACACTTCTATGTTTTACTCCTCAACATGTCCCAAATATCCCAACTATAACAATTTATCATCAAGGTAATGTTATCTCTACTATTAAACAAGGTTACGGGACACGCGAAATCAAAACAGGCCAAAATGGCCTAAACTGTCAGCTCGTTAGAAGTCTCGTTCGAACGAGGCTGGTTCGAACGAGAGTTCATTCGAACGAAATGGGCATCTAATGAGATCTCGTTCGAACGAAAGGAATCGAACGAACATCCCTCTCGTTAGAAGGCAAACTGTCAACTCGTTAGAAGCTCGTTCGAACGAGTTCGTTCGAACGACCTGGGCAGGTCTTCTAACGAGAGGCCAGTTTCGAGCCCATATTTTCCCTTTTTCGTTTTTCCATCTTTTCTTCACATCTAATCCCACATAAAAATCATCCCAACATTATTTTAAGGTTTCTAATCTATACCAAACAATCGTAGGTCATAATTAAACAAATATATAGGGCCAAATCTTCCAAAAACATCATCAAATCATTAATTCCCCTCATTTATCCCCAAATCCCATGAACGTGAACCCTAAAATTTTAAAGTCACCAATGGGTATAATTAAATCCGTTTTTGTTTCATACCAGATATATTATAATCAGAATAATCACCTAAATACAATTCTACATGCAATTCCTCATCAAAAAGTCAGTTCCAATTCCAATTTAAATGGTTTTTTTATCAATTTCCCAACAACAATGAAATTTCAGAAATGTCTAAGCATGGATAAAACATTCAATGCTATTAACGAATATTAAACCACTTGCCTTATGTCTTTCTCTGATTTTAATGTTGAATTGATGAATTATTCTGTCTCTCTCTGCAGGATTTCCCCTCTCTTTTCTCTCTACAAGCTCTTCTTCTCCTAGGTGACAATGGTGGCTAGGGTTTTCCTTAGGAAACTCTTGGGAACTAATTCTAATAACCCCCGTAGCCCATTAGGTCATAAGGTGTAGTTAGTGGGTTTAGTGGGTAATTACCAAATCATATTTTTATTTCCTAATTTTCGTTGGTTTTAATTCCCAAAAATCTAAAATTACCAAACTACCCTTATACGTTGCCGGCATGACCTAAAAATGCCCCGGGACCCAAACTAAACCCCCGGCTAGTGTTTTCTAACTATTTAGACCCTTCCAAACGCGTTGGTGCACTCAAAATGACCATATGGTTAATAGAATTAAAATTCACTTTTTAATTAAATAATAATATTCCTGACGCGACTGTCACACGCGTCTCAACAAAATTTCCAAATTGCCGTATTTCAATCTCACCACAAGTTTCATAGTTCAATATCATATATAGCCATATATACTCATTAAAATCAAATACCAACTCGCATCTCGCTAGTATTTTTATCCGGATTAATTTCCAAATTAATACACATTTAATTCAATTAATCCCATAAATAAATATCATAAAAATACGGGGTATTACACTAACTGGTTGTTACATTAGCCAGTAAGCATTTTAAATACTTGATAAACTATTTTTAAACTATTTTACACACGGGATATGACCCGGTTCCTGTTATTTCATTTCTCTTATATATATATGTATATATTACAGGTGCCCACCCACAGGGGCATCATGCTTAGATTATTTGGAACGGACACGCTGCAGCTTATGTGGGAGTTGCAGGCCATTGCTTAGACGACCTCGTTGTTGACTCTACTCCTATTTTAGTTTTGATTAGTTGGGGCATGTGTCGCCCGTTTCCCTATTCAGTTGGGATTTGTCAGGGATTTATGTTCATTTATATTTCCAGTATTCGGTACTCTTTACGATTTAATTATTGTCAGGATGGTTTCATTTATAGTTTTATACTGGTTTGGTTTATCTAGATGATTTAAATTGTTGTGTGCTATTATCCATCCTTAGTATTTATGAATTCTTAAATTGTTGGTTATTAAAAAGGTTTTAATGTTTGGATTTAATAAATTGGAAATTATGATTTAAATTTTTTTGACACTTAGCTTAATTATTTAGGGTTTTTAAATTGGAAATTTTATTTTGCTCCAGTGATGCTAAGAATGAACCAACCGTTCACCTCGATTTTAATTTAATAAAAGAGTGATCACCCGGTATTTAATTACGCGGGGTGTCACAAAGAGATGATTGGAGACCTCCTGACATATAAATTGATATGTTTCCTGACACTGTCAAGCCTTAGGATAGAGGGATGTCACTTAAAGACCAATCTAGTAAGAATAAGAAAGTCAGAGTTTGTGAGTCCGAGTCTGATTTTGATATGGGCATGCTTGCGAATTTTTTTAAAAAGTTTCTCAAATTTTGAAAAGAAAATTCTTCCAGTAAAAAGTTTTTTAAGAAAAAAAAAAGGAAAGACGAGTCCAAACAGAACAATGAGAAAGAGGGTGAGAAAGAGTAATAAGAGAAATGTTTTGAGTGTCCCACTAGACTAAGGATAAAGGGCAAGAAAATTTCCCTGCCAGCCACTCTTAGCGATAGTGAAGATGAGTTGAAAGATTCTCAGTATGAGTCTTCACTTGGGAATTTTGTTGCCTTTTTAGCTAGCCACGTTAGCACACCTAGTTTATCCCATAATGATGATGATACTTGTGCATGTGAGACCCTCGAGGAAGATGATAGTTTGACTGTTTTGAGTGAGGGTGTTAGTGAGTGTGAAAGTGGAGATGAAAGTGAGATCCAAATTGCGTTAGAGATTTGTACGCTCAGACCTTAAAGAATAAGAAATTGAATATGGATTTAGGTTTTAGGGTGACATATTTGGAGAGAGAGAGTTAGAGGTTTTAAGGGTGTTTGAGGAGAAAGAAAGTCAACACGAGAAGGTGAAGGTTTCTTTGAGTGAACAGCTGATTGCTTTAGATCGGGAAAATAATGATTTGACCAACACGATGTCTAGTCTGAAGACACGTGTATCCCAACTCAAGAGTGATCTCAAACGGTCTCGGGAGTTCCAATTACCTTTAGAAAATGCATCTAAGAAGGTTGGAAAGATGTTTATTAAACCCATTTTTGGATATGTTGAGAGACGAGGAATAGGTCATGACGGTGTGTCCACTTCACATGTTGCACCTGAGCCGGTTCATGAGTTTGTGATTGATCCATATGGCTCTCAACCCCATCCACCTAGGCATCTTATACCTGATATGAGAGTGCATATGAGATGTTTTGAGAGAGGTGTACCTAGGTCTATGTATGTTTGCACCCATTTCAAAAAGAGAGGACACCTCATGGAGTTTTGTTTTAAGTTGGGTTATGTCTCACGTTTTGCTACTACACATGTTCAGACACCCATACCCACACATGATGCTCCAGATGACTACACAAGAGAGTTTGGACATCTTAGGGAGCAGGTAAAGTTTTTAGTCAAGACTTCACATGACTTAATGCATGTTTTTCATAGGATGTCACCACCTTTTTTAAAACTCCACCGAACCTAACGGTTGAAGTTTAGAGTTGTTTGCTTACATAAGATGATTTTCATTATGATATTTTTGCCTATTTATAGTGTGTACCATTTTTGTAGTTATGTTTTCCATTTTTGATATATATTTTGAAAAATACAAAAAGATTTTTTTGAGAAAAAATTTGAAAAGGTCAAAAGGATTTTATTTTGATAATTTTTTTGAAAAAGACTAAAAGATTTTTGTAGATTTTTTTACACTTTATATGAATGGACATTTAGGATGACCAAGTAACAATTTCATTCCATATCCACGTGAAGTGTAAATAGTGTTTTGATATGCGTCATCATTTCATTTATGTACTTTGTAATGTTTGGAGTCATTGAGATGTGATTAGTTATTACTACCTACATGTTTGACTCATGAGTTCCTTTAATGCACACTTGTAGGGATTTGTTTGAATATTTTTCTTGTCTATCACATGTTGATCGATGTGTTTTCATCTCAATTCTGTCTTTCAAACGAACTAAATGCGATAAAACTCGATAACGAAAATAGTGCATGTAAGAAACATTCTTTGTGAATTTGTGTGATTTATTTGAAAAACGGGGAAGGCTACAAAAGGTATTGATTTATCCTTTGCAATTAAGCCATCGTTTAGATTGGACCTAGAAAATACATGGCATGAAAACAGAAGCCAAGGACCAAAGAGGTTGAAAAGAGCCCGAAAAAATTTAAAGGCAATAAAACAAAAAATATGCCAAAAGTGAGCCAATTTAGTTAAATTTCATCGTTTCGAAAGAAAAAGAAAAAGCATTATTATTTATGAGGGAGTTTGGGTGGAATATAAAACGGTTTTCCACGTCCTTGAAAAGTCGTGAAAAATACGTACATAGTTTTAGACGTTATTGGTGTGAAAATCATGTTTGACTTTTATTTGTTGATTTGATTAAGACGATGTCATCTAAATTCATAATTTTAAAACCTAAGGATGATTTTGATATTCATTCGCTAGGAGAACACATATTCATCCTGCACATGTTATGTGTGATTGCATTTTCTTACCTACCGAATATGTTCACACTCATTCATTCCGTTTCCATGATTTGGTTATCTTAGTGTAAATTCATGGTGTGTGATTTTTGAAAAACTATTTTTGCATTTTTGTATGATAAATTAAAAAATAAAAAATATTTTGTGGATTCTTTTCAGTTACTCCTTTTCGTGAGCGTAGTTTGCTATGGATATTTGTCTTAACACTCCATGTTTGTTATATCTATTCATTTCCTTGTCTATTTCGGACAAATAAAAAGGGGAAGAACAAATTATGGGGGAGTTTTGCATTATAGTGGAAATTTAATTATTGATGATTGACTTATTCTTATATCATATTAAACTTGATGCGTCACAAAGGTATTTGCTTTGTCTCATGGGTGTAGGTACAAATTTAATGATCATTATTTTTCACACGCTGATCAGAAAAGATTAAAGAATTGAATTTTTCATGTTGAAGATTTTTTGAAGAAAGTTTCAGATTTGAGTTTTGTGATATCTTTTCAGTTTTGGGTTCATGGGATTGTATTAGAGTTGCATAGGCAATTTGATTTGATAATTCAGATGATTTTATTTGGTGCCGGCATAGACATAGGGGGAGATTTATAAGGACGTATGTTATAAGTCTCGTTTACATTTGAGAATGTTGTATACTGCTAAAACCATCAAAGACTTATTCAAGATCAATCATGCATCAAGAAGGATCCGAATATCAACGTTCTTCAACATTCAACCTTTTGCTAGATTAATTTTGTTAAGGTTGTGTTTCTACACCTTAGCACTTAACTTAAGGTTTTGGGATAATTTTTACAAAATATTTTCTAAGTGTTGGAGAGGATTTTTTCGTCAAAAATATTTTTCTAACTGTTAAGCCGAATTTTTAAAACAAAAAATAATGTTTTACTGGTCGTTCGAGCAACCAACACTGTCATTTAAGCGACCGAGAGATGTCACGTGAAGTGTCGTTCAAGTAACACTAACCTTTCGTTCGAGCGACTTCCAAATTCGTTCGAGTGACGTGTTGCCTTAACATTTTTATAAATAGCATGTGTAAACATCTTCGTTTTTCTTCCGGACACGTGAGAATTTTTCTACAAAAATTGCTTTGGTAGAAATGTTTGTCTTCTCACTTTTGTGATTTTTAGCTTTGTTTTCAATTCACAAATCATCCCAATTTCTTTACGTGAATTATTTTGGATCTCAAGAACACAATTTCGTGAATTTAATCTTGTAGAGAATATCTCTACTGGTGATTTAGGTTCCAGTTAAGGGGGGTACTGTGTTGAAGTGACTGGGTGTTGAAGGGAGTGCTAGTGTCGGTTCCTGGGCTGACTGAACTATGGTTCGTGTGGAGTTACTGCAGAATTACATTGCTGATTTAGGTTACGACCTAGAGTGTTTGTTGTGGTAAATTCTTTGCAAATTTCACTTGTAATCATTGTGAGTATTTTTGTGAAATAAAAGGTTTTTCCTTTCAGAGATTTTTCCTGAAATCTGTGAGTCAACAATTCGTATTTTGTTTATGATGGTTTGACACACACACATGTAGTTTCATGTTTAGGGGATGAATTTATTTGGATTAAAAATTGACATTGATTAAATGAGGTTAACTTGGAAATTTTCAAATTCATTTTAATCAGCATCACACATACTTTCTTACAAGTTTATAGTTATTTTTAATAATTAAATAGTAAATATAGTTGTAAACATGATGGTTAGCTCTATATAATCAATTGGATTTAGACCACCTGTTAAAATTTGATGATGTCATATTAAATTACTTTCCAAAGTTTTTAATGAAAGAATCCAATGAGATGGCTCAAAAGGCCTTAGAATTTAAGTTAGATGTATGTTGTAAAACCAAGATATACTTGATTTCCATTAATGAAATGTTATAATTCCTTCAAAATATATGAAATTTGGTGGAAATTACAAACTTAGATGTCCCTGAGGGTTGGATAACACCACTGGATCAATGTTTAACTGACCCAAACATCAAGAAAAATAGGATTGTGAGGTTAAGACCAGCCAATTATGTTATGTACGTTTTAAACTATTTAAACAGATGCCCAAGTCCACCACGACATATGTTGGGCTCATCAAGATTGTCCCCAAATAAGGTGTCTACTAAGGAGGCATGGATTTTATTGGCCATCTATTAAAAAATACGGCATGGATTTTGCCAAACGATGTTAAAAATGCCAATAACATGGTCCTCTGAAGCATGTGAAGTTGTTGACCAAATATATGTAGTAAACCTTTACCATTTTGAGGATGGGTAATTTTTGAGATTAGAAAAACCTATCATCCATCTTCTAAGCTGCATAATTGTATACTTGTAGAATCAAATTACTTTACCAAGTCGATAGAGGTTAAGGATTTAAAGTCAGTCCCTCAACGTGAATTACTACAATTATTGCCAGACATTGTGTATAGGGTTGGATTTCTAGAATTTACCTTATGATTAAGAAAAACTTTAACTAAGGTTTCACCCTATTTTTCACAATCAAATGGCCAGGAAAATGCTGCTAATAAGGTGATTTCAAATTCTGTGAGCAAAGTGATTGAAAATAATCCAAGAGATTGGTAAAATTTATTACCAGAAGTATTGTGGGCTTATACGACTTTTAAGAGATGAAATACCAGAGTGACTATATATGCTTTACTTATGTACGTCATGATGTCCTGTCAATTGAGATCTCCCTGAACTCGTTAAGGATAGATGGTCAAGATGAATTAACCACTTAAGGTCATAACGCATCTATGCATATTGAATTTGAAAACATAGATGCGAATATAGTCATATCCTTAAACAACATATTCTTCCAAAATAAGAAAGTAGATGCAAGTTATAACGATAAAGTAAAAAAATTGACCTTTAATAAAGAAAAATCGGTATGGAAGTCCATATTACCTTTAGGATCAAAATATCCAGCCTCCAAAAAGTTATTTCCGAAGTGGGAAGGACCATTATAAATGTATAGAGTATTCAAATGAGGTTCGTATCATTTGAGGGACATGAATGGTCATATAAACATGAGCAGAAAAGATACAAGATTCTTGAAACACATTATCCAACCATATGGTAAGCAAGGCAGTGAAGGAATGAAAGAAAAATGAAATATTTGTATATTTTATGTTTAAATATTTGAATACAAAAGACCAAAAATTGGTCCAATAATTATCAAACATAATGGTTTTCACTTTAATTTGAACTAATGTTTCCTCAAATAATATTTCATTGCTTGCATATACTCATGTCCCCTACCAATTGGTTTAGCCTTGATAGAAAGTTAGCGTCCTCTAAGGCAGTCACATCGAGCTCGATAATGATTTGAGCAAACTTCTTCTCCAAGTCCTCTTTATATATGAAAACTATACCCCTATTATCGTGGACATGCCTCAACTCCTATAAGCATCCAGTTCCCTTAGCCTTTTGTTAAGATTTTTGGGTTTGGTGGGGAGATAAATCACTTTCTTTTGCATCCACTTGGGACATTATTCCAAGAAAAAATGAAAGAGTTTATACACTAGTTACGAACTCTAGTAGAATATCCGCATTGTTAAAGCAAATCTGAAATTTTATTTTTCATTTTGTTTATTTAAATATTTATAATCTATTTTATGTAATTAAATATGTATACATTTTATATCTTATAAAATATGTGTATATAATCAGTAAATTAGTTCTTTTGCTTAAAGATATTAATTTCTTTATTAATATTTGTAATGATTATATTTTTAATCTGAGGACCAAATTTCAAAATTGAGTCCACTTATAATTTTGACTTATTCTCGTAACAAAACACGTTTGAGTCACAGGTATATTTTTATTGTCATCACACAGACTATGACGTCTTGAAGATTAATTGAATACATTGCGGTAAAGCTTTAAGGAAGTAAGTATGCCGAAGTTTAATTGGTGAACATTTATTCATCTTGAAAGTTTAATTTCATTCCAAGATCACTCATGTATGAATGCATATTGTTAATGAAACTCGACATTTTCTTTTATGAAAACAAGGATGTTTTTTTTAAAAGAAAATGTTTTAAAAGTGTTTTACTCATTTACACTTTGTTTAGAGCTGATAATGATGGATTATAGTTTAAGTTGGTTTGGACTCTAATCAGGGCACTATCATTCAAACGAAAAACTATTTCGTTCGAACAACAGCAGTATCTCGATCGAACGAGATGTGCCACCTCCTTAAAATAATTATAAATAGGCGTGTTCAGTTTTCTAGAAGTGTGTGCAATACGAAAAATAGTTTATAATAGAGAGTATTCTGCAGAAATTATTCTAAATGTTTTCACTATAAAACATCCTTAGAGTTTACAAAGATCTGAGTTATCATTATTAAATGTGTATGTGATCTTTGTTGCACCAAGTTGTTTTTTTTAACACTTGAACAATTCTGGTTTTGAGGGGGAGAAGCGAAAAATGTTACTTTTGTTTTCAACATCGTTGACGACACAAAGTCGTATTTGTGGTTACCGAGGAATTTGTGGAGGCGACTGCTTTGGACGAGCATTGTAGACGAAGATTAATTTTAGTGTGGCACTGTGAAGATTGGTATGAGAATATAGGAGAGTCAAGTATCGTGGGTGAATCGAGTCATTCTATAAACTATTATCTGACTTTGTAAAACCATTGTCATTGTGATTGTCTAGCCTGGGCCATCCGAGGTTTTTTCTTGATTGGGTTTTTCCTTGTACATCAGTGTTGTGAGTATTGGTTTACTTTATTTTACTTTCTTTAATCACTAGCTGCATGATTAGGGTTAAACAAGATAAATTTTGGTTAAGTTTATTTGTGTCACAATTTGGTGTGGTTTGATAAAATTGAAAATACTTTTTCAAAAGAGCAAATTGGTTTGTATTCATGCTTAACATAATTTTGCTCAAGCAAAAGTTTATGGTGAAATTTATATACGGGACCTAAAAATTAGTATCAGAGCTAGAAATATGCTTTTATTGTGCTTAACCCCTTTTTTCTTGTAAGGATGAATTTTGGTAATTATGATAGTTTTTGAACTCCTGTTTTTTATGGAACTAATTATGCTTATTGGAAAAAGAAAATGAGAAGTGCTTTGAAATTTATTGATAAGCGTGTCTGGTTAGCTGTTGAAAAAGGTTGGTCACCACCTGTCACACGAGAGGGTAAGGTCAGTAGTTTGAAACCCGTTGAGTCGTGGACTGAGACTGAACATGGACATGCATTGTATAACTCTAAAGGTCTGCACATTATTTCGTCACATGTCACACCTGAAGAATATAATAGGATCATAACTTTTGAAACATAGAAAGAAGCTTGGGATACACTTGCACTCACTCATGAAGGGTATGGCCATAGGGCTTTTGAGTGCCCCACTAAACTAAGGGGAGAGGGAAAGCAACCTATTTCAAATAACGCAACCCTTAGTGATAGTGATAAGTAAGAGCGACTTGATTCCTCCACTAAGCCCAACTTTGTGGCTTTTATGACTAGTCATGTGAGTGATAGTGAGCACTCCTCTATTGATGAAATTTTAACACATGCCACTTCCAAGGTCAAAGTTTATGATTCCCTTGTTTTTAATAGTTGTGAGAGTGAAAAAGATAGAGAAAATGATGATGAGGTTGATGTGAGTGAACTTCAATTTGCTTTTCAAGAATTATATGAAGAATCTATCAAATTAAAAAGGAAAATTTTGAAGTTAGAACATAGTTTAAGAGAGGATGTCAATGTCGTTGATGATAAGGAGTTGGTTGAAGGCCTTAGGACACGAGAGAGAGCTCTTCGAGAGAATCTTGAATATGTAGAAGGCGAGAGAGATGGTCTTAGGGGTTTAATGGAATCCTTGAAAAAGTAGCTTCTTGCTTTTGAAGAGTGAAATGTTTTATTAGATTCTAATGATCGTGTGGAAAACCGAGCATCCGTGTAATACACTAGTCGTTGTTATCGGCTTCCAACCACAATACAAAAACCTAAACGATAACTACACTCTTGTGGAGTATAGTGTCTAGTCTGGGTATCAAATCCTCAGGGAACTAGGACGAGTGAACGTAACGACGTTGGATAGACAGAGAAATCCTAACTTTGACTCTAAAGAAAAAGGACAATTGATTTGGTTTTAGGAATGATTAAACTAGGTGAAAATATGAAATTATGAAAAGATGCAATTATACTAATTTACCTAAAATACTGATGAAAAAAATGATTTCAAACTTTAAACTATGTATGAGAAAAATAGGACGGGAATACAATCCCCCAACCCTAGTGTATTGCAGTTATAATACTAATCATAAATTCAACTGATTGATTTCACCCAGAATTTAGTACTCCCAAGCATTACGTATACGAGGTTCAAGCCCGCGTCATACTTAATCTGAGGATGAGTAAATCGGTATCGCGATAGTAACACTCGAATTGTATTCTAAATCATCACGGTTACCCAGAGGCAAACGAGATATAAAGACCTACAATTGTTATGTTCCTACGCAATAAGGTCGTATTCAATCACTAAATTAATAGGATTAATGTTATACACGTACAATTAACACATCAGGCTGGGTTCAAGTACCCCGGCCTTAGAAAATCTAGCCTGGCATGATGAAAGTGATGGAAACATTGATTGATGTGCAGAAATTCATGATTAATCTAAAGCAAACTTGTAAATTGATGTAGAATAGAATTAATAAGAGAGAATTACTCACTAATTTTTACCAAGGCAGTAACAACAGCAATTAATAAAATTGATAATCAAAGAAATTTTGAATAAAGCTTCAATCTTGGAATTAAATCTGGAATTTTTATCTAAACTAGGGTTTCTGGAAAAAAATAGAAACTATCTAAAATCTCCTCTAATATCCGTGTTAAGAATGATAATAAAATGGGTTTATATACCCTACAAGACTCCCCGAATTTTTAGCAGTACTAGGACTCTCTATTAGAGGAAAATTAGAAAATTAAAACTGCGACAGGCGGACCGGTCCCCCTCCTCCCCCGGACCGGTCCCAGGGCGGGCCGGTTCTTTTAATTTTTGGGCGGACCGGTCCAATGGCGGACCGGTTCTTTTTATTTTTGCCTTCTTCGGTTTGCTTGTGATCCGGGGTCTTCTGGAGTTTGGCAAAGCGGACCGGTCCGGGGTAGGGGCGGACCGGTCCCAGGGTTTGATAGCTTTTTTCTTGGATTTTTTTCTCAACTTCAAATTGGCATAACTTCTTCACCTGTCGCAGTTTTAATTTCTAATTTTACTCTATTAGAGAGTCCTAGTGCGGCTAAAAATTCGGGGAGTCTTGTAGGGTATATAAACCCATTTTATTATCATTCTTAACACGGAGATTAGAGGAGATTTTAGATAGTTTTCTATTTTTTTTCCAGAAACCCTAGTTTACATAAAAATTCCATATTTAATTCCAAGATTGAAGCTTTATTCAAAATTTCTTTGATTATCAGTTCTTTAATTTTTGGCGGACCGGTCCCAGGGCGGACCGGTTCTTTTAATTTCTGGGCGGACCGGTCCCAGGGTTTGACTGCTTTTTTCTCGGATTTTTTTCTCAACTTCAAATTGGCATAACACCGTAGCTTGGATTGAGGTGCCGTTTTTTCCAGTGTTCTTGTAATTGAAAGATCTTCAACTTTTCAGTTGGCCCCACCTCCGGACTAAGGTTGAAAAATTATGAAAATGCCCTTCAACTCCCCGATTCTTGGTTTCTTTCACTATTTTGAGTTCTCTTTTCCATCTTTCTTGCATGAAATATCTGTAAAACACATAAGAAATACACAAAATAGGAAATACTTGCCAAAAAGGGTTAGTATCATAGATATGAGATAAATCCAAGCTATTTACACTGCACAGGATCATAAAAATACCGAAATGAAGGGGATAAATGTGAAGAATTTATGCCTAATCAGCTAACATTTTTAAATTAGACCAAAAATAAAAGACTCTAGTAAAGTCAAATTTGATTTGGAGTGTCGTTCAAAAAAATTAGATAAAATATTAGGAACGATCCAAATTAAAAATAACACTTGTGATTTAGGCTTCGATACTTGTAATGAATCGACTCATTAAGCCAAAACCAATGTTTTAGGAGAATCCTCTAGGAACAATGTTATAGATCATTCCTTAGGAAAATCTTTTCGCCAAGTCTTTAAGTGCTCACATTGTGGTCGAAAAGGTCATCTTAAGAAATTTTTGATCTTAAACGAGGTCCTAGAAAATCCCAACGTAAGGCAACCGAGGTAGCCAAATCGTCATTCGTCATTAGTTTGGGTTAGGAGATCCGTCTTGGTAGCTTTACAAAATAGAATTTTTGATTCTCATTTAATTTGACATGCTTCCTCACTTGCTAAATCTAAAGGTTGAATGTGTTAGTTGTTTGCATACTTTAGCTTTTGTACTACATGCTATATTATCATGTTAAATGCATGCTCGTTTTTAATCATTTTCTAGTCATTGTATTATCACATATCTCATGCTAGAATTATGATTTTTGTTTATCATTTGTGTTACCTTGTCAGTTATTTAGGCTTTATGAAAAATACAAATGATTTTGTTTGCCTTTTGAGTAAATATTTTTATTTTTTATAAAAATTTTAAAAACTCAAAAAGATTTTTATTTTGTGTGTATTTTAGTTTGACACACTTTTTGTGGCATATACTTGTGCTTGAATCCCTTATTTTTTGCTCCCATGTGGCTAGAACTTTTGGTTATGATTGTCAATCCTTAAAATGTTCTTTACCATGCTTACATGAAGTAGTTGGAATTTGTATTGCTTAAATGGATTCTATTTTTATATGCCTCAATTCACACATGTATGAACTCTTTTGAAATTTTAACTTCATATGTATATTTGAGCTTTGTGAGGTGTTCTCCTACAAATTTAGTCATCTACTCTTTATGTGACCTAAGAGGACTAGTGCATGTTAAAATTCGTTGCACGTGAGATTTGTGTGAGATATAAAAATGATATATATAAATGTGCACGGGGAAGGGATCCAAAAGAAAATATCATCCTTTGCGAGTAAGCCACCGTTTAGAATGGACTTAAAAGAAATACGTGGTCCAAAGGCCTAAAAATAAAACATGGTATTAAAAAGAAAAATAATTTCCGAGGCCTATTTTTATTTCATATATTCATTCAAAAATTAATATGCTTATTTTGAGGGAGTTCAGATGGTATATCAACAGTTTGCACAATGTCCGTTTATCCTAGTTGTACTTTCAATGTCATGACTCTATTGGTTTGTAGAATCATCAAAATTCTAGGCTTCTATGCATTGTGTATGTTTGTTCATTGAGTTCAATTTATATTATCACGTGAGGTTATATTCAAATGTGATAAAGTTTGCAATCAAATGAGAACTCCGTTAACATATTTTTAAGTGATTGGGTCTAAATTTAATTGTTACTAGTTCACATCCCTACACTTTCGTTTCCATATGACACATTTTTGCCTTACGAATGTGAAAAGCTTATTGTATTTTGTGTCATGTGTGGTGTTTATACCTATATGTATGTGCGTGTGTGTTAGTGATATTCATTATGTCTACATATATATGGTATTTTTTTTATTTTCCTTGCTTTCTTCTAATATATATGGTATTCATTATATCCATGCTTCTAATTTATAATTGATACTCATCTTGTTTCATATTTCGGTTGATATCTCATGCTTAGTATCTCATGTATCAAATTGGAATCGATTTTTTTTTGCATCTTCATTGGTATCCTTTATTATATATATGGATTACTTATGATTTTGTTGCCCATATGCTTTCATGCTCTTATCATTTTATGCTTCATCTTGTTTAATTAGTTCTTTTATCCTTTATCTATTCCTGAACAAATAGGGGGAGAATTATAGGTGGAGAAATTATATCTAATCCTATTGTAATCGTATCTTAGTTTCTTAGTTTAGGAGATTTAACTTAGGGGGGACGTCTTTCTAAGTAGGTCATTTATTTGATAAATGGGAGAATTAATTTAGGAGGATTAATTATTTTAATTGCCTTTAATATTTTGATAGTCTCTATGTGTTTAATGTTTGCTTAAGTGTGCAGGAATTCTATTTAGCGGCAACCTTTCATCGGCATAGCTATTCATCCTTGGGTTTTGAGTCAAGCTATGTGATTTTTTATTTTGGTGGTATGTTTTGAGTCTAGTTAAGCTTGACGGCCCTTTAAAATTTTTGTTTGATTTTTGTCCCGGAATAGCCAAAGGGAGAGATTTTTAAGGACAAAAATTTCCAATTGAGTCTTATGTAGTGTTGGATCAATTCCGGACAAAAACATTCAAGTCATAGGATAGTGTTCATGTTGTATCCTTTCAAGCCTATGACAAGTGTATGTTGAAGCTGTAGCGGTCAGAAATTGAAGAATTTATCCTTGCCGATTTTCGTGTCAAGTTTCACGTCATCAACGTAGTTTCAATTACTCTTAAGGTATGAATGCATTATATATATATATATATATATATATATATATATATATATATATTGTAATACCTCGTACTTTTGACTATATTTATTTTTAGGATTAATTAATTAAATGCGTATTAATTGGAAATTAATCCGGATTGAAATACTAATGAGATGCGAGTTGGTATTTGATTATGTGCATACATGTTTTGATATATGTATTTGGTATTATGAAATTTGTCGTGAGATCTATATACGGCAATTTGGAAATTTTATTGAGACGCGTGGGACCGCCGCGTCACGGTATATTATTTTGATAATAAAAAAGTGAATTTAAAATCTATAAACCGTATGGTCATTTTGAGTGCGCCAACGCGTCCGGAAGGGTCGAGATAGTCAGAAAACACTACCCGGGGGTGTAGTTTGGGTCCCGGGGTATTTTTAGGCCATACCGGCAACTTAAAGGGTATTTTGGTAATTTTACATTTTTAGGAATTAAAAGGGACGAAAATTTGAGATGTAAATCTGATGTGGAATAAACCCACTAAGCCCACTAACCATCCCATATTAAACCATTAAGCTACGGATGTTATCTTTAGGCTTACAACTTTCCCCAAAACAAACCCTAGCCACCTTAAGCCACCATTGGAGAAGGAGCTTGGAAAGAGGAAATTCTGCAGAAAAACATCATCAAACCTACACCAAAGTCAGAAATCGAACCAAGGCAAGTGACTTTATTCCATTTAATTTCAGAGAATGACTTTTCCATGTTAGAAATTGGAGAATATCAATTGTTCTTGAATAATAATGAAAACCCATGTAGTTTAGATCATAGAACTTGAAAATTTTGAGAAGGATTGCATGTAGAATGATATGTAGATGTTCTTACTGATGATATTCATGATTGGAAAGAAATTAAAACAGATTTTGTTGGGTTAATTCATGATTCAAACTGTTAGGGTTCATGTTCTTGATATAATTGGGGAAAAGTGTAGAAATTCATATTTTGATTGATGTTAAAGAGATTTAATCCTTGAAAACATGTTAGGAGTTGACTTGAATATGTTTAGGATCAATTAGAGACCATAAAACGTTGTTGGGATGAACTTTGGAGGAGATTAGAGGTGTTAAAATGGTTAAAAACGAGAAAAGGAAAAATCTGGGACGAATCTGGCATCTCGTTAGAAGCCCCTACCCAGGTCGTTCGAACGAACTCGTTCGAACGAGCTTCTAACGAGTTGACCAATCGCTGCTAACGAAATGGGATTTCGTTCGATATCTCGTTCGAACGAGATATCGTTAGAAGGTACAGTTCGTTCGAACGAACTGAAATCTCGTTCGAACAGCCTCGTTCGAACGAGACTTCTAACGAGTTGACAGAGGGATCTCGTTCGAACAGTCTCGTTCGAACGAGACTTCTAACGAGCTGACAGTTTGGGCTATTTTGAGCTGTTTTGAATTTTGGAGTCCCGTAAACTTGTTCGAGGATATAGTTAACCTTCCAATGATGATGTAGTTATAGGTTTGGGACATTTGGGTATTTATAAGAAGGAAATTATATATAAGTGAGTTAAATTAGAATGAACCGTTTGGGTTGAGACGTGAGTGTCTATTACGACGAGAGAAAAGTATGGCGCGTATGATTATAAACCGGAGTAGTATAAATTGTGATAAGTATAAGTTAGTACGAGAATGCGATATGTACTACGATTAAAATACGGTATTACTAAGACGTGTGTTTACTTAGTATTAGTATATGGATTGTGTGTATGACATACCTACCATACTTGCTATCACGGGAGGTTGCGTTCGCTTAGGACCCTCTAATCCTTGTGTGCCTACGGGGGGGATATAGATTGGTACCTCGATGAACATAGGTCAGAGAAAGACTTATTGGGATGTTAATAAGTTCGCTGATCGTGGGAGCGTAGGTATGTGCGTGACCCATGTGATGTGACTGTGTTCGCCTCCACTATTTGTGATTTGTGTTATCTGAACTATTCCTGAGAGATTCGGAATATGTGATCCTTATGTACGTGATGTACCGGGATGGATAGCAGATTATGTGTGCACCGCAGCTTAGTTCTCGGGGTGCTTGTATTGTATAATTATGATGTGAATAAGATACACTTAATTAACGGGAATCTTCATGTTAATGTTGTGAATATAATTACGGTATTGTTCCGAGAATAATATAACGAGTTAACTGATAGTGATATTTATTTCATATTGAGCATCCCAGTTTACATTAAATCCCTATCTAATTATGAGCGTTATATGTTAATAGAACCGGGTAATAAGGGTAGGAACTATTACAGTCTAGCTAGTTATGATGTCACTTAGCTAGTGGTTTATATCGTTGTAGATGGGTACTTATGTTAGGAGTGCACAGTTAGACGAGAGGTGAGAATATCATGTTAGTGTACGTCCTAACATGTACTTTGCATTTAATGTTTTAAATGTTTTTAAAGCACTTGCAGGTTTTTAAAATATAACTCCACATTCGGGCTCTGACCCGTTTGCTTTTCAAATCTTCTTCTTGTAAAACCATTTTAGGTGCCCAGCCACAAGGACACCAAGCATAGGATTCTCATTCAGGTGACGAGCTGTAGCTGTTTGTGGAAGCTACAGGGACTTGCATGTAGACGCTTCTATCTTTTGGATTCCAGAGTCGCTATCTATCAGTTGTAGGGCATGTTGCCCATTTCTATTTAGAGACAGCTTTTACATTTCAGTTTCAGACTTTAGCATGTATTATTTCAGTATTCGGTTATTTATTTCAGTTATGGGATTGTAGTGAGGAGTTTTCCTCCAGACTTTATTTACTCTATTGTAATGATTATTCGTTTTACTTCAGTATGGTGAATGGTGTTATTTATTTCTTCATTACACTTGTTGCATGTTAATCATACTTAAATTAAAATTTGGCAACTTACTTTTTAAATACTAGGTGGTTAGTAATAATAAAATGTTTTCGACAGTGATGCTATTAACTGAGCCAACTTGGCATTTTGAATTAATTTAATAAAGGAGTAGCTACCCGGTATTTAATTAGTCGGGGTGTCTCAGGTCATATCAGAGCATCAGGTTCTAGTGTCCTTTAGGATCTGTACGGCTATTATGTTTCCACTACGTTTCTTTGATATAGAGCCCTATATTTTAGGACTGTTGTATTCTTTTTGTGTATGCTTCATTCTTCAGCTATATTAAGTTTATAAACAACGAACTTATAAACTTTGTTCTTATTTCAGATGCCTCCACGACGTGCACGACGAGTTCCCAGGGATGCAACACCCGAACCCCAGCCCGCTCCAGTTCAGGGCATGATGAACGCCGCTGAGGTTGCAGTATAGTAGCTCAAGCGGTAAATGCCGCCATTGCCGTTGTTCAGCAGGCACCACCCCAGGCGCCGGTTGCCGCGCCAGTACAGGTTAATGCATTTCCGTCTGCTTGGGAGCGTGTACGTGACGCTTTTCAGAAAGCGCATCCGCCAGAGTTTGTAGGTAGCTCAGATGTGGTAGTCTCGAGCCAATGGAGGAAGGATATGCAGAGGCACTTACGGATGTATGAGTGCACGGATGTTCAGAAGCAGGTGCTAGCTACTTTCAAGCTAGTTGGATCTGCACTGCAGTGGTGGGAGTCTATTACCACCATGGAGGAGAGGGATACTCTCACGATTCAGGAGTTCTGGGTGTGGTTCGACCGCAAGTACTTTCCGTCAGCTGTTCATACGGAAATGAGGAGGAGATTGATGAGTCTGAAGCAGGAAGGCAAGACAGTGTCCGAGTATCAGGCCGATATCACAAATCTGTTGAACATCATTCCAGACGAGATACCAACAGAGAAGAAGAAAATTGAGAAGTTCACCGACGGGTTGACTTGGAGGATCCGTCAGCATCTGCTAGGGAACCTATCGTTGGCCACTTATTCTGATGTGGTTAACGCTGCATTGTTGCACTGCCAGGACCACCGTTTTCATATGGCCAAGGGCAAGCGGTCGGGGGAGTCTAGCCATCAGGGCAGGAGTGGAGGACATGGTGCCAGCGGGGCACAATCTGGTCAGGGGCAGAGACAGAATGAGCAGGGCTCCCAGCAGGGGGATAAGAAGAGGTTCCGGTCAGGGAACTACAGACAGGGACAGGGAGGTTTCCGTCAGGGCCATCAGGGTCCAAACAGCCATCAGGGCCAGCAGGGGCAGAATGGGCAGCAGTTCCACCAGGGCCAGCAGGGCCAAGGAAGGAGCGGTAACGGCCACCAGGGCCGGGGACAGTAGGGGCTGAGAGGGGGGAACTTCCCAGGGAAGTGCTTTGTTTGTGGCAAGACTGGCCATAAACGACAGGATTGTCCTGATAGGGGCAGGGCCTCACAGCAGCAGCAGCAGGGTGCTGGCCAAGAGCCACAGAGGCCTATGTTTCCCGCCGCTCTTCCGCACCGCCACAGATGGCAGCATTGCCACCCATTCCAGCAGTCCCAGCTCAGCAGGGGCATCTACAGTATGGACGTGTCTACAACGTCCACCAGGCTGCAGTTCCACAGGCACCGCCCGCGATCGAGGGTACGTTTCCTATCCATGGCACTATGGGTCGGGTGTTATTTGATACGGGTGCTACACACTGTTTTATAGCTACACACTTCGTGAAAGCTTTAGGATTGTTAGCTACGGCAGAGAGCACAGTGACGTGTGTCGACTCACCATTGGGGAGTGGGTCACTTATTTTCTTTATATGCCGGGGAGTGGGGGTAGAGATTGGTGGTTTGGTATTACATGCGGACATGTTAGTGTTAGACATGCACGTTCACGATGTGATCATCGGTATGGATTGGCTCGTAGCATATAGGGCCATGATTGATTGCTTCAGCGGGAGCATTGTTTTTGCCATTCCGGGGCAGGAGATGTTTGTAGTGGCGATGCCTCGCCCGGAGGGAGGATCGACCGCTCATCTGTACTACATTGAGGAGGATACCTCTAAGGAGGTTGTGATTCCTTTAGACTCTATCCCAGTCGTTGGGGAGTATTCGGATGTGTTTCAGGAGATACCAGGCTTACCACCCAGTCGAGAGATAGACTTCGTTATAGATTTGCTACCGGGTACGAGACCCATAGCACGTGCACCGTACCGTATGGCTCCAGCCGAGATGAGGGAGTTACGGGATCAGATAGAGCAGCTGTTAGGCCAGGGCTTTATTCGCAGGAGTACCTCACCTTGGGGCGCTCCAGTTTTGTTTGTGAAGAAGAGGGACGGTTCACTGAGATTGTGTGTGGACTACCGAGAGTTGAATAAGGTCACGATACGGAATAAGTATTTGTTGCCTCGAATCGATGACTTATTCGACCAGTTGAGAGGATCTTCTTTCTTCTCGAAGATTGACTTGAGATCGGGATACCATCAGTTGCGTATCAGGGAGGAGGATGTCCCGAAGACCGCGTTCTTGTCAAGATATGGTTCTTACGAGTTTCGGGTTATGCCTTTCGGGTTGACCAACGCTCCAACAGTGTTTATGGACTTGATGAACAGAGTGTTCAGGGATTTCCTAGATCAGTTTGTCATTGTCTTCATTGATGACATTCTGGTTTACTCTCAGACAGAGGAGGAGCACGCCGGGCATTTGAGGCAGGTTTTGAAGACAGTCCGTCAGAATGAGTTGTATGCAAAATATGAGAAGTGCGGGTTTTGGCTGAAGGAAGTCCAGTTCTTGGGTCACATTATTTTCGACCAAGGGATATCTGTTGATCCGGGGAAGGTATCAGCGGTGAGGGAGTGGGGACAACCAACGACACCAACGGAGATTCGTAGTTTCTTGGGTCTAGCAGGATACTACATGAGGTTTATTCGGGGTTTCTCGGAGATAGAAGGTCCTTTGACACATCTTACTCGTAAAGGTGTGTCGTTCATTTGGAGTGATGCTTGTCAGTTGGCATTCGATGAATTGAAGGATAAATTGACCTCAGCACCTGTGTTAGCATTGCCGAGACCGGAAGTTGAGTATTTGGTTTACACCGATGCGTCTTTGCAAGGACTGGGAGGTGTATTACAGCAGGAGAGACAGGCCATAGCTTATGCTTCCCGTAAGCTTAAGCCTCATGAGAAGAATTACCCCACGCACGATTTGGAGTTGGCAGCAGTGGTATTTGCCCTACGAATTTGGAGGCACTATCTTTTGGGGGAGAAGTTCCAACTGTTCACGGACCACAAGTCTCTACAGTACTTGTTCACGTAGAAAGAGTTGAATATGCGGCAACGTAGGTGGCTTGAGTTTATGAAAGACTACCAGTTCGACATCCAGTACCACCAGGGTAAGGCTAACGTGGTAGCAGACGCGTTGAGCCGTAGGCCAGCAGATGAGGTGGCAGAGGTGTGGAAAGCAAAGTGGAAGGAATTGGGACACCAGGATGCAGTGGCCCGATCTTTCATGTCGGTGATGACCGTTACACCGCAGATTGTCACGAAGGTAGTACGGGCACAGGCCGATGACTCGTTCTGTCAGGAGCTGATAGTTCGATTACTAGCAGAGGGAGCCGAGTCCTATACCGTTAGCTCAGACGGGGGATTACGCTTCAATGGAAGATTGGTAGTTCCGGAAGGAGAGGAATTGCGGCACGATGTGATGGCAGAGTCGCACGGCTCACGGTTCGCGGTACATCCCGGAGGGGACAAAATGTACCAAGACATGAGACCGCAGTATTGGTGGAGCGGTATGAAGAGAGATATCGCTGTATTTGTTTCGAAATGCACCACTTGTCAGCTTGTAAAAGTGGATCATCAGAGACCAGCAGGATTGCTACAGCTATTGGAGGTCCCGGTGTGGATGTGGGAGAGCATATCCATGGACTTTATCACGGGGTTACCTACGTCGCAGAGGGGTCACGACTCCGTTTGGGTAATTGTGGACAGGTTGTCCAAGGTCGCTCACTTCTTACTCGTAAGGACTGACTACACTACGGGACAGTACACCCAGCTCTTCATTTCAGAGATTGTGAGACTTCACGGTGTGCCCCTAAATATCGTGTCAGACAGAGACAAGATATTTGTTTCGCGGTTTTGGGAGAGTTTCCAGGAGGCCATAGGCACGAAATTGCGGTTGAGTACGGCTTATCATCCGCAGACCGATGGGCAGACAGAGCGCACCAATCAGATGTTGGAGGACATGCTACGCATGTGCATTATTGACTTCGGGGGTGGATGTGAGCAGTACCTTCCACTGGTGGAGTTTGCTTACAACAACTCCTATCAGTTCACGATTGGCATGGCTCCGTTTGAGGCGTTGTACGGTAGGCCTTGTCGTTCCCCAGTATGTTGGTTGGAGGTGGGGGACAACAAACTGCTTGGGCCGGAAGTGATTCAGGATACTTCGGCGAGGATTGAGTTGATTCGAAGTCGCATTCGGGTAGCTCAAGACAGGCAAAAGAGTTATGCTGATGCGAAGAGATTTTTCAGGGAGTTCCAAGTGGGGGACCAGGTTTTGCTCAGGGTATCTCCGATGAAGGGGATTATGCGTTTCGGGAAGAAGGGGAAGTTGGCACCGAGGTATGTGGGGCTGTTCCCTATTATAGAGCGGATCGGACCGGTTGCGTATAGACTTGGGTTACCGGAGCATTTACATCGGATTCACGATGTGTTCCATATTTCCTCGCTGAGGAAATACCTTAGAGATAATTTGGCTCATTCTCACATTGCTGTGGAGGACATCGATCTCCAGCCGGATAGCTCCTACGAGGAGGGGCCGATTGCTATTTTGGACCGAAGCGAGAGGAAACTGCGGTCAAAGATAGTTCCTTTAGTGCGTGTTCAGTGGCGACATCACAATGTCGAGGAGTCCACATGGGAGCGCGAGGATGAGATGCGCGATCATTATCCAGAGTTGTTTTTAGCAGGTACTTTATAGTTTCGAATTTCGGGACGAAATTCAGTTATTAGGGGGGGAAGTATGTAATACCCCGTACTTTTGACTATATTTATTTTTGGGATTAATTAATTAAATGCGTATTAATTGGAAATTAATCCGGGTTAAAATACTAATGAGATGCGAGTTGGTATTTGATTATGTGCATACATGTTTTGATATATGTATTTGGTATTATGAAATTTGTCGTGAGATCTATATACGGCAATTTGGAAATTTTATTGAGACGCGTGGGACCGCCGCGTCACGGTATATTATTTTGATAATAAAAAAGTGAATTTAAAATCTATAAACCGTATGGTCATTTTGAGTGCGCCAACGCGTCCGAAAGGGTCGAGATAGTCAGAAAACACTACCCGGGGGTGTAGTTTGGGTCCCGGGGTATTTTTAGACCATACCGGCAACTTAAAGGGTATTTTGGTAATTTTACATTTTTAGGAATTAAAAGGGACGAAAATTTGAGATGTAAATCTGATGTGGATTAAACCCACTAAGCCCACTAACCATCCCATATTAAACCATTAAGCTACGGAGGTTATCTTTAGGCTTACAACTTTCCCCAAAACAAACCCTAGCCACCTTAAGCCACCATTGGAGAAGGAGCTTGGAAAGAGGAAATTCTGCAGAAAAACATCATCAAACCTACACCAAAGTCAGAAAATCGAACCAAGGCAAGTGACTTTATTCCATTTAATTTCAGAGAATGACTTTTCCATGTTAGAAATTGGAGAATATCAATTGCTCTTGAATAATAATGAAAACCCATGTAGTTTAGATCATAGAACTTGAAAAATTTGAGAAGGATTGCATGTAGAATGATAGGTAGATGTTCTTACTGATGATATTCATGATTGGAAAGAAATTAAAACGGATTTTGTTGGGTTAATTCATGATTCAAACTGTTAGGGTTCATGTTCTTGATATAATTGGGGAAAAGTGTAGAAATTCATATTTTGATTGATGTTAAAGAGATTTAATCCTTGAAAACATGTTAGGAGTTGACTTGAATATGTTTAGGATCAATTAGAGACCATAAAACGTTGTTGGGATGAACTTTGGAGGAGATTAGAGGTGTTAAAATGGTTAAAAACGAGAAAGGGAAAAATCTGGGACGAATCTGGCATCTCGTTAGAAGCCCCTACCCAGGTCGTTCGAACGAACTCGTTCGAACGAGCTTCTAACGAGTTGACCAGTTGCTGCTAACGAAATGGGATTTCGTTCGATATCTCGTTCGAACGAGATATCGTTAGAAGGTACAGTTCGTTCGAACGAACTGGAATCTCGTTAGAACAGCCTCGTTCGAACGAGACTTCTAACGAGTTGACAGAGGGATCTCGTTTGAACAGTCTCGTTCGAACGAGACTTGTAACGAGCTGACAGTTTGGGCTATTTTGAGCTGTTTTGAATTTTGGAGTCCCGTAAACTTGTTCGAGGATATAGTTAACCTTCCAATGATGATGTAGTGATAGGTTTGGGACATTTGGGTATTTATGAGAAGGAAATTATATATAAGTGAGTTAAATTAGAATGAACCGTTTGGGTTGAGACGTGAGTGTCTATTAGGACGAGAGAAAAGTATGGCGTGTATGATTATAAACCGGAGTAGTATAAATTGTGATAAGTATAAGTTAGTACGAGAATGCGATATGTACTACGATTAAAATACGGTATTACTAAGACGTGTGTTTACTTAGTATTAGTATATGGATTGTGTGTATGACATACCTACCATACTTGCTATCACGGGAGGTTGCGTTCGCTTAGGACCCTCTAATCCTTGTGTGCCTACGGGGGGGATATAGATTGGTACCTCGATGAACATAGGTCAGAGAAAGACTTATTGGGATGTTAATAAGTTCGCTGATCGTGGGAGCGTAGGTATGTGCGTGACCCATGTGATGTGACTGTGTTCGCCTCCACTATTTGTGATTTGTGTTATCTGAACTATTCCTGAGAGATTCGGAATATGTGATCCTTATGTACGTGATGTACCGGGATGGATAGCAGAGTATGTGTGCACCGCAGCTTAGTTCTCGGGGTGCTTGTATTGTATAATTATGATGTGAATAATATACACTTAATTAACGGGAATCTTCATGTTAATGTTGTGAATATAATTACGGTATTGTTCCGAGAATAATATAACGAGTTAACTGATAGTGATATTTATTGCATATTAAGCATCCGAGTTTACATTATATCCCTATCTAATTACGAGCGTTGTATGTTAATAGAACCGGGTAATAAGGGTAGGAACTATTACAGTCTAGCTAGTTATGATGTCACTTAGCTAGTGGTTTATATCGTTGTAGATGGGTACTTACGTTAGGAGTGCACAGTTAGACGAGAGGTGAGAATATCATGTGAGTGTACGTCCTAACATGTACTTTGCATTTAATGTTTTAAATGTTTTTAAAGCACTTTCATGTTTTTAAAATATAACTCCACATTCGGGCTCTGACCCGTTTGCTTTTCAAATCTTCTTCTTGTAAAACCATTTTAGGTGCCCAGCCACAAGGACACCAAGCATAGGATTCTCATTCAGGTGACGAGCTGTAGCTGTTTGTGGAAGCTACAGGGACTTCCATGTAGACGCTTCTATCTTTTGGATTCCAGAGTCGCTATCTATCAGTTGTAGGGCATGTTGCCCATTTCTATTTAGAGACAACTTTTACATTTCAGTTTCAGACTTTAGCATGTATTATTTCAGTATTCGGTTATTTATTTCAGTTATGGGATTGTAGTGAGGAGTTTTCCTCCAGACTTTATTTACTCTATTATGATGATTATTCGTTTTACTTCAGTATGGTGAATGGTGTTATTTATTTCTTCATTACACTTGTTGCATGTTAATCAGACTTAAATTAAAATTTGGCAACTTACTTTTTAAATACTAGGTGGTTAGTAATAATAAAATTTTTTCGACAGTGATGCTATTAACTGAGCCAACTTGGCATTTTGAATTAATTTAATAAAGGAGTAGCTACCCGGTATTTAATTAGTCGGGGTGTCTCATATATATATATATATATATATATATAGGAGCTTGGAACAATTTTTTATTGGGTGAAATTTTATTTTAAAGCAAATGTTTATTTTCTGAAGATTTAGTTAAAACTTTAAAATAAAGTTTCTGGGCTAAAAATCGAATTTTGAACATTCTGGAACTTTGTTTGGTATTGTCGTTCGAACGAGTTTGCCAACGATATTTCCAATTAGCCACCGGAACTTCGTTAGAAGGTTCGTTCGAGACTTCGTTGGAACGGAAATCTCGCTCGAACGAGATTTCTGACGGAAAAATTAATTGGCAGTTTTTGGTAGTTTTTCACCTCACTCCCACTACTTTTTCCGCACAAACTTTTGACTGATTTACTTAGTTCGGGAATCAACCTTTTCAAACCAACTTTTTCATATTCCTCCATCTCCTAGAGAGAGTTTTGAGAGTGTTTCAATTAAAAATGAAAAGGTTCAAGTTTGAGTGTTTGTTTTCAAAAAAAAAATTCCTTAAACACTTTTGATTACACCCGTTTGTTTAGTTTATCCAAGTTCCTACATTTGTATTATTGGCTTGGAGTATTTGGCACCGAGTTCACTGTTCTAGCCAAGAAGAAAAGAGTTTGGCTTTGCTTTTACATCCCTTAAAGAAGAAGAAGCTTTTGTTTTGCCGCAACCTTCTCACATGGTGAAAGGCACCATGTGTGGTTGATGGTTGTTTGGTCTCAATTGGTGGACTCCAATGTTCCGGTGGACTCCAGGATTATTCGCTAGGCGGAGGTTGAAGATCGAAGGAGTGCGTAAAGGCTTGAAGGGAGTCGAGTTGGTTGTGTAAGTCCTCTTGTCGAGTCTTTATAAAATTCATACCATACTTAGTGAATTTGTTAGGCCAGGGCCGTCCGAGGTTTTTTTTTCGATTTGAGTTTTTCCTCGTACATCGCCGTGTTGTGGGATTATGAATTTATTTTATCTTTTGCGAAAATCACCTAGAACGCATACTTAGGATGAAAAGATAAAATTGGGTTTAATTCACTTTCTTTGTGTAATTTGGTGCAAAAAATAATTTGGGTGAAATTTGGATTAATTTAATTCTAGTCATTAATATAATTTGGTAAACTTTGGTTTGGAATAATGTGCAAAAATTTATTAATTTTGTTAGGCAAATTTCTAGAACTTGTGTTAAATTAATTAGGTTTAAGTGAATTTAAAATATGTGTGTGTTTAATCTAATTTCACTTTGTTTAATTTTAATTTGAAAGAAATTAAAATTTGTTATTTGTGTGTATTGTGTTCAATCATTTTATTCCGCATCTCTAAAAGGAAATTGTATTTTGATAAGATTCAAAAATTGGGGGACCAACAAGTTAAATGAAAATAATGGTTGGCCCCGGCCCAACACTTTAACGGTTGAAAATGAATATTTATACCATTATTTTTCGTCTCATCTCATCTCAACGATTTTTTTATTGAATTTTTTGATAAAAAAAAATTGGAGATGATATTGTAACCGTGGACATCACATTCATGAAGTTTAATAAAAAAATTCATTTTTTCATTATGTTAAAAATATTGTATGTTCCAGAATCTTCACCATAATAAGTACTTACGGGAGACTTTCTATATAAATATATATGTATGTATATAGGCAGGGGCGGAGGCATGTGGTAGGTAGGGAGGGCAAGTGCCCCACCCCCCAATCAGATTTGCAACAAAATTATATTTATTTTTTATTTTTTTTTCTAAGTGCCCCACCTTTTAAATTTCTATACCTTTTAAAATTGGCCCAACTTTTAAAACTAACCCACTTGTTGACTGTATTCCGGCCGATTCTCTTTTTCTACAAAGACCACATTTGCTTTTAAAGTTGACCCACTTATTTCTTTTGTCTCCTCTTTGCTGTTGATCTGATCGAAACTAACAAAAGCTATCCTAAAAATCTTTCATTGGAGGTAAACTCTATTTCCTCTATCTCTCTATAATTTTTTGTTTTGACGATTCTTGCAGTATAATTTCATTCCATCAATTCTCCACCCTAGTTTGACATTATTTTTTGTAATCTTAATTTAGGGTTTCAATTAGGGCTATTTTTTTTACAATCTTATTAGGATGTTATATTTATTTGTTGAATATATATGTTTGTTTTTGTTATTTATACTTCTATTTTTTTAATTTCACGTCTTTCAAAAAACATTAAAACATTCACTTAAATTTATTTTTCAGAGTTACGAAAAGATTTTACCCTTAGAAAATTTGTAAATTTAGAGTTGTGCTCCACCCAAAAAAAATTCAAAATTGTACCCCCAAAAATTTTTCAACTCAAAAAAAAATTTCGGGGGCTCCCGCCCCCGAACCCCCAACAATGATTTCTGCCCCACCCGAAATAAATTCCTGGATCCGCCTCTGTATATAGGTATGTGTGTGTTGTATAACAACGAGAGTTTTTTTATTATTTCCCATACATGTTTTTCTCTCTACTATCGTATAATGCCACGCAAGAGAATGTTTTCGCTGGGCGTTTGCTTGAGTTCACGTTAAGCCATATATATTTTATTTGCTGGCTTCTCCGTTTTTGACACCTCTACCCATGACCAGCAAGGTAGTTCCGGACCAGGTAGGAGCACAATTTTTGCCAAATTCGTTTTATTTGCAATATGAAAAAGCGTCTTCAAAGTTTCGACATAAAACCCTCTTTATTCGTTCGCTTGACAAAAACTACTATAATATATAATTGAAATGATGGTATGCATGAACCAGGTGGGCTGGAAGTGAAAATGGGGTTTGCTTATCATCATGTCACATTTTTTATATACTTTATTGCACTAGTCTACATATTTTCTTTTGAGCCGAAAGTAATATATATATATTATAAAAATCTTTTTGTCATGTATTTACTTTTAAAGTGGATCCAAGTTTAATTCATCTGAATATTTTTAATATACAATCGGATACATATTCTTTTGTGTAGTCCAAGAACTATGTGAGTGCCAAATATTAAAATTGCACTTCCAAAGATTCGAATCTTGTATCATATTTAAATTAATATACTACCCTTATAATTTAGGGGGTTTTGGGAAAAGGTCCTCATAGTGCTCAAAGTGTATAAAAATAGGACACTCCAAATAATTTTATAAATTTAGTCCCTGTACTAAAAATACCATGAAAAATGGTGAAAAATAATGCCGCTGGCGCGGACCAAAAAAATAAAGGTATTGTACCACAGGGACTAGATTTATAAATGCTATTGTGCCACAGGGACTAGATTTATAAACTTGAAAAGCAATGTCCTAAAAATCCAAATATAGAAAGGAACATGACCTTTACCTTAATTCTCTATATAATTTATTTATGACCATTCTGCTCTATTTTTTTTAATCGGTCAAAAGTATACATCCCACTACAAAAAGAAGATAGTTGCATTATTATCCGTAACCTGCACTAACTCTACTGTTATACCTATATGGTCTCAGCAGATTAAAAGTTCTAAATAATCCAAGGGAATTAACAAAAGTTCTCGGCTTCATAATTTATGGAGGTCGTCTTAGTGTTGGACTGCTCATTCTACCTATTTATTATAAGATTTGACACACTTGTATTCATGTGAGCACTTATACACGAGATATACCTTACTAACCACGTGGGATTACAACCGCCAAATCTATTACCTCATGATTATCCAAACGCTCATCATCAAAGTTGTTCCGTACTCCAAGGCGTCGATATTTATAATGATAAACATGTATCAAGATATAACTGTCTAACTTATAAGGGCACTCCATCTCTTTATAAATATTTGCAAAATCACATATAAATAGGGGAGATAGATACGAAACAAGGGACATATTTTTGATACATTCTCCAGCCTCGAGTTGTATCAGAAAATCCTGTATTGTCAACAAGTGCAATACCCAAGCAGTACCACCGTGGATGTAGGTTTCCTCCAAGGGAGAACAACGTAAAAATCATTGTGTTTTCATGGTCTCTCATCCCCATTTTCTATAATAATTATTTATCACAAATTGTCTCCATTGATTATTTATTTTCTCCATATTTGGACTCAACAAATGTGACACCCCCCTACTTAATCCCGGGTGATCAGTCATAAATCAAGTTAGAACAGGTTTCTCAGTTGGTCCATTCTTAGCATCATTGTCGCCTTTTTAATTACTCACCACCTAAGTGAGAAAAGTAGACTGGTGCCAATTTTTATCTTTCAATTAATTAAATGAAACTCATGCGGAACATAAAGTAATACCCAATAACAATTAACTGAGATAACCATCCACAATAAAATACCTAACCAAATAAACCATCGGTCCCAAATATTCAACAAATATAAAATAAAGGCAAGTAATAAATCTCAACAAGTCTGACAGAAACTAAGTGAACTGTGAGCGACATGCTCGAAATAACTGATAAAAGTCTCTACACTAGAATGAAAGAATGAGGCGTCTATCAAAATTCCCGCAACATCCACATATGCTGTAGTAACGGGTTTCCTGGAACAAAGTCAAGCCTGGCGTCCCTGTGGCTAGACACCTAAAAGGTTTTTAACAATTTTAATAGCAAGGGTTAGTACCCAAAAACATTTGAAAAACATTTAACAAATGATTAACTTGCAGTAATAAATAAATATGCATGCTCACCATATTTTAGTTAGTGCCTCACTCCCTTGAGGACATCCGCACCCCTCCTCTAATGTGCACTACTAACGCCTTAAATAAATTCACCTAGTTGTTCATCTTATGACTAGATAAATTTTAAAGCCCTTTGTAAACACCCTACTCTAACCGAGTATACCTTAATTATGATTTTTAAGTTATTCTCGTCATTAACTTAATAAAAATCATTTTCCTTTTCAATTTCATATAACTTTCACATCTGTTATACATATAATACAACTCATGCTTTGTATTAATTAGCCCGTATATAATTATTTACCTAATTATATAGTGAGTCACATTACAGAATTCACAACCATACTACTATAATATTTAATAATAGTATTTTTCCCCGAGTAAAGTCTCACAGGGTAAAATTCCTCTAAAGTGCTATCCTACTAGGTATATTCACCTGACCTAGTTACCCCAAGTCAGAATTTCTCCCTAACTTGGTTATTACATAAATATTGGAGGCGGTCATATTCCTTCCCTGAAAGTGAGATTCCCCTCACCCATATAACGGACGCTATGACCTGGGATTATACTCTCCCTACTCCTCAAGCTAGGGGATTCATACACTACGCGCAACCTCCCCCTATAGCACTAGAGAATATAATAATAATAATAATATATATCACTGATATTAAAGCACATCCATATATATACATATACTATCGCACAACGTATATATATATATATATATATATATATATATATATATATATATATATATATATATATATATCCCGTCTATACCGTGTACTGTCCGTGACACAAGCTTATTCCATTATATAATGAGTTTGTGGCCCAACTCGAAATATTAATTAATTTTCACATTAATTTCTTTTGGTATCACCCTAACCAATATATCCAGACTCACTTTCGTGGCCCGAATTAACATCACCCGAGTCTCAATCCCCGACTCTAAATTATTTAGCCTATGCCTAAATAAAATTTATATCTCGGTATTTCTCAACCGTTACTCCCGGACTTATTCACTATATCCATTTTTAATCCTTTCGAACAAACTTCCCATAATTCAATCTTAATGTGTCACACCTAATTTATCCAAAATATTTTTAAATTATGATGTCACACTAAGCCGCCTTCAAATTCTAATTAATTTTATTCACTATTAATTAGACTTTAAATCCATGTATTAAGTACTCATCAATTTAAGATATGGAAAAATATTAAATTAAAATTTTCTCCATATAAAGGAAAACTGGGCGAACTGCCAGAATCTGCCGACCATCGATCGATCGACCCCAGACCTCGATCGATCGATCGAGCAGGTCTTCGTCTTCTTCGCGAAGACAGATTCAGCCATGTACGAATTTCTAAAAACGCTAATTTCTTCTAGCTGTAAACTCAAGCCCTCTTAACACTAATACATGTTAGAAACCTTATTAGGGATCTGCAGAATGTCCACCAACATCATTAATTCGTCCATTATCTACTGATTTCTAACTTTGGGAAATAACTCATCTTTAACTCTTAATCCATTTACACCCCAAATTCCTTCATCAAATTCGTTTATAATTATCCAGATATCATCCTACCAGATATATATCAACATACAAATTTTAGATTTTTACATAAACCCTTACCCAAATTTCGTAAATCAGATTATTATCTTCAAAATCAGATTACGCCTTAAACACCCAAAACGAATTTCTTTAAATAAACACATCAAATGAATATGAATCAAAATACATTTTTACATGCTACAACAAGTTAACCACTTGCCTTAAGGTTCGTAGAGTCTGAATTTGGAGATGAGTTCCAAGGTTGAAGATGACCCTTGTTGACTCTCTTGTGATCCTCAAATCTTCCTTCAACTACTATTAGGGTTCCTTAACACACTTAGCCTTTTTCTAAACTCCCTTAAGCCATTTCCTTATTTCTTCTAATTTAATAATTAACCTAAATCCCCTTTTTGGCCTATTGGGCCAAGCCCAAGTGACCCAAATGCCTCCGCGTGGGACCGACTATGTTTAAAAATGCCCCGTGACCCGTTTACTACCCCCGGGTACACTTTTCCGACTATCTCGGCCCATCCGGACTCAACTCTACACTCAGAATTGGCATGCGAATTAATTTATAAAAATACTTATCCCCCACCCCTTTTTAGTCTACATCGACTCCCGGTTGAGATAAGTGCATACCTTGTCATTAATACTCGAAATGACATAATTACAATATTACTATTCACTTAGTAAATAAGTTTTCCTTCAATATTAATCATTCACTTCCCGATTAATGTTTAAATAAAATTTTCCTAATTAATTCAATTAAAATTACGACTCACAAGTAATATTCAATTCCCGAATTAATTAAATATTCAATGCATGAAAATACGGGGTGTTACAACAAATTAGCGTCGTTTGTGGGAACCGTTGCAACTAGCCATTACAGATCCTACCTAAAAAAACTTGTTCAGATCCTCAACGGTGACAGTTTCGAATGTCGGATAACCCCAAGAGCAGTCGCATGGAGGAGGTACAGAAACCACCAATCCTCACTGGGTCAAGCTACCTACATAGCTTATTAATGAGTCTCGATAAGGGGCAAGAGACGATGTAGGAGAGCGTCAGGGAGTTGACATATACCCTCCAGACCAGACTAGTGTCACTCAACCCAGGTGACGTAACTTCTAGACTGGAGGCATCTAGGAGCGATGACATGTGACGTCCCCCATTACCTCAAAAGGAGAGGCAACACGAATATTACGGGCGAGCGATGGAGAATCCCAAATGATTGAACTTGGGTCCTTGTGCTAATGCCAGTTCCTCCCGACAATCGTCTTGCAGCGGGACCATACTTACTGCTTTAGGGCTACACCCTCCATCCAGTCGCCCATCCACTTTGATGATCAATTGTAATCAGAAGAATGCGCTAGCACATTCGAGCGATTAAGTAGAGGTTTAGCATTTGACCAATTGGGCCCACGTTATAACAGATGACAAGTACGAGCGAAATCACGTGATTGTTCCCAAAGAAACGGATTAGGTAGGTCCCCAACTAGGATATCCCGTCACTCCGCTCAAGCATCGGTTGAAGCCGAGCAAACTTCTTAGGAAAAGAGTTCGACCAAAAGCCAAGGACGAGCATAAAAGCTATTTCAAGGTAATAACAACCGTGGAACGCTTCATCCAATGCCTGGAAGATCGCCTTGGGGAAATGGCTAAATCAAGGAACCCCCTTCAGCGTGATTTTACCAATGGATCGCCCTTTGTGCCCTCTGTCGTGGCATACCCCACTCTAGCGATGTTCTAGCCACCAGTCATTACTCTAAAATATGATGGGAAAATATATGCCATTCTGCATATCAAAGAATACCAAACTGGTACAGACATCTATTCCATCCTGACCGAATGTGCAGGGCATTCTCTAGCACCATAAGTGGCTCAGCCCAAATACGGTACAACACTCTGCCTAGGGGAGAAATCAAGAATATTCAAAAACTAGCTGGGCTATTTGTCAGCAAGTTTTACATTGTAGCCAAGCCATGAAATAAAGTTTCCCACATGCTTGGCGTCCGCCAAAGTGAAGATGAGAGCAACCGCGACTACATTGCTCGGTTCAAAACTAAAAACACGGAGGTAGTAGATTACAACTAGCCGACTGCCATCACATCCATAATGAGTGGGCTGCAACATTACAAGATGTTCTGGGAATTATCCAAGGAGCTTCCCAAGACCATGACTGAAATTTTAGCCAAAGAAGGAAAAATCATGAATACCGAAGAAGTGATGGCAGTGAAAGAGTCTTGAGGCTCGATGCCCTTGGTTGGCTAGAGTAATGGGAGGCTAGAATAAAAGAACAAAAAGTGCGACAAGACGAGAAAGTAAAATGAGTACACGCCCCTCATAGTTGGAGCCCACCACATCCTAGAGTAAATTTGGGAAAGAAAAGATCTCAGATGGCCGACAAAGTTGAAGTTGTCGGCAACCAAGAGAGATAGAAGAAAGTATTGTGAATTTCACAAGGACCATGCCAAAATCCATACCACTTTATACCTATGAATAACGAGATTGGAGGTTTGATAAGGAGCGGAAAGTGGTCAAAGTTTGTGGATAATGGGGTCCGATCAAACCCAGAAGAAGGCAAAGGCAGGAGACGGTCAAAATCACCCTCTCGGAGGGCGTCCGATAAGAAAAGAGCAAGGGACGACGACTCGGATGACGATCTAGATCTTCCTAAAAAGCCTAAGGATCCCATATGTGACGACGGAATGATAAATTTTGATTGCCATTTCATTGCTGGAGGTGGATCCAGCGGAGGAGAAGACCCCGTAGAAAGGAAGTCCTATCTTAACGAGGCCCAATCTTACAAATAAGCAGAGGTAAACTTCATAGAGAGCTCAGGAAATCGACCACGAAAGGTGGACAAAGATAAGTTAATTGTCGGCTTCTCAATGGATGTCTTGTCAGGGGTGTTATATCCCCACGACGACTATCTGTTAGTCACTATGGTCATCCAATAAGGACGAGTAGCAAGGATCCTGGTGGATAATGGAAGCTCTGCAAAGGTAATATTCTATAGCTGTTATAAGATGTTAAAACAGAAGGATATGGAACCCACAACCTATCATAAGCCTCTCATATAATTTTTAAGAGAAATGGTATACCCCTTAGGAACGATAGAACTGGAAATTATGGTCGTCACATGGACGATCCATCGAACAAAGAAAATACGATACTTTATCTTAATAAGAACGTGCTCTCAGCCTACAATGTTATCTTTGGAAGGATCAAACTAAATAAATTCGAAGTTATCCCATCTACTGTTCACCAAATTTTGAAGTTTCCAACTCACTTTAGAGTAGGTGTCGTCAAGGCCAATTAAAAAGTGGAGCGCGAATGCTATTTCATTTCAACAAATCAGGAAGAACAAAAGAAGCTGACGACCACCTACCATACCGAGACCATCGATCCCTGAGATGAGGCCAAATTAGTCAAGGGACAACCTGCCAAAGAAATCGAGATAATCCCACTTGACTATAAACACCCAGAAAGGATGGTATGGATCGGGTCATCATTAGATCTTCTTCTACGAAAAAAACTTATCAGTTTTCTGCGATAACATAAAACAGTGTTCGTTTGGAGTCACGAGGACATGCTGGGGATATATCCTGACTTCATGTGCCATGAATTGAATGTGGTGCAGGGCTCAAGACCAGTCAAGGAGAAATGAAGGGTTTTCGATGTCGAAAAAATCTTGCTATTCACGAAGAAGTTCTCAAACTGCAGAAAGCTTACCTCATTAATGAAGTCGTGTACCTAGAAGGGTTGGCTAACATTGTGCGAAAGAAAAATAACAAGTAATGGATATGCATCAATTTCACCGGTCTAAAAACTGTCGGCTCGAAAGATTATTTCCAGCTATCGAGAATTGATCATCTTATCAACTCCACAACAGACCATCAACTCCTTAGTTTTATGGATGCATATTCTAGTTACAACCAGATCAGAATGAAGCCCTCTGATAGAGAAGAAACTCCTTTATAGACCATCGAGGTACCTACTGTTACAATGTCATGACATTTGGACTTGAAAATGCAGGTTCACCTACTAGAGGTTGGTAAATAAAACCTTTGAAGACCAGATATGGGTTAATATAGAGGTTTACGTGGATGTCATGCTCACCAAAAGCAAGGTGTCTTCTGACCACATTAAGGACCTCTACCAGATCTTTAATAAATTGGAAAAGTATCAGATGAAGTTGAATCCCGCCAAATGTGTCTATGGAGTGAAATAAGGAATGTTCTTAGGTTTTATTGTAAACCAATGGGGAATTCAAGCCAATCCTGACAAGATCCAGGCTCTACTTGACATGAGATCTTTGATAACGAAGAAGAAAGTACATAAAATTGACCGGTCTTGTGGAAGCACTAAACAAGTTCATTTCTAGATCCACAAACAAGTTCTTGCCTTTTTTAAATGTGTTGCAAAAGTTATTCAAATGGAACGAGGAATGAAAAAGCGCGTTCATAGAACTGAAGCGCTATATGGGCTCCCTACCCTTCTTGTCATGACCAGTTGTGGTGGAAAAACCTTACTTGTCTCTTGTAATATTCGACTCAGTCGTATGCTCAGTGCTAATGAGGCTAAAAGAAGGGGTTTAGAAACCAGTTTATTATACTAACATAGCCTACCAGGGGGCGATGCTCGGTGTCCACGAATGAAAAAGCTAGGACTAGCATTGAGTGAAGCCTCACAAAGGATGAAGCTATATTTTGACGCTCACACCATTGTGATCTACCAAGACTTACCTCTACAATAAATCCTGCACAAACCTAAAAAATCTTATCGACTCATGGCATGGGCAGTGGAACTGGGCACGTACGATATTGGGTACAACTGAAGACCATAATAAAAGGGCAGCTGTTGGCGGACTTCATTGAAAAATTCACCTACGACGAGAAACTGTCTGGGTAGATTCCTTCGGGGGAGAGCTCTACCTCTAGTAGAAAACCACCACTCTCGAAGAGTCTATGGTCCCAAGAAACACCGAGCAGACTCCTCAAGGAGAGAGCTACCCCAAAAGAGATAAGGGACAACATGACGAATCCCACCGACTTTTTAAGTTCGAAAAAATGGAAAAAGGCGACTTCACCTGAGATTGTCCATTCTACTAATTATACGTTGATGGATCATCCTATTCAACAAGAAGTGGTGCTGACATTATACCCGCCACACCTGATGAAATAGATGTGGAATAAGCCCTATGCTTCTAATTAAAAGCATTCAATAATAAGGAAGAATACGAGCCCCTTATCATTGGGCTTGTTCTAGCCACATCCATGTGCGTCGAGAACATCGCGGTACACCGTAACTCCTAACTAGTCATCAACCAGATATTGGGAGTTTATGAAGCCAGGGAGGAAGCCATGAAAATTTACCCGCCCATAATTCGACAAAGGTTATGCAGATTTGTAGAAGAAAAAATATTAAGAAACCCCAAGTTGGCAAATGTACGAGAAGATGCCCTAGCCTGGTTAGCTTCAGTGACCAGAACATCATTAAGAAGAACCATACTAATTGAAGTTCTTACACAGAGCAGCATTAAGGTAGCACCACATCAAGTAGTGGAGCTAAACCTGGGACTTTTGTGGATGGACCTGGTACGAGCATACATTGAAGAAGGAAATCTTCCATCCAGAATATTATGTTATAAGGCATTCCAGAATGTCTTAGAAGTAGGAGTATTGTACAGGAGAGGGTACATCATCTCACTTCTGAAATATGTTCATCCAACAGAACTCAACAAGATCTTTAAGAAAGTACATGAGGGATGCTATGGAGCATATTCGATGGGAAGAATATTGGTTAATCTAATAGAAACCTAAGGACACTTTTAGTCGACCATAAAGGCTGATTATATTGATTACGCAAGAAGAAAGTGATAAGTGTCAAAGATTTACAAAGATCCACCGTTCCCCAGGGGCTCCATTAATGTCGATTGTGTCACCTTGACCATTCGCCACGTGGAAAATAGACCTCGTCGGTCCATTTTAGAATACAAAAGGATGATACAAGTACCTCGTGGTGCCGGTAGACTACTTTACTAAGTGGGTAGAAGTCAAGCCCTTAGTAGAGATGCCTTACGAAAGGGTATTTCAGTTTAACTATAAAATGGTCATATAGCGCTATGGCATGCCCACTCATGACACGCAATTTGACAACTAAGATTTCAAAGACTACTGCACTTGATCTAAGATTCGAAAGCTACAACTGCACCCGAGCACCCACAGTGCAACGGACGAACCGAGGTCTCCAATTGGATAATATTAGATGAAATAAAAAAGAGACTGACAAAGGGGAGCTGGATCAACGAGCTCCATAATGTGTTCGGGCATACCGAACCACCCCACAAATATCTACTAGAGAAACACCGTATATGATCACCTTCATCATAGAAGCAGCCGTCCCCATTGAGATAGGGATCCCTAGTCAAGGTGTCCTCAATTTTAATTCCCTAATAAGTGATTTGGCAAGAAGTTTGGACCTCGATCTGATAGAAGAAGTTAAAGAGAATCTAGCGTTGCACGTGGATGCCTATCAGCAAAGAGTGGCACGCTACTATAACCGGAATGTGAAGACAAACATCCTGAAAAAGGGGGATTACATCCTCAAGAAAGTGATACAAAGGAACATTAAGATAGAACCAAACTGGCATGGACCATACTGATTAACTAGTGTCATCAGGCAAGTTCGTAGTAGGCTACATGATTAACAAAAGATTTCTATCAAAAAATGGTGCACACCATGGATGACTAGGCAACAAATAGTAAGGCACGGTTAGAGTATGACGATGAAAACTTAAAAACGACAGACTAAGTATCAATAAGAAATACATACCACAAATAGTCGATGTTGGTCCAAGGTCCATAGGGAATCCATATCCGAACAATGCAAAAATTCAAAGTGCTTCATGTGGTCCCAGTAGTCGAGTAGTTCCAAAGCATTCTTGGCGTGGTAAAGGATAGTGTTCGGGTTAGATTTCAAGTCCTTATATCTGACCTTATGCTCAGGTTCGAAGTTAAATTCTTGAACCTTCCCATAACGAGACTTGCGACCAAGACCTGACTCGACTCTTAGCTCTAATAAATGACTAAGTCCTATCGAAAGATTGCACAAGGGTTTTTGAATCTTTCTTATTTTCCCTTGAGATTTTTTCTCCTATTCAAGGATACATGGGGGGGGGGGGGAGGGGGTTTCCTCTTACCTTCAATAGCAGGAGAAGATTTTAGACATTGAGCAGTCTTGTCGACTGCCCTAAAAATGGTAGCTTGCTTCGCCTCTACCATCTTCGGGATGATCGTAACCCTATTTTAACTAGCTTCATCCAATGCTTTACTGTTGATGAAGCAAGGAGACATACCTAAAGTTTCTTCAGAAGGATGGTCTTCCACACCTAAAAAAATAATCAAACTCGTACATCTGTTTGAACATCCAAAGTGAAAGAGACAACTAAGTAAATGGTCAACAAGTTGATAGCACAATCTACCTGCTGCTAAGTTACTTGCCCTACTAATAGATTGATCACCATTATCAAAATGAGTCTACCTTGACACCAAACCTTCTTGTGGCACTTCAATTTCTAGTCGGATCCTGTTGCGTGGTGGAGTGTGATACCCAACAACAATAAATTTCTTAACAATAAACAAATCCTCGAAAGTGGGAGGTTTCTTTTCAGTATAAGAGACAACTAGGTCAACCAATGACTTGGGTATCTTTGGATCTCGCTTCACTGAAATACTAAAAAATCATAGCAATAACCTCAGCCCAATAAAGTAGCCAAAATCAGAAAATAAGAAGATGAAATAATTAAAAAAATGTTACCTATATTATTTGGCCCTTCTATTCTCACGGGACCCTACATGACCTGTCCCATTCATGGGCCCTAAACTCCCAATATCCTTTAATAAAAACATACAAGCCCTTCTAATTAGGCATAAATTCTTCTTATTTATCCCCATAATTTAGAATCGTTTATCATCACGTATGATGTAAATCAAGTTGATTCATATCATATCCTTTCTATTGGTGTTTTCTATATAGTGCATCGAGTTTTGTGTATTTATCTTACATTGTTCACGTGAAGAAAAGAGAAAACTCAAAAACAAGAAAGAAAGAGAATGAGGAAATTTAAGGGCAAAAGAGTAATTTTACACCTGAAATTCGGACACGGAACCTAATAAGAAGTTAAATCCCGTCAGCCCATAAAAGCATAGGAAGAAATGACATCCTAATTCAAAGTCCGAGTAAAAATTTATGAAGCTTCAAAGTTGAGAAGAAATTATGAAAAAATAAAGAAAAAGAGTTAGAAAATTTTTGGGTTCAACTTTCGCGTCGCTACTGGAATTTCAAATCGGTTCACCCCAGGGAAGAAGAAAAATCTGAACCGATTCGGAGTGACGCAATCAAAATTTTTCTATGTTAAAATAAGAGTTGTGCACGAGTCAAAAAATTAAAAAAACGCGGGATTTTTATAGTAGAGTAACAGCAGACATTAAGAGACGACTTTTTACAGAGTTTTGATAGATTTTTACAGGAAAAAACTTGGGAATTATTGTTCTTCGACATTTATTAATCTTTTGGATTTGAATTCAAGGGTTTACATCAATTCAAGTATAATTACTCTATTGCTTCCATGTTCTTTCATCTATTTGATTGATAATTTAGTAATTCTTAGATAGAGATAAGTTTCATATGTTTGTTGGCACTTTTTACGTAGAGATGGTTTTAGTCAACATTGTTATCATGATTAATTGTCCTTTTAGCATGTTCGACTGGTTTTTCAAAGGCTGGGATTCTTGAACCCAAGCCTAAATAGTTTGCATGGATGTAAAATATGTTCTTGAATTAAATAATTAATTGGATCGTGTCAGTTCGTTACTACAAACATCGTAGGACTTTTAACCTCGTTTGCCCTATGTAACCGGGGTGTTTAAAATGCGATGTGCGTGTTAAATAATTGACCTCATACTTTTTTATATTGTTGATTAGGTATGATGCAGTTTCGTTCCCTCATAAGTGTAATGCTTAATTTAAATAACATCGTTTTTTCAAATTAAATATTTAATTCTACACTATTTTCATAACGAGTGACCTCATTAGAGGTTGGCGGATTATATCAAGACCTTATCTCTTACTCATATTAATTAATTCGTGTTTTGTTAAGTTTTACATGCGTAGTTAATTTACTCAAGTTCTTCTTGCTTATTTAGTAGGAAATTCATAATCTCATCACAATCACATTTTCTTCTTATTTACGTGAGTCAATCCTTTAGGTTAGTAGTCTTCCCTATTAGTCATCATGATTCTTTGCCTTAGTCCCTATGTTCGATACTTGGTTTACAAGTTTATTGCTTGTGCAATCGACTTACACTTGAGTCGATATTAGTACGCACTAGAGACACTTCTAAAGTTGTGTCACCTTCCAATTATAATTAGTAGACTGAACCACCGTGGCCATTCTATACTGAGGTTTTCAAGTGGAAAAATAATAATAATCGGGGGATTTCTCATTATCTCTCAAGATATACATATACCTAAAATTGTCCCCCATCAAGTCAAACTTTGTCCTATGTTTCCAAAACATCATTACCTCTAGTATAGTTCTATGTGCGTTCTGAGGCAATTGAGTTAAAGTCATGCCATAACCTCCCTGAATGGAGCGGATGGTGGGATGAAGAGGAAGCCTAAATCCTACTTAGAGGGACCACAAGGCAAGGAAAATCTCCTCTGATTCTCGAACCGAATAACATCTTTTAGAAAGATCAGGCATTATGGGCTGAATGGCTATGGGGAGGGAACATTTCTCCCTTATCACTTCAAGCTCTTACTTAGTAACGGTACATTGATACCAATGGGCTTCTCTCTCACCTGGATTGTAGTTACTGGAAGATCCATCAGGATTGTAATGACCTCACTTTTATATGCTCATATATATAGTTTGTTTTTACACTCATGTGTTACTTATTATCTTATAAATTTTGTATTATTAGATATGTCGTATTATTGTCTATCAATATAATAAACAACATTTTTAAATATGAAGAATCAACTGTAAAGTTGATCAAATCGAAGGCTTATGACATATCTTAAGGTAAACAATAAGTTTTGGGGTAGAAAATATAATTTTATGAAACTTTATGGACTAAAATAAAAATATAAAAGTGCTATTTTGTAAATAAAATATATTTGAGGAACTCTACAAAATATTGAAAATATATAATGTGAAATTACCAAAATATCCTTCTTATGTAAAATGACCCTTATACCCTTATCACATTTCCAACACACGCTGGCCACCTCCACCTTATACATATCGCCTTTACCGAGAAAGCTAAAACACTTGTCATCATTTGGTGACGCTAAGACTGCAAGACCACTCCGGCACGCGACAACTCGGCATTGAATCACCACTCTAAAAAGCCTAGTCATTAGACACGTGTAAACACCATAATATCCTTGGAAACCTATATATAGGTCCTCTGGGGTCATTTATAAGTCACACCAATGCCTTGAGAATTATAGTAAGAAAGAGTGATAGAAATCTCGAGAAATATCTGAATAAGGAGTTCTATAATTTTGAAGAAAGAATTTGTTTCGTAGGTATCATTTTATTAAAATGTTGTAATGCATTTTTATAGTTTTAATTTCGTGTTTTATAGATTTTACCTAGTAGGTATGCTGGTAAAATACACTAAAGGGTTCACAAATCAAAACTTAAAATTTGGAAACAATCTAAATTTATTTTATTTTCAAAATATGTAAACTTGTTTAAAAATATTTATACGCTTTCTAAAATGATTTTTGTAAGTAATTGCTCGTTATTACTGAATCTCATTTATGTAATTTCAATGTCAATCCCGGTGAAATACTTTCTAGTTGAGACGGTATTTAAGTTGTGCCCCTATGACCCTCCATCTCTATTGGGAATAAATTCGGAAATGTTCTGTCTAGATGAGATGGTATTTAAGTGGTGCCCCTGTGACCCTCCATCTCTACTGGGAACCGACTGATTAGGAAGAACTACGAATAGAATTCTTTAAATACGATGAATGAATATTAAAAATTGAGAAAATGGTTTTAGTAACCTTTTATAGCAAGTTATTTTAGGATTAAAACACAATATTTAGAATTGGGCTTTCTTTAAAATACATAATTAAACTTTTATTGTATTTATTAGATTATGTGTGATCCAAGACTTAATATCTGTATTTTTGAGTCTCTATTTTAGATGACTACTCTATTAAATTTCATGGACATTTCGATTATATATTATGCAAGCATGTATATTTTGTGAAATTCTTTTATTCTCAAATGCATCTGATACCGATGATTCCGTCGCTTGTTATATGTTTATATCTCTCCATATAAACATCTGATTATAATTCTGAAATTACTGATTCGGCCTATGGAAACTCTTTTACTATGTTGGCCTTGACTACAGGGTGGAAATATTTGGGTGGTACCTTCCCAGCTGGTTTATCGCTGGTGTGCCATAAACAAGGCGTTGTTCCAGAAATCATGATTCTCTATCTGTGATTTTACTGGGTGGAAACATTTAGTAACACTATATATATGTGTATTAGAGCACACATGGCCACTAAAATTGAATATTTGACATATGCTCTATTGTTTTATCTGCTCTGTTCTGAACAGTTTATTCTAAATACATATATTGTCATTTACTTTATACATATTACTGAAAATTCCTATGTCTATGTATATTCCTTATGTTCTAAATTTAATAGGTATGAATTTTTTGAAAAACCCTGGAATTTCTGGAGATTGAATCTCATTCGGCTTTTAGCTGACGTTGTATAAATAACCATTTTTTAGGAAATAATTAAGCTCGTGGATGGAACATAAAAGGACTATGTTGAAGATTTTAGCTTTTAGAGCTCCTTTTGTTACATTAGGTGGAAGTTTGTTTTATTAGATAGAGCATGGTTGGCTCTTTAATTATAAGGTTTTTGAATTTTGTGTCAAGTTGTAACTCGTTGACATTTTAATATAAATGGAGTTTCCTTTAGAAAGCTCTAATGATGAAATTCCATCACTTTCGGTACTCGGTTGGTTTCTAATTTATTGAGGGAAAGTAATAGACTATGGGTCTCGATAGCTAAAGACTCATGAACATAATTACCTAGTACATGACTTGGAATTAGCTGCCATTGTTTTTGCCTTAAAATTTGGAGCTGCTACCTATACAGAGAAGAATTTCAATTTTTCTCTGATAAAAAAAACCTCAAGTATATATTCACCAAGAAGGATCTTAATCTTCTCCAACGAAAATGGATATAATTATTTGAAGATTATAAATTTAACTTACGCTACCATCCATGTAAAGGTAATGTAGTTGCCGGTGTTTTTAACAATAAAACCCAAGGAAGTCTTAGTATGTTTATATTTTTGGAAACAATTGGTCATTTTAATTCGTAATGAGGCCCTTCAAATACCCATATCTCATTACATACTATCATTGTTCTCCCCCTTCTTCATAAAAAATCGAAGACCATCAAAATCATGATGAGTTCTTATTTTCCCAAAGAAAGAAACTTCAAAACAATATATCTTAACGATAATGGACCCTAGATCCTGTATGTGGAATAAAGTTCAAAAATCGGGTATGTGTTCCTTTTATCCCAACACTTTGAGAAGAGATCTTGCATGAAGCTCACTATACAAAATTTATTATTCACCCTAGTAACACCAAAACGTACCAAAATTTTAAACAACAATATTGGTGGCTCAGCATGATAAAAGATATTGTACACTTCGTAGCCAAGTGTCTAATAGGTCAACAAGTGAAAATTGAACATCAACATCCCAATGGGTTACTCCAACCACTCCCTATTCTCGAATGGAAGTGGGACCATATCACTATGGATTTTGTGAGCGGACTACCCAAGACCATTTAAGGATTTAATTCAATATGGGTTATCGTTGATCGTCTTACAAAATCTGCTCATTTTCTTCCAGTCAGGTCCACCGAATCTATTCAGCAGTTGAGTAAACTATAAATAAAAAAACCATACGATTACATGGCGTACCCATTTCTATTATATATAATAGAGATCCTAGATTCATTGCAAAATTCTGGCAAGTATTACAAACTGCTTTAGGAACCAAGCACCACCTAAGTACATCTTTTCACCTTCAAACAGATGATCAATCAAAGCGAGTAATTCAAACCCTTGAAGATATGATGCAAGCATGTACTTTAGATTTTTCATGGTCATGGGACCAACATCTTGCATTAATTGAATTCTCCTACAATAATATTTATCAAACCAACATCCAAACTATAGGCTACGAAGCATTATATGGCCCCCCTTGTCATTCACCACTATGCGAAATGAATCTAGTGAAAATCATTTTCTATGACCCGACATTATCACTGAAACCAGAGAAAAGATACGCCTTATTCGAGAAGATTACACGAAGCCCAGAGTCGACAAAAGAGTTACTCCAACACTTGACGAACACCCTTGGAATTCCAAACCAATGACCATGTATTCCTACGAGTATCTCCGCATAAATGGATAATACTCTTCAGAATCAAAGGTAAACTGTCACCTCGCTAAATAAGCCCCTTTAAAATTTTAGAATGTATTGGTCCAATAGTTTATCGTTCGGACTTACCTTCTAAACTCTCTCATCTTCACGATGTATCCCACGTATTATAATTACTAAAGTATATTCGCGATACCAAACATATCATTACTTGGAAACATATCAACATTAAAGCTAACCATGAGATTGAAGAAATTACTATTCAAATTTTGGATCCACAAGAGAGAGTTCCCCGATATAAAACCAAACCCTTAGTCAAAGTTCTTTGGCAACATCATGGAATGGAAGAAGAAACCTGAGAAATAGAGAATACATTGAGAGACCAATACCCTACCCATTTTACAGGTAATTTTGAGGACGAAATTTTCTTTTGGTAGGAAGAATGTAATAAATCACTCTTAATCATTCAATAGCCCTAGTATTCCAATGAATTCTAAAGACTAACCCTACATTTTCTTAAATTATAAAAACACCCTTCTACTTATAATCATCATAATTTACATATTCCTATGTAAATTAGAGAAGAGGGAGTAGCTTCTCGTACAAATAATGATGAAGTAGAGCAAAGTGTTGCTGGGAGGGCTAGAGAGTAAGAACGGCCTATAGAGATGCAAATAATGGCACAAGCAATTATGAGGATGGCAAAGCAACAAGAAAGAAATACGGAGCAAATGGAAGAACAGAAGGATAGATATCTAGAATCAAAGATTGTGGCTAGGATCGAGAAAGAGGCAAGGAAGGAAATGAAGGATTCCATACATGAGAAGTTTTTGAAGTTGAATCCTCCAGAATATTCAGGGTCGGTGGAACCTGCAGAAGTTGAGATATGGGTCAGAGATATAGAGACCATCTTTGTAGTTATGAAAGTTCTAGATGACCAGAAAGTGAATCTAGCTGTGTTTAAGCTGAAAGGAGAGGACAAATATTGGTGGGAAGCCAGCAACCATTTGGTGCCCAGAATGGAAGGTACTAGTGTTATTACTTGGGATGAGTTTTTTAAAGCTTTGTACGTTAAGTATTTCCCTAAAGTTTATAGGAGGGAGAAGCTGAGGAAATTTATAAATTTGACCCAAGGGAAAATGTCCGTGAGGGAGTATGATGCTAAATTTACTGCTTTGTCTAGATTTGCTACTAAGTATGTCTAGGATGAAGGAGATAAATGTAGTAAGTTTCAAGATGGACTGATTTGGCCTATTCAAAATAGAGTGGCAACTTATGAGTTAGAAGATTATGCTTCTCTGGTAAACAAAGCCACGATAGCCGAAAGGCAAATGAACCAAGGTGTTGCGAGCAAAGAGAGTTTTAAGAAAAGTAGATTCGACGCATCTCAATATAGGGGAGGTGAGAGTGGAAGTGTTAAGGTGGAACCTCATAAATTTCAGAGAGGTGGTGGATATAGTGGTAGAGGCCAAAGGAGATTTGGCAAAGATACTAGGGGTGGAGAGTCTTCTAGTCTGGTTAGGAGGCCAGGGAGAGGTGAGGCACCAGCAAGAGTTGTTACATGTTTCTTTTGTAAAGAGGAGGGGCATTATAAATCCGAGTGTCCTAAGCTTAAAGGAGTGGAATGCTACCATTGTCATAAAGTGGGGCATGTTAGGAAGAATTGTCCGCAGTTGGCAGAGACTACAACACCACCTAGCGAAGCAGCAAGCAGAGTATTATCTCCAAGCATTGCAGTGAAAAGTATGGGAAGAGGACAAGCCAGTGGTTCTAGGCCAGGTGTACTAGTATTTACGATGAAAGAGGCTCAGATTACTCCAGATGTGGTGACATGTATACTTTCTGTTACTGATAGAAGTGCTTATGTTTTGATTGATCCTGGTTCCACACATTCTTTTGTGTCATTTTCATTTTCCATATATTTGTATAGACCATGTACTCATTTAGAGGAGGGGTTGAGTATTTCCATGCCTATGGGGGATATGATTGTAGTCGAATATGTTTTTCGGGATTGTGTTTTGACTGTGGGGTCTAGAGATACGGTTATAGATCTACTTCCATTGGATATTTCTGATTTTGATATAATTCTGGGAATGGATTGGCTATCCAAATATCATGCATCCATGGATTGTTTCCGTAAAGAAGTTGTTTTTAATATGCCTGGTGAGCCTGAATTTAAATTTGTGGGGGAAAGGAAAATTGTTCCCAGTTGCATCATTTCTGCTATTCAGACGAGGAAATTACTGAGTAAGGGCTGTGAGGGTTTTATTGCATATGTTTTTGACACTAGGAAGGGGGATTTACAATTAGTCGATGTTCCTATTGTACGGGATTTTCCTGAAGTGTTTCCTAGTGAGTTGCCAGGGTTACCTCCAGAAAGAGAAGTTGAATTTAGTATTGAATTAGCACTAGGGAAAACCCCTATTTCTATGGAACCGTATAGAATGGCACCTACTGAGTTGAAAGAACTTAAGATCCAGTTTCAGGATTTACTTGATAGGGGCTTTATACAACCTAGTGTATCTCCATGGGGTGCACCAGTTTTATTTGTGAAAAAGAAAGATGGTACTATGCGGCTGTGTATTTATTATAGGGAACTGAATAAAGCTACAATTAAGAATAAATATCCCTTACCTCGTATAGATGAATGGTTTGATCAGTTACAGGGTGCTAAAGTGTTTTCAAAGATAGACTTGCGATCAGGGTATCATCAGTTGAGGGTGAAGGAGAGTGATATTTCTAAAACTTCTTTTCGCACTCGTTATGGACATTTTGAGTTTTTGGTGATGCCTTTTGGGGTGACTAATGCTCCAGCTGTATTTATGGATCTTATGAACCGGGTACTGCATCATTTTGTTGATTCATTTGTGATAGTTTTTATTGATGATATTCTGATTTATTCACATGATATGGTTGAACATGAAAAGCATCTCATAACTATTTTGAATCTGTTGAGAAATAAGAAGTTGTATGCTAAGTTTAGCAAGTGTGAATTTTGGCTATCACAAGTTGTATTTTTAGGCCATCTTATTTCTGGAGATGGTATATGTGTCGATCCTAAAAAGGTAGAGGCTATTGTGAAATGGGAGAGTCCCAATAATGTGACGGAGGTGAGGAGTTTTCTTGGTTTAGCTGGGTATTATAGGAGGTTTATAAAGGGATTTTCTTCAATTGCCTTGCCGATGACTAAACTCACCCAGAAATATGTTAAGTTTGAATGGAATTCTGATTGCGAAAATAGTTTTGCTGAATTGAAAAAGAGGTTGGTAACTGCACCTGTTCTTACTATTCTGCATGGTGGAGATGGTTTTGTTATTTATACAGATGCTTCACACCAGGGGTTGGGTTGTGTTTTTATGCAGCATGGTAGAGTTATTGCTTATGATTCTAGGCAGTTGCGTACACATGAACGTAGTTATCCTACACATGATTTGGAACTTGCTGCTATTGTGTTTGCTTTGAAATTATGGCGTCATTATCTATATGGTGAGGTATGTGAAATTTTTACTGACCATCAAAGCCTTAAGTATTTATTTACTCAGAAGGAGTTGAATTTGAGGCAGAGGCGGTGGATGGAGTTAATTAAAGATTATGATTGTACAATTCACCACCACCCAGGAAAGGCAAATGTAGTTGCAGATGCTCTGAGTAGAAAGGCTTCGGGCAGGTTATCTTGTATTCGGTGTGCTAGAGTTGCCCACATCATGGAGTTGAGATTGATGGGAGTAGAATTGAAGCTAGAAGATGGGGGTAGATTCTTTGCTCATGTAAGCGTGAGACCTTTATTAGTTACCCGTATTCATGATTTGCAAAGTCAAGATCCTTTCCTTGGGAAGAAACGACAAGATGTCCAAGATGGTAAGTCTCAAGATTTTTGTATTGTGAATGATGGCACTTTATTGTATAAACTGCGGTTATGTGTGCCTAATGTGGGTGGATTGAAAGAGGAAATTTTAGATGAGTTTCATAATTCCATTTATACTATGCATCCTGGTAGTACTAAAATGTATAGGGATTTAAAGAAGCATTATTGGTGGAATAATATGAAGAAGGAAATAGCTGATTTTGTTGCTAGATGCCTTATATGTCAGCAAGTAAAAGGGGAGCATCAGAAACCTACTGGTTTACTTCAACCATTGCCAATACCAGGATGGAAATGGGATCATGTAACGATGGATTTTGTAGTTGGGCTTCCTCGATCTCAGAAGGGGTCAGATTCGATTTGGGTAGTGGTGGATAGATTGACGAAGTCCGCTCATTTTCTAGCAGTTAAGACTACGTGTGGAGTTGATAGGTATGCTAGATTGTATGTTAATGAAATTATTCGATTGCATGGAGCACCGGTATCTATTGTTTCAGATAGGGACCCTACTTTTACATCCAAATTTTAGGATAGCTTGCAGTATGCTATGGGTACTAACTTGAAGTTTAGTACGGCTTTTCATCCCCAGACAGATGGGTAGTCTGAAAGGACAATACATATTTTGGAAGATATGCTTAGAGCTTGTGTGCTTGATTTCAAAGGTAATTGGGATGAATATTTGCCTTTGATAGAATTTGCATATAACAATAGTTTTCAGTCTACTATTGGTATGGCTCCATATGAAGCACTGTACGGTAGACGATGTCGTACACCGATATGTTGGGGTGAGGTTGGTGAAAGGAAGATAGAGGGTCCAGAATTGATTGAAGTCACCACTGAAAAAGTGAAGATTATTCAAGAAAGAATGAGAACAGCTCAAAGCAGACAGAAAAGTTATGCGGATAAACGACGAAAAGATTTGCAATTCCAGAATGGGGATTATGTGTTTCTTTGAATATCGCCATGGAAAGGAGTTATGAGGTTTGGAAAGAAAGGAAAATTAAGTCCACGCTACATTGGACCTTATGAAATCCTTGAAAAAGTCGGGATGGTTGCCTACAAGTTAGCATTACCACCAGAGTTAGCTCGATTACATGATGTTTTCCATGTTTCTATGTTGAGAAAGTATGTAGCAGACCCTTCACATGTATTGGTGGAACAACCTATTGAATTGAAGGAAGATTTGAGCTACGTGGAAGAACCGCTTGCTATCCTTGATAGGAAAGAACAAATATTGAGATCAAAGGTGATCCCACTTGTGAAAGTTGTGTGGAGAAGGAATTCCATGGAAGAAGCTACATGGGAGAGTGAGGATAGCATGAAAATGCGTTATCCGTATTTGTTTGATTCGGACAACCAAGGTATGTCAATTTCGAGGACGAAATTTCCTAACAGGGGGAGAATTATGACAACCTGAATATAATTATGATTAATTATGCTTAAATCATGCCTAGCTTATGTGATATGATTAGTGTGTTATTAATACATGTGATGTTAGTTTATTATGGTTAGTCTAATCCTACCTTCAAAAAGCATAAAATGTCGAATTAGTTACAAATACAAAATTTTGAAGGTTTCGGTAGGAATGTTCATGTTTAAGGCTAGTTTTGACCTTTATGACATAACAATTGACTTGAGGTGAAAACTACATAGTTGTAAACAAGTGAGTTATGGTCGTAATAAAATAAACGGTGTGTAAAACGGAGGTTCGACTGAGAAGTTATACAAAAATTACGAAACAAGGGCAAAATAGTCCATCCGTTAAGTAGTATTTTGTCTTATTATGGCAACAAATGTTTTATTCTCATTGGTTGGGAAGGGAGGTGGCTTTGGCCGACCTTAAACCCTTAGAATTACCTCTTTATTCAGCCAAAATGCAACCATGAGAGATTTTAAGCTTAAGGAAAGAGAAGTAAGAAGTTAGGAAGAAAGTGTGAGGAGAAATTGAAGAAAAATTCATTGAAAAATTACGTAAAAGCCCCTAAGGAAGGGAAGAAGAGCTGATTGAACAAGTACCAGATAAAGGCAAGGGAAAAGCCAGTTAAACTGTCAAGGTGAGTGTACTTATGATTTGTTTCATATATAAATACGAATATATCTCTAAGAGCGGATTTGTTTGAATACTTCGGTATTCCGGATTTGTTTGGATATTAAAATATCCAGGATTTTTTTGGGTCTCATGATCCAGGATTGGTTTGAATACTTCGGTATTCAGGATTTATTTGGATATTCAAATATCCAGGATTTGTTATTGCCAATGGGCAGAATTATTTGGATATTCAAATATCCAGGATTTGTTATTGCCAATGGGCAGAATTATTTGGATCTTATGATCCAGGATTTGTTATTGCCAATGGGCAGAATTATTTGGATCTTATGATCCAGGATTTGTTATTGCCAACGGGAAAAATTATTTGGATCTTACGATCCAGGATTTGTTATTGCCAACGGGCAAAATTATTTGGATCTTATGATCCATGATTTGTTATTGCCAATGGGCAGGAGTGTTCATGTTTTATATTCACATATTCGATATAGAATTGTTATTCTATCGCAGGGAAGGAGTACCTCACTAAGCTTAATGTTTATGGTTTATATTTTAACAATTTCAGGTTGGTACGCTACCAGCTAGGATAATATATGACCGGTAACTTTGAGAGTTGCACCGTTAGAAGAGTTGGGGTTTAAGTATGGAGATTTTATCATTGTCACACTGAAGATTTTAATTTACTCACACATTGTATATATTGATTTAGTATGAATTGAGTTGATCATAGTTAATCACAGTATTGTATGTCCGCTTAATTATGACTCTGATGTTGACTTCGTTGTGGCACAAAAACAATATTATGTTCATTATGCAGAAAATCATTGATAAATGAGTTAAATTTTCAATGGACTTGAGATTATGGTCCAATTATTCTAATAACAAATGATTAGTATGGATATTGGGTTTGGGGTGTGACAAGGATCTTCTCGTCTTAGATTTTCTATTTTATGAGAATTTATTTTATAATAAAGGTAGAGTATCCATAGACATCTAAGTGCCTTATTCCTAGTTTGAGGGAGATCTTGAGGTGTACGGTGCATGCCTCGTATTCCACCATATTGTGGGTACAAGGGAAGGTTAGCTTGATGATAATGGGGGTGTGAGAGTCATCAGGGACGATTAGGAGTATTCCAGTGTGATTAGGAGTATTCCAATATCGTACCCTTTCTTATTGGCTTCTCCATCGAAAAACATCTTCCATTGACATCCTCCTAAGAGGAAAAAATAATGTCTTCATCTGAGAATTTAGAGACCCAAACATCGATTCCTTCCATAGAATAATCGGTAAGGTAGTTGGAGATGGCCCTCCCCTTTATGGCTTTCTACGTGATATACACAATATCGAACTCGGCTAGAAACATCAACCAACCGGCTCGACAGAGCGAGTTTTAGTATTAAGTACTGATATGTCCAAAGGGTACCCTCACACTCGAGGTCACTAACCTCGACTTACCTCATAGTCGGGTTGCCAGGAAGCACACAACATCCATCAAAAAGGTCATCCTCCTCAAGGTTGGCTCCATATTGCCATCATCAAACTTTTCTCCTATAGGTTCAAGATATTTCCATCAGCATCTTATGGGTTCAATCTCAGCTGGGCAACAGTCGACACTGGATCCAACCTCGTACCTAACCTCGGTTAATCATTCAGTCCGAGGTCATACTTATGATTGGCAGGACAAAGCAACTATCGGACTACCCAACATCGTACTCGGCTACGCCGATGTTACAACAGATGATGTCACAAGTCTGAACACATGCAAGCACATGGAAGACTTGGAACACATGATGGAATATTTGGTCATAATTTCTTACATGTGGCACAACCAAATATCCATCTATGATTAGTGTATTCAAAGGACACATTCTCATGGCATGCTTGGGGGGTATAATACACCCTCAAGCACTATAAATACATGTCTTCTCCTACCTTGGATAGGGATCAATAATTGCAACCCTAGCCAAAGTCTGTTTGTATACACAGTAGAGAGATAAAGTGAGAGATTGTATCACAGGCCATTAGGGCCCTCATTCTAGTTAAGTTTACTCACACACTCATAGTAGATGTAGGCCTGATCGTATGAACCACTTATATGCCATTGTTTCTCCTCTTCTCCTCACATCCTTCTACCAGTTCATTACTCTTATGATGCCATTGTTATTGCTAGCTTGAGTTTATCAACTCCTCACACTCGTGGTGGTGTTCATAGCATCATCATTTTGGCGTCGTCTGTGAGAATGAGAGGATTATTCTCTTTTTACTTTGTTGCATGACCTTACCGGAGACTCTAGTGGTGAACCAGTCCTTCCCCTTTTTTGTGTGGAGCTGGTTCACTATTGAAAGAGATCCTTAAAGGTATCAAGATCTCTAATGTTTTCATTTACAAGCTCTCTAGTCTTTTTTCATGGAACCAAAGTTACCACCTCCATCATCTGGTGTTAGAGGGCTCGGTTCTAGCCAAGCACCACCTCAATCCAAGATGGCTAAGGTGGCAGTGGCCTTGAAGTCCTTATATGCATCTCTACAGGCGATGCCAGAGCAGTTTTCTCAACTCAGCCAGAATATGTTGATAAGACCACTTGGGGTCTCGCAAAAGATAATTACTCCGACAGCTACTCAGGGACAGCATGAGTCCAAGAGACCACCCCAGGCACCGTAAAAATACCTACCTCCTTCTCAACGACGGAGGGATGTTGCTGACCCTAGGCGTTTCCACCTGGGGAGGCAAGGAAACCATTTCCTGGAGGATAAGTATGACGATTTAGAGGTAGAGGACTCTCCAACTGTCTGTTGGGAGCCATATAAGGTCTCAAACAGCACTATACATCCTGTCCAGTAGAGCCGAAGTCAAAGTGAAATATGAGACTGCAATGCTCATCAAAGAGGTTAAACTTTTGATCGGTTAAGTAGAGGGTCGATCTTCGAAAGACTCAGTGCAGTTAATGACCAACAAGAAATGTTATCCAGGTTAAGAAGAATCGTTGGATCATAAAGAGAGGGTGGCGACTGTCAGCCCCATCATGGTCGACCCTCACAAGGCTGAGACTGTGGTCAGGGGGAGGCCAACAGCTGACACTGTGCAGTAGCTGGGGAACCCTCGATCAACCCTTTGAATGTGGCGGGGGATAACCTCGGCCAGGCCGATGTTGCTAAGCCCTGGAATAACTTTATTCAACGACTGGAAGAGTAGATAAGGGATCTCATGATAATCCGAGACCTATTACAGAGGGGGGTACTCAGAGGGATAACCATTTGTGGAAAAGATTATCAACTTCCCAACCCCTGCCAAATTTAAACCTCCAGTGGTGTCTCCCATGTACAATGGAAGTACCAACCCAGTCCATCCTATTGAAATGTATTAGTCTGCAGCAGACATTTATTCAATCTCTGGTAAGATGAGGTGCCGAGCTCTATTAAGCACTCTAACTGGTGATGCACATATCTAGTTCACTTCTCTTCCTAAAAATTTAATTGAGAGTTTTAAAGGTTTGGACGAACGGTTCATTCACGACTTCTGTTTTTGGTAAGGACTCAGAAGAAGAAGACCCATTTGCTTTATGTAAAGAAAGGGAAGAATGAAAGCCTCAAATAGTATATTGCGAGGTTCAACACAAAAAATATAGAGGTAGAGGATAATGAAGAGAGTATGTCCATGACAACCCTCATTGGAGGACTTCAGAAGGGAAAGCTACTCTAGAAGCTTACTGAAGACCCTCCTAAGTCTATGGCTGAGCTATTGGAAACAGTTGCAAAGGTAATGAATGCAGAGGAAGAAATGAATGCGAAATATGAGGGTGAGAATGGAAGTAGAAATGGGAAGTTCCAGAAGAAAAAGGATGGGAAGAAGAGGGTTGTGGACGATAAGTTTATAGACTATACTCCTTTGACTGTGAGCTATGAACACATTCTGAACGAGATAAAGAATGATAGGTCTCTGAGATGGCCAGAGAAGCTGAGGGATCCTCCACATAAGATAAATAAAAACTTATGGTGTGAGTTCCATCAAGATCATGACCATCTAACTGACAAATCTTTAGCCTTGAAGGACAGGATTGAAAAAATGCTAAAGTCCAAAAAGCTGAGAAAGTATGTGGATACCGGATCTTTAAATAATGGTTGAGCCGACCCCAAAATGAAAAGAAATGATAAATTCCGGGAAGACACCCCTTCCATGAAAGATGATGCCTCCGATGACCCTAACCTCCCACCGAAGGACGATAATATCCTGGTAAAGATAGTCAACGGGATCTCTTTTGGTGTGAGAACTTTTTGCGGGGGAATAGCAAGGGGTGCATAAAGGAAGCTGGTCACAAGGATCATCTGGCAGAGGCAAAAGCAGTGACCAAAGTTGATTTTGAGAAATTGGCTTCAACAAAGGTTAAACTTGAGAAAAAAAAGAAGAAGGTAGACATCGACACACTCGTAGTCGACTTCCCGCGACTTAATTTCAAGGGTGTCTTAGCTCCCCATGATGACCCTCTATTTATCACCACAAGGGCTCATGGATGTAAAGTTCATAGGATCCTTATGGATGGGGAAATTTCTTCAGACATTATGTCTTAGCCCTGTTTAAAGAGCTTGGGTCTCTGTCGAGAAAGGCTTCTCCTTATCATCACCCATTAATTGGCTTCAGTGGGGAGAAGGTCCATCCATCGGGAATGTATGAAATGGATGTGAGAATAGGAGATGAATGGCCTAAGAGGTGACCATAAAAATAAATTTCTTTATGATTGATGAAAATGTCTTCTCATCCTACAACCTCATCATGGGACGAGTGGCCCTCAAGGAATTTGAGGTTGTACCTTCAATGCTCCATCAGATGCTGAAATTCCCGACTCCCTATGGAGTAGGGTAAGTTGAAGGTGACCAAAAGCCGGAACGTGAATGCTACTTCAACTCTTCAGAAGAGAGAGAGGCTCATAAGAGGGCAAGAATCACTTACAGCATTGATCCTAGAGACAAAAAAAAGCTCAAAAATGAAGAGGCCACACAGGAAATAGAATCTATCATGCTCAATGAGGAAAAGCCAGAAAAAAACATTCAAGTCGGCAAAACCCTAAAGCCTGAGATCAAGGAGGATCTAGTTAAGCTGTTAAGGAAGAGACAAAGTATCTTTACCTGGAGCCATACAGACATGCCATGTATTGATCCTGAGATTATGTGTCATAAACTCAATGTTGTAGAGGATGTCGATACCATTAAGAAGAGAAGAAGGATATACTCAAGAGAGAAGTACGGAGTCATCAGAGATGAGGTTCAAAAGCTTAAAGAGGCCGAGTTTATTAGAGAAATTATATACCCTAAGTGGCTGTCTAATGCTATCATAGTGCCTAAAGTTAATAGGAAGTGGAGGATGTGTGTAGACTTCATCGATTTCAACAAGTCTTGCCCAAAGGACAATTTTCCCCTACCACGTATAGATCATATGGTGGATGCCACAGGAGTACATGAGCTTATGAGCTTCATGGATACATATTTTGAGTATAATCAGATCTTTAGAGACGCAGATGACTTAGAGAAGACAACCTTCATTATAGACAAGGCGACCTATTGCTATAAGTTCATGCTCTTCAAACTGAAGAATGAAGGGTCTACTTACCAATGCCTTGTAAATAAGATGTTCGAGGATCAGATAGGCAAAACCATAATAGTCTACATTGATGACATGCTGATGAAGAGTCTGAGGGACGACACTTATGTGAACAACCTCGAAATAGTTTTTGATACCATGGAAAAATACATAATAAAGCTCAACTCGACCAAGTGTGTCTTTGGGGTCGGAGCTGGAAAGTTTTTGGGCTTCCTTTTCAATCAAAGGGGGATAGAGGCCAACCCTTAGAAGATCAAGGATTTGCTGGAAATAATGACACCTAGAACCATCAAAGACATTCATAGGCTGAACGAACGAGTGGATACACTTAACAAGTTCATCTCTAGACCTAAAGATAAATGTCTTCCTTTTTTCAAAGTTCTTAGAAAAGCCTTAGAATGGAATAAGGAATGTGACAAATCTTTTAAAGATCTTAAGTCCTACCTCGTATCCCCTTTACTCCAACTTGACTATTTCAGGCTGAGAAGACGTGTGTATATTTAGCTATCTCAGAGTCAGCCATTAGTGTTGGAATAGTAAGAGAAGAGGATGAATTGTAGAGACCAGTGTAATTTAATAGCAAGGCACTCTAAGGGTCTGAGAAGAAGTACCCTCAGATGGAAAAGTTATCCTATTCTTTGATATATGCTTATAGAAAAATGAATCCATACTTCCAGGCTCACTCTATGGTCATCCACACTGATTCCCCACTCAGGCAGGTCCTCCATAAGCCTGAGAAGTCAGGAAGCTTAATGATCTGGGCAATTGAGTTGGGGGAGTACGATATTGTTTATCAACCTAGGGTTGCCATTAAGGGACAAGCTCTCGTCGATTTTGAGGCTGAGTTTACCCGGGCCAAGGCCGAGGTTGAGAACGATCTTGAGGTTGCAGATGAGAAAGTAGAGAGAAACTTCGATCAAACTTTGGACAAGGTAGAGACAAGTAAAATCAAATAAAGAACAATTGAGAATGAAGAAGAGAGATACCTGTTCAAGCAGGGGACCTACTAAAAATGGAAGTGGAGCAGGGATGATAGTGTCGGCACCAAGTGGTGCAGATGTATAATATGCATTGAGGTTCAAATTTAAAGCCTCCAATAAAGAGTCAGAGTTTGAGGAATTAATAGTAGGTCTCTCTTTGGCAAAATCCCTTGGGGGTATATAAAGAAAAAGATGAAAGGATGGACCGATATTTGGAGAGGGTAAGATCGATGCTTGAAAGCTTCAAAGAGGTGAATATAAAGAGGATACCACGGCTATATAATAGCTAAGCTGAGGCACTCACGAGGTTATCCTGAGCAATAATAATAGATATAAGGAGAATAATACCAGTTGAGATTCTACTCAAGACCATCGAAGAGAAAGAGGTTGCTAGACCTTGCCTAAATCTGAGTATGGGATCCTCGAGGATGGATCCTCTTATCAGATACATCAGAGTGGGAGAATTGGAAGAGTCAGAGATTGAAAGGAGAAAGCTGAGGTTCAGAGCTTCTAAATTCTCTATTATGGGAGATATCATGTACAAGAAGGGATTCCTACTCCCTCTTCTCAGATGCGTTCATCCTTCAGAGGTTCCATACATCTTGCAAGATGTGCATGAGGGATATTCTTCAAGACACATTGGAGGAAGGTTGTTGACTAAAAGGATAATCACTCGGGGGTATTGGTGGTTAGCCTTGGCCAAAGATATAGCTGCATATGTGAAGAAATGGGATAAGTGCAAGAGGTTCTCCACCATCCACCATCAGGCTCACCAACCTCTGACTTCTATCATCTCCCCTTAGCCATTTGTAGTTTGGGGCATTGATGTAATACCCCGTACTTTTATGGATATTTATTTATGGGATTAATTAAATTAAATGTGAATTAATTGAGAATTAATCCGGATAAAATACTAACGAGATGTGAGTTGGTATTTGATTATAATGTGGATATATGGCAGTATATGAATATTGAAAATATTAAAATTGTCGGGAGACTGAAATACGGCAATTTGGGAAATTTTGTTGGGACACGCGTGACAGTCGCGTCAGGAGGGTATTTATTTAAATTAAAAAGTGAATTTTATTTTTATCAACCGTATGATCATTTTGAGTGCGCCAACGTGTCCGGAAGGGTCGAGATAGTCAGAAAACTCTAGCCGGGAGTTTAGTTTGGGTCCCGGGGCATTTTTAGGCCAAACCGGCAACCCGGAAGGGTATTTTGGTAATTTTAAAAATTAAGGAATTAAGACCCACGATTTTTAGTGTTGATTTATTTATTTTTGGTTAGGCCATTAGGGCCATGATCAGCCAAAAACATAGAGGGGAGTTACGTGAGTTAGAGGAGAGGTTACAAAGAGTCCCCAAACCAAAACCACCACCCACCACCACCAATTTGGACGGAATTGTGACCGGAATGGAGAGAGGACTAGCCCTTAAACAACAACAACGGATAAGAACATCAAATTTACAGGCAAGTGGTTTATCTTGCAAAGATTCCAAAGCATATATTTTACATGTTTTTACAGAATTGGAGATTTCTCATAAATAATGAAAATTAAATGGAATTGAATGGTTTAAATCATAATTTGGGTAGGACTTTCATGTAGGTTTATATTTGAGATGATAACAACTACGAATTTATGATTAATGAGTAGAGAATTTCGAAATTTGAAGGAATTACGGGATGTTCTTGAAGAAATAGGAAAAACTAGGTTTTATATGAATTTGGGGTAATTTGATCCATGAAAGTGATGTTATATGTTGATTTGATGAATCTAAAACGTGGGGAAAGAAGTAAAGATGTTAGTAGGATTATTAGTGTATTCATTTGAGAGTTTTGGACGTTAGAATGATGATTAAGAAGAGTAAAAAGATGCAAACCCGTAACTGTTAAGGATTTCTGGGATGATGCCTGCTTGATCGATCGATCGACTCAAGAATATCGATCGATCGAAGGTTCGATCGATCGACCCCTTTTTATCGATCGATCGACCCCTGCTGTATATTGACAATTGTGCGTGACCCATGTGATGTGACTGTGTTCGCCTCCATTGATTGTGATTGTTGTTATATGAGAACGATTCCTGAGAGATTCGGAATGCGTGATCCTTATGTACGTGATGTACCGGGATGGATATCAGAGTATGTGTGCACCGCAGCTTAGTTTCGGGGTGCTTGTATTGTATATTTATGTACTGAGAGTGATGTACTTATGCATTTGTGATGGGTTCATTGTTTCTTAGTAGATATGATTGACTAAGATATTGGAATGGGTTAAAAATGAGGATTTAACTAACACTTGAGATAAGTAAATTAACGAATGTGAACATGGGTTATAAATATGGATGAATTGGGCGTTATGTGTAGATACTCTATGTTTGAATACGAAGGCAGGAGTGGTATAAACTAGTGAGATAGTGGCATAACTAGGATGGGTTAAAGGCATACGTTAGACGTGCACAGTAGTGGAAAGGAAAGGAACTCATGTGAGAGTACGCAATTAACGTGTTTGTAATATGTGATGTTCAATTGTAATTTAAATCACTTGCTGTTTTTAAAATACTCTCCACTTTCGGGCTCTGACCCGTTTGCTTTCAAATCTATTTTTAAAAAAAAAAAACCTTTTAGGTGCCCAGCCACAATGACACCGTGCATAGTATTGCCATTCAGGTGACGAGCTGTAGCTGTTGTGGAAGTTACAGGGCCTTGATAGCAGATGCCTCCTTTTCTAGTCTTGACTCCATATTCAGTTTCATCATTTGTAGGGCATGTCGCCCATTTCTTTTAGAGACATTTTATATTTCAGTTATTCAGATTATGGATTGTAATTAATTCAGGATTCAGACTTGTTTTATTATTTCAGTTGTGGGATTGTTGTGAGGAGTATTTCCTCCAGACTCTTTATTACTTGTTGATTACACTATTGGGACTTTATTGTGTATGGTTATGTTATTCTTTTATTCTTCACTTATTTCATGTTAATCAGATTTAATTTAAAATTGGCAACTCGCTTTTTAAATACTAGGTGGTTAGTAATCATTAAAATGTTTTCGACAGTGATGCTATTAACTGAACCAACTTGACATTTTGTATTAATTTTAATGAAGGAGTAGCTACCCGATATTTAATTAGTCGGGGTGTCACAGGTGGTATCAGAGCATCAGGTTCTAGTGTCCTTTAGGATCTGTACGGCTTATTATGTTTCCGCTGAGCTTTCTTTGATATAGAGCCCTATGTTTAGGATTGTTGGTTCCTTTAGTAAAATTTAATTCTCCTGCTATGATGTATATGATAGCGAATCGTATTGTGATGGGGTGTATTCGTGTGCCGAACAATGTAGACAGTTGGGTGGACAGCAGGAGGCAAATATATATTGAGGTTAATTGATTTATTTAAAGAAGGATGACCGTAGTTGAAGTCATCGATATTATGGCACAGAAGTCGTGGATAATATAGAAGGCTAAGGCGCGACTTGAGACTTACGGGTACAACAATAGTAGGAATGGGGTCAAATTAGACACATCCAACAAGGTTGGAATGGGAGAGAAAGAGTTAGGTGTAACATTGAAGAGAACCAGCAGTAGCAGTACTCGAAAGGTGAAGACGGCATGTGCTAGCCAAACGAACGCAATGTATCCAAAGGCTTGGACATATGTCGGAGTATGGCCAATCGAGAGTGGAAATTTGAGGAAAATTTTTTCTTGTCTCGTGAGTGCGGAGTTTCAATGGGGAGAACAATCACCACACTTATAAGTGGAATGTGACGTCGAGAGAAGGCGTACACGAATGGTTTGACCATAAGTTCCTTGATCAGATATTTAGGATGAAAACGAATGTTGTTCTGAAATCACACGAGAGGTCCGGATAGAGGTCACTTTGTGAGAAGAAATATAATTATTTAGTGAACCCTACACCGAGTGACGTAGGTAAAACAGAGAAGGGGATATTAAAGGGAGAATTCAAATAGAAGAATAGCTAGTCCTTCTGGCATAATTCTGCTTGGATGGTTAAAGCAAATGGTATTGTCTCATAGTGTTAATTTGGAGGTAAACATCCCCGCGTGGGGAGATACAAGAATCGAAGGCTTAATATAAAGTAAGACGGGGGAAAACAGTGTTGGTGAAGCACCACAATGGGAAGACCCAATGGAGAACCAGTTAAAATGATTCAGATAACTGAATTACTACCGGGCAAAGGTCATTTCAGTGAGAGATGTGGAAATTAGTAGTGTGTTCCTTAGCGCCGTTAAAATTAAGGGAACAACGGAGATAATCGTCTGAGTCGAGACTACCAACGTCCGAGAGATGGACCACCTTAATATGATTTGTGAGACAAAAGATAAGTGGAGTATGTGTAGAGGTATTTCTGTGGGGAGTGAAAACCGTGCGTCATAAAAAAAAAATTCCGATACAAGAGTGGGGATCAAGGTATTGTGCCTGGCGAGGGCAACAGTTATTGAAATATCCGGTTTGGGAAAGATATGTGTGGTAAGTCAAGGAACCATTTGAGAAGCCGGGACGATTATTAGGATAGAAGTATGAGTTATATCCTCAGATGAGGATGCATGTTATTTGTGGCATGAATGAGTTACTACATTTCTTACAATTGTATTTTCACTTGAGAGTCGAGTTTAGTGAGTATATCAGTAAGTTTATTATATATGAGAACATTTTTCCTGATAGTGTGGGGGTTACTTTTATTGTCATCCGCGGAGGATGAATGTGTATATTAATAGCGGTTTATGCTTTATCGAAATTACTCGTTTTAGTGCTGTGTTATACGAGTATGATATGATCTTAATTATTGTTTTATATATATGATTATACCGATAGTGTGCTGGTATTGCAAGTTTATTGGGATTACTACATCGGGGAAGCATGTTTTGTTCTGGTGAGGCCCCATCTGTTAGAGGGCCGGGCTCGCAATTGTACTTTCGTGCATATATATATATATATATATATATATATATATGTTGTGATTTCAAAGTATAATGGTCTCGGATATTTAATCCCAGTATGCGAAGGGATTTCATTATTATGAGTCGTATGTAATTGATTTTCTAGTCGACAAGGAGTTAGTTGGTTTTTATAATTAACGATAGAGAGGTCGTAACGAAAAGAGCGCATTGTTTTATCACCCGTAGAGATTTAGAAGTTTATACTCATAGTTGTGTGTCTGGGGACGGGAATTTGAGGGTCTCAAATATCTCGTATGTTGTATATGAAATGTGATTTCCATCACTGTAAAGAGAAAAGTATCTTTCAGAAGGAGTTCTTTGTTTATGTATAATTGCGAACTGAGATGAAACTTTGTTGTTAAAAGGCGAGAGTGTAGAGGTACATATTATGGACAGGGCTTAACGGATTCTGATGACCGACAATGTTAGGTAGTAGTGTATCGGAGGGGTTCCTTGTTTGGATTTTGCTTTGCGAGACACCCCACGCATGAAACTTAGCGTAAGGTTGGTAGTAAGGAAATGTGTGGCCCCTCATTCATGATTTGGATACCTCTATCGTTATGGGAGTACATAGTTATAACGGGAAGTTACAAGGAGTAAATTATGATGTAAGGCCATTAGAGCCAGTTGTTAGTAAATTAAGATATAAGTACTAATAATGTTGGTTTTTTCACGACGTGTTGAAGGACGCATTGACGATAAGGAGGATTTAGGACTTCCAATTCAGAAGCGATTGAGAACGCCCAAGTGGTATAGCACTGTTGTACTTACAGTGACAATAAAGAGTTTGGGATTTTAATGAAGCATATATAATGTTTAAAAACCGTATGGTTGGGTTATAAGGGGGCGTAGACATCTTAATTTGCTAAAGTGTAAATCAAAGGAAGAGGAAAATAGACGGGTGAGATTATTACTTATGAGATTAAACGTCATAAGAAAAGGTGTAAGTGAATATCATGTGTAGTCAGTGTAGCACGTTCAAATTTGGAGGAAAGGCAGATATCTCTTGAGAAGGAAAATAAATTATTATGAACAATTTGGAGTAGAGTTACGATCAATTGAATGTTGAGGGTGACTCACGAGTAAATAGAATGAGGATGTCAACCAGGTATAAAGTCCAGATATGCACAAAGTGGTGAAAAGTGTAAAGGTCCAAACTTTTGGTATTCGTCGGGAGAATAAGATCATTAAGTATCATTTAACGGGGAAAATATTTATGTGAATATCGACATTGAAAGAGGTATAGTAAGTAGCAGAACAGTTGGGGTTAGATGATCAACCAAATAATTTTGTATCAAGACGATGATTCCAAGAATGGGAGGGTGAAGTTGGAGAATTTTCTTGAGAGGTAGCCAACTTATTGATAAGTAATGAGTTCCTTCGATTATGTGGGAGATGTTGTCCAGAAGGAGAGAAATTGTTATATACTAGGGGTGATTTACACTATTAGATAGTGAACACAACGGTACGTGGTTCGACGTAGTATTCTTTAGAACTGGGATGAAATCCCCAAAATCCACATTCAGGTGGGGTGACAATAAATAGTGGGAAATAACGATTCAAACTGAGGGCTGTATCACCTATAACCCGAGGTGCAGGCGCAAAGTGACTAACGACTGATGGATTGTATGAAAGAATTTTGGATTCATTGCAATATTTTCAATTCCAATTCGGGTATAACTAGTGAGGTATATTGTAGTCATGAGGAGGAGATATTACCTAATGGTAGAGTTGGGGGAAAAGCACCCGTATCTATTTATAGTGGACAAGGTTCTTACAAAGGTTTGTGTGACACCAACAGGCTGAAGAGGTTTTCCCTTGTGTGAAAGTCACAATGTCGGGATATTTCAAGGAATGGACAAGCGTAGTCAGATGTGTTATTGATCCATCCCAGGATGGGAGTTTGGAGTTTTGATAAACGCGGGAGTTAGTAGTGAGTTGCGGACTCACAATACTAATAAAAATAATTCGGCTAATGATGTATAGGCTATATTTATTTGAAGGTTGTTTAATAAGAGCACAACGTGAGGTGCATTTATCGAAGATTATTCTGATAAGGTATCAAGTATGTTAAACAAGCTTATTGTGAAGCGAGGGTTTTAGTGATTTGGGCTTTTCTTTATAATTATTTTGAATACTGGAGGATACCTAATTTTTCCAGGTGTGCCTTACTTATCCGAATTTCGGGACGAAATTCTGTTATTAGGGGGGAAGTATGTAATACCCCGTACTTTTATGGATATTTATTTATGGGATTAATTAAATTAAATATGAATTAATTGAGAATTAATCCGGATAAATACTAACGAGATGTGAGTTGGTATTTGATTATAATGTGGATATATGGCAGTATATGAATATTGAAAATATTAAAATTGTTGGGAGACTGAAATACGGCAATTTGGGAAATTTTGTTGGGACACGCGTGACAGTCACGTCAGGAGGGTAATTATTTAAATTAAAAAGTGAATTTTATTTTTATCAACCGTATGGTCATTTTGAGTGCGCCAACGTGTCCGGAAGGGTCGAGATAGTCCAAAAACTCTAGCCGGGAGTTTAGTTTGGGTCCCAGGGCATTTTTAGGCCAAACCGGCAACCCGGAAGGGTATTTTGGTAATTTTAAAAATTAAGGAATTAAGACCCACGATTTTTAGTGTTGATTTATTTATTTTTGGTTAGGCCATTAGGGCCATGATCAGCCAAAAACATAGAGGGGAGTTACGTGAGTTAGAGGAGAGGTTACAAAGAGTCCCCAAACCAAAACCACCACCCACCACCACCAATTTGGACGGAATTGTGACCGGAATGGAGAGAGGACTAGCCCTTAAACAACAACAACGGATAAGAACATCAAATTTACAGGCAAGTGGTTTATCTTGCAAAGATTCCAAAGCATATATTTTACATGTTTTTACAGAATTGGAGATTTCTCATAAATAATGAAAATTAAATGGAATTGAATGGTTTAAATCATAATTTGGGTAAGACTTTCATGTAGGTTTATATTTGAGATGATAACAACTACGAATTTATGATTAATGAGTAGAGAATTTCGAAATTTGAAGGAATTATGGGATGTTCTTGAAGAAATAGGAAAAACTAGGTTTTATATGAATTTGGGGTAATTTGATCCATGAAAGTGATGTTATATGTTGATTTGATGAATCTAAAACGTGGGGAAAGAAGTAAAGATGTTAGTAGGATTATTAGTGTATTCATTTGAGAGTTTTGGACGTTAGAATGAAGATTAAGAAGAGTAAAAAGATGCAAACCCGTAACTGTTAAGGATTTCTGGGCTGATGCCTGCTAGATCGATCGATCGACTCAAGAATGTCGATCGATCGAAGGTTCGATCGATCGACCCCTTTTTATCGATCGATCGACCACTGCTGTATTTTGACAATTGTTTCTCTTTAAGGTTTCACGATTATTCCAAAGCCGATGTTGGTTATTACGAAGATTAATATGATAGTGTGGGACTTAATTAAAGTCAGTAGGGCCTTAGTTGTTATCGGAGAACGCTATAACTTATGGGATTGATTGATATTACGTACAAGGGTCTACCGAGTGAGGTACGGTTAGAAAACGTTCAAATTGGAACTACATTGAGAATTGAGGATGATGTAAGATAAGGGCAATAACGGAGGGACTTTAAGTACTGATATAACATTTGAAATTAATAAGAAATCTAGTAACCTTTTGAGTTAGGTTTAAGTACCCAAATTGATACGACGAGAGAGTTATCAAACGGAATATATATTAAATGTAATACTCGGAGTAAATTTGCCATGTACGAGATTAATTAGATGATATGTGCGAACATCCATATTAACATATGATTACTTAGGTTATGTGAATGCCTAGTGTATGGATTTCTTATGTGTATAACATACCTACCATACTTGCTATCACAGGAGGTTTGCGTTCGCTTAGGGCCATCTAATCTTTGTGTGCCTACGGGGGGATATAGATTGGTACCTCGAGAACATAGGTCAGAGAAGGACTTATTGGGAAGTTAATAAGACTGCTGATCGTGGGAGCGTAGGTATGTGCGTGACCCATGTGATGTGACTGTGTTCGCCTCCATTGATTGTGATTGTTGTTATATGAGAACGATTCCCGAGAGATTCAGAATGCGTGATCCTTATGTACGTGATGTACTGGGATGGATAGTAGAGTATGTGTGCACCGCAACTTAGTCTCGGGGTGCTTGTATTGTATATTTATGTACTGAGAGTGATGTACTTATGTATTAGTGATGGGTTCATTGTTGCTTATAGATGTGATTGACTAAGATATTGGAATGGGTTAAAAATGAGAATTTAACTAACACTTGAGATAAGTAAATTAACGAATGTGAACATGGGTTATAAATATGGCTTAATTGGGGGTTATGTGTAGATACTCTATGTTTGAATGCAAAGGCAGGAGTGGTATAAACTAGTTAGATCTTGGCATAACTAGGATGGGTTAAAGGCATACGTTAGACGTGCACAGTAGTGGAGAGGCAAGGAACTCATGTGAGAGTACGCAATTAACCTGTTTGTAATATGTGATGTTCAATTGTAATTTAAATCACTTGCTATTTTTAAAATACTCTCCACTTTCAGGCTCTGACCCGTTTGCTTTCAAATCTATTTTTGTAAAAAAAAAACCTTTTAGGTGCCCAGCCACAATGACACCGTGCATAGTATTTCCATTCAGGTGACGAGCTGTAGCTGTTGTGGAAGTTACAGGGCCTTGATAGCCGACGCCTCCTTTTCTAGTCTTGACTCCATATTCAGTTTCATCATTTGTAGGGCATGTCGCCCATTTCTTTTAGAGACATTTTATATTTTAGTTATTCACATTATGGATTGTAATTAATTCAGGATTCAGACTTGTTTCATTATTTCAGTTGTGGGATTGTTGTGAGGAGTATTTCCTCCAGACTCTTTATTACTTGTTGATTACACTATTGGGACTTTATTGTGTATGGTTATGTTATTCTTTTATTCTTCACTTATTTCATGTTAATCAGATTTAATTTAAAATTGGCAACTCGCTTTTTAAATACTAGGTGGTTAGTAATCATTAAAAAAATTTCGACAGTGGTGGTATTAATTAAACCAACTTGGCATTTTGTATTAATTTTAATAAAGGAGTAGCTACCCGGTATTTAATTAGTCGGGGTGTCACAGGTGGTATCAGAGCATCCAGTTCTAGTGTCCTTTAGGATCTGTACGGCTTATTATGTTTCCGCTGAGCTTTCTTTGATATAAAGCCCTATGTTTAGGATTGTTGGTTCCTTTAGTAAAATTTCATTCTCCTGCTATGATGTATATGATAGCGAATCGTATTGCGATCGGGTGTATTCGTGTGCCGAACAATGTAGTACGTCAGGCGAAGACAGTTGGGTGGACAGCAGGAGGCAAATATATATTGAGGTTAATTGATTTATTTAAAGAAGGATGACCGTAGTTGAAGTCACCGATATTATGGCACGGAAGTCCTGGATAATATAGAAGGCTAAGGCGCGACTTGAGACTTCCGGGTACAACTATAGTAGGAATGGGGTCAAATTCGACACATCCAACAAGGTTGGAATGGGAGAGAAAGTGTTAGGTGTAACATTGAAGAGAACCAGCAGTAGCAATACTCGAAAGGCAAAGACGACATGTGCTAGCCAAACGAACGCAATGTATCCAAAGGCTTGGACATATGTCGGAGTATGGCCAATCAAGAGTGGAAATTTGAGGAAAAATTTTTCTTGTCTCGTGGGAGTGGAGTTTCGATGGGGAGAACTATCACCACACTTATAAGTTGAATGTGACGTCGAGAGAAGGCGTACACGAATGGTTTGACCATAAGTTCCTTGATCAGATATTTAGGATGAAAACGAATGTCATTCTGAACTCACACGAGAGGTCCGGACAGAGGTCACTTTGTGAGAATAAATATAATTATTTAGTGAACCCTACACCGAGTGAAGTAGGTAAAACGGAGAAGGGGATATTAAAGGGAGAATTTACATAGAAGAATTGCTAGTCCTTCTGGCAGAATTCGGCTTGGACGGTTAAAGCAAATAGTATTGTCGCATAGTGGTAATTTGGAGGTAAACATCCCCGGGTTGGGAGATACAAGAATCAAAGGCTTAATATAAAGTAAGACGGGGGAAAACAGTGTTGGTGAAGCACCACAATGGGAAGACCCAATGGAGAACCAGTTAAAATGATTCGGATAGCTGAATTACTACCGGGAAAAGGTCATTTCAGTGAGAGATGTAGAAATTAGTAGCGTGTTCCTTAGGGACGTCGAAACTAAGGGAACAACGGAGATAGTCGTCTGAGTCGACACTACCAACGTCCAAGAGATGGACCACCTTAATATGATTTGTGAGACAAAAGATAAGTGGAGTATGTGTAGAGGTATTTCTGTGGGGAGTGAAAACCGTGCGTCATAAAAAAAAATTCCGATACAAGAGTAGGGATCAAGGTATTGTTCCTGGAGAGGGCAACAGTTATTGAAATATCCGGTTTGGGACAGACATGTGTGGTAAGTCCAGGAACCATTTGAGCAGCCGAGACGATTATTAGGATAGAAGTATGAGTTATATCCTCAGATGAGGATGAATGTTATTTGTGGCATGAATGAGTTACTACATTTGTTACAATTGTATTTTCACTTGAGAGTCGAGTTTAGTGAGTATATCAGTAAGTTTATTATATATGAGAACATTTTCCCTGATAGTGTGGGGGTTACTTTTATTGTCATCCGCGGAGGATGAATGGGTATATTAATAGCGGTTTATGCTTTATCGAAATTACTCGTTTTAGTGCTGTGTTATACGAGTATGATATGATCTTAATTATTGTTTTATATATATGATTATACCGATAGTGTGCTGGTATTGCAAGTTTATTGGGATTACTACATCGGGGTAGCATGTTTTGTTCTGGCGAGGCCCCATCTGTAAAAGGTTCGGGCTCGCAATTGTACTTTCGTGCATATATATATATATATATATATATATATATGTTGTGATTTCAAAGTATAATGGTCTCGATTATTTAATCCCAGTATGCGTAGGGATTTCATTATTATGAGTCGTATGTAATTGATTTACTAGTCGACAAGGAGTTAGTTGGTTTTTGTAATTAATGATCGAGAGGTCGTAACAAAAAGAGCGCATTGTTTTATCACCCGTAGAGATTTGGAAGTTTATACTCATAGTTGTGTCTAGGGACGGGAATTTGAGGGTCTCAAATATCTCGTACGTTGTATATGAAATGTGATTTCCATCACTGTAAAGAGAAAAGTGTCTTTCAGATGGAGTTCTTTGTTTATGTATAATTGCGAACTGAGATGAAAATTTGTTGTTAAAATGCGAGAGTGTAGGGGTACATATTATGGACAGGGCTTAACGGATTCCGATGACCGACAATGTTAGGTAGTAGTGTATCGGGGGGTTCCTTGTTTGGATTTCGATTTGCGAGACACCCCACGCATGAAACTTAGCGTAAGGTTGGTAGTAAGGAAATGTGTGGCCCTTCGTTCATGATTTGGATACCACTATCGTTATGGGAGTACGTAGTTATAACGGGAAGTTACAAGGAGTAAATTATGATGTAAGGCCATTAGAGCCAGTTGTTAGTAAATTATGATATAAGTACTAATAATGTTGGTTTTGTCACGGCGTGTTGAAGGACGAATTAAGGATAAGGAGGATTTAGGACTTCTAATTCAGAAGCGATTGAGAACGCCCAAGTGGTATAGCACCGTTGTACTTACAATGACAATAATGAGTTTGGGATTTGTATGAAGCGTATATAATGTTTAAAAACCGTATGGTTGGGTTATAAGGGGGCCTAGACATCTTGATTTGCTAAAGTGTAAATCAAAGGAAGAAGAAAATAGACGGGTGAGATTATTACTTATGAGATTAAACGTCATAAGAAAAGGTGTAAGTGAGTATCATGTGTAGTTAGTGTAGAACGTTCAAATTTGGAGGAAAGTCAGTATAAAGCCATTTAATAAAAGGATATCTCTTGAGAAGGAAAATAAATTATTATGAACAATTTGGAGTTGTGTTCCGATCAATTGAATGTTGAGGGTGACTCACGAGTAAATAGAATGAGGATGTCAACCAGGTATAAAGTCCAGATATGCACAAAGTGGTGAAAAGTGTAAAGGCCCAAACTTTTGGTATTCGTCGGGAGAATAAGATCATTAAGTATCATTTAACGGGGGAAATATTTATGTGAATATCGACATTGAAAGAGGTATAGTAAGTAGCAGAACAGTTGGGGTTAGATGATCAACCAAATAATTTTGTATCAAGACGACGATTCCAAGAATGGGAGGGTGAAATTGGAGAATTTTCTTGAGAGGTAGCCAACTTATTGATAAGTAATGAGTTCCTTCGATTATGTGGGACATGTTGTCCAGAAGGAGAGAAATTGTTATATACTAGGGGTGATTTACACTATTAGATAGTGAACACAACGGTACGTGGTTCGACGTAGTATTCTTTAGAACTGGGATGAAATCCCCAAAATCCACATTCAGGTGGGGTGATAATAAGTAGTGGGAAATAACGACTCAAACTGAGGGCTGTATCACCTATAACCCGAGGTGCAGGCGCAAAGTGACTAACGACTGATGGATTGTATGAAAGAATTTTGGATTCATTGCAATATTTTCAATTCCAATTCGGGTATAACTAGTGAGGTATATTGTAGTCATGAGGAGGAGATATTACCTAACGGTAGAGTTGGGGGAAAAGCACCCGTATCTATTTATAGTGGACAAGGTGCTTACAAAGGTTTGTGTGATGCCAACAGGCTGAAGTGGTTTTTCCTTGTGTGAAAGTCACAACGCCGGGATATTTCAAGGAATGGACAAGCGTAGTCAGATGAGTTATTGATCCATCCGAGGACGGGAGTTTGGAGTTTTGATAAACGCGGGAGTTAGTAGTGAGGTGCGGACTCACAATACTAATAAAAATAATGCGGCAAATGATGTATAGGCCATATTTATTTGAAGGTTGTTTAATAAGAGCACAACGTGAGGTGCATTTATCGAAGATTATTCTGATAAGGTATCAAGTATGTTAAACAAGCTTATTGTGAAGGCAGGGTTTTAGTGATTTGGGATTTTCTTTATAATTATTTTGAATACTGGAGGATACCTAATTTTTCTAGGTGTGCCTTACTTATCCGAATTTCGGGACAAAATTATGTTATTTGGGGGGAAGTATGTAATACCCCGTACTTTTATGGATATTTATTTATGGGATTAATTAATTTAAATGTGAATTAATTGAGAATTAATCCGGATAAAATACTAACGAGATGTGAGTTGGTATTTGATTATAATGTGGATATATGGCAGTATATGAATATTGAAAATATTAAAATTGTCGCGAGACTGAAATACGGCAATTTGGGAAATTTTGTTGGGACGCGCGTGACAGTCGCGTCGGGAGGGTAATTATTTAAATTAAAAAGTGAATTTAATTTTTATCCACTGTATGGTCATTTTGAGTGCGCCAACCAGTCCGGAAGGGTCGAGATAGTCAGAAAACACTAGCCGAGAGTTTAGTTTGGGTCCTGGGGCATTTTTAGGCCAAATCGGCAACCCGGAAGGGTATTTTGGTAATTTTAAAAATTAAGGAATTAAGACCCACGATTTTTAGTGTTGATTTATTTATTTTTGGTTAGGCCATTAGGGCCATGATCAGCCAAAAACATAGAGGGGAGTTACGTCAGTTAGAGGAGAGGTTACAAAGAGTCCCCAAACCAAAACCACCACCCACCACCACCAATTTGGACGGAATTGTGACCGGAATGGAGAGAGGACCAGCCCTTAAACAACAACAACGGATAAGAACATCAAATTTATAGGCAAGTGGTTTATATTGCAAAGATTCAAAGCATATATTTTACATATTTTTATAGAATTGGAGATTTCTCATAAATAATGAAAATTAAATGGATTTGAATGGTTTAAATCATAATTTGGGTAGGACTTTCATGTAGGTTTATATTTGAGATGATAACAACTACGAATTTATGATTAATGAGTAGAGAATTTCGAAATTTGAAGGAATTATGGGATGTTCTTGAAGAAATAGGAAAAACTAGGTTTTATATGAATTTTGGGTAATTTGATCCATGAAAGTGATGTTATATGTTAATTTGATGAATCTAAAACGTGGGGAAAGAAGTAAACATGTTAGTAGGATGATTAGTGTATTCATTTGAGAGTTTTGGACGTTAGAATGATGATTAAGAAGAGTAAAAAGATGCAAACCCGTAACTGTTAAGGATTTCTGGGATGATGCCTGCTTGATCGATCGATCGACTCAAGAATGTCGATCGATCGAAGGTTCGATCGATCGACCCCTTTTTATCGATCGATCGACCCCTGCTGTATTTTGACAATTGTTTCTCTTTAAGGTTTAACGATTATTCCAAAGCCGATGTTGGTTATTGGGAAGATTATTATGATAGTGTGGGACTTAATTAAAGTCAGTAAGGCCTTAGTTGTTATCGGAGAACGCTATAACTTATGGGATTGATTGATATTACATACGAGGGTCTACCGAGTGAGGTACGGTTAGAAAACGTTCGAATTGGAACTACATTGAGAATTGAGGATGATGTAAGATAAGGGCAATAACGGAGGGACTTTAAGTACTGAGATAACATTTGAAATTAATAAGAAATCTAGTAACCTTTTAAGTTAGGTTTAAGTAGCCAAATTGATACGACGAGAGAGTTATCAAACGGAATATATATTAAATGTAATACTCGGAGTAAATTTGCCACGTACGAGATTAATTAGATGATATGTGCGAACATCTATATTAACATATGATTACTTAGGTTATGTGAATGCCTAGTGTATGGATTTCTTATGTGTATAACATACCTACCATACTTGCTATCACAGGAGGTTTGCGTTCGCTTAGGGCCATTTAATCTTTGTGTGCCTACGGGGGGATATAGATTGGTACCTCGAGAACATAGGTCAGAGAAGGACTTATTGGGAAGTTAATAAGACTGCTGATCGTGGGAGTGTAGGTATGTGCGTGACCCATGTGATGTGACTGTGTTCGCCTCGATTGATTGTGATTGTTGTTATCTGAGAACGATTCCCGAGAGATTCGGAATGCGTGATCTTTATGTACGTGATGTACCGGGATGGATAGAAGAGTATGTGTGCACCGCAGCTTAGTCTCGGGGTGCTTGTATTGTATATTTAGGTACTGAGAGTGATGTACTTATGTATTAGTGATGGGTTCATTGTTGCTTAGTAGATGTGATTGACTAAGATATTGGAATGGGTTAAAAATGAGAATTTAACTAACACTTGAGATAAGTAAATTAACGAATATGAACATGGGTTATAAATATGGCTTAATTGGGGGTTATGTGTAGATACTCTATGTTTGAATGCGAAGGCAGGAGTGGTATAAACTAGTTAGATAGTGGCATAACTAGGATGGGTTAAATGCATACGTTAGACGTGCACAGTAGTGGAGAGGTAAGGAACTCATGTGAGAGTACGCAATTAACGTGTTTGTAATATGTGATGTTCAATTGTAATTTAAATCACTTGCTGTCTTTAAAATACTCTCCACTTTCGTGCTCTGACCCGTTTTCTTTCAAATCTATTTTTGTAAAAAAAAAACCTTTTAGGTGCCCAGCCACAAGGACACCGTGCATAGTATTTCCATTCAGGTGACGAGCTGTAGCTGTTGTGGAAGTTACAGGGCCTTGATAGCAGACGCCTCCTTTTCTATTCTTGACTCCATATTCAGTTTCATCATTTGTAGGGCATGTCGCCCATTTCTTTTAGAGACATTTTATATTTCAGTTATTCAGATTATGGATTGTAATTAATTCAGGATCCAGACTTGTTTTATTATTTCAGTTGTGGGATTATTGTTAGGAGTATTTCCTCCAGACTCTTTATTACTTGTTGATTACACTATTGGGACTTTATTGTGTATGGTTATGTTATTCTTTTATTCTTCACTTATTTCATGTTAATCAGATTTAATTTAAAATTGGCAACTCGCTTTTTAAATACTAGGTGGTTAGTAATCATTAAAATGTTTTCGACAGTGATGCTATTAACTGAACCAACTTGGCATTTTGTATTAATTTTAATAAAGGAGTAGCTACCCGGTATTTAATTAGTCGGGGTGTCACAATTGATTTGGTAGGGCCCTTTCCAAGGTCTGTAAACAACTATCGATATTTAATTGTGGCAATTGATTATTTATTCAGATTAGTAGAGGCCGAGATAATGATCACAATCACTGAGCAAAAGGCCATCCACTTCATCTACAAGAATGTCATATGCAGGTATGGCATTCCAAACACGCTAATCTCAGATAATGGAACCCAATTTTGGAATGTTTCCTTAGAGAAGTACTATGAAAGAGTAGGGATCAAGCAATTCTTCTCTTCCCCTGGCTGACCCCAGGAAAATGGTCAGACTGAGCTAAAAAATTAAAAAATCCTTTATAGGATAAAAAGGAAGTTAGAACATGCCAAAGGAAGATGGATAAAAGAGGTATATGCTGTGCTTTAGGCTTATAAGATGACAGTGAGGAAACCCACAAGGGAAACTCCATTTATGTTAGCCCATGGCTCAGAGGTTGTCATCCCCACAGAGATAAGGCTTCCCACTCATATAATTAAGACATATGACCCTCATAGGAATGGGGAAGATGGAAGACTTGATCTTGATTTGATTATGGAAAGCAGAGAGGATGCAGAGATAAGATAGGCAGCCTATCAGCAGAGAACTACGAGATTATATAATCAGAGGGTTAAGTCAAGGCTTATAGTTGTGGGAGACCTAGTCCTGAAGAAGATGTGGAAGAAAACTAATAATCTCCATCCTTATAGGTTAATTGATAAGGTTGTACCAGGTACATACCGATTAAAGAATCCTAAAGGAGAGCCTTTCTCCAACCCTTGGAATGCCTACCACTTGAAAAAATACTACTTATGATGTTGCAATTGTTTTATCTTTTTGACATACATGTATCAACTTATACAAAGAATGTCGATGATAAAATGGCAATGTTGTGTTGATTCTTTTGTTCTAATGTATATGTATTTAACATCATTCATTTGGTAAAGTATGAGGTCAACCATTATTAACTTGGTGACCTCAGACCTTTAACATCATTCATTTGGTGAATTATGAGGTGAAACATCATTAACTTGGTGACCTCAGACCTTTAACATCATTCATTTGGTGAAATTAAGAGGTGAAATATCATTAGCTTATTAACCTCAGACAATTAACATGATTCATTTGGTTAAATTATGAGGTGAAACATCATTAACTTAGTGACCTCAGACCTTTAACATCATTCATTTGGTGAAATTATGAGGTGAACCATCATTAACTTGGTCACCTCAGACCTTTAACATCATTCATTTAGTGACATTACGAGGTGAACCATAATTAACTTGGTGACCTCAGACCTTTAACATCATTCATTTGGTGAAATTATGAGGAGAAACATCATTAACTTGGTGACCTCGGACCTTTAACATAATTCATTTGGTGAAAGTATGAGGTAAAACATCATTAAGTTAGTGACCTCAGACCTTTAACATCATTCATTTGGTGAAATATGACGTGAAACACCATTCACTTGGTGACCTCAGACGTTTAAAATCATTCATTTGGTGAAATTATGAGGTGAAAAATCATTAACTTGGTGACCTCAGGGGTGAAACACCATTAACTTGGTGACCTCGTAACATTAATTATAAGTGTCTGTTATTACTTTCTTTTATTCCCATCATTCATCTTTTATGATATGGTGGATAAGTGAAACATTATAGATGTAGAATTGCAAAGAAATAAGTAAAGAAAGTGGAATTTCATTCATCTGAAGCATAAAGATTACATCATTTGAAAAGAAAAGGTTACAGTTCATACAAAAAAAGGGGTTATATAAAAGCTTCACAAAAATAACAGACATGAAGGTGATACACTCAAAGCTCAGTATGTCTCTCGACTCCGACTGACCCATCAGTAGTAGGGTTGGTTTGCTCAGGGTTTGGATTGGTAAATTAATCCTCATCATCATGAGTTCCATCATCGGTCTTAGTAACCTCTAGCTAGATGGTCTCAGCTGAACCACCCTCCTCAACCTCCTGCGTAGCCTGAGTAAGCTGAGGATTGTCAAAGCCGAGACCACTAAAGTCCTCAATCGACAGACTTCTAGAGCTATCCTATTTTATGGTAGCCCAAAGGCTGGTTGCCTTAATGACCCTCTCTAAATACTCAAGGATAAATATAAAAAAATCATCCGAGTTTTGATACTCCTTGATGATCATCTCTAAAGCATCTTCCATAGCAGCCTTAACAGCAGCAAAACTTTTGATTGAAGGCTCTCGTCCTTTGCCTTCAAGTCCAGGGCGTGGTATTCTTTAAGCTTAATAATCTGGTCATCTCTCTCCTTCAAATATTTCTTCAAGTTATAAATCTCCCTCTGAAAGTCGTCCTCAGCCTTCTCAGCATCCCTACCCTTCTAGATCAAGGGCAACCTCTTCAACGTATAAGCAGCCAGATAATGAAGAGAAAGGGAACTCTACAAAAAGAAGAATCAGACACATTAGTAATAATGAATAACTAAGATCAAAGGTAACACTTAATAAAATTTACAAATAAATACTTGAACCATCCTATGGACAACAAATTCATCGAATAGAGGGATGCCCATTGTATGCAGGAAGCGTTTGTCATCCTCGGTCATTATATGTCCGAGGGCATCAGAAGCCTGGACACTGTGGCCCATGAGGTTGTCACGAATCTTCAACTGAGAGAGATGAGCAGATAAAGAATCGTCTCAGTAGTTGGATCTTTCTCAGGCCTCGTACGGAAAGGGTCTGCAGGTGCCTTCCTCTTCTTTGTAGTGTCGGCATGGGCCTTCCCCTTCTTTCTTTGGGTAGGAGGAGGTGAATTCTTGCCACAATGCTTCTCCAGCAACTTCGTGATTCTTGGTGTAGACATGTTCCAAAGATGATCTGAAATGCCTTCTGGTCTCTCTGAAAAAACCAAAACATCAGAGTTATTAACTCAGATACATGAAAGGTCTGTAATACCCCGTATTTTTATGCTATAATTAATTTGGGGATTTATTTAATAAAAATCCGGAAATTAATTATGTTATAATTATTAACGTGACGTGAGTTAGTAATAATATGAAATTGTTGAATATTACTTAAGAGCATAGTAATATATGGTAAATGTCACGAGTGAATGAAAATGACAATTTTGGTAATTTTAGTCGGGACGCGCCCGTGTCGCGTCGGGACTAATTATTGAGATATAAAAGTAAATATTTTATGAGTTGTCCATATGGTCGTTTTGAGTGCGCCAACGCGTCCGGAAGGGTCGAGATAGTCAGAAAAGTGTACCCGGGGGTTTAGTTTGGGTCTCGGGATGTTTTTAGGCTTAATTAGTGACCCGGGAGGGCGTTTTGGTCATTTTACAAATTAGGGTAATTAAACCCACCAATTTCAGCCATCCTTAGCAGCCATTTAAGTTAGCCTTTTAGGGTTAGATCATTCAGTACCCTAAGACGGCTAGTGGAGAAGAGAGGAGAGACCTTGCTAGAGGATTCAAGGCCAAAAACACCACCTTTTGCACCACCGTCACCACCAACGCGTAGATCGCGAGGAGGAGAACGCAGCCACACCAATATCAGCAGGAAACCAGACCTCTGAAATCCCAGGCAAGTGTTTAACTTGCGTATTTTCGTTGGTGCAATAATCATGTTAGTGTAGGAATGATTAAGAGTATAATCCATGGAAGAAAACCCAATTTTGATAGGGATTTGCATGTAGAAATCATATGAACCTTATTCTGGAAATTATTATGAGAAGTAGATGTTTAACCCACGAAATTATGATGATTTGTTAGAAGGAATTTCTGGAGAAAACTGATTAGAACAAAGGTTAAGAAAACTGTAGGGTTCTTGATGATTAGATGAAATATTAGGTTGTTTAATCATGTTTATTGATGTATATACGCATGCTGATCGTTAAAGAAACCTGGAATTATGTTAGGATGTAAGCAGTAGACTTTTTGGGTCAATTAGAGTTGGAAAATATGAGTTTTGATGAAGAAACCTAAGCAACCCCGTCACTGCAGTTTCTGCAGAATTTTCACAGACCTGCTCGATCGATCGATCGACCCTAGATCGTCGATCGATCGAAGGTTCGATCGGTCGACCCCCAGAAGTCGATCGATCGACCCTCCCTGGCAGCCTATTATTCCCCTTGTTTAATTAGTTGAATTAATTTATCGTGGAATAAACCTTAGGCATTCTAAATAAAATGATTTGGGAGATATTGAGGACCAGTAGGGTATATGGACATATGCTAGAACCTTTAATCTTCAACGAAGAGGGTAATTATGGGATGTTTACTTTAGGTTGTTAAATTTATGAAACTTTAGGGTGAGGTGCGTAAGAGAGTTACGTTGGAATCAAATGAAGTTATTTACTGAATTTTAGAATTGTAAGGTTATAACCCATGAGTATTAGGTAATGAGTGAGAAAACCCTTCGAATTAAGGTTAGAGGCGAAACCTTATACGTTATACTAATAAGATGAAATTTAGGACAAAGGTTGTAATTATGGGTAATGAGAGTGACCTATAATAATATGATGAAATCGGTATATTTATATGAATGTGTGTACATATATTATATACATGTGAAAAACGTACCCGCGCTACTTGCTATCCCTGAGGTTACCGCGCTGGGACGATCGTATCCTGTGTTGCTTTATGGGGATATTGAATCGTACCCTCGAAGATAGAGATCCTAGGTACGGGCTATTAAATTGATAGTCGGACGGTCCTAAGAGACGTGTGGGTATGTACTGACCTCTTGGACTTGGAATCTATGCTTCGCCTCAACGTTGTTTTGTATATGTTAATACAGTTCGAGAGTGATTCCGAACTTGTATTTCCCTTTATGTGAGCGATACGGGGATTGGATAGCAGAGTATGCCCGCACCATAGTTTAGTTGGGGTGCCATTATATATATTTTTATTCGAGTAGTTAATATATATATGAGGTTATAAACTTTGAACTGCCTACTGTGATTTGATAAGTAGAACATGGTTGTTGACTCAAATTATTAAATACTTGTTTTGTGAAAATATGAAAAGGCACGGGGAAATCTTATAATTTAATGAAGCTAAAACGAGAGGAATACTACAAATTGAAAGCAACCTTTTTATAACATTGTTATCGTTCAGTTTTTGAAAACATTTGAGTAAGTTAAGATAAACGAACCATGGGGAAGGTTAGTACGATAGGAGTGCACATTAGAAGAGAGGTGAGTATTTCTCAAGAGAGAGACGAACTAATATGATGTTGCATTGGCCTGTATCAATTTAAATACTTGCTTAACGTATTCTAAAATCAAACACACTTTCGGGCCCTGACCCGTTTTCTTTTTCTCTCTCTCTCTTGTATATATATGTATATTTTTCAGGTGCCCAGCCACAGGGGCGTCTTGCTTAGGATTCTTTGAGAAGAACGAGCTGCAGCTTAGTGGGAGTTGCAGGTCCCTTGAGTAGACGGCTTCTGTCATTAACTCCACTCCTATTACTCTCATTTATGGGGCACGTGTCGCCCTTTTCATCATTTCATTTATTGTTGGGGATTTTTATATTTCAATTATTCCAGTATTGTTTATGGGATTTGTTTCAGGATGGTTTTTGATTTTAGCTTTATATTATTGACATTCGTTTGGTGAATGTATGGTTTTATTTAGATTTCGTGGTGTGATTCTATAATGTAGAAATGTTGTTTTGGTATTAATAAAATCTTTTCTTTAATTAAAATTTGGAAGTTCGTATGAAAAATGTTTCTGACACTTAGCTTAATTATTTAGGGTGATAAATTGGAAAAATTATTTTTATCGACAGTGATGCTGAGAATGAACCAATTGTTTACCTTGATTTAATTTAATAAAGGAGTGATCGCCCGGTATTTAATTAGGCGGGGTGTCACAGGTGGTATCAGAGCATCAGGTTCTAGTGTCCATAGGATCTGTACGGCTTATTTTTCGCTTTCAGCTTAACGTTATTGCTATAGAGCCCTATTGTTAGGACTGTTGTATTCTTGCTTTCACGTTTAAGTCTTCAGCTATTTGAGATTTGTTGATAACTGTAGACTAATAAACTTGTTCACGTTTCAGATGCCTCCGAGACGTGCTCCGAAAGATAGACGTGCCCAAGCCGACCAGCCAGCAGCTCCGGCACCAGGCACTATGAATGCGAATGAGGTAGCCGCCATCGTTGCTCAGGCGGTAAATGCCGCGATAGCGGTGATTCAGCAGGCTCCACCACAGGTCCAAGCAGTGGCGCCAGTACCATTACAGCTTCCATATGCATGGGAGAGAGTTCGGGATGCTTTTCAGAAAGCACATCCCCCTGAGTTTTCTGGTAGCTCCGATATTATTACTGTCAGCCAATGGAAGAAGGACATCCAGCGGCACCTCCGTATGTATGAGTGCACCGAAGTGCAGAAGCAGCTATTGGCCTCTTTTAAACTGGTGGGAGCCGCATTACAGTGGTGGGAGTCCACTACTACTTTGGAGGAGAGGGGCACGATCCCTATTCAGATTTTCTGGGAGCGGTTTGACCGCAAGTACTTTCCACCCGCAGTGCAGACTGAGATGAGGCGGAAATTGCTAAATCTGAAGCAGGAGAACCTTACTGTAGCCGAGTATGAGGAAGAGTTCACGAGACTTCTCACTATTGTGCCGGATGAGGCACCCACTGAGAGCAAGAAAATTTTGCTGTTCGTCGACGGGTTAGCTTGGAGGATCCGTCAGCACCTTATTGGGAATCTATCCCTGAGTACTTTCACTGACGTACTCAATGCAGCGCTACTACATTGCCAGGATCACCGCTTCCATCTTCAGGGAAGCAAGAGAGCAGGAGAGTCTAGCCAGCAGGGCAGGACCGGGGGTAATAGTGCCAGTGGGGCACCAACTCAGGGACAGACTCGTCAGCACGAGCAGAGTTCCCATCAGGGGGACCCTGCTAAGCGATTCCGTTCAGGTGATTCTAGGCAGGGATTCGGGGGATTCAGGCAGGGCCATCAGGGTCAGCCTAATCAGCAGGGCCAGCAGGGCCAACACCGACCGCAGGGTCAACAGCAGGGCCAGCAAGGCCAACAGCGTGCACATCAGGGCCAACAGGGCCAATGGCGTGGAGGTAACGGCCAGCAGGGTCGTGGTCAGCAGGGACAGAGGGGAGGTAATTTCAGAGGCCGGTGTTTTGTGTGTGGCAAGCACGGCCATAAGCGTCAGGATTGCCCAGAGGGCGATAGGGCCCCACAGCAGCAGGGAGCCCGTAATGAGCCGCAGAGACCACTCTTTCCACCTGCCCTTCCAGCTCCAGCCCAGATGCCAGCCCTACCAGCCATTCCAGCAGCTCCAGTGCAGCAGGGGCAATTGCAGTACGGACGTGTCTATAACGTCCACCAGGCGGCAGCTCCACAGGCACCACCCGCGATTGAGGGTATGTTTCCTATCCATGGTACTATGGGTAAAGTTTTGTTTGATACGGGGGCAACGCACTGTTTTATAGCTACGCATTTTGCGAAGTCCTTAGGATTGTTAGCCACAGCAGAGAGCACCGTAACGTGTGTCGACTCACCACTGGGGAGTGGGTCACTTATATTCTTTATATGCCGGGGAGTAGGGATAGAGATTGGTAGCTTGGTATTGCCTGCAGACATGCTAGTCTTAGACATGCACGAGCATGACGTGATTATTGGTATGGATTGGCTCGCATCTTATAGAGCCATGATTGATTGCTTCGGTGGGAGCATTGTTTTTGCCATTCCGGGGCAAGAGATGTTTGTAGTAGCGATGCCTCGCCCAGAGGGAGGTTCGACCGCTCATTTATATTACATTGAGGAGGATACCTCTAAGGAGGTTGTGATTCCTTTGGATTCGATCCCAGTTGTTAGGGAGTATTCCGATGTGTTTCAGGAGATACCAGGCCTACCGCCCAGTCGTGAGATAGACTTCGTTATAGACTTATTACCGGATACGAGACCTATAGCACGCGCACCGTACCGTATGGCTCCGGCAGAGATGCGAGAGCTACGAGATCAGATTGAGCAGCTATTAGGTCAGGGTTTCATTCGTAGGAGTACCTCACCGTGGGGCGCTCCAGTCTTATTTGTGAAGAAGAGAGATGGCTCACTGAGATTGTGTGTGGACTACCGGGAGTTGAACAAGGTCACGATACGGAACAAGTATCCGTTGCCTCGAATCGATGATCTGTTCGACCAGTTAAGGGGAGCAACTTTCTTTTCGAAGATCGATCTGAGGTCGGGATACCATCAGTTACGGATTAGAGAGCAGGATGTTTCGAAGACTGCCTTCTTGTCGAGATATGGGTCCTATGAGTTCAGGGTGATGCCGTTCGGACTCACAAATGCCCCAGCCGTTTTCATGGACTTGATGAACCGAGTATTCAGAGAGTTCTTGGATCAGTTCGTCATCGTCTTCATAGATGATATCTTGATATATTCACGCTCCGAGGAGGAGCATGCCGAACACTTGAGGCAGGTTCTTCAGACTCTACGAGAACATCAGTTGTATGCTAAGTACGAGAAGTGTGGATTCTGGTTGCGAGAGGTACAATTCTTGGGCCATGTTGTTTCTGAGCAGGGGATAGCAGTTGACCCGAGCAAAGTGTCAACGGTGAGGGAGTGGGGGGCAGCCCACGACACCGACGGAAGTACGTAGTTTCTTGGGGTTGGCAGGATACTACAGGAGGTTCATTCGAGGGTTCTCCAAAATAGCAGGTCCATTGACGAATCTGACTCGCAAGGGGGTACCATATGTTTGGGATGACGCTTGTCAGTTGGCTTTCGACGAGCTGAAGGACAAGCTTACTTCGGCACCAGTCCTTGCTTTACCGAAGCCGGGTGTAGAGTACCTGGTTTACACAGATGCGTCCTTACGAGGACTTGGGGGAGTACTTCAGCAGGAAGAGAAGGCTATAGCTTTTGCTTCCCGCAAGCTTAAGCCGCATGAGAAGAATTACCCCACCCACGACCTGGAGTTAGCTGCAGTCGTATTTGCATTGAGAATTTGGAGGCACTATTTATTGGGCGAGAAATTCCGTTTGTTCACAGACCATAAGTCACTGCAGTACCTGTTCACTCAGCGAGAGCTGAATATGTGTCAGCGCAGGTGGTTAGAGTTTGTAAAAGATTACCAGTTCGATATACAGTATCATCCGGGGAAAGCCAACATATCTGTCACACCCCGCCTAATTCTGGCGTCGGCCGCCACCAAAACTAAGTCGGGTGTGAGTAAATAAAATACCATTCTTAGCATGTGATGGAACTTTTATCGCTTAGTCGTTGATGATCATTTGAGATTGATTCAATTATTTATCTTATGGACTGATTTATTTATGTCTCATATCTGTCTCATGCTAAGAATGGTATTTTATTTACTCACACCCGGCTCCTGTGACACCCCGCCTAATTAAATACCGGGCGATCACTCCTTTATTAAATTAAATCAAGGTAAACAGTTGGTTCATTCTCAGCATCACTGTCGATAAAAATAATTTTTCCAATTTATCACCCTAAATAATTAAGCTAAGTGTCAGAAACATTTTTCATACGAACTTCCAAATTTTAATTAAAGAAAAGATTTTATTAATACCAAAACAACATTTCTACATTATAGAATCACACCACGAAATCTAAATAAAACCATACATTCACCAAACGAATGTCAATAATATAAAGCTAAAATCATAAACCTTCCTCATACAAATCCCATAAACAATACTGGAATAACTGAAATATAAAAATCCCCAACAATAAATGAAATGATGAAAAGGGCGACACGTGCCCCATAAATGAGAGTAATAGGAGTGGAGTTAATGACAGAAGCCGTCTACTCAAGGGACCTGCAACTCCCACCTAAGCTGCAGCTCGTTCTTCTCGAAGAATCCTAAGCAAGACGCCCCTGTGGCTGGGCACCTGAAAAATATACATATATATACAAGAGAGAGAGAGAAAAAGAAAACGGGTCAGGGCCCGAAAGTGTGTTTGATTTTAGAATACGTTAAGCAAGTATTTAAATTGACATTCGTTTGGTGAATGTATGGTTTTATTTAGATTTCGTGGTGTGATTCTATAATGTAGAAATGTTGTTTTGGTATTAATAAAATCTTTTCTTTAATTAAAATTTGGAAGTTCGTATGAAAAATGTTTCTGACACTTAGCTTAATTATTTAGGGTGATAAATTGGAAAAATTATTTTTATCGACAGTGATGCTGAGAATGAACCAACTGTTTACCTTGATTTAATTTAATAAAGGAGTGATAGGTTGATGATGTGGCAGACATCTGGAAAGCAAAATGGAAGGAGTTGGGTCACCAAGACGCAGTAGCACGTTCTTTCATATCCGTGATGACAGTCACACCCGAGATTGTTACGAGGGTGATACAGGCACAGACCACAAACCCGTTTTGTCAGGAGCAGATTGTACGACTTCTAGCCGAGGGTGCTGAGTCCTATTCTGTTAGTTCAGATGGAGGGTTGCGGTTTAATGGGAGATTAGTGGTTCCAGAAGGAGCAGAGCTACGTCATGAGGTGATGACTCATTCTCATGGGTCCCGATTTGCTGTACATCCGGGAGGCGATAAGATGTACCAGGATATGAGACGTCAGTACTGGTGGAGTGGGATGAAGAAGGACATCGCTGAATTTGTGTCCAAATGTTCTACTTGCCAGCTGGTGAAGGTGGACCACCAGAAACCGTCGGGATTACTTCAGCCATTGGAAGTACCTGCGTGGAAGTGGGAAAGTATTTCCATGGACTTCATTACAGGGTTGCCTACATCACAGTGAGGCCACGATTCTATCTGGGTGATTGTAGACCGTCTGACCAAGGTGGCTCATTTTCTGCCAGTAAGGATAGATTATACCACGGGTCAGTATGCCCAACTATTCATCGCTAAGATTGTCAGATTACATGGGGTGCCCCTGAATATTGTGTCAGACAGAGACAAGATTTTTGTGTCGCGTTTCTGGGAAAGCTTTCAGGAGGCTATGGGTACAGAGTTGAGACTGAGTTCAGCTTACCACCCACAGACAGATGGACAGACAGAGCGTACTAATCAGATGTTGGAAGATATGCTACGCATGTGTATCCTCGATTTCGGGGGAGGTTGGGAGCCACATCTTCCACTGGTCGAGTTTGCTTATAATAACTCCTATCAGTTTACGATTGGCATGGCTCCATTTGAAGCTTTGTACGGCAGGCCTTGTCGCTCTCCAACCTGTTGGCTCGAGGTGGGGGACAACAAGTTATTAGGACCAGAAGTGATCCAGGAGACCTCCGCGAGGATTGAGATAATCAGGAGTCGTATTCGGGTAGCCCAAGACAGACAGAAGAGCTACGCCGATGCAAAACGATTCTTCCGGGAGTTTAATGTGGGAGATCAAGTGTTGTTGCGTGTATCTCCTATGAAAGGAGTGATGAGGTTCGGGAAGAAGGGGAAGTTGGCTCCGAGGTACGTAGGACCATTTCCCATCATCGAGAGAATTGGGCCAGTAGCATACAGGTTGGGTTTGCCAGAACATTTACATCGCATCCACGATGTATTCCACATCTCGTCGTTGAGACGATACCTTCAGGATGATATGGCCCATACTCACATTGCGATAGATGAGATCGACTTGCAGTCGGATAGCTCTTACGAGGAGAGACCGGTGGCTATTCTAGACTACAGTGAGAGGAGATTGAGGTCGAAGATAGTTCCACTCGTGCGGGTCCAGTGGGAACATCATAATGTGGAGGAACCCACTTGGGAGCGTGAGGCAGATATGCGTGAGAGATATCCAGAGTTGTTTTTACCAGGTAAGCCTTATTTTCCGAATTTCGGGACGAAATTCCGTTATTAGGGGGGAAGTATGTAATACCCCGTATTTTTATGCTATAATTAATTTGGGGATTTATTTAATAAAAATCCGGAAATTAATTATGTTATAATTATTAACGTGACGTGAGTTAGTAATAATATGAAATTGTTGAATATTACTTAAGAGCATAGTAATATATGGTAAATGTCACGAGTGAATGAAAATGACAATTTTGGTAATTTTAGTCGGGACGCGCCCTTGTCGCGTCGGGACTAATTATTGAGATATAAAAGTAAATATTTTATGAGTTGTCCGTATGGTCGTTTTGAGTGCGCCAACGCGTCCGGAAGGGTCGAGATAGTCAGAAAAGTGTACCCGGGGGTTTAGTTTGGGTCTCGGGATGTTTTTAGGCTTAATTAGTGACCCGGGAGGGCGTTTTGGTCATTTTACAAATTAGGGTAATTAAACCCACGAATTTCAGCCATCCTTAGCAGCCATTTAAGTCAGCCTTTTAGGGTTAGATCATTCAGAACCCTAAGACGGCTAGTGGAGAAGAGAGGAGAGACCTTGCTAGAGGATTCAAGGCCAAAAACACCACCTTTTGCACAACCGTCGCCACCAACGCGTAGATCGCGAGGAGGAGAACGCAGCCACACCAATATCAGCAGGAAACCAGACCTCTGAAATCCCAGGCAAGTGTTTAACTTACGTATTTTCGTTGGAGCAATAATCATGTAGTGTAGGAATGATTAAGAGTATAATCCATGGAAGAAAACCCAATTTTGATAGGGATTTGCATGTAGAAATCATATGAACCTTATTCTGGAAATTAATATGTGAAGTAGATGTTTAACCCACGAAATTATGATGATTTGTTAGAAGGAATTTCTGGAGAAAACTGATTAGAACAAAGGTTAAGAAAACTGTAGGGTTCTTGATGATTAGATGAAATATTAGGTTGTTTAATCATGTTTATTGATGTATATACGCATGCTGATCGTTAAAGAAACCTGGAATTATGTTAGGATGTAAGAAGTAGACTTTTTGGGTCAATTAGAGTTGGAAAATATGAGTTTTGATGAAGAAACCTAAGCAACCCCGTCACTGCAGTTTCTGCAGAATTTTCACAGACCTGCTCGATCGATCGATCGAAGGTTCGATCGGTCGACCCCCAGACGTCGATCGATCGACCCTCCCTGGCAGCCTATTATTCCCCTTGTTTAATTAGTTGAATTAATTTATCGTGGAATAAACCTTGGGCATTCTAAATAAAATGATTTGGGAGATATTGAGGACCAGTAGGGTATATGGACATATGCTAGAACCTTTAATCTTCAACGAAGAGGGTAATTATGGGATGTTTACTTTAGGTTGTTAAATTAATGAAACTTAAGGGTGAGATGCGTAAGAGAGTTATGTTGGAATCAAATGAAGTTATTTACTGAATTTTAGAATTGTAAGGTTATAACCCATGAGTATTAGGTAATGAGTGAGAAAACCCTTCGAATTAAGGTTAGAGGCGAAACCTTATACGTTATACTAATAAGATGAAATTTAGGACAAAGGTTGTAATTATGGGTAATGAGAGTGACCTATAATAATATGATGAAATCGGTATATTTATATGAATGTGTGTACATATATTATATACATGTGAAAAACGTACCCGCGCTACTTGCTATCCCTGAGGTTACCGCGCTGGGACGATCGTATCCTGTGTTGCTTTATGGGGATATTGAATCGTACCCTCGAAGATAGAGATCCTAGGTACGGGCTATTAAATTGATAGTCGGACGGTCCTAAGAGACGTGTGGGTATGTACTGACCTCTTGGACTTGGAATCTATGCTTCGCCTCAACGTTGTTTTGTATATGTTAATACAGTTCGAGAGTGATTCCGAACTTGTATTTCCCTTTATGTGAGCGATACGGGGATTGGATAGCAGAGTATGCCCGCACCATAGTTTAGTTGGGGTGCCATTATATATATTTTTATTCGAGTAGTTAATATATATATGAGGTTATAAACTTTGAACTGCCTACTGTGATTTGATAAGTAGAACATGGTTGTTGACTCAAATTATTAAATACTTGTTTTGTGAAAATATGAAAAGGCACGGGGAAATCTTATAATTTAATGAAGCTAAAACGAGAGGAATACTACAAATTGAAAGCAACCTTTTTATAACATTGTTATCGTTCAGTTTTTGAAAACATTTGAGTAAGTTAAGATAAACGAACCATGGGGAAGGTTAGTACGATAGGAGTGCACATTAGAAGAGAGGTGAGTATTTCTCAAGAGAGAGACGAACTAATATGATGTTGCATTGGCCTGTATCAATTTAAATACTTGCTTAACGTATTCTAAAATCAAACACACTTTCGGGCCCTGACCCGTTTTCTTTTTCTCTCTCTCTCTTGTATATATATGTATATTTTTCAGGTGCCCAGCCACAGGGGCGTCTTGCTTAGGATTCTTTGAGAAGAACGAGCTGCAGCTTAGTGGGAGTTGCAGGTCCCTTGAGTAGACGGCTTCTGTCATTAACTCCACTCCTATTACTCTCATTTATGGGGCACGTGTCGCCCTTTTCATCATTTCATTTATTGTTGGGGATTTTTATATTTCAGTTATTCCAGTATTGTTTATGGGATTTGTTTCAGGATGGTTTATGATTTTAGCTTTATATTATTGACATTCGTTTGGTGAATGTATGGTTTTATTTAGATTTCGTGGTGTGATTCTATAATGTAGAAATGTTGTTTTTGTATTAATAAAATCTTTTCTTTAATTAAAATTTGGAAGTTCGTATGAAAAATGTTTCTGACACTTAGCTTAATTATTTAGGCTGATAAATTGGAAAAATTATTTTTATCGACAGTGATGCTGAGAATGAACCAACTGTTTACCTTGATTTAATTTAATAAAGGAGTGATCGCCCGGTATTTAATTAGACGGGGTGTCCCAAGGTCGAGCTATCATCTCAGATACATATGATTGGCAGGACAAAATAACTATCAGACTTCCCAACATCGTACTCGGCTAGGCCGAGGTTACAACAGATGATGTTATAAGTCCAAACACACGCAAGCACATGGAAGAATTGGAACACGTGAGCAAATCAGTTATAACCAAATCATTCCCCTCACGTGAGAAAATATTTGGTCATCATTTCTTAAATGTGGCACAGTTAGGTGTCCATCTATGATTAGTGTATTCAACGCACACATGCTCATGGCATGCTTGGGGGGTTCACTTCACCCCCAAGAACTATAAATACATGTCTTCTCCTACCTTGGAGAGGGATCAACGATTGCAACCCTAACCACGTTTCTATACATAGTAGAGAGATAAAGTGAAAGATTGTATCACAGGCCATTAGTGCCCTCATTCTAGTGAAATTTACTCACACACGCACAGTTGGACGTATGCCAGATCGGCTGAACTGCTTATATACCATTGTTTCTCCTCCTCTCCTCACCTCCTTCTACTAGTTCATTACTCTTATTCTTATATTATTATTGGTAGCCTCATCTTATCAACACCTCACACTGGTGGTGCTATTTACAACATCATCAGGTACTTGATGGTATCTATTTGGGATAATAGTCTAATACGAAAGGCAATCATGTAATGTCGTAACTTTCATGTGATCCAGACTATGACGACACACACTTTCTCCAAAGCAATATAATTGACTTTTACTTGGCCAATTTTTGACTGGCATAGTAAATGGATATTTCCTTGTGAGATTCTTTGATGTATTATGCTACTAAAGCTCCTCTTATGTTATTCGTGACAAGAATGAATTAAAGGAGGGAGAGACCCAACTGCGGAGGCATGAGCACCAGAGGCCGGGTGAGGTATCGCTTGATTTGCCCAAAGTCTTCTTGGCAGGACTCATTCTAAAATTTAGTTGAATCTTTTTGTATAACTTCAAAAATGTGTTCACAGATAAAGGTCATTTGGCTAATGAACTGACTGATGTATTACAACTTACCTAGGAATCCTTGGACTTCCTTCTCCATTCAGGGTAGTGGAATATGAATTATGGTCTTTGGATTATCAAGGTCATCTTTAATTACTTTATCACTCACCATGAACCCTAAGACTATTCCCCTCGTGAGACAAAAAAAAAACCACTTATATGGATTTAGCCGCATCTGTTACTATTGTAGTCACTCGAAGAACTTTTGGAGGGAGAGAATGTGAAAATCTCGAGTCTTGGACTTGATGATCATATCTTTGACATATACCTTGATCTCTTTATGAATAAGGTCATTAAAGATGGTTCTGGAAGCCCTTTGGTTGGTATTTTTTTGTCCCAAATGTCATGACAGCGTAGTAGAAAGTTCCCCGATGGGTGATGAAGGAAGTTTTCTCCTAGTGGTCGGGGTGAATTTTGATCAAGTTATAACCGACAAATCCATCAAAAAATGACTTGAGGACATGGTTGGTCTCATTATTAAGAATCAAGCGGATATTTTGCAATGGGTAATTCCCATTTGGGGATACATTCCCGATAGTTGATGCACATGTGTACCTTTTCTTATGATTTTATCATAAGGATGATATTGGGAAGCCATGTGGGGTATTCGACCACATGTATTAAACCCACAGATAGATTTTTGACTACATACTCTTTGACTTTGAGTGAACATTCAATTCATAGATTTATTAACTTCTTTTCAACTAGTTTGCAATCTGAAAATGTTAGGATCTCATGTTAAGCTATCTCTGGGTCAACGTCATGCATGTCATCGTAAGATCATTCAAAGATGTCCATGAATTCTTTTAACACATTTTCCAATTGTGCACGTTCATGCTCATTAAGGGTGGACCCTATCCTAATATCATGTTGATGGCTTTAAGAACTGAGGTTAATAACAACAGTCTCATCATCATTAATTTGAATGTGATTATGTTGTTTATTATTTTCTTTATTGAGATTAGTTGAGAATTATTTATATACAAAATCATCACTATTAAAAGTTTGATTAGAACCCATGCAATTAATGTAAAAAACGACAAGATACTCAAAGTCCTCATTTATTTAATTTTTAAGGAAAATAACATTAAGAACCTCATAAAAGGAGGTCTCATTTACATTTATAATAGGAAAATGAGAAATGGAAGAACGTGTAGAGATTTGAATAGGATAAATTGTTAGGTTGGGATGAGCTTAAGAAGGATTGACATGGATGGAATGTTAATTTTACAGAGGCATATCAGTTGTTATGATCTAAGTGGGCAAGTTTGATGGCACGTCATCTAGGTGTATCATGCATAGACTCAACCCCAGTGTTTACAGGTCAAAGGATTACTCAGAGTCACTTCCCTTGGAGTTCTTGGTGATTTACATGTTTTTCTTGGTCATAGGTTTCACATTATGTTTCTAGTCTTCATCCCCAGTGTTGTTGTCTTGAAAGAAGATCTCCAGCCTAGGCTTTATTTTATTATCAACATGTCCATACCATTGTTCAGAGAATCCATAGAAGGGGAAGTCCTCACCCTCCATGGTAAATCTTCGGTTCAGAGAGTCCGTTGAAAAAGTATTTTCATCTTCTAGTCTTCTTTTCAGTAGCGTTCAATGGAGTGCTTTGAGTTTAGCTGGTAAAACTTGATAGCCCAAGCCACATGAGGGAAAGGTTTCTTTCAAGACTATGGGTACGAGGATTCCTTTTTGGGGTTGCCCTAGCCCTGTTTTGGGCACACAATGCATGTTTTTTAACTTTTTAATTATATTGACATTGCCATAAGGGTTGTTACCTATCCAGAATCAGCCTTTGAAGTTATGCCAGAATTGATATTTGAAGTTATGCCCTGTTGGGACAGGGAGAGGATCAATTCTGAAACTAGATAGGAGAATGTCATTGGCCTAATTTTGAATCTCTAACACTAGATTTGTAGTATTGGCACCATGTGAACTATCATTATCCTCAAAATGGTGATAACTTGACCTCTGGAAAAGAATTTTAGCTTATGATGGAGAAAAGAGGACGCTCCTCGAATGTTATGGAACCAATAGTGACAAGCAAGTAGTTATGCCAATGACTTGGAATTATATCAGATGATTGATAGGGCCAACCTCTAGTGTGATAGGGCCAACCTCTAGTGTGAGTTTTATGGAACCCATTACTTCTCGACGAGTGTTATCATAGGTGGGCACAACGAAAGTTGTATGAATGAGATCACTGACTTTCAATCTCAAGCAGTTGAAGTTTCTGAGTGGACAGACAACGAAAGTAGAACCATTGTCAAAAAGTGATATTGGGATCGTCTTTCCCAAGACTTCGATGGAGATGCTAAGAGCATAGTTATGATTAGGGCCGAATTTAGAGATTTCTTCTTTGAAAAAAGAGAGGATTATAGTAGAGGTTAAGGATCTGACCATATTCACGACTTCTTCGAGAGTAGTAGAGGGAGAAACTATGGATCCTGTAAATATCATTATCAAGGCATTTCACTGAAACTAAAAGGACATGAAGCGTCCCTATAAGGTTATGCTAGCTTGGGTTTCTTAAGCTAATTGAGGACTTTGCTTCTCTCAATGGTTATTTCTAGCATTGAGATCTATTTGGAAACTCTGTTTCCCTTGTCCACTTCGGTTGAATGGGAACTTGGGTCTTTTTATGTGGTTTACAGAGGCAAGGAAGAATAAGAACCTTGTGTCTTGATCTACTTCGAGATGAAGGAATACTTTGTTGATTTTTCCTTATAAATCCTCAAAGAAGATCATTCCATATAAACTGGAGATTGAATTGGATTTTTCAAGATTTGGTTCTCTGAGTTATCAAAGTCATCGTCCCATTCACTGATGAATATGTCTTCTTGACAAAAGTAATCAATGCATTCAATAACATTAATGACTTCATGATTTAAATTTTCCCTTTCAATGGGGAAATACATATGTGAAGGGAACAGTTGTCCATAGGGTTTCAAATAAGTGATAAACTCAAAAATGTCGTATATTTCTCATGTCTGGCAAAACATATCGGCCATGGTCTATCTAATGTCATCTAGACTGATTTTTCAAGGGCTACTACCCACTCATCTTTCGTTCCCACTTTCGCTCTTCCATAAATAAGAAATTGAATCCCTATTAGTCGATACACATTTTTGTGGGTAGTTTCAGCCCAATTCTTTTAGATTTGGTCTAACATAATAGGTAGTTCCATGCATCGCACTCCGATCGGTTCAGATAGCAATGCTGGCCCATATAAAGATTAATAGATCTTGATAAGCAAAGTAAGAATGAAGTAAAAGAAAGGATGTGAAGACTTTGAGAGGTGTAGGTGAGATTGTGGTGATGATGGGTTCTTTGACAGGAACAATCTCAGTAGAAGATCCAAACTTAGGTTTGTTTTAAAAGAAAATAGCATTTGTTCCGATTATATGTGTTGGAAGAGGGTTATGAGTGGTTTTTGGCTTGGAATTAGCTGTTGGAGCGATGGTACCCCGATCTATCATGCCTTTGATAACATTTCTAAAATGAAACCACTTGTCGGTGGTATGATCTGCAGATTGGTGGAAGTCATAATAGGCATTGAACTTCAAGTTTTTAGGGAGTGAGTTTGGTAATGATCGAGGTTCCAATGGTTTAATGAGATTTTGGGTTATCAACGCCCAGTAAACTTTCGATAAGGGCATGAACCTCAGTTTATTCTTTTTTGGTAGGACCAGGGAGACATTCTGTTGCCAAAGAGGTAATAGGTTGTGATATGTTGTTCATGGTTAAGACTGAGGCATTAGTAGGTTTTTCATATTTTTGGGCTGTAAACTGTCTAGTCAGCTTTTTCGGTCCAGACTCCACTTTGGTGCCACCTTTTTCGATTTCCACACTAGAGTCTGAGAGTGCTAGTAAGTGTGGGTATTACTGTCCTCCCATGGATGCTCGGATATGGGCAAGGAATTTTTTCTTTATAATTCTCACTTATTCCTCCTTTGTGGTCCTTTTGGTCATGGTGGCATTTTTCTTCGTCCACCTTCTAATGAAGCCGATCAACTCTATGTCTCTTCTTGTGACCTTTAACTCTTCATTATATTTATAATGATAAATAAATTCTTGGGTCATATCTTACTAACTACTGAGTTTGGATTCTTTGAGAGATTCGAAAGGCATTTTCTTTCAAGGTATACTGAAATGTCCGAGCCATTATTTCTTCTTAGGCACCGAGAATGGCTCGATGATAACTTTGTAGGTGCATAATTAGGGGCCCACTACCCCCAAACTTCTCGATGTTCGAAAACTTGAATTTCTTTGCCAGTCTCGATTTGTGATAAGGAGACATATAGGTGTAATCCATGTAGTTCCCACATAATTTTTCATTAGGTTTAACGGAAGACCAAAGCCAATCGGGATCCAGGACAAACTCACATACGCAATCGACCTGAGAGGAAAAATGATTTGGGTTTATTTTTTGAAGAAAAAGGGGGAATTTTGGATTTTTGTAAAAAGGGGGGAAACATGTTTTCGGTATTTTTAGTTTTTAAAAAAGGGGAAAAAAGGAGAAATATTAGCATGGTTATCATTATCATTAGGTTTTCATTTATATTATGTTTTCCCAAATGCAAGAAAAATGTCGGATAGGACCCGAGCCATCGAAAATAGAGTTTAAATGTATAAGACACGTTTTGACTTGTTTCTAGGCTCACTAACAGGGTCCTGTTTTAAAAAGGTAGAAATAAAGCAAAAATTCGAGTGGTATGCTGACTCAAAATTTTGCAGATATCGCATGTTAAATGGAAAACTAATTATGAGTTCATTAAGGTTAACGTCTATATAAGGTTTACGCACTTATTAGGTTAGTGGAAGGATTCCCCTTTTGGCATGACTTCCACGATATACCTCTTACTTATAAGGGAAAACATTCATCGGTATGTGTGGATCATCCATTTGATATATCGAGTGTATGTGACTTGCCTCACGATATACCTCATGGAGATGGAGAGAGAATTCGATATACTTAACATATATGAATGAGATCCCTGCTATATACCATCCATTGTGAGTTCCGTCAAGAAGTAAGATGCAGAGGAAACCGTTTGATATAGATCAATGGTACGAGGCCAATGGAAGGCGAAAGTCATATTGCTTATGTTAAATTCTCCCGAGTGAAGCCCATCACCCATCACAGAGTGACCCCATAGTACGGGAGACATTTTTTTTATCAATATTGTGATGCTATGGTGATGTAATGTGCAAAAATACACAAGTCTTAATTAGTATATTATGGAGAGAGATTTTTATTTTCATTTAAAGTAAGGAGAGAACTACATTAAAGAGGGATAATATACAGCTATCATGAAAAAGTAAATCTAACATGGACATGAAGATTAAGCATGGTGATGAAGAAGTATGTGAATATACAAGTAAGTGAGATGCCTAAGGTGAGAGAATGACATGGGAGTAGTGTGAGTTATTTATTAGGCATAAATTCTTTCCATTTATCCCCTTAATTTAGAGGCTTTTATCGCTCCGCGAAGTGTAATTCAGGTGAATTTATCTCATATAATTGCTATTGACATTTTCTAATGAGTACATCGAGTTTCGTGTATCTCCCATCTATTTTGCTGGTATTTAGTGCACACAAGGAAGAAAAAATCGGCATCCTAATCCGAGTTCCGGATCAAAAGTTACAAGTCTTCAAAATCACAAGGAATGAAAAGTTCCCTAAAGAGATCGAACCGAACCGCAGGGCTGGAAAAACGAACCGATCCTATCCTAAGAAAACTTCCTGTGAAGCCCAAAATAATGGAACCACACATAAGAGTAAATAAATGAATCGATCCTATCTGGAGAAAAATCTCTGCTAAAGGCAAACCAAACAGAATCACTTTAATAGGATCTGTTCGGGTATAAAAAATTTGGATTTATCCACTTGTAAAATAAGAGTCTTGTATGGTTGAAACTCTTTGAAATTCGTAGTGTATATATTTTAATGTCTTCCCAAATACTAGGGGGCTTTTCAATCTGTTTAGAGAAGCATTGTAATTAGGTTAGAGAAGAGAACAACAATAAACTCTAGTTTTATATAGCTTTGATTCCAGTCTACAATTCAAGTAAAGTTGTTTTAAATTCTTTCTTTCATTATTGTTGTACTTAATTCCTTAGTTAGTCATTTAGTTCTTCTTCATCTTAAGTTTGTAGTTAAAAGGTTTTCTTTTATTCAAAGAATGTTTTCTTCTAGTTTTAATATGTGTGGCTAAGTTCTTAAGGATTGGGTTCCATGAACCCCACCCGATGTAATTCACGATAGTGGAAATAGAATTTTGAACTAAAATCTTAGGTTGATGGTGTCGTATAACTGGTATAATCATTGTCATACTTTTGATCTCGTTTGCCCTATGTAACCGGGATGCTTAAGAATGCGACGCGAATATTGGTTAATGCGATACTCCTTTAATTCGTCCTTTCCTTACATACTTTGCGGGATATGATCCCTCATATATGTAATACTTTGGAGTACTAAATACCGGGTTTTAATTCATCCTTTTCTTACATACTGTGCGGGATACGATCCCTCATATACGTAATACTTACGATTATTAAAGACCGTGTCCATTTAAAGTTTTTATTCTGAGTCTAGTATCCTATGAAGTGAATTACTAGGGTGTAGGGGCATTGTAACCCGACCTATCATTCTCATTTCATAGTCAAAAGTTTTAGTTAAAATTGTCATCATCTTTTCATTTAATTCGAATAATTGCATTTCGTTTAGTCGTAATTTCATTAGTAATCATTTTCACTTTTTCATTTAGTTATAGTTATTTCGTAACCCAAATCACCTTTTCCTTATTTTTAGACTCAAAGCTAGGATTTCTCAAACTTTCCAATGTCGTTACGATTTAGTTCATCTTGTGTCCCTGAGGATCGATACCGGACTTATCAGATTATTACTTGAGCGATAGGCTTGCACTTGACCCTAAATAGCACGCACACTATATACATTTGTGGTCGCGTCAAGTTTTTGGCGCCGTTTCGGGGAATTATGTAGACTTGGGTTAGATCAAGTTAATCTAAAACTCTGACAAAACTAAATAATCAAAAAACATATAAAATAATTTAAATACAAAAAAAAATCATCATATGTCAAAATCCTTTAATGCAAAACTCTGAACCTAATCAGACTTCTCATAATACTCCAACCAGAATCCATGAAAACCCGATAGTTGAGTATAACTCTGAAAGCCCCCCCACACCTCACGTTCCACAATTCTGGGTACCATTCCCTACTCTTGAGTACTCTATCAGTAGTTACACCTTGATTCAACCTTCGAGTCACACATCTAGGACACCGAGTGAGTATACGGAGTAATTTGAAGAGATCGTGAGTGCGATGTCTGACGCAACGAGTTTTGGTACTGGAGAGGGAGATCTCCCCTATCGTCCCATGAAAGACTTACTCTTTCCTGAGCGGACTGTCACCCCTGGTTGCATTTTACTTATGTATAATTCCGGTCAGTTCCACTTTCGAAATGGGATGATATAGATTCTCCCTATATTTCATGGCATGGATTCGGAGAAACCATACCTGCATATGATTGAGTTCGAAGAGAAATGTTACACATTTAGTGATCAAGCTTTCACGCAAGATGTCATTAGCCTAAAGCTTTTTCCTTTTTCCTTAAAAGATAAAGCCAAGACCTGGCTATAGTCTCTACCCGTGAATTCCATCACTTCCTTGAGAGATATGAAGTCTAAGTTTATCTTAAAATTCTATCGACAGCACAAGACCAACTCTGCCAAAACTCAAATCCAAGCTTTCCGACAACACGATAATGAGTCATTTGACAGGTGTTAGGATTGTTTCCAAGAGTTAGTAAGTGCATGCCCCCAATATGGTTTTGACAAACACTTAGTGATATCCTACTTCCATAATGGGTTGATAGTAGCTTCCAAACAACTTGTGAAAACAATGTGTGAAAGACCCTTTTGGGATTTAAACTTAAGCGATGTCGAGTCCCATCTAAAGTATGTCGTAGAGACTACTCAAGCATGGGACACATCAGATCCTAACCAAGCCCGACCTAGACAACCATCTACCAATCAAACTGCATCCGATTTATACCAATTGGATAGAAATACCTAAATAGACCATCGATTCAATAAGTTTCAGAGGGATATGAATGAGTGGTTTTATGGTCGGTTGCAAAATATCTCCGAATCCATCCGTGGTTCGAAACAAAAAGTGTGTATTATATGTGAGTTGGGCCACTCCAAAAAGGCATGCAAAACGATTTCTGCCTACAAGGCCATGCACACCAAGAAGGTGGATGCTATATGAGGATTCGAGAAGAATTTTAATTCCCCGCATGGGAACTGAAACCATCATGGTTTCAACTATGGACAACCATCAGTTGCGATGAACCCACGTTCATAGGTTGTTCCACCTCCACCACCTCCTCGATAACAACAAGTACCACCACCTCCAGCTCCATATGTAGCTCCACCGTGGAGGAACCTTGAGGATAAAATGAACCAATTCATAAATTATCAAGGTGATAACAATGCTAGATATGAACGCATGTTCGCCGAAATAAATGCGAACATCTCCAAGATGCAATCCGCATTGAGCATCCAAGAGAAGGGAAATTTTCCTACCAAAGGCCAAAGACCTACCCAAGGTCAACCTAGTGTTGGCTCCACCTCTACAGAACAGCAGGAGAACTTCCAAGATGTAACCACTCTTCGTAGTGGGAAATTTGTTGATTTATCACCTCCCCCACACTATATTTCAAAAGACAAGGAGAGTTCGCCCAACACAAAAGAGGCCAAAGATATCTCCTTGAATGAGAGTGAAAAGGAAAACATTAGTGAGCCTCAGTTACATGTAAAACCACCCTCCGCTGTACCATTTACTCAAAGATTGGTTCATGTCCATAAAAGGACCATAAGTAATGAAGTGCTAGAAGTCATTGAGAACGTGAAATTGAATTTACCTTTCCTCGATGCAATAAGGAAATTTCAAGCCTATACAAAAGTCATAAAAGGCTTACTATAGTCAAGAGGAGGATAAAGGTAAAGAAAAATGTGTTTCTAGCACAAAACGTGAGCTTAGTCCTTCTTAATGATCTCCCACCTAAATATAAAGATCCCGGTGCACCCACCATTGGAGATAACAAATTTGAAAAGACCTTACTCGATTTGGGGGCGAGTGTTAATATCCTCCCCTATTCGATTTATAGGAAACTTAATCTGGGTGATCTTATCCTACACGGATCACTATCCAGTTAGTGGATCGAACCGTGATGATACCAAGGGGCATAGTTGAGGACGTGATAGTCCATGTAGACACTTTCTACTTCCCGATAGATTTTGTCATTTGGGACACGAATCCCTCATTCTCCTCGAAAAATCATGTTCGCACCATCCTTGGATGCCCATTCTTAGCTACGACTAACATAGTGATCAATACTAGAAATGGGCAGATGCAACTCACTTTTGGGAATATGACGTTAGAAAAGAACATCTTCAACATAGCCCAACAAGCAGGGGAAGAAGATGATCTTCACGAGATGAGCCTAATTAGGAGATCGTAGAAGAACACTTTGGGAAAAATTACTATGGATACGCCTTAGAAGCTTGCCTATCTTCTAGTCATGAGAGTAAGGGAGCTTACACCAAGTTTGAGAGGGAGATAGAGGATTTGAGAGGCTTACTCAATGAGAGAGAATTGGATGAGGATGCGAGAGATGTTAATTGGGTTTTCCAATTAGAAGAGTTACCGCGAAGGGAAGCATGTATGGTGCCCTCTAGCGACAAAGTCTCGACTCTCGAGTTGAAGAAACTACCCTCCAATGTTAAATATTCTTTCCTAGGTGAAAGTGAAACATTTCCTATTATTGTCTCCTCTAGCTTAGATGAAGAGCACACAATAAAAAAATTGATTTTTACTATGGCGCTCCAACCGTCTCGAAAAGTCCTCTAGCTATCTCAAAAGCCTTTTGTGATGCCATTTGAGACGGCAAAGGAGCGTAGTATTAGACCCCCATTTTAAAAGCTTTTTGAGACGACAAAAGTCATCTCAAAAAGTTCTTTTGAGATAGGAAATACGCCATCTCAAAAGGTCATTTCTTACAGGACCCTTTTAAGACAGCAAAAAAATCGTCTTCTAAAGTTTTTTTAGAGACACCAACATACGTCCCTAAAGAGTTTTTTGAGACGATAACTTAGACGTCTCAAAAATTCCCCTTTTATGGAACCCTTTTGAGATGGCAAAGAAGCCGCCTTTAATAATTTTTGCGCCAAAATTAAAATTTCATCCATTCCATAATATGCTCAATATACTTTTAAACAAAAACTCTTAAAAATAATATATGAGATATTTGACATCTCATTTCAACAAATATAACACAGAACTTTCCATTCAACTAAAATTAGAGTTCATACAATGATAAAATAGAAAATTTCAACACTCTGCCCACCAAACTAAATATCTTTACAAAATGTCACTTGTCTCATTAGAAAAAAATATATAAAATCCCGTCTATTCCTAAAATAAAATAATGTAAGCAAAGTAAACTCGCAATGTTGAACCATACAATCTCCATCAAAACGACTTCAATGACTTGCCTAGTCCACAAAAAATGTCGACCTGCAATAAAATTTATTTAGTGTCAGTTACATTAAACAAGGAAGTAATATTTTTTAATAGTACCTATAGATGACAATCTTTCAAAACCTTATCAAATTTGTAAATCTTCATATTATTAACTTTTAAACACTTAATATATCTAAAAAAAATCGACAGAGTCTCCTTTGTTTATTATGAAAACGAACATGTTTAAACATAAAAATTCACTCAAAAATGACAGAAATAGCCGCAACATTATAAAAAACTAAGGGCGAAATACCCATAATATATATCTTACCTAACACGCCATGACATACATATAAAAAAAATAGAATAAAGATGTGTTATTACCGAGTTGATATGGACCGTTGACATCTCTGACTGGGTGCCACCAGGGTCGTTGGTTGGGGTTGCAACACCTCACTCCAGTGGGATATCGATATATGTGTCTCTAAATCATCTTCCACTCGTGTTGTGAATGGTTGTTTCTCAATTGATCTTTCCTTGACAATGATACTGCACCTATTCAAACAATGCCGACGTTTTCTTGCCATGAATCTATGTACTTACATATAACATACATAATCAACTTAATTACATAATAATAAAATTGAGAGAGGGATTAATCACATTAATAATACATGAAACAAACTTGAATTTATAATTGAAATATGAATTCATGCCTCTCTAAATCATCTTCATATTATTTACTTTTAAAAACACTTAATAATTTTTTTTAAATTTGGTAGATTCTCCTTTATTTATTCATGAAAACCAACCTGTTTAAACATAAAAATTAACTCAAAAATGAAGACAGAAATAGCCACAACACTCTAAACAACTAATGTAAAAAAATATACACATTACGTTTCCTTTCACTGTCTGACAACATAATTAACAAAATTTAACTTGAATATCTCTCACCCTACATGTGGTTGAGAGCGAGACTAAATAGGACATAAGTGACAAGGTCTTTGTTCGAGAGAATAAATGCAAAATCTCCAACGGTAAAAGGCTCAGGTATAGGTATAACAAGTCCTAATGGGATAGTAAACTTCCTGCAAGAAATGGTATACAAAACGCAGTTAGCTATGGGTTTGAAATAGCCGATAAACATTAACGTAATTTAGATGTTTCTAAAATAATTGTTTAAAACCCAATACAAAAACCATCTTTAAAACATTATACTTGTAATAATAAAACAACCACAAAAAGAGTTATGAAATGCCCCATAACCGATTTACGAAGTAATAAATAAACTAAGCCTACCCAACATTCCGAGTACCGGCTAAATCAAATCAATGTGAAATACACCATGTATCATCGTATCAAAATCTTCAATTAATATGTAACATGAGTTGGTTTGAATCAACTCACAACAACCGAGAGGAAAAGTAAGAAATAAAGACAGTACTTGGCGAGTCAACCCTTAAAGGGACAACACGCGCTTTGCAAAAGATTCTATAAATACTAGGATGTATGACACATGTATGGGAACTCGACAATTAATATACCAATCTTATGTTTCTTTGTGAGATTTTAGATGATAGAAATCAGGATCCCCATAGGTTCATTTTGGCCCTGTTTTTGGGGTGAGCACGACCTATTTTTAATGTTATTTTTGGGCAGAAGTTTGCTGCTTAATTTTCCTATTTTTGCCCCTGTTTTGGCCAATATATATATATATGTTTTGGGGGAAGCAATATGCTACTGTGTTTGCCACATTTTCCCCCTATTTTGGCCTCCTAATATTCCTAATTTGGGGCAACAATTAGTCATTGTTGTAGGAAGCAATTATACCGTCTTAAGGAAGCAATTAGCAGGTGTGGGGTGATGGCTTGAAAACCTAGTATACACACACATGCAAACGTATAACAATTACAAAATCAATAAATGAAAGTTTTATAATACAGAGACACTCAATTAAGTGCATGTTATGGAGTATGAGAGGGGTTGGTAACACCCCTACTATGAAGAGACTCAAGAAATTAAGTCAATTAAAAAAATCTCTTTTTTGGTCATCATAGAACCTATTATCTCTAATTGGCAGGCCTCAAAAGAATGTTAAGTTTTGATGATGTTTATTACATATACTTGCCCATTTTCCTGTGGGTGGTTTGGTTATGGGTATTGGTTACTTATCCCATACTCTGAGTATAACTCTTTAAAGGATGGGCTATCTAACTACTTCCCATTATCTGAGATAATGGCCCTTATCAGTATATTCCTACAAATGATAGTCATATGAAGTTAATGGTCTTCCTTTTAGTGAAAATGGATAAAAGGCTTTACCTCATCTCACTTGGTTAAACAGTCAATCATTACATAACATAACTTGTTATGACCTTTGACGAGGGGCACTGACTCTACGAAGTCCACCCCTATCGATAAAGGGGAAATAAACTCAACATTGGGCCATTTTCTTTATTGACTGCTTTCAAACGAAGACAAATCTTTGAAACATGTCACAACACTGCACTAGATATTTATCATTTTTATTAAGGTGGGATAGAAGTACCCTTGACTTAAGACCTTATAGACTAAGGTATTGGGGAAAATTTGGGCACCATTGATACCTTTATGGAGATCTCTACAAACATAGGTGGCCTCTTAAGGGATAATTCATCATTGTGGTGTTGATCAGTACCCAATTTTTAATTGAACCACATTCCCCATGTAGTATTTTGATGCTAAATACTTTAGTCATCCAAATTAAATCTTTTTCTTGGTAAATATTCCATCTCCTAGGTACTTCTGAATGGGTACATCCAATTTAAGCTATGTTCTTCCTCACCCATGTTGATTTGAAGTTGGGTAATGCTTTGCTAACCCAAAGTTACTATTAAAATATTTTGATCTTATATATCTGAGGAAGCCAAACATGAAAGGCATCATATTTTTAATTTTCTATTCTAGGAACCCTCCCGATGTTGAATAAGAGGATTCTTTGGCCAAGGTCCTTGAAAATTTCCCAATACCTTGCTATTTTATCACCTTTGGCCTCATAGATCTCAATGACCCGGTTAGGAATATGGGGTTTATCCGTTGAAATAAGGTAAGATTTGTCACCTTAGTCAATATTGTTTGTTCTCTGAGGTCCAAGGACCTTCCCCTACCTACTTTAGGTTGCTGATTTATATTATAAAATCAGTTAAGGTGTGGACCTTAATGGTGTTCAGTGGCTGGTACCTAATGTCAAAATTTCCTGACTCCATAGACCACTTAACAAGCCTTCATGAGGTGTTAGGCTTGTGAAAGATATAGTAAAGTGCCCATCATGAGAACTATGGTATGAAACTGAAACTAAGACCTCAGACGTCTAGCTGAGGTGATCAAGAAAAAGGATAGGTTTTACAATCTCAGATATTTATTTTCAATCCCTACAAAGCTTCGTTCACACTGTACATAGGGTATTGAAACCCATATTCTTCCCTTATCAGAGTTAAATTGACTATGGATAAAGAGGCATTAAGGTATTGGTACAAGTCCTCCCTAGTGATGGTCTGAGAGAAGAAGGGAGGGGACACTAGATACTTCTTCAGGTTATGTAAGGCTTATTTCACCTTTGGATTACACTAAAAACATTTATTCAGTATCTTAAAGAGGGGAAATCACTTATCTGTCACCTTAGAAATTAAATTATTGAGGGTATACACTCATTTGGTAATACTCATAACTTCCTTGACTGCACAGGGACATTCCATGTTTAACAGAGAATAAATCTTCCATAGGTTGGCCTCTGTGCCACGTTTAGTAACCATAAAGCCCAAGAACTTTCCTTGTGCCCTTGAAATATATAGTTCTTCATATTGAAGATCATTTGACTTTTTCTACCGATAAAAGAGGTCTCTATGAGGTTCTGGACATGATCCTGATCCTCCAAACTCCTTACTAGAATATCATCGGCATAACCTTCATAGATTTATCAATTAGGTCTTTGAAAATTGATTTTACCACCCATTAATGGATATTTATTAATAGGGTTTTTTAAAACCCTATTAAAATTGATGGAGTTTCGGGACTAGTTGTTGGTCTCAATACTTAATAAGAAGTTTAGACAAACACAACTACTAATGAAAAGAAGTCCCACTACTACAGGGTCTTGAAACAATGAAGCTATTTAACAATTCAAATGATTCTTGAAATCCAAACCAGAACATGGATCCATTGGAGAATTTTCACTACGCTTATACAATATCTTCTATGGGTATTTTAATGCTTTATCTGACGAGGATGACCCCTTGGATGTCGGGGTAGAAGTGAAGCAGGACCATTATTTGGGTCACCATCTGAGGCTCCTTGAGAAGAGCCTTCACATGATTAGTGTAGGTGTGTCAACATTCAGTGGGCACATGAATATTGACAGCTCTGTGGATTGACTTGACTCCATCGAGAAAGTCCTCAAGTATAAAAACATTTTAAAAGTCAAGCCCATCTGATTAGTAGTGATAAAGCCTTAGGGGTTTGCCAATGTATTATTGAATATATCTACCAGATGTCGTAGGATAGAGGAGAAGCGTACTGTTCAGAATTGGTCCAATATGAAGAAGCACATGCGCCTATCCTTCATCCCTCACACATATGAAGGGACTTATTTACTTAGTTTTAGGGGTTGAGGTAGGATTTGAGTTCCATTTCATTCCAATATCAATTCACTCCATCATATAAAGGCTATGCAAAGTTTGAATAGAAGGAAGACTTACCAGACTAACACGGGACAATATATCCAAGAGAACAAGATTTATTACTGACTTGAATTCACCTTAGGATTCTATTATCAATATATTGAAATTATGGAACCTTCAGCTTCTTGTACCATATCAAACTCACTAGTAATAGAATGTTATGAGCCAGTTGAAGACCAACCATAGCATGAGAGATGATTAACCAATATTTGTTGGAAAATTTGTATGTTTAAAAATGAATCAAACTAAATACCTCTAATAGAACAAGCTCCACCAACTGACATGTGTTAGTTGTGAATTAGGCAGGCTAGAAAAATAACATGAAGCTGAATATGTGTAGACTGAGCTGACAAGTGGATGTTTTAGTCACCAAAAACTAGAGAGTAACTCTGGAAATTAGGATGGAACATTATCAACTAATGTGGAAAATTTCCTAAAACAAATTATAACATAATGACATCAAGACTTATAAGAATTAATCATTCCATACATGATCCTAATATAAGAAAATCAAATACATAGTTACATGTTCATCAGGTAACCCTCAGGAAAAACAATGGTAATAGAGGAAGTTTTCGGAAAAATAGTTTCGAGTGCTGTACATTATGACCATGGAATAATGAAAACTCTTCCCACTAAAGAAGGGGGAAATAAGAATTTTGGACAACATTTTCTTCAACAAGAGAACTCGAGGGATCAAATTTACTGAGGAAATCATAAAGCATAAGAAAAACGTTATTATAACAAGAAGGAGATTGATTGGTTACAAATTTCGGAGTCGTGTCGTAGACAAACCGAGTTGCTTATTTTCTTAGTTTAGAATGTTTTGCATGATTTGGTTCCTTAGCCTACTATGAAGGAATAATGATTGAAGAAACTTTATGTTTTGAGGCAGGACCCTTAGAATACTTAGTTTTGGTAGTAGTGGCCAAAACTATCTATATTTCTTGTTATTTCTCATTGACAAAATCAACATCAGTTATACTCGATTATACTCCCGCACTTAACATGACCATACATCAAGGTTATCACTAAACGTAATAGAATGGTGTCAAATAAATATTCCTCCACTTAACATGACCATACATCAAGGTTATACTCGATTACCCTGCTAATCACACTTAATTATTCTCTAGGCTGCCTCACCGATATACTCCTGGTGTATACTTTCTACACTGGTTTTCACACTCGTAATATTCGTCTTTACCAACCTTAAATGGTAATATAACTATCACCTGCTAGTTATAATCACATATATGTACAATAACTAGGGTACTACACTCATATACTAAAGACCAAACTTCCCTCAACTCCTAACATTGGCTAGTTTCATGTGTGTGATGTCTTGTAAAGCGAAATCCAAACAAGGAACCCCCCCCCCCCAGATACACTACTCTCTAATAGTATCCATCGTCGAGATCCATTAAATCCTCAGTACATAACACGTACCCTCAAATCCCTGCCTCTTGACATAATAGTATACTCATCCACTTTTATGTTACAAAAGACCACATATATCACGACGCTCTTACTATCACTAGTTTCTTAGTGCAGATAAATCACGAGCTATATCTCTCTGATCGATAGAAGATGATGTACCCTGAATCACATCAGTAAACGACCGTTCTCACCAGGATAAATATAACTACATAACATACACATTGAAGTCTACTACACACTATTTTATAACATATACACACATGTAGATAGGCCCACCCCTCTTTCAGGTGATACTCGCACAAATAATATAATTTTCCCCAAAATGACGATTAAGAAAAAATAATATATGTTCTCCTCTCATAACAGTCAAAGGAAATTTTTTTTTACATAATATAAAATGTTCTTTAGTGTCCATACCAGCTCCTCTCCGCGGTCGATAAAAAAAATCCTGCTACCTAACTATAATTATATACACAATAAGGCTAATACTGCCAGCGCACCCACTAAACCCGACTAACATTCAAGTTTTAATGTTAATAATCATATATTGTGACGCACCCATGTCACCCCATCCTAATACCATTATCATAGGGATAAAAAAAGATTTTATATAAATTTGTAATCTACCTTGTCTGGTCAACGGGTCACTAAGCATCACTCTCATATTGGAACTTACCCGTGACTTACTGTAATGGTTGCTTATTCAGGATCTCATCCTGTAGTTTTCCCCCTGCCTTTCTACAACAAGACTCCTTGATGTGGTCCCTCTTTCCACAATTGTAACAACTGTAAGAGAAACTCTCCTAACTCTAGCCCTGGCCCTGCTAGCCCCCCTATTGCTCCTTAGGACCTAACGACCCAGAAGAATGGGATTTTATTTCTACTGAGAACCTTGCTGGTCCTGCCTGCACCCACCATTCTCAGGTTGGCAACCTCCAAAATCTAAATGTTTTAGTTTGATTTCCTCGTAAGAAATCTTATTCCCGTTATTAGTGTGCCTCACTGGCACCGTTCCCATTTACTTTCCCAATATGATTGGTCTTACTCTTCCCCTGTGAAAAAATTCAATACAGGTGATCCAAATCTCCACACATAAGACACCTTTCAGTACCATTCCTTTGTTTCTAGTCCTACGGGCCATGTCGGGGTATCCTTCCCTCGGATCGGTAGTCTTGGCCTCAATTGTTACCCTTATTGTTCCTTGGGCTCCACTGAACCTATGGAACTCGTTGTTGGTCTTGGCGGCCCTAACTGAATCCACCATCATTTGGTAGGAGTTCGATTGATCCAAATCGTTTAAATGGGCTCCCTACTGGGTACACCCTCCTGTGGTGCTTCACTCGCACCATCAAATCTAGTCTTGCTCTTCAAATAGATCCTCCTACCCTCTTGGATCCATATCCATGGGAGCGTTCAAATAAATTTATAAATGTACGGCCTTGAAGACATCGACACTATTTATCCTAATCGGATTCTTCATTTATGCTTGTAAAATCTCATCACAAGTCCATTATCAACTTCTGGACCCTTTAATATTCTCTGTACCCCCTTCGTGGTGAGCATGAGTTTATATATCCCATTGTTATCCGTCGGAACAATATTTATGGTGACTTGCATCATGATCACCATCCCCAAAATATTATATGGCTTCTATTGAGACTTTCCTCCTGTAGTCCTTCTAACGAACTTCACTAGTCGTCCTATATTTTTTAGTGTACAAAGCCCAACCATTCTCGCATATGAATCATATAAAAAATTTAATACCAGAAGAACGTAGGTCATATACGTAAAGGAATACAACAATCCTGTAACAAGGCACTATATCAAAGAACGCTAAGATGAAACGTGAAAAGCCACGCATATCCTAAGGACTCTAGAACTTGATGATCTTATACCACCTATGACACCCCGCTCAATTAAATACCGGGTGATTAGTCCTTTATAGAATTAAATCAGAATATCCAGTTGGTTCATTCTTAGCATAACTGTCAAAAAATATTTATTTTATTTATTACCTAATAATTAATTAAGCTAGTGTCAAAAACATTTAATCATTCAAATATTACCCAATAATTTAAACCATAAACCACATTCCCCATTCTAATGAATAAGAAACCATCTGATTGAATAAATAAGACTCGAATAAACGTCCCAATTTAAAATTCTCAAATACAATAATCCATAATAAAATCTAATCCCATCAAACTAAAATAAAGGAGTACAATATCCCTCTGAAATAAATGCTAAATGAGAATGGCCAACATTTCCTCACTGAAACTTGATCATGAACTGAATGAATAATAGTGGAGGCATCTAATAATGAGGACAGATAACTCCCACAATAGCTGTAGCACGCCATATCATCTGATAGTGTATGCCTAGCGTCCCTGTGGCTTGACACCTAAAATAGATCACATAAGGGAAAATAGATTTACAAGAAACGGGTCAGAGCCAGAGTAAAAATAGTTTAAAATAGTTTAGCAAGTATTTAAAATGCCTAAAATAAGTTATTATATACATGTTAGTTATGCGAGCTCTCCCTTGAGAATTATCACCTCTCAACTAGTGCGCATGCCTAACGTACCACTAAACCATTCTAGTTAGTGCTGTCACGCCTAACTAGTTTAAGCTCATTAATCTTCAAATATATTATCTCATAACAGCTACCAGTATTTCTCATGCAATACATAAATGAATATTTTCACATATTTTATATCGAGTGAGAGAGTTTTCACATTCAAAGTTAAGTGTTCACGCACTCAAGTTATTTTAGATTTCATAATCTATCTTCTCTACTAAGTTCACACAGTAGAACATAGAACAAGTATATATATATATATTTATCACTCTATCACATATATGTACTAATATTTCACCTTTATACTCAGTGTGCAACATGTATACTCTGTTATCATGTCCTAATACATCTCAAACTATATAAAGGACTATTGGCTCGGTATGTCCCTCGAACCATAAGTACAAATCACATATATAGGATGCGAACATAGTCCCCAGTAAAATGGGTCACGCACATAACTACGCTCCTATTCAACCGTTGAAACTATCATACTCTCAAATAGCACGTGTATAAGGTTATATGTTCTAGGTTCGAATCTAAAATCCCCCTAATGGGCTCATCGGGATAAGACCGTCAACCTCTTTCCCGATAGCAAGCATCGTAGGTATGTCATACACATAAAAAATTATACAATAGGTATTCACACCACCTATATACTTATATCATCAATATAGATACACACACGACCTATACCATATGTCCCATACATAGTAGATATCTCTCTCTCAAATAACTTACGTATTATTAAATTTAAATTATACCTCTTATCATATTTATATGAATTTTCTCACAACTCTGAGGGCTCTTGGTAACCCTTTTTTTTCAAAAATTATTCCCATCGTCAGTACTAGTCATAAACATAGGTTCACTCATCAATACATCACTCTTCTCAAATTTTCATTCATTTATCAATTACGGATATTTTACCGATTATCCCAATATTTATTTGTCTCACTTTATGTAAACCTAATCTCCATTCTAGGCCTAATGTCTTTATTGTAGAAAAACAATCACAATCAATCAATCAATCAATCAAGGCAACCTTCAACGGAATAACCACTAAAAATAACATTTCTTAAAGTTTACTCCACGAATCTGCCCAGATTTTTAAAATGCAGTTTTAAGGCATTTCAGAGTCGTTTTGGAAAAAATGTATGAGAGAACAAAATGTAGAAAATGGGATTTTCTACAAGGAAATGATGACGGAATACCCATTTTCTGAACCAAAACGGCTCAAAGTAGTTTCTAAAATGGCGATTTAATTTACCCAATTTCATAGTCTTCTTCGAATTCAAGAAATTGTTCTAAAATTCAATCATACCCATCAAAATCCGGATTTCTTCATCAATGTTCAATATAATTTTGTGGATTTCATGTTACATATGTGGAGGGTTCAATCCTATATCAATTTCCATCACAAGATTATGATTTAAGTCTTCCAATTTAACCCAATGCATACAAATTTCTTATATGATACATCCTACACTAACATGGACATCGCACATGCTATAATTTTTGCAAGATTAAACATTTTCCTCAATATGAAGGTCTAATCCTCTAAAGGAGATGGGCATATTGATGTTCCTCTCTTTCCGATGTATGCTCCTACAGTGACGGTGGTGCAAAAAGTGTAGGAATGTTAGTTCTAGCCCTTGGAACTCCTCTCCTCTTCCTCTTATGGCTTCTCTATAACCACTCTTTGTCTCTCCCATCTCTCACTAAACTTCCGTTATCTTACCATATATATTTACTTTGGAAATTCGTAGGTTAATTACCTCAAAAATACAAATGATCAAAATGTCGTCCCAGGATGTCGATTTGGCTTATAATTGCCCCTGGACCAAAACTAGACCCCTGGATAGACTTTTTTGACTATCCCGGCCCTTACAAACAAATTTGCACACTCAAAATGACCATACAGATGACTAAAATTAATTACATTCTTTTCATTAAATTGAGTCCCGACATGACTGACACGTGTGTCCCGACTTAATTATTGTAACTATCGTATTTTGCACACACGACAATTTTTATAAATTCAAAATCACATATTAATTTATCCACTAAGTAATATTCCATATAATTCACATCAATAAATACTAACCCTTTTCTCCCTACTTAATATTTATTTTAATCCGAATTAATTATTAATTAATTTTTTACATTTAAAAATCATTAAAAATTACGAATTATTCCAATATATGTCTCTTATGGACGACCTCGTGGCCTATAAATAGTATGCCATGGTGGAAAACAGGTTCATAGCATGGATGATCAAAACGATCAGTTGACCTAACCAAAAATAATGAATATATATGAAAGGAAATGAGTGTGAGAACAAATTTTCTAGGATTGTTCATAGTATAAACCTTTTTATATTTTTGGAAGCTTTGGCATTTCGCGTTAAAAATCGGCACGCACCGTCAAGACGAACCAAACTCAAGCATCTCCAAGCTTGAAGACTTCCCAACATCCCTTAAAGATATAAATCAATCTAGAGTTTAAACTAATTTACAAAATTATTTTTAGGATGTTTATTTTTACCAAAAACGAACTTGAGTTTTTTATTTTTAAAAAGAAAAATAATTTATTTTTAAATCTCGTTCAAACGATATGGACATATCGTTCAAACTAGATTACCACTTCATTAAAAGGGTCGTTCAAAATATTTTCCAAACGAGCTTTGATCAAAGGCTTATAGTTTTACTTTATTATGGGTCGTTAGAAGCGAGACTAATCTCATTCAAATAAGATAATAATCTCGTTACAACAATAGTGCAAAATCGTTCAAACAACGCAACCACCTCAAAATTTGTGTATGTATTATAAATACGTATTTCTTGTTTGATTTCATTGAGACATTTACGAGATTCATTTATGCATATCTTTTACGAAAGTTCTTCCCTTTTTGTGTTGCAAAAACACTATTTAATTCACAAACAAACATCCTGAATATTGGTTTGAGAATTTGGTTAAACCTTAGAAAGTTTTCTATCCTTGAATATACCTTTGTCAAGAAGGTATCTCCATGGCTAATCTTATGATGCCTGAGGGAATTTATTGCTTATGACAAAGGTTAATGTGTGGATACCGAGCGTGGAATAATGCGTGTGGGATGCTCTAGACTGAGTAGTTTTTTTTAGAGATTTATGAAGATTAGTGCGCTATACTTGTGAAGGTTATCAAGTAGTATAGTAAGTAGACTATCTTGTAATATTTCTAAAGTGCTGAATGAAAAAACGTATTTCTAAAAGATTTTTTTTCCTGAAACTTTACCTTTGTTGAATGCTTCATTTGATTTATGTTTTGAATCACATAGTTGCATTTTCTAGGGCTAAGGGCTTAAAATCACTGTATATTATCATCTGAATTTAATAAGTTAACAACGTTAGATAATTACGCTCTCTCAAATTGGAATCTTTGTTAAGCACATTTATTTTCTCATTCTTATATTGGTATAAGTTCCTTTCAGTATCTCTAAATGGCATCAGAGCATTCATACTGCCTTCTTAAATTGGTACCAGAGCAGGTTACACCAAGTTATCATGTGATCCGAATTTTTCAAAGAGTTTCTCCACTGATACCGTTTCATTGAAATTGGTATTAGAGAGGGTTGCACTATGTTATTGTGTTAGATCCTTATTTCATTCTTTTTGGGTAGTTCAAATTTATCTCTCAATAGATTCCCATAGTTTTAACGACTTAAATCGTTTGAATTTGAAGTTTTCTAAAAGAATTAAGATTCTTGAAAAAGAATTTTTTTGTTTTAAAGCAACATGGAACTTTTACACACTGTTCACAATCGAAGAGATTTCTTTCGTGAAAAACTTGTGGACTTGGATCGAGATTTTAAAATTTAAGAATTATCCAATAAAGTGAGTGATGATAGAGTTCGACTTTTAGAGAAATAATTAGAGGACATAAAAAATCTAGGGTTAATGTATGTGCCATTGATGATAGTATTTTGATTAAAGATATTTAGGCACATGAGAAGACTCTTAGGGATAAGTTTTCTCTGATTGAGGGGGAGCAATATAACCTTATAGTAATTATTGAAAATATGAAGAAGGATTCCCTAAAATTAGAATAGTCAAATTCTTTGCTTGAGTCTAAAACTTTAATGTTAAAGAATGATCTAAAACACTTGAAAAGTGTTAGTAATAATGGCTCTGGATCACATGTTTCAAATGATTCGAGTGTTAATTCCAATACCATTGTGTGTTTTAGAGGGTCAACCATATCCAAGGATGATAGAAAAAGTCAACCCAATGTAACATTCCTTGAGTTTACACAGTTCACATTGTGATAGGAAAGATCACCTTAGGCATTTATGTTATGATCTTGGAAGAGGTCCTAGGAAGTTGAAGTCTAGTATTCCCTTGGCTCTCTAAATCTTATGCGATAAGTATGTGTTATGAAATTGGTTTTAAGGATCTATTTGTTATACTAGTTGATTCTCACATACTTACACATTATGCTTCAAATGCCATATGTTATGGCTGATTGCTTGCATAATTCTATTTGTCATACTCTAGTTGTGCTTCGTCGTATATGTTTTCTAGTGTTATGACATGTGTATATTTTGTATTGTATTTTTCTTTTATTGAGTAATATCGGAAAGATACATAAATATTTTATTTTGACATATTTGTTAAAAATACAAAAAGAATTACAATTTTTTGTATTTTAATTTTACACATTTTGTATGACATATCGGTGTGTTTGAATCCAATTCACTTTGCAATTTCCATGTGGCTAGGACATTTGGTTATGATTTTATATACTTAGATTGATCTGAACTATGTTTATGGAGTTGCTTTGAACTTGATTTGCTTAATGGATTCGACTTTGTATATGCCTCCACGCACACATGCACAAGCCTATTGTATTTTTACTTCACTGTGTATATTTGAGTTTGGTGAGATGTTCTCCCATAAATTTTTTCATCCACATATTTATGTGACTATGGGGGATTTGTACATGTAAGAACCATTGCGCGCGATAGATTTTTTTTAAGTATTGAAAAAATATAAGTGTACACGGGAAAGGGCTGCGAAAGATAGGTAGACTTTGCATGAAAGAAACCGTTTAAAAAGAGCCTAAGAAAAAAATAAAGGCAATAAAGAGAGAAAAATATGGCAAAAAGATTCAACATAGTTAGTGTGTTTGATCTTGCAAAAGAAATAACTTCAGAAGAATTGAGAAAAGAAAAGAATAGAAAATATGATATATGTTTATCTTTTGATGGAGTTTAGTTGAAGATCAGCGGGTTTGCACAATGAATCCTAGTATGTTTATTTTGTCATGATGCTATTGATATGCAAATCATTAATATTCTAGGATTGTGTGCATTGTAATTGTTTTGTCCATGGAAGTTCACTTATTTGTCACTTGAGGCTAAAAGCTTACATTACACCAAAATGTGCCGTTAGTAATAGAATTTTAACGTTATTTAAAATATTAGTAGCGCAATTTTCACGTTAGAAAAAAGGTGTGGGGTATGAAATTAGTAGCATAATTTTTTTGTTATAACAGTGTAGATGCAATTATTATGCAGCACAAATAAATATGAAAGAGGTGACAACCAAGAAAAAACAAATAAAATACCAATCACACAACAACGAAGATACGTGGTTCAGCAAAGAAGTGCCTACGTCCACGGTGGTTCAGTCAGTGTTATTTCTCTATATTCTGAAGAGTAAGTACAGAGAATACAACTTGTCCTTTGCCCCGGACTTGGGGTTTAATTTATACATGTATGTGTTGGAGTAGTGGGGGTGATAGGTTCCTCTTTATTAGCCATCTCCCTTTCATGGGATCGTGTACCCCCACAACTTCTCTTCATGGCATCGTGGAGTAAATAGATGAATACTAGAGGTGATGGGCCTGGGTTTTGGGCCGCTGAGGATGGGCTACTCGTCCAGGCCTTATGGTGATAAAATCGGGGTACCCACAATTGCCCCTGAATTTGTTGGGCCGTTCTTTATGGGTCCGATGAATTTAAATGATCAGCAATGATGGTTGATTTCTTTGAAAACTGTGAAGTTGCTTTGGCGGCACCCGCTTCGCTATCTGTGCATTATGATTAGTTTTAAAGGCTTGTTGGAATAAGACACATTTTTTCTTCGTCGTTCCAGCTCTTCCAGCAATCTTCTATCTTCTGAGAACTCTTGAGTTTTGTACCTTCTGTTTTCGGTCTCCACTCTCATCGCTTCTTCGCCTTTTGATCTGATCTTCTGTCCTGTAAGTCTTTCGTGCCCTTTTTCTTGAGTTTATAGTTTTTCTTGTATTTTTCCAATGGCGAAGATTGGAAATAGGTCGGTAACTGAGTTTAGAAAATTCTACGGTATTCCTGAGTGGGTAGAGATTGAGTGTTGTGCCTCGCCGCCTAGGAACGTTAGGGACATAGAGGATGCACATTGGATTCACGTCCGGTTGCTCTCCCAGGGGGGTCTCACCTTTCCACCTAATGGTTTGTTTCTGCACTTTTTTAGTTATTTTGGTATTGTGCCTGCACAATGTTCACCCAACGTATGGAAAATAGTGAACGGTGTGCACAGAATAAATGAGTTGTACGGCACGAGGTTAGGGCTTGCCGAGGTCTATTTTTGTTATTCTTTTTCTCGAACGAGTTCAGGTGTCTTGTACCTTAAGGCTAGGAGCCCTGATAGGGTATTGGTAGTAAATTTACCTGATTCTCATAAGGACTATTGGCAAGAAGGTTTTCTCGTTAGGAACTGGCAATACTCCCCTCAATTTGAAGGGTCGAGGTCGAGGTAGATGTTGTATTGTTGTTTCAACCTTTGCTGACTTTGTGACTTTTCTAACTCCTCCTTGCTTTCTCCTTTTCAGCGAAGATAAAGAACTTGGAGCCAGCTCTAAGCGAGGTTCGTATCTCGGAACTGGTGAAAGCTTGGAACATCAGGGAACCTTTGGGTGACGGCGAGCATCCTAGGTCTGCAGCTTTTCTGCTTGAATACAAGAACACAGGCTCGAGCTTCATAGCCCGACCTGTGGAAAGTGTTCCGGACTTTGACTCTTCCGAAGAGATTTCAGCTGAGCCCATCCAATTGGATGAGGAGGAGAGCAGCTCGGAGAGCGAGCCTGCAGGTGTTGTGAGTAACTTGGGTGGAGGCAGTGCTGATAGTAGCAGTTCATCGAGTACTACCAGCAGTCCAGGTGAAGAAATGCCTCCCAGGAAGAATCTAATCCGGGATGATGATGATGATGATGATGTGCTTCTTGCACAAAGGTCCAAAAAATCGAAGACTGTCTCCGGGGCCATAGCTACTGGTTCTCGGCCTCCCTCTCAAGAACAAGAGAAGAAGAAGAGAGAGGAGGAGCAGGCGAGGGAGAGGGAGAAGAAAAATGAGGAGGAGAGGAAGAAGGTGGAAGAGAGAAAGAGGAGGGAGAAGGAGAAGGAGGAGGAGAGGAGGAAGATGGAACTGAGGACCAAGGCTGGTCAAGCCTTGGTCCCAGTATCTGCTTTGCCTGAGGGGGCTTCGGTGGCCACCTCTCCTCAACTTGCCCCTGCGCTGCTTGAGAGGGCAGTCCTCCCTGCAGATCGCGAGAGGGCGTCAGGGTCTGATCAACTGGCCTTGCAAGCTAGCCAGAGGGTCGCCTTGGTAAGGTTTCTTTTCTACTTCCCAACTTCTTCTAATCTGCTTTGATGGTTTCTTCTTTCTGATCTTTACCTTGTTTTCTGCAGTTTGTGACTGACTTCGCTGTGCTATATCGCTCTCGCGATGAGCTGTTGAGAAGGAACAGCGAGCTGGAGCAACAGAAGTCTACCCTGGTGGCCAAGGGTTCTCAGCTGGAGGCCGATCTGAAGGCTGCTGATGCGGCTCGAGCTTCTTCTGACTTGGCCCTTGCCAATTCTACTCGCGAGAGAGATAATGCTGTCCGGGAGCTTGGCGAGCTGAGGAAGTCGTATGAACAGGTCTGCTCTAGCAAGCTGGACTTTGTGGAGAAGAACAGGGTTCTTGCCGAGCAGTTGGAAGTGGAGAAGGCCCAGGCAGCCACAGTTAAAGAAGATTCATACAATTTTGGCTGGGCTCCTGCGTATGAAGACGCCGAGGTTCAAATAGGCTATATTAGCCATCTGAACATCAAGAAGTGGTGGAACAAGGCCCTTGTGGCTGCAGGGGTGGATGTTGCATCCCCGCTTTTTGACGAACATGATCCAGGTCCCAATCCAGTTGTGGATGAGGAGCCAGCCCCAACTGCTGAAGGGGTCAATCCTGCTTCTCAGGCGACTCTTGCTGATGCTTCCTTGGTCGAGGGGGCAGTGCACACCTCTGCAGAGGGTAACGCCCCTGTTGATGCTGATAAGGACAAGGGTCCGTCCACCAAGGTTGCTAAGTGATAGGGATTTCTTTGTAATTTTTTCCTTTTTTTGTTCTGATATAACCTCGCTCATTATCAATAAAAAGGCTTCGTTTTTGTTTATGCTGATTTCTTTTTGTTCTCTTCCTTTCTTTGTAGTTGGTTGATGTGGATGATTATATTCCTGTTACCTCCCAATTGGGTAGGACTCTGGGTCTTAATGCAAGCCCTGCAGTTCGCCAGGCTTTTGCTAAGCTCTGTAGGTTTGCTAAATCAAGGAACCAGAAGTATAAGGATCAGTCCGAGCTGGTGGCTAAATTGAAGGACAGGCTCCAGGAAATGGGAGAGATCGGAGCTTCAGTGCAAGAAGAAGTCAGCGAGCTGAGAGTAAAGTTACTGGAGGCTACCGAGATCAATCAGGTCGTGGAGTTTCTTCAGCGGGAGAATGACGACCTGAGGCGGGAGGTCTTGAAGCTTAAGGAGCATTCGCCGAGCTCCGCTTCGGCAGTCCTGCAAGGTTCTTCCTCGTCGCGAGCTGCTCGGCCACCCCTCCCGCGAGCTGGCAGGAGTACGCGGGGTAGGAGTAGGGAAGCTGAAGAGCAGCGTGAGAGGGAGATGGAGGAGCTGTGCAACGATGTTCAGCCAGCTTACGTAACTGCTGCTGGGCTTCAGAGGGACGTCACCCAACTGCGGCATTTATTTAAGAAGGGCCCTCGCCAAGTGTGGACTGATGGCTATGATCAGGGCTGGCTTGATGCTCCCACAAGATTATCAGAGTTCGAGGAACTTTCCTTCATCAGGGGGTGGTTGAGTGCTCTCAAAGAGCTGCAGGTGCCGAGAAATTCGATATTGTGGTATCGGCATGAGATGTCTCCCTCTACTCTGATGCCCAATCCATTTAGGCGAGATGATCGATGGATTCCTATCGATGTTATTCCTCGGTGGTTACTGGAGTTGGACACAAATGAAGTTGTTGAGGAATTCGATCCTGCCCCTGATGACGGGAGGAGAGCTAAGGTTGCTGATTACCTTGCTCAGAGGCTTCCCCCTTCTTGATATTTTGTTTTTTTAATAATTGTAAATGCTTTGGGCGAGTCTTTGCCGACTAAACATGTACCATTATTGTTTGTAAATATAAAAGATTAATGGAAAGTTTGAGTTTTGGGCGTTTTTGCCGACTAAACGTGTTTATCCAATCTCTGTTATATTTTTAATAATTGTAAATGCTTTGGGCGAGTCTTTTCCGACTAAACATGTACCAAAATATAAAAGATTAATGGAAAGTTTGAGTTTTGGGCGTTTTTGCCGACTAAACGTGTTTATCCAATCTCTGTTATATTTTTGCAGCTTCACAATCTTTATCTTGTCATGTGAGTGTCCGCCCAGTCCAGTATTAAGAATACCATTGTGCTCTCTCTTTACCTTTTAGGTCGTGTCGTCACACTCCCTTAGGTCTAAGAGGGGCAATTGGCGAGGACACACCTGTTTTTGGATGTCTTCATCCGGTCAGGATTTTGTTTAACCAAAGTAGGTTTGATGCCTAAGAATACTCTGTAGGGCTTCATATATTGCCATGGGCAATGCTAAGAGGTCTGTCGAGCTTCGTGACGATGACCTGAGGAGGGGTGTTCCCCTGCTATGTCAACTATTATACCTGCGATTTGAAAAGGATGTGCAATAAGATATAATTGTTATACTTTTAGAGAGTAATCAACTGAGAGATTTTTATTGGTGAGTAGAGAAATAAACTGTCTTTTCCCAAAATGAGTACAATAAAAGATCTAACAATAGAACTCCTAAAAGTAGAATTTCTTGAGATTAGCTGCGTTCCATGCTCGTGGTATCTCTCTGCCCTCCATCGTTTTCAAATGATAGGCACCTTGCAGGTCGTCTCTAATTATTTCATAAGGTCCTTCCCAGTTTGGGCCCAGTTTACCATATGATGGCTTCACTGTGTTGCCCAGGACCTTTCTTAGGACATAGTCTCCAATTTCGAACATCCTCGGATTGACCTTTTTGCTGTAGTGCTTCGCGAGCTGTTGCTGATAACTCGCTAGTTTGACTAGGGCAAGTTCCCTGCGCTCGTCGGCCAAGTCGAGTTCAGCGAGCAAAGCCTGATCGTTCTGATTCTGCTCGACAAGGTCGGATCTCATTGTAGGCAATCCTGCTTCTAATGGGATGACCGCTTCCATACCATATGCTAGTGAGAATGGCGTCTGACCTGTGGCTCGTCTGGGAGTCGTTCTGTATGCCCATAGGACATGTGGTAGCTCGGTAGTCCACACGCCTTTTGCTCGTTCTAACCGCTTTTTTAATCCAGCGATTACTATTTTGTTGGAAGCCTCAGCTTGTCCGTTGCTCTGAGGATAAGCTACCGAGCTGAAGTAGTGCCTGATTCCGTGTTGGTCGCAGAAGTCCTGAAAGGGGCCACTTTCGAACTGTGTCCCATTGTCAGTGATGATGGTTCTGGGGATCCCGAATCGAGTGATTATATTTTTCCATATGAATTTCATCATGTCAGCATCTCGGATGTTCGCCAGAGGTTCTGCCTCGATCCACTTGGTAAAGTAATCGGTGGCGACTAACAGGTATTTGCGATTGCCGGCAGCGGTGGGTAGAGGTCCCACGATGTCCATTCCCCACTGGGCAAAAGGCCAGGGGCTGGTCAGGGATTTCAATTCGCTGGCAGGCTGGTGGACCATGGGGGCGTGAAGCTGGAATTTTAGGCATCTGCGGACATATACTGCGGAGTCCCTTTGCATATACGGCCACCAGTAACCTTCCTTCATTTCTCGGAAGGCTAGAGATCTTCCTCCGACGTGACTTTCGCAGATTCCTTCGTGAAGCTCGTGAAGCACTGTCTCGACCTCGCCTGGGTGGACGCATCTAAGGTAGGGGCCAGAGAAAGATCTTTTATACAAGTCGCCTCCCGTGGATAAGTGAAAGCGAGCAGCTTTAACTCTTATCTGGTGGGCGGTCCTTTTATCATCTGGGAGCGTTCCATTATTCAAATAGCCTCTTAAGGGATCCATCCAGCTAGGGGCTGGTTCCAATTGGAGTATTTGTTTCGCTTTTGGTAGCTCGCGGTGAATTCTCGGGTAGCTAAGGAAATCGATAGGGATTATCCTTTTAAGGCTGGAATCAACTGCCGAGCTCAGGGCTGCCAAGGCGTCAGCGTGACTGTTCTGCCCCCTGGGAAACTGCTGGATGTTGATTTCTTCAAAGTTTGTCATCAAGTTTCTTACCAACGAGAGGTAGGCTGCCATCCTCTCGTCCTTCGCGTTGTAGTCTCCACTTATCTGATTGGAAACTAGTTGCGAGTCTCCGAATACCTGTAAATGTTTTGCTCCTAGAGTTTGCACCCTTTGGAGACCTGCAATTAAGGCTTCGTATTCTGCTTCGTTGTTGGAGGCTGCAAATCCCAGCATAATTCCTTGCTCGAGGACTGCATTTTCTGGAGTGATGAGAACAATTCCTACTCCTTCCCCCTTTGAATTGGAGGCTCCATCAATGAATAGCTTCCAGCTTCCCCCTGTAGCCTGGCTGTTTTGTTCTGTTGGTTTAGGCTGGTCGAGAGGTTCTTCGCCCGTGAATTCAGCTATGAAGTCAGCGAGGACTTGACCCTTGATAGCTGTCCTTGGTTGAAATTGGATGTCAAACCTGCCGAGCTCGACTGACCACTTAGACAGCCTGCCTGACAAATCCGCCTTCCTTAGGACAGCCTTGAGGGGGTGTGATGTAAGGATGATGATCGTGTGAGCTTCGAAGTAATGCTTTAGTTTCCTCGATGACATTACTAGGGCGAATGCGAGCTTTTCCAATGGCAGGTATCTCTGCTCGGCGTCTAGTAAGGTTTTGCTCGCGTAATAGACTGGATGTTGGATCCCTGTGACTTCACACATTAGCGCTGAGCTGATAGTATGGCTGGATACAGAGAGGTAGAGGTACAAAGGGTCCATTTGCTATGGCATGACGAGTAGTGGTGGGGAGCTTAGGTAGGATTTGAGCTCGCCTAATGCTTGCGAGCAATCTGGGGTCCATTCTACCGTTTTGCTGCCTTTTAAGAGTTGGAAGAAGGGCTTGCATCTCTCGGAGGATTTAGAAATGAAACGATTCGGAGCAGCGAGCATTCCAGTGAGCTTCTGTACATCGCAGATTGTGCGAGGAGGTTGCACCCGTTTAATTGCCTCAATCTGGTCCGGATTAGCTTCTATGCCACGCTTGCTGACCAAATACCCAAGGAACTTTCCTGACTGGACACCGAAGGAACACTTACTCGCGTTGAGTTTCATTCGGTATTTCCTGAGGATTTCGAAGGTACTTGCCAGGTCAGAAAGGTGGTTTTCTTTCTCCTTGCTTTTGACGAGCATGTCGTCGATGTAGACCTCCATCGTGTTTCCCATCTGATTTTTGAACATTTTAGTAACCAGCCGCTGATAGGTTGCCCCTGCATTTTTTATCCCGAAAGGCATGACCTTGTAACAGTATAAACCAACCGTCGTGATAAACGCCGTTTTATCCTGATCTGGGGCATATAAGGGAATCTGGTGATAGCCCGAGTATGCATCCAGGAAACTCATTCGCTCGTGAGCTGCAGTGGCATCTACTAGTTGGTCTATTTTTGGAAGAGGGAAACTATCCTTGGGGCAGGCTTTGTTGAGGTCAGTGAAGTCTATGCAAACTCTCCACTTACCGTTGCTTTTTGGAACTACCACTGGGTTGGATAACCATTTGGGGAACTGCACTACCCGTATGGATCCTGCATCCAGCAGTTTTTCGACTTCCTGTTCTATTGCTTTGGCTTTCTCGGGAGCAGTTCATCGTGCCTTTTGTGCTATCGGTTTGAATGTGGGATTGACGTGCAACTGATGGCAGACCATTTTGGGATCGATCCCTGGCAGCTCGTAGGGTTCCCAGGCGAAAACATCTATGTTGCTTCTGAGTAAGGTTAACAAATCCTTTTGCTCTTTGTTAGTGAGTGAAGTCCCGATCAGGAAGACTCTGCTGTTGTCGCCTTCCCTAGCAATGACTTCTACCAGGTCTTCTACAACCCGTTCGGAGGGGAGGAGCCTGGTCTCTTCCACTCCGGGCCTTCCATATTTTAATTGCTATTTGGAAGGGATTGCATCTTCCTCCACTTTCTCGCTGGTTCGAACGTCTTTTTTCTCTGGCTTCGGTCGGATAGCCGCTATGAAGCACTTTCTCGCCATCGCCTGGTCGCCATGTATCTCCATCACTCCCCGCTCGGTGATATATTTGAGTTTCTGGTGGTAGGTCGAGGAGACTGCCTTCATTGCATGGAGCCATCCCCTGCCGAGGATGGATTGATACGGTGAATCGATGTCGACCACCAAGAATTCGATCATTTTTGAAACACTCCCAGCGAGCACTGGTAGTACTATCTTTCCCAAAGGCATGGTCATTTTTCCAGCGAAGCCGACCAGAAGGACAGTGGTTCCCTTGAGGTCGGCGATGTCCAACTTCAATTTCCTGAACAGGTCGATGTACATTACTTCGGATGAGCTTCCTTGATCGACGAGCAGTCTGTCGATATCAAAGTTGGCTATCCTGAGTGTAATGACTAAGGCATCGTGATGTGGGGTCCTCACTCCCACAAGATCTTCATCCGTGAAGACAATATGCTTGTTGTAGTTGATGTCCTCTGCTCGGCGGCGTTTTCCTGCCTGTGATTTCGCTGGATCAATTTGAAAAGCTTGCATTACTGCTGTCAGCTTCCTTACCTCCATCCGAGCTGAGTTGCCCTCGATTTGCTTAACATCGGATACTCCATGGATTACTGCGAATTCGTGTCCGGTGTCGTCCTCTAACACGTTGTCGGGTTTTGCCTCCTTGTGGACAGTCACCCTCTCTACCTTCCTTTCCACAAAGTCATTCAGATGTCCGGATTGGGCCAGCTCCTCGAGGTGGGACTTAAGAGCCTTACAGTGCTCGGTCTTATGTCCCCCCTCTTTGTGGAAGGTGCACCTCAGCGCATTGTTTCTTTTCGATGGGTCTCCTCCCATTTTTCGGGGCCATTTGACGAATGGCTCATCCTTGATCTTAGCGAGAATCTTGTAGATTGGTTCTTTGAAGACGGTGTTGACCGCCTAGAACGACTTTGCAACGTCAGGGCTTCCTCCGTTTTTGGGGCCATTCTTGCTCCCATTCTTTCCTCCTTTTTTCTGGTTATCAACTTTCTCACTTCCCTTCGTGGCGAGCTTGGCTCGACCGTTTTCACCTACGTTAAGGCGGGTGACATCTTCCACCTTTGCGTATTTCTCAATCTGGGCCATCAGGTCTTCAATGGTGGTTGCTTCCTTCTTTGTCAAGGACTGGTAGAGGAGGGAAGAGCTAGGTAGTCCAATTTTGAATGAAGCCACTGCCACCTCTTCTGCGCAGTCTTCAACTTCGTTGAATAACTCCCAGTACCTTTTTGCGTAGTCTCGAAGTGTCTCCTGAGGAGTTTTCTTCATCGTCAATAGAGCATCCATCCTTTTGGGATGGGAGCTGCTGGTGATGAACCTGGTCGTAAAGAGCTCGGCCAGGGATTTGAAATTTCTGATGGATCGGTGAGGGAGTTTCTCGAACCATTTCTGGGCCACGTCATGAAGGCTCGAGGGGAAAATACGTCACATCAACGCATCTCGGTGATTCCAGAGGGTCATAGCCTGCCGGTACTGCCTAACATGATCAATGGGATCAGTCTTCCCGTCATAAATCTTGAACCTCGGAATAGCAAACTTTTTGGGAGCTTCTTCTTCTTCAATTTCCCTTATGAAGGGCGATTTCATCTGGGTCTTGAGGGCTCTCCTGGCGAGTTCTCTGGTTGACCTGGTGCCGCGGTGAGCTGGATGTTGGTCCATTTCTCTATGGACCAGGTTTCGTATGTTGTCGTCGCTGCGAGCAGGGCTCTGAGAGTGGCGAGCTTTTCTCAGTTGCTCTCGGAGGTCGTCGTCTGAGTCGCCACCTTCGAACCCTTGATGTTGCCGCCTAGGGCTCCTTCCTCGGCTGCGAGATTTGCTCGCCTGAGGGCTAGGAGTACGATAGGGGCGTTTCCTGGTATCAGGACGTAGTTCTTTTTCCAGTTTTTCCAGTCTTCTTTTCAGGCGAGCATTCTCAACCTCATACCTGCGAGTAGACTCCCTCTGCTCGTGGAGCCTTGCTTCGTATGCATCGATCAATCTGGATATCTGAGTGGACCTTACTGGTCCTTGACTTTCTTCTGAGGCTGGCCTTTCTAAGCGAGCCCCTTGATCGGAACGTCGGACTTCAGACCTGATCCTGCGAGGAGCAAGTGGCTCCTGAATGTCTCCTGCTTGAGGAGCGTTGCTGCTGTGACCAGACATCTTAGATTTTTTTCTTCGGTGTGGGCTCTTCTCAAGGAAAGATAAACGTTTCCAACAGACGGCGCCAATTGTAGATGCAATTATTATGCAGCACAAATAAATATGAAAGAGGTGACAACCAAGAAAAAACAAATAAAAGACCAATCACACAACAACGAAGATACGTGGTTCAGTAAAGAAGTACCTACGTCCACGGTGGTTCAGTCAGTGTTATTTCTCTATATTCTGAAGAGTAAGTACAGAGAATACAACTTGTCCTTTGCCCCGGACTTGGGGTTTAATTTATACATGTATGTGTTGGAGTAGTGGGGGTGATAGGTTCCTCTTTATTAGCCATCTCCCTTTCATGGGATCGTGTACCCCCACAACTTCTCTTCATGGCATCGTGGAGTAAATAGATGAATACCAGAGGTGATGGGCCTGGGTTTTGGGCCGCTGAGGATGGGCTACTCGTCCAGGCCTTATGGTGATAAAATAGGGGTACCCACAAACGGTAAAATTTTGTTACTAATTCTTAAATTACCAACAATATTTTATCATTACTAATTCTGATTTAGTAAAGAACTTTTGTGTTACTATTTTAACATTATTACACGCTTTTTATAACACTTTTGTCTGAGTTTGTAAAGGTAAAGTTCCATTAGTAATATTAATACATGTTTAAAAAATATGTATTTTTCAGGATTCAATATCCTTAATTTAAAGAAATTCAATTCTTCTTACAACATTATTCAAATCCTAAGAACATATAAAAAAATTGTCCACGCAAACAAGGGCATTGTATTCAACACTTACATTTTATATAAGTCTCCACTTTTTATTTCCATAATAAACTTAAACCAAACAAATGAAACATAGTATTACAATCATCCCGAAAGTTATTTTTTTTCATAAATTCTTCCAATATAACATCCTAATACAACCATCCCGAAATAAGATGTTTTTATAGTATAATCGAGCAAATGAAATGTAAAAAAGAAGTCCGTTGTTATTGACCATCAACATTCGTTCTGTTATCATCTCCATCAACGTTGCAACCCGCAATGCTGAAAACTTGACGAGGATCAAAAAATGACATTATGTTAAACAAAATAAAATATTATATTAGTTATAACATAAAGATTTAGTCATACTAAATTAATTTAGTACAAAAAGTCACTTACTTTGAGAATAACCCAAAATGATAGTTTCTCATAACGAAGATCTATAAAAACTCCATTGAACTTAAATTTCATGAATGGAACATGCACATAAAAGAACTAACATCAAAGAAGCAAGCCAAAGATAGAACTAACGTCACTGGAACTTAAATTTTACTAGGGATGAGCCACTCCAGGGGACCAGATGACCATGCAAATGTTGACACAAATGTGCATACCATGCAAATGATGTGGGGCTTCACCATGTTATGTCATCTATTATTGGATATGGCATAGGAAAAACAACTAATACCTTTGTCAACACACAAATGGATACTTTGGAGACAATTAATAGGTCTCCTCAGGTTGTACCTGCTTTAGTTGGGGCATCTAGGTGCTAAGATATTATGGAAGTGGGTCCTATCTCGTCGGTAAGTCCTGAGATTAGTTTATTTGTTGAGCTTCCTATCTCTAAAACAACCCTAAAGAGTTCTGATCAAGACTGTCCTTTTATTGAAAAATCATCTGGTGAAAAAGTTGAAAAAACAAAAATCAGACTTACATTACTCCTCTGAGCAATTCCTTCGAGCTTTTAGAAAATATGAATGATGCTTCAAGTTTTAGTCCACCTTTGGTGGTTCAACAAACTCAAATCCCAACCACAAAAACATCAAAAACTCACGAGTCTTTGGAATCTTTTCCGTTTTTTAGTCGTGAAGAGATGTCGTCCATTAAAAGGGGTTCTGCATCTCATTCAGGAATTCTAAAAGTTTCGTAATTCTAAGTTAGCTCACTCTTTGTTTTAGGGATTTCTTTATATTCCCTCGTTTGTCATTTTTCCCTTAGCTTTTGTTAAGGCCCCGGGAGAGGTTGTTTCTCCTTTCGTTTAATAAAAAATTTATTTATATAAAAAAAAATGTGCAAACCATGATGAATACTAGGATGGCGAAACATTGGCTGAGGTTGTTTGAGTTGGTTCTTCACCTTGGCTCCTAATACAATGGAAATCACCACCTATGCAACCAAGTAAAAAAATTTGTTAAACTTATGCTTGAATAAATAAAATATCTATTAGCTAAATTTGCTAAAGGAAACAAAAAAGAATTGTGGAAAAAAATAAAAATATGTTTGACAATGTAAAAATATATTAATTAGGAATCATGCTAAAACAATACCCGGGGGAAAAACATTTGGATACCAGCTGCGCCGACACCACCCCAGCTAAAAAAAATACAAGCAAAACTGCACCGACACTACCAACAATAGTAGCTAATTTCGATTTACTAGCCTTCTTATCATCAACTTCTTGAGGTATGAGTGTTGAAACATCTATATTTTTATCAACTCCTACCACTTTTCTCTTTTTCTGGACCTACATGAAATGGCTTGTGATTTGCAACCACCAACTCCGCATATTCATCTTTTCCAGCAGGAGATGTGAGATATCTTAATCGATCGGCTTCACATGGATTAGTAGCATGAGCATCAAGATTATTTAAAGCAGACTTTTTGGGAGAGCTAAGAAGGTTAAGTGTTGTTCTTAAAGTGCAAGGCGGGAAGGGAGGTGGCAAAGAGCTCCCACTAATTGGGGTTCTGGCAACCCAATTAGGATGGTAAAGAGCTCCCACTACTCAGATTCTGGCAACCCAACTAGGATGGTAAAAACCGTCCCAAAAGGTAGTTTCAATTAATGCAAAAATGGGTATTAGGGACGGTAAAAATCGTCCCAAAAGGTATTCTCAATTAATACGAATCGGTATTAAGGAGGGTTTATAACCATCCCAATTGATAAATAAAAATTTATCATAAATAATTATATTATTATATGCTTTATGCTGCAATAATAAATGAAGTCTAATTTGCGTTATAAATCAAATCATCCAATCATAAACGCAATATAGCAACTGCATTCATTGAAACACGTATCCGATAACAATTTCTTCCATTAAACTACATTCAAGTCGAAATAATTAAATGATTACAGAATCATACTAATTAATAAGATATACAATGATAAAAAAAAATACCATCCCTAAATTAAGATGATAAATATAGTTGTCACGCTTCAAAAACTTCTCTCAGTGTCACTTATAGTAGACACACTAAAAAACATGTATCTTCCACTTCTTGTGCACAACCTGCAATCAATAAATAATCATTTTATCAAAATAATATTATAGTAAAATAAAATATCCAACTATATTAGTTAATCGTATAAATAACTTTTTACAATTTTTAAAATAATTTGACAGAGTCTCCTTTGTTTATAAATGAAAAGCAACATGTTTAATCAGCACAAACGCCCGCACGACCATAAAAAAATTGAAAATAAGAATCTCGCATATCAACTACTCTTTACAATTTTTTAAAAAAATCGAAAGAATCTCCTTTGTTTATACATGAAAATCAACCTGTTTAATCAACACTAAAGCCCACACGACCATAGAAAATTGAAAATAAGAATCTCGCATATCAATAATTTTTAAAAAAATTCGCGAGAGTCTCCTTTATTTATAGATGAAAACCAACCTATTTAATCAACACAAAAGCCCGCACGACCAGGAAAAAAATTATAAAACAACAATCTCGCATATCAACAACAATAAGAAATAAACAATCTAGTTGACGTAGACCATTGATTTGTTCATGTGTTCCACACGGATAAAATCTAACCCTAAATTGTTATCCTGTAAAAAAAATACAAGACACAAAACAAAAAAGATATTAGTAATCAAATAATAACTATTTACGTTTTCACCTCTTGATGCCATATTTTAGGCCTAAGTCTAAATTTTATAAATTCTCATCGTATAATCAAATTGGGAGTTTGGTGACTACGTGATCGGTTCGTACGAGTTACTTTCGTGCCGTGCGAAGTCCTTGTGCCTCTTACGGGACCGTTTTGTGGCTGTTTTATGTTTTTACCCTTTGACGACATGTTTTTAAGCGTAAGTCTAACCAATTGCAAATTTTCGACATATACAGAAACGGGGAATCCGGTGACTACATCGTCGGTTCGTACGGGTTAAATTTGTCCCATACGAGGTGGTCGCACCTCTTACGGACCGTTTTGTGGTTGTTTTGTGTTTTCACCCCTTGACGCCATATTTTACGCCTAAGTCTAAATTTTCCAAATTCTCGTTGTATACTCAAACTAGGAGTTCGGTTTCTAGGTGATCGGTTCCTATGAGTTACAATGATCTCGTGCGACGTGCTCGTACCTCTTACAGGACCGTTTTATGCTTTCACCCCTTGACACCCTATTTTAGGTCGAGGTCTAAATTTTACAAATTCTCATCGTATACTCAAATCGGGAGGCCAATGATTACGCGATAAGTTTGTACAAGTTACATTGGTCCCGTGCGAGGTGCTCATGCCTCTTACGAGGACGTTTTGTGGCTATTTTATGTTTTTAAGCGTTAGTCAATTTTTTTTTGCAAATTCTTGTTGAATACTCAAATGGGGTGTCTGGTGACTATGTCATCGGTTCGTACGAGTTACATTGGTCCCGTGCGAGGTGCTCGTCCCTCTTATGGGACCTTTTTGTGGTTGGTTTACGTTTTTACCCCTTAACGCCATATTTTAGGCCTAAGTCTAAATTTTTTAAATTCTCGTCGTATAAACAAATCGGGGGTCTGATGACTGTGCGATCTGTTCGTACAAGCTACGCTGGTCCCATGAGAGGTGCTTGTGCCTCTTATGGGACCGTTTTGTTGCTATTTTATGTTTTTACCCTTTGACGGCATGTTTTTAAGCGTAAGTCTAACCAAATGCAAATTTTCGACATATACTAAAACGGGGTGTCCGATGAATACATCGTCGGTTCGTACACATTAAATTGGTCCACTACGAGGTGCTTTCACTTCTTACGGGACCATTTTGTGGTTGTTTTATGCTTTCACCCCTTGCCACCATGTTTTAGGGCCTAGTCTAAATTTTATAAAATCTCACCGTATACTCAAACTGGGAGGCCACTGACTACTCGATCGGGTCGTACGAGTTTAGTTGGTCCCGTGCGAGGTGCTCATGCCTCTTACGAGACAGTTTTGTGGTTGTTTTATGTTTTTAAGCATAAGTGTAAATAATTGCAAATTCTCATCGTATACTCAAACGGGGTGTCCGGTGACTATGACTTCGGTTCGTACGAGTTACATTAGTCTCGTGTGAGGTGCTCGTAACTCTTATGGGACCTTTTTGTGGTTCGTTTATGTTTTTACCCCTTGACGCCATATTTTAGGCCTAAGTCTAAATTTTGTAAATTCTCGCCATATAAACAAATCGGGAGTCTAGTGACTACGCGATCGGTTCGTATGAGTTACGTTGATCCCATACGAGGTGCTTGTGCCTCTTATGGGACCATTTTGTTGTTGTTTTATGTTTTTACCCTTTGACGACATGTTTTTAAGCGTAAGTCTAACCAATTGAAATTTTTTAACGTATACTGAAACAAGGAGTCCCGTGACTACGTCATCGGTTTGTACGGATTAAAATTGTCCCGTACGAAGTGCTCGTACCTCTTACAGGACCGTTTTGTGGTTGTTTCATTCTTTCACCCCTTGACGCCATATTTTCGGCTTAAGTCTAAAATTTGCAAATTCTCATTGTATACTCAAACTGGGATTTTGGTGACTACGTGACCGGTTCGTACGAGTTACATTAATCCCGTGCGACGTGCTCGTGCCTCTTACGGGACCTTTTTTGGTTGTTTTATGCTTTCACCCCTTGACACCATGTTTTAGGCCCGGGTCTAAATTTTAAAAATTCTCATCGTATACTCAAATCGGGAGGCCAGTACTAAGCGGTCGGTTCGTACGAGTTACATTGGTCCCGTGAGAGGTGCTCATGCCTCTTATGAGACCTTTTTGTGGTTATTTTATGTTTTTATGCGTAAGTCCAAACAATTGTAAATTCTTATCGTATACTCAAACGGGGTGTCCGGTGACTACTTTGTCGGTTTGTACAAGTTACATGGGTCCCGTGCGAGGTGCTCGTCCGTCTTATGGTACCTTTTTTTTGGTTGGTTTATGTTTTCACCTCTTGATGCCATATTTTAGGCCTAAGTCAAAATTTTGCAAATTCTAGGCGTATAATCAAATCGAAAGTCTGGTGACTACCCGATCGGTTCGTACGAGTTACGTTGGTACCATGCGAGGTGCTTGTGCCTCTTACGGAATGTTTTGTTGTTGTTTTATGTTTTTACTCTTTGACGGCATGTTTTTAAGCGTAAGTCTAACCAATTGCACATTTTCGATGTATACTGAAATGGGGAATCCGGTGCTTACATGGTCGGTTCGTACGGGTTAAATTGGTCTCGTACGAGGTGCTCGCGCCTCTTACGGGACTGTTTTGTGGTTGTTTTATGTTTTCACCCCTTGATGCCATATTTTAGGCCTAAGTCTAAAATTTACAAATTTTCTTTGTATACTTAAACTGGGAGTTCGATGACTATGCGACCAGTTCGTACGAGTTACATTGATCCTGCGCGATGTGCTCGTGCCACTTACGGGACTGTTTTATGGTTGTTTTATGCTTTCACCCCTTCACACCCTGTTTTGGTCCCAGGTCTAAATTTTACATATTCTCATCGTATACTCAAATTGGGAGGCCAGTGACTGCGCAGTCGGTTCGTACGAGTTACATTGGTCCCGTGCGAGGTAGTCATGCCTCTTACGAGACCGTTTTGTTGCTATTTTATATTATTAAGCGTTAGTAAAAAAAATTGCAAATTCTCATCGAATAGTCAAACGGGGTGTCCGGTGACTACGTCGTCGGTTCGTACGAGTTAGATTGGCCCCGTGCGAGATGCTCGTCCCTCTTATGGGACCTTTTTGTTGTTGGTTTACGTTTTTACCCCTTGACTCCATATTTTAGGCCTAAGTCTAAATATTGTAAATTCTCGCCGTATAAACAAATTGGGAGTCTGGTGACTATGCGATTTGTTTGTACGAGTTACAATGGTCCCATGTGAGGTGCTTGTGCTTCTTACAGGACAATTTTGTTGCTATTTTATGTTTTTACCCTTTGGTGGCATGTTTTTAAGCGTAAGTCTAACCAATTGCAAATTTTCGACATATACTGAAACGAGAAGTCCGGTGACTACATCATCGGTTTGTACGGGTTAAATTGGTCTCGTACGAGGTGCTCGCACGTCTTATACGACCGTTTTGTGGTTGTTTCATATTTTCACCCCTTGACGCCATATTTTGGGCCTAAGTCTAAATTTTGCAAATTCTCATTTTATAGTCAAACTGGGAGTTCGGTTACTACACGACCGGTTCATACGAGTTACATTGATCCCGTGCAACATCCTCGGGCCTCTTACGGAACCATTTTGTGGTTGTTTTATGCTTTCACCCCTTCACACCATGTTTTAGGCCCAAGTCTAAATTTTAAAAATTCTCATCGTATCCTCAAATCGGGAGCCCAGTGACTACTCAGACGGGTAGTACAAGTTCAATTGTTCCCGTGCGAGGTGGTCATGCCTCTTACGAGACCGTTTTGTGGTTATTTTATATTTTTAGGCATAAGTCTAAATAATTGCAAGTTCTCGTCGTATAGTCAAACGGGGTGCTCGGTGACTACGTCGTTGGTTCATATGAGTTACATTGGTCCCGTGCGAGGTGCTCGTACCTCTTATGGGACCTTTTTGTGGTTAGTTTACGATTTTACCCCATGACGCCATATTTTAGGCCCAAGTCTAAATGTTACAAATTCTAGTCGTATACTCAAACCAGAAGTCCGGTGACTAAGCAGTCTTTTCATACGAGTTGTATTGTTCTCGTTCGAGGTGCTTGTACCTCTTACGAGATCGTTTTGTGGCTTGTTTACGCTTTCACCCCTTGACACCCTATTTTAGGCCCATGTCTAAATTGTACAAATTCTCATCGTATACTCAAACCGGGAGTCCAGTGACTACGTGATCGGTTCGTACGAGTTACATTGGTCCCGTGCGAGGTGCTCATCCCTCTTATGAGACCGTTTTATGGTTTTTTTGCATTTTTATGCATAAGTCCAAACAATTGCAAATTCTTATCGTATATTCAAACGGGGTGTCCAGTGAATACGTCGTCGGTTCGTACGAGTTACGTTGGTCCCGTGCGAAGTGCTCATCCCTCTTATGGGACCTTTTTGTGGTTGGTTTACGTTTTCACCTCTTGACGCCATATTTTAGGCCTTAGTCTAAATTTTGAAATTCTCGTCGTATAATCAAATCGTGAGTCTGGTGACTACGCGATGGCTGCGTGCAAGTTACACTGGTCCCATGCGAGGTGCTTGTGCCTCTTATGGAACCGTTTTGTTATTGTCTTATGTTTTTACCCTTTGACCGCATGTTTTTAAGCATAAGTCTAACCAATTGCAAATTTTTGACGTATACTGAAATGGGGAGTGCACTGACTACATCATTGGTTCGTACGGGTTAAATTGGTCCCGTACGAGGTGCTCGCACCTCTTACGAGACCGTTTTGTGGTTGTTTCATGCTTTCACCCCTTGACGCCATATTTTAGGCCTAAGTCTAACATTTGTAAATTCTCGTTGTATACTCAAACTGGGAGTTCGATGACTACGCGACCGGTTCGTACGAGTTACATTAATCCCGTGCGACGTGCTCGTGCCTGTTATGGGACCGCTTTTTGGTTGTTTTATGCTTTCACCCCTTGACACCATGTTTTAGGCCCAGGTCTAAATTTTAAAAATTCTCATTGTATACTCAAATCGGGAGGCTAATGATTACGCGATCAGTTCGTACAAGTTACATTGGTCCCGTGCGACGTGCTCGTGCCTCTTACGGGACCATTTTGTGGCCGTTTTATGCTTTCACCTCGTTGACACCCTATTTTTGGCCCATGTCTAAATTTTACAAAATCTCATCGTATACTCAAATCGGGAGGCCAGTGACTATGAAGTTGGTTCGTACGAATTACAATGGTCCCGTGCGAGGTGCCCATGCCTCTTACAAGGCCGTTTTGTGGCTATTTTATGTTTTTAAGAGTTAGTCGAAACAATTTCAAATTCTCATCGAATACTCAAACGGGGTGTTCGGTGACTACGTCATCGGTTCGTACAAGTTACATTGGTCCCATGCGAGGTTCCCCTCCCTCTTAGGGGACCTTTTTGTGGTTGGTTTACGTTTTTACCCCTTAATGCCATATTTTAGGCCTAAGTCTAAATTTTGTAAATTCTCGCCATATAAACAAATTGGGAGTCTGGTGACTATGTGATCTGTTCGTACGAGTTATGATGGTCCCATACGAGTTGCTTGTGTATCTTACAGGACCGTTTTGTTGTTGTTTTATGTTTTTACCCTTTGACGACATGTTTTTAAGCGTAAGTCTAACCAATTGCAAATTTTCGACGTATACTAAAATGGGGAGTCAGGTGACTACATCATCGGTTCGTACAGGTTAAATTGGTCTCGTACAACGTACTCACACTCCCTATGGGACTGTTTTGTGGTTTTTTTAAATTTTCACCCCTTAACGCCATATTTTAGGCCTAAGTCTAAATTTTGCAAATTCTCGTTATATACTCAAACTAGGAGTTCAGTGACTATGCGACCAGTTCGTACGAGTTACATTGATCCTATGAGACATGTTGGTGTCTCGTACGGGACCATTTTGTGGTTGTTTTATGCTTCCACCCCTTGACACCATGTTTTTAGCCCTACTCTAAATTTTACAAATTCTTGTGGTATACTCAAATCGGGAGGCCTGTGACTACTCAGTCAGGTCGTACGAGTTCAGTTGGTGCCGCGAGGTGCTCATGCCTCTTACGAGACCATTTTGTGGTTGTTTTATGTTTTTAAGCATAATTCTAAACAATTGCAAGTTCTTTTCGTATACTCAAACGGGGTGTTCGATGACTACCCAATCAGCTCGTACGAGTTACATTGGTCTCGTGCAAGGTGCTCGTACCTCTTATGGGACCTTTTTGTGTTTGGTTTACATTTTTACCCCTTGATGCCATATTTTAGGCCCAAGTCTAAATTTGGCGACTTCTCATCGAATACTCAAACCGGGAGTCTAGCGACTAAGCGGTCTGTTCATACGAGTTATATTGTTCTCGTGCAAGGTGCTTGTTCCTCTTATGAGACCGTTTTGTGGCTTGTTTACGTTTTCACCCCTTGACACCATGTTTTTAGGCCTAGGCCTAAATTTTTCAAATTCTTATCGTATACTCAAATCGAGAGGCTAGTGACTACGCGGTCGTTTCGTAAGAGTAAGATCGGTCTCGTGCGAGGTGCTCGTGACTCTGATGGGACCATTTTGTGGTTGTTTTATGTTTTTACCCTTTGACGCCATATTTTTAAGCATAAGTCTAACCAATTTCAAATTCTCGTCGTATACTCAAATCGCTAGTCCGGTGACTACGCGGTCGGTTCGTACGAGTTACATTGATCGCCTGCGAGGTGCCCACACCTCTTATGGGACCGTTTTGTGGCTATCTTACATTTTCACCCCTTGACACCTTATTTTTAGCCACAAGTCTAAATTTTACAAATTCTCTCCATATACTTAACCTCGGAGTTCAATGACTACGCGATCGGTTCTTATGAGTTACATTGGTCCCGTACGAGGTGCTCGTGCCTCTTAGCGGACCGTTTTCTGGTTATTTTATGTTTTCACACGTTGATGCTATGTTTTTAAGCATAAGTCTAACCGATTGAAAATTCTCGTCGTATACTCAAACAGGGATTCCGATGACTATTCCGTCATTTCGTAAGAGTAACATTAGTCCCCTACGAGGTGCCACACCTCTTATGGGACCATTTTGTGAATGTTTTACATTTTCACTCCTTGACGCCATATTTTAGGCCTAAGTCCAAATTTTGCTAATTCTCGCCGTATACTCAAACCGAGAGTTTAGTGACTATGCGGTCGGTTCATACGAGTTACATTGGTCCCGTATGTGGTGCTCGTGCCTCTTACGGGACCATTTTGTACCTGTTTTACGTTTTCACCCCTTGACGCCGTGTTTTTAAGTCGAAGTCTAATTATTTACAATTTTTCATCGTATAGTCAAACCGGGAGTTCGATGAATACGTGATTGATTCATACGAGTTACAATAGTCCCGTGCGAGGCACACGTACCACTTACGGGACCGGTGTATGGTTGTTTTATGTTTTCAGCCCTTGATGCCATATTTTTTGACTAAGTCTAGATTTTACGTATAATCAAATTGGGAGGCTGGTGACTACGCGGTCGGTTCTTATAAATTACATTGGTCCAGTGCGAGGTGATCATACTTCTTATGGGACCGTTTTGTGGTTGTTTTATGTTTTCACCCTTTAATGATATTTTTTTAGCCCTAAGTCAAAATTTTGCAAATTCTCGCCGTATACTCAAACCGAGAGTCCGGTGACTACGCGGTTGGTTTGTACGAGTAACATTAGTCCCGTGCGAGGTTCTCGTACCTCTTATGGGATTGTTCTGTGAATATTTTACGTTTTCACCCCTTGACACCATATTTTAGGCTTAAGTCTAAATTTTGCAAATTCTCGTCGTATACTTAAATTGGGAGTCTGGTGACTACGCTGTCTGTTTGTACGATTTACATTGGTCCCATGCGAGGTGCTCGTGCCTCTCATGGGACCGTTTTGTGGCTGTTTTACACTTTCACCCCTTGACGCCAAGTTTTTATGGCCAAGTCTATTTTTTTTACAAATTCTCATCGTATACTTAAACGGGGTGTCCGGTGACTACGCAGTCGGTTCGTACAAGTTACATTGGTCAAATATGAGGTGCCCTTGCTTCTTACAGGACCGTTTGGTTGTTTTTTACGTTTTTATCCCTGAACGCCATATTTTAGGCCCAAGTCTAATTTTGAAAATTCTCGTCGTATACTCAAACTGAGAGTCCGGTGACAACACGATCCGTTCACACGAGTTACAACATTCCCTTGTGAGGTGCCCCCACCTCTTACGGGACTGTTTTGTTGCTATTTTATGTTTTCACCCCTTGGCGCCATGTTTTTAGCCCCAAGTCTTAATTTTACAAATTATAACTGTATAGTCAAATTTGGAGTCCGGTGACTACACAATCGGTTCGTACGAGTTACATTGGTCCCGTGTGAGGTGCTCGAGCCTCTTACGGGACCGTTTTGGGGCTTTTTATTTTTTCACCCATTGATGACATATTTTTAAGCGTAAGTTTAACCGATTGCAAATTATCACCGTATACTTAAATCGGGAGTCTGATGACTACGTGGATGGTTCGTACGAGTTACATTGGTCCGACGCGAGGTGATATTGCCTCTTACGGGACCGTTTTATGGTTGTTTTACGTTTTCACCACTTGACGCCATGTTTTTAAGCGCAAGTCTAATTTTTTACTAATTTTTGTCATATACTCAAACCTGTAGTCCAGTGACTACACGATCGATTCGTACGAGTTACATTGGTCCTGTGCGAGGTGCACGCACCTTATATAGGACCGTTTTGTGAATGTTTTACGTTTTCACCCCTTGGCGCCATATTTTACGGCGAAGTTTAAATTTTGCAAATTCTCGCCGTATACTCAAATCGAAAGTCCGATGACTATGCGATCGGTTCATACGAGTTACATTGGTCCTGTGCAAGGTACTCGTGCCTCTTATGGGACCGTTTTGTGGTTATTTTACGCTACACCCCTTGATGCTAGGTTTTTAGGCACAAGTAAATTTTTTGCAAATTATCATCGTATACTCAAACAGGAGCTCCAATGATTATGCGGTCACTTCGTACAAGTTACGTTGGTCCCATGCGAGGTGTTCGTGCCTCCTGTGGGACCGTTTTGTGGCCATATTTTAGGCCTAAGTCTAAATTTTGTAAATTCTCACCATATACTCCAAATGAGAGTCCGGTGACTACACGATGAATTCACACGAGTTACATTGGTCTCCTGGGAGGTGTTCCTACCTCTTATAGTACCGTTTTGTTGATATTTTACGTTTTCAAAACTTGACGCCATGCTTTTAAGCCCAAGTCTAATTTTTTACAAACTCTCATCGTATAGTCAAATCAGGAGTTTGGAAACTAGGCCGTCGATTCCTACGAGCTACATTAGTCCCGTGCGAGGTGCCCATGCCACTTACGAGACTATTTTGTGGTTGTTTTACGTTTTCACCCCTTAACGCCATGTTTTTATTCCTAAGTTTAAATTTTGCAAATTCTCGTCGTATAATCAAACCGGGAGTGTGGTGACTACGCGATAGGTTCGTACGAGTTACCTTGGTCCCATGTGAGGTGATCGTACCTATTATGGGATCGTTTTGGGGAAATGTGATCGTTTTAATTATGGAAACATGTTTTTTTGTAAAAATATTAATTGTTCTTTCTATTGTGATTATGTTTTTTTAATACATAAGCAGGAGAGGTACATTTTCAAGTTGATCAATGTCATTGTCATACGCCTCATAATAACCCCTTTTTATACGATACTTAAAGCACCTCCAAGCATTGTCCGTAATTTTAAAACAAATTATCTTAAATCCTTCGAGGGCATTTCTATTGAGCTATGAATAAAAGAATATAAATAAATTATAAATAGATCATTTGATTGATGTACCTTCACCCTAAAAATTATAAATAAATCCTTCGGGGGCATCTGTATAAATAAATAAATTATAGTTTTAACTGGGTATTTTAAAAAATTTCAAATTTATATTAACAAGTACCTTCACATTATTCCAAACTACATCGAGACATTCCACCGATACTCTTCTCCAATCGTCCACATCCAAAGGAAATAACGATCTTTGTCGACCGAAATATCCCAACTAACTAGCAAGCTTCTTCCCGTTGCGTTCAATTGGTTGACAATCATTATTCCACCCAATTATCTATTTTTTACCACTATCCCATTCTTTCCATGGTTTGAAAAACCCTCTACGTTTCACACAAGTAGAGGGACCATTTTGAGTTGGTAATAGTGTACCCTCAGCACTACCGAATCAAGATTCAAAAGAAAATATGACATCAATAATTACCACAGTAAAACATTTTTAGTAGATTTTTACAATTCTCTACTAGAAAGGTAGACACATACCTGCCATCATATTATTGAACCCCTATTTAATATCGATAAAAAAGATATATAAATATATACATAATTTCATTTGAATATCATTTGTGTGTGTATGTGTATGTATATATATAATAAGGAGTAAAAGGTTTTGCACTATTCCATAAGATGATAACTTAATTAGGGGAGAGGATTGTGCCAACAATGCAAGAAATGGAGGGTTGAGATTAATTTATTACATTTTACTCTTTTGCCACTTTATTTTTGATTTCCCCCTCTTTTACCTCACTCCTAATTGATTTCTCTCTCTTACTTTAATTCAAAAGAAAGGTTACCTTAGTAACTTTTTTTTTTCTTTTCGAAAGTATGAGTCCCCTCTTTTGACCCGTCTTCCTTTTTTTGTAGTTTAATTTTTTTCTCCTTGAAGCAGCAACAAGTGCGATCTCCATCTCCATTTTTCAGTTATTCACAGGTATGATTTACATCTCCATATCCATCTTGTGACAACCCACTCAAAATAATAACGGGTGGCCAACCCTATACTACATTAAATCAGGTATCTCAGATGGCACAGTCTCAACATCAACTGAAAATACTAAATAATATAAGGCTAACTACCCGAAATCATAAAAAGTGGATTGTCAAAATTTTTGAAGTTTTATTTAACAACCACAATAAAATTAACTTTGCAACCATAACCAACAATACACACTTTAAATGACTCGGTAACTTTAATTCGATTCAAACTGACTTAAATTATTGCGGCACCTAAATAGACCCCAAGTACAGTCATTTCGACTTTCTCTACCCTTCCGAAAACAATGGTACACTCAGAATTTCCATTCAAAACACTTTCTGATGACTCCAAATTTTGACCTCAATTGCCAACTTAATTATTCTCCAAATAAAATTAATATTTATTTCTCCCAAAATAAATAAATCATCGTCTCCAAGACCTTAGGTTGTTACAAACTTCCCCACTTACAAAAATTTCGTCCTTGAAATTTTAGCTAAGCTTAATCCTCCAAAGCTCAACTAGTTCCTATCATTCTCATCCTCTCTAATCCTATCTACAAACTCCTAATTTCCCACGATGAATTTATTTTAATTTAAGTTGATTTTGAGTTTTATAAAACCAATTTCCATAACTAGGGCGCCCATACACCCTTTATATTCGAGATTTATGCTGGTACCAATCATAATGAGGCTTTATTTTCCTCCACAGTTCCACAATTCCATAATATAAATAATGCTAACATTTTAATAGAGTAAAAATTTTGAATGGTCCAAAGAAATAACTCTTCTCAATTCCCGACATTCGCCACTTTCGTCCGGACAAGAGTTTGAAAGAAATTATTTTATGAAAATCATTTTGAATTGTCCCAAAGGCCGATGAAAAGTTTTATTTTGAAAACAGTTTATTTTAAAAACGGTTTATATAATATAATATAATATAAAATGCCTTATGTCCAACACAATGTCTTTTAAATCATCATACATATAACAATATGTAGCTCACAAAAATTAGCATAATTATGATCTAAACTTTTCTTGCGTCCCATCAATCCACAATCTAAACTCTTATCAGAAACAACATCTTACATCATTTTAATATATTTCCATTTGTAAGGCTCATCCATATCTGGAATACAACAATTATATAAATCTAGCATGACTATATAAAAGAAGTAGCTTCATCAATACTACTTATCATACCATGACCATCCTTACATGACCACAAGGTTTATAGCTCTCTTTGAGCGCAATAATAATTATCTAGTCTTACAAAAGATAATAACATAAGAGCCTATGTTGCTCAACATTCCCCTTAGGGTCAATACATACATAATAGGGCTATAGCACTACCCTTTCATAAATATCTCCCATACGATATTCCCAAAACTTCATATAGTAATTATCCTATTCATACAGGGAAATACCTTTCATTACCCATCTCTAGACCGATTCCCCTTCCTCATTAATGGGCTCCCAAACATAGTCCCCTAGTCTAAAATTACCTCAAATCTATTGTATGGGTTGCACTTCCAAAACTTCATCAAACTGTGGTCCTTTACCTCTTGCGAACGAAAACGATATTCATGACACTTTAGTAGTGCCGCATTTACCATCTCAACGAAAGTCACTAGCGTAGGACTCTCTAACAAATGTTGTCGGATTATCAAATCTAAACCTCGAACAAACCTTGATATACGCTTATCTTCAGTATTTACCTCATCAGGTACGAGTTTCACCCATCTAGAAAAATCTTCCTCATATTCTGCCACCGTTCTATTTCCACGAAAAATCTTCATATCTCGAGTAAAGGAAGGAAAATACCTTCGATCAAAAAGCTCCCAAAAATCTATTATAGGTAAAGTATCTCTCTATTCAGATGTGGTGACAGACTCCCACCATTGACAAGTTGCACCCGATAACTTAAAGGTGGCTAAAAAGTGCTTTTGCAGCTCACTACACTCAACCATACGAAGGTGCCTCTGTATACTATTCTTCCAGTAACTTGAATCCATTGCATCAACTCCCCCTAAAAACTCGAGAGGATGCCCCTTACCAAAATCTTCCTTCACTTTCTCCCATAAAGACAATCATAAATGGGGCTGGGCTGCTCGAACGGCAGATTGCTGCGCCATCATGGAAATGGAAGTAGTTACTACTTGTGCCACAATATTGATAATTTCATCCGTAATCACGTTCCTTTGAGGCATTTGGGGTTGGACATTTCTAGCCCCTTTGTTTTCCCTGACTGAACGACCTCCCTTCGGTGACATCTGAAACAAGAACAATTGTATTAGAACGCCTTTCAAATATTTCATATCGCAGAAGAAATATGAGCGTATGAATGCAATCGTCCTAATAATAAGGCTCTACGTCAAGAAGGCTTACAAAAGATCGAAGTAATGCACACAGATCCTAAAGACACTAGAACCTGATGCTTTGATACCATCTGTGACAACCCGCTCAAAATAATAACGGGTGGCAAGCCCTAAACTAAATTAAATCAGGTATCTCAGATGGCACAGTCTCAACATCAACTGACAATACTAAATAATATAAGTCTAACTACCTGAAATCATAAAAAGTGGATTGTCAAAACTTTAAAACTTTTATATAACAACCACAACAAAACCAACTTTGCAACCATAACCAACAATACATACTTTAAATGACTCGGTAACTTTAATTCGAGTCAAACTGACTTAAATTATTTCGGAACCTAAATAGACCTCAAGTACAGTCATTTCGACTTTCTCCACCCTTCCGAACACAATGGTACCCTCAGAATTGCCATTCGACACACTTTCTGACGACTCCAAATTTTGACCTCAATTGTCAATTTAATTATTCTCCAAATAAAATTAATATTTATTTCTCCCAAAATAAATAAATCATCATCTTCAAGACCTCGGGTTGTTACACATCTCCATCTCCATCTCCATTCCATTATCGAGAAAGTTAATGTTGTGTTCAACATATATCATAGGTGCTCATGTTGTTGTTGATTGAATTGTAGATTCATGGTTGGTTCACATTTTTTGGCAGTTAAACATTCCCTCTCTGTTTTTATTGAGATTTTGTGTTTTTTTTTGGTTCAAATTATAGTTTTATAAACCCTAATCTTTGGATGGGAATCATGTGGTTAACATTACTTTCAACATTTATGTGATAAACCCTAATTTCATATTGAGGTTTTTTATTTGATATTTTTTATTTTAGTCTGTGTTTGTTGAATTTCAAAGCACTCTCTACAAATTTCAATCGTGTATTTGATGTTTTGGTACTAATTTGAGCTTATTTTCCAGGTACTACTTTGGGTTTCAAATTTGGGTTTTTGTGTTGAAATTAATGGATTTTTTAGTGTTGAAATTAATTGTGTTTTTTGGGGTTTAGATGGGATATGAAATATTTTTTGCTGATCTAAATGCATTATATTTTTTTTGCAGATCCAATCTAGCCCTAAATATTTGATTTCACAAATATATTTTTACTCTTTTCGGCATACAATCACAATCGAGCCCTATGTATTTTGTATCCCGTTTTTAGCTATATTATATCTTTCTTATTTTAATCCCATTTTTCTTATATTTGATTTGTAATGTGAATTGTAGGGTGTACGTAGGGTTTTATTGTGATTATTATTTTTGGGCTTTCATCATTGACAACAACCCCTCAAACCCCAATTTAATTTATTTAGTCTTGATTTTGACTTTATTACAATTACTTTATTTCAGGAAAGTTGAACCCCAGGTGTTTGACAAAATGTGCAAGTGAGTACTCTAATATCTCTACTTTTTTTAAGATTAAAGGTTGTAGTGATTGTGTAGAAATTAGGAAGATGCCTTTTTTGAGTTTGAATTTATATATATTATAATCTCTTATTAAATTTCTTCAATGATGGGATCTGTTATCTAGATTGTTTTCTTAACTGTAATTTGGTTATTTTTCCTTTGAAATTTGAGTTGGGCCTCAATTTCATTTGTTAAGCACCCCCAAAACATATATTATGGTAGCTTTATACCCAACCAATATATATTTTGGTAGAGCTTACACTCATATAGAGTCAAAAGTGATTCGGTAAGCCGGCAAAAGATGAGGTTCATAATGTATAACTTTAAGATCTCTTAATAATTTTTGTAGGACTATGTGAAAATGATAAACATATATTTGGACTAAAAGAAAAACATGCATTAATTCTTATTTTAAAAGAAAAATTCATATTCATCTTATCGATATACATTTTGTTCATTATGCTATTTTTCCTAACTCACTAAATGATTCCCGATAACTAGATTTGAAGTTGGTTTTGGATTTTAGCCTTGAAAGGATTTGGGCCTTTTTTTATCAAAATAAACTTACATGGTAATTTTTCTAGGGAAGATAGCATGTTGAGTAGATACTATGTGTTAAGAATCCTAGCTGTTAATCCTGAGAAATTTGTGGTCATCCATTCAGTAAACAAACTACTTATGTGCATATAGTTATTATCCGCCCCAATTTCTTGCTATACTTTTTCTCTATCGAATTTTAATTTTATATTCTCTTTTTTTCACATGATTTGAATATATAGTGGAGCTATTATTTCAGAAAATTATGCATTATAACAATCATTCACCTTAAAGCTTCTATCGCCACACCACCGATACCAAACATCACAAGCCGCCTCCATCTCGGTCAATATTAACAAGAGAACAACATCAATAAAATATATGGTTTCAGTATAATCCACCAGTACAAAATTCAGAAGAATCATTCATGATGGAACTATTTAATGTTAATTCACCATTATGAGCGCAAATTGTATGAAATGATTCTAGGTTTGTAGTGAACTTTTCTTTGGTTCTAATCACAATTCTTCGTAATTAAAAAAAAATTATTCAGCGTTTGAATACCTATCCATTGAATTTGCTGAACTTTTTTGAAGTTGAAAAGTGAGTTGTATTCCTGTTTGTCCTCCCAATAAAAATAATTTTTGGGGTGATTATTTTGTAGTGAAATTCGTAGTTTTGTTGTTTTTCGTGGAGTCACACCATGGTATAAGCCTATACTTTTTTCATTAATGTCTTGATCATTATATTAAATTTGATTCTATTGGATAATTATGCTATGTGTTCTTCTATTAATGTATATACTGATTCAAAATTAGATTCCATTATTTGCTCAGTATTAATTTGTTTTAGTGTGTTTTTATAGAATGATAAATCTCTTTGATAAACCTCCACCGTTGCGGTGAAAAGCATGGCAATCAGGAGATAAAAATAGCCATATTTGGTTGGGCATCCACCATCGTTGGATGTTAAAGATGATGAAAATAAACATGATAACTTCATAAAAGCCCACATTCTGAGGCTGCTGAAGATTGACATGGTTGTTGTTATGAATGAGCTCAAACTCCAAGTAAGTCTAATTTAATTTGTTTTGTTTTCATTGGAGTTGAACTAAAAAGAGAACTTCATTTTTACATATATAATGAAGTTTTTTTTACAACTAACCAGGAACCATAGGATAAATTAAGCAAACATTTGCAACCCAAGCAAACATGCATAATTCTAATACAAGATATGTTGTTTCAAGAATAACTTGAAACCATGGAAAATAAACAGATAATTGTGAGAATATGGCTATTTGTTATCAGAATTCTTCTTTGATCAGAATCAATGACCACTGGTAGAGACCAACATTAGGCAGGTTAAAGCAAACTGTTGCAGCATGCCAAAATTAACAGTTTGTAATGGGATCAGGGGAAGTTTTAAGGGATGATCATGGTAATTCAGTTTGGGCTTCAATAAATTTCATAGGTAATGGATCCTATTTAGAAGCCCAAGTTCATTCAATTCAAGGAGTTAGATTATGCATTTACTGTTCTTGGCTTTGTTAGAAGAACTAATTCATTTTCTGATTTATATATCCACTGAACTAATTCATTTCTTTGTTAATACTTAAAATAAGTCTTTCTCTCACTTAGGTTTCATATCTCATCATATATTTTTTGAACATGTCACACTAGTATTTTTGGTATTTAAACTCTCTCTCCATATATTTCTTTATTCACAATAGGAAATAAATAGGGTGGAAACTCCCCCCTGTTCTTACTTCACTCAAAGTGTAACATCTATTAAATACAAAATGGTTAACTCAATGACGTTTGAGATTGTTTTATGCTTGTATTTATATCTTCACTTGAACGCACTGCAATTTAGTGGAAATGTATGGGTTTGATGCATTAAAGCAGGCCCGTAATTCAGTGTGAAAGGATTGAGATTTTCTTTGCTGAAAAGAAAATGTTTGACTAAATTCCCATATTTGAATTTCAATATTATCTAGGAAAAATATAAGATTTTATTTGTGGATGTTAAACTTATACTGCTGCTGCGGATTTTTTTTGGTTTGTTTCATGTTAAAAGCTCACTGATGATTACTATCCATATTTACACCGGACACGGGCCATAGATTATGTATGTACTTAGCAAAATTAACCAAATGGATGAGGAATACGGTGGATTCTTCTACGTGTATTGAGTTGTGATTCATGACATACAGTGGATTATTCTACAATGGATGAATATTTTACCCAGTGGATGAGGATGTACCAACGACGAATGGGGAACATAAGTTCAACACGGGACCACTTTCGGTTTTGATGATGAGGGTTAAAAACACAAAGGTACCACTCACTCTTCTGCCCCTCGCTATTTAAGATTTCAAGTATGTTTTTTTGTGTGTATACGAACATATCTATTGATAAATTTTAAAATTATTATCATTTTTTCAGGAAAGAAAGGTAGGTGAAGATCGGGAAACTCCAACAGTGACTGAGTCAAGTGACTCAATCGTGGGAATTGAGCTATAGCTTGATTCTCAGCCTATAGTTTGAAGATACTAAGGTCTGATTTTTTAACCATCAAGTTCCATTACCATTTTGTCATTTGTTATGATTTGAAAGTTCCAAGGATGTCTTCAGGTCTTTATCACTCATGAGATTGGTTTGCCTTTTTTGTTTTGTTTATCATAGGTCATTTTGAATACTACCCATATAAATTCATATCATTTCGTAACTGATTTAGGTTTTACACAACATAAATTCATATCATATGTTCATTTTTATGTAAGTTTAAAACCATAAAAATCTTCTGATTACTAAAATGCAGAGTATCAACTAATGATGTTTAATTTCCATTTGGAAGTGATTTGTTATTTTTTTATTTACAGATCCTTCCTATTAGTTGTAATAACAGTTTTTTGGTGTAATTCTATGTGTGCAACCGACTCATCTGAAGTTTCACGTCATGCCTCAAGAATTTAGAATTGAATATGTCATTCGACAACTTCTCTCAAACCTCTTACTTGATAGTTTAATGACAAAATATGGACGCACATACATCTTTTGTTCACCACTACCTTCAATATTTAAATCTAGTGATGTCGATGTCGATGGAAGTTTGAATGAGTTACAAAAGTTGGGTTTGGCAACGGCAGCACATGCAGCTGCTGTTGCAGCTGAGAAGATTGAGACGACTAAATCACCCTGTTAAGGTAGCCCGAAATGATTAAACACGAAATAAGTATGAGTTTCTTGAGAAGAATAAACTATAATGATTAAATAATGGAATTTGGATACACTAGTTTTTAGCATTAGTGACCAGATCTAATAAGTTTCAGAGATCATTGTCTTGATAAATTAAATTATAGTTTCTGTGTTGGGGTTTCTCAAGAATAACATTAGAAGAGGGATTAAATATTTGATCCCCTACATTTTGATAAAAACTTAGTATGTGGATCCTTTTGTTACTTCTTTTATGTTTTTTATGTGGATCATTTTGTTAGATGCATTTTTTATGTTTTTTAGATTTTTGGAAAGTTGGTTAAAGGAATGACCATCCACCCTATTCTCGCATCATTCTCCATTATGCATGTATTTTAATCCTCTATCTCTCTCTCTCTCTCTTGCTAAGGCATTATGCTTGCAAACAAATGTGACGTGGGAACTATTTTTTATTAAGAGTATACACTGTTGCTGTTGATATCAAGTTGCATGATGAGTATGACTGCAAGATTTGTTGCAATTTTTACAATTATTATATTTCGAGATTTGAGTCATTAAATGAGGATTTCTAACCTCAATCTTACTACGCTTCTAACCTTTGTATTTTAGGATTTTTACTTATTTTTAATAGGATTAAGGTTGCTTTCGGTCACCATTCAGATCCATGGTGCAATGTAGCTGAATTGTTTAGTGGATAAAGATAGTCTAACCGAGTTTAGGTTTGTGATTAAGGCATGTTTGTTATTCTTGTTTTTCATTTTTTAAGATTATAAAATGATCACAAAGATGACCAAATGTATGATTAAACAGAGGACAAATGATAGTCTTGATATCTTTTTTAAAGCATTAAAAGATGTTCTCATTCAAAGAGTCTTGAGGGTCTTGGAGTTATTAGTATTGCGTCAAGGAATTGTATCATCAATTGTATCATCAGAACATCACATATCCAAATTAGGTGTTAATCGTAAGACAACATATATGAATTATTTATTACATATGAAGTGAACATCACATCTGTGTAACTACGTAACTGATGTACTGTGTAACTGACCCGGTGTTATTGCTTTTAATGAAATGTGTAATAACTGATCTACTATGTATTTGTGTAACTGTATAACTAACATGTATAACTGATCTACTGTGATCTACTTTGTAACAGAGGAACTTCTTCACCAACTGCTTCGTTACCAGTTACATAACATCTCGATAGTTGTTGGTGCAGAAGTTCCTCTGTTATTGAGGTTTATTCATTACTTCGTTGAAGAGGCTTTTAAGGGTGTTGAGTTTGGGTTATATTTAGTTCGAGTATAATATTCGATAGTTTTTTATCAATATGATTGAATTACATAATTTAGTTAAGCCTTGGTATAGATTTATTTCATCAACTTCTTTTTATGGCACCATCTCAATTCGTTTTAGTCACTCTGTTCATATGTTTGTATATTTTAGTTGTCTTTCATTAACTCTTATTAAGTTGTCAAGTTGTATGAGCTGCCAATTTTTCTCCATATATTATTTATGTATTTTCATAAAAGAAAACGCGTTGGACGATTTTTGGATGGGGGATATGAGGGAGGGAAAAGAACCACCCCTAGCATCAATGCGATTTTTCTTTCTTTTGTACTGTACTTAAATTTTTTAACTATTCATCAAGGACATAATTGTGAGGTAGTACTATTAGGTCGGTCTCGAGGTAGTACTATTAGAGAGGCAAAAGTGCTACTCTTTGAGACTTTTAACATGACTTTAATAGTCACTTTAACAGTGACTTTGGGGTTCTTTGTAGATTAAAATTTCATTTAATCATCTCACTAATTTCATACGAAATTCGGCTCCTAAACTAAGCTTTGAACTGCTCAGATTCTTTTGACTGCTGACTAGAACTGTTCAAAGCAGTTCAAATTCTTTTAACTGCCATTATGATCAGTTTTAAATGCTCACGGGGTCTGACTTTCTTGGAAATAGATGGAACTGGACACTAACATACTAATATAACTGGAATTTTTAAGCTTAATTGAAAATTTTCAAGTTTAGCTAATGTTGATCTTTCATCTTTGTGGGCCTTCTGTAACATCGGATTGATGGTGGTGATATCAGGGAGCCTATAATGTACTTTTTCACGTGTTACATTCTAGATATTTTTCAAAAATCCCATGTATGGTTTGTCATCTTCTTAGACTCATATTATTTTTTAATATTATTCAATATTGGAGTCTTCTGACCATGTTTTGAGTTTTAGAGAAATAAAGAGACATTGATTACATAGACTCAACGTTCTGTTTATGTGAAACCTACTTGGACTTTAATTTGGTCTGTTCATTTGATTTTTATATAAAATCTGTATTTTAATTAGTCTTGGTTCTTTCTTAGATGAGATTAATGAGTATTCCATCCAAGATCACACTACTTGGACTTTAATGGTGATTTTTTATCTAGATTAGGCACTTAGAACTGGCCCTATGTAAGTGCAGCCAAATAAAATATGGTTATTGATCCAAAACTCTAGACTCTAACTGTCCCTATGTTGAAATAATTAATGTGATGCATTCTTGGTGTTTTATGATACTGTGAGAATGGATTAATAATGAAGATTAGTCACTGCACAGTTGCACTAATGAAGTCGTAATCGTAGCAATCTCTGATGGGAGATGACAGTTGCACTAGAGAAATGGAGGTTTCTTGTGGTATTTCTGGAACCATGAAGTAAAATATGAAAGGAATGGGAGAAGAGAGTGATGATGCTTTTAAGTTTGGTTCTACAAATATTCTTAATCATCAACGGCAACCGACGAAAATATATCGCGAAGAGACGAATTCAAATAGGTCTTTGGTTTTCCTATTTAACAAGTGTAAGTTTTTTTGTTGTTTTTTCAGCTATAGTTTTTGGTGTCACATTTAGTTGTCAAACATGACATTTGGCAGGTATAAACTCTAAATTATTTCATTTGTCCAACTTTTCTTAGTTTAATTTTTGTAGCTCTAAACTCTATGGCCAATCTCTATAAGTTTTTTTTAAATGTGAGTTGTTTATCTTTAGTATGGTATCTGTTTTATAGGTACACATATGGAAGTGGAAGCAACATATATAAGCAGTGGCGGGACATGAGCGAGTCTGGAATGCAATAAAGCGAGAGATATCACTGAGAGAGAATCCAGTAGGAATACAATGGTGCGGTGGAAATGGGATTATATAGGAGAGGGTAGACTTAAAAATGTGGGCTCCATGTATATACCAGAACAGTAGCCGAACAGATTAGTCAAGACCACCCACATGCTCTTGGGGTGAGTTCTTTTTATCCTTTTTTGGTATTGGGCTTGGGTTTAGCCTTTTGGGAATACTACATAGTGTAACACATTATTATGTAGGGGATTTGAAAATGAAGGGGTGCTCATATATATGCCTTTTTTGGTTTCTTCTTCAAAAGTCGAGTAATGAATTACTATTTATTTTTTAGTTGTTCATGATTTTATTTCATCTTTATTTTTATGGTGTATATATCAAGGTAATGCATTACTATTACTTTTTATAATGTATATACCAAGGTAACTAAAATAAATTTTTTGGTTCTTCAAAATTTTTTTTGTAGCTAAATAAGTTCATGCTGAAGGGATAATAAGTCCGTGTAGGACTTCAGGCACAAAGAAGTGAACGAATTGCAACTAATATAGTAATTGTTCAAAATTGTCCGTGCGACTTTGGATGTTTGATGTAGAATAATTTACTAATTATATTGTATTTTAGAACGTGCTGTGAGGATCGCAGATTTTCCTGAGCATCTGTTAGCAAAATTTATGAGATGTTTGATGTAAAACATATAGTTGGACTTAAATGCTTTAAATTTTGGTTTATTTGAAGTTTACCTTGATTATATGTAATCGAGTATATTTGGATTATGTTGCTTATACGAGTCCAAAATGGATGATTTGTTTTGTTGGATGAATTTTTTATTTATCAAATAGGGTGGATAGTCCTATAAACAAAGGGAACTATATCCAGTGTTTTTAAAATTGATTACACATTTGTATCGTAAAAGCAATTCTATGACTTAAATTTAGACAATTCAATACTTTGAAAATTTACACTTACAATATATAAAACATTTATTATTTATATTATATGTGACTTTCTGCTTTTCAAAATTATATGGGCCTTTATTGGAAATTTTTGTTGTTTCGCGATTGCGTACTTTCAAAATTTTTGCTGTTTCGCGATTATGGACTTTGGAAATTTTCGCTGTTCCTTCAGGCACGAGCATTTCGAATTTTGTTCAACGAGTCGTTAATGAGACAGACAAGTTACGAAAAGTATCGACCCAATATCTACTAAATATAGCGAAGTTGGTTTTTAAGTCCACTAAATGATGAAAATACTTTTAAATTGATTAAATACTAAAAATAATTTTAAAATTTTAAACTAATTTGTACTTGACACACCAAGCATGTAATGAACACATATCGTCGCAGTATTTTGAAGACAAGTGCACTTGAAGAGATTTACAATCGTGCCGTTGGCACTTCAAGTTAAACAGTATATTTTTGGATAAATGACCTGACTTAACTGTAAATAGAAATAAGGTGATTATGGAGCCATTGGATTTGTATTTCCCATGCCTAGATAACTTTTTTTCGAGCTATTTTTGACACTAATGGAGTCAAAATGGACTATAAGTCGGCAGTTCGGTTTTTTCATTACTGGATTTGGTTTGTGTAAGTTATTTTTGTCAATTTTTTTACTTATTTTGATCGTGTCCCATGGTAGTTAATTTAACTTCACATATAACTTCTTGGACTATTTATTATTGGTTAAACATGATGGATATTCCTACAAATAAAGGATATCATAACCGATTTGTTTTTTTAAATTACACTTTGTTTTGTCGTGGAACGAAATTTTTGTCATTTTACAGTTACATGTTTTGGAAATTTTCGTTGTGCCTTCAGGCAAGGGCATTCCGTTAGTATATATATATATAGAGAGAGAGACCCAATTACATTAAAGTAACAACTATACATACTTATATATATATATATATATATATATATATATATATATATATATATATATTAATGTTCAAAATGGCCCGTCCAGGCTCTACCTAGGTGCGCCTAGGCTTAAGGCTTGGGAGAAACGCACCGCCTTAAACCTTTTATGCCTTATTCTTGGTAAAAGCCTTAAGGCGCACTTTTTTATAAAAACAACAATGCTTTAGTGAAACGATATCGCCTTTTAATGTTTTTTTTTACAAATCGGACCATTATCTCGTCCAAAATAATCAAATAGTATTTTAATTCACAAATATTCAAGCAAATATTTCTGATATGTACAATTTTATTATTTTAATAGCTTTGTTATGATTAAAAATATTAAAAAGACTTAAATGCCTTTTCACACCTTTTAAGGATCAACGCTTAGCCTCCACGCCTCGATCACGCCACCCATTTTTTAGCCCCTTGATATACAAATTAGGCATAACATATGACGATGGAACATTTATAAGTTACTTCGTGTACATATTCGCATGTGCCCTACCCAACCTTTACACCATTTAACGATTCTCGCCCTCAGCCTTAAGTCGTTTTAAAAACCTTTGGTGGCCTAACCTCGAAAAAAAAATCTTTTTTAATAGAGTTTTCATTTCCATTGTTATGAGGAAAATACAATTTTTTTCTATGCAAGATACGATAAGATACTATACCGTAAAATCTTGGAAAAAATATTGTTCGTATGCATAGACTCAAAACAAAAAATACATTAATACAAAATTGATTAATACAAAAAATACGAGTAAAATCAAAACCAAAAGGGTAGATGAGTAAACAAACACAACCCTTTTCCATGAATGTCTGTTTTCCAACATTGTTTATTGTTTAAATGATAAACAGTGTTTTTAACATGTAAGACCCCGTAATTTTATGCATTTAATATTTAATTAATTCCGAAAATTCTAAATTACTTGTGTGTCATAATTTTGATTGAATTAATTATGGTAATATTTATTTAAATATTAATCGGAGAGTAAATTGTTAATATTTAGGGAAATTTAAATTACTAAGTGAATAGTAATAAATTATTTGCGTCATTACGGGTATTAGTGACGGTGCATTTAGTTATCTCAGTCGGGAGTCAGTATAGACTAACTTGGGTGTGAGATAAGGATTTTTATAAATTAGTTTGGATGTCAATTCTGAGTATACGAGTGAGTCCGGATGGGCCGAGATAATCTGAAACGTGTACCTGAAGGGTGTAAATGGGTCATGGGATGTTTTTAGACATAGACGGGCCCACACGGGGGTATTTGGGTCACTTGGGCTTGGGCCATTAGGAAACAAACGGGATTAAGCCTAATTACTTAATTATAAGGAAAAGGGGAATGATTGATTAAAGTTTAGAAAACATTTAGTGGGAGGGAAAACCCTAAGAAGCAGTTAAAGGCAATTTGGGGGACAAAGGAATTTCATCTTCAACCTTGAGATTCACAACTTCAAATCAGACCTTACGAAACCATAAGGCAAGGGGTTAATCTGTTGTAGCATTTAATTATGTTTCCAATTCATATTTATGCGATGTGAATACCTAAAAAATCTTTTTGTAGATAAATGGGTACAAAAATGGGATTTTTAGAATTGGAACACAACATGAGAATTGGTGTAAGAAATTAAGGTGTAACATGCTTCTGAACTGATATTTGCCTCAGTTGTAATAAACGCAGACGTATTTGGATTGAAATCAGGTTAGTAATTTGGTGTTATGAACGATATACGAATAACCCGACTTTTCCCCAATTTAGAACAAAATAGTAGAGAACGAAAATTAAACGAAGCTGGGGACTTTATGGGGGTCTCTTATGGTGTTCTTGACGTGTTATATTGATGAGAGGACTTGAGTTAGACTGTAGAAGAAGTTGGGTTAGACCATTGCTGAAACAGAGACCTAGGGAAGACGAAGACCTGCTCGATTAATCGATCGATGGTTCGGGATCGATCAATCGATGGCCGGGGAATTCTGGCAGTTCGGCCAGTTTATATATATAAGGGGAATTTAATTAAAAAAACTTATTCCAAATCCTTATTTAATGAGAAATAAACATAGGAGATACAATCTAATTAATTATGAGGGAAAAATAATTAGGATTGGAGTCAATTTATGTGTGACACGGTATGATTAAATTTTGGGAAGAACATTTCGAAATAATTAAACACGGATCAAGTGAGCGAGTCTGGGTATAATGGGTGAACAATACCAAGGTGTTGAATTAATTTAGAGTGAAAGCTAAATAATTTGGAGTCGGGGACTTAGACTCAGGTATGGTTTTATTTCGGGCCACGAGAGCGAGTCCGAATGTATTGGTTGGGGCGACACCAAAAGTAATTTAATTAGTTAATGTGCAAATTAATTAATAATCAGAGTGGATCCATAAACTCATGATAATTTATATAGGATTGTGTTATGGAATTAGTACACGGTATAGCTGGGATGTTTTATTCTTATATATATATATACGATGTGCGATAGTATATATATATATATATGTATGGTGTGTGTATTAATATCATTGGTTATATATTATGATAATATATATATACTCTAGGGGTATCAGGGGAGGTTGCGCATAGAGGGTGAATCCCCTAGCTTGAGGAGTAGGAAGATTATATCCATTAGGTCATAGAGTCCACTATATGGGTGAGGGGCATCTCACTTTCAGGGAAGGAATATGACTGCCTCCAATATTTATGTTATTTACCAAGTTAGTGAGCGAATCTGACTTGGGGTAACTTCGTTGTGTGAATATACCTAGAGGGATAGCACTTTAGAGAATATATATTCGGTGAGTTATTACTCGGGATGATGTCCCTTATTAATTATTATTCCAACATATGTATGAATGTTGTAATATGACTACACGTATATAATGAAATACATAATTTCGCACGGGTTAAATTAATACAGGCCGTGAATTGTGTTATATGTATAACGGGTGTGAAAGTTGTATGAATTTAAAAAATGGGATGATTAATTCAGTTAATGTTGATAATAACTTAGAAATCATAGCTATGTCATACTCGGTTAGAGTTGGGTGGTTGCAAGGGGTATTTCGATTATCTAGTTATGGGATAAATAACTAAGAAAATTAATTAAGGTGTTAGTAGTTCACATTAGAGGAGGGGTGAGGATATCCTCAAGGGAGTGAGGCACGAACTAAAATATGAAGAGCATGCATACATATTTATTACTGCACGTTAATCATTTTCTAAATGTTTTCCAATTATTTTGGGTACTAACCCTTGCTATAAAAACTTTTTAAAACCTTTTAGGTGTCCATCCACACGGACGACAGACTTGACTCATTCCAGGAATTTGTTGCTACAGCACATGTGGATGTTGCGGGAGTTTGATAGATGCTTTATTCTTTTCATTTCTAGTGTAGAGATTTCCTATCAGTTACTCGAGCATGTCGCTCACTGTTTTATTCAGTACTTATGTAAGACTTGTTGAGATTTATTACATGTCTTTACTTTTGCTGGTTTTGAGCCGATGGTTTATTCGGTTAGTTATTTAGATGTGAATGGTTGAATTGAGTTGATTGTGATTTTTTAAATTAATTTTTTTCCGCGGGATTATTTTAATTAGATTAATGAAAGATAAAACTTGGCACCAGTCTAATTTTCTCATTTACGTGGTTAGTAATTAACAAGGCCACAGTGATGCTAAGAATGAACCAACTAAGAAACTTGTTATAATTAAATTTTGGACTGATCACCCGGGGTTAATTAGGTGGGGTTTCACAGATGGTATCAGAGCATCATGTTTTAGTGGCCTTAGGATCTGTGCGGTTTTCTACGTTTCAGCATAGCGTTCGGTTGTTATAGAGCCCTATTATTAGGACTGTTGATTCACTTTCCTCTTTTGAAATATCATTTTTTCCTCTATTAGATTTTTGTATAAATTGTGTACTTATACGATTCAATCTATTTTCAAATGTCACCGAAGAGACAGAGAGCGGAGAGGGCTGAGGCTAGGGATGAGCAAAAGGGAGGCTCATCAGGAGCCACAGGTACCGCCACCCCCACCCCCACCCGAGTTGATCTCCACTACTTAGGTGGCAGTGATAGTGGCCTAGGAAGTTGAGATAGCAATGAGGTCTGTGGCATCCCATTTTCCTCAGCCCCAGGCACCACCTCTGGTGGCACTAACACTTCAGGCTCCTGTGGGGCCACCGTCTTGGCAGAGAGATAGGGAGACCTTTCAGAAAGGTCACCCAACCGAGTTTCGGGGTAGTACCAATGTAGTAGTAGCTTCTGACTGGAAGAAGAATATTCAGTGCCATCTGCGCATACTAGAGTGTACCAATGTGCAGAAACAGATGCTTGCTACTTTTCATCTGTCGGGGGAAGCCTTACAGTGGTGGGAGTCAGTTACCACCGCTGACGAGAGGGATTTGATGATAATATTCGAGTTCTGGGTGAGGTTCTACCTAAAATACTTCCCACCAGCGGTAGAGGATGAAATGAGGAAGAAGTTCAGCGATTTAGTACTGGGTGACCATTTAGTGGAAGGTTATGAGGAAGAGTTCACCCGTTTGACAAACTTTATGCCAAATGAGGTGAGGGACGAGGAGCGAAAGAAGTCAAAGTTCATGGATGTCCTGGCCTGGAGGATCAAGTAACACTTGATTGGTAATTTGGCATTGGTGAAATATAAAGATGTCGTTAATTCCTCCCTTGTACATTGACAGGATCATTGCTTCCATGCGAAGGGGAGCAAGAGGGTAGGGTAGCCGAGCCAGTAGGGCAAGACAGTCATTGGTGGTGACACAAGTGGTACTCAACAGCAGACTAGTAGTTAGGAAGGGAACCAGGCCAAGAAATTTTGGCCTGGTGGGTTTCGAACGGGAGGATAGGGATTCAGACAGGCCCAGCCGGGCATAAGTCAGCAGCAGCAGGTTCCTCAGGGCCAAGGGAACAATGGGGGAGGCCAGTCGGGTCAACCACGTCAGGTCCAATACGGCCAACGAGAGGGGGATGGTCAGAGACGCTACTTTGTTTGTGGCCAAATAGGACACTTCAAGAGGGAGTGCCCGCAGAGGGGCAGAGGCCAGCAACAGGATGCCCAACAGGGGCAGCAGGGTTAAATGTTGCTAGCAGCACTGTCTCCACAAGAACCACACCAGCAGGGGAAAATGAGCTACTGGCGTGTGTATAACGTTCAGGATGTTACCAATCCTCCAGCACAGCAGGCACCGCCAGCGATTGAGGGTATGTTTCTCATCCATGGTCATGAGGGTAGTATACTTTTTGAAATGGGATCATCTCATTCATTCATTAAATCTAAATTTCCTAAACGGGTCGGGTTACTAGAGACAGCGGGTAGTCTTCGTATGTGTGTAGATTCACCAGTAAGTAGCGGGGCAGAGTTTCACTCAGTTCCTCGGGGGGTAGAAATTTTTATTAGGAGGCTTAGTTTAGCAGCAGACCTCTTAGTAGATTGTTACGAGAGGATAATCGTGTTCTCCATTTTGGGATAGGAGATGTTTCTAATAGCGATGCCTCTATCTGAGGGAGGGTCGCGCACACACTTGTATTATATCGAGGAGGAGACCTCACAGGAGGTGGTAGTTTCGTTGGATTCGATTTTGGTAGTGAGTTCGAGGATGTGTTTCAGGAAATACCAAGGTTGCTACCCAGCAGGGAAATCGAGTTTGTAATCGATTAAACACCGGGGACTAGGCCGATTGCTCGAGCACCTTACCGTATGGCCCATTCGAAGATGCGTGAGTTGAGAGAGAATATTCAAAATCTCCTGGGTTAGGGTTTCATTCGGCGGAGTACTTAATCGTGGGGTGCACCGGTGTTGTTTATAAAGAAACAGGATGGTTCACTTCGATTGTTCCTGAACTATAGGGATACGAACAAGGTAATGATACGGAATAAGTATATGTTGCCTAGGATTGATGATTTATTTGACCAATTGAGAGGGGCGTCATACTCCTCCAAGATCGACTTGAGGTCAGGTTATTATCAACTGCGTATTCGAGAGGAGGATGTTCCTAAGACCGCTTTTCTATTGCGGTATGGATCTTATGAGTTCAGGGTGATACCCTCCGGGATCACTAACGTGCCAGCAGTGTTCATAGACCTCATGAACAGGGTTTTCAGGGAGTATCTCGACCAGTTTATCATCTTGTTCATTGATGACATCCTGATCTACTCGCATACCGAGGAGGAGTATGCAGAGCATCTGCGTATGGTTTTACAGACGTTGCGGGGTCACCAGCTTTATTCCAAATTCGAGAAGTGTGGATTTTAGCTGTAGGAGGTACATTTTCTTGGTCACATGGTGTCAGATCGGGGTATTATGGTGGATTCAAGTAAGGTGTCGGCGATGAGTGAGTGGGGATAGCCCATGGCACCGATCGAGGTGCGAAATTTTTTGGGATTGGCAGGCTATTACAGACGGTTCATTAAGGGGTTCTTAAAGATTATGAGCCCTTTAATGAATCTGACTCGGAAAGGGTTGCCTTTTAATTAGAGTGACCATTGTCAATTAGCTTTCGATGAGCTAAAGGATAAGTTGACATATGCACCAGTACTTACTTTGCCGAAGGGAGGACTAGAGTATCGGGTTTACACTGACGCATCCCTACAGGGACTTGGGGGTGTGATCTAGCAGGAGACAGGGCCATAACTTATGCGTCCAGAAAGCCAAATCCCCATGAGAGGAATTACCCCACTCACGACTTAGAGCTAGCAGCAGTCATTTTTGCTTTGAGGATATGGAGACATTATCTTCTAGGAGAGCAGTTAATCTTATTCATGGATCACAAGTCACTTCAGTATAATTTCACACAGAAGGATCTGAACATGAGGTAGAGGCGGTGGCTAGAATTCATGAAAGACTACCAGTTTGATATTCAATATCATCCTGGTAAGGTTAATGTGGTGGCAGTCACATTAAGCCGGAGACCTACTGGGTATATTTCATAAGTCTAGAAAGCGAAGTGGAGAGAGCTTCGATATGAGAACGATGTAGCCAGGGCCCGCGTGTTAGCCTTATCCATCACACCTGAGAACATTATGCGAGTGGTGAGGGCTCAGGAGGAGCACCAAATTTACCAGGATAGGGTACGCCAGTTGTTAGCTGAGGGAGAGGAGGGTTACTCAATCAGCTTGAAAGAAGGCCTACGCCTAAATGGGAAGTTAATTACGCCAGAGGATCAGGAGTTGAGGCACGCTGTTATGACAGAGTCCCATGGTTTAAGATTTACGGTACATGCCGATGCGGATAAAATATACGAGGATATGAGGAGGCAGTATTGGTGGGTAGGAATGAAATGGGACATAACAGAGTTTGTCTCGAAATGTGCCACATGTCATCTCGTGAAAGTTGACCATCAGGGATGCTACGGCCACTAGATATTCCCATGTGGAAGTGGGAGAGCATCTCCATGGACTTCATTATAGGGTTACCTACATTGCAGCGAGATCACGATTCCATATGGGTCATTGTGGATCGGTTGACCAAGGTGGCCCACTTCCTATTGGTTCGCACGCACTTTGAGATGATGCGTTATGCGTAGATATTCATAGCGGAGATTGTTAAGATGCAAGGGGTGCTGATAAATATTATGTCTGACAGAGTCAACAATTTTTTGGCCCTTTTTTGGCAGAGATTTCAGGAGGCATGGGCACAGAGTTACGTTTGAGTACAGCCTATCACCCACTGACCGACGGGAAAACTAAGAGAGCCAATCAGATGCTGGAAGACATGCTCGGGATGTGCATTTTAGACTTTGGTGGAGGATGGGAGAAATATCTTCCTTTGGTAGAGTTCGCGTATAACAACTCTTACCAATTCACGATTGGCATGGCACCGTTTGAGGCACTGTACGAAAGACCTTATCGTTCACCCTCTTGCTGGCTAGAGGTGGGGGACAATAAACTATTAGGGAAGGAGATTGTCCAGGAGATGTCTACCAAGATAGATTTGATCTGAGGGAGAATTCGAATAGCTCAAGATATGCAGAAGAGTTATGCTGATGCTTCACGGAGGCATGTGGAGTTAGAGGTTGGGGATCAGGTATTGATCCGGGTGTCCCCTATGAAAGGGGTAATGAGGTTCGACAAGAAGGGTAAATTAGCACTGAGGTACGTGGTACCTTTCCCTATTATTGAGAGGGTGGGACCAGTAGCATATAGACTGGGGTTGCCATATCATCTTCAGCGGATACACGACGTGTTCCATATGGTGTCGCTAAAGAAATATCTAAGGAATGAGATGGACTTCTGGAACATTCGCTAGAGGAAATTCATTTATAGCCAGACATCTCATATGAGGAGAGACCGGTGGCTATTCTGGTCCATAATGATCATAAGTTACGATCCAAGGTTGTTCCACTAGTTAGAGTATAGTGGGGTCTCCACAATGTTGATGAGTTTACTTGGGAGCGGGAGGAGGATATGCGGGAACAATGAACAGAGCTATTAACCACAGGTACGACCTAGTTACGGCGAGGAAATTTCTTGTAATGGGTGGAGTATTTAACAACCCTTAATTTTATGCATTTAATATTTTATAAATTCGAAAAATTCTAAATTAATTGTGTGTCCTGATTTTGATTGAATTAATTATGGTAATATTTATTTAAATATTAATCGGAGATTAAATGCTTAATATTTAGGGAAATTTAAATTACTAAGTGAATAGTAATAAATTATTTTCATCATTACGAGTATTAGTGAAGGGGCATTTAGTTATCTCAGCCGAGAGTCAGTATAGACTAAATTGGGTGTGAGATAAGGATTTTTATAAATTAATTGAGATATTAATTTTGAGTTTACGTTTGAGTCCGGATGGGCCGAGATAGTCGAAAAAGTGTACCCGGGGCTGGTAAACCGTTCACGTGACATTTTTAGACATAGACGGGCCCACACGGGGGTATTTGGGTCACTTGGGCTTGGCCCATTAGGCAAAAAATGGGATTAAGCCTAATTACTTAATTATAAGGAAAAGGGGAACGACTGATTAAAGTTTAGAAAACGTTTAGTGGGAGAGGAACCCTAAGAAGCAGTTAAAGGCAAATTGGGGGACAAAGGAAATAGCCAAAGGGGGATTTCATCTTCAACCTTGAGATTCAGAACTTCAAATTAGACCCTACGAAACCATAAGGAAAGTAGTTAATTTGATGTAGGATTTAATTATGTTTCCAATTCATATTTATGTGATGTGAATACCTAAAAATTCGTTTTACGGATAAATGGGTACAAAAATGAGATTTTTGTAATTGGAACACAAGATGAGAATTGGTGCAAGAAATTATGGTGTAACATGATTATGAACAAATATTTGCCTTGGTTGTAATAAATCAAGAAGAATTTGGAATGAAATCGAGTTAGTAATTTGGTATTATGACTGATATACGAATAACCCGGCTTTCCCCAAATTAGAAGAAAACTGTAGAGAACGAAAATTAAACGAAGTTGGGGATTTGATGGGGGTCTCTTATGGTGTTCTTGACGTGTTATATTGATGGGAGGACTTGGGTTACACTGTAGAAGAAGTTGAGGATTTGAGTTTTTAGTCCATGGCTGGAACAAGGACCTAGGGAAGACGAAGACTTATTCGATCGATCGATCGATGGTTGGGGATCGATCGATCTATTGTCAGGGAATTCTAGCAGTTCAGTGAGCTATATATATAAGTGGAATTTAATTAAAAAAACTTCTTCCCAATCCTTATTTAATGAGAAATAAACATAGGAGATACAATCTAATTAATTAAGAGGGAAAAATAATTTGGATTGGAGCGAATCGCTATGATTAATTTTTGGGAAGAACATTTCAAAATAATTAAATACGGATCAAGTGAGCGAGTTTGGGTATAATAGTTGAACAATACCAAGGTGTTGAATTAATTTAGAGTGAAAGCTAAATAATTTGGAGTCGGGGATTTAGACTCAGGTATAGTTTTATTTCGGGCCACGAGAGCGAGTCTGAATATATTGGTGGGGCGACACCAAAAGTAATTTAATTAGTTAATGTGCAAATTAATTAATAATCAGAGTGGATCCATAAACTCATGATAATTTGTATAGGATTGTGTTACAGACGACTTAGTACACGGTATAGCTGGGATGTTTTATTCTTATATATATATATATATATATATATATATATATATATATATATATATATATATATATATATATATATATATATATATATGGTGTGTGCATTAATATCAGTCGTTATATATTATTATAATATATATATATATACTCTAGGGGTACCAAGGGAGGTTGTGCGTAGAGGGTGAATCCCCTAGCTTGAGGAGTAGGGAGATTATATCCATTAGGTCATAGAGTCCACTATATGGGAGAGGGGCATCTCACTTTCAGGGAAGGAATATGGCTGCCTCCAATATTTATGTTATTTACCAAGTTAGTGAGCGAATCGGACTTGGTGTAACTAGCTAGTGTGAATACACCTAGTGGGATAACACTTTAGAGAATATACATTCGGTGAGTTATTACTCGGGAGGATGTCCCTTATTAATTATTATTCAAACATATGTGTGAATGTTGTAATATGACTATACGTATATAGTGAGATAAACAATTACATACGAGTTAAATTAATATAGACCGTGAATTATGTTATATGTATAACGGGTGTGAAAGTTATATGAATTTAAAAAGGGGGATGATTAATTAAGTTAATGTTGATAATAACTTAGAAATCATAGCTATGGCATACTCGGTTAGAGTAGGGTGGTTGCAAGGGGTATTTCGATTATCTAGTTATGGGATAAATAACTAAGGAAATTGATCGAGGCATTAGTAGTGCACATTAGAGGAGGGGTGAGGATATCCTCAAGGGAGTGAGGCACGAACTAAAATATGAAGAGCATGCATACATATTTATTACTGCAATTTAATCATTTGCTAAATGTTTTCCAAATGCTTTGAGTACTAACCCTTGCTATAAAAACTTTTAAAAACCTTTTAGGTGTCCAGCCACGCGGACGCCAAACTTGACTCATTCCAGGGATCCATTGTTGCATCACATGTGGATGTTACGGGAGTTTGATAGGCACTTCATTCTTTTCATTTCTAGTGTAGATAATTCTTATCAGTTACTCAAGCATGTCTCTCACTTTTTTATTCAGTACTTATGTCAGACTTGTTGAGATTTATTACTTGTCTTTACTTTTGTTGGTTTCGAGCCGATGGTTTATTCGGTTAGTTATTTAGATGTGAATGGTTAAATTCAGTTGACTGTGATTGTTTAAATTATATTATTTATGCATGAGTATTTTCATTAGATTAATGAAAGAGAAAACTCAACACATGTTTAATTTTCTCACTTAGGTGGTTAGTAATTAAAAAGGCGAAAGTGATGCTAAGAATGAACCAACTGAGGAACCTGTTCTAATTTAATTTAGGACTGATCACCCGGGGTTAATTAGGCGGGGTATCACACAAATATAGTGACTTGTTCTTGGTAGACTTTTTTGAAATATAAACTAAAAAAATGGAAGTTAAACAAAGGTAAGACATTCCACTTGTAGAACTCGAGCACCCTTAAAGAGTACGTATAATATGGAGGATAGGGAAGGGAATCTAGTCACACTATCAGTAAAAACAACATAGAAATTATCAGTAAAAACGACTAGAATGATATATTATTTGGTTATTTATATGTCATTTTTTTACATGGATTCATATCCTCTAAATATCTGAAACACATAGCTAGATTCATATGCTCTTGTGCAGTTGTTGGCCGATGAAGAGAAAATACAGAGAAAACAGATATTACTATGAGGTCAAAAATTAAAACATCCACGCAGACATACCTGTGAGACAATCAACCACTGAAAAAAGAGAGAGCGATGTTGTTGTGGGTGTGGGGGTAGGGTTGCGCAGGAGAGGGGTGGGGGCGCAGGGGAGAGGAAGCAGTGAAAGGGGTGGTGTGGCAGAGGGGGTGGGACGGTGGAGAGGGTGAGAGCACGAGAGAGTGTGGGGAGAGCGGAGAGAGAAGCTAGAGAGAGAGAGAGGGAGTTTGCAAAGGTTAGGGCATCGATCTGGGAAAATGAAAATAAGCGTGGGAAAAATTAGAAAACCATCAAAAGGGTCGAAAATAAACTTCCCTTTTGATATATTAAAAGGCAAGGATTTGAAAATCGTGGTTTTCGGTATATTAAAAGGGATGGTTTAAAAATACGTCCCTTATACTCGTCTGAAAAAAATGAAAATTCAATTTATATTAAATGGGACAAATTTTAAAACTGTCCCTTTTGGTATAGTAAAGGGGACGAATTTTAAAAATCTGTCCCATTTGGTATACCAAATGGAACGGTTTAAAAATCCGTCCCTTAAATTAGCTCGGGAAAAATTACCGCTAAAAATTCTCGTATACTTTAAGGGACGGTTTTAATTACCGTCCTTTTTTATAAATACCACTGGGGACAATTTTTAAAAGCCGTCCTTTCTGCTATTATAAAAAAGGGCGGTAATTAAAATTGTCCCTTTTGGTATAGCATAAGGGACAAAATGACACAGCCGTCCCAAATACTTCCGTCCCTAATTGTCATTTTTCTTATAGTGCTTCATCAATACAACGTTTAGTTAAGCATAATATATATGAATCATAATCTAAACCCGACAAATGTAGCGGGGCTCTCAGCCTGAGTCATAGACGCCATACCTCTAAACAACCTCATCTCATTCACATCAAAATCATATAAACAATACATACAAATAAAAACTGAACTGAAAAAAAAATGAAAAACAAGTTTACGTCTGCTAAGGGAGGAAATATTTGCACAGTTATTGTAAATCTTGATAATGTATTAAAATTAGTGCAATCGAATTAAAGAAAATTTCTATGAACTATGTGTAAATATATGAAGATGAGCATAAATGTGTTTGCTCTAGAAGTTACAGTTCAAATTTTTTAATGAGACTGGTTTTTATACATATTTCTCTCCTCGTGTCTGTGCTTATAAATAAATTTTCTTATATAGGAAACTACATAGTAGAAAAGAAAACCCTAGTTTAATTTCCATAAGAAAGAAATTAATAATACATTAACAATGTTGTCGACCATGTAAGTAAGAAGACCCTAATTCATGTTTGTTGAGTTTCATCTTCTATTGATTCTCTTTTATCATTACCTTAAACAAATCCAATTCAAAATTCATTCTCTGCAACTCCTTATGCCGGTACAATACAAATTGTACATTTATTTACAAAACATTCATTCATTTAATCAATCGATAACAACAAAATTCAAAGTTAGGAATGTATACGATATGACCTTTAGGATTAGAATCTCGTTGTCGAGAAGACTAGAAGCCCTAACCACATCTGATCTGATCTGATCTGATCTTGAGACATCAAACTTAGCATCTTTCTTCGAAGCTAAGAGGGGGAAAGAAATTTTGAGTAGTCATCGCCAAATCTCTATGAGGGTGGACATATCTGAGAGAGTGAGGAAGAAATTTTGGGCCGTGAGGAGCTAAGAGGGTTTCTTGTCCGTGAGAGAGGATTTTGAGTTTTGGGAGTAAATTTTAGTTTGGAGGCATTTCCTTCATTCGGGAAAAAAATAGTTTTTTCTAAAAAGAAAATCACTCTTTAAATATTTTATCAATATTAGAAACATTTATATGAGAATACCAACGGTATTTTATTGTGACAAATACTATTGGTATAATACTATTCGTAATCAAAAATATTTTGTTACTAAAAGAGTATTTTGGTGTAATGTTAGTTTAATAATGTTTTGCGATCAATTAGAACTTCTTAAATGTATTTAAGTGTTTGAGTTATAATTCATTTGTATCTAGTTCACACCTATTCATTCCATTCCACAAATTTAGACACATCGATACTATACTAGTGTGTAAAGTTTATGTGTTTTATGTCATGTTTTGTGGTCATTTATATCTATATATATGTGTAAGATTTTGCTATATATAATTTCATGAATTATATATGGAATTATGTTATATTTGTGAAATTATTTTTTTTTTTCCTAGAAAAATAGAAAATAATTCAAAAATAGTTGGTTGTGTTTTCTTTTAAGATTATCATTACACATGATTTATATTTTTTGTGATAATATCTTATCTTCTATGTGATGCGTCGTATTTCATGGCTATAATTCTACTTCTTCGTCTATTTGGGATTAAAACAAAGGGGTGAGCAATTTAAAATTGAGATTTGGTGAGTTTGATTTATGGGGGAGAATTTGTTCATGAGTTTTACTTTATTTCAAACTCGTTGGGTCACGAGGTATGTGTTTTTATCTCATGTGTGTTTGTACTTAAAGGGGAATTCAAGACACACATATGAAGACAAATTTTATAAACGCGAATAATAAGAAGTTTGAAGACAAAGAGGCTTATGGTATTCCATTCTAGGGTTAGGAAAGGTGTTAGTAATTTTGTCATAAGATATTTTTTACTTTAATTTGGTGTTCGGGTGCCAGAATAGCCAAAGGGGAACATTTCTAAAACATTTTTTCTATAATTGTTCATAGTATAGGCACTTTTATAATTTAGGATAGTTTGGCGTATCCCATTACAAATCATCACTGACCGTCAAGATATAAAGCGTATCCCATCTCTAAGTTTGAAGATTTTTCGACATCCATTAAAGATATAAAGCAATTTAGAGTTTAAATTAATTTACATAATTATTTTTGAGATGCTTATTTTTTTTTTATAATTAAATGATTCCATTAAAGCCAAACGCTAAGGGAGCGAATTCGTATATAGGGAGTATGCAAATAAAAAAGAATACAAGGGAAACCAGAAAAAACTAAAAAACTGACAAACACATAATACACAGACTCCCGAATTACATCCCCGATCGGATCTCTTTCAAAAACTCAACAAAATCCAGTGTCGTGACGGAGATCTTCCCCCTTTGACCTGCAAAGAAGGGTGCTTAAAAAAAGATAACGAAGTCTCGATAGAGCCATGTCGATTCCATCAAAACAACGAGCATTTATCTCCTTCCATATCTTCCACATAATGCAATGAGGAACCAAATGCCAAACCCTTTTGTCTCCCACCCACCCCCAAGGAGGCTTCCACGCCTCTAAAAGATCCCTCACTGACGCCGGCATGACCCATACGGTCTTAGATATGGCCAGGAAAATATCACACAAACCTCTAGTTACCCTGCAGTGAAGAAGAAGGTGGTTGATCTTCTCCTCTTCATCCTTGCATAACCAACACCGACTAGAGAGACGATATCTCCTCCTCTGCAAACCTTCCATCATCAATATGTCCTTTCTAGTCACTGTCCAAACAAATAATCTTACCTTAGGTGGCGCCTTAGCCTTCCAAATCATCTTCCAGGGGAATCGGTCCATGAGGATGACCCTATCGCTCAATATAGCATAGTACCCCCTAACCGTGAATGCTCCATCTCCACTCCCCTTCCACCTCAACGAGTCATCCGTTACCGTCGAACGTGGAGCCGATCTCAAACATTCAAAGAACGCATCTGCCTCTTGGAGTTCCCAGTCCCAAAGCCTTCTCGTAAGCTGGGGCCTCCACGTGACATCATCACTATGACAAACACATGATCTACTACTGTACCCTCTTTATTCAAACCTAGATTATAAATGATGGGGAATAGATCTTTAATCGGCCCATTATCGCCCCATTTATCCGTCCAGAACCTAATCTTATCCCCTTTCCCTAGATTGAACTCAACCTATCTAGAATAATCCTCCCAATCCCTCGTAATATGCTTCCACAAACCCACTCTATGGGCTATAGACCCCACCACCGGCCTCCACCCCATTTGTGACGAACCCCACCTAGCTTCCACTAGCCTTCTCCACAATCTATTTTCCTCCCGAGGGAAATTCCACAGCCACTTCCCAAGTAAAGCTCTATTAAACAATCTGAAGTTCCTCACCCCTACCTCACCCTCTTGAATGGGCCTGCAAACCTCCTCCCATCCATCTAAACTATGCTTAAAACCATCTTCCTTGCTTCTCCATAAGAAATCTCTCATGATCTTCTCCATTTTATTACGCCCAACTATAGTAAGGGGAAAGATGGACATGTAATAAGTAGGCAAACTAGAAAAGCAACTCTTGATAAGCGTTAGCCTTGGACTTATACCTGGTTCCAAGAGGCAAACCCATTTAGGTATTTAGAAAGGATCCTCTAATGCCTCCTTGGATACCGACGAGCTCGTTCACATTACCCGCTTCCCCAATCACGATCAAATCACACTTTCCTGTATTTATCCTAAGCCCCGACACCGCCTCAAAACAAATCAAAAATCGAAAATGAACAAGAGTTTTTTATTTTCGAAAAGAAAAATATTTTATTTTTAAATATCATTCAAACAAGATTGCCACTTCTTCAGAAGGTTCCTTCAAAATATTTTTCAAATGAGCTTTGATTGAAGGCTGACTGTTTTAGTTTTTTATGGGTCGTTAGAAGCTAAATTGATCTCATTCAAGTGACATGATAATCTCATTAGAAAGATAGTGAGAAATCGTTCGAACGACGTCACTGCCTCAAAATTTGTGTACGTCCTATAAATATCTCTATCGTGTTTAATTTCATTAAATCGGATTAATTTTTGCATATTTTTTGCGAAAGTTCTTCACTTTTTGTGATACAAAAATACTATTTAATTCACAAACAAACATCTTCAATATTTGGTTTTGTGAATTCGTTTAAACTCTAGAAAGTTTTGTATTCTTGAATACACCTTTGTGAAAAAGGTGTCACCACAACTGATCTTGTGATACCTGAGGGAATGTATTGATGACGACAAAGGCTGATTTGTGGATACAGAGCGTGGAAGGTCGCTCGTGGACTGCTATGGACTGAGTAGTTTTCTTTTGAGATTTACGAATATTAACCCGTTATACTTGTGACAGTTATCAAGTAGTACTGTAAGTCGACTATCTTGTAATATTTCTAAAGTGCTGAATGAAAAAATGTTTTACCCTAAAGGTTTATTTTTCCTGAAACTTTTCCTTTGTTGAATGCTTGATTTGATTTATGTTTTGAATCACATAGTTGCATGCTCTATGACTAAAGAATTCAAATCGGTGTGAATTATCATCTGAATTTAATAAGTTAATACAGTTCGATAATTGCGCACTCTCAAATTGGAATCTTTGTTGATCACATTTGTTTTTGTGTTCTCATAGTAATATAAATGCCTTCCACTCTCTCTAAGTGGTAGCAGAGCATTTGTACTGAATTCTCAATGAGGAATGGGTAATGCAAACTCAACCCTATCTAAGAAACGGGGCAAGTAAAACAGACCAAAAGGCAAAGCAAGGGTGCTTGTCAATGGAAATTGTCATAGAAGATCATCACCACCTCCAAGGAACCTATGTACAAGATCCTCCCCCAAAATTAAGCATAAAATTTTCTACAAGAAACCTCCAAATTTTTTTTTGTGTGTGTGTTAGGGGGAGGGGGGTCTGGGTTCTCCAGTTGTTAGTTGCACGCAATATATATAATCCCAACAACAACTACTCTGAATGAACCATACGTTAGTATAATCAAACTTTCTCCTTATCATAATGTGTATATTCCCGATTTATGCATACAAAAGATGCCCAAAATCATTAAAAATCGTACAAACATAGTTTATAAAATACAACAATTTATGGTAATATGACCCCCATTGTTATTTCTTCTAATCCATCTAGCAAGAGATACAAAGTGTGTATACTACTACTGCAATTTATGTCACGGTGACCCCCAATGTCATTTCTCATAGTCCAACTAGAATCTAATACAAAGTGATTATACTAATAATGCAATTTATGTGTATACTACTAATACAATTTATGTGTGTGCGACCCCCAATCTTATTGTTCTTAGTCCAACTAGCTACTAATCCAATGTGGGTATAGTCCAAATTTATACTTGTGACTCTATAAAGCTTGTTCCTAAACCAACTAGCTACTAATATAAGCATTTATAGGCATACCTAAGCAAATAACAATCACATATGCACACTCCATTTAATAGTGATTATATTCCCAATATGCATAATCCCATAATAACCATACCCTAGTAGATAAAAATCACATTGTATATATTTTTCAACTCACAGTGTGTATAATCACATCATGTATACTACCAATCACAAGTCTGTGTGTATTGTCCCACATATTGAAAACTCCAAATACAAATTGTCCCAGTTATTGAAGTATACATAATGTGAATGCTTCAATTTTATGTGTAGTCCCATGAATTGACAACTGATAATTAAAATAATCAAAGTATATTGGATCAAATACCAAAAAGGCCCTCAAACATTTCTTAATACACATTTAGTCCAAGCCTTTTATTTTGTACCAAAAAGTACCTTACTCTCTTATCTTTAAAGGTCCACGTCAGCGGTATGGTAAAGCCTTTTTGGCATGGTGAAGAAATTTTAGTGCAAAGTAAAAAGGCTTGGACTAAATGTGTATTAAAAAAAAAATCAAGGGACTATTTGGTATATTCCACAAGTGATGATGCTAGAAATAGCACCACCCTTCAAGGTGTTGATGAGCTCAATTCAATATTAACAATGGCTTCATAAGAGTACATACACATATTATAGAAGGAGGTGAGGAGAAGAGGATTCACACCAGAATATAAGTGGTTCAGCCAATCTGGCCTACATCCACTGTGAAAGGGTATGATGTGTATCACTGTATGACGGCTCTAATGGCCATATATACAATATCTCAAGCTTTATCTCTCTACTGTGTATTTGAACAGAGTTTAAGCAAGGGTTGCTAATTTAGGATCCTTTCCTAAGAAGGAGAAGACAAGTATTTATACTGCTTGGGGTGTGTAGTGTACCCGCTATGCTTGTAAAGAGCATGTGTGTGTTGATCTAGCCAATAAGTTGAAGACATCTGTCCATGTCACATGTAGAGATAGATGATGAAATATTCGCCCCATGTGGGGGGAATGATTTATTATAACTGAATTGTGTCCATGTGTCCTTATCCACACATATGTCAAGTAGGTACTTGGCCCTCGTGCTTGGTCATAACCTCGGCCTGGAAGAGTCCGAGGTTTATAAGGTCTAGCTGCCTATCCATTTTGTGATGAGCCATCCTGGCCTCGGCTTAGGCAAAGCCAAGGTAAGATATTAAGGTCGACCTGGGCTGAGGTTAAGATGGAATATGCCTGGAACATCGGCTGATTCACTACTGGGGTTGACCTTGGTAGAAGTATGGCTCCTTGTAACCTCGGCCTACACCCGGACGAGGTTGTCATTCCTGGGTGACCTGATGAACTACTGACCCTCTTATTCATGCAGTCTCCCCTTGAAGAGGTTGGTAGTGGTGTAAGCCAGGGCTGACCCTTCCATGGCCGAGGCTGCTGGTCACTGATCCAACGCTTTTCCAACGTCGGTCGTGTCCTCGGCTGAGGTTGACATCTCTGAGCCGAGGTGACACTTGGGGAATATCAGTCACCCCCAGCCCTTAGTTACATGTGGGAGCAGGTGACTGTGGGATATCTATACCTCCGAGGTCTTTCTTCTTTGTGCCAATGTTCATTTGACACTCATTGCTGAAGTGAGAGGCGTGCCTGGCAAGCATGTGTTGTCAACCGTCCTTTGGGGATCCCAGGGCAATAATGGGCCTTGGGAAGCGTGCATCCATATTAAGGGCTTAAACCCTATTTTCCCTCTTTCTTCTTCACTTCTCTCTTTTCTGGCTTGACTCGTTTCTCCAGCTCTCCCTCTCTAGAAAAGCTCTGGCTTGAAGCATTTGGTGGTGATTTCTCGCATTTTCTTCCTTCTCCCTTACCATTTTACCTCCAGGTATCCTCTGCCATTCTTTCTTCTTCATTTTTCATGTCTTTTTCTTACTTTTGCATTTTTCGGTGAGTTCTTAGAGATTTTCAATGAGGTTTCCATTTTTTCAGGCGAACTATTCTCTCTCTAGGTTTGATATTTTGATCTTTAAATTGCATCATTCTATTAGCCAGTCCTATTTGTTGTTTATAGGAGTTGTAAGTATAGGGTCTACCTCTTATGCTCAGACCCCTTTACCAACTCCTAGAGGAGTTCCCATCTCTCAGAGAGAAGACTTTAGAGAAAATTAGGCAAATAGAAAGAGCGCAGGAGGAAGCTCGTTGGTCAGACGAATTCCCCCTCTGACCTATCTTTATACCACCTCTGAAGGTAGTATACCCTGAACCATTAGAACCAGCTAGCCAAACCGAGGTACCCGCTGAACCCTCACCAATGTTTGAGTCTGAGTCTTCCACATCAGACCGTATGTCTGTGGGTTCTTTCCAAGAGGCCATGGACTTTTCAAATCAGCAAGATCAGGTCCCTGATCAAGTAGAGGTCTCTAGTCGGACCTCGTCTCATAAAAATTCAAGCACATCGTCCTCTTCCTCAGAGGTTGAGATTATTGAACCAAGCGTGGATATTCCACCAATACTTGATGTCATTCCCCCGTCGGCCGTCATAGGTGCTGAGTTTGCTCAGAGGTTCCCAAGTAACCCTCCAACGTCTGCTCCGGTCGACATTGAGCAAGATAATGACATTGATGATGATGTAGAGAGTGATGTCGACGTCTCTGACGTGGTTGAGATTGATAGTATAGTTAGTGAGGTCGACCTTCTTTGCTTCAGATACCTGTACTCCATCAGCCCCTCCATAAAGTTTAGGATACCTCTAAGGGAAGAGAGGGCTTACCACGGCCGAGATAGTGAGATCTTCTTGTATGAGAAGATGTTCAAGTTGGGTTTTCATTTGCCCATCCATCCCATCATTAGGTCTATACTAGTCTACATCAACTTGGCCCCTTCCCAGTTGTCACCCAATGCTTGGAGGGTAATAATTGGGGCCATTGTCCTATGGAGATTTGTTCACCACTCAGACCTTCCAATCTAGGTCTTTGTAGGTTTCTATGTCCCTTCGTTTGCTAGAAACCATCAGAGTTATTATCATTTTGTAGCTCGGAAGCCTAAAAAGAAGATGCTTCAGGTAACTCAAACTTCTAATCATAACTGGAAGTCATGATATTTCTTCGCCTCAGGGCCATGGGAATTTGGCCCATGTGCCCCTTCTTCCCTGCTAGAGCCAAGGATGCCTATAAGGTGGTAAAGGTTATAATGGCTGCCATAGCCGACCCTGGTCTTAGCCTACAAAATCTTTAGAAGGTCAAAGACCTTCTAGATTAGGGGATGTAGGGTCTGCTCGTTAAATTTGAACACCTGATGACCCCCTACTACCTCTCTGAGACTGGTTTAGGGGAAGTCCTCTTACATATCTTGGTAAGTTTTTATTTCAATAAGTTAAACGTCTGATTCTTTAACTCAGACTCTCCTATTTTGCAGAGCGTCCGAAGGGAGTATCTGAGGAGCTTTGGGAAATGGCCGCACGAAGTTTGACAAAACTTACAAAAAAGGCAGGTTTGAATGTTCCTCCTCCCCCGCCTTCAACCTCAAAGGCTCAGGCCACAAAGAAGAGAAATGCCACTGCCCCTGCCCCTGAGGATCAGAGGCAGAAGAAGAAAGGTGGGGAATCTTCCATCCCTATATCTGTAGATGCGCTGGCTTCTTGTATAAAGCAACTGAAAATTAATGACAGCATCACAGGCCGTAGTCTGCGGGCACTAGATTCCATCAGCTCTGCCATGACTGAGGCTGACAAACATTTTTGTCGATCAATGGACACACCTTTGCTGGTTGAGTTTGGTCTCCACAGGTCTATTCAGGTATGATTTCAGATTTCAGTATAGCTTATAGGTGTAACCTCTATTTTGAATTTCAACTCATACACACGACCACATGATTTGCAGGGCCTAGTTGCTATGCATCATCTCGCCAATTGGACTCTAAGGAAGCTACCCCTCATCTAGAAGGGTCAAGAGGCAGAGAAGGTGCAACACTCTCAGAATGCAGAGGTAGACCGCCTGAAGTCTGCCTTTGATGGGTCTGAGAAGAAGGTGAGGGAGCTAGAGAAAGAGATCTCCAAGCTTAAAAAGTATCATGCTGTGGCTCTGAAGGCCAAGGAAGATGTTCTCTAGCAGAAGGTCAACTCTGCAGTGAAGGCAGCTCTTGAAGATGTTTCTGAGGGGATATTGGTTGATTATAAAGTCTCTAATGAATTTATGAGCTTCGGCTTCAAGTACCTCGAAAGAGGTATTAAAGCTACTATCAAATGGGCGGCTACAAAGGAGAAGGAGGCAGGAAGTTTGATGGGTCTGAGAAGAAGGTGAGGCCTCTGATCAATAGGTCTGGGTTTTGCCAACCCTCAGCTTGCCCGATCCCTTCAAGAGGTTGAAGAGGAGGTCGCTGCGCCTGCAGAGACTGCCACACTGGATGGTACGGAGATATAGGGAGCTGACCACAAAGAAGATGGGTTCGAGGTGATGAACGTCATCCAAGAGAATCAGGCCGTGGATACCATCACTCTCCCTTCGTAATCCTTAGGCTCAATTATGAAGCTTTCTGTACATTTTTGTAACCCCTGATCGAATGTAACCTCTGAAAGAACATTGTCAACTTTATATTTTTGAATTTTTACAACTGGATGGCAACCTGTGAGGAGGATTTTTACTTCATTTGTTTTGTTTGTTGAATGCTTCTTTGCCATGCGATATTTTAGCTCTGAAGTCTTGTTGCAATGATGTTTGTTTAAACTGAATTAATAGTCTTACCTCAGACCTTGTCACCAAACAGTGATGTTATAAGGTTTAAGGCCATCAACTAAGAGGTCATTCTCATAATTAATTTCACCAAATTAATGATGTTAAGGATCTGAGGTTATCCAATTATGGTGTCTGACCTCAGACCTTGTCACCAACTAATTATGTTATATGGGTCTGAGGTCATCAACTAAGATGGTATCCTCATAATTAATTTCACCAAATTAATGATGTTAAGGGTCTGAGGTCATCCAAGTATGGTGTCTGACCTCAGACCTTGTCACCACTTAATGATGTTATAAGGGTCTGCGGTCATCCAATTATGGTGTCTGACCTCAGACCTTGTCACCACTTAATGATGTTATAAGGGTCTGAGGTCATCACCTAAGATGTTATCCTCATAATTAATTTAACCAAATTAATGATGTTAAGGGTCTGAGGTCATCCGATTATGGTGTCTGACCTCAGACCTTGTCACCACTTAATGATGTTATAAGGGTCTGAGGTCATCATATTATGGTGTCTGACCTCAGTCCTTGTAACCACTTAATGATGTTATAAGGGTCTGACGTCATCACCTAAGATGTTATCCTCATAATTATTTTCACAAAATTAATGATGTTAAGGGTCTGAGGTCATCCAATTATGGTGTCTGACCTCAGACCTTGTCACCACTTAATGATGTTATAAGGGTCTGAGGTAATCCAATTATGGTGTCTGACCTCAGACCTTGTCACCAACTAATGATGTTATAAGGGTCCGAGGTCATCAACTAAGATGTTATCCTCATAATTAATTTTACTAAATTAATGATGTTAAGGGTCTCAGGTCATCCAATTATGGTGTCTTACCTCAGACCTTGTCACCACTTAATGATCTTATAAGGGTCTGAGGTCATCCAATTATGGTGTCTGACCTCAAACCTTGTCACCACTTAATTATGTTATAAGGGTCTGAGGTCATCCAATTATGGTGTTTGACCTCAGACCTTGTCACCACTTAATGATGTTATAAGGGTCTTTGGTCATCACCTAAGATGTTATACTCATAATTTCTTCCATTAAAGCACAATGAAGCAAGAATTGACATGGAAACTGATTTCTTATTAATAACCTCTTCATAAGATGGTACATTTATATAACTTTTTGCAACATCATATATAAAACTTCTTTAGGTGATCGACATTCCAGGGGTTAGCGAAAGGTTCCCCTTCTAAGTTTTCTAGCCTGTAGGTCCCAGGCACGACCTCTTTTGTCACTTTATAGGGACCATGCCAGTTTGGGTGGAGTTTTTTGTTTTCTGTAAGTTCTTCTTCAGTACTAAGTCTCCCACGGCAATGGGTCTTGACTTTACCCTATGATTGTAGAATTTTGCTGCTCTCTGCTGGTAAGCTGCTTGTCTAATTTATGCGTCTTCCCTTTTCTCTTTAATCAGGTCTAGGTCTAGTCTCTTTCTTCCCCATTTTTATCAGGGTCATATGTCTGAAACCTATGAGTAGGAAGTCCCACTTCTGTTGGTATGACGACCTTTGAGCCATGTGCCAGCATGAACGGAGTTTCTCCTGTTGGTGTCCTTGTCGTGGTTATGTAGGTCCATAACACAACGTAAACCTCTTCAGTACATCTCCCCTTCACTCCTTCTAACCTCTTATTGATTCCATCGAGGATTATTCTATTCGTGACTTTGGTCTGACCATTTTCCTGAGGTCGGCCAGGAGATGAGAAGAACTACATTATCCCAACTCTTTCGCAATACTTTTCTAAATAGGAGTTCTTAAACTGGTTTCCATTATCTGAGATGAGAGTGTTTGGGAGGCCATGTTTGCATATGATGTTCCTCCAAATAAATTGGAAGGTCTTGTGTTTTGTGATCGATATCATCGGCTCTGGCTCCACCCATTTTAAGAAGTAGTCAATGGCAACTATCAGAAATCGGTAATTATTAGCAGCTCTTGGTAGGGGTCCTACTAAGTCAATTCCCCATACTACAAATGGCCATGGGGAAGTGATCGACGTCATAGGTTGATGAGGTTGGTGAGGAATGGTGGATAATCTCTGACATTTATCACACCTCTTCACGTAAGCTGGAGCATCTTGGCCAAGGTTGGCCACCAGTATCCATGTGTAATAATCCTCTTGGCCAAGGGTCTTCCCCCTATATGACTGGATCAAGAACCCTCATGAACTTCCTGTAAGACGCGGGGAACTTCGGTGGGATGCACACATCTGAGGAGAGGTAACATAAATCCCTTCTTATATAGGACGTCTCCTACTATGGAGAACTTGGCTACCCGATATCTCAACTTCCACCTCTCTAGCTTGGACTCTGGTAGATCTCCCTCTTTGATATATATGACGAGGGGGTCCATCCACGTGTCTCCTCGGTTCAGATTGAGATAAGGGTTGCTTACCTGTTCTTCTTCAATGGTAGCTTTTGCTAAGACCTCGACCGGAACTGTCCTTCTGACGTCTGTCTTCATCGTCGAGGCCAACCTTGCCAATGCATCTGTGTGGCTTTTATTTTGTCGAGGTACTCTCTTAAGTTTAGTCTCTTCGAAATATTCTAACATCATTCTCACCCTCTTAAGGTACTTAGCCACCCTTTCATCTTTGGCTTCATAGAGTCTCAATACTTGATTGACAACTAACCTTGAGTCGCTATGAAGTAGGAGTCGTCTTACCCATAGAGTCTTTGCCAATAAAAGACCTGCTATCATGGCTTCATATTCTTACTCATTGTTACATGCCTTAAAGTTGAACCTCAAAGCGTATTCAATGTTGTCACCATCTGGAGCTGAAAGTATCAGCCCTACACCGCTTCCATTATCACAGGAAGAACCATCAATGAAGATATTCCAAATGTCTATATCCGATGAGAAGGCCCCCTCTGACATGATTTCTTGCTTGAAGAGGTGCCGATCCTCCTCGTTCTCACCGACTTCGCTCCTGATCTTCTTGAAAACGGCCTCTTCTTGGTTTCGGAAGACGTTTGGTGCGACCTATCCCTCTTCTCATAAGACATTTGGTGTAACCTATTCCTATTCTCGGAAGAAATTATTATTTGACCCTTCAGCACTCACCAGGTCATTCTCTGCCTTGGCCTCTTCCCATGTGAACTCAGTAACAAAGTCTGCGAGGGCCTATCCTTTGATGGCTGCCCTAGGTTGATAAGTAAGGTCATACTCTCCCAACTCAATGGCCCATGTCATCAATCTTCCAGACTTCTCAGGTTTATGGAGGACCTGTCTTAGTGGGGAATCAGTGAGGACGACTATGGAATGGTCTTGGAAGTAGGGATTCATCTTCCTTGAATCATGTATCAGGGCGTAGGCTAACTTTTCCATACGAGGGTAATTCTGTTCAGACCCTTGAAGGGCTTTACTGTTGAAATACACAGTCCTTTGGATTCCAACGTCTTCCTGTTCTATGGCTGCACTGATAGCCGATTCAGAGACTGCTAGATACACATACAATTTCTCTCCTACTATGGGACAAGATAATAGCAAGGGAGACCCAAGGTAAGACTTGAGTTGGTTAAAATTTCTTCGCACTCTTTGTTCCACTAGAAGGCCTTTCTAAGCACTTTAAAGAATGGATGACATTTATCTGTTGCTCTGGAAACAAACTTGTTGAGAGCGGCCACTCTCCCCGTGAGTCTTTGGACGTCCTTGATACTCCTCGGCATCTTCATATCAAGCAAAGCCTTGATTTTCTCAGGGTTGGCTTCGATTCCTCTTTGATTGACGATAAATCCTAGAAACTTCCCAGCTCCTACCCCAAAGACACACTTCGCTGGGTTGAGTTTCATCCTGTACAAGTCCATAGTATCGAAGGTCTTTTCAAGGTCTTCCATATGAGCGAAGGCCTTTAAGCTCTTCGTCAGCATATCATCTACATACACCTCCATAGTCTTGCCTATTTGGTCTTCGAACATCTTATTCACAAGATGTTGGTATGCCGCCCCTGCCTTTTTTAGACTGAAGAGCATCACTTTGTAACAGGACGTCCCTTTGTCGGTAATGAAGGCTATCTTCTCTGAGTCCTCTGCATCCATGAAGATCTGATTATATCCTGAATATGCGTCCATGAAGCTCATGAGCTCGTGCCCTGCAGTAGCATCTACCATCTGATCTATTCGAGGTAAGGGATAGTTGTCTTTTGGGCAAGACCTATTCAGGTTAGTGAAATCAACGCACATTCTCCACTTCCCATTGGCTTTGGGCACCATGACTGCATTCGACAACCACTCCGGATATATGACTTCTCTTATAAACTCAGCCTCTTTCAATTTTTTAACCTCTTCCCGGATGACGTCATACTTCTCCCTGGAGTAAACTCTTTGTCTTTGTTTGATAGGTCGGGCATCTTTGGTCACGTTAAGCTTGTGACACATAACCTCAGGGTTGATGTCGGGCATGTCTGCGTGACTCCAAGTGAAGAAACTCTTCCTCTTCCTTAAGAAGTTTATCACCTCTTCCTTAATTTGTTCTTTTAAGGCTTTGCCGAACTGCATGGTTTTTTCCGGTTCTTCCTCATTGAGGACGATGGATTCTACCTCTTTCGCGGCCTCCCCCTTCTTCAACTTTGTTTCATCTCTTGGGTCAAGCGTACGAATGTTATAAGTGGTGGTTTCCCTCTTATGGGCCTCTCTCTCTTCGGCCGAGTTGAAGTAACATTCTCGTGCTACGTTCTGGTCACCTTGCACTTCCCCTACCCCATAGGGGGTCGGGAATTTTATAATCTGGTGGACTATCGACGGCACATCTTCAAACTCCTTAAGGGCCACTCTTCCTATGATGAGGTTATAGTCTGAGAAGACATTTTCATCCATCACAAAAAAATTTATTTTTCGGGTCAACCTCTTAGGCCACTCGTCACCCATCCGTACGTCTATCTCATACATGCCCAATGGGTGGACCTTTTCACCGCTGAAGCCCATTAAAGGATGATGATAGAGTACCCGTCTAGATCTGCTAAGACCTAGGCTCTTGAAGCAAGGCCAAAACATCACGCCTGTTGAACTCCCCCCATCCACGAGGATCATCTGCACCTCGCATCCATGCACCCTAGTTGTTATTACTAAAGGGTCATCATGTGGGGTTAAGATACCTTTGAAGTCGAGTCGATAGAACCCAACTATAAGGGTTTCCATGTCCACCTTCTTTCTCTTCTGCGCTGTATCGGAAGATGTTAGATTTACAACTTCAAGTTTGGCCACTGACTTGGACTCTGCCACATGAGCTCTCTTATCAGCCACTTCAGATCCACCTCCCGCAAGTCCTCCGCATATGGTGTCAACACCAAAAGAGATCATGCCAACCCTCTTCACCGGGGTGTTGTCATCTTTCGGCGGAAGGTCAGATCGTCTTCATTATCACCTTCCGAATCATTGTTTCTTCTAGCTGGGGCATCGTCATGGCATCTGTCGTTTCTACGCTTCTTAGGGTCATTTCTTCCTCCTTTAGGAGCCTTGCCATCAACATACTTCCTCAACTTTTAGGATTTTAACATCTTTTCAATCTCATCCTTCAAGGCGAAGCATCTGTTTGTAACATGGCCATGGTCCTGGTGGAACTCACACCACAAGTTTTTGTCCCTCTTGTGCGAAAGGGCCTTCAATTTCTCTGGCCATCTTAGAGTTCTGTCATTCTTGATCTCGTTGAGGATATGCTCACAGCTAACAGTTAGAGGAGTATAGTGAGCGAACTTGTCATCGATCGACCTAGTCTTTACGTCTTTCTTTCTTTGGGAATTTCCTCTACTACCACGATTCTCTTCCTCATACTTGGCAGTCATTGCCTCTTCGGCATTCATGACCTTTCCTACATTGGCCAATAGCTCTGCCATAGACCTAGGAGGGTCTTTCGCGAGTTTCCACAATAACTTCCCTTTTGGAAGACCTCCTATGAGGGAGGTCATGGCTATATTCTCTTCGTAATCTTCAACCTCAAGTTTTTCTTTGTTGAACCTGGTGATGTAGTCTCTTAGGCTCTTGTCTTTGCCTTTATTGATGTATAGTAGATGAGTGGTCTTCTTTTGAGGTCTTACCCCAAAGGAAAAGTTTTGATTGAATCGTTCGGCCAAGCCACTGAAGTTCTCAATTGAATTCTTCGGAAGAGAAGCGAACCAACTGTGTGCTGCTCCTGTCAAAGTCCCAAAAAATGCCCTACACTTCATCTCATCAGGTATCGAGTAGATGTCCACCGCTGACTGATACATCTCAATGTGATGTACAGGGTTGGTGCGACCATCATACTTGGGAGACACCACGGGTGGCTTAAACTTAATAGGGGTTGGGAAGCTCACTATCCTAGCCACAAAGGGGGAGCCCTCCGAGAAACATCTTTATAATGGGTCTCGGCTCTTAATGAGGTCTCCTATCTTCTCCTCAAGACGTTAGATAGATTCATTCCATGGTCTCCTACCATCGGCTTGGCCGAAGTTGTCCCCAACCACCTCCAACGGATGGACTGAGGGTTCCCCAGCCGAAGCACCGCATCTGCTATTGACCTCTTCCTGATCTCTGTCCTTTCCTGCATGGGGTCGGCCTTGGTGAGGCCGACCTTGTCCATCTCCTCTTTGCGATTCGGTTGCACTTTTCGACCTTGATAACCTCTGTCTTAGGTCATTAACTGGGCCCAACATTTCAAAGGCTGACCGTCTGCTCAATCGATAAAAAGCAGATCCTCTTTGTTGGGCCTCTTCGCCTCTTTGGGTGCCACAGCCTCTACCCTGCTGAAGAGGATGTACGATATTATTAGAAACGTCATACGACTCCCAATATTCTTTTGGGACCTCTTCCGCCTCTAGATCATCATACCTGTCCTCCAGGCAAGGGTTTCCTTGCCTCCCCAGGCGTAAGCACCTAGGGTCATCAACGTCCCTCCTCCGCTAGGGCGTAGGTTGGTCCTTTATTGGTGCCTAGGGTGGTCCCCTGGTGTCAGGATGAGGCTGGACAGCCACCGGCGTGAGCATTTTCGGTGGGACTCCAGGTGGCCTCATCATAGTATGGCTGAGATGTGCAAACTTCTCATGCATATCTTATTACGTTGTAGCCAAAGACCTCAAGGCTGTATCTAGCTCCGCCATTTTTAACTGAGGCAGTGCCTGATTGGAACTAGGTCCTCCCGCGCCAGACGGCGAAAGAGGCGGTGGTACGTCTGGTGCCATATGTTAACATAAAAGAGCTTGATTAGTAAATGAGCTTAATACCTTACAAGGCCTCTTTCATTTGTGAAACGGCTCTACGCACGGGGTGAGGCCTGGTACACCACCAGAGTCTCTAGTGAGGTTAAGCGGAAGAAGAGGAAGAGACAACTTCTCCTTCCCACAGACGGCGCCAAAATGATAATGCTGGAAACAACACCACCCTTCAAGGGGTTGATGAGCTCAATTCAATGTTAATAATGGCAGCATAAGAGTACATAAACATATTATAGAAGGAGGTGAGCAGAAGAGGATTAACACCAGAATATAAGTGGTTCAGCCAATCTGGCCTGCATCCACTGTGCAAGTGGATGATGTGTATCACTGTATGAGGGCTCTAATGGCCATAGATACAATCTCTCAAGATTTCTCTCTCTACTGTGTATTTGAACAGAGTTTCAGCTAGGGTTGCTAATTTTAGATCCTTTCCTAAGAAGGAGAAGACAAGTATTTATAGTGCCTGGGGTGTGTAGTGTACCCGCTATGCATGTAAAGAGCATGTGTGTGTTGATCTAGACAATATGTTGAAGACATCTGTCCATGTCACATGTAGAGAATGATGATGAAATATTCCCCCATGTGGGGGGAATGATTTATTATAACTGAATTGTGTCCACGTGTCCTTATCCACACATATGTCAATTAGGTACTCAGCCCTCGTGCTTGGTCATAACATCGGCCTGGAAGAGTTCGAGGTTGATAAGGCCTAGCTGCCTATCCATTCCGAGATGAGCCATCCTAGACTCGACTTAGGCAAAGCCGAGGGAAGCTATTAAGGTTGACCAGGGCCGAGGTTAAGCTGGAATATGCCTAGAACATCGGCTGATTCACTACTGGGGTTGACCTTGGTAGAAGTATGGCTCCTTGTAACCTCGGCCTACAACCGGCGGAGGTTGTCATTCCTGGGTGACCTGATGAACTGCTGACTTTCTGATTCATGCAGTCTCCCCTTGAAGAGGTTGGTAGTGGTGTCGTCCAGGGCCGACCCTTCCATGATCGAGGCTACTGGTCACTGATCCAAGTCTTCTCCAACGTCGGTTGTGTCCTCGACCGAGGTTGACGTCTCCGAGCCGAGGTGACACTTGGGGCATATCACCAAGTATATTCCATTGTTTACTCCCAACCCGTGTGTCCCAAATTATGTTTACTTATAGTGTGTATACTCATAACTTTCTCCTATCGAGCTCGGTACTATACACACTATTGTAGGCACATAAAACTACATTTTATCCACACGGAAACACACACTTCTAGTGTATAGTCCTAGGTATCGAAAACTCCTTATGAAAATTATATCAGTTATTGAAGTTTGCATAATGAGAATACTTCTAGTGAAATATATATAGTCTCGGGTACTGAAAATTCATCATGAAATTAGTTAGAGTGTACAAGTGTACTCACAGTTAAAAAGATAAAAGTATTCATAGTCAAAATGATGGAAGTATTAACAATCAAAATAGCCACATACAGTCACATAGTTTTAGTGGGCATATTCAAAATGCCACATTTGTATCCACATAGAATAACAGTATGGCTTGAATGCAAATTATTCATCAATGGCCAGTTCTATAATTATTAAAGAAAAATAAACATTTAAATCATTAAACAATTGATCAGTTGAGGATATTTGACCTTTTCCAAATGGGTATTGAAATCATTCAACAATAGAAAAATGAATAAATTGCATTAATATAATTGTGCAAAATATAGTTATCTTAAAGTAAAGCTACAAAAGAAGTGTATACATTGAAATCACAATTTATTATTCTTTCCCCCTGTCCTTAAAGAACTAGCCATTGTGTGGAGCCAACACATTGTTAAGTTGTCATTATAGTGTGAATCAAACACTACCACTCAATTGATTGTCCCTACTTTGATCGGTGACTTGAGCTTTCTTAAGGGGTCTTCACATTGCTGTTGAAGCCAATCGATGGTCCCACCTTGGTGTGACACCCCGCCTAATAAAATACCGGGTGATCAGTCCTATACCAAATTAAAACAGGAATCCCAATTGGCTCATTCTTAGCATCACTATCGAAAACTTTTTAAAACTTACTAACCACCTAGTATTCCAAAAGCTGGTGCCAAATTTTAACTTTTTAATTAACAAAACAGTACATGCGGAAATAAATAAACCATTCACAGAACTGAATGAAAATCAACTGAATCATTAATTAAACAATTTTCCGAATAAACCATCGGCCACCAAAGTGAAATCCAAAACAAATATTCAACACCTGAATAAATACATCTGAAAACTGTACTGAGAAGTCTGGACGACAAGCCCACAATAAAACTAAAAGTGATACAAGATTCCTACTCGAGGAATGAATGACTGATGTGTCAAATCCAAACTCCTGCTAGCATCCACATATGCCGCAGCTCCGTGTCCCTGGAATAGAATATCAATCCTGGCGTCCCTATGGATGGAAACCTAAAAGGTTCTGAAAATACATTTAAGGCAAGGGTTAGAACCCAAAACATTTTGAAAATATTTAGCAAGTGAATTAACTGCTGTAATTTTAAATGCATGAATGCGCTTAATATTTAAGTTAGTGTCGCACTCCCTTATGAACATTCTCGCCCATCCGCTATTGTGAACACCTAACGGTTACCTTGACCCCCACCTAGTTGTACTACCCCATCCACCTAGTCTTGGTATAACCTCCCCTTGCCATACTAATCTAACTTGAGTATAATTATTCATGAATTATAAGTTGTCTCACCAATTAACTTAATTAATTCCTTCTTAACTAATAGCATATAACTGTGTCACAAGTTATATAAAGTAAATACACCACACACTGTATTATTACCTGCATATAACATTTAATACCATTATATATGTACCTTTACAGAAACATCCATGCATATAACATACGTATATCCATCCCTCCGAGTATACCCTCGTCGTATAATTCCCTCTAAAGTGCTATCTCACTAGGTGTGCTCACATAACCTAGTCACCAAGTTGGAATCGCTCACCAACCTGTCCCAAAACATAAACGAAGTGGAGGCGGTCATATTCCTTCCCTGAAAGTGATATAATCCCCTCACCCATATACCGGATGCTATGACCTAGGGATATACTCGCCCTACTCCTCAAGCTAGGGGATTCACCCACATCGCACAACTTCCCTTGATAGCACTAGAGTATATAAACTAAATAAATATCTATTCACCGATGTTTAATATCACACACAATTTATACACGTATATATATACTATCACTACATTATTTATATATATAATATAAACCCTGGCTTTACCTGTACTCAAAATCCCGTACACTAGCCTGTAATTTCTTGAGTCTGTGGGCGGACTCAACTTAATTACTTTTATCACTTAATAATTTATCACCTTTCCGAGTCTATGGTCCAACTCTAATATATTTAATTCATAGTTCAATTAATATAATACTTTCCCCGAGTCTATGGTCTGACTCTAATTAAATTAATTAACACACCCATTAATCGAATACCTCCCCAAATCTATCGTCCGACTCTAATTAAATTAATTAACACACATATTAATTTAATACCTCCCCGTGTCTATCGTCCGACTCTAATTAAATTAATTAACGCACATTTATTAATTTAATACCGATCCGAGTCTGTGGTCTGACTCCCAGTTAATTAATTTACACATTTATTAATTTACACCAATCCGAGTTTGTAGTCCGACTCTCATTTAATTAATTTATACATTAATTATTAAGTACCCTTCCCGAATCTACAATCCGACTCTAAATTAATTAATTAAAACATCAATTAATTTAATACTTTTCCGAGTCTACTTTCCGAGTCTACTTTCATTAATTAACACATCCATTAATTGATTAACTCGGTGTCACCCAACCATGCTCCCCGGACTTGCTCACTTGGCCCATACCTTAATATTTCCCGAGTCTATGTTCCGACTCCAAAATAATTTGCTCTTTCAATAATTAATTTAGTACTTTGGTGTCACTTAACCAACATACCCGGACTTGCTCACTTGGTCCATTTTACATCTCGTAATTTCATAACCACATATTCGCCCACAATGTGTCACACATTCATCTCCATAAATTTACCAATTATATTTACCTATAATTTTCAACATACCCAGACTCGCCCACTTGATCCGTATCTGACTATTTTGCAATAAAATTTCTCAAATCCATCCATAAAGTGCCCCGCATAAATTCATCCTAGTCCCAATTACATTCTCCCATAATTGCTACGAATATTTGTTTCATAATTATTTATCCCTTATTAATGTATGAAACTTAAAATTCAAATAGATTTCCCTTTATATAACAAACTGGCCGAACTGCCCAGATTTTCGCATCATCGATCGATCGAACCCCCAGAGTCGATCGATCGATCATTCTAGTGTTCGTCCTCCCTAGCCCACTGTCAACCATGGAAGAAACCTAAAGTTTTGATTCTCAATCTAAACCCTTACCCAAATATAAATAACATATCCTCCATATAAGAAAATGGTCTAAACATCCCACAGACCTTAATTCATCATCAATATCCATTTATTCCAACGTTTTCCCGACATGGGTATTATCCGGGTTTCAATTCTCCAATACGAATTTCATTCATATTAACAGCAATTAACCATTTATTCTTAATGGTTTTAACATACGATTCATTCCTCAACATTCTAGGATCATAAACACTATCAATCTCACCCTAAATCCCATTAAGGTATATCAATTTCCAAAAACCCAATTTAAAATTTGGTTACACACCCATAACAAAATTTTGATTTACACATCAATCTGATATGAATTGATTATCATCAATTTAGAAATCACAACAGTTAACCACTTGCCTAAAATCGTTCGTAGTGTCTGATACGCTGGTGTAGTCCCTTAATTTGGCTCAAAAATCTCCAAATTGGCTCTTGATTCTCTTTCCCCCGATTTTCCTCTCAAACCCAAGGTTTATAGGTGTGTTGACTGTCATTCTATCATCTCTCAATTAGGTTAAAAACATCAAATCCCGTTTTTGGCCATGTCGGACTAATTAGAAAGGCCCAGCTCACCCCCGTGTGGGCCCGGCTATGCCCAAAAATACCTCGAGCCCCAATTACCACCCCCGGGTACTCTTTTCTGACTATCTCGACCCATACGGACTCAATCGTGCCCTCATAATGGCCATCCGAAATTTTTTTTTTTGACATTGTCCAGTTTTGACCTCAAAATGCGACACACGAGATTTCGAACAATTAAACTTAAAAGTCGCCAATTATAAATAATTCGGCTCACTCAAATAAATTCTCCAACTCATGAATTTAAGTTTCTCCAATTTAAATGTTTTTATACTCCCAAAATAATTAAATATTTAATCCTCAAAATTATGGGATGTTACATACTCCCCCCTTATAAAGGATTTTCGTCCTCGAAATTAGGATGAGTAGAATGTTCCAAGCTTAGCATATTACTCTCTAGTCATGTGTCTCTAAGCCTGTTATGTCTATCCCATTCGCTTCTAATCATAAGTTACACAAGTATGCATTTAAATGAACTAGGGCGCCTATACACCCTATACCTATGCTTAACCGCACAGAATTTGCCTTAATTAACCCGGGTGCCCATACACCCTATCCCCGTGCTTTACTACACGAAAGCTACCCGACTATGCTAGTTGTAACCCGTAATATAACTTCGAACCTACAGTCATATCACACACACACACACACACATACACACACACACATATATCTACTGCCCGGGTACCCAACCCATGTACTAACGTCCAAACATCTCCCCACAAAATACTTGTCCCTCAACACAAAAGTATGTACGCTTACTCTCATGTTACCAAAGATGAGATAAAGTACCGCGCCCTTACCATCACTAGTCCTTGCGCAAAATAAACCCCGAGCTATCTCTCTTTGCTCAAACATAAATCTGACCACCCTGATTCACTTCAGTAAACACCCCTACTTATCGGGATAAAATGTCAGAACACAAGGCCTCATAACGTACCTATCGCACCATGCAATACAACATATATATTGGCTATACGCCCTTTCAGGTGATACCTAGTGCCAAACATATCCTGGTGTCGTGAACACCAAAACTTAACACCACTATCCACAATAGTTAAATTCCATCGCTATCCAGCCGATATTTAGAAAATATCATCAACCCTACTTCCATAATTATCGAAAGTAGTAACCCCTCGCATAATACTAAACCTTCACTCAGTGTATACCTCCACTCTCCCGTGAAGTACACCAAAGAACTCCACTAGCCCACAGAAAGTTTATCCACATACTATGGATGGTACAACCAACGCACCAACTAAATTCGACTCTCCGGAGAACTCTAGTGAAAGATAAGTCTTATATTGTGACATCCTCTTTGTCACTCAAAAATATACCCCATGCCCATAGGCTAAAAATAATTACTTCCATACTCCAGCTGTAACGACTGATCATCGAGTTCGGGAGCATCTTCTCCCCTCCCGAATGCACTCATGACTTGCTATAGTGGCTGTAAATCGAGGACCTCGTCCTGTAATTGACCCCTGTCTCGCTTAAGACAATCTATATTCATGTGTCTCGCTTCCCCACAAACTAAACACCTTCTAATACATTCACCCTGCCACTGGTACCTTCTATGCCGAACTTGTTGGAATTCCATGCCATCCTGCCGATAGACACCAGTTCTAAATCATTTGGCATGATTTCCCTGCCAAAAATCCTACCCCTTATCTCCCCCTGTCTACTGCTGGGATACCCTACTAGTACTATTCCCTCCTGCTTTATTCGACTGGCTAGTTTCCAGTCCCCTCTCGCTTCCTTTCACGTGGAAGCAATATTCCTGATAGTGCAGGAGTGTTGCGTTAACGACATCAATATAAACTACTAATGCGGAATTACTAATTAAATGTTGTCTGATTCTCCAAACTAACCCATCCACAAACCTTGCCTTCTTTCTTTCTTCATCGCTTACCTAATCCGGTACAAAATTTTTCCAACCGTGTAAATTCTTCCTCGTAATCGGCCACTGAACGACCCCATTGTGTTACCTCTCTAAATTTTCCCCTCATTTCGATCTCAATCGCTGGAGGAAAATACTTGCGGTCGAACTACACCAAAAACTATGTAATAGCTAGTGTATCGCTTTCCTCAACTGTGGTGATCGACTACCACCACTGTAGCGCTGTTCCCATTAAATTAAAAGTGGCTAGCATTTTCTTCCTCACCTCATCGCAATCTCCCATGCATAGGTGATGCCGGATATTTCTCTTCCTTTGACACACTAGCACTACATCTGAACTCCCTCAAAATTATGGTGGATGCCCTTTTTGAAAAAACCTCTCGTACTTGCTGCCACCCCGACAACCCCGCCTGAGCCTGATCATCTGGCGCCACTAATACTTGTGGCTGATCTCGTGGCAAGTACCTTTCCATTGAGATCATCGTCGCTTCAACTTCCTGCGCCACTAATTCAGTTACCTGCGCTGCCAAAATCATCCTTGGCAGTTGCAGCGGTAACTCTGGCTCCTGATGATCCTCCCTAGTCTCAACTCCCCCTGCTGCCCTAGATGCTCCCTCTCTCCTGAGCGGCATCTAGAATGAGAATCGAATCGAATGAGTTCACCCTCAAATATAAATTTGGCAGAAGAACGTAAATGCACATACGTATAAGAATATAACAATCCTATAATATGGCTCTATATCAAAGAATGCTAAGCTAAAATGTGAAAATCTGCACAGATCCTAAGGACACTAGAACCTCATGCTCTGATACCATCTGTGACACCTTGCCTAAGAAAATACCGGGTGATCAGTCCTATATCAAATTAAAATAGGAATCCCAGTTGGTTCATTCTTAGCATCACTGTCGAAAACATTTTAAAACTTACTAACCACCTAGTATTCCAAAAGCTGGTGCCATATTTTAACTTTTTATTAAACAAAATAGTACATGCGGAAATAAATAAACCATTCACACAACTGAATGAAAATCAACTGAATCATTAATTAAACAATTTGCCGAATAAACCATCGGCCACATAGTGAAATCCAAAACAAATATTCAACACCTGAATAAATACATCTGAAAACTGTACTGAGAAGTCTGGGAGACAAGCCCTAAATAAAACTGAAACGGATACAAGATTCCTACTCTAGTAATGAATCAACGATGCATCTAATCCAAACTCCTGCTAGCATCCACATATGCCGCAGCTCCGTGTCCCTGGAATAGAATATCAATCCTGGCGTCCCTGTGGCTGGACACCTAAAAGGTTTTGAAAATAGTTTTAAAGTAAGGGTTAGAATCCAAAACATTTTGAAAATATTTAGGAAGTGAATTAACTATAGTAATTTAAAATGTATGAATGCGCTTCATATTTAAGGTAGTGTCGCACTCCCTTATGAACATTCTCACCCGTCCACTATTGTGCACACCTAACGGTTACTTTGACCCCACCTAGTGTACTACCCGATCCAACTAGTCCTGGCATAAGCTCCCCTTGCCATACTAGTCTAACCCGAGTATAATTATTCATGAATTATAAGTTGTCTCACCAATTAACTTAATTAATTCCTTCTTAACTAATAGCATATAACTGTGTCACAAGTTATATAAAGGAAATACATCACACACTGTATTATTACCTTCATATAACATTTAATACCATTATATACGTACCTTTACTAAAACATCCACGCATATAACATACGTATATCCATCCCTCTGAGTATACCCTCATTGTATGATTCCCTCTAATGTGCTATCTCACTAGGTGTGCTCACATAACCTAGTTACCAAGTTAGAATCACTCACCAACTTGTCCCAAAACATAAACGATGTGGAGGTGGTCATATTCCTTCTCTGAAAGTGAGATAATCCCCTCACCCATATACCGAATGCTATGACCTGGGGATATACTCGCCCTACTCCTCAAGCTAGGGGATTCACCCACATCGCACAACCTCCCTTGATAGCCCTAGAGTATATAAATTAAATAAATATCTAGTCACTGACGGTTAATGTCACGCACAATTTATACACGTATATAAATACTATCACTAGACCGTATATATATAATATAAACCCCGGCTTTACCGTGTACTCAAAATCCCGTACACTAGCCTGTAATTTCCTGAGTTTGTGGCCCGACTCAACTTAATTACTTTTCTCACTTAATAATTTATCATCTTCCCGAGTCTATGGTCCAACTCTAATATATTTAATTCGTACTTCAATAAATATAATACTTTCCCCGAGTCTAAGGTCCGACTCAAATTAAATTAATTTACACACCCATTAATTTAATACCTCCCCGAGTCTATCGTCCGACTCTAATTAAATTAATTAACACACTTTTTAATTTAATACCTCCCCGTGTCTATCATCCGACTCTAATTAAAGTAATTAACGCACATTTATTAATTTAATACTGATCCGAGTCTGTGGTCTGACTCCCGGTTAATTAATTTACACATTAATTAATTTACACTAATCCGTGTCTGTAGTCCGACTCTCATTTAATTAATTTATACATTAATTAATAAATACCCTTCCCGAATCTACAATCCGACTCTAAATTAATTATTTACAACATCAATTAATTTAGGACTTTTCTGAGTCTACATTCCGACTCTACTTTCATTAATTAACACATCCATTAATTTAATAACTTGGTGTCACCCAACCATGCTCCCCGAACTCTCTCACTTGGCCTATACCTTAATATTTCTCTAGTCTATGTTCCGACTCCAAATTAATTTACTCTTTCAATAATTAATTTAATACTTTGGTGTCACTTAACCAACATACCCGGACTCGCTCACTTGGTCCATTTTACATCTCGTAATTTCATACCCACATATTCGCCAACAATGTGTCACACATTCATCTCCATAAATTTCACAATTATATTTATCTATAATTATCAACATACCCGGACTCGCCCACTTGATCTGTATCTCACTATTTTAGAATAAAATTTCTCAAATCCATCCATACAGTGCCCCGCATAAATTTATCCTAGTGTCAATTACTTTCTCCCATAATTGCTACGAATATTTGTTTCATAATTATTTATCACTTATTAATGTATGAACTTAACATTCAAATAAATTTCTCTTTATATAACAAATTGGCCGAACTGCCCAGATTTATGCATCATCGATCGATCGAACCCCCTGGGTCGATCGATCCATCGTTCCAGTGCTCGTCCTCTCCAGCCCACTGTCAGCCATGGACGAAACCTAAAGTTTTGATTCTCAATCTAAACCCTTACCCAAATACAAATAACTTATCCTCCATATAAGAAAAGGGTATAAACATCCCATAAACCTTAATTCATCATCAATATCCATTTATTCCAACGTTTTCCCGATTTGGGTAATATCCGGGTTTGAATTCACCAATATGAATTTCATTCATATTAACAGCAATTAACCATTTATTCTTACTGGTTTTAACATATGATTCATTCCTCAACATTAAAGGATCATAAACACTATCAATCTTACCCTAAATCCCATTAAGGTATATCAATTTCCAAAAACCCAATTTAAATTTTGGTTACACACCCAAAACGAAATTTTGATTTACATATCACTATGATATGAATTGATTATCATCAATTTAGAGATCACAACAGTTAACCACTTGCCTAAAATCATTCTTAATGTCTGATACGTTGGTGTAGTCCCTTAACTTGGCACCAAAATCTCCAAATTGGCTCCTTATTTTCTTTTTCCCGGCTTTCCTCTCAAACCCTAGGTTTAGAGGTGTGTTGACTGTCGTTCCCTCTTCTCTCAATTAGGTTAAAAATACTAAATCCCGTTTTTGTCCATGTGGTCCTAATTAGAAAGGCCTAACTCACCCCGTGTGGGCCCGGCTATGCCCAAAAATACCCCGAGACCCAATTACCACCCCCGGGTACTATTTTCGGACTATCTCGACCCATCCGAACTCAACTGCGCCCTCACAATTGCCATCCGCAATATTTTTTTGGGACATTATCGAGTTTTGACCTCAAAATGCGACACACGAGATTTCGAACAATTAAACTTAAAAGTCGCCAATTATAAATAATTCAGCTCACTGAAATAAATTCTCCAACTCATGAATCTAAGTTTCTCCAATTTAAATATTTTTATACTCCTAAAATAATTAAATATTTAATCCTCAAAATTACGGGGTGTTACCCTTGGTATCTATGTCCTTGGTACTGTATTCGAGATTTTTTAGAATATCTACATATGTAATCTCCGAGGAGTCACCTTGGTCAACTACGATCCTATTAACATCAAAATTGGAGACCCTTAAGGAAAGGACCAAGGCATGGACCTACTCCTCATCCAAGAACATGATAACTCAATCAAGATTGGAATCCTTGTGTTCCCATTTGCTGAGGACTGGCTTGGAAACCTCCACCTAGAAGGACTCTTAAAGACAAGCTGCAATTATGATCCTTTCACAGAGCTTCTGCTCCCCATGGACTAAGATGGGTCAAGATAAACATGAATGTCGATCACCATTCCTAATGGCGGCAAGCCTAGATTGTTATTAACTCATCCTGGAGACTTCGTCTTTCGGTATGAATATAACGCTTAAGATGAATAGCTTGTACCAGATCTTCCAAGTGGTGCTTCGGCATGTTATAGTTATATGTCTTGTCAATTCTAGTACCTTAGTACACTCACGAAAGGCTAACTGTGTAAGACATCTTGGCCACTAATTAGCCAAGTAAACTCGATATATTTTTACTAAGAAATATTCAAAGTCTTGATTATTTATCCCGATGCATTTTCTCTTCAATTGCACTCAAATTAGTGTATTATTTTCTTTACAGATGAAAAGACAATTTCAATTCATGTGGGGAAATTTTGAAAATTGTTGATTAAAAAAAATTTAGGGAATTTTTGTGCCCGAATTCGAGTGGCACTCACATTTTGAATATAGCGGGACCACACAAAAAACGCTCTCTTATTCAAGTTAAACAACATGGTATATTCACATGTCAAAAACCACTATGTATTGAATGAGAAAATCATCTCTAAAGATACCCACTCAGTGGATAAAATTAAATAAAGAAACTTGATGTAAAACAACTTGGCCCACATAGAGAAAATATGGAAAATTTGAAAAGTTAATATATTCCTACATGGGACATTCCTTGGTTAGGCCAATTTTTGGGTAATTTGAATGCAAATACAGAAATGAAACTCTTTATATATCACAGTAATGTCAACTTCAACACAATAATGTAATTTCTGAATAGATACTAAAAAACTTCAAGGCGTGATGACACTGTCTTAAATATAGTATTTTCCCCACACGAATAACTTCAGTATACAAACGAGAATCCTCAAATCTATACTCAAGATATAATGAAGCAACTTGCACTGCCTGCAACTTGTATATTTGAAGACAGCCTTTGGATGCAGCAATGAAGAACAGTCAATCAAGTTCTTATTCTATTTATGTGCACAAAATAGAATAAGATAATTTATATCTGCTGAAAATTGTGAGAGAGTAATAGCAAGGGTTGAAAATTTCGGAACTGGGTAATATTTATTATTATGTGAAATTTTGAAATAGGATGCCTTTATTTATAGGAAATGAAAGGCTGCATCTCAGGGGTCATGACTGTTAAGTTTTAACACTCTTTACTTAATTCCAAAATAGTATGACTATTAATTACCAATAGTACTAAACCATTTTCGAATAGGTACAGTATATACCGAAACGGTTTTACACGGACCCACAAAAAAGTGACCGCGCCTGAGATCCTGCAAACCGACCCGGACGAATCTCGATAACCCTCTACCACTGCGGACACGCGGCATGCGAAGTGCAAAGTATGCCACTAGCACCTCTACAACCCACTGCCCCGCACGCGCACGGGCGCGCTCGTGCACATGCGTGTGCGTATGGTGCTTCGCACCGATTTAGAGGTCTCTTGAATAGCCTATTAAATGGTATATGAAGTAACTCTTCATCTTCCATTTCAACTTATTAAGTGCACCCTTTCTTAATATTTTCCAATGTGGGACTCAAAGGTTGCCTACTCCTTTTATAGCTTAGTGGGTATCACTCAGCTTTACTCATTTTCCAATGTGGGGCACTCTCCCTTTTATATTGGGTTAGCTTCCCACTTTTCTCCACATACTTCCAATATGGGACAAGATTTTAAGATTTTACTCCCGAAGCTCTTACTCACTTATTTTAAAAATTCTCCAACATTCCTCCACCATTTTCAAAATAAGTTTTGTAAATTTTTGATTGTCTATATGATTATGTATAAGCATTAGTGTCTCACAACTTGAACCAATACCTTGTGAAGGTTCGTCAAGGCTAACCATGAAAGTATATTAGACTTATCTTTGAACTATCAATCCATATTGATCAACCGTATTTGTCTTCACACAAAAATCTTTTAGTCACTGATTATCTATATAAGCCGACACATGTATTAGGCCTTATCTTTTAGTCACTGATTATCCATATAAGCCGACACACTCATATAGGTAGATTATCATAGGTGTCCATGTAACTAAAACACCATAAATCTATTAAGGTTAAACTCATCCTCTTTCAATATTCATTACTTGTTCTAAGCCCTTATCATTGGGATGTTAAATTTTATAGTGCTTACATTCACTTCATATGATGTACTTGAATCATTGAACTTGAAACTTGAATATATTAAGTTTCAAGTTGAGTTTCCATCAAGAGTGACTATTATTAATGGGCTTTAGTCCTATCCCTATTGATGTCTTAGACACCAGTCCTCTTGCAAGACCTTTTGTAAAAGGATCAGCTAAATTTTGACTTGATTTTACACAATCCACTGTGATTACACTATCTACAATCATTTGTCTGACATAACTATGTCTAACCCCAATATGTCTAGATTTTCCACTGTACACTTTATTATAACCTTTGGAAAGTGTAGAGTCACAATGACAATGTATAGATATTTGAGGCATTGGTTTTGGCCAAACTTGAATTTCAATCGATAAATTCCTTAACCATTATTCCTCTTTACTAGTTGCAGCTAATGCTACAAACTCAGCTACCATAGTAGGATCACCTATACAAGTTTGTTTCTTTGATCCCCAAGAAACATCTCCTCCCCCAAGAGTGAAAAAACATCCACTTGTTTAGGAATGATCCTCCCGCTCAGTTATCCAAATGGCACCAGAAAACCCTTCTAATACTGAAGGATATCCACTATAGTATATACCATAGTACATAGTTCCTTTTAATTATTTTAATAATATATTGACAGCATGCCAATGCAATAAACTTGGATTACTAGTACATATACTTAATTTACCAACAACATAAGCAATATCAGGTCGAGTACATGTCGTGGCATACATTAAACGACCTATTACTCGTGCATATTCCAAATGTGAAATATATCTACCATTAATAGGGATCATCTTTAGCTGTGTTTCAAAAGGTGTACTAACAGGTGTGCAATCAAACTGATTAAATTTCTTAAAAATTTTCTCAACATAATCAGATTGAGTGAGAATTATATTTTTATCTTTCCTTATTATTCTCATTCCTAATATGACATCAGCTACACCCATATCTTTCATATCAAATTTAGAAGAGATAAAACTCTTAGTATTATTAATGCTTTCTAAATCTTTACCAAGAATTAACATGCCATCTACATATAAAAAAATGATCACACCTTTACCATTAGAAAATTTACTATAAACACACATATCAGATTCATGAATTTTAAAACCATAAGAAATAATGACTTTATCAAATTTTTCATGCCATTGTTTAGGTGCTTGTTTTAGGCCATATAAGGACTTAATAAGTTTACATTCTTTATTTTCTTGTCCAGGCATAACAAATCCTTCAGGTTGTTCCATGTAAATTTCTTCTTTTAAGTCACCATTTAAAAAGGCAATTTTCACATCCATTTGATGAATCTCAAAATTATATATCGATGCTAATGCAATTAAAATCCTAATAGTGGAGGTTGTAGCAACATGTGCATAGGTATCAAAATAATCGATTCCTTCTTTTTGTGTAAAACCTTTAGCAACCAATCTAGCCTTCAATTTATCAAATGTTCCATCTATTTTCATTTTCTTTTTAAAAATCCATATACACTTGATCGGTTTAGATCCTGGAGGTAAGTCTACTAACTTCTAAGTTTTATTTCCCAAGATTGAATCCATTTCATCATTCATAGCTTCTTTCCAAAATGCTGAATCTACAGACTTAATTGCCTCACTATAAGTTTGTGGGTCTGTTTCAACACTAAGAGTCCAAGAAAATTTATTACAAGGTGTATCTGTAGTTCCTTCAATGAGATAGACTATAAAGTCGGGACCAAAGCTTTTTTCTTTCCTATGTCTCTTATTTTTCTAATCTCTTCTTGTTTCACTGTTGGAGTATCAGAGAATATTAAAGGAGTGTTTAATTCTTTTTCATTATTTATTCTAGGAATAGAAGAAAACCATTGTTCATAAAAAATTGCATCTCTCGATTCAATTATTGTATTTACCTCAACAGAATCATTGGGTTCACTAACCAAAAATCTATAGGCTTTACTATGTTGTTTATATCCTATGAAAATACACTCAACACCTTTGCTTCCTAATTTCTTTCTCTTAGTTTCAGGTATTCTTCCAATAGCTTTATAACCCCAAACTTTAAGATAACCTAAATTAGGTTTTCTATTCTTCCATAATTCGTAAAGAGTTTTCTTATTACCTTTAACAGGTATCCTATTCAGAAAATGACACACGATTAAAAGTGTTTCTCCCCAAAACCCATTACTTAAACCAGAATAAGAAAGCATAGCGTTAACCATTTCAGTTAGTGTCCTATTTTTTCTTTCTGCTACTCCATTTTGTTGTGGTGTATAAGTTGCACTAACTTCATGCATAATTCTCATATCTTCACAAAATTGAGGAAAGTGATATTCACCGCGTCTATTAGATCTAAGACATTTTATTTTATTATCACATTGATTTTCAACTTCATTTTTATATGTCTTAAATATATTAAGCACATCATCCTTAGAGTTTAAAATCTATACGTAATAATATTTTGAAAAGTCATCGATAAATGTAGCAAAATATCTACTACCACCTCTAGTAGGTGTTCCATCCAAATCACAAACATCACTATGTACTGATTGCAACAAAGATATTTTTTTTATATTTTCGGAAAAGGCAATCTTGTTATTTTTGTTTGCATGCATATTTTACACTTTTCATTCATATCATTATCATATTTACGAATTAAATTTAAATTCACCATGAAACGCATTTTCTTTGTATTAACATGTCCTAAACGACTATGCCATAATGAAAAACATTCAACGATATATGCACAAGAATCTTTTTCATTGATATTGAGCATAAACATGCCCTCATACAAATATCCTTTACTAAAAAGGTACCACTCTTAGTTAGAATAAATTTGTTTTACTCAAATACAAACTTAAAGACAAATTTGTTAAGAAGGCTTCCAGAAACTAAATTTTTTCTAACATCAGGAACATGAAAAACATTGGTTAGGCTAAGAATTTTTTCGAAAGTGAATTCGAGATCCAATGTCCCTTTGCCTTTAACCTCAGCAGTAGAAGAATTTCCTATATAAAGAACTTCTCCTTCCACTATTTCATAGGAAGAGAACAAGCTTTTGTACTTACAAACATGCCCTGTGGCACCAGAATCAATCCACCAAGAGTTGTCTTCTCCAAGAAAATTAGCCTCGGAAATCATAGAAACAAATTTTTTCTTTGTGTCTAATATCCCTCCTTTTTCCTTTAGTTTCTTGAACTCACGACAATCCTTCTTGAAGTGACCTGGATTGTTGCAATGAAAAAAATTTCCTTTCTTCTTTTTGTTTGCTTTATAATTATTGGAAAAATTCTTTCGCTTGTTGTTTTTTCCATGATTGCCATATTTTTGCTCCTTTCCTTCCTCCACCACATGGACCTTAGAAACATACTTTTCTTGTTCCTCTTTACCATCCAGAATTCGAGACTCTTTTTCAATTCTTAAATGAGTCTCTAACTCTTCAAGTGAAAGATCCTCCTTTTTGTGTTTTGTGACACCCCGACTAATTAAACACCGGGTAGCTACTCCTTTATAAAATTAATTCAAAATGCCAAGTTGGCTCAGTTAATAGCATCACTGTCGAAAACGTTTTATTATTACTAACCACCTAGTATTTAAAAAGTAAGTGCCAAATTTTATTAAATCTGATTAACATGCAACGAGAGTAATGAATAACTAAATAACACCATTCACCATACTGAAGTAACAAGAATAACCATCACAATATGTAAATAAAACCTGGAGGAAAAACTCCTCAATACAAATCCCACGACTGATATGTAAACTGAAATAAATAACTAAAACTGAATACTGAGCAATACATGCTAGAGTCTGAAAACTGAAATGTAAAAATGCTCTAAATAGGAATGGGCAACATGCCCTACAACTGATAGATAGTGACTCTGGAATCCAAAAGATAGAAGCGTCTATGAGCAAATCCCTGTAGCTTCCACAACCAGCTACAGCACGTCACCTGAATGAGTACCTATGCTTGGTGTCCTTGTGGCTGGGCACCTAAAAAGGTTTTACAAGAAAATATATTTGAAAACAAATGGGTCAGAGCCCGAAAGTGGAAATCATTTTAAAAACCTGCAAGTGCTTTAAAAACATTTAAAACATTAAATGCAAAGTACATGTTAGGACGTGCACTCACATTAAATTCTCACCTCTCGTCTAACTGTGCACTCCTAACGCAAGTACCCATCTATAACTACCCATACTACTAGCTAACTGACAACATAACTAGCTAGACTACCACGGGTTCTACCCATGTAATCGGTTCCATATAACATAACAACTCTCGTAATCAAGTAGAGGTTTACTGTGAACACAGTTACTAAATATGCCAATGACATAACTATCAGTTAACTCATTATATAACTCGAAACAATACCGTAATATTTTTACAACATTAACATGAGGATTTCCATTAATTTAATGTATATTATTCACATCATAAATATACGATACAAGCACCCCGCAATCTAAGCTGTAGTGCACACATACTCTGCTATCCATCCCGGTACATCACGTACATAAGGATCACATATTCCGAATCTCTCAGGAATAGTTCAGATAACACAAATCACAAATAGTGGAGGCGAACATAGTCACCATCACATGGGTCACGCACATAACTACGCTCCCATGGTCAGCGGACTTATTAATGTCACAATAAGTCTTTCTATGACCTATGTTCATCAAGGTACCAGTCTATATCCCCCCCGTAGGCACACAAGGATTAGAGGGTACTAAGCGAACGTAAACCTCCCGTGATAGCAAGTATGATAGGTATGTCATACACATAATCCATATACTAATACTAAGTAATCACACATCTTAGTAATACCGTATTATAATCGTAGTACATATCGCATTCTCGTACTAACTAATTATCACAACTTATTTTATTCCGGTTCATAATTATACGCGCTATAATTCATCCTCACATCGTAGTAGTCACTCACGTCTCAACCCAAATGATTCATTGAATATAATTCTCGTATATGCTTTACTCATCCCAGCAACCCAAAAGTCCCCAAATCAATCACTATATCATCAAAGGGATGCTAACTCTACCCTTGAACCATCTCCCGGAACTCCAAAAGTCAAAACAGTCCAAAAAGGGTCAAACTGTCAACTCGTTAGAAGTCTCGTTCGAACGAGGCTTCGAACGAGTTTGGACTGTCAGGTCGTTAGAAGTCTCGTTCGAACGAGACTGTTCGAACGAGGTCCCAGTTCGTTCGAACGAACTGACCCTTCTAACGATATCTCGTTCGAACGAGATATCGAACGAAAATCCTACTCGTTAATAACGACTGGTCAACTCGTTAGAAGCTCGTTCGAACGAGCTCGTTCGAACGACCTGGGGGTTGCTTCTAACGAGATGCCAGTTTCGGCCCAGAACTTCCCAAAAATCGTTTTTCACCATTTTTACTCCTCAAACCTCTTCTAAAATTCGTTTCCACAATATATTGAGTTCTCTAATCATCCTCAAACATGTTAAGGGGCTATACTAACATCATTAAAGGGTTTGATATCATCTAAACATCATTAAATCACAATTTCCACACTAATTCCCAATTTTTTTCAAGAACATAAACCCTAACTTTTTCTCATCATAAATTCCCAGATTTTAATTCGTTAATGCATCACCTAGATATGAAATCTCCGAAATTTAATCTTCCAACAATGTTTCTACATGCAAACCTATCCCAACATTCAATAATAACTTCAAATTTCATGGGTTTTCTTTTAATCTTTCAAGAACACTTAAGATTCTTCAATTTCTAACATGGAAAAGACATTCTCAGTAATTAAATGGAAATAAAGTCACTTGCCTTGGTTTGATTTCTGAATTTGGTGTGGATTCGGTGTAGAATTCCTGCAGAATCTCTCTCTCTCTCTCCTTCTCCAAGCTTTCTTCTCCAAAAGGCTATGGTGGCTAGGGTTTGCTTTGGGGAAACTTATGAAACCTAATTTCAATAAACCTCCGTAGCTTGTTGGGTTAATAAGGGTTGGTTGGGGTCAATCCTTATCAGATTACAACTCTCAATTTTCGTCACTTTTAATTACCCAAAAATACCAAATTACTAAAATACCCTTTAAGTTACCGGTATGGTCTAAAATTACCCTGGGACCCAAACTATACCCCCGGCTAGTGTTTTCTGACTATCTCGACCCTTCCGGACGCGTTGACGCACTCAAAACGACCATACGGATTATAGATTTTAAATTCACTTTTTATTAATAAAATATTATACCGTGACGCGGCGGTCCCACGCGTCTCAATAAAATTTCCAAATTGCCGTATATAAATCTCACGACAAATTTTATAATACCAAGTTCATATATAATCATATATGCACATAATCAAATACCAATACGCATCTCATTAGTATTTATAACCCGGATTAATTTCCAATTAATACGCATTTAATTAATTAATCCCAAAAATAAATATAGCCAAAAGTACGGGGTATTACATGTTTGAGTTCTTTCTTATAATCTTTCCAAGAGGGAGGAAGTTTTTCAATTATGGCAGAAACAATTACATTATCATCCATATTTAACTTTTTCTGTTTGCAATGATTTATAATGTGTTGGATGTCATGAAATTATTCTATCACATGCCTATTATCATGCGTTTTAAAGCTTAAAAACTTACCGATAAGGAACTTCCTACTTGTAGCGTCTTCCGTAAGATATGTGGTCTCCAAAGTTTCCCACAAAGTTTTTATAGCTCCAACATTTTGGTACAAGTCGAACAAATTGTCATCAAGTGCATTGAGAATGTGACCACGACAAAAGTTATCATCGGTCTTTCATTTTGTGTGTTGCGTAGTCTGGTCCATGGTTTCATCTTCTTCTTCATTTGGTTTCGGGTGTGACAAGACATATACAATCTTCAATGTTGTTAGAAGAAAATGAACCTTTTTCTGCCAACGCAGAAAATTACCACCATCAAAACGGTCCAACTTGACAAAGCCTTATGTTATTTGTCGAAGTGATTTCGAAGAGTCGAACATTTATGAAATTACTGTATTTAGATTGTTGGGTAATATGAATGCAATTACAGAAATGGAACTCTTTATATATCACAGTAATGTCAACTTCCGTACAATAACGTAACTTCTGAATAGATACTAAAAAACTTCAAGGCGTGATGTCACTTTCCTAAATACAATATTTTCCCCACACGAATAACTTTAGTATACAAACGGGAATCCAAAAATCCGTACTCAAGATACAATGAAGAAACTTACACTGCCTGCAACTTGTTTATTTGAAGACAACCTTTGGATGCAGCAGCAAAGAACAGTCAATCATGTTCTTATTCTGTTTATGTGGAAAAAATAGAATAAGATAATTTATATCTCGTGAAAATTATAAGAGAGTAATAACGAGGGTTGGAAATTTCAAAACTGGGTAATATTTATTATTATGTGCAATTTCCAAATAGGATGCCTTTATTTATAGGAAATGAAAGGCGACATCTCGGGGGTCACGACTCTTAAGTTTCAATAGTCTTTACTTAATTCCGAAATGGTACGACAGTTAATTACCAACAGTATTAAACCATTTCCAAATAGGTACAGTAATAACGAAATAGTTTTACACAGCCCCAGCAAAAAGAGACCACGCTCGAGCTACCGCGATCCAACCCGAACGAATCTCGGCAACCCGCTACCACTGTGGACATGCGGCATACGAAGTGCAAAGTGCGCAACTAGCGCCTCTACAACCCACTGCCCCGTACGTGCGCGGATGACCACGTGCGCGTTAATGTGCGTACGGTGCTTCGCACTATATTAGAGGACTCTTGAATAGCCTCTTAAATGCTAGATGATGTAACTCTTCATCTTCCATTTCTACTTATTAAGTGTACATTTTCTTAATATTTTTCCAATGTGGGACTCAAAGGTTGTCCACTCCTTTTATAGCTTAGTGGGTATAACTTAGCTTTACTCATTTTCTAATGTGGGAAACTTTCCCTTTTATATTGGGTTAGCTTCCCACTTTTCTCCACATACTTCCAATGTGGGACAATATTTTAAGCTTTTACTCCCAGAGCTCGTACTCACTTATTTTAAAAATTCTCCAACATTCCTCGACCATTTTCGAAATAAGTTTTGTAAATCTTTGATTGTTTGTAAGACTGTGTATAAGCATTGGTATCTCACAACTTGAACCAATACCTTGTGAAGGTTCATTAAGGCTAACCATGAAAGTATAGTAGACTTGTCTCTGAACTGTCAATCCATATTGATCAGCCGGATTTAGCTTCACACACAAATATTTTAGTCACTGATTATCCATATAACCTGTAGACACCCCATTCTGTTACCCCCTAACACTCCTTAGGTACCTAGTACCTCCTCTCATCACTACAAACCTAGGTCATGTCCCGAGCAGACGTAGAATCCATCGGGCACTACCCGACTCAATTGGACCAAAAATTTAAACTTTTCATCTTGACTGAGACTCAATGAATCTTCGAAGGGCACTAAATACCCTTTCCAACGATCCTCCCCGTGCACAATTCTAACTTACCCTACGGACGAATGATCCGTTTGCATCCGAAACCTGACCTAGAGGCCACCGGGCTCTGTTTGACCTAAGTCACCTCTTTAGCTCAACTGAGGATGAATGAATCTTCGAAGGGAACTGAATCCCCTTTAGAATGGTCCGTCCCATTCGCAATTCCGACTTTCCATGCGGACGAACGATCCGTTTGACTCTGAGAGGTCACGGAACGCTTCTCGGGCCCGGTTGACCAAATTCAACTCTCCAAACCGAGTCAAACTCTTTGGAATGTCTAAGTACATCTCCTAACCTTTCAAACGGTCTTCCTCGTGCATCATTCCGACTTACCATATGGATGAACGATCCATTTGCTTCCGAACGATCCCCCGTCCAATGGACCGACAAACACTTTCCGAGCCATATTTGACCCAAAGTCTACTCCCAAACCCGGGAGAAGTCCAAAGGACTTTCTAGGGTCTCTAAATAACCTTTCCAACGGTATGCCCCGTGAGCGATTATGACCAATGGTTTGCCCTCGGCGGCCGATTTTCCGAAAAAGCCTGAAACGTACTGCCAAATGGCAGGTTCCAGACCCAGCCTATCGGCAGGCAGGTGCCGATAGGAAGGAAGGGGTCTATGCCGATCGGTAGTGACCTGAGCCTATAAAAAGGATGCCTTCACCTCATTTGCAAAAGGAGCCCAGATCTGATAAAAATCTCTCTCAACGAATCCCAGAAATCTCTCTCGAAGGCAGCGTGATTTCAACTTCTAAATCCCTTTTTTACTTCCACTTCTCATCATCCTTTTCATCAAACTTGGTGAATTAACCACTCTCCATAATCATCCAAGTGCAAGGTCTTCTCTCCAACATTCAAGATCAAGCTCAAGATTTCAAGAAGGTCCATCTTTCTCAAACTCTCTCTTAAATTCTCTGAAATTCCCAATAACTTATTTTCTTACTTAGCACTTTTATTATCTCTTCTCACACATCCTAAATATAGTTTTTATTTAGTATTATTGCACATCTCATATTTTCATATAAATAAAAACCCAAAAAATAAGAAAAAGTAGGTTTGCTCATAAATTCCAAGTAGGGATTCTCAAACTTTTTCCACACTTTTTTCACAACTAAAACACTTTTTTCACACATAAACACACTCACAAATAAAGAGATCCCCCATTTGGATTTATGGGATAAACCCCACCCCACATTGTGTATGCGAACTACGTGGACTTTGATGCCTTTATAGGCTACGTAGGCATCTCGGGGTAAAACCCGAGCCTTGAGTCCTTTTTCTCACTTTTTATCTTATCTTCTATCTTCTCTAAAACCATTTCCTTATATTCTAATACTTGCTCTTAGTGACGTATTACTCCATATGCGTTATCGTCCCATTATAACGATCAACGTAAGGGTAATCGCGTAAATCTTACTTTCTAATATTATTCTTATACCTTCCTACGGATGACTCGCTTTATCTTTTCCATGATACAAGTCGAGGATTCCTACCTCCATTCTATATATACACATGCACACATATCACGGGGGGTGGGGGGGGGGGGGATATAAAGGAAAATAGAAAATATCCATGAGAGACCAAAATGGCGGAATGGGTGACTAAGACCTTCCCATTTCGTAACTAAGCCTCCTAACCTTTCTTGAATCATTTGGTTTCTCACGCACCCGTATGTCTTTAGATGCCATCCTTCGAGGTGGCTTCCCCTTTTTCTTTTGTCTGTTTTCAGTAAAACAGATTGGTGACTATGAATCTCTCTACATTTTTACATCACATCTCAAATGACGCTGGCCGAAGCGCTCCTGAGAGCGATGCGCAGGGCCCGAAGGATCCTTTTTCTTCCACGTCGGGGATCGGGGATGGCCACAGTGGCGACTCTGTTGAGGATATGTGTTTGTTTGTGGGCTTGACTCTATTTTCATGGATTCTATATTTGTTAATGTTACCCCCCCACCATATCCACATGTTCCCCTTCTCCATGTGTATCCCATGCGTATGCTTATATTCACACACTTGTAAAAAATTCTCCGTGTACACCTCACACCATGTGCACCTAGGATCACATATATCCCCATGTTGCACGCATCACCCTCCATACTTGGTGTACCTTTTGGGGTACATGTACTTTGCTCCCAGTTTGTCATAATAAAGAAAGGCATTCTCATCATAAGATACTAATAAGGGAATCATGCATGTTTCACATAACATCACCAAAGAGCATTGATATTGACCAAATTTTACCCAGTAATTGGAGGGTCACTTCATGATGGACGCTGGTTCGACAGGTCACAGTTAGCCTAAGCGATATGACTCTCACCTTCCATTGGCCAATTACCTTCGACGTATAACGAACGGTTCCCTCTCATCGTACCGCTTGACTGAAGTCATGACAGGAGGTATATCGCAGCGAATTCGTTCATGTACGTCGAGTATATCGAATTCTCTCTCACACGTACCGTCCCTACGAGGTATATGATGAGGCAATTCACGTACACTCAGGTATATCAAAAGCCTTGTCCACACGTACCGATTACACGCAAGAGCAAGACGTATATCGTGGAAGTCACGCCGGGGAAACCCATGCCGATTCACCCAACCAACTTCATACCCGCATATAGGTGTTAAACCTAGGACACGCACTTTAGATTGCCGGTTTCAACCAGAAATTCCTGGTCGATCTGTCGCCCAATTTTTGCGCATTTTTAAAACGGGACCCTGTCCGTGAGCCTGGTTACAAGTCCAAACCGTAGCTTTGCATATATTAAAACCCCACTTTTCCAGGCTCGGGTCTCGTCCGACATTGCATTTAGGAGAATTAAATACAAGTGAGAACATAATAATCATAATAATCTTGCTGAGTTCCATCTCCAAAAACATTTCTCCCTTCTTTATTGAAAAACCAAAAACATTTCTCCTTTCTTTATCAAAAAACCAAAAACATTTCTCCCTTCTTTATCAAAAATCCAAAAAAACTTCTCCCTTCTTTATCAAAAATCCAAAAAATAGTTCTTCCTTTCTCAAAAATAAATCTCATTCTACGCCTTCTCAGATTGATCGCAAGCCCTTGGCCTGGCTCCCTACCGGCTTCGGTCTTCAGATAAATCACCCCAGAGTTACATCCGTTCCTCCACTAATTCTTCTGAGTCCAAAATCCATCCATTTTCCATGGAGAATACAAATCAAGTACGAGTCATGTAGCCGGATCTGATGACAGTCCAAGCTCAGCTCGTGTCCAAGATTGACGACCTCCAAACCGAGGTTTGAGAGATGCAAAGAAACCAAGTTCCTATTCCTCAAGAGACTGAGGTCCCATTCCCTTGGTACGGGTTCACCCGAGCCTATCTGCGTTCCCGAAGAATATCAGCATGCTCCACGTGCCCCTCCCACCAATGGGTCACCGCTTTCCCAACAACCAATGCCAAACATTGCCCAGCTTGTGGCTAACCTGCCTGTGGTCGTTGCTTTAAAGGAGGAGAAGTTGAATAAAGTCAAAGAGGAACTCATGATTCTCACCAAGGGGTTTGACCAAGTCAGGATCTCTAGGAATTACATGGACCACACCCACATGTCTCCTTATCCTAAAGCGAGGTTACCCGAGAAGTTCAAGATGCCGAATATCGAGAAGTTCGGAGGGAGTGGCCCCCCATTTGTTCATCTTCGTAGTTACCACCGTTCCATGACTCTAGTAGGGGCTTCTGAAGAAGTGATGGACCAATTGTTTCAGCAAACTTTGAAGGATAGTTCCATCTGATGGTTTTTTTCTCTTGAGGTATCCAGAATTAGTAGCTAGGAGGATGTAGGCCGAAAATTCATGTCACAATACAAATACAACGAAGAGCTAGAGATCCCCCGTCATGATTTAGAGATGCTCAAATAGAATCCTGGAGAATCAGTCAGTAACTTCATAACCCGGTGGAGGGAGTAAGCAGCTACCATGACCAATCGACCATCTGAAGAAGAACATGTCAACATAGTGAAGAAGAACTTCTTGCCCCATGTCCGAGCGATGATATGAGGACAATACTATCCCCACTTTCGAGCTCTCAAAGAGGCTGGAGTGGAAATCGAGGAAAGCCTCGTTAAAATAGAGGTTTAACCGAAGAAGGTGTCCATACAGTTCACCCCTAAAAAGTATGACAAGCCTGCCAGTGCTACAGTCTTAACCACTAACAACATCTCTCAACCAACCACATCATGGGCACCATAAAGTCTCCCTACCCCCATCCGAAGGGAATACACTGAGCTCCACACTCACCTCTCCAAATTTTACCAGCCCTATTAAGCCAAAACCTTATCAAACCCTTAGATCCCCGTCCATTACCAAATCCACTCCCAAGAAACTTCAAGATGGATGCTCATTGCGCCTTTCACCAAACTGATGGCCATACCACCAACCAATGCTTTCACCTTTGAAACATAATCCAATATCTCATTGACTGGGGTAACATCACCCCACCAGCCAATCCTAATCCAAACACTAATCACAACCCACTCCCAAATCACACCAATGCCATCTTCTTGGAAAAAAACCCAGATTTTTATCCCTCAACTCAAATCACACCCATATACTCTCCTAAACCTCTTCAAATTTGCCCATATTTCCTCCTACACCCTACTATCCTCGCTGATCAGGCACTGTCGCTCCTTACCAGAGCATGCATCGATGTCCGTACCCGTTCTAAAAATGGAAGTATGGAATTGTCAGAGGTGTTAAACCAACTCCTAGAGTTCGAACTAAAATTGCCCTCATAGATGGTCATCGATTGCCGGAGATTCAGTACACTGTTCTTGGAAGCACGAATGTGGGCCCAAGATTCAGACAAGTGGGTGGTACCAACCAACGAAGTCAACTTAGATGATGTTGTCCAGACTATGGCAGAATTATTCAAGCAAACCAACAACATTTGCAGTATCACCATGTTACTTGACACTTTGAAGCTACAAGGGCATTTGGTCCCTTTAATCACACATATCCCCACCGAATGGGAATTCCTATATGACGAAGCCGTTGAAGTTGTGGAATGCATCGACTTTACATGTGAAGACAAAATTGTTACCACCGTATGGAGGGAAGAATTCAAAGATTCGAGCGAAGAACAAGATTCAGGAAGAGCTGGCCCATTAGCCAACATATGTGGGATGATATCATTTGAAGAACTCCTCGGAGAAATAAACAGGGTGGAAGAACAACTTGAGATTGACGAGGAAACGGGATTCATGTTCTTTCCTTCTTCAGTAAATCACATGACCAGATCAAGGAGACATTACCAGGTTCCAAGCTCACTACTAGCAAATGACAAAGGGAAGGGCATTAAAAACCTTCCTATTCTAAAGATGACCATCGAGGAGAGCAAGATCCTCGATCAACTGAAGAAAACTAAAGCTAACATCACTCTATAGGGGATTTTCATGTCTTCCTAGCTGCACATAAATGATTTAATCAATTTACTCACATGACCCATAGTTCCTCCTTCTACCACACCAGAAGAAGCGGTAAATCTGGTCGAATCCCTGACCTATACCCGAATGCTATCATTTTTTGAAGAAAAAATCCCCAGAATTGGGCCAAATCACAATCATGCACTCAACATCTCCGTCGAAGTTATGGGGAAGGTCGTGCCACTCTCCCTTATCGATAACGGATCCACCTTGAACGTTTGCCCTCTGAGAAACTTCAAGTGTTTAGTCCGTAAAGAAAGCGGCCTCACTCCAACCTCCGCCGTTGTGCGTGCCTACGATAATACCCGCCGAGAGGTAATGGGATCCATAAAACTTGTAATAGGGGTTGACCCTATAAACCCTGTCGTTGAATTCCAAGTCATAGACATCCTAGCTTGTTTCAACATGTTGCTCGGACGCCCCTGGCTCCACAATATCAAGGGTGTCTCTTCCTCACTCCATTAGAAATTGAAGTTCTTCGCCGATGGGTGAGTCATCACCATTTTCGGCGATGACGGAAATGTCGAGGGTGCAAGCACCAGCAGTCCAATTCTTAAGATACAACACGGGTTAAGTTATATGCTCATATCAGGATTCCGAGTTGAGCCACTCCTACTCCCAACAAGGGACGGTTTCAAAGAAAGCGTTTGTCCACAATATGACCCTCATGGTGATGTTAATGTCATCCAGATGTTCAGAAACATGCACTTTATGCCCGGACTGAGGTTAGCGTAAAGGCATCAAGGGATACTTGAGCCCATCGAACTTAAGAAAGCTTTTCCTCCTTGTGGATTAGGGTATCAACCATCAGAATAAGAGCTCAGAATGATCCGCCAATGTCAACCAAAGAGAAGATTAGACGGTATCAGAACTATATTGGGAGACTACTTGAAATGATGATTCATCAAAGAAGGCAAGGACTTCCCCTTTTGCATTTTTCCAGAACCATGGTATGACCACACAGAAAAGAAGATGAGGCCAGGAATGGAGATAATTTTCCAAGATAGCTACCCATGGGCCGAAAGTTTGCCACACCGCGTACAACCGCTCATCAAAGATACCAAAGAGACTGAGGAAAGTGATTCAAAAGATTCCTTAAACGTACAGACACTAGGGCTGGCACTCTGCATGGTTCATTCAGGCACTACATTAATGGATCCATCCCATCTGACTAAAGCTGCTGATACACCCATCCTCAACTGGCATGCTACGCCAGCTCTACCTCTTGAAATTTCCCCTAACCCCAACGTTTACCCTATTTCTTCTTCTCTTGTCTATACTTGCTCAAATGTAATCGAGACCTCTTTTGATGAGGTTCTCAATGCTTTTTTCCTATCATTGAAATAAATAAAGATTTTGAGTATCTTGTTGTGCCTTACATTAACTGCTTGGATTCTAATCAAACTTTTGATGATGATGATTTTGCAAATGAACAATTCTTAACTGATCTAAATAAGGTTAATAATAAAAACCATAATCGTGTTCAAGTTAATGAAGAAGAGACTGTTGTTATTAATCTCGATTCTAGTAGCCAACTGCGCGAGATTAGGATAGGGGTCACCCTTGACGAGCATGAGCGCACACAACTCAAAGAATTGCTGAAGGAGTTCGTGGATGTCTTCGCATGGTCATATGATGATATGCCCGGAATTGATCCTGAAATAGCTCAGCACGAGATCCCCACTTTCCCAGATTACAAGCCAGTTAAACAAAAATTGAGAAAGCTCCGCACCGAATGGTCGCTCAAGGTCAAAGAAGAGGTGCTCAAACCGTTAAACGTGGGTTTCATTCGAGTGATCGAATATCCCACATGGCTAGCCAATATTATACCTATGCCAAAATCAGAAGGGAAGGTTCGAATGTGTGTGGAAAACCGAGATTTAAACAAAGCTTCTCCAAAGGATGATTATCCATTACCCAATATCGACATGATCGTGTACAACACAACCAATCATTCTCTCAAGTCATTCGTCGACGGGTTTGCCAGATACAACCAGATCAAGATGCACCCCGACCACCAAGAATTCATCACCTCATGGGGATCCTTTTGCTACACCGTTATGCCATTCGGTCTTAAGAATGTTGGAGCTACCTACCAAAGGGCTGCCACAATAATCCTGCACGATCTGATTCACAAAGAGGTCGAGGTTTATGTGGATGATATGATTATCAAGTCCAAAACTAGAGAAGGTTATGTTCTCGCTCTCTAAAATTTCTTCGAACGACTACGACGGTATCAGATGCGTTTTAATCCACAGAAGTGTGTCTTCAGCGTTACAAAGGGAAAACTCTTTGGATCTATGGTCAGCGAAAAGGGGATAGAAGTAGATCTTGCCAAGCTGAAGGCCATACTTGAGATGCCACCACCCCGAACAGAGAAAGAAGTCCGAGGTTTCCTTGGGAAATTACAATATATCAGCCCATCCATCTGTGAACCAATCTTTAAGCTCCTCCGAAAGGATTCAACCAAGGTTTGGAACGAGGCCTGCCAAGAAGCTTTTGATCGAATCAAATAATACCTGATCCAACCTCTAGTGCTCATGCCACCACAGTCGGGTCTCCCTTTGCTCCTATACCTAACCATAACTGACACTACAGTTGGGGCTTTGCTAGCCCAATATCTTGAAGACTCCCATAAAAAAGAGCCATCTATTATGCCAGTCGCAAATTGTTCGGGTACGAGGTCAACTACTCTGCTTTAAAAAAAGAATGTATCACACTTGTTTGGGTCACCAAAAAGTTACGACACTACATGCTCGCCTTCCCCATCAAACTAGTATGCTGAATGGACCCCATCAAATACCTGCTTGAGAAACCCGCCTTATCCAGTCAAATGGCCCGATGGTTGATGCTCCTAACCGAGTTCGATATCGTGTACATCACATAAAAAGCTGTTAAAGGAAGAGCCATCTCTGACTACCTCGCCGATTACCCGGTAGAAGAAGCGGAGGTTAGGATCTCTGAATTCCCAGATGAAAATATCCTTTGCACCACTCAAGACCGCCTTCGATGGAAAATATTCTTTGATGGCGCTACCAACAAAAAGGGACATGGCATTGGGATACTTCTGATCGCCCAGATGACTCCCACACTCCCATCGCCATTAAACTAAATTTCCCTTGCACTAATAGCATGACAGAATACGAGGCATGCAGAGTGGGCCTCAAGGTTGATCTCAAGAAAGGTATTCAATACCTTGATGTCTACATGGATTCTGCCCTTATCATCGGTCAACTTCTCAGAAAGTGGAAAGTCAAGGATGAAAATCTCCAACCCTTTCATGCCCTATTAGAAGAGTTAGCCTCCCGGTTCCGAGATATCACCTTTCGTTACCTACCCTGAGCAAAGAATAACCTAGCCGATGCTCTCTCTACCTTGGCCTCCATGGTCAACATGCCAGAGGGAATAACAATGACCCCCTTCCTAGTTCAAAAGCAAGACAAATCGACCCATTGCTACCATATTGAGTTTGTTTCCACCAAAGATCCCGAACTAGCCGATTGCTGGTATTATGATATCTGGTGCCTCCTCAAACATGGTAGGTATCCCGAGGGTTCCAACAATAAAGATCGAATAACTCTCCAAAGACTGGTCGCCCAGTACATCATATGTCATAAAGCCCTACTCAAGAGGAACTTCGACGGAACTCATCTACACTATATTGCTGGGGCTGAGATTGAGAAAATAATGCAAAAAATCTGCAGCGGGGAATGCGGACCCCACATGAATGGTCACATGCTCGCCAAGATGATCATCTGATAGGGATACTACAGGACCACCATGATCCAGGATTTCACCGTCTATGTCCAGAGATGCCTCAAATGCCAACAATTATCCAATCTTCAATACTTGCCTCCGCGAGAATTATACAACATGACCTATCCCTGGCCGTTCTCCACCTGGGGTGTCGACATCATAGGGAAGGTTACAATAAGGGATTCATATGGACATGAGTTCATCCATGTCGCCATCGATTACTTCACCAAATGGGTCGAAGCTGAGTCATACGCAGTATAAAATGCCAAGAAAGTGGCCAAATTCCTCAAGAAAAATATCATCTGCCGATATGGGGTCCCGCACGAGCTGGTATCAGATAACAGGTTGCATTTATAAGTAGAAGTCACTGAAGTAGTCAATGACTACGAGAATCAGAGACACAAATCTTCTCCCTACCGACCTCTGACTAATGGTGCAGTTGAAGCCGCCAACAAGAACCTCAAAGCCATCATCAACAAGATGACCGAAAGTTGTAGAGATTTGACCGACCGTATCTCATACGCCATTTGGGGCTATCGAACCTCAATCCGAACCTCTAATGGGGCTACCCCTTATTCCCTGGTCTACGACATGGAAGCAGTCCTACCAGTGGAGCTGGAAATACCCTCGTTGTGCGTCATGCTTGAAAGCAAGGTTAGAGAAGAAGACTAGTGCTGAAGCCATCTTGATAAGCTAGCCCTCCTAAATGAAAGAAGGTTAAAATCACTTTACCACATACAAGGGTACCATCACCGAATAGCGTGATCATTCAACAAGAGAGTCAAGGATCGAGGTGTCCGAGAGGGAGACTTAGCCCTCAAGGAGATAATATAACCCATCTGGGACCCCAGAGGGAAATTCAAGCCCAATTGGAGTGGCCCCTACATTGTAAAGAAAATCTTATCAGGTGGTGCCACCATGCTCACTGACCTAGATGGGGAGGAGATGGCTCATCCAGTCAATCTGGACTGTCTCAAGTAGTTCTACCCCTAGTCCGAAATCTTGGCGCGCTACGACTCTTCTCATCCCCCTTCTATTCTAAAAAAAAATCTTCATTTCCCTCTACCCAGAACTACGTGGGCCTGATCCACTGCAAAAAAAAAAAACTATTTTGCAAATAAATAAAAACATTTTCAAAAACCCCAGAGGTACGTAGGGAGCTCATGCACCTCACATAAGTGCGGCCCTTTCTTTTTCATAAAATACTATTCTTTTTTACCTCCGATAATGGCGATTCATTCTAAAAATACTTGAACAAAAGGATTATGTATGCCTTAGCGATCAGTATAGATAATTCAAATTACAAAATTCATCGAAAGGCACAGATGAATGATCAGAAACTTGTTTATGTCATTAATAAGAAAATTCAGCACGGATTACATAAGAAAAAGGAACGGATAACTCCCTTCCCCTACTACCATAAAAGGCCAAATAAATTCCCCACATATATTCCCTATTACATAAATAAACTCTCCAAGAGTCCTACCCACAGCCACCAGAGGAGCCTGCACCCTCATCATTTACATCCGGAGGTCCCCAAGTTTCCCCTACCTGAATAGAATGCCATAAACACTCCATGGACCGATGATCCTTAACCATATCTAAAAAGACCACAACACCCCTTTCCATGGTGTTAGATAAAACAAACCATCTTTGTCCAGTCTCCACTGCCAACATCTTGTTGACTACTTTCCTCCACAACCTATTCATGTAATCTTTAGGGACATGCCAAACCTCCCCGACAGACTGAGAGGGAACGGTTAATGGACGTCGATTCTCTCATCGAGATCCAAGCAACAGACGCAGGCGCTCAGTCAAATCGTCTAATGAAAAGAAATTTGAGGTCCGAGAGGGCACGACCTGTGCCCAGCCAAATTGGCGCAGAAGTCGCCAAGGGAAATAAAAAGATGTTTGTCTGAGACCAACCAACCGGACATAAGAATACTCTCCTAGCTCCAGAACGGGCTAAAGCTGTCCCCACCAAGGTACTGACCAATAAATCCCACGAGCCTCATGCTCCACAAGACAATTTTCCCAGTTCTCAACATATAGGCCAACGCTGATGAAGTAGTGTGAAAAAAAGTTGGGTACGGCCGACAAGGGATACTCCAGAGGAGTCGCTAAGAGGAATCTTTCAGAACGGCCCTCTCTCCAGCCATCCAGCCCATTCAGGGTCTCTGCCAGTATCACCACCGCATGATTGTGACGGTATGACATCCATGAAGTAATGGCTGCAAGTTATGGTTCCACTTGAACCTCCCTAGTCAGCAACAACCATTTGGAAACCAGACACAGAACAATGACTCCAGCATCACCTACTTTCCCTAAATGCACGGACTGCATCACCGCCGGTAGGGAGATCATTCCTCCCACAACCAATGATCTAGCCGCCGAAGGTGAAATACGAAGAAGCCCAGCCAACAAATCCATGGGAGAGCGGGAAAATTCGGGTAAAGCCACTGCAACACTGGGATTTACACCCAATATGGCAGAGAATTCCTCGTAGGTAGGACAAACTTGTTCCAACCCAAAGCGTAATACATGATCTTCGGGGTACCAGAATTGTACCGCCGCCATCAGCACGTTCCACTCAAGAGGCCGATTGCACCACAAGGAGACCCGACGTATATTGAAAGCATCATAGTCGACATTATAAGAGAACATAGCTTCCAAGGCTTCAAAGTAGTTGGCAAACTCGGTGCTACCAGGGAGAGCCATCTTGCAAGGCTAAGAGATAATGGGAAAGTGGGTAACAATGCAAAGGTGTGATGAAAACACTCCACCCTTCATTCTTTATATACTTGAAAACCCTCACAAGGGACATAATCCCTACAGAAATTAGAACGAATCGTACCCCAAAAGGTACCAAAGGCTGAAGAGGGTACCATTCAAAGCTTTCAATTGATGGGACTGGACTGAACTGCCGATAAGCAGGTCAGGGTGCTTGCCGATCGGCAACCCCCTATTGTTGGAAATTTCCCTTTTTTCCTCTTTTGTCAAATCAGAAAAATCAATAAAAATAAATTGATATTCTCAACAAAATTTCAAGAATCCCCTTTTTCTCCTTATATATTTTCTCCTTTTAATTAAAAACTTTCCTTCAAAAAATTCCAAAAATATTCCTTTTTACGGTCTCAGCAGCAAATTAAAAAGCGCATGTGCATTCATTCATCATAAGATAATAAAAAACTCCATTGCATTGCGTATATTTTTGTTATGTGTTACATCAATTTGGAAGAAAATAAAAAGAAAAAGAAAAAATAATGGGACTCAGCCCTAACCCACATCCTCTCTCTCTCTCTCACTAAGAGCTTCCACCCCTGCGACGTGCTCTCTTTCCCCTATGGCGAGATGATGCACCACCATTACTTGAGCCAAAAGTCCTCTCCAGATGAGGCAGATGGCACCAAGAAAGAAAGAACAGGAACCGCATCCTGAATATGGGCAGTCGCCGAAGATATCAAGTCTCTGATGTCCCTGAGCCAAGTGGTCCACACCCGGACTTACTGTAAGGAAAGGCAAAATCAGTATCAAAGTAGAAATGACCAAAACAGAAAAGAAAGAGAGAAAGGAACAGAAAGTTGTAATACCACGTATTTTTATGCTTTCTAAATTTGGGGATTTATTAAATTTAATGTGAGTTATTAATTTAATATAAATCCAGAAATTAATTATTTTTATAATTACTAACGTGACAAGAGTTAGTAATCATTGGAAACTTGTTAAATATTACTAATGAGTAGAGTAATATAATGTTGGTACTATTAAATGTCACGAGTGAGTAAAATGACAATTTTGGAAATTTGAGTCGGGACGCGCCCGTGTCGCGTCGGGACTAAATATTGATTAATAAAAGTGAATTAAATATAAGTCACTCGTATAGTCATTTTGAGTGCGCCAAAATGTCTGGAAGGGTCGAAATAGCCAGAAAAGTGTACCCGGGGATTTAGTTTGGGTCCCGGGGCATTTTTAGGCCTATCTAGCACCCCAGGAGGGCGTTTTGGATAATTCATAATTTTGGTAATTAAACCCACGAAAATTACAAGGTTATATCAGATGCTTAGGGTTGGCTTCTAGGGTTAATACAACCAAAAGTTAGTGATGGCCATTGGAAAAGGAAGGCGAGAGCTTGCCAAGGAATTCTAGGCTGAAAACCCCTCTGTTTGCATCGCCATCGCCGCCAAATGATAGATCACGTCGCAAGGATCGTAACCACACTGATTTCAGCACAAATCAGAGACCAAAAATTCCCAGGTAAGTATTTATCTTGCTTAATTTAGTTAATGCTTTATTCATGTTAGTATAGGGTTGATTAGGATGAGTTTCATGAAAGAAAACCCATGTTGGAGATAGGAAAATTGCATGTAGTAATGTTATAAATGATAATATGGAAATCCCCTTCATGTGTAGAGGTTTAACCACAGATTTATGATGAATTAGAAGTAAAATTTCTGGAGAAATAATGATTTCCCCTTTTAAATAGATGAATTCAATTTAAAGGAGTAATAATCTTTGTACATCCTTATTAAAATATTTTGGGAGGTAAAGAAGACAAGTACGACTTATTAAAAATATGAAACCTTTAATGTAAGACGAGATTTACATTTTTCGGGGATGTTTACATATAAGGGACGATGGAACTATGTATTAAAAGGTGGAGACGAGTAAGGTAGTTACATGGGAAATAAATGAGTACCTACTGAAATTACACTTGGGATGATAGGAACACACGAGTGTCACTTGATAAGTTGGGATAATCCCACAAATTAAAGTAAGAAATGAACCGTTATACGTGATAACTAAATAATGAGAAATAAGGATAAATATCATAATTATGGGTTATGAGATGTACCTAAACTTGATGTGGTAATAGTAGTATATTTATATGACTGTTTTATGCATATACTATATACGTGTGAAAACCATGCCCGCGCTACTTGCTATCCCGGAGGTTACCGCGCTGGGATAGTCTTATCTCGATGACACCTTTATGGGGGATATTGACTCGTACCCTTGAAGATAGAAATCCTTTGGTACAGGCTAATCGGATCGATAGTCAGACGGTCCTAAGAGACGTGGGGGCGTGTGCTAACCTCTTAAAGACCTGGAATCTATGCTTCGCCTCAATGTTGTTTGTGTTTGTGTTATTACAGTTCGAGAGTGATTCTGAACTTGGATTTCCCTTAGTACGAGTGATACGGGGACTGGATAGCAGAGTATGCCCGCACCATAATTATTATGTGGGGTGATGTTTGAATATATATATTATATGAGTATTTAATATATATATTTAATTCTGAAATTTGGGAACTACCTCCTGTGTTTATAGTAAGTAAGAGATGAATAATGATTTCAATTTGGAAATACATGTTTTCAAAAGTATAATATGTTATTGGGAAACATTATTAACAAATAAAGTTAAAATGAGAGCTTTGTTATTAAATGAAATTTACTTCTTAAATAGTCGAATTGGTCAGTTTAAATCTTACGAGCAACCTAAGATAAGATAAGTTAAACCGTTGGGAAGGTTAGTGCGATAGGTGTGCACATTAGAAGAGAGGTGCGGATTTCTCAAGGGAGTGCCACAGTAATATGTTGTTGCATTGGCAAGTAAACATTTTAAATACTTGCTAAACAAATTTTAAATAATTTTTACAATCGGGCTCTGACCCGTTTCTATTTTCTTTTCTCTCTTGTATATATATGTATGTATTACAGGTGCCCAGCCATAGGGGCGTCTTGCATAGGATCCTTTGGAAGGAACACGATGCAGCTTAGGTGGGAGTTGGAGGCCTCTTGCTTAGACGACCTAATTTCTTGATTCCTCTTCTACCACTATTTACTCAGTTGGGCATGTGTCACCCTTTTCCATTATTCAGTTATTTATCGGATATTGTGATTTGTTTATTTCAGTATTTACACTTTGGGATTAATTACTGTCAGGATGTTCTCCTTTAAGTTTTAATATTGGAATCACTTAGTTTGACGTTTAATTAATTGGATTGTTTGTTCCAGTATAGTTATTGTGTGATTCTTTAAGTATGAATGAAGTAAAGTTTTAAATGTCGGTTTATATAAATAAAATTTGGAAAGTAATGTCTAAAATGGTTTTGACACTTAGCTTAGTTATTTAGGGTGTTAAATTGGAAAAATTATTTTTACGACAGTGATGCTAAGAATGAACCAACCGTTCACCTTGATTATAATTTAATAAAGGACTGATCACCTGGTATTTAATTAGGTGGGGTGTCACAGGTGGTATCAGAGCATCAGTTTCTAGTGTCCTTAGGATCTGTATGGCTTATTTCGCTTTCAGCTTAGAATTTTTGTTATACAGCCCTATTTTAGGATTTTTGTATTCTTGTTTTTACGATTACGTCTTTAGCTATTTGAGATTTAATAATAACTGCGGACTAATAAATTTCTTCACGTTTTAGATGCCTCCGAGACGTGAACCAAAGGATAGGCATGCCCAAGACGAGCAACCAGTACCTCCGGCTCAGGGAACGATGCATGCTAATGAGGTAGCAGCTATTGTTGCTCAAGCGATAAATGATGCACTAGCAGTAGTACAACAGGCTCCACCCCAGATTCAGGCAGTGGTGCCAGTACCTGCACAACTTCCATAAGTATGGGAGCGGGTTAGGGATGCCTTTCAGAAGGCGCCTCCCCCTGAGTTCTCGGGTAGTTCAGATATCATCATCGTCAGCCAATGGAAGATAGATATCCAGAGGCATCTGTGTATGTATGAGTGCACAGACGTACAAAAACAGTTGTTGGCTTCATTTAAGCTAGTGGGCACCGCTTTGCAATGGTGGGAGTCTACCACCACATTGGAGGAGAGGGATACTATCCTGATTTAGTCATTCTGGGAGCAGTTTGACCGTAAGTATTTTCCATCCGCCGTGCAAACTGAGATGAGGCGAAAATTACTGAACTTGAAGCAGGAGAATTATACTGTTGATGAGTATGAAGAGGAGTTCACAAGACTTCTCACTATAGTTCTAGATGAGGCACCCACTGAGGGCAAGAAGATACTGTTGTTTGTGGACGAGTTAGCTTGGAGGATCCGTCAGCACCTTATAGGGAATCTGTCTTTGAGTACCTTCACAGATGTACTCAATGTTACTTTACTACACTTCCAGGATCATCGCTTCCATCTGCAGGGAATCAAACGGGTAGGAGAGTCCGGCCAGCAGGTAGGACAGGGGGAAGTGGTGGTAGTGGAGCACCGACATCGCATGGGAAGAGTTCCCATCAGGGGGACCCTGCCAAGCGGTTCCGATCAGGTAATTCCTGACAGGGATTTGGGGGATTTAGGTAGGGTCAGCAAGGCCAACACCGCCAGCAGCAGGGCCAACAGGGCCAGTGGCAGGGCGGTAAAGTCCAACAGGGCCGTGGTCAGCAGGGCCATAGGGGAGGCAATTTTAGGGGCGGATGTTTTGTGTGCGGCAAGAATGGACATAAGCGCAGGGATTGTCCAGAGGGTGATAGGGCCCCATAGCAGTAGGGTGCCCGTACTGAGCCTCAGAGGCCACTTTTTCCAGCCGCCCTCCTAGCACCAGCTCAGGTACCAGCCCTACCAGCTATTCCAGCCGCTCCAGTGCAGCAGGGGCAGTTACAGTACGAACATGTCTATAACGTCCACCAGGAAGCAGCTCCGTAGGCACCACCCGTGATTGGGGGTATGTTTCCTATCCATGGTAATATGGGTCAGGTTTTATTTGATACTGGGGCGATGCACTATTTTATAGCTACTCATTTTACGAAGGCCTTAGGGTTATTAGCCATAGAAGAGAGCACTGTGATATGTGTAGACTCACCACTAGGAAATGGATCGCTAATTTTCTTTATATAACGGGGTAGATATTGGTAACTTACTATTACCAGCAGACATGTTAGTCTTAGATATGCATGAGCACGACGTTATTATCGGTATGGGTTGGCTCGTAGCTTACAGAGCCATGATAGATTATTTCGGTGGGAGTATTGTCTTTGCCATTCCAAGGTAAGAGATATTTGTAGTGGCGATGCCTCACCCAAAGGGAGGCTCGACCGCTCAATTGTATTACATAGAGGAGGATACCTCTAAGGAGGTTGTGATTCCCTTAGACTCGATCCCAATTATTCGTGAGTATTCTGATGTATTTCAGGAGATACCAGGCCTACCCCCCAGTTGTGAGATAGATTTTGTCATAGATTTATTACCGGATACTCGACTTATAGCGCGCGCTCCATACCGTATGGCTCCGATGGAGATGCGAGAGTTATGAGATCAGATAGGGCAGCTGTTAGGTCAGGGCTTCATTCGTAGGAGTACCTCACCTTGGGGCGCTCCAGTATTGTTTGTGAAAAAGAGAGATGGTTCACTGAGGCTATGTGTGGACTACCGAGAACTGAACAAGGTCACGATACAGAACAAGTATCCGTTGCCTTGAATCGATGATCTGTTTGACCAACTGAGGGGAGAAACTTTCTTTTCGAAGATAGATCTGAGGTCAGGGTACCATCAGCTATGTATTAGGGAGTAGGATGTTTCAAAGACTGCTTTATTGACGAGATATGGGTCCTATGAGTTCTGAGTGATGCCATTTGGATTCACAAATGCTCCAGCCATATTCATGGACTTGATGAACCGAGTGTTCAAGAGTTCTTGGATTAGTTTGTCATCGTCACCATAGATGACATTCTGATATATTCACACTCCGAGGAGGAGCATGCGAAGCACTTGAGGCAGGTTCTTCAGACTCTACGAGAGCATCAGATGTATGCTAAGTACGAGAAATTCGGGTTCTGGTTACGTGAAAGGCAGTTCTTGAGACATGTTGTTTCTGAACAAAGGATAGCAATCGACTCGAGTAAAGTGTCAGCGGTGAGGGAGTGGGGACAGTCCACGACACCAACGGAAGTACGTAGTTTTTTGGGATTAGCTAAATAATACAGGAGATTCATTCGGGGGGTTCTCTAAAATAGCGAGTCCATTGACGAACCTGACTCGCAAGGGGGTACCATATGTTTTGGATGATACTTATCAATCGGCCTTCGACGAGCTGGAAGACAATCTTACTTTAGCATCGGTCCTTGCTTTATCGAAGCCGGGCGTGGAGTACCCGGTTTACACCGATGCCTCTTTACGGGGACTTGGGGGAGCCCTTCAGCAGGAAGAGAAGGTTATAGATTCTGCCTCCCGCAAGCTTAATCCGCATGAGAAGAATTAACCCACACATGACCTAGAGTTAGCAGAGGTCATTTTTGCATTGAGGATATGGAGGCACTACTTATTGGGGAAGAAATTTCACTTGCTCATAGACCATAAGTCACTGTAGTACCTGTTCACTCAGCGAGAGCTGAATATGTGTCAGCGCAGGTGGTTAGAGTTTGTGAAGGACTATCATTTCGACATACAGTACCATCCGGGGAAGGCCAACGTAGTTGATGATGCGTTGAGCCGTAGACCGGTATACAATGTAGCAGACGTCTAGAAAGAAAAATGGAAAGAGTTGGGTCACCAGGATGCAATAGCCTGTTCCTTCATATCTGTCATGATAGTGACACTCGAGATTATTACGAGGGTCATACAGGCATAGACTGCAGACTCTTTTTCCCAGGAGTAGATTGTTCGACTTTTAGCTCAGGGTGCTGAGTCCTATTCTGTTAGTTCTGATGGGGGTTTGAGGTTTAATGGGAGATTGGTGGTCCCAGAAGGAGCAGACTTACGTCATACAGTGATGACCTAGTCTCACGGGTCCCAATTTGCGGTACATCCGGGAGGAGATAAGATGTACAAGGATATGAGGCGGTAATACTGGTGGAGTGGGATGAAAAAGGACATTGTTGAGTTTGTGTCCAAGTGTTCTACCTGCCAGATGGTAAAGGTGGATCATCAGAAACCATCAGGGTTGCTTCAGCCATTGGAAATACCCGCGTGGAAGTGGGAGAGTATTTCCACGGATTTCATTACAGGGTTGCCCACATCACAGCGGGGCCACGACTCCATCTGGGTGATTGTGGAACATTTGACCAAGGTGGCTCATTTTCTGCCGGTGTGAACAGACTATACCACGGGTCAGTATGCTCAGTTGTTCATTGCTGAGATTATCAGATTACATGAGGTGCCACTGAATATTGTGTCAGATAGAGACAAGATTTTCGTGTCACATTTCTGGGAGAGATTTCAGGAGGCTATGGGTACAGAGTTGAGGTTGAGTTCAGCTTATCACCCACAGACGGATGGACAAACAGAGCGTACAAATCAGATGTTGGAGGATATGTTACGCATGTCTGTCCTTGATTTTGGAGGAGGTTGGGAGCCACATCTTCCACTGGTAGAGTTCACTTATAATAATTCTTATCAGTTCACGATTGGCATGGATCCATTCGAGGCTTTGTATGGCAGGCCTTATCGTTGCCCAACTTTTTGGCTAGAGGTGGGGGATAACAAGTTGTTCGGACTGGAGGTGATTCAGGAAACCTCCGCGAGGATTGAGATTATCATGAGTCTAATTCGAGTAGCCCATGACAGGCAGAAAAGCTACGCCGATGTGAACGGTTCTTTCGAGAGTTTAATGTGGGGGACCAAGTATTACTACGTGTATCTCCTATGAAAGGAGTGATGAGGTTTGGAAAGAGAGGGAAATTGGCCTCGAGGTACGTGGGACCATTTCCCATTATCGAGAGGATTGGGAAAGTAGCATACAGATTGGGACTTCCAGAGCATTTACATCGCATTCACGATGTATTCAACATCTCGTCATTAAGACAATACCTTCGGGATGACATGGCTCACACCCACATCGTGATAAAAGAGATATACTTACAGCCTGATATCTCTTACGAGGAGAGACCAGTGGCTATCCTAGACCATAGCGAGAGGAGATTGAGGTCGAAGGTAGTTCCACTTGTACGAGTCCAGTGGGAGCATCATAATGTGGAGGAATCCACCTGGGAGCGCGAGGCAAATATGCGCGAGAGATACCCAGATTTATTCTTACCAGGTATGCCTTATTTTCCGAATTTCGGGACGAAATTCCGTTATTAGGGGGAAGTATGTAATATCCCGTATTTTTATGCTTTCTAAATTTAGGGATTTATTAAATTTAATGTGAGTTATTAATTTAATATAAATTCGGAAAATAATTATTTTTATAATTACTAACGTGACGAGAGTTATTAATCATTGGAAAGTTGTTAAATATAACTAATGAGCAAAGTAATATAATATTGGTACTATTAAATGTCACGAGTGAATAAAATGACAATTTTGGAAATTTGAGTCGGGAGGCGCCCCTGTCGCGTCGGGACTAAATATTGATTAATAAAAGTGAATAAATTATAAGTCACTCATATGGTCATTTTGAGTGCGCCAAAGTGTCCGAAAGGGTCGAAATAGTCCAAAAAGTGTACCCGGGGGTTTAGTTTGAGTCTCGGGGCGTTTTTAGGCCTATTTAGCACCCCGGGAGGCCGTTTTGGACATTTCGTAATTTTGGATAATTAAACCCACGAAAATTACAAGGTTATATCAGATGCTTAGGGTTACCTTCTAGGATTAACACAACCAAAAGAAAGTGACGGCCATTGGAGAAGGAAGGAGAGAGCTTGCCATGGAATTCAAGGCCGAAAACCCCTCCGTTTGCACCACCGTCGCCGCCAAACGATAGATCACGTCACAAGGATCATAACCACATTGATTTCAACATAAATCAGAGACCAAAAATTCCCAGGCAAGTATTTATCTTGCTTAATTTCGTTAATGCTTCATTCATGTTAGTCTAGGGTGGATTAGGATGAGTTTCATGAAAGAAAACCCATGTTGGAGATAGGAAAATTGCATGTAGTAATGATATAAATGATAATATGGAAATCCCCTTCATGTGTAGAGGTTTAAACACGGATTTATGATGAATTAGAAGTAAAATTTCTGGAGAAAGAATGATTTGAATTAAGTTAAATAAATTGTTAGGGTTCATGAGAATTGTATAAATTTGGGTACTTTTAATCCATGAATCTTTATGAAAATTCGCATGCTTTACGTCAAATAGTGTCCATTTGGGTTTAGGACGTTTGTGGTATAAATTTCTGGGAGTTTGTGTGTTAAAAATCAAGATTTGGATGATGTTGGATGATAGAACCCGTAACTGGTATTCTGCAGATTCGCCATACCTGTTTGATCAATCGATCGAACCAGGAGTGTTGATCGATCGACGCATCGATCGATCGAGCTCCTGCCATCGATCGATCGACCCCTCCTGGAAGACTCATATTTCCCTTTTTAAATAGCTGAATTCAATTTAAATGAGTAATAATCTTTGGACATCCTTATTAAAATATTTTGGGAGGTAAAGAAGACCAGTAGGACTTATTAAAAATATGAAACCTTTAATGTAAGATGAGATTTACATTTTTCGGGGATGTTTACATATAAGGGATGATGGAACTATATATTAAAAGGGGGAGACGAGTAAGGTAGTTACATGGGAAAATAAATGAGTACCTACTGAAATTACACTTGGGAGGATAGGAACCCACGAGTGTCACTTGATAAGTAGGGATAATTCCACAAATTAAAGTAAGAAAAGAACCGTTAAACGTGATAACTAAATAATGATAAATAATGATAAATATCATAATTATGGGTTATGAGATGTACCTGAACTTGATGTGGTAATAGTAGTATATTTATATGACTGTTTTTATGCATATACTATATACGTGTGAAAACCATGCCCACGCCACTTGCTATCCCTGAGGTTACCGCGCTGGGATACTCTTATCTCGATGGGACCTTTATGGGGGATATTTACTCGTACCCTAGAAGATAGAAATCCTTTGGTACAGGCTAATCGGATCGATAGTCAGACGGTCCTATGAGACGTGGGGGCATGTGCTGACCTCTTAGGGACCTGGAATCTATGCTTCGCCTCAATGTTGTTTGTGTTTATGTTATTACAGTTCGAGAGTGTATCTGAACTTGTATTTTCCTTAGTACGAGTGATACGGGGACTGGATAGCAGAGTATGCCCGCACCATATTTATTATGTGTGGTGCTGTTAGAATATATATATTATATGAGTATTTAATATATATATATTTAATTCTAAAATTTTGGAACTACCTCCTATGTTTATAGTAAGTAAGAGATGAATAATGATTTCAATTTGGAAATACGTGTTTTGAAAAGTATAATATGTTACTGGGAAACTTTATTAACAAATAAAGTTAAAATGAGAGCTTTGTTATTAAATTAAATTTACTTCTTAAACAGTCAAATTGGTCAGTTTAAATCTTATGAGCAACCTAAGATAAGATAAGTTAAACCGTTGGGAAGGTTAGTGCGATAGGTGTGAACTTTAGAAGAGAAGTGAGAATTTCTCAAGAGAGTGCCGCACTAATATGTTGTTGCATTGGGTAGTAAAAATTTTAAATACTTGCTAAACAAATTTTAAATCGTTTTTACAATCAGGCTTTGACCCGTTTCAATTTTCTTTTCTCTCTTGTATATATATGTATGTATTACAGGTGCCCAGCCATAGGGGCGTCTTGCATAGGATCCTTTGGAAGGAACGCGCTGCAGCTTAGGTGGGAGTTGAAGGCCTCTTGCTTAGACGACCTCATTTCTTGATTCCTCTTCTAGCACTATTTATTCAGTTGGGCATGTGTCGCCCTTTTCTATTATTCAGTTATTTATCGGATATTGTGATTTGTTTATTTCAGTATTTACACTTTGGGATTTATTACTGTCAGAATGTTTTCCTTTAAGTTTTAATGTTGGGATCACTTAGTTGGATGTTTAATTAATTGGATTATTTGTTACAGTATAGTTGTTATGTGATTCTTTAATTATAAATGATGTAAAGTTTTAAATGTTGGTTTATATAAATAAAATTTGGAAAGTAATGTCTAAAATGGTTTAAACACTTAGCTTAATTATTCAGGGTGTTAAATTGGAAAAGTTATTTTTACGATAGTGATGCTAAGATGAACCAACCGTTCACCTTGATTATAATTTAATAAAGGACTGATCACCTGATATTTAATTAGGCGGGGTGTCACAAAAGGTATACCGCAGGTCGGAGTACCTCCTCTGTCAAACCCAACTCCTCTGGATCCATCGCATGAGGATAGTGAAACATAGGCACCATCCCTCCATCAGCCTGCCGAATGTTGTATGAAGGGGTATGCAACCGCACAAAAGGGACCTCCGAGGTCGCCGCCGCCGCAGATGTCGACGGACCACCGCCGCTGTGGGAAAAACCCACCGCCCGACTCAAACTCGCAGGAAAGAAGGGCAACGCATCATATATGTTGGGCGCCATCAACCAGCTCATCACAAATTCCATATAGTCATACGGCGCGGCCCTATCGATGTATAGCAGGTAGGACTGCCAATCATCGTCGTGATCCTCTCATCCTCTGGCAGCAGTCTCTCCTGCCTTATAGATGTAGGAGGCTGCACGGGTGGCACCACCACCTCCTCCTCAGCAATCTGACGAATCACCCTCTCCCCGAGGTACCAAGAATGGCCGAACTCATGCGCCAGCAAGTGCCTCATCCGCGCATTCACCCCGATCACCCCCACATCCTGAATGGATGTCCCCCGGGATAAAATGTCACCTGAAAATCTCCAAGTGAGCATAAATCAATACAAGATCAGAAGGTGAAAAGACCAAGACTGAAATGGAAAGAGTCTTACCCTACCACTGGTCAGGTCATTCAAGACCTGACGCTTCGCCTCCAGAAAGAGAGATCCTTTTGACTGTCGGTTGGCCTTACACCATCGATACAATCGGCAGAAGACCCCAACGGTGTCGTCCTTCAAAGCGATCAGCGGGGTGTTGCACCCAATCACCTCATAGAACCACGTCTGAATTCGCAAACAAAAAGAGACGCATAAGGAAAATGCTAATGCATGAAAGGAAAATGAGAATGCATGAAAAGAAATGCGCAAACTGAAGAATACCTCAAGAAGGTACGTGGCCCCAGTAAAGGTCTGCCGGAAGCACCGGCTGAATGCATCCAGAGAGGAGTAAAGGGTCACCAAGGTCAGACTCCCCCAATCATAGAAGGGGATGTTCGAAAACATCCTCACGTACGGTAAGAACCACAAATGGACGACGTTGCCGCTCGACGCCATCATGAAACCTCCCAACACCAGCAGAATGAATAAACGGGCCATCTTCCTCACTTATAGCCCGTCCTCCACATCAATCTCCCTAACCAACAAAACGTCCTTCAGCAGGGAAAGTCGAACAGAATCTCCAGAAACTATCCTCCTTACATCACTAGGTGCCGCATGCACTGCCTCCGGTCTCACCTGTAAAGAGAGATCCACATTTATCTACTCTCCATCACAATCTAGCCCCAGCAGTTGTTGCACGTCTATGGGAGTCACAGTCATCTCCCTGAAGCCGAAATGAAAGGTGTGGGTAGTATCCCACCACCTCTCTCCCAAAGCGCACAAGACCGTCATCGAATGAGGCATCTCATCCAGCGCCGATGCCAACCTCCCAAAACCCGCTGATGAGACCACCCAGCGCACCATAAGTGGGAGATGCTCCCAGACATCCTTGAGCCCCGTCGTCCCGCGGGCAAGCATGTTCTTCAAAGAAATATTAGACTGGTAAAAACAAAAGTCTCATCTAAAGTCAAGAAAGAAAAATCACCAAAAAGAGAAGAATGTAAAAGTTCGAGTTACTTACATAGCCGCTAAGGATCACTCTCAAAGAGAGATGACGCGATGGCTCCCGCAGCAAAGTCCGATCATCCACAATAGGCTCAAACGCATCAAAGGAGTTTTCACTCCCCAAAATAAGGGGCACCCTGTCCCTCCAATCCACATTTGCCCAGTCATCAATGGTCAACCACTCCCGGTGGACTGCAGTGCTCACAAAGGCAGCCATTTCTTAAAGATCGTAATGCTAGAACGATTTGAAGAAGAATCGCAAAGAGAGAGAAAGCAAAAGAAGCTGTGAAAATGTGAAGGGATTCTCCCCCTTTTTAGAGGATGCCAAGCGCCATATCGATTGGCACCACCCCCTACCATACCGATCGGCACTGACTCCTTATCTTCCCGAGGTAGCCCAAAATTCCGTGCCACTGCCGAATGTCACCTCTCATACCATGCTGACCGGCACCCCACCTTAAATTTCGTAGAAAAATTCCCAAAAAATACCAGAAAGTCCTGAAAAATCCTTAGAAAAATCCTGAAAATCCCAGGATGGATTTTGAACATTTTCACCAAGAAAATTTCGCGTTCCCTCGAGCAGAACCCCTTATTTACCGAGGGTAATCCTCAAAAACCAAGTGAATCTCCTCCCGGAAAAACTCGGGAGGATCCCTAAGGATCACCCGATCACTTCCCCAGCGGAATTCTCTTACAACAACCAAAATAGGTTATTCCCCCCTACGAGGCCTCCTAAAAGCTTCCCCAACTATCAGCTCCCCAGCTCAGATCAAAATCATAAAGCACCTTCACCAGCAGAATCGAAATCCAATCTTCATCCACTCTTGGGTCAGAATTGGCCCCGGTCTTGGATCGTCACCAGAGTTAGGTCAGAATTGACCTCGGTACTCGGTCGTCGCCACTCTTGGGTCATAATTGGCCCCAATCTTGGATCGTCACCTGAGTTAGGTCAGAATTGACCTCGGTCCTCGGTCGTCACCACTCTTGGGTCAGAATTAGACCCGGTCTTGGATCGTCACCTGAGTTAGGTCATAATTGACCTTGGTCCTCGGTCGTCACCACTCTTGGGTCAGAATTGGCCCTAGTCTTTGATTGTCATCTGAGTTAGGTCAAAAATGACCTCGGTCCCCGGTCGTCACCACTCTTAGGTTAGAATTGGCCCTGGTCTTGGATCATCACCTGAGTTAGGTCAGAATTGACCTTTGTCCTCGATCATCACCACTATTGGGTCAGAATTGGCCCCGGTCTTGGATCGTCACGTGAGTTAGGTCAGAATTGACCTCGGTCCTAGGTCGTCACCATTCTTGGGTCATAATTGGACCCGATCTTGGATCATCACCTGAGTTAGGTCAAAATTGACCTCGGTCCTCGGTTGTCACCACTCTTGGGTCAAAATTGGCCCCGCTCTTGGATCATCACCTGAGTTAGGTCAGAATTGACCTCGGTCCTCGATCGTCTCCACTATTGGATCAGAATTGGACCCGATCTTGTATCGTCCCCTGAGTTAGGTCAGAATTGACCTCGGTCCTCAGTCATCACCACTCTTGGGTCAGAATTTGCCCCGGCCTTGGATCGTCACCTGAGTTAGGTTAGAATTGACCTCTGTCCTCGGTCGTCACCACTCTTGGTTGAGAATTGGCTCCGATCTTGGATTATCACCTGAGTTAGGTCCGAATTGACCTCGGTCCTCGGTCGTCACCACTCTTGGGTCATAATTGGCCCCAGTCTTGGATCGTCACCTGAGTTAGGTCAGAATTGACCTCGATCCTCGGTCGTCACCACTCTTGGGTCATTATTAGCCGTGGTATTGGATATTCACCTTAGTTAGGTCATAATTGACCTCGTTCCTCGATTGTCACCACTTTTTAGGTCAAAATTGACATCGGTCTTGGATCGTCAGCTGAGTTGGGTCAGAATTGACCGCGGTCCTCCATCGTCACCAATATTAGGTCATAATTGTCCTTGGTTATCAAACCTTTACCCTAAGACTGCAGATTCGGCTTTGATCCACATAATTTATTATCCCTAGCACACTCTTAGGTCCTCAGAATCGGCCTCGACCCTCTAATTTGATCATACTCCCTCAAAAGCATCATGTGGTTTCTATTTGATGTTCATCATTTATTCCAAACTCACCCGTCGAGGGGCTCTATACACTCCCCATTCTGTTACCCCTAACTCTCCTTAGGTCCCCAGTACCTCCCCTAATAACTATAAACCTAGGTCATGTCCCAAGTACTGACCTAGAAGCCATCGGGCACTCCCCGGCTCAGTTTGACCAAAAATTCAAACTCCTTGTCTCGACCGAGACTCAATGAATCTTCACAGGGCACTCAATACCCTTTCCAATGGTCTGCCCCCTGTGCGATTCTGACTTACCATGCGGACGAACGATCCGTTTGCGTCCGAAACCTAACCTAGAGGCCATCGGGCACTCCCCGGCTCTATTTGACCTAAGTTAGCTCTTCATCTCAACTGATGATAAATTAATCTTCCAAGGTCACTGAATCCCCTTTCCAACGGTCCATCCCGTGCGCAATTTTGACTTTCCATGCGGACGAACGATCCATTTGACTCCCAGAGGTCACCGAACGCTTCTCGAGCTTGGTTGACTAAAGTCAACTCTCCAAACTGGTTCAAACTCTTTGGAATGTCAAATTACATCTCGTAACCTTTCCAACAGTCCACCCTGTGCATGATTCCGACTTACCATGAGAACGAACGATCCGTTTGCATCCGAATAATCCCCCGTCCAATGGACCGACAAATGCTTCCGAGCCATATTCGACCTAAAGTCAACTCCCAAACCCGGGAATGCTCCAAAGGACTTTCGAAGTTCTCTGAATTACCTTTGCAATGGTATTACCCGTGTGCGATTCTGACCAACGGTTTTCCCTCGGCGGCCGATTTTTTGAAAAAGCCTGAAGCGCACTGCCAAATGGCGGGTTCCAGACCTTGCGTATCGGTAAGCGGGTGCCGATAGGTAGGAAGGGGTATATGCCGATTTGCAGTGACCTAAGACTATAAAAAGGAGGCCTTCACCTCATTTGTAAAAGGATCCCAGATCTGATAAAAATCTCTCTCAATGAATCCCAGAAACCTCTCTCGAAGGCAACGTGATTTCAACTTCCAAATCCATTTTGTACTTCCATTTTTCATCATCCTTTTCATCAAAATTGGTGAATTAACCACTCTCCATCATCATCCAAGTGCAAGGGCTGCTCTCCAACATTCCAGATCAAGCTCAAGATCTTCAAGAAGGTCCAACTTTCTCAAACTCTCTCTTAAATTCTCTTAAATTCCCAATAACTTGTTTTGTTACTTAACACTTTTATTATCTCATCTCACGCATCCTAACCATACTTTTTATTTAGTATTATTGCACATCTCATATTTTCATATAAATAAAAACCCAGAAAATAAGAAAAAGAGAGTTTGCTCATAAATTCCAATTAGGGATTCTCATACTTTTTTCACATTTTTTTCACAACTAAAACACTTTTTCCACACATACACACACTCACAAATAAAGAGATCCCCCATTTGGATTTATGGAATAAACCCCATCCTCGTTGTGTATGCGAACTATGTGGACTTTGATGCCTTTATAGGCTACGTAGGCGTCTCGGGGTAAAACCCGAGACTCGAGTACTTTTTCTCACTTTTTATCTTATCTTCTATCATCTCTAAATCCATTTCCTTATATTCTATATACTTTCTCTTAGTGACGTATTACTCCATATGCATTATCGTTCCATTATAACGATCAACGTAAGGGTAATCGCGTAAATCTTAGTTTTTAATATTATTCCTATACCTTCCTACGGATGACTCGCTTTATCTATTCCATGATACTAGTCGAGGATTCCTACCTCCATTCTATATATACACATGCACACATATCATTTGGGGGGAGGGTGGGGGGAAATATAAAGGAAAATAGAAAATATCCATGAGAGACCGAAAGGGTGGAATGGGTGCCTAACACCATCCCATATAGTAACTAAGCCTCCGAACCCTTCTCGAATCATTTGGTTTCGCACACACTAGTATGTCTTTGGATGCCATCCTTCGGGGTGGCTTCCCCTTTTTCTTTTGTCTGTTTTGAGTAAAATAGACTGGCGACTCTGAATCTCTCTACATTTTTGCATCACATCACAAACGACACCGGTCGAAGCGCTCCCAAAAGGGACGTGAGGGACCCGAAGGATCCTTTTCCTCCGCGGTGGGGATCGGGGATGGACACATAACCCGACACATATATTAGGCCTTGTGTCTGTACCTTGATTTCGTGAGTGCTTTAGATTCAAGCCCAGTTCTCATAGAAATCGGCACCACTTCCACACTCATATAGGTAGATTATCATAGGTGTCCATGTAACTAAAACACCATAAATCAATTAAGGTTAAACTCATCCTCTTTCATTATTCATTGCATGTTCTAATCACTTATCCTTGGGATGTCAAATTTTATAGTGCTTACAATCACATCGTATGATGTAATTTAATCATTGAACTTGAGACTTGAATATATCAAGTTTCAAGTTGAGTTTCCATCAAGAGTGATTATTATTAATGGGCTTTAGTCCCATCCCTATTGATGTCACCAGTCCACTTGTAAAAGGATTAGCTAAATTTGACTTGATTTTACATAATCGATTGTGATTACACTATCTGTAATCATTTATCTGACATAACTGTGTCTTAGGCCAATATGTCTAGATTTTCCATTGTACACTTTATTATAAGCTCTGGAAAGTGTAGAATCACCATCACAATGTATAGATATTGGAGGCATTACTTTCGGCCAAACTAAAATTTCAATCAATAAATTCCTTAACCATTATGCCACTTTAGTAGTTGCAGCTAATGCTACAAACACAGCTGCCATAGTAGAATCAGCTATCCAAGTTTATTTCTTTGCTCCTCAAAAAATAGCTCTTCCACCAAGAGTGAAAATCCATCTAATTATTGAGGAATAATCCTCCCGCTCAGTAATCCAACAGGCATCAGAAAACCCTTCTAATACTGAAGATATCCACTATAGTATATACCACAGTCCATAGTTCCTTTTAAATATTTTAATATTCTATTGATAGCATGCCAATTCAATAAACTTGGATTATTAGTATATCTACCTAATTTACCAACATCATAAGCAATATCAGGTCGAGGATAGGTCATGGTAACATTAAACTACCAAATACTCATGGATATTACAATTGTGAAATAGCTCTACCATTATTAGGGATCATCTTTAGTTGTGGTTTAAAAGGTGTACTAATAGGTGTGCAATCAAACTGATTATATTTCTTTAAAATTTTCTCAACATATATTTCCTTATTATTCTCATTCCTAATATGACATCAGTTACACCCATATGTTTCATATCAAATTTAGAAGACATAATACTCTTAGTATTATAAATGTTTTTAAATCGGTACCAAGAATTAACATGTCATCTACATATAAAAAATGATCACACCTTTACCATTAGCAAATTTACTATAAACACACTTATCGTATTAATGAATTTTAAACCGATAAGAAATAATGACTTTATCAAATTTTTCATGGCATTGTTTAGGTGCGTGTTTTAGGCCATATAAGGACTTAATAAGTTTACATTCTTTATTTTCTTGTCCAGGCATAACAAGCCCTTCAGGTTGTTCCATGTAAATTTCTTCTTTTAAGTCACCATTTAAAAAGGCAATTTTCACATCCATTTGATGAATCTCAAAATTATATATCGATGCTAATGCAATTAAAATCCTAATAGTGGAGGTTGTAGCAACATGTACATAGGTATCAAAATAATCGATTCCTTCTTTTTGTGTAAAACCTTTAGCAACCAATCTAGCCTTCAATTTATCAATTGTTCCATCTATTTTCATTTTCTTTTTAAAAATCCATATACACTTGATCGGTTTAGATCCTGGAGGTAAGTCTACTAACTTCTATGTTTTATTTCCCAAGATTGAATCCATTTCATCATTTATAGCTTCTTTCCAAAATGTTGAATCTACAGACTTAATTGCCTCACTATAAGTTTGTGGGTCTGTTTCAATACTAAGAGTCCAAGAAAATTTATTACAAGGTGTATCTGTAGTTCCTTCAACGAGATAGACTATAAAGTCGGGACCAAAGCTTTTTTCTTTCCTATGTCTCTTACTTTTTCTAATCTCTTCTTGTTTCACTGGTGGAGTATCAGAGAATATTAAAGGAGTGTTTAATTCTTTTTCATTATTTATTCTAGGAATAGAAGAAAACCATTGTTCATAAAAAATTGCATCTCTCGATTCAATTATTGTATTTACCTCAACAGAATCATTAGGTTCACTAACCAAAAATCTATAGGCTTTACTATGTTGTTTATATCCTATGAAAATACACTCAACACCTTTGCTTCCTAATTTCTTTCTCTTAGTTTCAAGCAGTCTGACAATAGCTCTACAACCCTAAACATTAAGATAACCTAAATTAGGTTTTCTATTCTTTCGTAATTCGCAAGGAGTTTTCTTATTATCTTTAACAGGTATCCTATTCAGAATATGACACGCGGTTAAAAGTGCTTCTCCCCAAAACCCTTTACTTAAACCAGAATAAGAAAGCTCAACGTTAACCATTTCATTTAGTGTCCTATTTTTTCTTTTTGCTACTCCATTTTGTTGTGGTGTATAAGGTGTAGTAACTTCATGTATAATTCCCATATCTTCACAAAATTTAGGAAAGTGATATTCACCACCTCTATCAGATCTAAGACATTATATTTTATTGTCACATTGATTTTCAACTTCATTTTTATATGTCTTAAATATATTAATGCATCATCCTTAGAGTTTAAAATATATACGTTGAAATATTTTGAATATTAATCCATAAATGCAGGAAAATATTTACTACCACTTCTAGTAGGTATTGCATGCAAATCACAAACATCACTATGTATGAATTACAACAAAGATGTTGTTTTTTTCTAGTTTTCGAAAAGGCAATCTTGTTATTTTTTCTTGCATGCATATTTTACACTTTTCATTCATATCAGTCTCATATTTAGGAATTAAATTTAAATTCACTTTGAACTGCATTTTCTTTGTATTAACATGTCCTAAACGACAATGCCATAATAAAAGACAATCAACGATATAAGCAGAAGAATCTTTTTCATTGATATTGAGCATAAACATGCCCTCATACAAATATCCTTTGCAAAAAAGGTACCACTCTTAGTCAGAATAAATTTTTCTGACTCAAATACGATCTTAAAACTAAATTTGTTAAGGAGAATTCCAGAAACTAAATTTTTCTAACATCAAGAACATGAAAAACATTGGTGAGGCTAAGGATTTTTCTGGAATTGAATTCGATATCCACTGTCCCTTTGCCTTTAACCACAGCAGTTGAAGAATTTCCCATATGGAGAACATCTCCTTCCACTGTTTCATTGTCCTTACAAACATGCCTTGTGGCACCAGAATCAATCCACCAGGAGTTGTCTTCTCCAAGCATATTAGTCTCGGAGATCATAGTAGTAAATTTTTGCTTTGTGCCTGATATCCCTCCTTTTTCCTTTAGTTTCTTGAACTCACGACAATACTTCTTGAAGTGGCCTGGTTTGTTGTAATGAAAACAATTTCCTTTATTCTTTTTGTTTCCTTTAGAATTATTTGAAAAAATCTTCTGCTTGTTATTTTTTCCATGATTGCCATATTTTTTCTCCTTTCCTTCCTCCACCACATGGACCTTAGAAACAAAATTTTCTTATTCCTCTTTACCATCTAGAATTTGAGACTCTTGTTCAATTCTTAAATGAGTCTCTAATTCTTCAAGTGAAAGATCATCCTTTTTGTGTTTGAGTTATTTCTTATAATCTTTCCAAGAAGGAGGAAGTTTTCAATTATGTGAGAAACAATTACATTATCATCCCTATTTAAAATTTTCAGTTTGCAATGATTTATGATGTGTTGGATGTCATGAAATTGTTCTCGCACAGGCCTATTAACATACATTTTAAAGCTTAAAAATTGACAGATAAGGAACTTCTTACTTGTAGTGTCTTCCGTAAGATATTTGATCTCCAATAATTCCCACAAAGTTTTCGCAATCCCAATATTTTGGTACAAGTCGAACAAATTGTTAGCAAGTGCGTTGAGAATGTGACCACGACACAAGTAATCATCGGTCTCCCAATTTGTGCGGTTCCTAGTCTGTTCCACGGTTTCATCTTCTTCTTCATTTGGTTTCGGTTGTGACAAGACATATGTAATCTTCAATGTTGTTAGAAGAAAACAAACCTTTTTCTACGAAAGAAAAAATTACCACCATCAAAATGGTCCAACTTGACAAAGCCTTATGTTATTTGTCGAAATGACTTGGAAGAGTCGGCCACTTCTGAAATTACAGTATTTAGATTGTTGGGTAATATGAATGCAAATACAGAAATGGAACTCTTTATATATCACAGTAATGTCAACTTCAATACAATAATATAACTTCTGAATAGATACTAGAAAACTTCAAGGCCGTATGTCACTTTCCTAAATAGAGTATTTGCCCCACATGAATAACTTCAGTATATAAACGGGAATCCGCAAATTCATACTCAAGATACAATGAAGCAACTTCCATTGCTTGCAACTTGTATATTTGAAGACAACCTTTGGATGCAGCAGTGAAGAATAGTCAATCAAGTTCTTATTCTGTTTATGTGCACAAAACAGAATAAGATAATCTATATCTCCTGAAAATTGTAAAAGAGTAGCAAGGGTTGGAAATTTTGAAACTGGGTAATAATTATTATTATGTGTAATTTCGAAATATGATGCCTTTATTTATAAGAAATGAAAGGCTGTATCTCTGGGGTCTTGATTGTTAAGTTTTAACAGTTTTTACTTAATTCCAAAATGGTATGACTTTTAATTACCAACAGTATTCAACTATTTCCGAACTGGTACCGTAATACTGAAACGGTTTTACACGAACCCACCAAAAAGCGATCGCGCCTGAGCAACTACGATCTGACTCGGACGAATCCTGGAAACTCTCTACCACTGCGGACACGTGGCATGCGAAGTTCAAAGTGCACCACTAGCACCTCTACTGCCCACTGCCCCGGACGTGCATGCGCGCATGCGCGTGCGTGTGCGTGTGCGTACGGTGCTTCGCACCGTATTAGTGGTCTCTTGAATAGCCTCTTAAACGGTAGACGAAATAACTCTTCATCTTCAATTTCTACTTATTAAGTGAACACTTTCTTAATATTTTCCCAATGTGGGACTCAAAGGTTGCCCACTTCTTTTATAGCTTAGCGGGTATCACTTAGCTTTAATCATTTTCCAATGTGGGACACTCTCCCTTTTATATTGGGTTAGCTTCCCACTTTTATCCACATACTTCCATTGTGGGACAAGCTTTTAAGCTCTTACTCACTTATTTTTAAAAATTCTCCAACATTCCTCCACCATTTTTAAAATAAGTTTTGTAAAACTTTGATTGTTTGTAAGACTGTGTATAAGCATTGGTGTCTCACGACTTGAACCAATACCTTGTGAAGGTTCGTCAAGGCTAACCATGAAATTATAGTAGACTTGTCTTTGAACTATCAATCCATATTGATCATCCGGATTTGTCTTTACCCACAAATCTTTTTGTCACTCATTATTCATATAAGCCGACACACATATTAGGCCTTGTGTATCTACCTTGATTTTGTGAGTGCTTTAGAGTCAAGAAAAGTTCTCATTGGAAGCGGCACCACTTCCACACTCATATAGGTAGATTATTATAGGTTTACATGAAACTAAAACACCATATATCTATTAATGTAAAACTCATCCTCTTTCATTATTCATTACATGTTTTAAGCACTCATCCTTGGGATGTTAAATTTTATAGTGCTTACAATCACGTCGTATGATGTACTTTAATAATTGAACTTGAGACTTGAATATATCAAGTTTCAAGTTGAGTTTCCATCAAGATTGATTATTATTAATGGTCTTTAGTCCCATCCCTACTGGATTCTTAGACACCAGTCTTCTTGCAAGACCTTTTGTAATAGGATCAGCTAAATTTTGACTTGATTTTACATAATCCACTGTGATTACACTATCTGTAAACATTTGTCTAACATAACTATGTCTCATGAAAATATGTTTAGATTTTCCATTGTACACTTTATTATAAACTCTGGAAAGTGTAGACGCACTATCACAATGTATAGATATTAGAGACATTGGTTTTGGCCAAACTGGATTTTCAATCAATAAATTCCTTAACCATTCTGCCTCTTTACTAGTTGCAGCTAATGCTACAAACTCAGCTTCCATAGTAGAATCAGTTATACAAGTTTGTTTCTTTGATCCCCATGAAACATCTCATCCACCAAGATTGAAAATCCATCCACTTGTTGAGGAATGATCCTCCTGCTCAGTTATCCTACTGGCATCAGGAAACCCTTTTAATACTAAAGGATATCCACTAAAGTATATACCATAGTCCATAGTTCCTTTTAAATATTTTAATATTCTATTGACAGCATGCCAATGCAATAAACTTGGATTACTAGTATATCTACTTAATTTACCAACATCATAAGCAATATCAGGTCGAGTACATGTCCTGGAATACATTAAACTACCAACTACTCGCGCATATTCCAATTGTGAAATAGCTCTACCTTTATTTGGGATCATCTGTATCTGTGGTTCAAAAGGTGTACTAACAGGTGTGCAATCAAACTGATTAATTTTTTTAAAAAATTTCTCAACATAATGAGATTGAGTGAGAATTGTATTCTTATCTTTCCTTATTATTCTCATTCCTAATATGACATCAACTACACCCATATCTTTCATATCAAATTTAGAAGACATAAAACACTTAGTATTATTAATGATTTCTAAATCAGTACCAAGAATTAACATGTCATCTACATATAAACAAATGATCACACCTTTACCTTTAGCAAATTTACTATAAACACACTTATCAGATTGATGAATTCTAAAACCATAAGAAATAATGACTTTAACAAATTTTTCATGCCATTGTTTAGGTGCATTGTTTTAGGACATATAAGGACTTATTATGTTTGCATACTTTATTTTCTTGTCAAGGCATAACAAACCCTTCAGGTTGTTCCATGTAAATTTCTTCTACTAATTCACCATTTAAAAAGGCAGTTTTCACATCCGTTTGATGAATCACAAAATTATATATCGATGCTAATGCAATTAAAATTCTAATAGTGGAGGTTCTAGCAACATATGCAAAGGTTTCAAAATAATCAATTCCTTCTTTTTGTGTAAAACCTTTAGCAACCAATCTAGACTTGAATTTATCAATTGTTCCATCTATTTTAATTTTCTTTTTAAAAATCCATCTACACTTGATGGGTTTAGATCCTGGAGGTAAGTCAACTAAATTCCAAGTTTATTTCCCAAGATTCAATACATTTCATCATTTATAGCTTCTTTCCAAAATGCTGAATCTACAGACTGCCTCATATAAGTTTGTGGGTCTGTTTCAACACTAAGAGTCAAAGAAAATTTATTACAAGGTGTATTTGTAGTTCCTTCAACAAGATAGACTACAAAGTCGGGCCAAAGCTTTTTTCTTTCCTAGGTCTCTTACTTTTTCTATTCTCTTCTTGTTCCACTGGTGGAGTATCAAAGAATTGTGAAGGAGTGTTTACTTATTTTTCATTATTTATTTCAGAAATAGAAGAAAACCTTAGTTCATAAAAAATTGCATCTCTCGATTCAATTATTGTATTTACCTCAACAGAATCATTAGGTTCACTAACAAAAAATCTACAGGCTTTACTATGTTGTGCATATCCTATATAAATACACTCAACACCTTTTCTTCCTAATTTATTTCTCTTAGTTTCAGGTAGTCTAACAATATCTCTACAACCCCAAACTTTAAGATGACCAAAATTAGGTTTTCTATTCTTCCATAATTCGTAAGGAGTTTTCTTATTATATTTCATAGGTATCCTATTCAGAATATGACACGCAGTTAAACGTGATTCTCCCTAAAACCCTTTACTTAAACCATAATAAGAAAGCATAGCGTTAACCATTTCAGTTATTATCCTATTTTTTCTTTCTTCTACTCCATTTTGTTGTGGTGTGTACGGTGCAATAACTTCATGTGTAATTCCCATATCTTCACAAAATTCAGGAAAGTGATATTCACCACCTCTATCAGATCTAAGACATTTTATTTGATCATCACATTGATTTTTTACTTCATTTTTATATGTCTTGAATCTATTAAGCACATCATCCTTAGAGTTTAAAAGATATACGTAACAATATTTTGAAAAGTCATAGAAAAATGTAGCAAAATATTTACTACCACCTCTAGTAGGTGTTCCATGTAAATCACAAATATCACTATGTACTAATTGCCACAAAGATATTGTTTTTTCTATTTTTGTTAAAGGCAATCTTGTTATTTTTGTTTGCATGCATATTTTACACTTTTCATTTATATCATTCTCATATTTAGGAATTGAATTTTAATTCACCATGAAATACATTTTCTTTGTATTAACACGTCCTAAACGACTATGCCATAATGAAAGACAATCAATGATATAAGCAGAAGAATCTTTTTCAAACATGCCCTCATACAAATATCCTTTGCCTACAAAGGTACCACTCTTAGTCAGAATAAATTTGTCTGACTCAAATACAAGATTAAATCCAAATTTGTTAAGAAGACTACCATAAACTAATTTTTTTCTAACATCAGGAACATGAAAAACATTGGTGAGGCTAAGGATTTTTCCGGAAGTTAATTCGTGATCCACTGTAAAGAACATCTCCTTCGACTGTTTCATAGGCAGAGAACAAGATCTTGTCCTTACAAACATGCCTGTGGCACCAGAATCAATCCACCAAGAGTTGTCTTCTCCAAGCATATTAGCCTCGGATATCATAGCAGTAAATTTTTACTTTGTGCTTGATATCCCTCCTTTTTCCTTTAGTTTCTCGAACTCACGACAATCTTTCTTGAAGTGACCTGGTTTGTCGTAATGAAAATAATTTCCTTTCTTCTTTTTATTTTCTTTAGAATTATTTGAAAAATTCTTCCACTTGTAATTTTTTCCATGAATTCCATATTTTTGCTCCTTTCCTTCCTCAACCACATGGACCTTAGAAACAAAATTTTCTTCTTCCTGTTTACCATCTAGAATTCAAGACTCTTGTTCAATTGTTAAATGAGTCTCTAATTCTTAAAGTGAAAGATCCTCCTTTTTGTGTTTGAGTTCTTTCTTATAATCTTTCCAAGAAGGAGGAAGTTTTTCAATTATGGAAGAAACAATTACATTATCATCCATATTTAACGTTTTCAGTTTGCAATGATTTATGATGGGTTGGATGTCTTGAAATTTTTCTAGCACAAGCCAATTGTCATGCATTTTAAAGCTTAAAAACTGACCGATATGGAACTTCTTACTTGTAGCATTTTCCGTAAGATATTTGGTCTCCAATGTTTCCCACAAAGTTTTTGTAGTCTCAAAATTTTTGTACAAGTCGAATAAATTTTTAGCAAGTGCATTGAGAATGTGACCACGACACAAGTAATCATCGGTCTCCCATTTTGTACGTTGCCTAGTATGTTCCACGGTTTCATCTTCGTCTTCATTTGGTTTCGGTAGTGACAAGACATATACAATCTTCATTGTTTTTATTAGAAAATGATCCTTTTTATGCCAACACAGAAAATTACCTCCATCAAAATGGTCCAACTTGAAAAAGCCTTTTGTTATTTGTCGAAGTGATTTGGAAGAGTCGACCATTTCTGAAATTACTGTATTTAGATTCTTGGGTAATATGAATGCAAATATAAAAATGGAACTCTTTACATATCATAGTAATGTCAACTTCAATACAACACTGTAACTTCTGAATAGAAACTAGAACACTTCAAGGCGTGATGTCACTTTCCTAAATATAGTATTTTCCCCACATGAATAACTTTGGTATACGAACGAAAATCCTCAAATCCGTATGCAAGATACCGTAAGGATATATTTTCATAGGTTCGTTATCAATTTATTATTTCATATACCGCTACACCATCGAAGAGTATTCAAGAGAAATCTACATCAAAGACGGATCCGAATTACTCAAGTTCTTCATCATTCAAGACTCCGCGAAGTTTACTTTGGTAAGTTTATGTTTTAAATACCTTAACTTTTCACTTAGAGCTTTTGGGAGATTTTTACAAAATATTTTCTAAGTGTTGGAGCGGACTTTTACGTCAAATATTGAGAATGAGTATTTTTTTCTATGTTTTGAAGCGAACAGCGATTTTGACGCCCAGGTCGTTCGCGCGAGATCAGCATCTCGTTAGAACGAGCTTAGAAGTGGTGCGATGTCATTTGAACGGCACGTGTACTTCGTTCGAGCGACATATGCTTCTCGTTCGAACGAGCTCGACTTTCGAAGCGGTACATTTTTATATAAATACTCATTAAATGGTAACGTTTTCATTAAAAAGTATATACGTTTTCCAAAACAGAAACACAGCCAAAGCAGTAATCTTTAGGCTTCTTCTTATAGGGGTTTAATGCTTTTTGATTTACAATTCACAAAACTCCCATATTGCTTTAGTGAACTGTGTTGGTGTTCAAGAAAAAATATTTTCCTTTGTTCATCTTTTGTGGAGTGCGTATCTACACCATATGGCTGCGTGTCATTAAGGATCTTGCTGCGTGAAGATTCTTTGTTGAAGATAGGACTACGAGTCGTTGGAGGGTGTTGCGGGTATTCTCTTGCTGACTTCAAGACTACGAGTCTTTGTGGGTTGGTTGAGCATTGATCCATTGCAGATTTCTCTATGTAATTGTAAGTTGCGATTTATAGATTCATAGTGAAATAAATGTTTTACCCGAAAGGGATTTTTTCCTGAAATCTGTGTCTCAATATATTTGTGGTGTCGCATGTGTTATTTGTTTATGGTTTGACACACGCACTATAGTTGGATGTTTAGGGGCTGATTTAATAGACTTTAATTAAATAAGTGAGCCAACTTAGAAATTTGTGAATTTAATCAATTATCAAACCGTCACGTCTTTTCAAATTGGTATCAGAGCAGGTTACGCTAATTTATCGCGTATTCCTATTTTCCGCAAAATCGTGTGATATTGATTTTTTTGAAAAATCAGTTTTGTGAAAAATCGCATTTTTTTCTATGGAGCACTTCTATAATCAAATGCCTATTTTTGACGGGTCTAATTATGCCTATTGGAAAGATCGCATGAAATCTAGTTTAAAAGCCATTGACATGCGTGTTTGGTACGTTTGCGAAAATGGGTGGACTCCTCCCATGGTCACCGTTGATAATATCACCTCTTTAAAACCCATGTCAGCCATGACTGAAGATGATCATAAAATGTCTAAATATAATTCACGTGGTTTGAGTGCTATTTCTGGAGCTATCACTCCTGATGAGTTTCGCCGAATTATGACGTGCACCACGTCTAAAGAGGCTTGGGATGTTTTGAAATTGACACATGAGGGTACGAACGCGGTTAAAGAATCTAAGTTACAAAATTTGGCCACCCAATTTAAGACTATCACCATGTCTGAATCTGAATGATTTGATGATTTTTATGCACGTTTGTCGGAAATTATTAACACCAGTTTTAATTTCGGTGAGGTGATTGATAACACGCGTGTCGTTAAAAAGATTTTGACATCTCTCCCAAAACGCTTTATTCCTAAAGTCACTATTTTGAACTCTTTAGGAAACTTGAAATCACTTAAGTTGGAAGAACTTGTAGGAGATCTTCAAACCTATGAGATTGGCATGTTTCCCAAAACCATTAAGGCTAAGGATAATGGAATTGCTTTAAAGACTCATTGTAAGAAAAAGAAAGAAAACGTTTGTGAGTCCGATTCTGAGGAAGACTTTGATTTTAATGATATGGCCTTGTTTGCGAATGATTTTAAAAAATTTCTCAACGTGAACAAAAATAAATCATCCAATAAAAAGAAATTTTTTGAGAAAAATAAAAAGAAAGGAAAGGCCAAAGAAAGCGGTGAGAGAGAAAAAGAGAATGTCTCAGATGAGGAGTGTGAGGAAGATCTTGAGAACGTAACTTGTTTTGAATGTGGGGGTAAGGAACTGTGATAACCCGCTCACCAAAATAAGGGATGGCCAGCCCAATCCTCCAATATAACAGGAGTCTCGGACGAAAATCATTCTCAACATCACAATAAAATACAGAGTATCCAGGATAACCACTCAATATTTCAGAAAATGGGTAGCCAAAATTTTTTGTTTTAAAGTTAAAGAAAGAATTTAAACAACCCAAATCCTGAAAAGATAGGGTAAACCCTAAGACATATATAGATAATAACAAGTATACAATAAAAGTACCGAATATGTTGTCGGTCCACAGACTCTACAACAGTGGTAAACAATTTCCATAATTCATATAATACATTACATTAAACAATTACAAAGGTTTGGGCCTCACGCCCGAATAAAAGACTTGATCTTAACTAGAGTGTAAAAATGAAAGCGGATATACAATATAACCCGTAATACCCGCAAAGCATCACGGCTCACCAAAATCACCAGAATGCGAAGGTCAGAATAGGCGTCCTTGAGGCGGAGTACCTAAGCAGATATAAGATGCATGTTCAAAAAGAAATATGAACGGGTCAGGGACCGGTTTTATATGATCACCAGATGAATAAAAAGTATGACAGTTATGAATGGTAATCATGACTAGAAAGAATAAGAATCTACCTACAAAAATCAACCGCATAAGCTAAGCAGGAAAAATAAGAACAAGTAACATAACTTAAAACTTTCATCAAATACCTTGATTCATTTCATATATCTATTCCTAACAGGAAATATAATCACAATTTTGTGCAAATTGTGGCATTTATATCCCCATCTTACATTTTGTAAAAAATACTTTCCATATCAGAACAATAGTCATTCTCAAATGCTCTTTGTAGCATTTATACGTGCTCTTTGTGGGACTTCCATTATGCTCTTTGTGGCATATATAATTCATCAAGTCCCACTTGATACAGAATAGTTATATTTATTTTTATATAACGATTCTAAGACCGCCCATCCGAGTTTCCCCACTGGGTGTGCCCCTAAATGACCATCATCTTCCAGGGACCTACCAAACAGGGCAACCTGGGCCCCTATAACGCAAGACGTCGGGAAGTGGCCATATGCCTACGGGAGAGTCAAGACCACACCCGAAATCTCCTCACCAGCGCAGAAAACATAATATAACCGCGCATATGGCCTAGGACTATATCCACCCTCCATTCAATAGTCAGGGGGCATCACCAAGCGCGCGAACTTCCCTTATGATGTCATTTAGAGAGGTGTGTTTAAACCATTTTATTTACCATTTTCAAAATCAAGTAAATTATCATTTACCCGTTTCATGATTAAGTAAATTATCATTTACTAAAATCAATACCATTTCCATTTCATTTCCTTTCCATATATTTGTTTGATTTTATCCGAAACCATAATCACTTACATTTTTGTAAATACCTCATTTTATACCTGGAGCCATACTTAATACATCTTATAGTTGTAACCTTGATGAATAATTAAACTTTCAATTTTTTCTCCAGAGATTTGTATGTGGTGTTATTATAAACCATCAAGACTAACATAGCTCAATTGAGCTTCTAAGTCTCCCTAACATAACATTACAACTCCTAGTTTAATAATAATCAACTAGAAGAAAGAATTCCCTAACACAAATGGGCATATCCCCGGAAAAGCCCCCACATAACCCACTTTTAACGTAGGGTACAAACCGAACTCAACTAGCACTCTAGGACTCTAAGTTTACTTCATAAGAGAAGGTTCCTATTCCCCAACCCTAAAGAAAAAGGATAAAAAATTGAGTTAGAAAAACAACTAAAAAACAGCCTGATTTCGAATTGATTCGCCCAAGGGCCGAATCGATTCACCCCAGGCAGGGAATCGATTCGCCCAAAAGAGAATCGATTCGGACCACAAATCCAACATTCTGCTTCAGCCGAATCGATTTGGCCCTAATCGGAATCCATTTGGGTTTGCAGAACTGTAGGATGACCCCTTAGCGAATCGATTCGCCCTAGGGCCGAATCGATTCGCCCCTGCGATTTGGCCAAGAATAGCTTACGGGTTATAAACCCTAGTTTTTCCCAAACTCAAATCTTTTCAATTTTTATACACATCCAACATCACTAATCTACCCAATATCATCCTATATGATTACTAACATTAACAACCCACAATTTCATCATCATCAACCAAAATCTAGGTTTAAATATCATAATTTACATTTTTAATCTCCAAATGCAAATACATAAATATCACACAAATTATTCATCTTAAGTCACATATTAGGAAGTAGAAAACTTGCCTTAGAGTTGAAATCTCAGATTTCTTTGTGTTGTAGCAACCCCAAATCTTCAATCTCCATTTTCTCTCTTCTTTGTCCACTTTTCTCTTCTTCTCTCTTTCTCTCCTTTTCTCTCTAAGTTTAAGACATAAAATGGGGTAATTAGGGGATTTGGAAGACTAAAATCGGGGCTTAAGTTTAAGGTTCCCACTTAAGTGGTTAATACCACATTAAAACGACTCGCAAATACGCATATAAGCTAAAACCAGGTAAAAGTGCTCGAAATATAAAAATACAATATGGCACTTATTTTGACTGTCTCGCACCTTTCGGAACTAACTACGCCCTCTAAAATGGCATCCGGAAATTTTATAATTTATTTCAAGTTCTATTTTCATTTAAACCACAATGTCATTTAAATCATATGACATCATACAACATACAACCAAATGATATTTACTTTCGCATACAGTAAATATAGAGCAATCTAGTAAATAGTAACGTTCATCTCATAAAATTAATCTTTACTCCAGTTCCAACATTTTATATAATTGCCTCATACGATAAAATTAATATAAAATTACCCTCCTAAAAACGAGGGTTGTTATATACTCCCCCCCTTATAAGGGAACTTTTCCCTCAAATTCAGGTGTACCCTACCCCCAAAGACATAAAGGGTATACTATCCTAACTTATCTTTCTATCACTCTTATATACCCCTCGTCATTGAGGTGTCCCAAATGGACTCGGACTAAGGTCGTCACTAACGATCTAAGTCACATTCTTGGTGCCCAAACACAGCACCAAATCGTTCATTACTAACTATCAATCCTACCATCTCACAATGGAAGGAGATATCCACATAACTCGGTATAAACCTCTTTACATCCCTCCTCGGGGATACATACACCAATGCTAAAGGGCTTAACCCCAAAGTACTCGACCTCTCTTCGCGTAGGCATATCCCTTCAAAGCACATGACTCAAAAGTCAAATCCTGAAAGAAACGTTCCGAAACTATTCCAAGTACAAGGAACATATGATCCACTGGTTCCATCCAGTGAGTATGCAAATTTCTCGACCGGATACACTAGGCCACTCACGGTGCGTTAGCACAGGAAAGATTAGAATTATTATACAGAAATTTCCATCCATACAACTATTACTCCCCTCGGTCCATGTAGCCTAAGGTGCACATTCGAGGTACGCATTTCGGCATTAGATTTACTTCCTCCATTCATCCATCCACTTTATGGTGGTAAGATATACTCCCTTTTCATCCGATTCCCATACCTTCATGGAAACTTTACCCAACCTTTGGCACGAATGTCAGATCTCAGTCCGCCTATAAGGCCGGAAAAGCAACGATTCGGTCGAAGGATCAATAATTGTCTCAAATAGGATCATGACGAGATCGATGCCGAAAATTCAAAGAGAACATCTATGAATATACTTTTCTTCATTCCACTGCTACTCTTCTTCACGCGAGTAGGTGAAACGGTCAACCACAAATGTCAATGCTCATTCTACTTGGCATTTCATGCCTTCCTAATTTTCCTTTAGAGAAAAGGAATATCTCATCGATAGTCCTTTATGAACTTTATACACCAACTTGACTCCTCCCCAACATATTGCAACAACTCGTGGCTTGCAAGAAAGACCAAATTACCTGCCCAAGGAAGTAGTGCCTCATTCCCTTAAGGCGATCACTACCTCAATGAATTTCAAATCAAGCGTGGAATAATACTTCCCACAAAGTTTAAACTTGTGAGACGCGTAAACAATGGGTCCATGCTCCAGTATCATTACTCCCCCTTCCTGGTAGAAGCTTGTTCATGAAATTCACTCTCCAGCTCAACAACATGCGCTCAGGAGTAAAAATTTAACTCCTCCTTCTTACTTTCGAAAGTTGAGTCACCAACATAACACTCTATCTAAGAGAGGCCTCCTCACCCTTGGCCCATCCTTCAAAATAACTTGAAATTCCATACTACTTGCTCCTAGGGTTCTAATCCCTCTTAGAGTTAACCCACTGTGACACCCCGACTAATTAAATACCGGATAGCTACTCCTTTATTAAATTAATACAAAATGCGAAGTTCGTTCAGTTAATAGCATCACTGTCGAAAACATTTTTAATGATTACTAACCACCTAGTATTTAAAAAGTAAGTTGTCAAGTTTTAAATTAAATCCAATTAACAAGCAATAAATGAATTATGAAAGAATAACATAACCATACACTATAAAGAAGCAATGGAATAACCAACAAATAATGATAAGTCTGGAGGAAAGACTCCTCACAACAATCCCACAACTGAAATGAATAAAATAGTGTAACCTAAATTAATTACAAACCAAAGTCTGAATAACTGAAATATAAAATGTCTCTAATAGAAATGGGCGACATGCCCTACAATGATGAAACTGAATATGGAGTCAAGACTAGGAAAGAGGCGTCTACTTTCAAGGCCCTGTAACTTCCACAACAGCTACAGCTCGTCACCTGAATGGAAATACTATGCATGGTGTCCTTGTGACTGGGCACCTAAAAGGTTTTTACAAAAAAAATAGATTTGAAAGCAAACGGGTCAGAGCCCGAAAGTGGAGAGTATTTTTAAAAATAGCAAGTGCTTTAATTGTAATACCCCGTACTTTTAAAGATATTTAAATTACAAAGGTGGGCGTAGTTTGGTAAATTGAGGAATTACTGTGAATAGTAATTATGAAATTTATGAGTGAAATTGAATAAATTCAGAATATAAAGTAAATAGTAAATATTAGTTTGTAAGTGCCAGATTAATATTTACATGGATTATTTTTAATTACATGTCGCAAGTTGGGTAAAGCGACAAAGAAAATATTTTAAATTGGAAAATACGCATATTGAACATGTTGGGGCAAAATTAATGAATTTTAGTTAAGTACCTCGGATGGAGATTTCGACTGCGCCATTAGGTTCGGAATGGCCGAGATAGTCAAAATAGACTACCCGGGGGTAGTATTTGGGTTCCAGACATTTTTGGACTAGTAGGGGCTCGTAAACGGGTACAAGAGTCATTTAACAATTGGGCATTTACCCAATTTCGGGTTTAAAGACTTAAGCATCCCCCTTTCCCTTTCATTTCTTCCCTAAGAGAGAGAAGAGAGTAGAGAGAAGGAAGAGAAGAAGAAGAAGAAGAAGAAGAAGAAGAAGAAGAAGAAGAAGAAGAAGAAGAAGAAGAAGAAGAAAGAAAGAAAAGAAGAAGAAGAAGAGAAGGAAAATCCGGCCAAATTCGCGAGATTCGACTCGAGAACGTCGGATTTATTCCACAAGGCAAGTGTTTAACTTGCATATTGATTTAGTGTGTTAATTTCTCATATTGTAGTTGGTATAAAACTAAATATTTTTGGGTTGAAATTTCCTGGATCAAAGGGGTTTTCGAAAGATTAAAACGGATATAACTCGATTAATACCCAATTTGAGAAACTTGAAATTAATTGAAATTAATTATTGGATCTGGGTTCTAGGATGATTGGAACCCTTTGAATGTGTGTATTTATGGTTATTTGAGGTTGAATGATGATGAGAGAGGAGATAAAAAGCTTGGATGTGTTTTAATGGAGGTTTGGATTTTTGGAGAAGAAGGTGAATAGTGACCAGCCCACTTCCGGGCTGTTTCGGACAGGAAGACAACCGATTCAGCTCTCGGTCAAAAAAGGAAAGTTGTAGATAATTTTGATACGGTCGCGTGAGCTCCAACCGCGTATTTTTCTGATTTTTTTTCGAATTGTTATGATTTTTACAAGATGGCAGTTCCGGGGTGAAATCACCAACTCGGAGATGCAATCGGAAATTGGAAAAATAAAGGCTAGAATTATTTGGAGATAAATATTTGGGGTTCCTAAAAATAGTGTGGGGACTTCTAAATATTTTTTTTAGTAAGGCGTGTACCTTGGGTTAGTTGAAAGTAAAATCCAAGATTTACCCAAATAGGGGTGTTCGTGAGGAAAAATACTTAAAGGGGTATTTAAGTGTGATTTGAATGTTAAATAAGGGAACATGTATTGGGGTAGTGTTTTAATTGTGTGACGGCTTGTATTATTGTGAATGAGAATATTCAAGGTTATTGGCTATCGTTACGAGAGTTTGGAGATTATAGCCATAAAAGATTGAGAATAGATAAATAATATATATCGGTGTCGTTGGTATTGTCATCGTGCGGTGAGAAAATATCGGAAATGATGTATTGAGGATTAGTTAAAATTGATTAATGCGTAGGATATTCGAGAGATAAATATACTACGTGGAAAATTTATACATGGGTTAAATAATTACCTATGGGGAATTATGTATAGGTGAGAGAAATACCTATAATTATAATATGGTTGTGTGAATACCAAATTGATGATATATGTATATAGGTGGAATGTGTACCTATATGATTTTTTTTTTATTATGTGTATGGCATACCTACCATACTTGCTATCACGGGAGGTTGACGTTCGAAAGAGGACAATCTTATCCTGTGTTGCCTTCGGGGGGATTTTAGATTTGGTACCTCAAGAACATAGGGCCGTGAAAGGCTTATTTGTGAGTTGATAAGTCCGCTGCTTATGGGAGCGTAGGTATGTGCGTGACCCGTAGGTACGTGAACTATGTTCGCCTCCAATACGTGTGATTTGTATTGTTACAGTTCCTGAGTGATGTGGAACGGGTAATCCTTTTTGTACGGGATGTACTTGGATTGGATAGCAGAGTATGAGTGCACCGCAGCTGAGGCTAGGGTTGCTATATATCTATATATGTATTGCGATTAACATATATGTGTACTTGAGATAATTCACGGATGCTTAGTAAATGAGAATGACTAAGCCACTTATATTATAGTTTGGTGGATGATTAATATACTTGTTGCGTATAGTATACTGTTGATATATATGAGATGAGATATCATATAACCTAACCTTGTATAAAGTGAAAAGAATGAATAAAGTGTGATATTACTTCCGGTAGATTTATATCCGGATTTATATGAATGCGAATAATAGGTTCTAATGAGAACTATTAATAAATGGTATAAATATGTTATGTACTGAAGGCCTAATGGATCCCGGTGATCAACATTGTCACGCAGTAGTGTATCCGGGGGGTTCCTTGTTTGGATTTCGCTTCGCGAGACACCCCACGCACGAACGTAACGTAATGTTGCGAATGGGGAGAAGTTTAGTCCTTAGTACCCAAATCGATGAGGTTTATTAGAAGATGGGTAATTACATTAGTTAGGTAGGGTAGCTTAACTAGGTTGTCTAAAATGGTATGCACTAGTTGTGCACTGTTAGAAGAGGGGTGAGGTGTATCTCATGTGAGAGCGATACCAGTTTAAAATATGAGAAATAACATATTTTAAAATATGGATTTTATGCACTTGCTAAAATATTTTCAACAATCAGGCTCTGACCCATTTTCTCTACTTCTCCCCTCTCTTTCTATATATATATATATATATATATATATATAGGTGTCCAGACACAGGGATGCCTGGATAATAATTCATTCGAGTCAGACGTTTGCTGCAGCAGCTGTGGATGCAAGCAGGTTTATTGTAGACGCTTCCATCATTGAGATCTAGATAGGAGGTATTGCAGTCATATTCGGGCTAATGGCCCAACTGTACTCATTTATTCATTTACCGCCTTTTGTGTGGAATTCGATTTGGTTGTATTATTTGGACCGAGTGTTCGGTTATTTTACTTTATTTTATTTCAGTTGTTGCATATAAACTGTTGTCCTTATTTTATTTGGATGGTTTGGTTAAAAAGATTAGTTAATTTAAAATTTTGACGTCGGCCTAATAGGATATTAGTAATTAATTGGTTTTCGACAGTGATGTTAAGAATGAACCACATGAGACTCCTGTTTTAATTTGATATAGGAGTGATCGCCCGGTATTTTATTAGGCGGGGTGTCACATTAATAACATTTAAAACAATAAATGCAAAATACATCTTAGGACGTGCTCTCACATGAAATACTCACCTCTCATCTAACTGTGCACTCCTAACATTCCTGTACCCATTCATGTGTTCCTCATATCTATCTAGTTCAAAAGAGTTTCTAACACTTCTACTCGGTCCACGTTTTAATTCCAACCTTAAAAATTAAATAGAGAGTTCTACTTAAATTCTCGGAATTCCAATTATTAACAAAACCATTTGGTGATATATGTCCCCTTTTTATCTTTTCATAACGTTACAATAACTATACTGACAATTAAACATAACAAATTCCTTTTCATTTAACCGTATATTATTCACATCATAATTATACAATACAAGCACCCCGAGGCTAAGCTGCGGTGCACACATACTCTGCTATCCATCTCGGTACATCATGTACATAAGGATTACAAATTCCGAATCTCTCAGGAATTGTTGGAATAAGCACCACACACAAAAATGGAGGCGAACATACTTCAACATATCCATGGTCACGTACATACCTACGCTCCATAGTCAGCTGACTTATTAACTCACAAATAAGTTGTTCTCTTGAACTATGTCCTCGAGGTACAAATCTAAATCCGGGAAACACAAAGATTAGATGGCCCTAAACGAACGTAAACCTCCCGTGATAGCAAGTATGGTAGGTATGTCATACACATAAAGTCATATACTAAGCATTCACACATCTTAGATATCTCAATGTTAATAAAGGTATACTCTACATCCTTATACCATTATTCCAATTTTATATACATTAAGCCTTCCGATAATATAAAATTTAAACTGTCGACACGTCTCACGTCGTAGTTTCTTATACTTAAAACCTATCTCAAAGGGATTATTAAGTATCCTATTATTCTCACCTATAACGTCATTATTTTTAAGGTCCTTACTTCTGCCCCAAAACCTCATTTCATCAATTTATGGAAATTTACTCTCTTAACCCAAATATTATCTCACTCATCGAATTTCATTAGAATAAGAATAATTTCTCAAATGGATTCTAATTAAGGTCCAAATTTTATAATCATACCTACTGGTCTTCCTCAAGGTTAAGGATAATCATGAAGTCTCCAAAGATAATTTTTCTAAGGGTTAACATCATCAAAATTTAAATGGGGAAAAACTTTACTTATTCTGGGAAGGTCGATCGATCGGCCTATACCTTCGATCGATCGATGGTGGTTGATCGATCGACTGATGAATGTCGATCGATCGAACGCACCAGGTATGGCTAAGGACTGCTTCGTTTTGCAGTTTTCAAATCATCACAAAACACCATTACAATGCAAGGAACTCTAATCTAACGTTATAGTATCATCATACAACCATCCTACAACATTGTTAACGTCTTAAAACCAAAAATTCATCAACCAAGGATTTCATTTGGATCAAATCTTCATCAAGAACCCTAGTTTTCTACTTCTTTCAAGAACAATAAAAATCTCTTCTTTAATCCATTTTTAGATCATCAAGGGTTACAATTAGAATTCATAATACGTCCAGAATATGTCTACATGCAATTCCTAACATGGTTCATAATTTTAAACCTCAAATTCATGGGTCTATATCAATCTTTCAATGCCAAAATTCGATAATTACACTAACATGGAAGAACACATTAATTAAATCAATTGAAACTAAACCACTTGCCTCTAATCTTTCTCTGAATTTGATGTTGAATCTTGAAGGTTGAATTCCTCTCTCTCTCTTTCTGCAGAATTCTTCTCTTTCTCTTTCTCTCTACAAGTTCTTCTCAAGATGACAATGGAGGTGGGGTTGGTTTTTGCCAAGTTTAAGGTTTCTAAACTTCTCCCGTAGACCACTACCTAGATTGGGGTTGGAAATGGCTTAGTGGGTTAAGACTAAGTCAGATTTTTAACTCTAATTTTCGTGGGTTTTAATTACCCAATTTCCGAAATTACCAACTACCCTTTTGGGTTGCCGGTACGGCCTAAAAATGCCCCGGGACCCAAACTAAACCCCCGGCTAGTGTTTTCTGACTATTTAGACCATTCCGGACTTGTTGGCACCCTCAAAATGACCATACGGTTGATAAAAATAAAATTTACTTTTTAATTTAAATAATTACCCACCTGACGCGACTGCACGCGCGTCCCAACAAAATTTCCCAAATTGCCAAATTTTAGTCTCGCGACAATTTTAATATTTTCAATATTCATATCACAACATATGTATACACATCATAATCAAATACCAACTCACATCTCGTTAATATTTTATCCGGATTAATTCTCAATTAATTCCCATTTAATTTAATACATCCCATAAATAAATATCCATAAAAGTACGGGGTATTACACCCACAACCTACACGTGGTCAACTCCTTACCGCCTTACTAAGCCAACGTGCTAATAAAATTAAGGTCGATCTATGAATATCCTATCTAAGTCGTGTACGTATGATACTAAGTATATCCCTAGGACCCCAGACCTATCTCAACTCCCAACATTCTCTTGATTTCATACGTGGGACGTTTCACCGAAGCGAAATCCAAATAAGGAACCCTCCCGTTACACTACTACCTAGCATCATCGGTCGTTAAGATATGATGGTCTAAGACACATGATCGGGATAGTAAATTATAATTTACAACCCTACTAACAAGATTTTTTCTTCTATGTTTTACCATTCAATTTATCAAAGATTTCAATTAATCGAACATTTACTTTTTGTAAAGTCTTTCGAATATATATCTCATTATATAAACATGGCCTTCTCATCAAGGCATAATCCAGAAATCTCAATTCAACTTCATATCTCCTTCTCCCTCACATCTATTAGAGGAGAGAACTATATCTAGTGCTTCTATTTCGCACTTTAATAGCCCTTAATGACTCTACTACGTGATTCTCGGCTAAACCTTACAACCCAAATCTTAAACACAAAATAAAAGAAAGAGAAAAGAATAGCGTCTCTCCACTCCCAACGTCGTTAAGTGTTCATGCATCGGACTGTCTCGCAAAGAGAAATTCAAGCAAGGAACCCCTCTGACACATGCCTACTTAACTAGTTGGTCATGGAGATAAAGCGTAACAAGCACAAACAAGGAAAACGAACAATCAACACTCACACAAGATAACACAGTAAATAATAAAAAAATCTCCTACCTACCTCGATCCACCTCTATAAAGTCTCAACCTGTATTCAGGAGAGATATTATAGAACAACTAGTTCCATTTTGAACTAGAAGTGAGATAGCCTTGCAATTTTATTTGCACCCTATCACCCCAAGCCAACCAAAATATCTTAACATAAAATAAGGGAAAGGAAAAGTAGCATCTCTCCACTCCAAACGTCATTAAGGTTCACACGTGGAGCGTCCCGCAAAAGCAAAATCCAAATAAGGAACCCCTCCTATGCATTACTACTTAACCTTGTTGGTCATGGAGATAAGGCATAACATCCACCTATAATGCAAACAAACAATAGAACACTCAAACCAAATAACACATAATGTAAATGACACATATTACACATATACATTTTAAAATATCATCACTTGCTTCATAACGAGTCAAGAAATCATAAAACTTGCCTACCACGGAAGTCATATAATTACCCTTCTATAATAGCGTTGATATTACCAAAATCTCAATATGCACACCCGATTCTAGAGTACACACAATACTACTCTATCTTATTGTGGGGGATGCACCACCCACAACAAAGGTGGAATTTCCACCAACATTCTTGATAATCACTCCGGGAAATACTAATGGTTCTCGAACACCGTACTTGAGTCGTATCCGAACCAAATATTACTTCCTTGAACTCTTAAACTAGGCACTTTATCTTTTCCCTTGTCCTCCAATCAACAAAATTTAAAATGAGCGGGTCTACGCTCCACTTCATAGCCATTGTTTCGACTCTGGTCGACAACAATTGTCCACGCAGTCCCACAAAAGAAAACACGATACCGGCCTCCCCTTTCCTTAATTCAATGAATCCTCCCCTGGCGGATAGAGGATATCCAGCAAAGGGGTTTCATGAACGTTGTTCCTTCAGAAGTGTTAGCGACACTTAATTTGGAACCTATCGTTTTATGGTGCACGGTGTCCCTAACTGTACAACACTTTATTCACTATCAGCCTTTAATCGAGCCTTGTGTGAACATTTGAGAATCCTCCTTCTCATCAGTCCAGTTTTCCCAGAGAAACTCGTTGTTGCAAGTGTCCACTGGGCTTCTCCATGGGCAAAATTTCATGTACCCACAATTATTGCGACTACGTTCCCACCATTTCAACACTACTCCTTCGGGTGAAAGATTTTCCTCCACCCTTTTCATCTGGGTAGTTCTATACCCCTTCCTTAGGGCTAAAGCTCTTGGACCTCATGCATCCACCAAATGAGGGCGCATCTCTTCCATCTTACTTCAACATGTGGCCCTCTTCAGGGGCTCCTCTCCACTTTAAATTTAACGTTCCTCGGAGTTCCAAGCTTAGTACCACTCTCTACCCCTAGCGGTACTGCGAAAACTACATCCACGGTAATTAGTAGTCGCAGTAGCAAAGTAAGAAAATTCTACCAAAGGAAGCGACCTTCAAGGCAGTCCTCATCTCGGACCACAAGTTACAGTTCTTAGAAATCCTTCCCATGACATCATCGCGACAACCTTCTCTGGCGTCCTCCTTCAATCGACCAAAAATCTTACATGAATAAGTAAAAGATTTTACAGCATCTACCTCATGGCAGAAGAACGAAATCTCACAAGAGAAATCAACGATCTTAATCCTAAGGCTCTATGTCAACTCAAAAGAAATGCTGAAAACAAAAGGCGTCCACACAGATTCCTAAGGACTCGAGAACCTGATGCTCTGATACCATCTGTGACAACCCGCTCACCAAAATAAGGGGTGGACAACCCAATACTCCAATATAACAGGAACCCTGGACGGAAATATTTCTCTACATCACAATAAAATATAGAGTATCCACGATAACAACCCAATATTTAAGAAAATGGGTTGCCAAAAATTTTTCTTTTAAAGTTAAAGAAAGAATTTAAACAACCCAATTCCTGAAAAGATAGGGGAAACCCTAAGACATATATAGATAATAACAAGTATACAATAAAAGGACCGAATATGCTGTCAGTCCACAGACTCTACAAGAGTGGTAAATAATTTAAATAATTCATATAATACATTAAATTAAACAATTACAAAGGTTTGGGCCTCATGCCCGAATAAAAGACTTGATCCTAACTAGAGGGTAAACATGAAAGCGGCTATACAATATAACCTGTAATACCAACAAAGCATCACGGCTCGCCAAAATCACCGGAATGGGAAGGTTAGAACAGGCGTCCTTGCGGCGAAGTACCTGAGCGGATATAAGATGCATGTGCAAAAAGAAATATGAACGGGTCAGGGCCCGAGTTTATATGATCACCAGATGAATAAAAAGTATGACAGTTATGAATGGTAATCATGACTAGCAGGAATAAGAATCTACCTACACAAATCAACCACATAAGCTAAACCGAAAAAATAAGAACAATTAACATAACTTAAAACTTTCATCACATACCTTGATTCATTTCATATATCTATTCCTTAACAGGAAATATAATCACAATTTTATGCACTTTGTGGCATTTATATCCCCATCTTAAATTTTGTCAAAAATCCTTTCCTTATCAGGAAAATAGTCATTCTCAAACGCTCTTTGTGGCATTTATACGTGATCTTTGTGGCACTTCCATTATGCTCTTTGTGGCATATATAATTCATCAAGTCCCACTTGATACATAATAGATATATTTATTTTTATATAATGATTCTAAGACCGCCCCTTCGAGTTTCCCCACTAGGCGCGCCCCTAAATGACCATCATCTTACAGGGGCCTATCAAACAAGGCAACCTGGGCACCTATAAGGCAAGACGTCGGGAAGCGGCCATATGCCTGCGGGAGAGTCAAGACCACACCCGGAATCTCCTCACCAGTGCAGAAAATAGAATATAACCGCGCATATGGCCTAGGATTATATCCACCCTGCATTCATTAGCCAGGGGGCATCACCAAGCGCCTGAACTTCCCTTATAATGTCATTTAGAGAGGTGTGTTTAAACCATTTTATTTACCATCTTCAAAATCAAGTAAATTATCATTTACCGGTTTCTTGATTAAGTAAATTATCATTTACTAAAATCAATACCATTTCCATTTCATTTCATTTCCATATATATGTTTCATTTTATCCGAAACCATAATCATTTACATTTTTATAAATACCTCATTTTATACCCGGAGCCATACTTAATACATCTTATCGTTGTAACCTCAATGAATAATTGAACTTTCAATTTATTCTCCAGAGATTTGTATGTGGTGTTATTATAAACCATCAAGACTAACATAGCTCAATTGAGCTTCTAAGTATCCCTAGCATAACACTACAACTCCTAGTTTAATAATAATCAACTAGAAGAAAGAATGCCCTAACATAAATGGGCATATCCCCGGAAAAGCCCCCACATAACCCATTTCTAACGTAGGGTACTATACGAACTCAACTAGAACTCTAAGACTCTAAGTTTACTTCGTAAGAGAAGGTTCCTAGGACCTAACCCTAAAGAAAAAGGATAAAAAATTGAGTTAGAAAAATAACTCAAAAACTACCTGATTTCGAATCGATTCGCCCAAGGGCCGAATCGATTCGCCCCAGGAAGCAAATCGATTCGGACCACAAATCCATCATTCTGCTTCAGTCGAATTGATTTGTCCCTAAACCGAATCGATTAAGGTTTGCAGACATGTAGGATGACCCCTTAGCGAATCGATTCGCCCTAGGGCCGAATCGATTCACCCCTGCGATTTGGCCAAGAATGGCTTACGGGTTATAAACCCTAGATTTTTCCCAAACTCATATGTTTTCCATTTTTATACACATCCAACATCACTAATCTACCCAATATCATCCTACATGATTATTAACAATAATAACCCACAATTTAATCATCATCAACCAAATTCTAGGTTTAAATATCACAATTTCCATTTTTGATCTCCAAATGCAAATACATAAATATCACAGAAATTATTCATCTTAAATCACATATTAGCAAGTAGAAAATTTGCCTTAGAGTTGAAATCTCAGATTTCTTTGTGTAGTAGCAACCCCAAATCTTCAATCTCCATTTTCTCTCTTCTTTCTCCACTTTTCTCTTGTTCTCTCTTTCTCTCCTTTTCTCTCTAAGTTTAAGACTTAAAATGGGGTTATTAGGGGATTTGGAAGACTAAAATCGGGGCTTAAGTTTAAGGTTCCCACTTAAGTAGTTAATACAACATTAAAATGACTCGCAAATACGCATATAAGCTAAAAGTAGGTAAGAGTGCCCGAAATACAAAAATACAATATGACCCTTATTTTGACTGTCTCGCACCTTCCAGGACTAACTACGCCCTCTAAAATGGCATCTAGAAACTTTATAATTTATTTCAAGTTACGTTTTCATTTAAACCACAGTGTCATTTAAATCATATGACACCATAGAACATAAAACCAAATGATATTTACTTTCACATACAGTAAATATACATCAATCTAGTAAATATTAACTTTCAACTCATAAAATTAATATTTACTCCATTTCCAACATTTTATATAATTACCTCATACGATAAAATTAATATAAAATTAGCCTCCTAAAAATGAGGGTTGTTAGAGGGACATAAGTCGTTTGAGTGTCCAACATGGCTTAGAAAGAAAGGGAAGAAAGTAGCCATGCCTGCCACACTTAGTGATAGTGAGGGTGATGAGGGAGATGAGTCCGTTAAAGGTTTAGAACACGGGATGATTGTCGATTTTTCTAGTCATGAGAGCACACCCACTTTGCCTCACGAGAGTGCACACGAGAGTGATGATAGTGATTTGTGTTCTTCCTGTGAGGGAGAAAATGAGGAGGAGAGTGGAGATGAAAGTGATCTCCAAAAAACTTTTAGGGATTTGTACACCGAGACCTTGAAAACTAAGAAGTATAATCGGGATTTAGGTCGTCAAGTTTTAGATTTGGAGAGAGAGAAGGAGGTTTTAAGAATGAAGAAGTGTGATTTGACCGACACATTGTCTAGTCTGACGACACGTGTATCCCAACTCGAGAGTGATCTCGAACGTGCCAGGGAGGTCAAAGCCATTTTTGAGAACACACCCAAGAAAGTTGAAAAGGTGGTTCTTAAGGGTAAAGGTGAGAAGTTAGGAATAAGTCATGATGGTGCTTCTATTTCCCAATTAGCACCCGAGCCGGTTCCCACTTTAGTGATAGATTCACATGAGTCTCACCCTCACCCACCTAGGCGTCCCATTCCTATTAGGAAAGTGTGTCATAGAGTTTTTGAGAGAGGTCTTCCGAGGCCTATTTATGTTTACTCACATTGCAAAAGGAGAGGACACCTTAGGGATTTTTTTTAAGTTGGGTTATGTGTCACGTTTTGCTTCTACACGTATTTCTGATACAGATGCACCCACACATGATACTTTACATGCTCTCGGAGACTACATGAGAGAGTTTGCACATTTAGGTGAGCAAGTTAAGTTTTTAGTCAAAACTTCACAAGAATTGATGGAGGTTTTTCATAAGTTGTCACCACCTTTGGAAAACCCCTCCGCACCTAATGATTGAGGTTTGACTTGTTTACTAGCATAGGGTGCTTTTCATGATGACATTGTTTTCCTATTGCTAGTATGTATCATTTTTGTATATTTTTTTGGAAAATTTTGAAAAAGACAAAAACATTTTATTTTCATAAAATTTTTAGAAAAATCCAAAAATATTTTTCTATTTTGTTTGCACCGTTTATGGATAAAGACTTAGGATGACCGAGTCACAACATCATTCCATTTTATATGTGACTATTTGATAGTGTTTGGAGACAATAGGTCAATTCATCCTTGTGATTTATAATGTTTGGAGTCATTAAGATGTAATTAAGTGTTACTTCCTACATGTTTGACTCATGTTTCCTTTATTGAACACATGCACGGATTTGTTTGATTATTGTGCTTGTCTTATCACATGTTGGTTGGGTGTTTTCATTTCAATCCTGTCCTTAAAACGAACCAAGCGCGATAAATTTTGATAAGGAAATTGTGCATTTAAAAAGAGTTTTGTGAGTTTGTGTGCTTTATTTGAAAACGAGGAGGGGTTGTGAAAGGCAATTATCTATTCTTTCCGCAAAAGTCACCGTTAAAAAGGACCTAAAAATGGAGGAATTTTATTATCCTGGGTCCAAAGAGGTTTAAAACAGCCCGAAAAAATTTAAAGGCAATAAAAAGAATTTCATGCCAATTATGGGCCATTTAGGTTTTTGCACCAATTCTCCAAAGTTTGAGAACTTTGATTACCTATAAAAGAAAATATATATGAGGGTGTTTCGTTGAGGAATTAAAACGGGTTTGCACATCCTTAAAAGTCTTGAAAATGCGTAAAATAGTTTTGGACATTATTGGTGTGGAAATCATTTGACTTTGATTTGTAGATTTGCATAGGACGATGTCATTTAAATTCAACAAATTTTTACACCTGAGGATACTTTTGATGTTCATTCGTTAGGAGTACACATACGCATCATGCACATATGATTGATTGCGTTGATTTACCTATTGAATGTGTTCACACCCATTAATTTTGTTTCCATGACTTGGTTGTATGAGTTTAAATCCATGGTGTGATTTTTTTTTCTATCATATTTTTCAAAGTGGTCTCTTATTTTTGTACGAAAAATTGAAAAATCCAAAAATAGTTTGTGAAATTTGTGAGATACTCCTTTGCTTGCGCGTATCTTGATCTTTGTTTGCTATGCATTTTGTCGTGACACTCCATGTTTTGATTGTTTCTTCTTATCTGTCTATTTGGGGAAATCATAAAAAGGGGGAGAAAGAATTATCATGTTATGGGGGAGTTTTTGCATTATGGGGGAGATTTAATTATTAATGCTTTATTCTTATATCATTTCAAACTCGATGCGTCATGAAGGTATTTTGCTTTATCTCATGTGTGTAGGTACAAAGATTGAAGATCATAATGTTGCACACCCTGATGAGAAAATCTTTGAGATTTGACGAAGATGATTGAAGAACAGTTTTGAGGTCTTACAAATTTATTCATGGGAGGGTAGATTTTTATAGGCAATTTGGTATTTGATAATTCAGATTTTTTATATATGTACCGGCATAGACAGAGGGGGAGATTTGTAAGGACATATTTTCATAGGTCCGTTATCAATTTATTATGTCATATACCGCTACATCGTCGGAGAGCATTCAAGAGAAATCTACTTCAAAGATGGATCCTAATTACTCAAGTTCTTCATCATTCAAGACTCCGCGAAGTTTACTTTGGTAAGGTTATGTTTTAAATACCTTAACTTTTCACTTAGAGATTTTGGGAGATTTTTACAAAATATTTTCTAAGTGTTGGAGCGGACTTTTTCGTCAAATATTGAGAATGAGTATTTTTTCTAAGTTTTTAAGCGGACCTCGATTTTGACGCCCAGGTCGTTCACGCGAGATCAGCATCTCGTTCGAACGAGATTGGAAGTCGTGCGATGTCATTTGAACGACACGCATACTTCATTCGAGCGACATATTCTTCTCATTTCAACGAGCTCGACTTTCGAGGCGGTACATTTTTGTATAAATACTCATTAAATGGTAACGTTTTCATTAAGAAGTCCATACATTTTCCAGAACAGAAACACTGCCAAAGTAGTAATCTTTAGGCTTCTTCTTTTAGGGGTTTACACCCTTTCTGATTTACAATTCACAAAACTCCCATATTGCTTTAGTGAATTGTGTTGGTGTTCAAGAACAAATCTTTTCCTTTGTTTATCTTTTGTGGAGTGAGTCTCTACACCATATGGCTGCGAGTCATTAAGGATCTTGCTGCGTGAAGATTCTTTGCCGAAGATTGGACTGCGAGTCCTCGGAGGGTGTTGCGGGTATTCTCTTGCTGAGTTCAAGATTGGGAGTCTTTGTCGGTTAGCTGCGCGTTGATCCATTGCAGATTTCTCTATGTAATTGTAAGTTGCGATTTATAGATTCATAGTGAAATAAAGGTTTTACCCGAAAGAGGTTTTTTCTGAAATCTGTGTCTCAGCATATTTGTTGTGTCGCATGCGTTATTTGTTTATGGTTTTACACACGCACCATAGATGGATATTTAGGGGTTAATTTAATAGACTCTAATGAAATAAGTGAGACAAATTAGAAATTTGCGAATTTAATAATTATTACACCGTCACATTTTTTCAGATACAATGAAACAACTTGAACTGCCTACAACTTGTGTATTTAGAGACAACCTTTGAATGTAGTAGCGAAGAACAGTCAATCAAGTTTTATTCTGTTAATGTGCACAAAACAGAATAAGGTAATTTATATCTCCTGAAAATTATAAAAGAGTAATAGTAAGGGTTGAAAATTTTGAAACTGGGTAATATTTATTATTATGTGCAATTTCGAAATAGGATCCCTTTATTTATAGCAAATGAAAAGCTGCATCTCAGGGGTCATTATTGTTAAGTTTTAACAGTCTTTTCTTAATTTCGAAGTGGTATGAATGTTAATTACCAACTATATTAAACCTTTTTCGAACAGGTACAGTAATACCGAAATAGTTTTACAGAGACCCACCAAAAAGCGATCGCGCCCGAGCGACCACGATTCGAACCGAACGAATCCCGGCAACCCGCTACCACTACGGACACGCGGCATGCGAAGTGCAAAGTGGGCTACTAGCACCTTTACAGTCCACTGCCACGCACTCGCGCGTGCGTGTGCATGTGCGTATGGTGCTTTGCACCGTATTAGAGGTATCTTGAAGAGCCTCTTAAATTCTAGATGAAGAAACTCTTCATCTTCCATTTCTACTTATTAAGTTCATAATTTCTTAATATTTCTCCAATGTGGGACTCAAAGGTTGACTACTACTTTTATAGCTTAGTGGGTATCACTTAGCTTTACTCATTTTCCAATGTGGGACACTCTACCTTTTATTTTGGGTTAGCTTCCCACTTTTCTCCACATACTTCCAATGTGGGACAAGCTTTTAAGCTTTTACTCCAAAAGCTCTTACTCACTTCTTTTAAAAATTCTCCAGCATTCCTCCACTATTTTCAAAATAAGTTTTGTAAATATTTGATTGTCTATAAGACTATGTATAAGCATTGGTGTCTCACGACTTGAAACAATACCATGTGAAGGTTCATCAAGGCTAACCATGAAAGGATAGTAGACTTGTCTTTGAACTATCAATCATATTGATCATCCGGATTTGTCTTCACACATAAATCATTTAGTCACCGATTATCCATATAAGCTGACACTTGTATTAGGCCTTATGTCTGTACCTTGATTTCGTGAGTGCTTAAGAGTCAAGCCCAGTTCTCATAGGAAGAGGCACCACTGCCACACACATATACGCATATTATCATAGGTGTCCATGTAACTAAAACACCATAAATCTATTAAGTTTAAACTCGTCCTCTGTCATTATTCATTACATGTTCTAAGCACTTATCCTTGGGATGTTAAATTTTATAGTGCTTGCAATCACGTCGTAAGATATACTTGAATCATTGAACTTGAGATTTGAATATATCAATTTTCAAGTTGAGTTTCCATCAAGGGTGATTATTATTAATGGGATTTAGTCCCATCCCTATTGATGTCTCAGACACTAGTCCTATTGCAAGACCATTTGTAAAAGGATCAGCTAAATTTTGACTTGATTTTACATAATCCACTTCTATTACACTATCTGTAATCATTTGTCTGTCATAACTATGTCTCGGGCCAATATGTCTAGACTTTCCATTGTACTAGTTATTATAATCTATGGAAAGTGTAGACTCAGTATCACAATGTATACATATTGGAGGCATTGGTTTTGGCTAAACTGGAACTTCAATCAATAAATTCCCTAACCATTCTACCTCTTTACTAGTTACACCTAATGCAATAAAGTCAGCTGCCATAGTAGAATCAGCTATACAATTTTGTTTCTTTAATCCCCAAGAAATAGCTCCTCCACCAAGAGTGAAAATCCATCCACTTGTTCAGGAATGATCCTCCCGCTCAGTTATCCAATTGGCATCAGAAAACCCTTTTCTATACTGAAGGTTATCCACTATAGTATATACCATAGTCCATAGTTCCTTTTAAATATTTTAATATTCTATTGACAGCATGCGAAGGCAGTAAACTTGGATTACTAGAATATCTACTTAATTTACCAACAGCATAAGCAATATCAGGTGGAGTACATGTCATGGCAGACATTAAACTACCAACTACTCGCGCATATTCCAATTGTTAAATAGCTCTACCATTATTTGGGATCATCTTCATCTGTGCTTCAAAACTTGTACTAACAGTTGTGCAATCAAACTGACTAAATTTCTTTAATTTTTTCTCAACATAATGAAATTGAGTGAGAATTATATTTTTATCTTTCCTTATTATTCTCATTCCTAATATGGCATCAGCTACACCCATATCTTTCATATCAAATTTAGAAGATAGAAAACTTTTAGTATTATTAATGCTTTCTAAATAAGTACCAAGAATTATCATGTAATCTACATATAAACAAATGATCACACCTTTACCATTAGCAAATTTACTATAAACACACTTATCAAATTCATGAATTTTAAAACCATAAGAAATAACGACTTTATCAAATTTTTCATACCTTGTTTAGGTGCGTGTTTTAGGCCATATAAGGACTTAATAAGTTTACATACTTTATTTTCTTGTCCAGGCATCACAAACCCTTCATTTTGTTCCATGTAAAATCTTCTTCTAAGTCCCCATTTAAGAAGAGAGTTTTCACATCCATTTGATGAATTTCAAAATTATATATCGATGTGAATGCAATTAAAATTCTAATAGAGGAGGTTCTAGCAACATGTGCAAATGTATCAAAATAATCAATTCCTTCTTTTTGTGTAAAACCTTTAGCAACCAATCTAGCTTTCAATTTATCAATTGTTCCATCTATTTTAATTTTCTTTTTAAAAATCCATCTACACTTGATGGGTTTAGATCCTGGAGGTAAGTCTACTAACTTCCAAGTTTTATTTCCCAATATTGAATCCATTTCATCATTTATAGCTTCTTTTTAAAATGTTGATTCTACTGACTTAATTACCTCACTATAAGTGTGTGGGTCTATTTCAACACTAAGAGAGAAAATTTATTACAAGGTGTATTTGTAGTTCCTTCAACAAGATAGACTACAAAGTCGGGGCCAAAGATTTTTTCTTTCCTAGGTCTCTTACTTTTTCTAAACTCTTCTTGTTCCACTCGTGGAGTATCAAAGAATTTTGAAGGAGTGTTTACTTCTTTTTCATTATTTATTCTAGGAATAGAAGAAAACCTTTGTTCATAAAAAATTGCATCTCTCGATTCAATTATTGTATTTACCTGAACATAATCATTAGGTTCACTAACAAAAAATCTATAGGCTTTACTATATTGTGCATATCCTATGAAAATACACTCAACACCTTTGCTTCCTAATTTCTTTCTCTTAGTTTCAGGTAGTCTAACAATATCTCTACAACCCCAAACTCTAAGAAAACCTAAATTAGGTTTTCTATTCTTTCATAATTCGTAAGGAGTTTTCTTATTATCTTTAACAGGTATCCTATTCAGAATATGACACGCGGTTAAAACTGCTTCTCCCCAAAACCCTTTACTTAAACCAGAATAAGAAAGCATAGCTTTAACCATTTCTGTTTGTGTCCTATTTTTTCTTTCTTCTACTCCATTTTGTTGTTGTTTATAAGGTGCAGTAACTTCATGTATAATTCCCATATGTTCACAAAATTCAAGAAAGTGATATTCACCACCTCTGTCAGATCTAAGACATTTTATTTTGTTACCATATTGATTTTCAACTTCATTTTTATACACTACACCAAATCTGCCGAATTCTCAAGGTCATTGACCTTGACAAATCCAACTTGTCAAGGTCAATGACCGTGACATTTCGAGGCAAGACAACTTTTTTTGTCACGGTCGTGTCACGGTCATTGACCTTGACACAAAACTCGCGTTTTATGTCACGATCGTGTCACGGTAAATGACCGTGACACGTTTGTCACGGTTTACAACCGTGACAAAGCCAGGACCCTTTTTAAAAAAAAATTCACGGCCATTGACCGTGACACGTCAGTGACAATTTTTTGTCACGGACGTGTCACGGTCAATGACCGTGACAATTCTGGGTAGAATTTAAAAAAAATCTGCTGGGCAGTATGGCAACTGCCACTGCCCAACAGTATATTTGTACCTGTTATAGCAGCGTTGTACCCGTTCCAAACATCATATATCCAATCAAACTAAAGATAATGAAAATATATATTTAAAATAGAAACTATTTAAGAAGAAACAACATCACCATCAATTATCTCAAATCTACAAACTATTTGCATGGAAAAGATATTTTGTACCGCGATGCTCGGGGACACCTCCTTATACTTCCCTTCTCATTCGAATAGCCATATAAGTATAGAGCATATGTGGGCTACCCTTAGGGCCATTCCCTATCCCCTGAATTGAAATAAAGTAAAATTAGTATCCGCCCCTCAAATATAGATAAATATAAATCGTAATTGAAATCGAAATCGAAATTAACATATAAATATAAATACATTACCTGTAGTGTCACTCAAACAGCTAACTTGAGCTCATATGGCACCTCCTTCCAACTAATGTACCCCGGGAAATCGTGTCAAATATAATTCTCTTCATATCTAAACACTATGAAATACCATAATCCTATGGAGTTATGCGTTGCAAATTCCTTCCAACCGTCGTGTAGCAAAAAATCAGCACTTAAAGTTGTCAATTCCACCTTTCAATGGTCTCCCATGTTTTGCTAGAAGTTCCAAGTGGTGGGGTATGGAAAGTGGTATTGACAACTTCAACTGGTGATGTTTGGCTACATAACGGTTGGGAGGAATTTGCCGAGCATCGCTCCATAGGATTATGGCATTTATTAGTGTTCGGATAGACGAAGAGATTCAGTCTCCTCTCCATAAATAGGACACCCCAAATAACTATGTACTAATCACCTATTAAAGGTAAGAAGTGTATATTCATGGATTAGTATAAACAAAACTTCGATGTAGTTGGAATATTTATGTATTAATCTCCTCTCCACACACGCACACTACACAAGAGTGAAAATGATAAAGTGCAGATCAATTAAAAGCATTAAAAATGGATGTTTCGGTACAAATTGAAATATTTATTACAAATTGAAAAATTGTTTCAAATTCGGGTTATCATAAAAAATGGATTAATATTCGGTAGGAGCAGCCAAGTCATCCACACTACTATTTAGACGCCTTGGCGCGTGTTGGACAATTGACCACGGCTCGTTGTTGATATAATCCAAGTAAAACACTTGCTTAACCTTTTGAAATGCACAAACAAACGGCTCATCGCTCATGTGGTCGTTGCTCTTCAACTTGGACAAGTCAACCATGATCAAATTGGTGACAGGATCAACTTTACAAGCATTTTTATCCTCAACTTTGAACCATTCACAGTAAAATACAACTAAACACCCATTAAAGGTAAACAAAACTTAGATTTATAGTATGTTTTATTTATTTATCCCATCATTTAATTATCCTATTAAAGGGTAAGTGGTCCTATCCCATTCAAGACTGCATTTTTCTGTAATATACTTAACAGCTGATGCACATTGTTACGATTTGAAAAAAATTCGACAGCATATCCCCTTAGTTCTCCAAGTACACGACGTAGATTGGCAGGTGTGAGTGTTATTTCAATTGGTCAATTGAAGTAACAGTCATACTTGTCAATCTAGTATGTACCCAGAGAACATTAAGATACAACTGCAGAACTTCCTTCAAAAGTAACAACTTTAAGCCAATAAGAATATTATACAGAAATTATACAGTCTCAAACTGTCCAAACGGGACAATTCTAGAGATCTCATTACATGGGTAATGACTCTAGAATGGGTCTAAGGGCTATTGAATGCGTACGCATAAGAACTAGAAGGCTAGTATCTATGCGCACTATATTTAATTTCAAGTATGTTTCATATAATGGGTTAATTCAAATACAAAAATAAATTCATGGGTTAATTCAAATACAAAAATAAATTCATGGGTTAATTCAAATACAAAAATACAAATTCATGGGTTAATTCAAATACACACACACACACACACACACACACACACACACACACCTCCCTCCACACCCCCCACTCACCACATACACCCCCACCCCCACCCCCACTCACTATTTAAAATAATCTCAATGATAATTTCATGTAGTGACTGTCTATTTAAAATAATCTCAATGTTAATTTCATGTATTGAATTTCTACTATTGTTTTGTGCTTTTTATAAATCATATTCAATGTTAGATATGTGTTTTGTTAAGATATCTAAGCTGTTCTATAGAATTATTTTTTGTATCTTGAAGTTTAAGTTCTAAAAAAATGAACCTAAAGTTGTGGTTCATAAAGTATTATCACAATTATAAACTAAGAGGGATAAAATAACTTTGAGGCATATAAATTAATTGTGACAAAGTAAGATTATGCACCAGAACCTAAAATTTAAAGAAATTGTTTTTATTTAAACCCCACTTTTCTTTCTATAACTCCTATTTTATTAAACTTTAAATATAATTAGGGGTGTATAGAAAGAAAAGTTAAATAGGAAGAAAAACAACATTTATAAAATATGAAGGGCTCACCAATTTGATCAAATTTTTCAACAACATAGACTAAATGATCTTTATTATAAGACAATTACTACAAATTTATGTGCATTTTAACCCTTATTGTAGTTTTTTAGTTTTCATGCATTTATTTGATGGATATAAAGTCATGTGATTATTTCACCATATAAAGTCAACAAAAAATGCCATATATGGTTTTTTTCTCCATTAGTATAAGTATATAGCGATTATTTCACACTTAAATCACATATTAAGCCGACCTTCATTTTTTTATGAAATTTATAGAAAATTACTTTTTGAATGAAAATAAATTGTTATCCAATATTTTTGGATATTATTTACATTTACATTTTTGGATATTATTTTGGATATTATTTACATTTACATTTTTGGATATTATTTTTGGAAATTTATAGAAAATTACTTATTTATTTACAATTTTAACCCCCTACCCCCACCCTGCCCCGCCCCCTACGCCCACCCTGCCCCACCCCCCACACACGCACACACACCCGCACATATATACACACATACACACATATATATACACATAAACATATATATCAATGGAAGAGAGAGAGAGAGAGAGAGAGAGAGAGAGAGAGAGAGAGAGAGAGAGAGAGAGAGAGAGATAATTAAACCTGAAAGTAGAGAGAGAGAGAGAGAGAGAGAGCAGCGTCGAGAGAGAGAGAGAGGGAGGGAATGGCGGGAGGAAAAAAAGAAGGGGGAAAGGGTTTTTGCTGGAACCATTGTCACGGTCGTGTCAAGGTCATTGACCGTGATAATTATTTAAAGAATTATCACGGTCAATGACCGTGATAAGTCCGTGACAAGTAAATTTGTCACGGCCCTGTCACGGTCAATGATCGTGATATTTTTTTGTCACGGTCGTGTCAAGGTCAATGACCGTGACATAAAATGCGTGTTTTTTGTCACGGTCAATGACCTTGACAAGGGTGGCCGGCTGAAAGGTGACAATTTTGTCATTTTGGTGTAGTGATATGTCTTGAATCTATTAAGCACATCATCCTTAGAGTTTAAAAGATATACGTAACAATATTTGGAAAAGTCATCGACAAATGTAGCAAAATATTTACCACCACCTCTAGTAGGTGTTCCATGCAAATCACAAACATCACTATGTACTAATTGCAACAAAGATATTGTTTTTTCTATTTTTGTTAAAGGCAATTTTGTTATTTTTGTTTGCAAGCATATTTTACACTTTTCATTCACATCATTCACGTATTTAGGATGAAATGCATTTTCTTTGTATTAGCATGTCCTAAACAACTATGCCGTAATGAAAGAGAATCAATGATATATGCAGAAGAATCTTTTTCAATGATATTGAGCTTAAACATGCCCTCATACAAATATCCTTTGCCTACAAAGGTACCACTCTTAGTCAGAATAAATTTGTCTAACTCAAATACAAACTTAAATCCTAATTTGTTAAGAAGACTTCTAGAAACTAAATTTTTTTCTAACATCTGGAATATGAAAAACATTGGTGAGGCAAAGGATTTTTTCAAAAGTTAATTTGAGATCCACTGTCCCGTTACCTTAAACCGCAGCAGTAGAAGAATTTCCCATATAAAGAGCATCTCCTTCCACTGTTTCTTAGGCACAGAACAATATCTTGTCCTTACAAACATGCCTTGTGGCACCAGAATCAATCCACCAAGAGTTGTCTTCTCCAAGCATATTTGCCTCGGATATCATGGCAGTAAATTTTTTCTTTGTGCCTGATATCCCTCCTTTTTCCTTTAGTTTCTCTAACTCATGACAATCCTTCTTGAACTGGCCTGGTTTGCTGTAATGAAAATAATTTCCTTTTTTATTTTTTTTTGCTTTAGAATTATTTGAGAAATTCTTCCACTTGTAATTTTTTCCATGATTGCCATATTTTTTCTCCTTTCCTTCCTCCACCTCATGGACTTTAGAAACAAATTTTCTTGTTCCTCTTTACCATCTATAATTCGAGAATCTTGTTCAATTGTTAAATGAGTCTTTAATTCTTAAAGTGAAAGATCCTCCTTTTTGTGTTTGAGTTCTTTCTTATAATCTTTCCAAGAAGGAGGAAAATTTTCAATTATGGAAGAAACAATTACATTATCATCCATATTTAACTTTTTCAGTTTGAAATGATTTATGATGGGTTGGATGTCATGAAATTGTTCTAGCACATGCCAATTATCATGCATTTTAAAGCTTAAAAACTGACCGATATGGAACTTCTTACTTGTAGCGTCTTTCGTAAGATATTTGGTCTCCAATGTTTCCCACAAAGTTTGTGTACTCCCAAAATTTTGGTACAAGTCGAATAAATTTTCAGCAAGTGCATTGAGAATGTGACCATGACACAAGTAATCATCGGTCTCCCATTTTGTGCGTTGCCTAGTCTGTTCCACGATTTCATCTTCTTCTTCATTTGGTTTCGATTGTGAAAAGACATATACAATCTTCATTGTTGGTATAAGAAAATGATCCTTTTTCTGCCAACGCAGAAAATTACCACCATTAAAATGGTCCAACTTGACAACGCCTTCTGTTATTTGTCGAAGTGATTTGGAAGAGTCGACCATTTCTAAAATTACTCTATTTAGATTGTTGGGTAATATGAATGCAAATACAAAAACGGAACTCTTTACATATCACAGTAATGTCAACTTCAATACAATATTGTAACTTCTGAGTAGAAACTAGGACACTTCAAGACGTGATGTCACTTACATAAATACAGTATTTTCCCCACACGAATAAATTCGGTATACAAACAAGAATCTGCAAATCCGTACTCAAGATACAATGAAGAAACTTGCACTTCCTACAACTTGTGTATTTGGAGAGAGCCTTTGGATGCAGCAACGAAGAACAGTCAATCAAGTTCTTGTTTTGTTTATGTGCACAAAACAGAATAAGATAATTTATATATCCTGAAAATTTTAAGAGAGTAATAGCAAGGGTTGAAAATTTTAAAACAGGGTAATATTTATTATTAGGTGCAATTTTGAAATAGGATGCCTCTATTTATAGCAAATGAAAAGCTGCATCTCAGGGGTCATGACTGTTAAGTTTTAATAGTATTTTCTTAATTCCGAAATGGTATGAATGTTAATTACCAACGATATTAAACCATTTCCGAACATGTACAGTAATATGAAAATGGTTTTACACGGACCCTCCAAAAAGTGATTGCGCCCGAGCTACCGCGATCCTACCCGGACGAATACCGACAACCCTCTACCACGGCGGACATGCTGTATGCGTAGTGCAAAGTGCACCACTAGCGCCTCCACACCCCACTTCCCCGCACGCGCGCGTGCGTACGGTGCTTCGTACCGTATTAGAGGTACCTTAAATAGCTTCTTAAATGCTAGATGAAGTAACTCTTCATCTTCCATTTCTACTTATTAAGTGCACACTTTCTTAATATTTTTCCAATGTCGGAATCAAAGGTTGCCCACTCCTTTTATAGCTTAGTGGGTATCACATTGCTTTACTCATTTTCCAATGTGGGACACTCTCCCTTTTATATTGGGTTAGCTTCCCACTTTTCTCCACATACTTCTAATGTGAGACAAGCTTTTAAGCTTTTACTCCCAAATCTCTTACTCACTTATTTTAAAAATTATCCAACATTCCCCCACCATTTTCAAAACAAGTTTTGTAAATCTTTGATTGTCTGTAAGACTGTGTATAAGCATTGGTGTCTCATGACATGAACCAATACCTTGTGAAGGTTCATTAAGGCTAACCATGAAAGTATAGTAGACTTGTGTTTAAACTATCAATCCATATTGATCAGCTGGATTTGTCTTCACAGATAAATCTTTTAGTCACTGATTATCTATATAAGCCGACACATGTATTAGGCCTTGTGTCTGTCCCTTGATTTCGTGAGTGCTTTAGAGTCAAGCCTATTTCTCATAGGAAGCGGAACCTCTTCAACACTCATATAGGTAGATTATCATAGGTCTCCATGTAACTATAGCACCATAAATCCATTAAAGTTAAGCTCATCCTCTTTCATTATTCATTACATGTTCTAAGCACTTATCCTTGGGATGTTAAATTTTATAGTGCTTACAATCACGTCGTATGATGTAGTTTAATCATTGAACTAAAGACTTGAATATATCAAGTTTCAAGTTGAGTTTCCATCAAGAGTGATTATTATTAATGGGCTTTAGTCCCATCCTTATTGATGTCTTAGACACTAGTCCTCTTGCAAGACCTTTTGTAAAAGGATCAGCTAAATTTTGACTTCATTTTACATAATCCACTGTGATTACACTATCTGTAATCATTTGTCTAACATAACTATGTCTCACGCCAATATGTCTAGATTTTCCATTGTACACTTTATTATAAGCTTTTGAAAGTGTAGACTCACTATCACAATGTATAGATATTAGAGGCATTGGTTTTGGCCAATCTGTAATTTCAATCAATAAATTCCTTAACCATTCTACCTCTTTACTAGCTGCATCTAATGATACAAACTCAGCTGCCATAGTAAAATCAACTATACAAGTTTGTTTCTTTGATCCCCAAGAAACAACTCCTTGACCAAGAGTGATAATCCATCCACTTGTTGAGGAATGATCCTCCCTCTCAGTTATCCAAATCGCATCAGAAAAACCTTCTAATACTGAAGGATATCCTCTATAGTATATACCATAGTCCATAGTTCCTTTTAAATATTTTTATATTCTATTGACAGCATGTCAATTTAATAAACATGGATTACTAGTATATCTACTTAATTTACCAACATCATAAGCAATATCAGGTCGAGTACATGTCGTGGCATACATTAAACTACCAATTACTCATGCATATTCCAATTGTGAAATAGCTCGGGCCGGCTGTAACTGCTCACTCAATTTCCTACTTTGTTTTCTCTCCGTCTATTTAATATATGAAAATACTGTTGCGTTCGCCGATTCCTGTGCTGTAATAGTGCTGCAAAAAATCCATTTTATCCTGTTAGACATAGAGGGAGCAAAATAGTGTTAAGAACATATTTATTCATTGGACTCGGATTATCTATTTACGTTCAACGTAAATATTATAAAAATTCCATAAGTATTTATTCCTCTTAATTGTTCCTTTTTTCATAAATTTGACAAATTGTGGCTTAAATGGTTTAACAAAATTTAGTGAAAAATATAAGCCAATGTCAAACATTCTATTTTACATTATATATAGTCCAATGCACGAGTTTGTCACTTTCAATGACCTTTATATAATATTATGTGCATATGTTGTTATATGACCTCTGCTTTTTATAACATGACTTAATGTATCAACATTTTTGTGAGTGTATGGCACCCGTGGTTTTAACTAAATGATGACATAATGTTGATACAGTTGCCATATTAACTGATCTAATTAACACTATTATTCTAACATATATTTAATTTTCTTATTAGCCATTTTATAAAGTTATTTGAGGTATGAACGATCCAAAAGGTTGACCCACTCTTTTTTGTTATATTAATTGACATTAAGGTTGAGTTTGATAACATCTGTGCAAGCATGGTGCTCACAACATGCCGTCCTTAACAACTTTATCTAAAAAGGAAGGAAAGTAGAATCACACGATTTGTAAAGTATAAGACAAGTATATATCCAGAGTTCGTAGCTTGGTGCGATGGTAAGTGCCCTCGTCTAAGTTACGATTGTTATCGGGTTCGAGATGTAGGAGCAACCTCTCCATATATAGGGTTATGGTCATCCGACATCCGTATGTCCTATATTACTCAAGCAATTCACAAGTGTCATAAAAAATATTAAAAGCATAAATAAAATGTCTTTTACAAACGTTGCAAAAAGTGTCTTACCACGAAAAGTTCAAAATTGTTGATTACTTATCCCGATGAAATTTTTCTTAAATCTCTCTCAAATTAGCCTATTATTCTCTTTACATATATGAAAGCCAGTTCTCATTCCTGAAGGGAATTATTGGAAATGGTTAAATAAAAAACAATTTTGGGAAATTTTGTGTCCGAATTCGAGTAAGACCCACATTTTGAATTTAGTGGGACCATACATAAATGCATTCTCCTATTCAAGGAGGACAATGTGTATATTCACATGTTAAAAACCACGATGTATTGAATAAGAAAATCATATCTAAAGATGCCCACTTAGTATATAAAATAAAATTAAATAACTTAGCGTGAAATACCTTGTCCCACGTAGAAAAATATATGGGAAATTTGAAAAATGAACATATTCCTACATGAGCACTCGGTTGGGCCCAAGGCCACCCCACTTTTGTGGAGGGGAAAGGATTTAGGCGAATGTGGGTTCCTAGGTTTAGCACACAAGCATTCATGCAGTGCCCTCCACTCATCCTGACTCGGACCCGACCAGCTTGGTCTGGACAGACTTGGGCCTGGGCTCGGGATACATGGCGTATTTAACTATTTAATAAAATTCGTTTAAAGTTTTTGGTTCGGATTTTTCCAGTCCGTAATACAAATGGGTATTATTATTTACTAGATCCACTTCTCCCATTTGTGGAACAGTTCCAATTTTATTTTATTAGGATTTTCAAGTTCATTGGAAAAGCCGAAGGCCATGTCTATTCGTGGGGTTCTTAATGTACAATCTATGCATTGAAAACCCACATTTGTACATGTCATGAACAAGTCTAGAAAATGGCGTTGTGCTGGCCTTAAGTCCTCACTATATTTCCTGCTTTGTTTTATCTCCCTCTCCCTCTCCTATGCAAATACTGTTCACCAATCCCTGTGCCGACTATAGTGCTGCTTCCATAGGAACGATTTTTTTTTTATTTAGATAGACATAGAGGGAGAAAAATCGTATTAAGAACATATGTAATCAGTTGACTCGGATTATCTGTCTACAATCAACGTAAACGTTACAAAAATTTCGTAAGTTTTTATTCACTTTAAACGTTCATTTTTTCGTCGTAGAGAAAAAGTATTGCTATAAGCTCCAGGCTTTTCAATGCCTCACTAATCCCAACTTCATATACTACCTTAGATGGTTTAACAAAATTCAGTCAAAGACACAAGCCAACTTTAAACATCCTATTTTACATTATAGACGGTGGCATGAGATTTTCACGTTCACTTTAAGAGTGACCTATGAATAATATTACGTGCATATGTTGCTATATGACCTCAGTTTTGTATAACTTGACATAATGTATCAACATTTTGGTGACTGTATACCACCCGTGGTTTTAACCAAATGATGACATATTGTTGATACAGTTGCCGTATTGACTGATCTAATTAATAATATTATAAGCTTAACATATATTTATTTTTCTTATTAGCTATATTATAATTTTATTTAAGTTTATGAAATATCCAAGAAGTTCACCCACTCTTTTTGGTTATATTAATAGTAAGGTTGAGTTTGATAACATTTGTGCAAGCATGTTCTTCATGACATGCGCTCGTTAACTGATTTCTCTAAAAAGGAAGGAAAGTATATTCACATGATTTTTGAAGTATAAGTCAGGTATATATTCAGAGGTCGTACCTTGATGCGACGGTAAGTGTTCTCGTTCAAGTTAAGTTTGTTATCGAGTTCGAGATATGGGAGCAATCTCTTTATATATAGGGATAAGGCCATTTGTCATCCGCATCTCCTATATTACTCTACCACTTCAGAAGTGTCATAAAAAATATTAAAAGTGTCAAAAAATGTCTTTTATAAATTTTACAAAAAGTGTTTTTGGAGTGTTAAGAGTATCAAAGTGGAGTGTTGATAGTCATACTCTGAATAAATTATAGAGTATTTCTTATATATTACGTTAAATCTTGTCAATCAAACACACCCTAAAAGGTGGTTGGAAGCCAAGTATATACCCCTAAATTGCAACGGAATCAACATTTTAAATGCGCAAATAATCTTGTCAATCAAATATCCTTTTTTTTAGAGTCAGCATCAAACTTCTGAACATTCAAGTATAAGCCAAGAACACACCCTTGAACATTTATCTTTTAGTTCTTATTAAAATAGGTGATCCAAATAACACCTACATTTGTACTAAGTCAAACAGTGCCTATGTAAGAGAATGTGCCAAATAAGTTATTATAAACACTAGGATATATATATATATATATATATATAATTACTAAGTATAACCCGTGCCGATGGAAAAATTAATTTATTCAGGTATTTCAGTATTTTAAGCACACCAAGCAATGTGTCCACGACATATCCCACGATTTGCACTTAGTTTTTTATTTTATTTTAATTTCTATATTAATACATAGTTCAACAAATCACTTAGTTTTTCCAATGCAATATTAAGATTTTTTAAATATATTGGAAACATGTTAACCATCTACCAAACACATGCACATTGATATAATTATAATTAAACATCTATATACACAATTTAAGCGGGTATATTTCCAACCCTAAAATCAACACATTCCAAAGTCTATATTCCTATGATAATAGCCATATCAATATAAGTGATACAATTGCATTTTAGGTTGGATATATCTCCAGCACATTCTTTACGGTAGCACCAAAGATATACCCAAAATAGAAATATAGAAGATACTAGACCAAACTCTTTAAAAATGTTGACTGGTCTAAAATATCAGCCACTCTGAAAACTGAAGTAAACATATCATAACATAAAATAAGGGGTATGCCCGTACCAATGACGCGGATATATTTTCACTCCAATATATTGATGGTCATGATACATTTTGTGCTTACGAAATATGCAGCATGTCTACATATGACGGTAGAGATGACAATTTTTGATACGACATGGTAACACGATGTGAAACATTACAAAATAAATCTAAAATTGACACGATTTCTAATGTTTGAGTCGGATTTTTCTAACACTATGTTTTGTCGTACTCGTGTCGAAATTACGACTTATGTTAGTCATGACTCGTGTTATCGTTTTATGGCTCATTACTTGTGTTTTCGTGCATTACCTTGTTTAATTGGATGAAGGATTTGTTTATCATGTTAGTCAAGACGTGTATTAAATGGGTCGTATTCATGTTAAATAAAATACAAGATTTATTGCCATGTTGTGTTCTAATCTAAATGGTGCTTGTTCCTGACGTATAGTGCCAAAACAGGATCCGAAAACAAGAATTCCCACCATTAGGTGCCCGATAGAAATTGTTGAACATTATCACTGTATAGTAATGCATAAATTAAAGACTTATTAGCAATGGCGGATCTAGGGGCCAGGGGTGGCCTGGGGTTCCACAAACTTTGGAAAAATATTTTTTTTATCCATGGAATTTGTGATGTTTTCCCCAAAAACTATTCAGACATATTTGGCCCCCTCAAAAATAATTATATGTACCCCTCACCCTAAATCCTGATCTGTCACTACTTTAACATATTTTGTATCTTGTATATTTTTTATATACTTACTTAAACCTTTCACTTAGGGTTGGGTATCGGTCGGTTTGGTCAGTAAATCGCCCATACCAATTCCAAACCGATTTTAATATACTAAAACCAAAATTACCGTTTTTACCGCACAGTACAACCTAATGTAAACCAAAATAAAATCATGTGGTTTGCGGTAAAACCGCGGTAAAATTGGCTTTTTCGGTAAAATTACTAAGGAAAATGGCGGAGTCTAATACATGGATGAAAGGGAAACATCAAAACAAAAAATCACAAGAAACCAGTTGGCACTTAGTACCACCTTACATCACAGTGAAATTAAGAGCAAAATTAAGACCATTTTCTCAATCAATCGCAAAAACATCCAAGACAAAAATCACAGTGAAACATATAGGCTTTGGTTAACATCGACGAGGATGAGAGATAGTGGGAGAGAGGGAGTGGGAGAGAATTACCTGAGTTGCTGGAGTACAACATCGACGACGAAGAGTGAATGGTGGTAGAGCAGAGAGGCAAGTCGAGCGACGAGAGGTGAGAAATGAGAAATGAGAAAAACATAAGCTGCAAACATTTTAGTTCCTTTAGGTTTAACCCTTATTGTTAAAGTTGGGCTTTATTTGTTCAAAATTGACAGTGAAGATTGACCAAAATTGGACGGCCAAGATTTAGGTGAGATTGGATGGATTGTACCTTTATGACTCATTTGGTCGAGAATAGTTTGTAATGAACATAATTGATAAAAATAAATTCTAATATGATATTTTTGAGTCATAATTTTGGAATATTATTGCAGTAATTTTTTATATTTTATATTTTGGTATATTTAAAAGCGATAATTTTGATAAATCAGTTTTTAAAATATTTAAACCAAGGCAACCATAAAAATTTCGGTAATTTCGGTTACGATAGTTTCGATTTTCGGTAAGTAAAAAATGTAAACTATTGCAACTTTTTACCGATACAAAACGGTAGGGTACATGTTTTTACCATACCACGAACACTCCTACTTTCGCTCCTTAACTATGTAACTTATCTTAGAGTCATACTAAGTATACTTTGGTTCTTGATATACCTAGTATTATTCTTTACTTTAAAAATCAATACTATTGTTTGGTTGAAGATATTATATAGTATATTTTTATTTAATATTTGTATTTCCAAGGCATTAAAAATTTGTATTTCCAAAGCATAACTATGCCAGTCTAATTCCTTTTTATCTAGACTACCAAGGCTACCACCAAATGTACATTGATTCCCTACTTTTGTGGTGTAGACATACGGGTGCAGAGAGAGTTTTGGGAAGCAATAATGAGTTTGGACCATTAGATTATTTTGACTTCAATTCTAACCCTTGTAAGATTTAGACAACCTATCTTCATTGCCAAATAGATATAGATAGATATACATGTTGGAAATGGGTACTGGATAGCAACTTTTGAGCAACTTTGAGCTTAATTTTATACAAGATTCACACCATAATATTAATGAGACTATATACAAACGCATTCTCCTTCAAAAGTATATTAATGTAGTATATTTACAAGTCAAAATTTCATTGAGTAATGAATGATAAATTTGTCTTCAAAGTAAGCCACTAACCAATGAAAGTTAATGATGTTGGGAGTGTATTACAAGTAGGAATTTGAAGAGTTAATAAAATCACAAATGTGCACTAAGACTTGGATGTCTTTGGTGTATCTCAATCCTTTGAAGGAGAGATAACCTACACTATGCATGTGTTGGGGCAAGGGCAAAAATCCCACACGTGCATAATTCGTCCAATCGGCTCGGCCTGACTCGGTTTGGGCTTTGGCTCGGGCCCTGTTCATTTGAAAAGCATCTCTATGTCGGTGGTTACACGGAGCTTGGATTGATTGTCAATATGTTACCATCTATTTTTTTCTGCAAATTCAAGTAAGTTTTACAGTTTCTATAATATCAGTTCAGAATAATACAATATATGTTTACACTTATTGCGTAGTGAAGTTTGTTGCATGTTTATTTCAATAAGTAATTTTGTACTTTTGTTTTTATTTTTTACAATTTAATTTATAAATTAGTAGTCATAACAATCTAAAACGATATAAATGTTCTACTGTTTTATAAAATGGTATAGAGATTAATATTTTAATAGTATTGATAGGAAAAAAAATTCACAGATTTTTATTATTGTAATAAAAATATATTTTACGACATGAAATTTTAAATTTCGTTTTATTATTTCATAAAATAGTTTTGGTTATTAGATTAATTGTACTATTCTGAAATATCTGTCAGAAATTGTATTAATAATTATAAATTCAAACTTGTACATAAATTCAGTTATATATAAAATTTTTGTTAATATTAAATATAATTTTGTATTTTGTTTTAATAATTAATTTATATATTGACAAATATTATTTAGAAAAATTCTATTTTATTAATCGAAAAGGATGAAACAAGTGCAACCACTATTCCACTAAGCATGAGTGTGTCTCATGGAACGACTATTGTCACACCCGTGATTGTGCCTCATGGGGAGAAGCTGGAAAAAATCAAAGGAGCGGATTTCAAGCGATTGCAACAACAAATGTGTTTCTTCCTCTCTACTTTCCATTTGGCAAGGTTCATACATGAGGAATGCCCCCTACTTATGGATGAAGTTGAAAAATAAAAAAGTCCAAGCAGTGGAAGCCTGAAAACGTTCTAAATATCTATGCTAAAACTATATCATCACTTATTTGGAGAATTCACTTTATAACCTGTGTTGTACCATGAAGTTTGGGAAGGAATTTTGGGAATCCTTAGATAAGAAGTATAAGACTAAAGATGCTGACATAAAGAAATTCATAGTTGACAGATTTCTTGACATTAAAATAGTAGATTCCAAGACAGTGAGATCGCAAATCCAACAACTTTAAGTTATTCTTCATGACATTCATGCTGAATAAATGTCTGTTAGTGACTCTCTCGAGCAACTTTGAGCTCAATTTTAAGCGGTACCCATACCACGATATCAGTGAGACTATATACGAACGCGTTTTCCTTCAAAGGGAGATTAATGTGATATATTTACATGTCCAATTGCATTAATTTATGAATGATAAATTTGTTTTCAAAGTAACCCATTAAGCAATGGAAGTTAATAAAGTTAAGAGTGTATCACTCTTATCCCACATAGGTAGAATAATGGGAATTTGAATGATTACTAAAATCACAAATGTGTACTAAGGCTCGGATGCCTTTGGGATATCCCAACTCTTTGAAGGGGGGATGGCCTACACTATGCATATGTTGGGCTTGGACCAAAAGCCCACACGGGCGACATGTGTGCCTTCCGTCCGACCGGCTCGATCCGGTCAGGGCTTGGGCTTATAAAATTCCTTTCATTTTATGCCATTTAAATTAAACTTTTGGGATGGGTTCTAACCCTTAATTAAGTTCGTTTGGGTTGTTGGTTGGACCCAACAGTTAAAACTGTTTGTAACTGCTAACTGTCCGAACAGTCAACCAACAAACTTGAGTACCACACATAATTTATTTCGCCAAAGTTGAACATTACAGTGTTGTCTGTTCATACTAGTAAATCCATTGTATGTTGGGAGTAAATAATTCATAACATTAACACCATAGACCGAATTAAATTATCTTCAGGATTAGTAAATTATGTTCCATGTTTATTTTTGTAATTACAATTAGTAGTTTTTATAACATGGTATCTACACGCTTTAAAAAATATATATATATACAACAAAAATCACTCACAATGTTTTCCTCTTTTCTTTTGGTATTAACTTACTATTAAATAGATATATGTATGTGTAAACACAACTTTCAAAGTCTTATCTGCATCTTCATTCATGCAAGCATCCGTAGAATTAGATTTGACTTGCAAAATTTACTCAATAATGGCATCATTCCTCAAATGGGGATCAATATACACGAAATAAAAAAATTATGCCTTGGAACTTCGATTAATTAAAAATGAGATAGAGGGCAAAACAAATCTGGGTTTGAAGAACAAATCCCGGGTTTATAATATAATACCTTTACACATGCAGTTGTAATCCAATGTGGAGAAAAATAATTTTAGGTCTTGGGGTTGTCTTGTTTTGGATCTCCAAAACCTTACTTAAACTTCTGCGAAGCTTAAATCATCTAGTGTATGATCCTCCCCAAAACTAGGGTGGTTTGTGGCCATGTTTTGAGATGAAAACCCTTCTTTATGAGTGAAATATGATCCTCTATCTCTAAACCTTTTCAAAAAAAATTGAATAGTGTTTTCTCTCACCCCTTTAAAACGAAATGTGTTCAATAATGAACATAATCCCCTTCCCATAGAAGCATAAAAGGTGTGCTTGGGCTAAACTGGATTTCTTCAAAATATGAACCTAGTGTAATAACCCGTATTTTTGAAGCATTAAAAATGAATTAATTCGATTAAATTTAAATTACACGTGTGACATAATTTATTGGAAATTAAATATTATGAATTGATTAAATTATTAATCGAAGAGAAATGATTAATGTTTACCGAATAAACTACTCACTGAATATTAACTACGTATTTGATGTCAACCGGGTACCTTGGGTGGACTCAACGGGCTTGAGATAGGAAAATATTGCTGAGTAACTCAGACGATAATTTCAAGGTCAAGGTTGAGTCCGAAAGGTCTGAAACAGTCAAAATAGTATACCCGGGTGTATAGTTTGGGTCCCCGAATAGTTTTAGACCAAACCGACACCCCGAGAGGGTATTTTGATCATTTGGTAACCTAGGGTTAAGGGAATTACGAATTTATGAAGATTATATATACTTGTAGGTGTGTGAGGTTAGGGCACAGAGAATTGAAAACACTTGGAGGCTAGTAGAGAGAAGAGGAAGAGCTTTCTTAGGGCTTAGGAGAGGATTTGTGGAGAAACTACCCTTGCTCTAATAGCACAACCATTGTTGGAGTGTGGACTAGAAGAGAAGAGTCATCAAGAGAATCAAAGCAGAACATTTCCATATAAGGCTAGTATTTAACTCGCAAATTTTTATGAGTTATAATACCCATGTAGAGTACGCTCTTTTAATTAAGGAAAAATGATATTATTCAAGTGATTTGATGAATATAACTCATAATTTCGAATTGGATTGCATGTAGAATGAATCCAATTATATAAATAAAATGAAGTCCAGAGTTTTGGGATTTAAATCATGGGATAATTCTAGGTTTTTGGATGAATTCATGTGATGAACACAAAATTATAGGGTTTAATGGTTTATAGAGATTTTAATCTAATATTAGCTGAAAGTGTATGGATTTTATTCATGATTTACGTTCAATATCATCCATATATGAATATTTTATTTCTAGTTATGATAATTGGGAGTTTGGGATTGTAGTTTAAAATTTTGAGGAATTTGATAGTTGGAAAATTCATAACAGGGAAATGAAGAACAAGACACCTTACACTTATTTAATCGATTAGGCCATTGGGCGAATAGATTCGATTTTCCTAGAATTGAAAATTTTCTTTTTAAGGACTGAAATTGTTGATAATTTGTGAAGGGACTTTTTGGGATATTTTAAAATATTATGGAAATATAAAAATGACAATAGGCGTAAAGTGGAGACCAGGTTTACATAAATTGAGATGAGTTAATGATTGGGATGATTAAGAAAATGTCCCTAATTAATCAATAAATGAAATTCGAGATGAGTCACATAGTGATAAGTGAATCTATATTTATGACCAGTTGTATATGATGGGAATAACTACATACTATACAAGGGATAAATAGGACCCTTAGAGTAGTGAGCGATACTCCGAATTACATAAATTGTAATTATAGTTGTAATTAACGGTACGTTGAATATGCTAGTGATATATACTACGTACGATTGTATAAAATTGGGTTGGGTGCATACCTATTGAATAATATATGTATGTAAGTTGTGTGAATACCTATAGATATGATTTGATTATGTGTGTCAACATACCTACGCTTCCTACTATGAGGAGGTCTCCATGCAGAGGGAAATCCCATCTTGACGATGCCAGTAAGGTATGGATTTGTGCCCCAGTTAATAAAACTTAGGTCAGTCCACTACGTTCCGTGTATTAGTGGGGATAACAGGTCGTTTGGGTATGTTGGATATGTGTGTATCCCAAAGGCTTAGAACCATGTTCGCCTCCATTGTTATTTTGATTTATCGTGGGTTTGAGGAGACATGTCGAACCAATTGTCCTTAATTGAGTAATAGAGGTACTTGGACATGATAGGTATGTCAAAATCCCGACGGGACATTCTGGGGATGCTATAGCTTTGTATATATTATATGTCAGATGCATATATACCGGTGTGATATATCTTCTTACGTGAGACATTAGAATTGATAAATGATGTATATTTAAACTACTTTAAATAGTGAAACATAAATAATTGACTCAATAATAAAATTGTAATAAATAATTTATTACTGAGATTGTAGTAATGTAATGTATGGTGCTATACGAGAGAACTAGACTTATCGAGAGTAGTCAGATACCTTATCTAGTTGGGAAGAAGATATTATTTAGGTAGAATACGTTAGGGGTGCACATTAGTTGATATGTGAGAATATCAAGTGAGTGTACATGGACATTATATGTGTAATAAATAACCGATTTAAATTATGATTTAAATACTTGCAAAATATGTTCAAAATGTTTTACTTTGGCTCTGATATGTGTCAAGAATATTTTTAAAACCTTTTTGGTGTCAAGCCAAAGGGACGCCAAGCTTAGAGATCCTATATAGAGACACGTAGCTGCAGCAATGTGGAGGCTTGCAGGAGATTACTTTAGACGCTTCAGCTCATTCCTTCTAGATAGGAAATTTCCTTAACAGATCATCTAGGCGTGTTACCTTCAAACTATTTTTTTTCCAGTTATTCATCCGACTATAATCCGATTTTATTTACTTATTTTAGATTGTGGTTGGATTTTATACTTAGAGAATCGTTGGTTTATTCGCTCTCATTTATTTATATATATGTCGTCTGATTGTCCAGACTATATTTATGTGTGAATGGTTTAATTTAATTAATTTCATTTCCCCTTGGGTTCATAATAAAAGATAAAATTTTACACTAACTTAATTTAACATAGGTGATTAATAATTAAAAAGTTTTCGATAATGATGTTAAGAATGAAACCATTAATGATTCCTGTTTAATATAGTAATGGGTTGATCGCCCGGGATTAAAATAGTCGGGGTGTCACGGTTGGTATCAGAGCATCTGGTTCTACTGTCCATATAATTTGTACGTCTTACTACGATTTCAGTGTAACGTTCTTTGACCTAGAGCCTTATTATTAGGATTGGTGCATTCATGATTATGCATTTAATCTTCGTTCTTATGCTATTATAATTTTATTTACTATGAACTCATATAATTCAAATCTATTTTCATATGCCACCTTGGAGTCGACGAGCGACGAGAGCCATGGCTCAGAATAATATGGGGGAGGCTCATCCAGAGCCACAGGCACCGCAGCCACTGGCACCACAGGGGACACTGACAGCAGCTGAGGTGGTGGCGATAGTAACACATGTAGTGAATGCAACTATGACTACCATAGCTCCACATTTACCTCAGGTTCAGCAGCCACCACCACCAGTTGTACTAGGGGTTCAGGAACACCCAAGGTTGACCGAGTGGCAGAGGGTTAGGGAGGCTTTCGAGAAGGGCCATCCACCAGAGTTTCAGGGAAGTTCTGATGCGATTACAGCGTGTCAGTGAAAGAAATACAACCAATGTCACTTACGTATGCTTGACTGTAGTGAGGTACAAAAGTAGATGCTTATTACTTTCAGGATGGCTGAGCAGTACAGTGGTGGGAGTTGGTTACTACCGTAGCAGAGAGGGATACTATGAATATTGTCGATTTTTGGGTGCAGTTTGACCATAAATACTTTTCACTAGTCGTAGATACAGAGATATTGAAGAAGTTCAGTGAGGTGACTCAGGGTGATCATTCGGTGGTTGAATATGAGGAGGATTTCACTCATTTGGATAATTTTATACTAGATGAGGTGGATAATTTTATCTCAACCAAGTGTTTTGTTTGGACTAAATGGGATCGAGATAGGAAATTATTGGTGAGTAACTCGGATGAGAATTTTGAGGTCACAGTTGAGTCCGGAAGGGCTTAAACAGTCAGAATAGTATACTCGGGTGTATAGTTTAGGTCTCAAAATAATTTTAGACCAAACCAATACCCTGAGAGGGCATTTTGATCATTTGGTATCCCAGGGTTAAGGGAATTACGAATTTCCAAATATTATATATACTTTTAGTTGTGTGAGGTCAGGGTAAAGAGAATAGAAAACACTTAGAGAACATAAGAGGAAGAGATTTCTTAGGGCTTAGGAGAGGATTTATGGAGAAACTACCCTTGTTCTTGTAGCACAACCATTGTTGGAGGGTTGATTATAAAAGGAGTCATCACGAGAATCAAAGAAGATCATTTCCCTATAAGGCAAGTATTTAACTTGCAATTTTTTATGAGTTATAATACTAAGGTTGAGTAGGATCTTTAAATTGAGGAAAAATTATATTATTCAAGTGTTTTGATGAATATAACTCATAATCGGGAATATGATTGCATGTAGAATGAATCCAATTATATAGATAAAACGAAATCACGAGTTTTGGGATTTAAATCATGGGATAATTCTGGGTTTTTGGATGAATTCATGTGATGAACAAAAAATTATAGCGTATAATGATTTATGGATATTTTAATCTGATATTGGGTAAAAGTGTATGGATTTTATTCATGATTTACGTTAAAAATCATCCCTACATGTATATTCGATGTCTAGTTATCATAATTCAGAGTTTGGGATTATAGTATATAAGTTTGAGGAATTTGATTGTTGGAAAATTCATAACAGCGAAATGAAGAAGAACACCCCTCACACTTTTCGAATAGATTCATCCCTGTGGGATGATTCGTGAGGGGACTTCTGGGATATTTTAAAATATAGAGAGAAATAAAAAAATGACTGTAGGAATAAAGTGAAGACTAGGTTTACATAAATTAAGATGAGTCAATGATTGGAATAATTGAGAAAATGTTCCTAATTGATAAATAAATGAAATTCGAGACGAGTCACATAGTGATAAGTGAATCTATGCTTATCACCAGTAGCATACGATGGAAATAACTACATACTAAATAAGGGATAAATAGGACCCTTAGAGTAGTGAGCGATACTTGAAATTACATAAATTGGAATTATAGTTTTAATTGACGGTACATTGAATATGCTAGTGATATATACTACGAACGAGTGGATAAAATTGGGTTGGGTGCATACATTCTGAGTAATATATCTATATAGCTTGTGTCAATACCTATAGATGTGATTTTATTATGTGTGTGAACATACCTAAGTTGCGTGCTATCAGTAGGTTGCCGCACAGAAGGCAATCTAACCATGACGATGTCAGTAAGGTCTGTATTTATGCCCCATAACATGGAACTTTTAGTGATCCACTATGTGCCATGTATTATTGGGACTGACAGGTCATTTGGGTACATTAGGTATGTGCGTATCCTAATCTATTAGAACCATGCTTTCCTCCATTGTTGTTTTGATTTATTGTGGGATCGAGGAGCATGTAAAACCAATAGTCCTTGATTGAGTACGAGAGGTTCTTGGACTTGATAGCAAAGTATGCCAGCATCATGAGGAGCCATTTTGAGGATGCTATAGTTGTGTATATATTATATGTGTGATGAAAATATACCGGTGTAATATATCTACTTATGTGAGAGAGTAAAATTGATAAATAATGTATATCTAAAATACTTTAAGTAGTGAAACTTAAATAATTGACTCAATAATAAAATGAGAATAAATATTTATTATTGAGACGGTAGTAACGTGTCATATGGTGATATGCGAGAGAACTAGACTTATCGAGAGTAGTCAGATAGCTTATCTAGTTGGGCAAAGGATACTAGTTATGTAGAATATGTTAGGGGTGCACATTAGTTGAGAGGTGATAATCTCAAGTGAGTGTACGTGGATATTACATGTGTAAAGATAACTGATTTAAATAGTTGTAATATATTTTCAAAATGTTTTATTTGGTCTCTGACCCATGTTAAAAAATATTTTCAAAACCTTTTAGGTGTCCAGCCATACGGACGCCAAACATAGGGATCCTATCCATAGATGCGTACCTATAGCAGTGTGGAGGCTTGCAAGAGATTACTTTAGACACTTTTGCTCATTCCTTATAGATAGGAAATTTCCTTTACAATTCATCTAGGCATGTTTCCTTCAGACTATTTCTTTTATTCAGTTATGCATCAGCCTGTATTCTAATTTTATTTACTTATTTCAGATTGTGGTTTGATTTTATACTATGAAAACCATTGGCTTCTCAGTCTTATTTATATATATATATATATATATATATATATATATATATATATATATATATATATATATATATATATATATATATATCGGGTGATTGTTGATACTATATTTTTATGTGAATGGTTTAATTTATTGAATTTCATTTCCATTTGTGTTCATAATAAAAGATAAAAATTGACATGAGCTTAATTTAACATAGGTGATTAGTAATTAAAAAGTTCTTTGACAGTAATGCTAAGAATGAAACCATAAATGATTCATGTTTAATTTAATAATGGGTTGATCACCTAGGATTAAAATAGGATGGGTGTCTTACCTAACTACTTGGGTATTAGGACTACACTAGGGATCGAAGATAGACAATTAAATTATCTTCAAATAAATACGTGGAAATATCCAGTTAAAATTACCCTAATATATATGTTTTCTTTATTTAATAATAATTAATTTCACTAAAAAATTATGACTGCAATCCAACTTAATTATCTAAAAAATCCTCGGACGTAATGAGGCCTTATTTGCATTGTTGATTATGGGCATAATCTGATTCCCCGCATTAATCTTTTGATACCCACTTGGTTAAGTCAATTTACTATTAATCGACTTAGACGAACATCTAACCAATTTCCTTGACTCTCAAGCTTAGCTCATTTTGCTATCTCCATCGAATTATAAATAAACCACTCATCAATTTTACTAGTGGAAAAAAAATTATAACTCCGTCAAGGGGTACCGCAATCCTAGGTATCCCCGAACGCGAATTCTTTTGAATTAAGTTATTAGACCTACTTGTATGATTATCACCCAATATATGTGAGGATAATTTTATTCAATCTGATATTGAATCGTATTATGGCAATCAAAGTGACAACTACACAAGCATCCTAATCCTCCTAATTCTTGGGATTGAGAATCTATGCACGCATTGCAAATCTTGAATCTAATCATGACAACACTTATACTTAAATCTCACATGTGGTCCCATTTAATACATTAGTATGGACGGGACACAATCCTTTGTTGAACTATCTCACAAGTTCCCAAACCATTATTGGTCCCCCGCAGTTTGAGATAGACTACTAAGATTGTATCTCAACTATTATGGTTTAATTCCAAGTCCCTATCAAGATTGTGAACATTTCAATAGTGTTAGAACTGAAATTCCAATCTCGTTGTGATCAACCCGAAGTCGCATCATTGGAATTTTTACTTAGCTCTATTGACCATGATTTAATGAAGTAATAAATTTAAACAGATATAAATCATTCTCACAACTTGATTTTTATTACAAAATGAATAAAACATTCCTTTATTAATAGATAAAAAAATATTTTACTTATTATGTTACGAATAAACTCCAACAATCTCCCACATAATCTTAAATCCATATGGTTATGTACTTGACTGTCATTACGTCTACGTAGCTATCAAAAGTCCTAGAATTTAAGCTCTTTGTAAAAGGATTTTCCAGGTTTTCCTCAGAGGCAATCTGGGTCACAATTATGTCACCTATCTGCACGATCTCCCGAATCAGGTGATGTTTGCATTCAATATGCTTCATACTCTTATAAGTCCTTACTTCTTTTAAATTCTAAATTTCACCGTTATTATAACAATATAGTGTAATAGGTGAGTGTATAGAAGGAACCTCTTCCAAATCACTTAGCAAATTTAGAATCCAAATAACATCCTTTGCTGCCTTCGAAGTGACTACATACTTGACTTCCATGGTGGAATCAACAATACAAGACCTCCAAGGGTAAACACATATCCTGAGCTCGATTTCCTGGAGTCTGTATCTGAATGAAAGTCTGAGTCATTATACCTTATGGACATTAGAATCTCTGTTGATTATACTAGCACATAATCCTTAGTCCTCTTAAGGTACTTTAGAATGTGCTTTACAACAGTCTAGTGCTCCTCACATGGATTAGACTATAATTTAATCATGCCTACGATATAAAAAATATCCGGTCTAGGACAGACCATAGCATACATGAGGTTGCCTAATGTTGAATGTAAGGACAAAATTTCCAATTGGGTTCGTTGTTTGTTAATTTGACCTATTCTCGAAACAAAACACGTTTGAGCCATAGGTCACATTTTTATTATCATGATCCCACATAGATTATGACATATGGATGTTTATTAAAGACGTTGCGACAAAGCTTTAAATAATTTATCAAGACGGTTAATGTCTTATATTTTGTCTTCAAGTTTAGTTACATTCTGAGATCACTTAGGTATGATTGCATAATTTTAATGGAACTCGAAATTTATTTTAAAATGTTTAAGGATGTTATTTTATTAAAAAAATAATTTTAAAATGTTTTTAAAATTGTTTGAAATGGTTTACATCTGATAAGGACAGATTAGAGTAGCATTAATTAGAACTCTAAATTGATCAGTCGCTCAAAACAACATCAAACGACATCCACAGTCGGTGGAGTGAGATCACTATGTCATTCAAACGACTGGGCATATCGTGTGACACCCCACCTAATTAACCCTGGGTGATCAGTCATAAATTAAGTTAGAACAGGTTTCTCATTTGGATCATTCTTAGCATCACCGTCTCCTTTTTTTTATTACTAACCACCTATGTGAGAAAATTAGATTGGTGCCAAGTTTTATCTTTCATTAACTTAAATGAAACTCATGCGGAAATAAAATAACACAATAATCACACTTATCTAAAACAACCATTCAAAATTTATTAACTGACCGAATAAATCATCGGCCCAAACTCCAACAAATAAAAAATGAAGACACGTAATCAATCCCAACAAGTCAGACAAAAACTAAATGAATTGTGAGCGATATGCTCAAAATAATTGATAGAAGTCTCTATACTACAATGAAAGAATTGAGGCGTCTATCGAAACACCCGCAACATCCACATATGCTGCAGCAACAGATCCCTGAAATAGAGTCAAGCCTGGCGTCCCTATGGTTGGACACCTAAAATGTTTTTAAATTTTTTATAGAAAGGGTTAGTACCCAAAAACATTTTAAAAACATTTAGAAAATGATTAACTTTTAGTAATAACTAAATATGCATTCTCTCCATATTTTAGTTAGTGCCGCACTCCCTTGAGGACATCCTCACCCCTCCTCAAATGTGCACTACTAACGCCTTAAATAAAATTCACCTAGTTCTTCATCTTATGACTAGATAAATTATAAAACTCCTTGCAAACACCCTACTCTAATCGAGTATGCCTTAATTATGATTTTTAAGTTATTATCATCATCAACTTAATTAAATCATTTTCCTTTTTAATTTCATATAACTTCCACATCTGTTATACATATAATACAACTCATGCTTTCTATTAATTAGCTCGTATATAATTATTTACCTAATTATATACTCAATCATGTTACATTATTCATAAACATATTGGTATAACATTTAATAATAGTATTTTCCCCGAGTAAAGTCTCACCGGGTGTAAATCCTCTAAAGTGCTATTCCACTAGGTATGTTCACATAACCTAGTTACCCCAAGTCAGAATCGCTCACTAACTTGGTTAATACATAAATGTTGAGGCGATCATATTTCTTCCCAGAAAGTGAGATGCCCCTCACCCATATAACGGACGCTATGACCTAGGATTATACACGACCTACTCCTCAAGCTAGGGGATTCATCCACTACGTGCAACCCCCCTATAGCACTAGAGTATATATAATAATAATAATATCTATCCATTGATATTAATGCACACGTCATATATATATACAATCACACACCGTATATATATAAATATAAAATATCCCGGGTACACCATGCACTAAGTCCATGACACAAGCATATTCCATTTTATTTTGAGTTTATGGCCCAACTCTAATTATTAATTAATTTACACATTAATTTCTTTTGGTATCGGCCCAACCAATATATTCGGACTTACTCTCGTGGCCCGAAATAACACCACCCGAGTCGAAATCCCCGACCCTAAATTATTTAGCCCTTACCTAAATAAAATTTACATCTCGGTATCGCTCAACCATTATTCCCGGACTTGTCTACTACATCCGTTTTAATCATTTTGAAAACAAGTTCACAAAATTTAACCTTAGTGTCACATCTAATTTCCTCCAAATCCCAATTAATTTTAATTGTGATGTCACACCAAGCTGCCCCGAAATCCAAATTAATTTTATTCACAATTAATTAGATTTAAACCCAAGTATTAATTACTCAACAATTAAGGCATGGAAGAATTTATATTTAATTTCCCTATATATTAAAAAGTGGGCGAGCTGTCAAAGTTTTCGGACCTTCGATCGATCGATGGTCCACCTTCGATCGATCGATCGATCAGGTCCTCTTCTTCCCCGAGTTGGTTGTTTCATCCATGGACGCCCACCTACAAACCCTAGCTTCTTTTACACCAAAAACTAATCTTTCCATTCAGCAATAGACATCAAAAACCTTATAAGGAACCTTCCTAAAGTCCAGAAACATCACTTAATTTTCTTCCTCTACTCTTTTCACGAATCTGGGTTTAAAATGCAATGTAGTCTTTAACCCATTTAAACATCAATTCCATATCAACAATTCATTTCTAATCCCTCCGGTTTACACAACTTACCAGATTACAACCATACAACTCAGATTAAATATGAATTCCTACTCAATTTAGAAATTAGATTCATAATTTATAAAAACCCGTGTTTATACCCCTTTAACACCCAAAACGAATTTCTTTGATAATCCACAACACATGAATATGAATTGAAATAAACTTTAAATGCTATAGCAAGTTAACAACTTGCCTTAGGGTTCTAGAGTCTGAATTTGGAATTGTGAGTGCCCAAGGTTGAAGATGACTCATTTTTGGCTCTCCTGTGATCCCCAAATTGCCTTTGGCTGCTGTTAGGGTTTCCTAACCCTCAAAGTCTTCTCTAAAATCAATTCAGTTGTTATGTTGGTTCGTTTAATTATTTAATTAACCTTAATCTCGTTTTTGGTATAATGGGCCAAGCCCAAGTGACCCAAATGCCCCGTGTGGGCCCGGCTATGTCTAAAACGTCCCGTGACCCGTTTACTACCCCCGGGTACACTTTTTTGACTATCTAGGCGCATCTGGACCCAATCTTACACTCAGAATTGGCATCCGAATTAATTTATAAAAATACTTATTTCGCATCAAAATTAGTCTATACCGACTCCCGTCTGAAATAAGTACATATCTCGTCATTAATACCCTAAATGACGTAAATACATTATTACTATTCACTTAGTAAATAAGTTTCCCTAAATATTAACCATTCACTTCCCGATTTATATTTAAATATAATTTCCATAATTAAGTCAATTAAATTACTACTCATAAGTAATTTTTAATTCCTGAATTAATTAAATATTTTATACATGAAAATACAGGGTGTTACATACTCCGCCCCTTACAAAAGAATTTCGTCCCCGAAATTAGGTCGTACCTGTGCTGAAAAGCTCTGGATGTTGTTCCTGAATATCTTCCTCCTGCTCCCAGGTACTCGTCAACGTTGTGATGACCCCACTGTACTCTAACTAGTGGAACAACCTTGGATCGTAACTTTGCTCACTACGGTCCAGAATACCCACTGGTTTCTCCTTATATGAGATGTCTGGCTGTAAATCGATTTCCTTGAGTGGAATGTGACAGAAGTCCCTCTTGCTTCTGCAATATTTCTTTAGCGATGCCACATGGAACACGTCGTGTATCCGCTGAAGGTGCTCTGGCAATCCCAGCCTATAAGCTACTGGACCCACCCTCTTGATAATAGGGAAAGGTCCCATGTACCTCGGTGCTAACTTACCCTTCTTACCGAACCTCATCATCCCTTTCACAGGAGATACCCGGACCAATACCTGGTCCCCAAGCTCTAACTCCACATGTCTTTGTGAAGCATCAGCGTAACTCTTCTACCTATCCTGAGCTATCCGAATCTTCCCTCAGATCAACTCAATCTTGGCAGTCGTCCCCTGAATAATCTCTGGCCCCAAAATTTTGTTTTCTTCCACCTCTAAACATCAAGCGGGTGAACGACAAGGTCTCCCATATAGTGCCTCGAATGGTGCCATACCGATCGTGAATTGGCAAGAGTTGTTATACGCGAACTCTAAGAATGGAAGATATTTCTCCCAACCTCTCCCAAAGTCTAATATGCACATTCTGAGAATATCTTCCAGCATCTGATTGACTCTCTCATTCTGCCCATCAGTCTCGGGGTGATATGATGTACTCAAACGTAACTCTGTGCCCATGGCCTCCTGAAAACTCTGCCAAAAGTGGGCCACAAAGATCTTATCTCTATCAGAAACAATATTAATCGGTACCCCATGCATCTTAACAATCTCAGCTATGAATAACTGCGTATATCGCATCGTCTCAAAGTTTGTGCAAACCGGCAGAAAGTGGGCCACTTTGGTCAACCGATCCACAATGACCCATATGAAAATTTTGTGATGCTGGTAACCCTGTAATAAAGTCCATGAAGATGATATCCCACTTGCACACGGGAATCTCCAGTGGTTGTAGCATCCCTGATGGTCTCTGGTCATCAACTTTCATAAGTAGACACGTGGCACATTTTGAAACAAACTCTGCTGTGTCTCGTTTCATTCCTGCCAACCAATACTGCCTCCTCATATCCTGGTACATCTTATCCCCACCGGGATGTATCGCGAATCTCTACCCATGAGACTCTGTCATAACAGCGTGCCTCAACTCCTCATCCTCTGGCACAATTAACCTCCCATTAAGGCGTAAGCCTCCTTCCGAGATGATCGAGTAACCCTCTGCTCCCTTAGCTAGCAACTGGCTCACCCTATCCCGACAGATCTTATCCTCTGCCTGAGCCTTCACAACCCATATAATGATCTCTGCTGTGATGGATAATGCTGACATGCAAGCCCTGGATACATCATCTTCATGTCGAAGCTCTCTCCACTTCGCTTTCCAGACTTCTGATATTTCCCCAGTCGATCTCTGGCTCAATTCATCTGCTACCACATTAGCCTTACTAGGATGATACTGAATATCAAACTGGTAGTCCTTCATGAATTCTAGCCATCACCTCTACCTCATATTCAGACCCTTCTGTGTGAAGAGATACTGAAGTGATTTGTGATCCGTGAATAACGTGAATTGTTCTCTCAGAAGATAGTGTCTCCATATCCTCAAAGCAAAAATGATCACTGCTAGCTCCAGGTCGTGAGTGGGGTAATTCCTCTCGTGGGGCTTTATCTTTCTAGACGCATAAGCTATAACCCTTTCCTCCTGCTGAAGCACACCCCCAAGTCCCTGTAAGGATGTGTCAGTGTAAATCCGATACTCTAATCCTCCCTTCGGTAATGCAAGTACGGGTGTAGATGTTAACTTGTCCTTTAGCTCGTCGAAAGATAACTGACAATGATCATTCCAAGTGAACGGTACCCCCTTTCGGGCCAGATTCGTCAAAGGGCCTGAAATCTTTGAGAATCCTTTGATGAACAGCCTGTAATAACCGGCCAATCCCAAAAAACTGCACACCTCAGTCGGTGTCGTGGGCTGCCCCCACTCCCGCACCGCAGATACCTTACTTGGATCCACTGCAATACCCCGGTCTAACACCACATGGCCAAGAAACTGAACCTCTCGTAGCCAAAATCCACACTTCCCGAACTTGTCATAGAGCTGGTGATCCCGCAATGTCTGTAAAATTATACGCAGATGCTCGGCATGCTCCTTCTCGGTTCGTGAGTAATTTAAGATGTCATCAATGAACACGATGATAAACTGATCGAGAAAATCCCTGAAAACCCTATTCATGAGGTCCATGAACACTGCTGGTGCATTGGTGAGCCCCAATAGCATCACCCTGAACTCATAAGATCTGTAGCGTGATAGGAAAGCAGTCTTAGGAACATCGTCCTCTCGGATACGTAGTTGATGAAACCCCGACCTCAAGTCGACCTTTGAGAAGTAAGATGCCCCTCTCAACTGGTCAAATAGATCATGAATCCTAGGTAACGAATACTTATTCTGTATCGTCGCCTTGTTCATCTCTCTATAGTCCACGCATAACCATAGTGAGCCATCCCGCTTCTTTACAAACAACATCGGTGCACCCCATGGCGATGTAATCCATCGAATGAAACCTTTACCCAAAAGCTGTTGAATCTGCTGTCTCAACTCACGCATCTCTAAAGGGGCCATACGGTATGGGGTTCGAGCAATCAGCCTCATCCCCGATGCTAAATCGATCACAAATTCAATTTCCCTACTAGGTGGCAACCCTGGTATCTCCTGGAACACATCCTCAAAGTCCTTCACTACCAGGATTGAGTCCTACGAAATCACCACCTCCTATGAGGTTTTCTCTTCGACGTAATACAGGTGCATGCGTGACCCTCCATCATGTAATGACATTGCTATTAAGAACATCTCCTATCCTGGAATGGAGAATACGATTGTCCTCTCGTAACAATCCATAGTCTCCCGATAACCGACAAACCAATCCATACCCAGGATGACATCGTACCCCTCCATATCTACCACTAAGAGGTCCACTGCTAAACTAAGTCTCCCAATCAAAATGTCCACTCCCCGATAAATTGAGTGAATCGAAGCCTCGCTGCCTACTGGTGACTCAACACATATCTGAAGACTACCAGTGGTCTCTTATAACCCGACCCGTTTAGTAAAATTATATTTAATGAATGAATGTGATGCGCTGCTCCCGTATCAAAAAGAATACTACCCTCACAACCATGAATGAGAAACATACCCTCAACTGCTGGTGGTGATTGCTGCGCTGGAGGATTGGGGACATCCCGGACGTTATACACACGCCCGTAATGCATCTGCACCTGCTGCGGTGGGGCGGGTGGGACTGGTACTGCTGGTGGTATCTGCCCCCATTGCCCCTATTGGGACTCCTGTTGTTGACCTCTGCCCCTCTGTGGGCACTCCCTCTTGAACTGTCCTGGTTGGCCACAGATAAAACAGTGTCTCTGACCACCCCCCTATCGTTGGCCCTGTTGGCCCTGACGCGACTGGCCCTTCTGGCCTTCCCCATTGTTCCCTTGTCCCTGTCGACCCTAAGGAACCTATTGCTGCTGATTCGGGCCTGGCTTCCCCTGCGTGAACCCCTGTCCTCGTGGTCGGAACTCACCAGACTTAAACTTCTTAGCCTGATTCCCCTGCTGACTGCCACTTTACTGCTGAGTACCACTCGTATCACCACTATAAACTACCTTGCGCTATTGGCTCGGCTCCCCTGTTCTATTTCTCCCTTTCGCGTGGAAGCGGTGATCCTGGTAATGTACAAGTGCGACATTAACGACATCTGTATAATTCACTAACGCTGGATTCCCAATCAAATGTTGCCTGATCTGCCTGTCTAAGCCATCCATAAACCTCAATTTCTTCCACTCGTCATCGCTCACCTCATTTGGCACAAAGTTTGCCAAATAGGTGAACTCTTCCTCATAGTCTGCCACTAATCGGTCACCCTATAATAAATCACTGAATTTCTTTCTCATCTCAGCCTTTACCTCTGGTTGAAAGTATTTATGGTCGAACCACACCCAAAACTCTGCTATCGTCATCAAATCTCGCTCTTCGGCGGTGGTAACCAACTCCCACCACTGTAAGGATGCCCCCGACAGACGAAAGGTAGCAAGGATCTGTTTCTTTACCTCGGTACACTCCATCATGCGCAGATGGCAATGAATGTTCTTCTTCCAGTCACAAGCCTCTACTATATCTGTGCTACCCCGAAACTCAGGTGGGTGTCCCTTCTGAAATGTCTCCCTAACTCGCTACCAAGATGGTGGTCCCACTAGAGCCTGAACTGTTGGTGCCCCTAGAGGCGGTGCCTGGGGCTGCGAAAAGTGAGCTGTCATAGCTCGCATCGCTCTCTCGATCGCCTGGGCCACTATCAATGCCACCTGAGTAGTGGAAATCAACTCAGGTGGTGGTGGTGGTGGCAGTACCTGTGGCTCCTAATGTGCCTCCCTGACCTCACCCCTAGCCTCAGCCCTCTCTGCTCTCAGTCTCCTCGGTGGAATATGAAATAGATTGAATCGTATAAGTACACAATTTACACAAAAATATACACAGCAGAAATACGATATCTCACAAGCGGAAAATGATTCAACAGTCCTAATAATAGGGCTGTATAACAACCGAGTGCTACGCTGAAATGTAGAAATCCGCAAAGATCCTAAGGACACTAGAACCTGATGCTCTGATACCATCTGTGACACCCCGCCTAATTAACCCCGGGTGATTAGTCCTAAATTAAGATAGAACAGGTTTCTCAGTTGGATCATTCTTAGCATCAATGTCGCCTTTTTTTTATTACTAACCACCTAAGTGAGAAAATTAGACTGGTGCCAAGTTTTATCTTTCATTAACTTAAATGAAACTCATGCGGAAATAAAATAACATAATAATCACAATTATCTAAAACAACCATTCACAATTTATTAACTGACCGAATAAACTATCGACCCAAACTCCAACAAATAGAAAATGAAGACAAGTAATCAATCTCAACAAGTCAGACAAAAACTAAATGAATTGTGAGCGACATGCTCGAAATAAATGATAGAAGTCTCTATACTAGAATGAAAGAATTTAGGCGTCTATCGAAACTCCCGCAACACCCACATATGCTGCAGCAACGGATCCCTAAAATAGAGTCAAGCCTGGCGTCCCTATGGCTAGACACCTAAAATGTTTTTAAAATTTTTATAGCAAGGGTTAGTACCCAAATTTTTTTTTAAAAATTTCGCAAATGATTGACTTGTAGTAATAAGTAAATATGCATGCTCTCCATATTTTAGTTAGTGCTGCACTCCCTTAAGGACATCCTCACCCCTCCTCAAATGTGCACTACTTACGCCTTAAATAAAATTCACCTAGTTCTTCATCTTATGACTTGATAAATTATAAAACCCCTTGCAAACATCCTACTCTAACCGAGTATGCCTTAATTATGATTTTGAAGTTATTATCATCATCAACTTCATTAAATCATTTCCTTTTTTAATTTCATATAACTTCCACATTTGTTATACATATAATACAACTCATGTTTTGTATTAATTAGCCCGTATATAATTATTTACCTAATTATATACTCAATCATGTTACAGTATTTATAAACATACTGGTATAACATTTAATAATAGTATTTTCCCCGAGTAAAGTCTCACCGGGTATAAATCCTCTAAAGTTCTATTCCACTAGGTATGTTCACATAACCTAGTTACCCCCAAATCAGAATCGCTCACTAACTTGGTTAATACATAAATGTTGGAGGTGGTTATATTCCTTCCCTAAAAGTGAGATGCCCTCACCAATATAACGGACGCTATGACTTGCGATTATACTCGCCCTACTCCTCAAGCTAGGGGATTCATCCACTACACGCAACCTCCCCCTATAGCACTAGAGTATATATATATATATATATATATATATCCACTGATCTTAATGCACAAATCATATATATATACTATCACACACCGTATATGTATAAATATAAAATATCCCGGCTACACCGTACACTATGTCCGTGACACCAACCTATTCCATTTTATTTTGTGTTTATGGCCCAACTCTAATTATTATTTAATTTGCACATTAATTTCTTTTGGTATCGCCCCAACCAATCTATTCGGACTTACTCTCGTGGCCCGAAATAACACCACCCGAGTCAAAATCCCCAACTCTAAATTATTTAGCCTTTACCTAAATAAAATTTACATCTCGGTATCTCTCAACCATTATTCCCCCACTTTTCTACTACATCCGTATTTAATCATTTCGAAAAAAACTTTCCAAAATTTAACCTTAGTGTGTCACATCTAATTTCCTCCAAATCGCAAATAATTTTAATTATGATGTCACACCAAGTTGCCCCCAAATCCTAATTAATTTTATTCACAATTAATTAGATTTAAACCCATGTATTAATTACTCAACAATTAAGGCATGGAAGAATTTATATTTAATTTCCCTATATATTAAAAACTGGGCGAACTGTCAAAGTTTCTGGACCATCGATCGATCGATGGTCCACCATCGATCGATCGATCAATCGGGTACTCGTCTTCCCCGAGTTGACTGTTTCAACCATGGACACCCACATCCAAACCCTAGCTTCTTTTACACCAAAAACTAAGCTTTCCCATCGGCAATAGACATCAAAAACCTTATAAGGAACCTTCCTAAAGTCCAGAAACATCACTTAATTTATTTCCCCTACTGTTTTCACGAATCTGGGTTTAAAATCCAATTTAGTCTTTAACCCAGTTAAACATCAATTCCATATCAACAATTCATTTCTAATCCCTTCGGTTTACACAACTTACCAGATTACAACCATACAACTGAGATTAAATATGAATTCCTACTCAATTTAGAAATCAGATTCATAATTTATAAAACCCCATGTTTATACCCCTTTAACTCCCTAAACGAATTTCTTCGATTATCCACAACACATGAATATGAATTGAAATACACTTTAAATGCTATAGCAAGTTAACCACTTGGCTTAGGGTTCATAGAGTCTGAATTTGGAATTCTGAGTGCCTAAGGTTGGAGATGACTCCTTTTTGGCTCTCCTGTGATCCCCAAATTGCCTTTGGCTACTGTTAGGGTTTCCTAACCCTCTAAGTATTCTCTAAAATCAATTCAGCCATTATCTTGTTTCTTTTAATTGTTTAATTAACCTTAATCCCGTTTTTTTTCTAATGGGCCAAGCCCAAGTGACCCAAATGCCCCTGTGCGGGCCCAGCTATGTCTAAAAACGTCCCGTGACCCGTTTACTACCCCCGGGTACACTTTTTTGACTATCTCAGCCCATCCGGACTCAACCGTACACTCAGAATTGCCATCCGAATTAATTTATAAAAATACTTATTTCGCACCCAAATTAGTCTATACCAACTCCCGACTGAAATTAGTACATATCCCGTCATTAATACCCCAAATGACGTAAATACATTATTACTATTCACTTAGTAAATAAGTTTCCGTAAATATTAACCATTCACTTCCCGATTAATATTTAAATATAATTTCCATAATTAATTCAATTAAATTACAACTCACAAGTAATTTTTAATTCCTGAATTAATTAAATATTTTATACATGAAAATATGGGGTGTTACATATCGCTCAATCGACAACTATAGTTGTTCGAGCAAGCATCCTCCTCAAGAAAAATATATAAGGTGTGTTTCCATCAGAATTTCGAATGTGTGTAGTTGAGGAAACAATTTACGAACCAGTACATTTTTGCACTTAGTTTTCTAAGGTTTTTCAAGCTTAAAACATCCATAGAGTTTCAAAGATCTGTGTTTTCATTACTATATGCTATAGTGATCTTTGGTTGCACTAAGAAGAGTTTTTTCTACACTTCAACATTGGGTTTTGCATTGAAAAAGTGAAGGATTTTATGTTCAACATCTTAGACGTTTCAAGACATGTCGGTGGACACCGAGACATACGTGGACAAATGTGTTGTGGATGAGCATAATGGGATAAGGACTTTATGCATGGGCACTATGGAGGAGTGGTTGAAGATCATAAGAACGTCAAGTCTCGTGGGGATCGAGTCGTTGAGTAAGACTTGTGTCTGTATGTTGTAATTCCACAACATAGTGATTGTCTAGCTTGGGCCGTTCAAGATTTTTTCCCTTAGTGGTTTCCTCATACATCCGGCGTTATGAGTATTCTTTACTTTATTTTACTTTCTTTAATCACTAGATTAATGTTCAGGATTAATCAAGATAAATTTGGTTAAGTTAAAATTGGTTCACAACTTGGTACGAATTAAAAATTGGGAAAAAGTTGTTACTAAAAAGAAATTGTTTTCCCATCCTTAAAAATACTTTTCGGATAGAAAAAAGTGCCTACAAATTGGTATCAATGCTATTTTTATTGTGTTAATCCCTTGTGTTTGTCAGAAATTGTTTCGAAAGTTTTCATTCTCGTATTTTTTATTTCACAAATTATGCTTATTGGAAAATGTGAGTGAGAATTGATTTAAAATCCATTGATGAGCATGCGTGGTTAGCAGTTGAAAAGGGTTGGTCACCACCAGTCACACGAGAGGGTGAGGTGACTTGTTTGAAACTGATTGAGTCATGGATCGAGGCTGAACATAGGCTTGCACTTTACAACTCCAAAGATCTGCACGTAATTTCCTCGCATGTCACACCGGAATATTATAATAGAAATATGACTTGTGAAACTTTAAAAGATTCTTGGGATACACTTGCACTTACTCACGAGTCACTAGCATGATTTGGGCGTCTAAGTTACAAAACCTCATTCCATAGTCTGAGACGATTAAGAAATTAGAAAATGAGTCATTTGATGACTTTTACGCTAGGTTTTCTAATATTGTAAACTCGTCGTTTAACTTAGGAGAAAATATTCCTGGCAACTGTGTGATAAAGAAAATTTTGACATCTTTGCCAAGTAGGTTTGACGTAAAAGTTACCGTTTTAAACTCCCTAGGTTTGCTTGATTTGACAAAACTTGGAAAGATTATAGGTGACCTATAAACCTATGAACCCGATATGTTTACCTCCAAGCAAGTGACAAAGAAAGAAAAGTGCATTTCTTTGAAAGCCCGGGAGGAGGAAACTAAAGTTTCGGATCACGATTTCGATTCCAATTTTGAGGATGCCTCTTTTGCCAAAGAAGTTCAAAAAGTTTCTTAAATTCCAAAAGCAATCGAAAGATGCCAAAAAGTTTGAGAAATTCGAGAACAACAAGGTAGATTCCACCCATAAGGATAGGAAAGAGAAATTTAATAGGGTTGAGTAGGATAGGTTTTTTAGGTGTGAGGGGTATGGTCACAAAGTTTCCGAGTGTCCCACTAGACTTAAGAAAGAGGGAATAAAATCGATATCCTATAGTGCCCCCTTAAGTGATAGTGATCCGGAAGAGGTAGAGAGTTCCCCCAATGAGAGAAAGTTTATTTATTTCTTGGCATGTAATTTGAGCAACGATGGTAAATCTTTCCATAAAGATTATCATGTGCATGACACTTCCGAGGCCATCGAGAGTAAATCCCAAGTGAGTTAAGGAGAGGACTGTTAGGAGGAAGAAATTGATGTGAAAGAGTTGGAAGTTTCATTTAACGAGTTGTTTGTCGAGGCACTGAAAGTGAAAAAGGAAAACTCTAAATGACAAGTTAGGTTGAATGAGCATCCCGTACAAAATAATGATCCGTTGATTGAGGATCTTAGCACAGGGGAATGGAAGCTTAAGGAGAAACTAGATTATGTGGAGAAAGAAATAGATAGCCTTTGTGGTTTGATGGAGGCATTAAAAAAGGAGATTCTAGAGTTTCAAGAGTCTAGGCGTGTACTTGAGTCTAGGATTAGTGAGTTGGAAGAAAAGTTGAAAGACTCGAGTAAGGTTAAGTTTGACTTGGAATCTAGGTCAGAGAAGTTGGATAGGATGCTAGGTACCGTCCAAGTAAAAAATGATAGCTGTGGTATTGTCTATGACGATATAGTTGTTCTCATTCCCAAAGCCAATACCAACCGTATGAAAGAGCCCACTAGGAAAGTGAGAATAGGTCAATATTTTGGTAATCATTACCGCTGTGTTTACACTTGCAGACAATGTGGTAGGAACGGCCACCTTAGACGTTTTTGCTATGACCTTAGGCATGCTCCTAGAATGTTAAGGAACAAAGTCGTTTTTGCTCCCAAACCCCCCTTGCACAATTTCGCACCTACTTGTGTTAGGAAATGGGACTTAGAGGCTTTAGTACATAAACTTCATGGTTATCATTTGGTTGCACTAATTCTTCCCATGCTAGATTTAAATGAATGATTGTGTTACCACGTTTGTCACACGCTAGTCTTTGCATCATGATTTATATCTTGCTAGTGTTATGACATATGTATCATTTTATACTATGTTTTGCATTTATTGAGTCATATTTGAAAAATACAAAAAGATTTTATTTTTGGTAAAGTTTTTTGAGAAAATACAAAAAGATTTTTGGTTTCAAATTTTTGAGAAAATACAAAAAGATTTTTCTTTTATTTGAGTCAAAATATATTGAAAAACCAAGAAGATTTTCATTTTGTTTTCAGATTTTTGAGTTTACATGTATAATGTGGCATATTGGTGTGCTAGGACCCCCATCCTTTCATTATCCGCGTGGCTAGGACATTTGGTCATAATTATTTATGCCTAGGTTGATCTTAACCACTGTATTATGGGATTGTTTCGAAGTTGATATGCTTTTTTATTCGACTTTGTACATGTGCCATCTTTGAACACGTGCATAAGTTGATATGAATGTTTGACATCTCCTTAATATTTGAGTTTGGTGAGACATTCTTATCTCATTCTTGTCATATATGCGTAAGTAAACATAAGGACGAGGTTTGCATGTAAGAACCATTTACCGTGAGGATAGTAATTCAGAATATGACGAGTGTTCATGGGAGAGTGTAAAATTTACTCGTCGTGAAAGACAGAGTTTAAAAGATCCCAAAAAAATTAAAGGCAATAAAAATATTCATATGCCAAAATATGGGCCAATTAGTTTATGTTCATTCAAAAAGAAAAATATGATATATTTGAGGGAGTTTGGATGGATAATTTAAATGGTTTGGCACCACGAATCCTAATGTTGAAAAATCGTATCATGATTCTATTATTTGTAGAATCGTCAAAATTACGGATTTGTGTGCATGTTTGATTGTTTTGTTCATTTAGCTCACACTTTAAATGTCACATTTGGCTAAGATAAAGTTTAATGATTTATAGCTATCAATTAGAGCTTCTTGGTCATTTTGACGTGTTGGAATTGTGATTCAATTTTTTTAGTTCATGCCCATAAATTCCATGTTCATGTTTGAGCACATTGTTACTATGTTAGCATGTAACTCGTATTGTTTTTGTTGTTTTTGCTACTATTTTGCAGTTTTCTTCCAATTTATGTTAGTTTTTTCACGAATTTTTTTCGCTGGGCAAAATAATTTAATTTTTAGAATGGGATGTGAGAATTTGACTTTCACGTTCGAGGGAGAAATATGGGTTGAATGAAGTCTTTCTTTTAGAAGCCTATGTCGTTCGAGCGACAGGGCTGTCTCATTCGAGCGACAAGTTTGGAAATTTTTATTCTTCTATTTCAGTACCCTGGATCATATGGTTATATATTTTGGTACTGCTGGGTTACTTCGGTATAGTTTGTTGTATGTAGATTATCACTAAATATATTTTACTACATTATGATCATTTTAGTCACACCTTATTAGATTGTTGATTCCTAGTGTGTGATTATTGTTTCCTAACTATGAATTTGATATTATTGATCATTATTAGCTAGTTGTTTGGATGATTATCTAGATATATTTCATTGATTATGCTTTTGCAAGAAATATCGTAATTTTTTTATCTTTTCACCGGGTTGTCTATTCGAGACAAAAGGTGGAGCGATGTATGGGATGTAGAGGGAAAGTTTTTTTGATGAGCATATACATTTGTTGCATTATTTTTTGGTATCATATTTATGATCATATGCTTTCCTGTTTATATTTATTATTTTACACAAAATTGGTATTATATTGTTTTTGCATTGGTACAGATTGATATTCTGATTTGGATATTGTTTACATATTGATATTATGTTCACATAATAAATGATTTGGATTTGATTTTTTCATATTTGTTTTTATATCATTTGGTGCTCCATACTTCACTCAGTATTTGTCTGTTTCATGTGTGTAGGTATGCTTAAGAGATTCGAGATTTCAAGTCTACATCACATTCAAATAGTTCATGCTTGTCGAACGATCATTTACTAGTCTTGTCCTGTATTATATTACTTTGGGTTTATGGGAAGGAATTTAGGCGTCATATGGCTTGACGACCAGACTTAGGCATTTCATTGTTGGTTTTTGCAAGAATAGTCAAAGGGGGAGATTTTTAAGGAAAAAAATTTCCATTAAGTCGCTATAAGTTTATTTAACTTATTCCCAGAATAAAACACGTTTGAGTCATAGGTTATATTTATGTTTTCATGATACAACACAACCTATGACGTATTGAAATTTATTAAAGACGTTGCAACAAATCTTCAAAGAATTTATCGTGATGGTTTATGGTACATATTTTGTCTTCAAGTTTAATTGCATTCTGAGATCACTCACGTATGAATGCGTAAATTTAGTATGACTCGAAATTTATTTTAAAATATTTAAGGATGTTATTTTATAAAAGAAATAATTTTCAAATATTTTTAGAAGTGTTTACACTTCGTTTTATTTTGATAAGGATGGATTATAGTAGTTTTAAATTGGAACTCTAACTCGATTAGTCGCTCAAACGACATCTGTAATCGTTCGAGCGAGATCACCCTGTCGTTCGAAAGACATGGGCATCTCACTCGAGCGACAGCTACTGTCATTCGAGCGAGCAACCGCCTTAAGAAATATATATATATATATATATATATATATATATATAAGGCGTGTTTCCATTAGAATTTCAAAGGTGTGCAGTCCAGAAAACAATTTAAGAACTAGTACGTTTCTTCTCATAGTTTTCTAAGGTTTTCCAAGCTTAAAACATCCTTAGAGTTTCAGATATTCGAGTTTTCATTACTATATGTTATAGTGATATTTGGTTGCACCAAGAATAATTTTTTCTACACTTGAACAATGGGTTTTACGGTGATGAAGCGGAGGAGTTCGTGTTCAACATCGTAGACATCACAAGCCATGTCGGTGGACACCGACACATACTTGGACGCGTGTGTTGTGGACGATCATCGTGTAATAAGGACTTTCTGCGTTGGTACTATGGAGAAATGGTTGATGATCAGAAGGGCATCAAGTCTCTTGGGGATCGAGTCGTTGAGTAAGACTTGTGTCTGTTCATTGTAATTCCATATCATAGTTATTGTCTTTCTTGGGTCGTCCGAGGTTTTTTCCGTTAGTTGTTTCCTCGTACATCCGGCATTGTGACTATTATTAACTTTATTTTACTTGATTGAATTACTAGATGAATCTTTACGATTAATCAAGATAAAATTTGGTTAAGTTAAAATTGGTTCACAACTTGGTGCAAATTAAAAATTGGAAAAAGGTTGTTCATAAAAAGAAATTATTTTGTCATCCTTAAAAACACTTTTCGCATTGAAAAAGTTGGATACAAATTGCTAGAAAAGATAGTAACATATTTTTATTGTGTTGACAAAAGGCTCCTAATGATTAAGTATATAAGTTTGAAGTCATTTAAATGAGTCCCTAAACTCTAAAACTTTTTAGTCCAAAAGATAGGTTAAACTTAAAAATTTCGTAACAAGTTCCCCGAACCAATTCGCCCAGGCTAAGCCGAACCCATTTGCAGGGAAAATTGGTTCAGGCCTAAGAGAACCGTTTCGTTCCTAGCTTCTGCCGAAGTTGGCCTTGTGTGCTCGAATTTTTCTTACTTCCACTTTGTTCCCCTCGAATTTCATTCAAATTCCGAATGCTCATAACTTCTTCATCGTAGCTCGAATTGGGGTTCTGTTTCTTCCATTATTCTTGTGAATGTGAATTCTTTGACTTTTCAATTGGATCCAACATTAGGTTTCGATTGAAAAATTATGAATGTGCCCTTGTCTTTCGCTTCTTTCGATTCTTTAACCATTTCAGTTTTTCCCTCGCTTCCACTTGCACGAAATACTTCTAAAATAAGAGTGATACACGTAAACCATGAAATAATTGTCAAAAAGGGTTAGTATCATAAATATGGGATAAATCTGGTCTAGATACACTGCACGGGATGATAAAAATACTGAAATTAAGAGGATAAATATGAAATATTTATGCCTAATCAAACTTCCTAACTTAGAATGTTGCGCATCCTAAGCAATGTAATAGAATAAGAGCATGAATCTAAATGAACTCTTAAATAACTCATGGGATAGGATACCTCTTTCACAGGAAATCGATTGCATTTAGTCCCTAAGTCACCCTAGTAGGATTAGTGGTATCTCGTGAAGATTTGCAGTGAGTTTAGTCACAAAATTCGTTTTTGGACTCAAAGAAAATATTAAAATAATTAAAACTGTATAATTTAAATTCTTGAAAAATAATCACATCAAATTTTTATTCAATAATTTCAATTCATAGCGTGTGTAAGCAAAGTCAAAAATTAAACCGCTAATTTTCACTGATTGATCTTTAGGTCACTTTTCAAAAATTTACTTTTATTTAGTTCCTCATGGCATGAACTTATAATGAATCACTCAAGTTGTGGCTATTCCCTCTCGATGTGCGTGGTATTAAGAGAAAATATAATGGAATACGAGTTCACGCCCACAATTTGAAAGACAAAAATATTTAGGTGAAAAGATATCATGAACGAATTATGGTCATTAGAAAATGAAAAAACACCAGTCTTTATTCATTATCGTTCTTTATTATCTCTTCGTGTTTTATCTCTCCAAGCAATAATTAATTTCGTTAATCGAACTCACTTAGGAATTTTTTGGATTTTGGGTAAAAATGAAAATGTTTAGGAATTTTGAAAATAGAAAATTTTCCTGCCATGCCCGTTGGCACTTTTTCAGGCTCTAACTCATTTCCTTTTTTTTCCTTTCTATTTTTTATATTTTCTCATTTTTCTATTTTTTTTCTTTCTATTTTTGTTTGAGCATTTTTCTACATTTCCCCCCTTTTTATGTACTATTTGGACTGAATTGATGATTTTTTTATTATTTCCACAACTCCATGCCAATTGGATTTTTTGGGTTAATAAACAAAAATGAATATCAATTTTGGGCTCAAAGCGACTTGCAAAAATGATAAAAAAAATTCATGACTTTTTATGAAAAATATTTTTGGGTAAGCAAATGATAGCTTAACTTCATTTATCCGAATTATTAAATACATTATCATATGTGTCTTGAGATTAATTTTAATTCTGAGAGATTTTTAGCCCGTTTTCAAAACAACATTTCAAATGTTTTTCATAACTGATCAAACAATGATTTAGAGATCATCAACGATTTTTTTTGTTCACTGAAAAGAACTTTTGAGTTAACATTTAACTTGGATTTATTTAATTACTTGAAAAAAGTTATTGGCTCAAAAATCTCACCGGGCTAAGAATTCTCCACACTATTCATTAAGTCGTAAATTTTTGGTCAATTTGGGCTTAGTGCAATAGATTTTTACAAATTCAGACTTCAAGAAACATTTTTAAAGAATTTATATTCAAAATTCTATTTATTTTGATTTTTTTAATTTTTCAGAATTTTTTCAATTGTTTTCATTTTTTTTTTGTTTTCAATTTCTTGGGCATTTTAAAATTTGTGAAGTTTAAAAATGCATGTGTACCCCCCTCCCAAAAAAATAAAAAAATAAAACTTATACTTTTACATTTTCCTCAATCAAAAGGACTAAAATCTAAATAAGAAAAGAATAGTGCAAAAATGAAACAGGCAAATATCAACATGCAATGCACAATGAAAACTCAAATATATAACATTAGGCTAGAGAGCATGATTACATAGTTCCTTAAAAAGGTACATACATATAAAATGAGGAAACTACAAAATAAAAGGAAATACTCAACCATGAAAATTAATAAGAGGAGTTGGGTGAATTGGGGTCGCGGGCATATGGGTAATTAAAATAATACGAGAATTTTGCATCCAGAGCCATATTCAAGTCGTACATGTCCGCTTGAAGCTGCATGATCAAACTCATGTTGAAATGATAGTCATTGCGGTCCAGTTGATGGTCTTCTCAATACACTACGATCAATCCATCGATGCGAGACTACAAATGGTCCATACGGCTATTTAGTTCCGTTGTATTGTAAGCATGTTCATCAAAATCGTCCTCATAGTCTGGGTCCTCCTCCTCTTCATCGTCTTGGACCTCCCTCCCCCCCCCCCCCCCCCCAATACACACACAAAATTTCTTCTCTGTCAGCACTTTCTTCTTCATCATCTCCCTCCTCCATGTCAATATTCTAAAAATAAGTGGGGATTCCTTATTTCGATGTTGCTCTGCTCAATGGAAGCAGCGTTAATGGGCTTGGGCTCATGTGCAACGATTCGCATCCGGTGACAAGATAGTCCGAGTAAACCGAATATATGCAGCGCGCATAAGGAAGAGACATTTTATCGGTTTTGACAAAATCATCAGTAACGATCTCACTAAGGTAATAAAAGAATGTATCATGTCTAAGTAGAATAGCGTAGTTGTTCGTTGTTGGGCGAATCATTCCGCATGTAATGAGATTTTTGTAGAAGACACGCTCATGGAGTTTCCCGACGGGGAAGGTGTCCCAAGTCCACTTAGTGTCTGGATCCCAATGGTTTGCACATTCTTGCTTCTTGAGTGGTCGAGAGGACTTTGGGTAGGTGTGCGAGTCATACATGGTCACCCCCTCGCCCACATTTTTATCTTTATGATATTGAGAGAAAGAGAGGGATTGTTTTTCCGTTCATGTAGGCCTCATAGTGGCCTTAGGAGGTGCGAAATAGGGTCCCAAAGAAGAGGTAGACAATCGCCTCATGGACTTAGTCAGCGATAGTCAACCATTGACACCACCCAAATCTAGCAAGGATTCGAGCGACCTCAGTGGGAATATCTTCCTGCATCATCTTCCTCTCAATGAACAACGTGTGGGTTTCCCTAAACAATGTCTCGACCCAGTCTCTCTCTTAGGTCAAGTGAAAGTTCTACCTTGCATAATTGTATTCGATGTTGGTAGAGTTGTATTTACCCACTTGACACGCTTGAAACATTATGGGACTATGAAACTAGGAAGGATGGAAGTTTGTAAGGTATAAGGTTTAATTTTTGGTGTGGGTGAGAGGGTGGGGTGGGTTGGTATTTATAGGTGTGTGGAGGCCTGAAAATGTGGGGAAATGGTAAGGTTTGGTGGGAAAAATGGAGGGGGGGGGGGGGGGAATGGATGGATTTTGGGTTGTAGGAATGTAAAAAGGATGTTGTTTTTGTGTATGGAATGAAGTGTGATGTTTTGGAGTGGAGGAAAGATGAGTGGGTGGGAGGGAAATAGAAAAAGGAGGAAGAATCAACGTTTTGGCAGCACAAGGAGGCGAATCAGTTTGTCCCTTGGAGAGAATCGGTTCGGCGTAACATGGCACCAAAAACTTTTTTCTTCTCATATTTAACTTTGGGTCGGGCATGAAGGCGAGGGGGAACTTACAATCTCTCCACAGTTATTCTAACTTCACTAATGGTGACTAAGGGCCCTCAAAATTCACCGCGATTTTGACTTCATTTCTCTCAGGACGTGTTTGGGTAAAACCGAATGCTCATCTCTCTTGATAAGGTGGGATCAACTCACATCTAACGTTCTAAACACACACAATTGAAAAATACAACAAAACATCAGCCCATACGTGTGAGGGTGCTACGATCTCTCTCCAACTTACCTATTCATCCACATGCACGAGCTCTGACAACAAGTTTTTTTGGCTTCCTCAACATATGCCTCTGAATATGGATTTAAGCATTGTACATTTACCTTAAATGTGTTCCCTTACTTAAGATCCTCAACCTCTATTTCACCGTGTGGGAACACCTCTTTCACATTGAACGGGTTGGTCCACTGTGAACGTTACTTATCAGGAAACAAATGAAGTCGGGAGTTGTATAAAATCACTTTTTATCTCGAACAAAAATCTTTTTAATTGGTATTTCTATCGTACATTAGTTTCATCCTCTCTTTGGTAATGTGGGTGATCTCATATGCATCAGTGCATATCTCTTCCAACTCACTCAATTGAAGTTATCGCACTTCACCATCTTTATCGAGATTAAAGTTCAACCTATTAATGGACTAATATGCTTTGTGCTCAAGCTCAACATGGAGATGGCAAGGATTACCATACATAAAGTGGAATGGGGGAATTATGAGGGAGTTCTTATATGCGGTATGGTAAGCCCATAGCTCATCGAGTAATCTATTGGACCAATCCCTATGGTTGGGATCAACATTCTTCTCGAGGATATGCTTGATCTCTCAAATAGCAAGCTCAGCTTGCCTATTCGTTTGAGGGTGGTAAGTCGTCCCAACCTTGTGGACAATGCCATACTTTCTCATTAACTTCTCAAATGGACTATTGCAAAAGTGCGTGCCATTATCACTAATGACGGATTTTGGATCACCGAAACGAGAAAATTATGTGTTAATAGATGAACTTAACCACCACCTTACTATCATTCATCCTAGTAGCTATGGCCTATACCCACTTTGACATACAGTCTACCGTGATAAGGATGTATAGGAAACCAAGAGAGGGAGGGAAAGGTTCCATGATGTCAATTCTCCAACAGTAAAATATCTCAATAGTGAGAATAGGGGTCAATAAAATCATGTCACATCGAGTAATGGCCCCCATACTTTGGAACATATAACAAGATTTGTAATATACGTTCATCTCCTAGAATATAGTGGGCCAATAGAGGCCGAATTAGAGAATCTTTGGGGTCGTCTTTTTTGTGGAAACGTGGCCTCCACATACTTCTAAATGATAACATCGGATGTCACCCTCCTCATTCGGTACACATTGTCAGATTATTTGGTCGGTGAAATATTTAAAAAAATAGGGATCGTCATGGAAAAATATGTGCGACCATGCAAAGAAATTATTTTTCTCTTGTGGTGTTCAATCGGAGGGAACGACTCCCATGTCTAAGTCGTTCATGATATTCACAAACCTAGGGAGATAAGAAGTGGTGAATAATTTCTCATCTAAAAAATACTCATTTATGGGTATGGGATCTTTAGGTACGTCGGACGACGTAGATAAGTTATTGGTTACAATGTTCTCTACTTCTTTCTTTTCTTTAATGGAAAGATCAAACTTTTGGAGTAGCAAGATTCACCTAATAAGTCATGGCTTCGCATACTTCTTGGAAACGATATATTTGAGAGCCGCATGGTTTGTAAATCACGTTATGGGAGATCCAATAATATATGAATTGAATTTTTTGAGGGAGAACACGGCCGCTAGAAACTCTTTCTCTGTGGTAGAGTAATTCAATTGAGGTTCGATTAAAGTCCAGCTAGCATAGTATTTGACCTAGGACTTCTTATCTCTCCTTTGACCTAAAACATCGCCTACCGCATAATCAATCGCATCACACATAAGCTCGAATTGATGGGTTTAATCCAAACCTTGCATGATTGGAGCGGAAATTAACATGCTTTTCAATTTTTCAAAAGCCTCTTGGCATGCTTTACTCCCCTTAAAAGGGGAATCCTTGGCAACTAGGTTACTTAAGGGCCTAAATATGGAGATAAAATCCTTAATAAACCTATATTAAACCCCGCATCGCCAAAAAATGAACACATATCTTTGAGTGACTTGGGTGGGGGAAGTTTGGTAATAATGTCAATTTTTGACCTATTGACCGCAATCCTTTTGGATGACATGACATGGCCAAGAACTACTCCTTTGGTAACCATAAAATATAACTTCTCCCAATTTAGTAATAAGTTATTTTCCACACATCAGGCAAGCAACTTTTCGAGATTAGAAAGGCAATGGTCAAAAGAGGGGCCGAAAACACTAAAATCGTCCATGAACGCCTCAAGGCCCCTTTCGAACATGTCGCTAAATCAACCAAGAATGCACCTTTGAAACCTTGTGGGTGCGTGAAACAATTCAAACGATATATGTTTTGTAGTAAAATGTGCCAAAGGGACATGTGAATGTAGTTTTGTCATGATCTAACACATCCAACTCAATTTGGTTATACTCGGAATAACAATCCAAAAAATACTAAAACATTTTTCTCAAGACTCTCTCAAGCATTTTGTCCATGAACAACAAAGGGAGGTGGTCTTTTTAGTGTCGGGATTGAGCTTTCGACAGTCAATGAAAATGTGCCACCCAGTGGTGTTACGTTTTGAAGTAAGTTCCCCATTTTCATTTTCGACCGCAGTCATTCTCGACTTCTTTGGGACGACTTGAATAAGAATCACCCATTTACTATCCGAGATGGGATAGATGATGCCCTCATCTAATAACTTAATAATATTCATTCTAATAACTTCTATCATGATTAGGTTCAAACGTCTTTCCATCTCCCTAGAGGGATTCACATGCTCCTCTAAGTGAATTTTATGGGTACAAATCAAGGGACTTATACCATTCAAATTCGCAATGGACCAACCAAAAGCACCTTTGTGCTTCCTTAAAATGCCCATAAGTTTCCTTTTTTGCACTTTATTTAGGCTCGCGGAGACTACAATGAGATATATCACATCCTCTCCCAAATAAGTGTATTTAACATGAGAAGGAAGAATCTTCGACCTGAGTTTTGAAAATTTAACATCGAAGGGAATCGTGTATGATTCCCTTAGTCATAATTCTTCGAATTGATAAACCCACCTAACATCTCTCATATACTCTTCATTATAAACCCTAGTTTGAAGTCCAAGCAAGTCAAAAATGACTAACAAGGGTTTACATCCAAACCCTAAAATATCATTTAATTAAATGCATGTTCATTTTGATCATTTAAGTAATCCAAAATTCACTAACTTTATTTAAATTACATATTTTCTTATTTAACTCAAATTCCAACCTCGTCATTACTTTAATTGATTAATCTCATTAATTGATTTACCCAAGTACTCAAAATTACAGGGTATTACAAATAAGGCTTTAACCTCTGACCCTTTACTTTAAAGATCTCAACATCTTTTAAAATCTCAATCTCAACTTCTCCATCTGTGAAAATTGTCCTAACAACAAACGGACTAGAACACCTAGACCTTAACTAGTTGGGAAACTTCTGAAAATTAGAATTTTATAAGAGAAATTTTTGTCCAGGTTTGAATGACTTCCTTTGGATGTACTTTTCATGGAACTTTTTCATTTTATCTCTATAAAATTTAACATTCTTATTCACGTCATTCCTAACCTCTTCCAATTCATTGAGTTGAAGTTTTCTAACCTCACCCACTTTAGTTAAGTGTAAATTCAACGTCTTAATGGAATAATACTCTCTATTCTCTAACTCAAGCCATAAATGACCAGACTTGCCATAGAGATGCATGTACATGAATGTCCTAAGTGGTGTTTTATAGACAATGCAATAAACGCATAATGCATCCAATAACCTTAAAGGCCAATCCTTTCGATGCGGGTTCATTGTTTTCTCCATAATTTACTTATTTTTCCTATTCGAAATTTATACTTTTCTACTTGTTTGGGGATGATAGGAACATCCTACCTTATGGGTGGCTGTGAGTTTTTTCATGGGGCTCTCAAAAAAATAATTACAAAAGTGGGTTACCTGATAGATAATGATTGGTCTAAGCGTACCGAAACCGGAAAAGATATTGTCTCGGATGAACTTGATCCCAACATGGTGATCATTCAGATTAAAAATAATAGTCTGTAACCACTAAGACATGCAGCCTACGGCCTGCAGAATGTAAAGATTATCGTGGGGAATTTGGGAATGGACCCATAAAACTAATAACCCAACAGTTGAACAATTTAATAACAAGAATTATATTAAGAGGCATCATAATTCTATTTAGGTCAATCAACGGATCGAATTTAGACCAGATCAAGGTCAATCCATATCCGTTTATTAAGATAATTATTAGACCGGATCAGAAGCGGATCATATAGCGGATCTTGAAAACAATAATCTATATCTAAATCCAAACGAATTTGGATCGGATCGGATATTATCTGGCCCTATTCAAAAGCGTAGAATACAAAATATTATTATAAATAAAATTAAGCTTCTAAAAGTATGTAATATATAATATTGTGTAATAATAATCATGAAATAGTATTAATCATGGTTATACACTAAAAGTATTAAATTTTTAAAATTATTTAAAATATTGAATCGGATTAGATTCTTAAAAGATCAGATATGTATGATTCCCATTTAGATCCATTTACTAATCGGATAAACAGATAACTGGATTATCGAATTACATACCACCAATCCATATCCGAATAAAGACACTAGATTCAAGTGAAAATCCGATCCATTAATAGGCCTATTTATATGAGTTATCTTTCTTAATGACTAACAATGGTCATAACCTTTATTGTAGTCATTCGAATCATTAAAGAAGGTTCACCAATTATATTTTCACAACAAAAATCTTTATAGCAACCTTCTTATCACTAAAATGGCCTCTACAGTCATGTTCATGGAAAAAAACCAGATCGCACTCTGAATCTCCTAATCAAGAACATGCCTCATAATGTTCAAACCAGGATATTACTTGAAGAGATACGAATCATCGCAAAAGAAATGGTTGGCTTTCGAAAGAAATTTGGACCGATCTTTCTTGGACGAATGTGAAGGCATTTCACTTATAGTAAGATAGTTCACAATATCGACATACCATGGAAGTTAGGAGACAAGCATCAATTGATCGTTAGGTAAAGAATTATTTAGTGGCTGCATATTATCGGTGGATTATGGGTTAACCTGGATAGATGATCGGTTCTTTTGTTCCGACATCCTTCCTTATCTCGAATCTCGAGGTCAAAATCCTAAACTAATAGGATCCACCTAATGATATGGACCTTGGAATATTTCTTAAATACGAGGTACTATAAGGTCAAGTGGTTAATGAAGATAATGACTTTCGATCCTATTAAGTCAGACCTAAACTTCTCTAGCATAAAGATAATAATTATGACCTCTTTCTCAAATTTGAAATAATTTAATTGGGAATTGTTAAGAGTCTTAATACCACAATTAATGATATGGGAAAGTTTCTCATTATGATGACCTAGAACCCTACCTATAGCATAGTCAAATGCATTAAACATGATAAAAAAGGGTTGACTCCAATCGAAAGGCCGCATAATGCGTGCAAAGGTTAATTCCTTCTTAAGATTTTCAAAGGCTTTGAGGCATTCATAGGAATAGTCAAAGGGTGCATCCTTGGCAAGAACATTTCACAAGAGTCGAAAGATCTTTCTAAATTCCTTAATCAACCTACTATATTAACCCGTGTGTCCTAAGAATGAGCCAATTTCATGCATGACTTTCGGGGGTGGGAGATTATAAATGAGGGAAGATAGAAAGATAACCAGCTAAATTTATCACTTCGGTATCCCAATAAACTCCTGGTTAGGGTGTCAATATGAAGACTCACTAAAAATCAGCAGCCTAGACAAAACGTCCGTAGGGATGATTTGACAGGTTATTAGTGGAATTAGTTTAAATCGTAACTTTTTCAAAACTTTCCAATGAGCGATGTGATACCCAAGGGTCATTGATCGTTCGAATTTGTAAAAATTCTTCTATTATTTGAGTAATCTGTGGGTCAAGGAAAGGTGATGAAATCCCTACCTTATCTGGAGATATATTGTATCTTGCTAATTGAAATGCGTATTGAAGCCATGTAAATTAGGCCTGTTAATGGGTCGAGCTTGGACCTGGACCCAACCTCGACCCAATCCGTTAAACCCGGGTCTAAGCACTTTTATGAAACCCGATTACTCGCTAATTAAATGGATGGGATATGGATATAGGTACACCCGATCCGATAAGAACCCAACCCGAAATCTCTCTCTCTCTCTCTCTCTTTATATATATATATATATATATATATATATATATATATATATATATATATATATATATATATATATATATATATATATATATATATATCTGTGTGTGTGTGTGTGTGTGTGTGTGTGTGTGTGTGTAAGGATGTATATATAAATCAGCGCACATACTTTTTGTTTAAATTGATTTTTTTTATCCATTTTTTAGTTTCAGCTATTCGGGTCGAGCTCTCGGGTCATTAACAGGTCCGAATCTGGACATAATTTTCAGGCTCGATAGGTAAATGGGTAAGACCCAATCCCTTAAAAAAATGTCCGAATCGGATATGGATATAGGTAGATCGGATTCGGACCCGATCCATTTACAGGTCTTCTAGATTAGAAGTAAATTAGAGAGGGGACTCACAAGTAAATTAACACAATATTAAAAAAATGAAATATTAAATTCATATAATTAAAGATAAAAAAAATCTTTTTTTTTTATTATTATGATATTTTTTATTGTATACAATGGAATTATTAGATAACAAAAAAAATAAGTAAAAGAAAATAATTTTGAATTTTGAATATTGAATTTTGAATTTTTCTTAATTTTTTTACTAGATAGCTACTGAAAGTTTTTGAAATGAAAAAAAAAATATTTTCGTATTTTTTAAAACTTTTATTAAAAAAATTGTATTTTTTTTAGGAAAACAAGTAATTACTACTATTTACAAGAAAAAAAAACTAAAATCAAATTTATTTTCATGTTTTTAATGGAATTACAAAATAGATTTTTTTTTGGAGTTTTTTAAAGTCTAACTAAAAATAAATTTTGGTTATTGTAGAATTTTTTTATTATATTGAATTTTTTAATTTTGATGTATTTATATGCTTTTGTGAAAACAATAAAGAAACATATATAAAAAAACTAGTCCAAAGATTTAGACTTTTAAATTAAAAATCAAACCTATGTGTAACACCCCGGCTCGAATTTATGGTTTACCCGTGGTCAACTCAATCTGAGCGAAATGTTAGGTGTAAACTGAAATGAAACAACCTACATAATGTTGTTAGTGCAGTTTTATATTATTAACATTTCACTTGTTTAGCATGTGATTTTTATTTAAATCGAGCTACGTGAGGGACCTGTGAAAGCATCCTCAAAATTCAAGTATACAGAGATACTAAGGTAAAATAAAAAGATTAATTACCTGTGCAGCGCTCTCAAAATATGGAACTGCACCCAACCTATCATAACAAAGACGAAGGAATAAGCCGAATGGCCTCTGCAAAATTACAGCAATGAAATATAAAATCGAACAGTAGAAAAAAGACTCTAACACGTTATATCTACATGCACATACAATTACCATATAGAGATGTATCTACATATATATAATTACATGCGTGAAACCATTTTTATTCCAAAAACATTTGTTATCGGGTTAATTCACCCTAATCCCGTAAAATAAATTCACTTTTACTCGACTTGACATTTATTCCTTGATTTAATACACCCGGATAAATACTTAGAATAAATACACTTTATTTAAGGAAAATCATTTATTTCACCAAAGATACCCACTTTATTTGTACCAATTCACGTTTGTTTTCATTGAAGAATCACCCCTTCAACACATGCAATGCCATGTTAGAAAATCAAAACACCTTTAAGTTAACCGCACTAACTTCTTAAGTATTTTTAACACATTAGCACCTTTTGAAAATTTTGGGGAATATTTTTCTCAAGCTGGAAATTTTTTTATTTCATTAGTTTCTTTACTGAGAAATCATTGGCATCTAAGGCTACTTTATGAGAAAAATACCATTTTCTTCATGAAGAGAGAGAGAGAGAGCGAGAGATAAAAATTAAGAGAATTTTCCAGCTCTCAGTGTACATACGATGGGTGTTTCAAAACATGGGTCTTGAAGGGAGATGGAGGAGTTTGTCATTACTGCACATATATTGTATATATTATTTGTCTAAGTTCCGCATAAATAAGAAGTTATAATATTCACGAGTCTCATATAATATGTTTAAAAAAACTTCTAAGCTAGTAAGATATTTGAAAAATATTTACTGCCTTAACAGGATGGTATGTTTGTATATAATCATTTTTTATTTCTTCAGAAACCTTATGCAATAATCATGCACTTTTTAGTGAGCAGACTTCACATTCTTATAAAAACTCATTCATAACCTTCAGGGTCAACATCTTTAAGGGTATACTATAGGTCCAAATACACCACGTAAATTAAAAGACTTGAATTTTTCCATCATAGCATTTTCTCATTTTGGCCAATATATTCTTTGTTGAAATTTATTCCTATTCATTGTACGTAGACTATTAGTATCCTAGCCCTTTGATTTTTGTGTAGCTACAACATATATAACTATATCATCAACGATCATCTTTGTTTATCTAACTTTTTTCTTTCATATCTATAAAACATAAGGATCTCATTTAATATTAGGTACATTTGCCAACTTAAAGGGATTAATAGTCACTTCAGGATCTTGTGAATTTTCATAGATAATAACCTCTTCTAGGGTTTTTAAGAAAGTGGATATTTTGTTCATAACCTCTTCTGGAGTGTTAAGTATAACCTTTACTAGAGAGTTATCTTGGCATGATTTTCTTTAATCTCCACTTATGGGGAGTCAAGTAGTTAGGACATATAGGTTTGCCACGCTTCTGGCAATCAATGAGTTTATTTTATCCTTATGGGATAATGATTTTGGCAATCACAATTATAATGAGTCTATGTGACATTTGATGTTGCAATATGATTTTTTTCACTTCATTTTCGCATTAAGCAATACAAGGGATTATATGAGATAAAGTGGAAGCATTCCACAATAATTCTCATCGTTCTTGAGGAACGGATCGTTCTTTAAATATAATTTGTACTTTTGATACATTCTATCCTCCCCTTAATGAATAAAATTGCACATATACCATAAACATTAATTTTGTCATTGGTTCAAAATCTTTGTGATAGATATCATTTGCATTCACAACGTCTTATGAAAAAAAAATAAAGTTGACTAAACAAAAATTGTCAATGTATAACAATAAATAATTGAACCATGGAGCTGCAAGCTCATGACAAAGTGCAATTTTACCATGTTAAATATTGTATAGGATAATCCCTTGAATAATGTAATAATTGTTTTCTAGTGTAAGCTTTTGTATTCTAACACTAGAAGTAATGCAAAATTACTTTGCACTTTTTATTTCCATACGACACCCATGTATACTGATGCCCATAAAATAAGTCAAATTATTTCTTGAATTACTTTCTTATAATTCATTGAATATGTATGGGGGTACCAAATAACATCATCACATAGGCTCGTCTAGAGCTATAGATTCAATTATGGTTGAAACCTCTACTATATTACATACTAAGTCATAAATGTTTTTTGAGTTTTCATAATAATGTCAGTTATTTATTGTCTACTAGACAAATATCATTATATAATAACAATTCACAATTTTCTATGACAAAATTCAATATAGACTATGAGTTCAACTATATATATGAAAAATGATAATTTATATTACGATTAAGTTTTTGGTGACCAAACTTAACCAAATGGAAGTACTAAAAAAATCTCATGTCAAACTTTTAAACACTAGGATGGATAACAAAAATTCGCCAATTAAAGTTTAGAAGTTTGGATTGATAACTAATGACTCAAAATTTCGTAATCTTATAATATGTCATAGACACCAGGCTCGACAATAAAAAAACTTTAGGTTTCTAATATATAACTAGGGCCACTAAAATAATTATGACAAACATTTCATTGAAAAAGTAACGAGAACTTCAAGTCCGTATTTAACGTCATATGTATATGTCTAAGGACATTAAATTCTCTACACTTTTGTATCGAAACTTCATGTTTAATTAGGGGGTCAAAATATTAGAGAATCTTTCAAAAAATGGTCAAAATTCATATCCTATGAATAATCAAAACTTTGAGTTTTAATTTATGCTATATTTTAGTTGAATCTTCAAGTCCAAATAATCATAAATAACATGAGAGATTTCAATTTTATATATTATATCCCAATTCAAAAAAAAAATATTTTGTGAACTTGTAGTGACAATATTGAATATGAATATTGATATCACAAATCAGTGATAATTGGAGGAATCGTGGTCTATAGCTTTTCAATTTGACAATCAAAACTTCTAGTTTGATTGTGATATGTTTTCTTTTGGTACTTTATGCCCTAATAATTTATGGACCCAATGTACCAAAATTTGAATGGAGAAATTCAATTTCCATATTTGAATAATTATTAGAGAACTTCAGGTCTTAATTATAAATAATGACAACTTCATATCATAACGATAAGCATTTAGGAATTTTAAACACCCGCCCAATTATGTGTAAACTTCAGGTCCAAACAATAAATATTTTTTTATGGAACATGTAATATCCTTACCCTTATTATATAAATAATCAAAACTTCATGTTTGATTACAAAATTATTAAAGCTTCGGGTCCAAATTATAAGTAATTGTTACTAGGCTTTTTGTACACCTTGCCTTGTTACAAAAATAATCAAAATTTTGGATTTGATTTTAGGGCATATTTCATTGTCGTGTCCAAAAATTTGAACAATAATTGATAACTTCAAGTTCCAATTTTAAAAAAAATAATTTGAGAACTTTCAGTCCCAAATTAAAAAATATATGGAATCTTCTCGTTCCAAATGAAAAAATTTATATGGGAACTCCAGGTCCCAAATTACAATAATTATTTGGGTATTTCATTTCTTAAAATGTAGATAGCCATTGGATACTTCAAGTCACCATAAATAGTAATTGGGAATTTTAGATCTCAAATTTCAAATAGTTTAAGGAATTTTAGGTTCCAAATTTGAAAGATAATTAGGAACTTCGGGTCCTAATAAAAAGTATGAAACTTATGGTTCTATAATTTAAATAGTTAGGGAACTTTCAAGTTTCAAATTCAAAGGTAACACTGAAACTTCAAGTTTCAATTATTATAGGAAATGTCAGCTTCCAATCTTCACTTTTTTTCTATACACAAAAAATTTAGGTGTGACAAAATAATTTTTCACGATTAAATATTCAAAATGTGAATATGAATTTTTTTTATGAATAACTAAAATTAAAGGATCAATATAAAAATAATTAAAAGTATAAGCAGATGTAAATACCTTTGAGTGTTGAAACTTACTCAATGATGTTCATATAGAACCACATCATGTTTCGGCATATCCATAATAGATTATCATCGAATCACCCACATGAACATTCAAGCCTTGTATAAATGAAATCAAGTGCTTCACGACCCTTGTATTTTTATTAAACAACAAATTTAGGAGAACTTTTGTTGATAATGTGTTATAAAATAAAAGGGACAGAGAGAGGAACTATAGAGGGAGTGAGTCTTTCATTTCTTTGATTTGTAAGTACTAAAGGGGCATGACCCATATTTATATTACAAAATCAGGTAAACCAATAGACACCTTAAGAATTATAGAATATGAGAGGTCTAGAATACAAGTGGACATCCACTTAATAAAACAGTATATAACACCCCTCCTTGGATGCACACTATATCCATCATTTAATGCTTGTTGGCTCATTAAAACCTTACTAAGGAAAAACTCAGTGGGAAAAAATCAAAGTGAAGGAAAAAGTGTACAATTTTTATGATCACTAAATCAGTATTGGGTGTACTTAGTGTTGACTCATTAAAACCTTTAACTGGAAAACCCAATGGAAAAAACCTAGTTAAAGAAAAAAGAGTACAAAGTGCATATGTCCAAAAGATCATGTTCTTAGGTTCTCCCCTGATTGTTACTTCCCCTTAATTATTGTAACAACCCTCACGTTTGATAGCATATTTTATATTTATTTACTAGGTGTAGTAATTAATTATAAAAAGATGGATGTTGAGTAAATATTAATTTAATATGAAAAAGGTTAATATTTATTGAAATGTTGTGTGATTACCTGTTGAGTAGATAAAAATGCCCATGTGTTAATTTATAGCGTCATAAGATATAAAATGACATTTTGGTTTAAAATGAAACCGGAAGTAAAATGAAGTATAAAATTCCCAAATGATAATTTGGAGGGTGTAGTTAGTCCCGGTAGGTACGAGATAGTCAAAATAAGTGCCATATTATATTTTGGCATTTCAATCACTTTTGACTGCTTTTGGCTTTAAAGGGTAGTCGCGTATTATTTTATCGTGTATTAGTCACTTAAGTGCGATTTTAGGATTTAAGCCCCGTTTTATTCCCCACCACTATTACCATTCTTCCATTTTTACAATTGAGAGAGAGAGAGATAGGAAGAAAGCCTTGGGAGAGAAAGAGAAATTTGGAGACTCAAGCTTGGATCATTGCCTACGCCAAATTAAATCTGCATTTGTATGATCAAAGCAAGTTACCTACTTGCTATTATCTGATTTAAGTAGAATAATTAGTGTTGATAGTTGTGAATTTGTTGTATTTAACCATTTTAGGTTTTTGTTGGATTTATGGGTATTAAACCCTTGGAAATGGATTTGGGCGTTTAATAATGATAAATGTTGGAAGTTAGAGGCATTTAGGGTGTAGTAATTGCAGCAAACGATTTCGGTTGGGGCTGCTTTTGGAGTTGGGTAGAAATTGGAGTTCAAGATTCCATAGCCATTCTTGGCATTTTTGCTGGGGCGAATCAATTCGGCCCCTAGGGCGAATCGGTTCGCATAGAAGAAGCTTCCCAGGTCTATTATTCCGAATCGATTCGGGTTAAGGCCGAATCGATTCGGCAAATGCAGAAACTTGAAATTTTCTACCGAACCGATTCGCTGGGGCGAATCAATTCGGCCCTTAGGGAGAATCGATTCCGTTCCTGCATTTTTGAGTGATTTTCCTTTTTAAATTTTGATCTTTTCCTCAGGCTTAGGATCTAGGAACCTTCTTCAAAGAAGTAAACTTAGAGTCCTAAAGTATTAGTTGAGTTTGGTCGTTACCCTAGACTAGAAATGGGTTCATCTGGGGTTCATTCTAGGGAGGTTTAAACTGATGTTAAGGCATTACTTATTTTAATTCAAACTTTTTGAAGTTTGGAAGTTAGGAGTTTGGAAGCCCATGCTTGGTGATTTTAGGGGGTTATTGAGATTATATGAACATTGGGGATTCGTAGAATCATAAACATCATTTGGAGATTTAGTCCGGACTTGTAATTTGAGGAATATCAATGATAATATTCAATGGTGATAGGTTCGCATAAAATGAACTAAATTAGTCAAAGGTATTAGGTTCAAATGAAATGAACCAAATTATTTAATGGTATTAGGTTCGAATAAAATGAACCCAACTCATGGAGAATGAAATGGAAATTGGTAATGAAAATTGAATATGAAAATGAGATTTAAAAGGTAAATGATAATTTATTAAATCATGGTATGGAAATTAATAAAATATGGTTGTACACACCTCTCTAAATACCATCATAAGGGAAGTTCGCGCGCCCAGGTGAAGCCCCCTGGCTAATGAATGCAGGGTGGATATAGTCCTAGGCCATGTGAGCGTTTGTTATATATATATATTTTATGCGCTGGTTAGGATATTTCGGGTGTGGTCTTGACTATCTCGCAGGCACATGGCCTCTTCCCGACGTATTGCGATAGGTGCCCAGGTTGTCTTATGTTAGGCCCTGGAAGATGATGGTCATTCAAGGACGCGCACAGTGGGGAAACCCGGACGGGCGGTCTTAGATATCGTTATATGTATATGAATATAATTATATTTTCATCAAGTGGGACTTGATGGTTAATAAACGCCACAAAGAGCGTATGATAAATTGCACAAAGAGCATGGATATGTGCCATAAAGAGCACGGGAAATGAGGTTTATGAGATATGTGCCATAAAGAGCACTTGATATTAATGATGTTCCTACTAAGGAGCGGTAATATATTAACTATGGATGTAAATAAATGAAAGGAAATTATATCTTCTTAATTTAAACCAAACAAATGGTTTTAATTCCTATTAAGGAATGTAAGAAGGATATGGTAATTGGATTATTGAGCAAAAGGTTTTAAATTTAAGTTATTTACTTTTCTTTTGCTAATGTAGATAGCATGCCATTGTCATATGATCATCCTTATCATCCATGCATAACTGTTCATACCTATCATGCTTTTTATTTCTTCTGGTGATCATATAGAACCTGGCCCTGACCGGTTTACTTTCCTTGTTGTATATATGATTGTATCCGCTCAGGTGCTCCCCCGCAAGGACGCCCGTTTTGATGTTCCCATTCCTTTGCTTTCGGCGAGCTGTAAGATTTTGCGGGTCATTACAGGATATTGTATTAGACGCTTTCATCTTTGTGTTCTAGATATGATCGGGTCTTATATTCGGGCGTGTGTCCCATAATTTTGTATTTGATTAGTGAATGTATTATGTAAGATATTTAAATTGTTGCACTGCGTTCTATGTAGCTGTGGACGGACAACCTATTCAGTCCTTTTGTATACATTCATTTCAGTAGAATTACATATCTTCTCGTGGAATTCCACTTGCTTATCAGTTTGGGTTGTTTAAATTTAATTTTCATCACTGCATTTTAAAATTTCACACTTTTTGGCAACCCATTTGCTGATTTATTGGGTGGTTTTTTCGTATACTCGGTATATATTCTTGATGCTGAGGATGATATCCATCCATGATTCCTGTTACGTTTGAGTATTGGGCTGGCCACCCCTTATCTCGGATCTCGGGTTGTCACAGATGGTATCAGAGCATCAGGTTCTAGAGTACTAGGATCTGTGTGGATTCGTCACGTTCTACCGTAGCGTTCTTTGATATAGAGCCTAATGTTAGGACTGTGTAGTTGTCCATGTCTGCAATCTTCTGCAAGATAGATAGTTTCAAGTAGTATTTTAATTCTATTGTTTCTTCATCTCGAATGGTGCCTAGAGAGATTGCCTTGCGAGACGTTATAGGGTTCTAGAAGAGGAGGTAGATTCTCCATCGCCACAAGGGATCGTAATGCTACGGATGTAGAAAATATAGTAGCTCAAGCGGTTAACGCCGCCATGACCGCAGTGGTCCAACAATTTACCACAGGCTCAACAATGGGTTTATGATGTTCAAGCTTCTACGGGACTTACTCCGTGGGAAAGGGTTAGATAATACTTTCTAAAGGTAAAACCCCAGAAATTTGAGGGAGGTGTTGATGCTATTAAAGCCAATTAATGGAAAGAGAACAGATAATGCCACCTTCGAATGATAGAATGTAGCGAGTAAAGGAACAAGTCCTTGCCACTTTTAAGCTAGTCGGATCTGCGTTATACAGGATGGAAACAATAACCACGCCAGCGCAGAGAGATACAATGACGATCACTAAGTTCTGGACTTTATTTGATCATGAGTAAGTTCCTCCCGTAGTTTATAGGGAGATGAGAAAGGAGTTGCAAGATGTAGTGCAAGGAGAGAGATCTGTGGCGGAATATGTAGAGGAGTTCACCCGGTTGGAAAGTTTTGTACTGGATGAGGTGACTCCAGAAGAGAGGAAGATTTCTAAGTTTATGGGAGGTCTAAACTGGAGACTCAATCGACACTGGCTGGGTAATCCATCTTTGCAAACTTTTTGTGATATTATGAATGCAGCATTGCTCCATTGCCAGGAGCTTCAATTTTTTATACAGGGTAGCAAGAAAGCTACCGTATTGGGGCAAGAAGTAAAGCTTGGAGAATAGGGCATTGGAGGAGGAACATCTCCCTCATCCCGATCCTCTGGTAGTAAGCAGAAAGAGAGGGACCCTCAGCAAGGGGTTTCGTCTAAGAGATAACGTTTAGGAGGGCTTATTACCGGTGGCAACAACATTAAGCACAACAATGGTGCTTTGGAACATGTAGGTCGGGGTGGTCATGGAAGTAAAGACCATCTGGGCAAAAGGCATTTCCCAGTTTAGAAATAATGGGGGTCGAGGTCGAGAGGTTATGAAGGGATGGTGCTTCCTATGTGGGGAGGCAGGTCTTTTAGATGGAGTGTCTCCGATCGATAGGGGGGCAGTTTCCTAGGACTCCGCAGCAGCCATACTTTCAGTTCCTACCTCGGGTACCTGATCCGGTTCCCAGGCAGCAGGGACGGTTATTGTATGGGAGAGTATATCCAATTTGGGAGGCTATACTACCTCCAGCTTCGTTAACTCAGCCAGCTATCGAGGTAAGTTTTACTCAGAGATACATGAGTTATGTGTTATTCGTTGTGAGTGTTACTCGCTCATTTGTTTTATGAGCTCTTCTCAGGCTACAGATTTGATAAAATCTACTGAGAGTAATTTGACTAGCGTTGAGTTTTCTACGAGTGATGGTTCGCTTGATTCCTTGTTTGTAAGCATATAGGGATTTCTTGTGGTACTTTGTGCTTTGAGGCCGATTTACTCGTCCTTAACATGGTCGGGTATAATGTGGTTTGTATGCCTTATCTCCACGACCGACATATTTGAGTAGTAGCGTATAGGAGGGGTTCCTTGTTTGGATTCCGCTTTTGCGGGACGCTCCACGTGTGAACCTCGACGACGTTGGAAGTGGAGAGATGTTGTTCTTTCTTCTTTTAGTTAATTTCATTTTTTTATTTTTTTTATTTTTGTTGGTTAATAGATGGGTGGAAAGGTTTAGCCGAGAATCACGTAGAAGAGTGATTAGTGGCTAATAAAGTGCGAAATATAAGCACTGTATACAGTTCTCTCCTCTGATCGATGTGAGGGAGACTGGGATGCGAAGTTGAATTAAGACTTCGGGTTATTCCTAGATAACAAGGCTATTTAATAAGATGTATATATATTTTGCAGGGTAAATAGTTATAAGGCTTTATGGAAAGTAAATGTTTGATTTGTTAAGTTTCAATTATTTATATGGTAAGGTATATAGGTAGAATCTTTTCGGTCCCGAACATGTGTCTTAGACCTGTATATCTTGATAACCGACAACGCGAGGAAGTAGTGTAACAGTAGGGTTTCTTGTTTGGATTTCGCTTCGGCGAGACGTCCCACGCACGAAACCGAGCAAATGTCGGGAGTTGGGAAAGGGTCTTGGGCACTAGGGATATACCTAGTACTATGCATATACGGCTTAGATAGGATATAGGTAGGTAGACCTTAGGATTGTTTGGACATAAGGCCTTTAGATATGTGACGTTAGTTTAGGAAGGTTGTCGGGAGTTTACCACAAATAAGTTGTGTGTTAACTCTAAGAGGGATTGTTTCCTAGTAACGAGAAGTTTGGTAGTTAAGGCCGAAGGAGACGAGGACTCTTGTAGTACAGTGTTACGGAGGTAACGAAAAGAGTGAATTGACTCGCACCCCTGAGCCATGTTGTTAAGCTCGAGGGTGGATTCAATTGACAAGCCTCTGCCAAGATTGGGAGTAATAACACTGGAGCATAGACCTAATGTTTATGCGCCTCATAAGTTAAGACTTGTGAGAAGTATTATCCCGTGCTTGAATTAAAATTCATCGTGGGGGTGACCGCTGTGTAGGAAAGGGAAGTGCTACTTCCTGGGAAGAATTTAATTCTTCGTGCGAGCAACATTTTTGTTGCAAGATGTCGTAGGAGTGACAAGGGTGGTTATAGACACATACACAAGCTGTTGATCGAGGGAACAGAACCCTGCTCTATTAATTTTGGAGGGAGGGGTGCGTTACCATAAGAGAATTTTGTCACGAATGAAAGGGACTTAAGAAAGGAAGATATGGAGAAATCTCGTGGTTCTAAGGTTGCGGTGCATCAGGGAGATGACTTATGTGTCAAGTTGTGTGCCTCTAGTAGTAGTGGCCGGGCATGGAGAGGTTGTTGTATTGCGTGGGGTGCCTTTGATTTCAATTTCCGACTGAAACAGGAATTTCGTTTCTCACTTTTGGCAAGTTTCTAAGAAGCCATGGGAATCGAATTGAAGTTTAGTACTTCCTATCACCCTCAAACAGATGGCCAGACCGAAAGGGTAAACCATATGTTGGGGAATATACTCCTTATGTGCGTGCTTGACTTCAAGAGTAGTCAGGAACAGTGCCTCCCACTAGTTGAATTCTCTTATAATGATTTGTATCGATTCACTATCTGGATGGCATTTTAAAAAGCCTTGTATAATAGTCCTTGTGAATCTCCCGCTTGTTGGTTAGAGGTGCGAGATGTTAAGTCTCCCAGACTTGAAATGATCCGAGATACTTCTTCCAAAAATTAAGCTCATTCGGAATCGCATTCGTATAACCAAGATCAACGAAAGAGTTTGGTCGGTGCGGGGAGAAGGCATGTGGAGTTTGAGGTCGGTGGACCAGGTGTTGGTGCGAGTATCGCCTATGAAAGGCAACAACCATTTTGGGAAAAGGGAAAACTTGCACCGCGTTACGTTGGACCATTCCTATAAATGTTAAGGTGGGTCCGATAGCCTATTAACTTGCTTTATCGAAACAGTTCCAGTAAATTCATGACGTGTTCCATATCTCCTTTGTAAAGTAGTACAAGATATGTGATGGTTCCTTTAGGCACATTTCCTTCGAGGACTTTTGGGATGCAACTTGTCGTTCCTTATGAGGAGTAGTCGGTTGCTAGATTTGAGCGTGGAGACCGACGGTTGAGATCGCAGGTAGTACCTTTAGTTATGTTGCAAGGTAGTCAGCACAGTGTCGAGAAATCGACATGGGATCGCGAGAATGACTTGCGGGAAAAGTATCCGCATTTCTTCTTGCAAGGTATACCTGAATTTTGGAGGCAAAATTCCCTCTTAAGGGGGGGAGTATCTAACAACCCTCACGTTTGATAGCATATTTTATATTTATTTACTAGGTGTAGTAATTAATTATAAAATGATGGATGTTGAGTAAATATTAATTTAATATGAAAAAGGTTAATATTTATTTAAATGTTGTGTGATTACCTGTTGAGTAGATAAAAATTCCCATGTGTTAATTTATAGCGTCATAAGATATAAAAAGACATTTTGGTTTAAAATGAAACCGGAAGTAAAATGAAGTATAAAATTCCCAAATGATAATTTGGAGGGTGTAGTTAGTCCCGGTAGGTGCGAGATAGTCAAAATAAGTGCCATATTACATTTTGGCATTTCGATCACTTTTGACTGGTTTTGGCTTTAAAGTGTAGTCGCGTATTATTTTATCGCGTATTAGTCACTTAAGTGGGCTTTTAGGACTTAAGCTCCTTTTTATTTCCCACCCCTATTACCATTCTTCCATTTTTACAATTGAGAGAGAGAGAGAGAGATAGGAAGAAAGCCTTGGGAGAGAAAGAGAAATTTGGAGACTCAAGCTTGGATCATTGCCTACGCCAAATTAAATCTGCATTTGTATGATCAAGGAAAGTTACCTACTTGCTATTATCTGATTTAAGTAGAATAATTAGTGTTGATAGTTGTGAATTTGTTGTGTTTAACCATTTTAGGGTTTTGTTGGATTTATGGGTATTAAACCCTTGGAAATGGATTTGGGTGTTTAATAATGATAAATGTTGGAAGTTAGAGGCATTTAGGGTGTAGTAATTGCAGCAAACGATTTCGGTTGGGGTTGTATAATACCCCGTATTTTTATGCTATATTAATTTGGGGATTTATTAAATTTAACGTGAATGATTTATTTAATAAAAATTCGGAAATGAATTATGTTATAATTATTAATGTGACGAGAGTTAGTAATTATGGGAAATTGGTTGAATATTACTAATGAGCAAAGTAATATATTATATTGGTTATATTGAATGTCATGAGTGAATTAAATGACCATTTCGGAAATTTAAGTCGGGACGTGCCCATGTCACATCGGGACTAATTTTGTTAAATAAAAAAGTGAATATTTTATAAGTTGTTCGTATGGTCGGTTTGAGTGTGCCAACACATCCGGAAGGGTCGAGATAGTCAGAAAAGTGTACCTGGGGGTTTAGTTTGGGTCTCGGGGCGTTTTTAGGCCTAATTGGTACCCCGGAAGGGCAATTTAGTCATTTCACCTTTTTGGGTAATTAAACCCACGAAATTTAGCAACCTATATCAACCATTTATGTTAGTCTTTTAGGGTTAGAATATTCAGAACACAAGTGACGGCCATTAGAGAAGAGAGGAGAGAGCTCCGAGGCAATCCAAGGCCAAAAAGTCACCGGTTTGCACCGCCGCCACCACCAACGCGTAGATCGCGAGAAGGGGAACGCAACCACACCGGATTCATTTGCAAACCAGACTTCTGAAAATCCCACGCAAGTATTTATCTTGCGTATTTTCGTTAGTGCAATCTTCATGTTAGTTTAGGAATGATTTGAGATGATAAATATGGAAGAAAACCCAATTTGTGTTAGGAAAATGCATGTAGTATTGATTTATATGAAATTCTGGAATCCTTGCCATGTAGAGGAATATAACCCACGAAATTTTGATGACATATTAGAAGGAAATTCTAGTAAAAATAGATTAGAACCTTGATTAAGAAAAACTCTAGGGTTCTTGATGATTAGATGGGATTTTGGGTTAATTATCCGTGTTTAATGTTAGATATACACATGCTTTACGATGAAAACATCTGGGATATTGTTATAATGATAGTAGTAGGATTTTTGGGACGTTTGGAATGGAAAAACACGGTTTTGGATGAAGAAAATTGGTAGAACCCGTAACTGCATTTCTGCAGATTTTCGCAGACCTGCTTGATCGATCGATCGATCGACCCTAGAGCTTCGATCGATCGAAGGATCGATCGATTGAGTCCCAAACCTCGATCGATCGACCCCTACAGGAAGACTCATATTTCCCTTGTTTAATTAGTTAAATTAAATTTATCGTGAAATAATTATTGGGTATTCTTAATAAAATGTTTTGGGAGATGGGAAAGACCAGGAGGACATATGAATAAGTGTTGGGAACTTTATTATAAGATGAGAATTTTACTTTTGGGATAATTAAATAATGAACGATGAAACTACGTATTTCAAGCAAGAGATTTCGGCAAATAACTACGATAGTGAATAGAGGTATACCTACCGAATTTTATACTTGGGAAGAGAGAGTCCACGTGAGCTACGTAATAGATGGAAGAATACTTCGAATTAAGGTTAGAGACGAACCCTTATACGCGACACTAATAATATGTTAATATGGAAATGTCGAAATTATGGGAATTGAGAATTTACCTAATATTGATATGGTAATATTAGTATAGTTATATGATTTTGTGTGCATAAACTATCTATGTGTGAAAATCATGCCCACATTACTTGCTATCCCTGAGGTTACCGCGTTAGGACAAGTCTTATCTCGATGGGAACTTTATGGGGATATTGACTTGTACCCTAGAAGATAGATGTCCTTGGTACAAGCTATCGACATGATAGTTCAGACGGTCCTAAGAGACGCAGGCATGTGCCATCCTCTTAGATACTTGGAATCTATTCTTCGCCTCAATTTTGTTTGTGTATGTGTTAATACAATTCGAGAGTGATTCCGATTGTATTCCACTTAATATGAGTGATATGGGGTTTTGGATAGTAGAGTATGCCCGCACCATAGTTTATTTGGGGTGCTGATATAATATCTATATATTATACGAGTAGTTAATATATATATGGAATTCTAAAATTTGGAACTACCTACTGAGAATTGATATGTAGGATATGGTTGATGAATCCAATTGTAAATACTTGTTTTGAGATATTATATTATGACACTGGAAAACTTTATTGACTAATAAAGTTAAAAATGAGAACTTTGGATATTAATTGAAATATTCTTTTCACATAATTGTATCGTTAAATTTTGAATCCTGCGAAATACCTAAGATAAGTTAAATCATTGGGGAAAGGATAGCGTGTTATATGATGAGATAAACCGTTGGTAAAGTTAGTGCGATAGGTGTGCACATTAGAAGATAGTTGAGAATTTCTCAAGAGAGTGTCGCACTAATATATTGTTGCATTGGCCTGTATCATTTTAAATACTTGCTAAACGTATTTTAAATCAAATACACTTTCGGGCTTTGACCCATTTCTTTTTCTCTTTCTCTCTCTTATATATATATGTATGTATTACAGGTGCCCAGCCACAGGGGCGACTTGCTTAGGATCTCTTGGCAGGAACGCGCTGCAGCTTAGGTGGGAGTTGCAGGTCACTTGCGTAGACGGCTTCCTTTATTGACTCCACTTCTAGCATTCTCATTTATTGGGCACGTGTCGCCCTTTTTATTATTCCATTGTTATTGGGACATTTTTATTTCATTTATTTCTAGTACTGTTACTATGGGATTTTATTTCAGTAGTTGTGTTACTTTATATTTCGCATGTTGGCATTCGATTGGCGAATGTTTTAAATAAATTGGAATATGTTCCAGGTTGTGGTGTGATTCTTATTTATTGATGTTGTTAATAAAATAAATGATTTTCTTTAAATAAAATTTGGAAAGTATGTATGAAAATGGTTTTGACACTTAGCTTAATTAATTAGGGTGTTAAATTGGAAAATTTATTTTTATCGACAGTGATGCTGAGAATGAACCAACTGTTCACCTTGATTTAATTTAATAAAGGAGTGATCGCCCGGTATTTAATTAGGCGGGGTGTCATAGGTGGTATTAGAGCATCAGGTTCTAGTGTCCTTTAGGATCTGTGCGGCCTATTATGTTTCAGTGTTGCTTTCTTTGATATAGAGCCCTAAATACTAGGAATGTTGTGTTCATCCCTATACATTGGGAATTCGTGCTTCTGCGATTTATTTATTTGAATGATGAACTCGTACAAATTTACTTAAATTTTCAGATGGATCATCAAGAAGAACTAGCTAAGACAGTTAAGGGAGTCAACGAGCAATATCGACTCATACCTCAGGTATCCCCAGAGGAAATATCAACCGCCGAGTTAGCAGGTATCGTGGCACAAGAAGTTACCACTGCAGTTTTACAATATTAAGAACGCAGCCTATAACTTAAAGGAGGGAAAAGACCTAGAGAATTTAACCAAATGCATGTGACTAAAGCTGACAAATGTGGAAAGACACCGAAATTGCGACAACAAACTACCCAAGACCAAGTCAGTTCTAGTCAACCACGTGGTAAAATGAAGCAGTTTTGAAAGAGGAATAAAGTCCCAAGTCAGCAAGGCCGAGACCGATAGCAGCAGGGTCAGAGGGGGAGAAACTTCAGAGGCCGATGTTTCGCGTGTGGCACGCATGTCCATAAACGCCAGGATTGCCCAGAGAGTGTTAGGGCCCCACAACATCAGGGTGCTCGTAATGATCCACATGGGCCACTTCTTCCAATCGCTCTCCCAGCACCCACTCAGGTACTAGGCCTACCAACCTTTCCAGTAGCTCCAGTGCAGCAGGGGAAGTTACAGTACAGACATATCTATAACGTCCACCAGGCAGCCGCCCCACAGGCACCACCAGCGATTTGGGGTATGTTTTCTATCCATGAAACTTTAGGTCGAATTTTGTTTGTTATTGGGACAACGCATTGTTTTATAGATACATATTATGCGAAGACCTTAAGGTTATTAACCACCGTAGAGAGCACTATAACGTAGGTAGACTCACCACTGAGGAATGGTTTACTTTTCTTTATATGCCGGGAAGTGGGAGTAGATATTGGTACCTTGGTATTACCTGCAGACATATTATTTTTAGACATGCACGAGCATAATGTGATTATTGGTATGGATTGGCTCGCAGCTCATAGAGCCATGATGGATTGCTTCGGTGGGAGCATTGTTTTTGCCATTTCGGGGAAAGAAATGTTTGTAGTGGCGATGTCTTGCCCAGAGGGAGGCTCGACCGCTCATTTGTATTACATTGAGGAGGATACCTCTAAGGAGGTTGTGATTCCCTTGGATTCGATCCCAGTTGTCAGGGAGTGTTCCGATGTGTTCCAGGAGATACCAGGCCTACCCCCAGTCAAGAGATAGACTTTGTCATTGATTTATTTCCAGATACGAGACCTATAGAACGCTCACCGTACCATATGGATCCGACAGAGATGCGAGAGCTACGAGATCAGATAGAGCAGCTGTTAGGTCAGGGCTCCATTCATAGGAGTACCTCACCTTGGGGCGCTCCAGTCTTGTTTGTGAAGAAGAGAGATGGTTCACTGAGATTGTGTGTGGACTACCGGGAGCTGAATAAGGTCACGATACAGAATAAATATCCGTTACCTCGAATCGATGATCTGTTCGACCAGCTGAGGGGAGCAACTTTCTTTTCGAAGATAGATATGAGGTCGGGGTACCATCAGTTACGTATTAGAGAGCAGGATGTTTCAAAGACTGCATTCTTGTCGAGATAGGGGCCCTATGAGTTCAGGATAATGTCGTTCAGACTCACAAATGCTCCGGCCATTTTCATGGACTTGATGAACCGAGTATTCAGAGAGTTCTTGGATTAGTTTGTCATCGTCTTCATAGATGACATCTTGATATAGTCACACTCCGAGGAGGAGCATGCCGAGCACTTGAGGAAGGTTCTTCAGACTCTACGAGAGCATCAGCTGTATGCTAAGTATGAGAAGTGTGGATTCTGGTTGCGAGAGGTACAGTTCTTGGGGCATGTTGTTTCTGAGCAGGGGATAGCAGTTGACCCGAGTAAAGTAACAGCGGTGAGGGAGTGGGGACAGCCCACGACACCGACGGAAGTGCGTAGTTTCTTGGGGTTAGCTGGTTACTACAGGAGATTCATTCGGGGATTCTCCAAAATAGAGGGTCCATTGATGAATCTAACTCGCAAGGGAGTACCATATGTTTGGGATGAAGCTTGTCAATTGGCTTTCGATGAGCCGAAAGACAAGCTTACCTCAACGCCAGTCCTTGCATTACCGAAGCCGGGTGTGGAGTACCTGGTTTACACCGATGCGTCTTTACGGGGACTTGGAGGAGTACTCCAGCAGGAGGAGAAGGCTATAGCTTTTGCTTCCAGCAAGCTTAAGCCGCCTGAGAAGAATTACCCCACCCACGGAGTTAGCAGCGGTCATCTTTGCATTGAGGATATAGAGGCACTATTTGTTGGGAGAGAAATTCCATTTGTCCACAGACCACAAGTCATTGCAATACCTGTTCACTTTGCGAGAGCTGAATATGCGTCAGCGCAGATGGCTAGAGTTTGTGAAGGACTACCAGTTCGATATACAGTATCATCCGGGAAAGGCCAACGTAGTTGCTGATGCGTTGAGTCGTAGACCGGTAGACGAAGTAGCAGACGTCTGGAAAGCAAAGTGAAAGGAGTTGGGTCACCAGGACGTAGTGGCACGTTCTTTCATATTCGTGATGTCAGTCACACCCGAGATTGTTACGAGGGTGATACAGGCAAAGACCAAAGACCCGTTTTTCCAGGAGTAGATTGTGCGACTTCTAGCCAAGGGTGTTGAGTCCTATTCTGTTAGTTCTGATGGGTGTTTGCGGTTTAATGGGAGATTGGTGGTTCCAGAAGGAGTAAAATTACGTCATGTAGTGGTGACTCATTCTCATGGGTTCCGATTTGTAGTACATCCGGGAGGCGATAAGATGTACCAGGATATGAGGCGACAATACTGGTGGAGTGGGATGAAGAAGGACATGGCCGATTTCGTGTCCAAGTGTTCTACCTGCCAACTGGTAAAGGTGGACCACCAGAAACCGTCAGGATTGCTTCAGCCATTGGAAGTACCCGCGTGGAAGTGGGAGAGTATTTCCATGGATTTTATTACAGGGTTGCCTACATCACAGCGGGGCCACGATTCTATCTGGGTGATTGTAGACCGTTTGACCAAGGTGACTCATTTTCTTCCGGTGCGAACAGATTATACCACGGGTCAGTATGCTCAGTTGTTCATTGTTGAGTTTGTCAGATTTCATGGGGTGCCCCTGAATATTGTGTCAGATAGAGACAAGATTTTTATGTCACATTTTTGGGAAAGCTTTCAGGAGGCTATGGGTACTGAGTTGAGGTTGAGTTCAGCTTACCACCCACAGACAGATGGCCAGATAGAGCGTACTAATCAGATGTTAGAAGATATGCTACGCATGTGTGTTCTCAATTTTGGAGGAGGTTGGGAGCCACATCTTCCACTGGTAGAGTTTGCTTATAATAACTCTTATCAGTTTACGATTGGTATGGCTCCATTTGAGGCTTTGTATGGCAGGCCTTGTCGTTCTCCAACTTGTTGGCTCGAGGTGGGGGATAATAAGTTGCTAGGACCAGAAGTGATTCAGGAGACCTTCGCGAGGATTGATTTAATCAGGAGTCGTATTCGGGTAGCCCAAGACAGGCAGAAGAGCTACGCCGCTGCGAAACAGTTCTTCCGGGAGTTTAATGTGGGAGACCAAGTGTTATTGCGTGTATCTCCTATGAAGGGAGTGATGAGGTTCGGGAAGAAGGGGAAGTTGGCTCCGAGGTACATGAGACCATTTCCCATCATCGAGAGGATTGGGCCGGTTGCATACAGGCTGGGACTGCCAGAACATTTACATCGCATCCACGATGTATTCCACATCTCGTCGTTGAGACGATATCTTCGGGATGATATGGCCCATACTCACATTGCAATAGATGAGATAGACTTACAGTCTGATAGCTCTTATGAGGAGAGACCAGTGGCTATCCTAGACTATAGTGAGAGGAGATTGAGGTCGAAGATAGTTCCACTTGTGCGGGTCCAGTGGGAGCATCATAATGTGGAGGAATGCACTTGGGAGCGCGAGGCAGATATTCGCGAGAGATATCCAGATTTTTTTTTACCAGGTATGCCTTATTTTCCGAATTTCGGGACGAAATTCCGTTATTAGGGGGGAAGTATGTAATACCCCGTATTTTTATGCTATATTAATTTGGGGATTTATTAAATTTGACGTGAATGATTTATTTAATAAAAATCCGGAAATTAATTATGTTATAATTATTAACGTGACGAGAGTTAGTAATTATGGGATATTGGTTGAATATTACTAATGAGCAAAGTAATATATTATATTGGTTATATTGCATGTCATGACTGAATTAAATGACCATTTTGGAAATTTAAGTCGGGACGTGCCCGTGTCACATCGAGACTAATTTTGTTAAATAAAAAAGTGAATATTTTATAAGTTGTTCGTATGGTCATTTTGAGTGCGCCAACGCGTTCGGAAGGGTCGAGATAGTCAGAAAAGTGTACCCGGGGGTTTAGATTGGGTCTCGGGGTGTTTTTAGGCCTAATTGGTACCCCGGAAGGGCAATTTAGTCATTTCACCTTTTTGGGTAATTAAACCCACGAAATTTAGCAACCTATATCATCCATTTAGGTTAGTCTTTTAGGGTTAGAATATTCAGAACACAAGTGACGACCATTAGAGAAGAGAGGAGAGAGCTCCAAGGCAATCCAAGGCCAAAAAGTCACCGGTTTGCACCGCCGCCACCACCAACGCGTAGATCGCGAGAAGGGGAACGCAACCACACCGGATTCATCTGCAAACCAGACTTCTGAAAATCCCAGGCAAGTATTTATCTTGCGTATTTTCGTTAGGGCAATCTTCATGTTAGTTTAGGAATGATTAGAGATGATAAATATGGAAGAAAACCCAATTTGTGTTAGGAAAATGCATTTAGTATTGATTTATACGAAATTCTGGAATCCTTGCGATGTAGAGGAATATAACCCACGAAATTTTGATATCATATTAGAAGGAAATTCTGGTTAGAACAGATTAGAACCTTGATTAAGAAAAACTCTAGGGTTCTTGATGATTAGATGGGATTTTGGGTTAATTATCCGTGTTTAATGTTATATATACACATGCTTTACGTTGAAAACATCTGGTATATTGTTATAATGATAGTAGTAGGATTTTTGGGAAGTTTGGAATGGAAAAACACGGTTTTTGATGAAGAAAATTGGTAGAACCCGTAACTGCATTTCTGCAGATTTTCGCATACCTGCTTGATCGATCGATCGAGCCTAGAGCTTCGATCGATCGAAGGTTCGATCGATCGAGTACCAGACCTCGATCGATCGACCCCTCCTGGCACACTCCTATTTCCCTTGTTTAATTAGTTAAATTAAATTTATCGTGAAATAATTCTTGGGTATTCTTAATAAAATGTTTTGGGAGATGGGAAAGACCAGTAGGACATATGAATAAGTGTTGGGAACTTTATTATAAGACGAGAATTTTACTTTTGGGATAATTATATAATGAATGATGAAACTACGTATTTCAAGCGAGAGATTTCGGCAAAAAACTACGATAGTGAATAGAGGTATACCTACTGAATTTTATACTTGGGAAGAGAGAGTCCACGTGAGCTACGTAATAGATGGAAGAATACTTCGAATTAAGGTTAGAGACGAACCCTTATACGCGACACTAATAATATGTTAATATGAAAATGTCGAAATTATGGGAATTGAGAATTTACCTAATATTGATATGGTAATATTAGTATAGTTATATGATTTTGTGTGCATAAACTATCTATGTGTGAAAATCATGCCCACGCTACTTGCTATCCCTGAGGTTACCGCGCTGGGACAAGTCTTATCTCGATGGGATCTTTATGGGGGATATTGACTTGTACCCTAGAAGATAGATGTCCTTGGTATAGGCTATCAACGTGATAGTTTAGACAGTCCTAAGAGAAGCAGGCATGTGCCATCCTCTTAGAGACTTGGAATCTATTCTTCACCTCAATTTTGTTTGTGTATGTGTTAATACAATTCGAGAGTGATTCCTATTGTATTCCCCTTAATATGAGTGATATGGGGTTTTGGATAGTAGAGTATGCCCGCACCATAGTTTATTTGGGGTGCTGTTATAATATCTATATAATATACGAGAAGTTAATATATATATATGGACTTCTGAAATTTGGAACTACCTACTGGGAATTGATATGTAGGATATGGTTGATGAATCCAATTGTAAATACTTGTTTTGAGAAAGTATAATATGACACTGGAAAACTTTATTGACTAATAATGTTAAAAATGAGAACTTTGGATATTAATTAAAATATTCTTTTCAAACAATTGTATCGTTAAATTTTGAATCCTGCGAAATACCTAAGATAAGTTAAATCATTGGGGAAAGGATAGCATGTTATATAATGAGATAAACCATTGGGAAGGTTAGTGCGATAGGTGTGCACATTTGAAGATATGTGAGAATTTCCCAAGAGAGTGTCGCACTAATATGTTGTTGCATTGGCCTGTATCATTTTAAATACTTGCTAAACGTATTTTAAATCAAACACCCTTTGGGGATCTGACCCGTTTCTTTTTCTCTTTCTCTCTCTTGTATATATATGTATGTATTACAGGTGCCCAGCCACATGGGCGACTTGCTTAGGATCTCTTGGCAGGAACACGCTGCAGCTTAGGTGGGAGTTGCAGGACACTTGCGTAGACGGCTTCCTTTATTGACTCCACTTCTAGCATTCTCATTTATTGGGCGCGTGTCGCCCTTTCTATTATTCCATTGTTATTGGGACATTTTTATTTCATTTATTTCTAGTACTGTTATTATGGGATTTTATTTCAGTAGTTGTGTTACTTTATATTTCGCATGTTGACATTCGATTGACGAATTTTTTAAATAAATTAGATTATGTTCCAGGTTGTTGTGGTGTGATTCTTATTTATTGATGTTGTTAATAAAATAAATGATTTTCATTAAATAAAATTTGGAAAGTATGTATGAAAATGGTTTTGACACTTAGCTTAATTAATTAGGGTGTTAAATTGGAAAATTTATTTTTATCGACAGTGATGCTGAGAATGAACCAACTGTTCACCTTGATTTAATTTAATAAAGGAGTGATCCCCCGGTATTTAATTAGGCGGGGTGTCACAGGTTGGTTTTGGAGTTGGGTAGAAGTTGGAGTTCAAGACTCCATAGCCATTCTTGGCATTTTCGCAGGGGCGAATCGATTCGGCCCCTAGGGCGAATCGGTTCGCATAGAAGCAGCTTCCCAGGTCTGTGATTCCGAATCGATTCGGGTTGAGGCCGAATCGATTCGGCAAATTCATAAACTTGAAATTTTCTACCGAACCGATTCACTTTCAGAGCGAATCGATTCACTGGGGCGAATCGATTCGATCCTTAGGGAGAATCGATTCGGTTCCTGTAGTTTTGAGTCATTTTCCTTTTTAAATTTTGATCTTTTCCTCAGGCTTAGGATCTAGGAACCTTTTTCAAAGAAGTAAACTTAAAGTCCTAAAGTATTAGTTGAGTTTGGTCGTTACCCTAGACTAGAAATGGGTTCATCTGGGGTTCATTCTGGGGAGGTTTAATGTGATGTTAAGGCATTACTTATTTTAATTCAAACTTTTTGAAGTTTGGAAGTTAGGAGTTTGGAAGCCCATGCTTGGAGACTTTAGGGGCTTATTGAGATTATATGAACCTTGGGGATTCGTAGAATCATAAACATCATTTGGAGATTTAGTCCGGACTTGTAATTTTGTGGAATATCAATGATAATATTCGATGGTGATAGGTTCGCATAAAATGAACTAAATTAGTCAAAGGTATTAGGTCCAAATGAAATGAACCAAATTATTTAATGGTATTAGGTTCGAATAAAATGAACCCAACTCATGGAGAATGAAATGGAAATTGGTAATGAAAATTGAATATGAAAATGAGATTTAAAAGGTAAATGATAATTTACTAAATCATGATATGGAAATTAATAAAATATGGTTGTACACACCTCTCTAAATACCATCATAAGGGAAGTTCGCACGCACAGGTGAAGCCCCCTGGCTAATGAATGCAGGGTGGATATAGTCCTAGGCCATGTGAGCGTTTGTTATATATATATTTTCTGCAATGGTTAGGAGATTTCGGGTGTGGTCTTGACTATCCCGCAGGCACATGGCCGCTTCCCGACGTATTGTGATAGGTGCCCAGGTTGTCTTATGTCAGGCCCTGAAGATGATGGTCATTAAGGGGCGCACACAGTGGGGAAACCCGGACGGGCGGTCTTAGATATCGTTATATGTATATGAATATAACTATATTTTCATCAAGTGGGACTTGATGGTTAATAAACGCCACAAAGAGCGTATGACAAATGCCACAAAGAGCATGGATATGTGCCATAAAGAGCACGGGAAATGAGATTTATGAGATATGTGCCATAAAGAGCACTTGATATTAATCATGTTCCTACTAAGGAACGGTAATATATTAACTATGGAAGTTAATAAATGAAAGGAAATTATATCTTCTTAATTTAAACCGAACAAATGGTTTTAATTCCTATTAAGGAATGTAAGAAGGATATGGTAATTGGATTATTGAGCAAAGGTTTTAAATTTAAGTTATTTACTTTTCTTTTGCTAATGTAGATAGCATGCCATTGTCGTATGATCATCCTTATCGTCCATGCATAATTGTTCATACCTATCATGATTTTTATTTCTTCTCGTGATCATATAGAACCCGGCCCTGATCGGTTTACTTTCCTTATTGTATATATGATTGTATCCGCTCAGGTTCTCCCCCGCAAGGATGCCCGTTTTGATGTTCCCATTACTTTGCTTTCGGCGAGTTGTAAGATTCTGCGGGTCATTACAGGATATTGTATTAGACGCTTTCATCTTTGTGTTCTAGATATGATCGGGTCTTATATTCGGGCGTGTGGCCCAAAATTTTGTACTTGATTAATGAATGTATTATGTAAGATATTTAAACTGTTGTACTGTGTTCTATGTAGTTATGGACCGACATCCTATTCGGTTCTTTTGTATACATTCATTTTAGTTGTATTACATATCTTCTCGTGGAATTCCACTGGCTTATCAGATTGGGTTGTTTAAATTTAATTTTCATCACTGCATTTTAAAATTTCACACTTTTTGGCAACCCGTTTTCTAATTTATTGGGTGGTTTTTCCGTATACTCAGTATATATTGTTGATGCTGAGGATGATATCCATCCATGATTCCTGTTATGTTTGAGTATTGGGCTGGCCACCCCTTATCTCGGATCTCGGGTTGTCACAATTATGGTATTTCTCCGATGATTAAGTCTATGCATATCAGTCTCATACACAACCCTCTATAATGCTGCTTTATCATGGTTAATATATTTGATCGGCTATTATCCCAATTTCATGTTTCTTCATAAGCTCAGCTTCTATAAAAGTTGGGTGAATATGGATGAACATGTCAGTTTGTCGGATCAATTTGACTTCAATATCATAACTCTTCTGGAGTTTGTATGTTGCATAACTCTTCTTGAGTTCATGGATGTTGAAGAACCAAAATGCATTAATCTTATCTCCCTTGATGTAGATTTTTTATGTGGGATATACATAAACCATCGCCTTCATAAGTAGTAGGAACATATGTTATTTGAAGCAAGTCATAAATTATTTGATTGTTCCTTATGAGGATAATAGAGACAACCTGAATCTATATAACTAACTGGACATAGATAGTTAGATGAAAATATGATATGATATGATTGGTACTAGTCTCATGTTATGCAAGTCAATCATAATTGTTTTTTCTAAGATATTGACTGCATTTATAATATCTAGGATTAATCATTGTGTTACATATATCAACATACTAATAATGTATAAGTATGGTACTTAAAGACCAAATACTATATTAACATGCAAATATGGTACTTCGGGACCAAATTTATTTTCTTCATCCTTTTTAGGATGATATGGATAATTTAATATCCAAACACCAGAGATTATGGGTATACTAAAATTTTATCCTTAATATATGCTAAAGCATTGCAGGACTTTTCAACCCATTTGACTAGTTGATATGAGTTTAACATAAATTTTGCTCGATCTGCAGGCTGAGGCATTAATTAGGTATCCCAAGGTCATTCATTTTTGAATTTCTTATTTAAATATTCTGCACTTTAGTTGAGAGAAATGGGACACAGGGAGAATTTTAGAGAAATGAAAAGTTCTCATTAATTGGTGTGTCAATAATGAGGGGGTCACCCCTTTATTTATATTACAAGTATGGTCATCCCAAAAGCTACTTTTTCATTGTGGAACGTGTTACAGTTGACATCCACCTTAAAATAAAAAAATTCTAACACACCCCCTTGGATGTACACTATTTCCACCATTCATTGATTGTTGCCTCATTAAAACATTACTATGGAAAAACCCATTGGGAAAAAACCAAAGTGAAGGAAAAAGAGTAGAACTATTGTGATCAGTAAATTAGTGTTAGACGTGCTTAATGTTGCCTCATTAAAACCTTTGTTAGGAAAACACAGTGGGACAAAACCTAATCAAAGAAAAAGAGTACAATGGACATATGTCCCAAATTACATGTTCTTGTATCCCCCCCCTAATAAGATGCTCCCCTTATTGATATGTTCAATTTCACTATTGGTGGAGTCGACGCATTCCAACCTCGTACACAAACTTCTGAAATGTTGCCTTTGTGAAGAGATCATCTAGGTTATCAGTTGAACAAACTTGAATGACTTGAATCTCATTTTTCTTTTGAAGCTCACGACTGGAGAAAAAATTTAGTGAAATGTGCTTGGTTCTGTCTCCTTTAATGAATCCTTCTTTAATTTGTGATATACAGGCTACATTATCTTCATAGATACTAGTTGTAATATCTGTAATAGAAGGCAATTAACAAGAACTACAAATATGTTGAATTAAAGATCTTAGCCATACACATTCATGACTAGCTTTATGAAGAGCTAAAATTTCAGAGTGGTTAGAACAAGTAGCTACTAAAGTTTTTTTAGTAAAACACCAGAAAATAGAATCATTACCAGTAAGAAATACATAACCTGTATGAGATCGACCCTTATGAGGATCAGAGTGATATCCAAAAACTACATAACTAGCTAATTTGGAACTATTAGAGACATAGGAATAAAATAAACCTAAGTTAGTGGTTCCACGTAGATATCTTAGGATATGTTTGACACCATCCTAATGCATTTGGGTTGCTTCAGAACTATATCTATCAAGAAGGTTCATAGAGAAGGAGATATCAGGCCTATTGCATTATGCTAAGTATAATAATGCACCAATTGCACTTAAATAAGGTACGTTGGACTCAATATTTGCTCGACTTCTTCTTTAGGACGTTATGAATCTTTCTTTATGTCCAAATACTTAATAACCATGGAGGTACTTACTGGGTATGCTTTATCCATATTAAGGCGTTTTAATACATTTTCAGTATAATTAGACTCATGGACTAAAATCGCACTAGAATTTTTCTCCATCTGCTGGCCAAGACAAAATTTAGTTTTCCTAAGGTCTTTCATCTCAAATTCCTTTTTCAAATAGCTAGCAGTTATTTTGAGCTCTACTGGAGTCCCTATTAAATTTATGTCATCCACATAGACTACTACTATTGCATATCCTTTTGAGGATTTCTTGATAAATATAGAAAGGAAAAATGGATTGTTTTCATAGCCTTACATAGACAAGTATGCATTAAGACGATTGTTACACATTCTTACGAATTGCTTTAAATCGTAAAATGAACGTCCTAGTCGGATTGAATGCGTACTCCTTGACTTTTATTTAGGCAAAGATAATCCTTGAGGGATTTTCATGTATATTTCTCTTGTCTAGGTCCCCATATAAATAAGAGGTCACAACATCCATGAGTCTCATATCAAGATTTTCATAAATAGCTAAGATAATTAGATATCTCAAAGTTATACAGTCCATAACATGGGAGTATGTTTCCTAAAAATCAATCCCAGGTTTCTGCGAGAAACTTTGTGCCACAAGTCGTGCCTTATATCGAGTGATTTTATTATTTTCATTTCTTTTTCTTACAAAAACCCATCGGTAACCTACCCAGTTAAAAAAATTTGGGGTTTGTACTATAGTTCCAAATACACCACATTTATTTAGATACTCGAGTTCAGCCTTTATGGAAATTTTCCATATAGTCCAATCTACTCTTTGTCGACATTCATTTAGAGTGCATGGTTCATTGTCCTTATCATTGCCCTTTGAAATTTGTGTAGCTACTGCATATGAAAATATATTATCGAGGACATTTTCTTTACAATCCCATATTTCTACTGGAAATTTATAAAGCATAGAAATCTTATTATTATTTTAAGGTACCTTTGCCTTTTCAGGGTCTTGTATAGTAACTTCAGTGACTTATGTGTTTTTAGAAATAATAACCTCTTCAGGGGTTTCTAAGAAAGTGGATCTTTTATTCATAACCTCTTCGGGAGGATTATTAGGGCATGATTTTTCATTTGATATCCTCTTCCGGGGAGAATATTCCTTGCAACCTATAGGTCTTCCCCACTTCGGCGTGTAATATATTAATTTTTTGCTGATGTTAACGTTTCCCCCACTCGTACATCAATTCTTGCAGGCACATTTGCAGTGGGTACATGAGACTTGGTTACCTTTGCAGCATCATTTAATGCATCGGACAATTTATTTGCAATTTCCAGAAGATGCAATACCCTTCTCGCTCCATGGTAACATTGAGGAGTACGGAGGTCTAGATGAGACAAAGTGGAAGTTATCCATGTTAATTCTCGTCGTTCTTTAGGAAGAACCGACCGTACTTCTGGTACATTCTTTCCTCCCCTAACGGCGGGAAGAGTGTCTCATCAAAATGACAATCCCTAAATCTGGCGGTAAACTTATCACATGTTAGTGTCTCAATAACGAATGATTGAAGGTGAATCAGAATCAACATATATTCCTAAACGACATTGGGGACACATTTTGGTACGCTGGGGTGGGGGATAGGCATGTGCACTGCACAACCAAATTACACAAGTGTGATAAATTTTGATGACATCCAGAAACAAGTTAAAAAGGTGAAAAAGGGTGATAGGCAGTGGGCCTAAGGTTAATTTACTTACCAACGTGTAGGATATCATGTCCTCAAGCAAAGTCTGGGAGATTGGATTGCATAAGTAAAGGCGTGCAATAAGTTTCAAACGTTTAATCAAAGACTCAGCTAAACCATTTTCGGTGTAGACATGGGGGTCTGGGTGATCAACATCAATTCCTTGTGATAAACAATAGTCATCAAAAACTTGAGAAGTAAAGTCTCCCTCATTATCTAAACAAATGAATTTAATGTGTTGATTAGGAAAATGTGCTCTAAGTTTTATGATTTAAGAAAGTAATTTTGCAAAAGCCAAATTACGAGTAGATAACAAACAAACATGTAACCAATAAGTATATGCATCAATTCAAAACCATAAAATATTTAAAAGGTCCACTAAAAGGGTTGATGGGCAAAAAAATATCCCCTTGAATTCTTTGTAAAAATGAAGGTGACTCGGAATCTATTTTGAGAAAATATGGTTTAGTGATTAATTTACTATGACAACCAACTTAGAATAATAACGGGTGGACATCCCTATACTAGAATAATCAAGAATCTCAAGTGGATCATTCTCAGCATCTATTGACGATTCTAAAATAAACACGGCTGACAACCCATTACAACAAAAAGAGGGTGTCAAGATTTTTTAAAAATATTTAATATACAAACTAAAAACAACCATACAACAACTAACCCACAACATAACATCTATATATGATAAGACACACACACATGCTCAAATAATATAAAGGAGACTAATAAAAGAGTACAACACAATGTACGAAATGAAATACCCGAATATGTTGTCAGGTCATAGACAATACAACAGTGTGAGAAATAAAATATAAAAGTGCTACACTACAACACTTGGGTATAAACCCGATACACAAACTGAATACTGATCTAGATACACGAAAGATAGGAATTGACTACATTAAAATACCACAATAGTCCGCTAGTGCCACAACTCCATGAATACACTGGATGGATATCCTCAATGGCGTCCTTGCGGAGGGACACCTAAAATAATACAATATATACATAGCAAGAGAAAATATAAACGGGTCAGATCCCGAGGAGTGAAAAGATTTTTAACAAGTGCATTAAAATGCATAATAATTATTAATGCATTATAACATGATTAAAGTGGAGTCGCACTCTCCATAAAATTCAACTCACCTCTCAACTAAAGCGCGCAACTAAACGTACACACATGATCTCCAAATAATTTCCAAAATCTATTTAGGGGAAAAGTAGTCTAACTTACTCCCAATTTATACTCATTTAAAACCAATATTAATTATTTCTCAACTTCTACTATTTCCAATCTTAAATCTTCATCAACTTGCTAAACATATAAAATATACAAAAACATTCTCTTTTACTCGAATTTTTCATATTCTAGTTACTGACATAAATATATATATATATATATATATAAGTTATTAGCATCTAAGTGCTAATGACTAAACTTCTCCAAATTCTCAATACTACACTGCGTTTCATGCGTGGGATGTCTCGCAAGCGAAATCCAAACAAGGAACCCCCCGATGCACTACTCCTTGGCAGTATTGATTATCAAGATTCATTATGCCCTCAATGCTTGATGCATGTAACCCAAATTATTATCACTAATTAACTTATTATTCTCAATTCTCAACAGTGCATGACGTTTCGTGCGTGGGACGTCTCGTAAACGAAATCCAAACAAGGAACCCCCCCGATACACTACTCCTTGGCACTTTCGATTGTTGAGATATACTAATATATAAATATGAGCACTAAGGGCTAACTTTTCCTCACTCCCAACATTGCACTGCGTTTTGTGCGTGGGACATCTCGTAAGCAAAATCCAAACAAGGAACCTGCCCGACACACTACTCCTTGGCAAAGATGGTCGTTGAGGTTCATTATGCCCTCGATACCCAAGTTACGATATATATACCCATATAATTATCTATGCTTCATTTTCTCATGATATATTCATCACAATTTAAATCCGGTTACAATCTCCCGAAATGAGATTCAATAAATCTTTTTATATCTCTTTACTCTTGAGATAAATATGATATCACATAATCATATACAATTAATATACTATTCACACAAGTATAATAATAACCATCCCAGTGAGCTATAACTCGAGGATGCAGGTTCTCAATGCTATCATCTACCAGGGAATCACTCACATGTCATATTGGGTACCAACTGTTGGAATCTCACACCGCCTTGGTGAAAAATGTATCACAACGTACGGGAACCAGTCATAGTTCCTCCTCGGAAATGAGATGAAACATACCCACCACGTCTCACACCTAATAAAAATAATCACACAATAATAATGGACTCTATGACCTGGGGACTATACATGCCCTGCTCCTCAAGACAGGAGCCTCACCCACATCGCGCAACTTCCCATGATAGCAGAAGGGGGTATGCTTCACTTATATATATCCCATACACATAAGATATCCATACATAATCACATCATATAAATGTATACCATCACAAAAGGTATATATATCACACTACTTTCATACTCTTATTATGCTCTTAGGCGTAAATGAAATAATATCATTATTTAGTATATTCTACTCTCGATATACTATCCGTCATTAACTCACATAACTTCCCCACTTTGTATACACTATATGATTTCTCATTTGAAATTCACACATCACTTCTATTTGTATGAATCATCTCTTAATTCTATTTACGATGAGGATATTCTCTTTATCCTTATGCACCATGATCAACATTTATCATTTATGTGTAACATCTCCCAATTCAATTTACATTGAGGATACTCTCTTTATCCGTATGCACATCAATTAACAATTATTACTCTTAAATTATTAACCTCGACACTAAGAGGACTTTCCACTAAATTAATACGATGATTTAAATTCGCACTCTCTCTAAATTAATCACTAAAACCCAGACATTTACATCCAATCATCTATAAATTTTGCTTTCATTTCCTTAATTAGAGAGAGAAATACACACTCCATTTCATTTACTTAATGGCTCCAAGTATCATCTCACACGTCTAAAGTCATTAGTCGCCTTATATAATCACTTAATCCTCTACGATACACTGATTAGGAAAGTACAAAAATATAAACCCAAAGAAAAAGGGGATATACTTAAATTCCCAAACTTGAACCCAAAATAGAGGCCCGGTCGACCGGTGCCCCAACCGCGATCGATCGCGATTCTCAATTATGCCTAAGATTGAAGATAGTGTACCTCATTTTGGAGTCGGGGTCGATCGGCCCTAGCACGTGTCTCGGCCAACTTCCATTTTTACACACTTCTAACTTCTCAAAAACTCCAAAATACGTACTTTCAACAAGAAATCTTCAACCAAAATATATCCATAACCTTAATACTCATCAAATAACAAAACCCAACTAATTTCCAACCTAAAATTCATTATATACACATCAAATGTAAGATTTTACCCAAAATCTAGGTTTTAACATATTTATCCCAAATTTCACAAATTTATCCACAAATCATGAAAGTAATGAAACACAACAATTATTCAACAAGTTTAATCACTTGCCTCAAATTTGTTGAGTCTGATTTTTCCTCAAAATCACGGATTTGTCGGAATTCCCCATTTTTTCTTCTCTTTCTCTTCTTCTTTTCTTCTTCTTCTTTCTTCTTTCTCTTATTTCTCTCTCTATTTCTAGGGCTTTCTCTTTTCTCTAAATGATAAGGGCTTCTCCCGTAGGCTTTTAACCCTTGAATCTAAATTACACAACTTTAAATGATAATCCACACTTTAAATGACTCGGTCACTTTAATTCGAGCCAAACGGACTTAAAATTTTTCAGAACCCAAATAGACCCCAAGCACAGTCATTTCGACTGTCCCGACCCTTCCAGAATCAACTGCACCCTCACAATCGTCATTTCAATCACTTTCTAACATCTTCAAATTTTGACCTCAAATGCCAATTTAATTAATCTCCAATTAAAATAATTATTATTTCTCCCAAAATAAATAAATTATTGTCCCAAAAATCTCGGGGTATTACAGACTTCCCCACTTACAAGAATTTTGCCCTCGAAATTACGCTAAGCCTAATACTTCAAAGCTCAACTAATTTCCACTACACTTAACCTCGCTAACACTATACCCAAATCCTCCCATTTCCATGACGAATTATTTTAATTTTATAAAACCAATTATAACAATTAGGGCGCCCATACAGCTTAATTTGAACTCTACTCGTATAAACATAATTAGGCTTCTCGTGCCTCAAATAGTACCATTACTCTAAATATATATAAATTATACTAATCATACTAATAATATTACAATTTTAAGAGGTCCAAACATTTTAACTCTTCTCAATTCCTGATATTCGCTACTCTCATGCGGGGGAGGTCTCGCAATCGAAATCCAAACAAGGAACCCTCCCAATAAACTAATATGTAGCGACGTCGGGGATTGAGAGTTTGTAATATCAGGAGTAGAGTTTAAAAATATTTTTGTGAAAATTATTTTGATATTGCCCAAAGTCCTATAACAAGTTTTATTTTGAAAACAATTTATTCTAAAATGGTTTATGTCTTTTGACAATTAAATAAAATACCTCATGCCCATGACACAAGGTTTTAATAATTATAATACTCATAATAATGTATATTTCTCACAATTAACATAATTATGAGCTAAGTCTCTTACTCATCAATAACCCACTAAATTATGAATCATTTCAGTAATAATCTCTCACATCATAATAATATGTTGCCATTCACTAGGCTCTTCCGTAGCTGGAACATAACGATTATAAATATAGCATGACTATAAAAATACATAGCTTTATCATTCTACTCACGCCATCCAACAATTATTATGTTCAGAACAAAGTTATAGCTCTCTATTAGCATAACACAAGTTAATCTATTATCTCAAGGGAAATAATATAAGAGCCTCACTTGCTCAAAATTCCCTTCGGGGTCATTTCATACATAATAGGGTTATAGCACTACCCTCTCATATTAATCTCACGTACAATACTCTCAAAGCTTCATATAGCATACTCCTATTCACAAAGGAAAATAAATAATATAACGTATACCATACCTCTCTAGTCCCATTTCATCTCTTCATCAATGGGTTCCCACACAAAGTCCCCTGGCCTAAAATGGCCTCGAATTTGCTGTAAGGGTTTCACTTCCAAAACTTCTTCAAAATTGTGACACCCCGCCTACTAAAATATCAGGCGATACCTCCTATATCAAATTAAAACAGGAGTCTCATATGGAACATTCTTAGCATCACTATCGAAAATCCATTTAATTAATAATAACCTATTAGGCCGGCGTCAAAATTTTACTTAACTACTCTTTTTAAACAACTACAACTAAAACATCCACATAGTTTTGCGTAAATGAAACTGAAATGAAATAAAATAACCGAAAACTCGGTCAAAATATACAATCATATCGAATGCTGATACTAAAAGAATAAATAAATGCAATTGGACCATTAGCCAGAATACTTATACAGTACCTCCTATCTAGATTACAAGAGTGGAAGCGTCTATCGAGAATCCTGCATGCATCCACAGTTGCTGCAGCTGACGTCTGACTCGAAAGAATTATCATCCAGGCGTCCCTGTGTCTGGACACCTATATAATATATATATAGCAAGAGAGGAAAAGTAGATAAACGGGTCAGAGCCCGAGTTTTGAAAATATTTAGCAAGTGAATAAATGCTTTATTTTAAGAAAATATGTTTTATCTCATATTTAAATTGGTATCGCACTCCCATGAGATACCCCTCACCTCTCTTCTAATAGTGCACACCTAACGCACTTAACATTCTAGTTAAGCTACCCGGCCTAACTAATCTACTTCACCCGTCTACTAGAAACCTCAACAATCCAAGTACTAAGGGCTAAACTTCTCTCCATTCTCAACACTGTGCTAAGTTCGTGCGTGGGGTGTCTCGCGAAGCGAAATCCAAACAAGGGACTACCCCCAATACACTACTACTTGGCAGGGTTAATGGTAGAGATCTATTAGGCCCGTTAGCACAAAACGAAAGTATAAATGCATACTTATATATTAGCATACATATTATATTCATTTTTATATACATCTTACAATATACATCCGGATCATATCTTTCGGAATGAGGTTTACCAATTCAGTTTCAACTTTATAATGCACTTCCGGATATATCTCCCGGACTGAGGATTCATATACAAAGTATTTATAAATACTTTTCATTTTTGTCTCAAAACTTTCCATTTCCTTCCTTATATCCATGAAATGTATTTAAAAGGACATTTTATTATCATAAAAATGCCTTTCATTTCATATGCTCCCATTTCCCTTCTTCCATCCAGGAAATGAATTGAAGCCAAATCATTTATCCCATTTCCCTTCTCCCATCCAGGAAATGTAATTAAAGCCAATTTATTATCATAAATTGCTTTAATTCCAATAATGTCCCACATTATTGAAAATAGTTATATATTATATCATATAACGCATTCTATGACCGCCCGTCCGGGTTTCCCCACTGTGCGCGGCCCTAAATGGATATCATCTTCCAGGGCCTATCATCAAGACAACCTGGGATCCTATAACGCAAGACGTCGGGAAGTGGCCATATGCCTGCGGGATAGTCATGACCACACCCAGAATCACCTAACCACCGCAGAAACATACAATAATCGCTCATATAGCCTATATGACTATATCCACCCTGCATTCATTAGCCAGGGGGCTTCACCTTACACACGCTACTTCCCTTATGATAGCAATTTAGAGAGGTGTGTTTCCATATTTTATTATTTAGGAAAATCATTTCCTTTTTCCATCTTGAAAACATTCATTTTTACATTTTCAAAAGTCATTTATTACATATCATATATATACCTTAATCAAATAACTTATAAAGGTATTTTGTCCTCAAAATTAAGATAAGCCTAGTCCTCTAAGTCTCGAATATCACTCCCTAGTCCTATGACTCTAAGCTCGCTACATCTATCTCTCTCTCTCCTAATTAAGAGTTACGTAAATATGCATTTTAATTGACCAGTGGGGCCGTACACCCTGTACCCGTGCTTAACCGCACGAAAGTAACCCGACTATGCTAGCCGTAACCCGTAATAACACTTCCAAACTGTAGTCATATTACATATACGAATAATAGCCAGGGTACCCAACCTATGTACTAACGACCAAATATCTCCCCACTCCCAACGTTGTGCTATGTTTCATTCGTGGGATGCCTCACAAAGCGAAATCCAAACAATGAACCCCCCAATACACTACTACCTAACATTGTTGGTCATTGAGATCTGTTAGACCCTCAGTCCATCGTATGTACCCCCAAATATTTGTCTCTTAACACAAAAGTATACACTCCTACTCGTATGCTACAAAAGATAAAATCAAATAACGGACCCTTACTATCAGTAGTTCTTGCGTAAAATAAATCCCGAGCTATCTATCCCTGCTCGAAAATAAATCTAACAACCCCGATTCACTTTGGTAGATTTCCCTACTTACCAAGATAAAATATGAGAACAAAAGATCTAACTATGTGTCTATCGCACCACATAATATATATATATATATATATATATCTTTATATATATATATATAGGCTAGACGCCCTCCTAGGTTATACCTAGTAAAAATTATTCATACCCCGGTGTCGCGAACACCAAAACATACCCTCACTATCCTCAATAGTTCAAATCCATCGCTATCCCGCCGATATTTGGAAAATTATCTACCATACGCCCATAATTCTCGAAACTAGTAACCCCTTGCATAATTGAAAATTTCTCTCTGTGTACACCCCCACTCTCTCGTGGTTAACACCAAAGAAATTCACTACCCCATAGAATTATATATATGTAATATGGCTTCTATAACCAGCGCACCCAGTAAAATTCACTTACTCGTGAACTCTAGTGAAAAGAATTCCCATATTTTGACACCCTTACTGTCACTCAAAACATACCCCATGCCCATAAGATAAAGAGAGTTAGCTCTATACTCTAGCTACAATGGCTGATCCTCGGGTTCTTAAGCAGCTTCCCCCCTGCCCGAACGCACCCATGACTTGTTGTAGTGGTTGTACATCCAGGACCTCATCATGTAGTTGATCCATACCTCATTTAAGACAATCTATCTTCACGTGTCTCGCTTATCCCCAAACAAAACACCTCCTAATAAATTTACCCTTCCACTGTTCCCTTCCTTGCTGGCCTTGCCGGAAGTCCTGGCCATCCCATCGATAGCCTCTAGACCTAAATTTCTTGGCTTGATTCCCCTGCCGGAAATCCTGCCCCTAATGCCCCCCTGTCTGTTGTTGGGATACTCGACTGGTATTGTTCCCTCCCGCTTTATCCAACTAACTGGGTTCTACTCCCCTCTTGCTTCCTTTCATGTGGAAGCGATATTCCTGGCAGTGCATGAGTGTTGTATTAACGACGTTCGTATAAGACACTAATGCAGGATTACCAATTAAATGTTGCCCGATCCTCCAGACTAACCCATCCATGAACCTCGACTTCTTTCTTTCTTCATTGCGTACCTCATACGGTACAAAATTTTCCAAACGAGTGAATTCTTCCTCGTAATTGGCCACTGAACGGTCCCCCTGAGTCACCTCATTGAATGTTATATTCATTTCAGCCTCAACTATTGGCGGGAAATACTGGCGATCGAACTGAACCCAAAACTCCGCGATAGTTAATGTATCCATTTCCTCAACTGTGGTGATCGACTCCCACCACTGTAGCACTACTCCCACTAGCCTAAAAGTGTCTATCATTTGCTTCTGCACCTCATTGCAATCTACCATTCGTAGGTGATGCTGAATATCGTTGTTCCACTCACACGCTAGCACCACATCTGAACCCCCTCGAAACTCTAGTGGATGGCCTTTTTGAAAGACCTCTCGTACTTGCTGCCATTCCGACGGCCCCGGATGGGCTTGAACATCCAACACCACTAACGCCTGTGGCTGACGTCGTGAAAAGTACTTTGCCATTGCGAACATTGTTGCTTCAACTTCTTGCACCACTAATTCAGTTACCTATGCGACCGAAATCATCTCTCGCAGTTGCTGCGATAACTCTGGCTTCTGATGAGCCTCGCTAGTCTCATCTCCCCCTGCTGTCCTAGCGGCTCTCTCTTTCCTGGGCGGAATCTAAAATGAGAATCAAATTGTTTGAGTTCACCATAAAATATAAAGTAATTAGCATAAGAACATAAATGCGCATACGTATAAGAATACAACAATCCTATGATAGGGCTCTACATCAAAGGACGCTAAGGTGAAACGTGAAAAGTGACACAGTACCTAAGGACACTAAAACCTGATACTCTGATACCATCTGTGACACCCCGCCTAATAAAATACTAGGTGATCAGTCCTTTACCAAATTAAAAGAGAAATCCTAGTTGGTTCATTCTTAGCATCACTGTCGAAAACCTTTTTAAAACTTACTAACCACCTAGTATTCCATAAAGCCAGTGCCAATTTTATCTTTTTAATTAAACAACCAATAATGAGCGAAAATATAATATGAGTCATAAACAACGACTAAATTAAATCAACTGAATAAATAATTAAACTACATGTCGAATAAACCATTGACCACAAAAGTAAATAGTTCAATACAAACATTCAAGAATAAATAAAATTGAAAACTATACTGAAAAGTCTGAGAGACAAGCCCTAAGTAAAACTGAAACTGATAAATGATTCCTAGTCTATGAAGGAATGAACGATGCGTCTAATCCAAACTCCTTCTAGCATCCACATGTACCGTAGCTCCGTGTCCCTGGAATAGAATATCAATCATGGCGTCCATGTGGCTGGACACCTAAAAGGTTTTTAAAATAATTTATAGCAAGGCTTAGAACCCAAAACATTTTCAAAATATTTAGGAAGTGAATTAAGTGTAGTAATTAAAAATATATGAACGCTCTTCATATTTAAGTTCGTGTCGCAATCCCTTTAGGACATACTCACTCCTCCACTAAGGTGCACACCTAATGGTTACTTTTACCCCACTTAGTTGTACTACCCCGTCCAACTAGTCCTTGTATAATCTCCCCTTTCCAATTTACTCTAAACTGAGTATTATTATTAATGGGCTATAAATTATCTCACCAATTAACTTAATTAATTCCTTTCAAATAATATCATATAACCATGACACATGTTATATGAAGTAAATATATCACACATTGTATTATTTCCCGCGTATAATATGTACTACTATTATATACGTACCTTTACTAAGAACATCCCCACATATATCATATGTATATCCATCCCTCCGAGTATACCCTCGCTGAATGATTTTCCTTTAAAGTGCTATCTCACTAGGTGTGCTCACGTAACCTAGTTACCCAAGTCAGAATCGCTCACCAACCTGGCCCATAATATAAATGTAGTGGAGGCGGTCATATTCCTTCCCTGAATGTGTGATAGGCCCCTCAACCATATATTGGACGCAATGACCTGGGGATATACTCACCCTACTCCTCAAAATAGGGGATTCACCTACATCGCGCAACCTCCCTTGATAGCACTAGAGTATATAACCTAAATAAATATCTAGTCATTGTTATTTAATAGCACACATAAAGTACACACATACATATATATATATATATATATATATATATATATATATATATATATAAATCCCGACTTTACTGTATACTAAAACCCAAAACACTAGCCTGTATATTCCTGAGTCAATGGTCCGACTCTAATTTAATTAGTTTCTCATTAATAAATGTATTACTTTTCCCGACTCTACAGTTCGACTCTAATTTAATTAATTTACACATCAATTAATTTAATACTTGGTGTTGCTCAATCAATATACCCGGACTCACTTACTTGGCCCGTACCATCGTTAATACCCGATTCTATATTTCACCCCATAATTAATTAATTTCACCTCAACTCCTTTAATAATGTAGTGTCACTCAACTAAAATACCCGAACATTTTCCTTCGGTCCAAAATCAATACCTACGAATTATTTTTGGAAATTTATTCATCTCGTGACATACAATTATCACCCTCCGAAACCTAATTATATCCCCTTATAATTTCAAAGTAATATGTGCCACATATACATTTATCACAAAATAAAAAGTAGGGGAAGAATCTTAAATTAGTTTCCCTTTACATAATAAACAAGACGATCTGCCAAAAATCTGGGACCATCGATCGACCAATCGATCGATCCCCTGGGTCGATCGATCGATAGAACAGGTTCCTTTCTTCTCCGCTCCTCTGTTTCGCCATTAATGAACCCTCAAGCTTTTCTTTTCATTCCAAACCCTTATTTAATTACTACTAACATTACCTACACATAATAAAAGGGTTTAAACATCATAGAGACCTTAATTTATCATCAAATTTATATATAACTCTAAGTATATCCGATTTGGGTTTTTCACTCGGGGCTCATTTTTACCGAATTTGACCTCATCATTCTCAGTCAATTTAATCACTAATACATACTGTAATCCACCCTACAATTTAATCTTAATAGTCCCAAATCATAACTTAACATCCATTGAGTAATTAAATCTATCCATTACTCTAAATTCATAAAAACCAATTTTAATTATGGTTACACACCGAAAACGAATTTTCATATACACCTACCATAATATGAATTGGTTATCAATTATGTAAAGAATCACAACAGTTAACCACTTGTTTGGAATTGTTCGTAGAGTCTGATCCGTTGGCTGATGATTAGCTTCCTTTGTTTCTCTCTCAAACCCTAGGTTTAGAATTTTCTAACTGTCGTTCAACTAGTCCCTTAATTATGTTTAAAACTCCTAATCCCGTTTTTGGCCATAAGGGACTAATTAAAATGGCCCAAATCACCCTGTGTGGGCCCGGCTATGCCCAAAAATAACCCGAGACCTGATTACTACCCCTGGGTAATCTTTCTGACTATCTCGACCCATCCGGACTCAATCGCACACTCTGAATTGTCATCCAAAATACTTTATAACATTCTCAAATTTTGACCAAAAAATGCGACACACAAAATTTCGAACAATTAAACTTAAAGTAGCCAAAAATAACTAATTCTTCCCACTCAAATAAATTCTCCAAATTATAAATTTAAGTTTCTCCAATTTAAATATTTTTATATCTCCCAAAAATAATTAAATACTAAATGCTCAAAATTACGGGGTGTTATAAGAGGGGGGTAAGACTTAATAATTTTGATGCCCGATAATTCTTTTCTCCGCCGAGGCGAGGATATCATTCTCCACATCACATCTTGCACTAGAAGAAATAGGTAGGGAGATAGAGGGTCACCTTGTCGGAGTCCACGACTAGGTTTGATGATGCACGCTCTGTTTTCATTCACCATCACTGAGAAGGATACTATAGATACACATTGGGCTATTAAATGAATCCATTTCTCATTCAAACCCATCTTCCTCATAGTTGCAAACATAAAGTCCCATTCCACTATGTCATATTCTTTGTTGAGGTTCAGCTTTATGGAAATTTCCTCCTTTTTACCCTTCTTCTTCTTTTTGAGGTAGTGAGACATCTCTTGGTCCATGATTATGCTATCTTGTATAAGCCTTTTAGGAACAAATACAGCCTGGTTAGGAGAAAAAACTCAGTTGAGAAAATCTTTGAGTCTATTAGCAAGGGTCTAAGCAATAATTTTATATTTGAAATTGCATAAACTAATGGGACGAAATTGGTTTAAGTTCTCAGGGTTGGGATTTTTTGGAATCTAAACCAGGTTAGTCCTATTAATTTCTTTAAGGATGAAATTCCCATTAAAGAAGCCTCTAACTTTATTACAAATGTTTGGTCCAACAATGTCCCAGTACCGCTGGAAAAAAACTCCAGGGAATCCATCAGGACCGGGGGACTTGACTTCCCCTAATTGTTTAACCCCTTTTAATATTTTACCATAAGTAATGGGTTTCCACAACGCCACATTCATAACCAAAGAGACCACCTGCTCCACATTTTCCAACACGGTGCCTTTGTTGGGCAAAGGCAATGATCCCAACAAAGATGGGGCAAATGGGGCTTCTCAACACACCATGTCATTAAACGGATACCATTGTTGGGCAAAGGCAATGAGCCCACAATCACAGCTGGCATGATGGTGGATCCTAGTATGGGAACTACAAGGGTCGGAGGCCCATGCCCATAATCGATGCGGTTTAACCCTAACCGCCCCATTCAGATATAAATAATGTGGAGTAACCCACCGAGGGAGCAAATAGGTCCACCTTAATCTCAGCCTTAACCCATTTTTGAAATTCACTTCCTAGTTTACCCTTGGCCTTTTGAATTTTTTTTACCATGTCAAAATTTGATAAATGCATCAGCATCTTGCTCGAGGCCGTGACGGTCACAGGAAAAAATAGTTGCCGTAAAATCCCTCGGGAAGTGGCAGGTCCATTAGATGTAGACAATTTTCAAAGAACACAAGTTTTAATTGTGTATTTTTGTCTAAATTGATTGCTTGTGTCCGGTGGGCCCATGCTCTAGCGGCTATAATTTCGAAGGCGGAGCAGGTTTGACCGGTTAACTGATGGAATTTTATCTTGACGTGGTTGATGTGATCGAGGGAGATGTCTATGTTGGTTTTTTCGAGTCGATAATTTGGGACCGGTGGTGGTAGTGAATTGGCGGCACATAGTCTTGGTGGCAGTGGTGGTTGTAAAAAGTTTGTATTCCACACTGGTGCAAGGCTAAGATGGTTAAGGCCTCTAGACATCTCACCAACTGCATTTAGGAATTGTGATGCCCCTAAACCATCACATATGCTACGACAAAATATGAGTCCCATAAAAAATCCCTCACATGTAAATTGTGTCACCTGAAAATTCATTAACAAACATTTGTTTTAGGACTTTTCTCGTTACTTTCTTTAGCTTGATGATTAGTAATTAAGTAGCAGTTAAAAAGGATAGGAGAAAAGATTTTTTGCCAATTATAGTGTTAAAATTATTTATCATAACATCACAAATGGCAATGTTTAATACGCATGCGGATATTACATTTGATTAGAGTATATTTTTGTAACAAAGTTTCCTTATCTATTCAATTTTTTGGGCAGTAATATTTTATCACAAGTTTGTCAAAAACTCAATAGAATTATTTGCATCATTTGAAATGATTTGGATAACTTTTGAATAAATTTAGTGTGCATTTGATACACACTATTCATAGGGGAAAATGTAGAATTTTGAACATTATACACTTTCTCTTTGTTTGATACACAAAATTTACTTAAAGCTTTACCTATTTACTTTTCTAATTTTATTTTCCCACCTATAGAATTGTCAGGCAAAGTGGGATAAGTTTGCCATTACAAAACTCTATTTTCCACCTAAACAACCTATTGTTCATCATTACAATCAAACAGAAAAGAAATTTGGCTTCATCTGTTTTTATAGTCGAAACTTTTTATGGGTAAAACGTTTTACTTTCCACATTTTCAATCTAACTCACCTTTATTGAATTTATTAATTCACTATAGGTGAAAATTTTAAACTCGTAAGTAGACCTAGGAAAATAAGACACGACACAATAAGACATCACAAATCGATAAAAAGTAATCGGTTAATGAGTCGACTCGATTCGTTTCAGGCTATAATAGATGGACGCATGTGACCTGTTAGAGCATGTATGGAACCTGTCACAACAGTTCTTCTCAATAGAGGTCACCCACGTTCATTACAGTTTCATTCCACGTTTAATTAATGTAGCATAGTGGTTCTAGTAATGAAATATAACTGCTCTGACGTTTGTAGAACTGCTGCCTATAGTAGTTATAGTAAAGTATTCCTATATGTATGTACCTGCTTCATTTCGTTGTAAACAAGTGAGACAATACATGAAATATAGTTTTTCTAAAATTTCATGGTATCAGAGCCCAAGGTTGTATCAATGGTTATTTCAACTACAAACTCAACCGCAACCCTTTCCTTGTCTCTTAACTCCCTCCCTCAACTTGTAAACCTGAGTCCAATTAAACTGAAACCAAATAACTATCTAGTATGGAGAAACCAAATTTTCAACCTTATGCAAATAATAAAGGTTGACAATTTAATCACTGACGAAGCACAGAAAACACCAGAATGGGAAGAGATGAATATCCTACTACGAAGTTGGTTATCATCTACCATTACCGAAGAAAGTGTGTATCTAATCAATGGGTACAACATGACTAGAGAAATCTGGTTGTGTCTTGAAGAAAATTATTTGCAAGAAAGCAATGAGAGGTAGTTCCAACTAAAGGAACAAATCCAAAGCATCAATCTTGAAGGAAAAACTATTGATGAGTATGTGAAGATGTTTAGGGGGATTTGTGATGATCTTTCTTCCATAAACAAACCCTTAGATGAAGACACCAGGGTCATATATTTTTCCAAAGGTCTTGGAAAGAAGTACCAAACATTTTGAATAGTAATGATTGGTAAGCCACCTATCCTGCTTTGTCAAATTTGATAACCTCGCTTCGAGGTTTTGACATTCGAGAAGACAAAGAGGAAGAGGTGTCCAATCATAACATGACATTTCATGCTAAAAACAATCTTTTCAAGGATGGGGCCACGGTTATATGTCTTGTGGTCGAGGAGGTGACAACAACAAATTTCAATTTAACTCTTGAGGTCGTGGGTTTCGACCCGCAAGTGCAACGATTCATAGGCCCGATTTCAAGAATACTCCCTATTGATCACAAAATAGGAGTGAGATGAAGCAACTATCGGAGGTAACATGTCAGATTTGTGGAAAGAACAATCACCTAGCCAACACTTGTTACTACCATTGGGATCATTCTTTTTAAAGCCCTGAAAACATCCATCAAGCTTATATAGGCACAAACCTTTCACCATCTCAAGACAATCAACTCTATGTGGATTCAGGTGTCATAACTCACATGGTAAATGATGCAGGTATGTTATCCAAACTTATGCCATATTGTGGAACAGACAAAGTAGTCGTAGGAAATGGGTCTCACCTCCCCATTACCTACATTGGACAAAAACATATAAATTAAAAATTAAAAATTTGAAGTACTCTTGTTGTTCCAAAATTAAATAAGAATTTAATTTCAGTAAGTTAACTCACAAAAGAAAATTATTATATAATTGAATTTACTAATTGTGATAACCAAGCACGTACTAGCAAAATGGAGTTAAATGGATGGTCTTTACACTCTTAAGAATGAAGATTTTCAACCTTTAAGTGCCGTGACATTAGGAAAAGCACCGAATTATATATGGTATCAAAGGTTAGGACACCTAAATTCCGATTTACTTTATGTTTTACATAAATTAGGAAATTTAGATGTGAGTTGTTGGAACAAACAACGCACGATATGTGTAAGTTGTCAATTAGGCAAAAGTTGTAGGCTTCCTTCTAAACAAAATGACAAGATATGTAATACTCCATTTGTCGATGATTGTACTAGGTACACTTAGTTTTATCCTTTGAAACAAATATCTCAATTTTATGAGATATTTGTAAAATTCCAAAATATGATTCTAACTCAATTTAGTCCGAAAATTAAAATTTTTCAGTGTGACGGAGGAGGAGAATTTTCAGAATTTGAATTTTTAGATCACCTTAATAATCTGGGTATAGTCATGCATGTGTCATGTCCTTATACACCAGAATAAAATGGGATTGCTAAATGAAAATATCGACAAACTCTCGAAACGGGTCTCGCATTACTGTTTCATGCTAAAGCACCATTTTTTATTTGGGTTGAGGCATTTATGACTGAAGTTTTCCTTATAAATAAACTCCCATCTAAAGATTTAAAAATAACCACTCCATTTTTTAAATTATATCGGACAAATTCAAATTATTCATCTCTAAAAATTTTCGGATGTAGATGCTTCCCTTATTTAAGAAAACACATAAATACAAAATTTGATCCAAAAACTTATCCTTGTGTTTTCATTGGGTATAGTAATCTTCACAAAGGGTACATATGTTATCATCCTACTACAAAAAGAGTGTATATTTCAAGACATGTGGTGTTTGATAAACATATACTTCCTTTTGATACCACTTCAAAAAAATTTGAAACATCCCGTGAAACATTTGTACTCAATACTTTTGAAGAATTTTTTGATCCTATGATCACCTCAAATAGTTTTAATCAGTCCTCTACACAGGACAACACACCTACCACTATACAACCAACTCTCCCATCAAGCCAACCTATTTTTTTTATCAAAGAGATTTAATAGTACCTACCCACTTACCTGTTTCCCCATCTCACCACCATCCTCTTGATATATCAACTTCAGTTGACAACAACACTGACATCACCCCTCATTCATCTAACTTACCCAATTGCCTAACACCCTCATCCCCCATCCTATCCGCACAGTCCACTCTCCCAGAACATATCCATATGAACAACTCTACACAACAACTCACACCTCCCTGTAAAAATGCTACCAGCTTGCATCCCCAATAACCTATTTTCGATCCCTCTGGCCTTCACCTCCATATTGACCTTCCCATTACAATAAATACCACTCTTGCTCAACTATCCACTCAACCTCCCAATCCCTCCCATACCCATCCTATGGTTACTCGAACCCAAGAAAATAAATATTTTCCCACAGCTCTCACCACAACTCAACCTTCCCTTATGTCTTAACCTTCCACTCTTCATGATGCTTTGTCTCACCCCGTGTGGGTCCGTGAAGTGGAAGACGAAATTGTTGCTTTACATGCAAACAAGACTTGGACACTTGTTCCTTATCATCCTTCCATGCATTTCATTGGTTCCAAATGGGTCTACAAAACAAAAACCAATTTCGATGGTACGTTGGGTTGTTATAAAGCTCGTCTCGTTACTCAAGATTATCGACAACTTGAAGGCATTGACTACCTGGATACTTTTAGTCTGGTTGTCAAACACGCCACTGTTCTCACGATTCTTGCTCTTGCTGTCATGAATGGGTGGACCCTCCATCAACTAGACGTTAAAAATGCATTTCTTTATGGATCACTCCAAGAGACTTTTTTACATGAAACAACCGTCGGGTTTTTTCAGTACTGATTATCCAGATCATGTTTGCTTTCTTCACAAGTCTATTTATGCTCTTAAACAAGCACCCCGCGCTTGGTTTGATAAATTCATCTATTATGTTATTCAACATGGTTTTAATTGTAGCCAAGCTGACCCCTCCCTATTTGTGTACACTAAGGGTCATGTCACTATTTTACTCCTTGTCTACGTTTATGATAATATTGTTACTAGCAACAATTCCTCTTGCTTGCAACAATATTTACGTCAACTTGGGATAGCATTTTCCATGAAGGATCGGGGTCACCATCATTACATTCTTGGTATTCAAGTCAACTCTTTTTTTGAGGGTCTTTGTCTCACACGGGAGAAGTATGCAGGCAACCTTCTGACAATTACAAATATGCTTCACTCCAAGCCCGCTCCCACACCGGCTAATCCGTCAACGCAATCCATTAATCAGTTTACTTGCTGTCCCTCCCCTACCTCTCTCACACCCACTCAATTTCGGTCCATCGTTGGTGTGCTTTAATATCTGACCCTCACTCGCCTGGATCTTACCTATGCAGTAGAAAACCTTTGCCAATTTCTTCATCATCCCCAACTAGTGCATTTCCAATCACTTAAGAGGATCCTCCGTTATGTTCAAGGCACGATTGGATATGGGCTAACAGTGTACTCTCAATCTAGTTCCAGCTTATACAGGTTTTCCGATGATGACTGGGCGGGTTGTCCACTGAGGCGCCGCTCTACTTCCGGCTATTGTATTTTTCTCGGCTCCAATTGCATATCATGGGCATCTAAGAAACAATCAACTGTGTCTCGGTCCAGCTGCAAAGCAGAATAGTGTGCCCTTGCCGCTGCCACATCTGAACTCTAATGGATCCAATACCTTCTTCGCGACATCGGGTTCTCTCTTTCAGGTTCTCCCCTGCTCTTATGTGATAATATCAGTGCCCTGTACATGAGTATTGATTCAGTTCTTTACGCCCGTACCAAGCACGTTGAATTGGATTTTCACTTTTTTCGTGAAAAAGTGGCACAAGGTGCTCTTGTTACGCAATATGTTTCCTCCGCCGATCAGTTGGTCGATCTCTTTACTAAAGAATTAGGTGTTTCTCCTTTCTAGGCTTTTTTTATCCAAGATCGGTGTTCTCCCCCACCTCTCGCTTGAGGGGGGCTGTTAGAGCATGTATGGAACCTGTCAGAGCAGTTGCTCTCAGCAGAGTTCACCCACGTTCATTACATTTTCATTATAGTTTCTCCACGTTTAATTAATGTAGCATAATGGTTCTAGTAATGCAATATAAGTGCTCTCAAATTTGTAGAACTGCTGCCTACAGCAGTTATAAGAAAGTATTCCTATATGTATGTACCTGCTTCATTTCGTTGTAAACAAGTGAGACAGTGCATGAAATATAGTTTTCTAAAATTTCATCGCTAACACAAGTGGGTGAAACGAAATCACACGTATGCACTACTGACCTAGTATATAGTAAGAAAAGATTTAAACTCAACCGCCAAGTAAAATAGTAAATGCATGATTAAAACATGACGTGAACTATGCACAACTTTTAACCCACTGGGTGTAGTTTTCTCAATTTTTAATATAAGCACAATGTGACACAACCAAACATAATCTAACACCACCCCTTATCATGTTTATTAAACATGATCAAACATGATCAAACATGATCAATGCATTAATTTTTTTACGGACTTGGTATAAAAAAATCAACAAATAAAATGTCCAATCCCCACTCAAAGTCATTTAAATATGTCAATATTGTTGACTATTTTTCTTATGAAGTAGGTTAGGTGTAAAAATTGAATAATTAAAAGGATTTATGTTCACTATAGAGATCAGGTGGACAAAGTGTAAATTTACCATATTTTTTAGGGTTTAGAAATTCATGCATAGATTAATTTCACCCCGGGACTACTATTTCCATACCGAGACAAACAACGAAGGTCGAAGAACTTGATTCCACAGTTTTTAAATATAAACATATGGGCAACTAAGTAATCGTCCTTAAGGCCGCGTCAACTTAGGAAAAAATGCATTTGAATTTTTTTAATGTGTGAACTTTGTAATTTTTTTTGATTATTGTAAATATTAACACCGAATGAAAATTACCATTGCTAAAATATCTTCCAAAGCTATGCAATAGTAACGCCAGATACCCAAGTGAAAAGTGCAAAGAATTTAACTTTACTAAAATACATTTGAATGAGGGATCTAGGCCTAAGCACCCATAAGAATTTAATTGTAGGATGCGTGGAGTTGAAAAGGTGAATTCCAAACATCCCTCGACAATCTAAAACGTGTGTATATTTTCTAAAACATTAACCACATTTCATGTCACTCTAGTATTAACTGTAAAAAAACATTACATGTTCCAATAACATGCAACTAATTAATTACATGCAAATGCAACGGGACAAGGGGACACGTTAGATGAACGTACAAAAAGGAATGACAATGAGCGAAACCTTATAGTGTGCAACACGAACCTAGTTTGTATATCAAATACACGGTTTAAGCATGTCAAAACTAATATGAAATGAAAGAGACTATGTGGCTCATAACGAATTAGGTGTGTGTAAAATAATTTTTCACGTGCACATAATATGATACGACACTAACATAATACGGCACGAATAGTAGTAAGGTATTGTTAATGAGCGCTTACCTGCATTAGTTTTAGTCGATCAAAACCTTCATTTGGGGAAACTTATCTTCGAAAATGCTTATCATATAGTATAGAAGTAAGATCGTCAAAATTACCCACATCTTCAATTGAACAATTAGCATATGCCTACACAAACCAAATCCCTTCACCTCTACACTCAATTTTTAGCTCACCCTCATCTTCTTTCAAACTCCCTGCCAAAGGATAGTAAGGAACCAAAGCCTTAGAGAAGGTATCACGTACAACATTAGCTGCTTTGCATGCCTGGAAGTCGAGATTGATAAGGAATATTGATGTGTATAAAATGTTAGGTACTTTTTATGTATAAAATGAAAGGTTTGAAAGAAAGTCGAGATTGACAAGGAATATTGATGTGTATGGTACCGTTATGGCCAAGTGGGATGGAGCTGATTGTAGAAAGTAATTATAATTATAATTATTTATATAGTAATTTGTAAGCGGTGGTAGAATTAATTGATAGTTATTAGGATTATTCTGAAGTGAGGTAAGATAGTGATGTCACTAGGATGATTTCACACCAGGTTATCTTGGTTTGGCCACTAATGACTCAGTGTCTTAAAAAATGAATTTAAATCACTTAATTTTGGGTGCAATAAAAGTAATAATAATGGGATAAAAGTTAGCAAGTCTGTTCACAGACAAAAGATTTTTTGGTTGAGTCAATGGTGTCAAATACCCTATTTTGTCACCTCAGTACATTAAAATGATAAATACAACCTCAAAATAATTTTCACAACTGTTCTATCGATTTTTCCTAAAAAAAACCTCAAAATATTAAAAGTTCATAACTTCAAATTTACAAATCACAAATTCACAAAATTTATATATTTAGAATCTACTGGTCAAGATCTATCAAACAATACCCATATTCGATATTTTTTATGATAAAATCGAAACAGATTAATATAGTGTTTTCGTAAAACTTCCACTTTTTTCGGTGAAAATTCATTTTTTACCGGTGAAAACTCTTCTTCAGCTCGGACTACGGTGCCACCGGCACGACCCGAAAATACAAAGAAATATGGTAGAGGAGAGAGAGAGAGAGAGAGAGAGAGAGAGAGAGAGATAAACGAGGAGATAGAGATACTCCTACGAGAATTTGGACGGCCTACAGTGAGATTTTCCATTGGGCTGTTTTTGGCATGCTCCGATTGGGTGGGGTGGGGGTGGAGGTGTGGATGGGGCGGTAAGAGAGAGATAGAGTGGAACATTGGGGCATGTGCTGACCTCTTAGAGACCGGGACTCTATGCTTCACCTCAATATTGTTTGTATTTGTGTTAATACAGTTCGAAAGTGATTTCGAACCTGTATTTCCCTCAGTACGAGTGATACGGGTACTGGATAGCAGAGTATGCCCGCACCATAATTTTTATGTGGGGTGCTGTTAGAATATATATATTATATGAGTATTTAATATATATATTAAATTCTGAAATTTGGGAATTTCCTACTGTGTTTATGGTATGTAAGAAATGAATAATGATTTCAAATGAGAAATACGTGTTTTGAAAGTATAGTATACTACTGGGAAACTTTATTAACAAACAAAGTTAAAATGGGAGCTTTGTTATTAAACGAAATTTACTTCTTAAGCAGTTGAATTGTTCAGTTTAAATCTTACGAATAACCTAAGATAAGATAAGTTAAACCGTTGGGAAGGTTAGTGCGATAGGTGTGCACATTAGAAGAGAGGTGAGAATTTCCCAAGGGAGTGTCGCACTAATATGTTGTTGCATTGGCCAGTTAACATTTTAAATACTTGCTAAACAAATTTTAAATCATTTTTACAATCGGGCTCTGACCCGTTTCCATTTTCTTTTCTCTCTTGTATATATATGTATGTATTACAGGTGCCCAGCCACAGAGGCATCTTGCATAGGATCCTTTGGAAGGAACGCGCTGCAGCTTAGGTGGGAGTTGCAGGCCTCTTGCTTAGACGACCTCATTTCATGATTCCTCTTCTAGCACTATTTATTTAGTTGGGCATGTGTCGTCCCTTTTCCCATTATTCAGTTATTTATCGGATATTGTGATTTGTTTATTTCGGTATTTACACTTTGGGATTTATTATTGTCAGGATGTTTTCCTTTAAGTTTTAATGTTGGAATCAGTTAGTCGTATGTTTAATTAATTGGATTGTTTGTTCTAGTATAGTTGTTGTGTGATTCTTTAATTATGAATGATGTAAATATTTAAATGTTGATTTATATAAATAAAATTTGAAATGTAATGTTTAAAATGGCTTTGACACTTAGCTTAATTATTTAGGGTGTTAAATTGGAAAAGTTATTTTTACGACAGTGATGCTAAGAATGAACCAACCGTTCACCTTGATTATAATTTAATAAAGTACTGATCACCCGATATTTAATTAGGCGGGGTGTCACAAGTGGTATCAGAGCATCAGGTTCTAGTGTCCTTAGGATCTGTACGGATTATTTCGCTTTTAGCTTAGCACTTTTGTTATAGAGCCCTATTTTAGGATAGTTGTATTCTTGCTTTTACGATTACGTCTTTAGATATTTGAGATTTGATAATAACTGTAGACTAATAAATTTCTTCACGTTTCAGATGCCTCCGAGACGTGCACTAAAGGATAGGCTTGCCCAAGCCTAGCAGCTAGTAGCTACGACTCAGGGAACGAAGAATGCTAGTGAGGTTGCCGCCATTGTTGCTCAGGCAGTGAATGTCGTGCTAGCGGTAGTATAACAGGCTCCACCTCAGATTCAGGCAGTGTCGCCAGTACCTTCACAGCTTCCATCACCATGGGAGCGGGTTAGGGATGCCTTTTAGAAGGCGCATCCCCCTGAGTTCTCGGGTAGTTCAGATATCATCATCGTTAGCCAATGGAAGAAAGATATCCAGAGGCATTTGCGTATGTATGAGTGCACGGACGGGCAGAAACAGTTATTTGATTCCTTTAATCTAGTGGGGGCCGCTTTGCAGTGGTGGGAGTCCACCACCACCTTGGAGGAGAGGGATATGAATCCGATTCAGTGGTTTGACCGCAAGTATTTTCCACCCGCTGTGCAAACTAAGATGAGGCGAAAGTTACTGAACTTGAAGTAGGAGAATTCTACCGTTGCTGAGTATGAAGAGGAGTTCACAAGACTTATCATTATAGTGCCAGATGAGGCACCCACGGAGGGAACGAAGATATTATTATTTGTGGATGGGTTAGCTTGGAGGATCCGTCTGCACCTTATAGGTAATCTGTTTCTGAGTACTTTCACAGATGTACTCAATGTTGCTTTACTACACTGCCAAGATCACCGCTTCCATCTGTAGAGAAGCAAACGGGAAGGAGAGTCTGGCCAGTAGGGCAGGACAGGGGGCAGTGGTGCTAGTAGAGCACCGACATCTCAGGGACAGACTCGTCAAAATGAGGAGAGTTCCCATTAGGGGACCCTGCCAAGCGGTTCCAATCGGGTGATTCCAGGCAGGGATTTGGAGGATTTAGGCAGGGTCAGCAGGGCCAGCAAGGCCAACACCGCCAGCAGCAGGGTCAGCAGCAGGGCCAACAGGGCCAACAGGGTTTTCATCAGGGCCAGTGGCGGGGCGGTAATGGCCAACAGGGCCATGGTCAGCAGGGTCAGAGGGGAGGTAATTTCAGGGGACGATGTTTTGTGTGCGGCAATAATAGCCATAAGCGCCAGGATTGTCCAGAGGGTGATAGGAACCCACAGCAGCAGGGTGCCCATAATGATCCACATAGGCCACTTTTTCTAGCCGCCCTCCCAGCACCATCTCTGGTACCAGCCCTACCAGCCATTCCAGCCGCTCCGGTACAGTAGGGGCAGTTACAGTACGGACCTGTATACAACTTCCACCAGGTAGCAGCTCCGCAGGCACCACCCGCGATTGAGGGCATGTTTCCTAATCATGGTACTATGGGTAGGGTTTTATTTGATACTGGGGCGACGCACTGTTTTATAGCTACCCATTTTGCGAAGGCCTTAGGGTTATTAGCCATAGCAGAGAGCACTGTGACGTGTGCAGACTCACCATTGGGAAATGGATCGCTAATTTTCTTTATATGCTGGGGTGTGGGGGTAGAGATTGGTAGCTTGGTATTACCAGTAGACATGTTAGTCTTAGATATGCATGATCATGATGTTATTATCGGTATGAATTGGCTCGCATCTTACAGATCCATGATAGATTATTTCGGTGGGAGTATTATCTTTGCCATTTCGGGGAAATAGATGTTTGTAGTGGCGATGCCTCGCCCAAAGGGAGGCTCGATCGCTCATTTGTATTACATAGAGGAGGATACCTCTAAGGAGATTGTGATTCCCTTAGAGTCGATCCCAGTTGTTAGTGAGTATTCCGATGTATTTCAGGAGATACCAGGCCTACCCCAAGTCGTGAGATAGATTTTGTCATATATTTACTACCGAATACTCGACCTATAGCGCGCGCTCCATACCGTATGGCTCCGACGGAGATGTGAGAGTTATGAGATCAGATAAAGCAGCTATTAGGTCAGGGCTTCATTCGGAGGAGTACCTCACCTTGGGGCGCTCCAATTTTGTTTGTGAAAAAGAGAGATGGTTCACTGAGGCTATGTGTGGACTACCGGGAACTGAACAAGGTCACGATATGGAACAAGTATCCATTGCCTCGAATCTATGATCTGTTCGACTAGCTGAGGGGAGAAACTTTCTTTTCGAAGATAGATCTGAGGTTAGGGTACCATCAGCTACGTCTTAGGGAGAAGGATGTTTCAAAGACTGCTTTCTTGACGAGATATGGGTCCTATGAGTTCTGAGTGATGCCATTTGGACTCACGAATGCTCCATCCATATTCATGGACTTGATGAATCGAGTGTTCAGAGAGTTCTTGGATCAGTTTGTCATCGTCTTCATAGATGACATCCTGATATTTTCACACTCCGAGGAGGAGCATGTCGAGCACTTGAGGCAGGTTCTTCAGACTCTATCAGAGCATTAGCTGTATGCTAAGTACGAGAAATGCGGGTTTTGGTTACGTGAAGTGAGTTCTTAGGACATTTTGTTTAGGAACAAGGGATAGCAGTTGACCCGAGTAAAGTGCCAGCGGTGAGGGAGTGGGGATAGTCCACGACACCGATGGAAGTACGTAATTTCTTGGGATTATCCGGATACTACAGGAGATTCATTCGGGGATTCTCTCCAAAATAGCGGGTCCATTGATGAACCTGACTCGCACGGGGGTACCATATATTTGGGATAATGCTTGTCAATTGGCTTTTGACGAGCTGAAAGACAGGCTTACTTCAGCACCGGTCCTTGCCTTACCTAAGCCGGGCGTGGAGTACCTGGTTTACACCGATGCCCCTTTACGGGGACTTGGGGGAGTACTTCAGCAGGAGGAGAAGGCTATAGCTCTTGCCTCCCGCAAGCTTAAGCTGCATGAGAAGAATTACCCCACCCACGACCTAGAGTTAGTAGCGATCATTTTTGCATTGAGGATATGGAGGCACTATTTATTGGGGGAGAAATTTCTCTTGTTCACGGACCACAAGTTACTGCAGTACCTGTTCACTCAGCGAGAGGTGAATATGCGTCAGTGCAGGTGGTTAGAATTTATGAAAGACTATCAGTTTGACATACAGTACCATCCGGGGAAGGCCAACGTAGTTGCTGATGCGTTGAGCTGTAGACCGATAGATGATGTAGCAGACGTCTGGAAAGCAAAGTGGAAAGAGTTGGGTCACCAGGATGTAGTAGCCCGTTCCTACATATCTGTTATGATAGTGACACCCGATATTATTACGAGGGTGATACATGCACAGATCGCAGACCCTTTTTGCCAGGAGCAGATTGTACGACTTTTAGCTGAGGGTGCTGAGTCCTATTCTGTTAGTTCTGATGGGGGTTTGAGGTTTAATGGGAGATTGGTGGTCCCAGAAGGAGCAGACTTATGTCATGCAGTGATGACCCATTCTCACGGGTTTCAATTTGCGGTACATCCTGAAGGAGATAAGATGTACTAGGATATGAGGCGGCAATACTAGTGGAGTGGGATGAAAAAGGACATTGATGAGTTCGTGTCCAAGTGTTCTACCACCCAGCTGGTAAAGGTGGACCATCAGAAACCTTCAGGGTTGCTTCAACCATTGGAAATACCCGCATGGAAGTGGGAGAGTATTTCCATGGATTTCATTACAGGGTTGTCCACATCACAGCGGGGCCACGACTCCATCTGGGTGATTGTGGACCGTTTGACCAAAGTGGTTCATTTTCTGTCGGTGCGAACAGACTATACCACGGGTCAGTATGCTTAGTTGTTCATTGCTGAGATTGTCAGATTACATGGTGTGCCCCTGAATATTGTGTCAGATAGAGAAAAAGTTTTTTCGTGTCACGTTTTTGGGAGAGATTTCCGGAGGCTATGGGTACAGAGTTGAGGTTGAGTTCAGCTTATCACCCACAGACGGATGGACAAATAAAGGGTACAAATCAGATGTTGGAGGATATGTTACGCATGTGTGTCCTTGATTTTGGAGGAGGTTAGGAGACACATCTTCCACTGGTAGAGTTCGCTTATAATAAATCTTATCAGTTCACGATTGGCATGGATCCATTCGAGGCTTTGTATGGAAGGCCTTGTCGTTCCCCAACTTGTTGGCTAGAGGTTGGGGATAACAAATTTCTCGGACCAGAGGTGATTCAGGAAACGTCCGCGAGGATTGAGATTATCAAGAGTCGCATTCGAGTAGCCCAGGACAGGCAGAAAAGCTACGCCGATGCGAAACGGTTCTTTCAAGAGTTTAATGTGGGGTACCAAGTATTACTACGTGTATCTCCTATGAAAGGAGTGATGAGGTTCGAAAAGAAAGGAAAATTGGCCCCGAGGTACGTGGGACCATTTCCCATTATCGAGAGGATTAGGCCGGTAGCATATAGATTGGGGTTTCCAGAGCATTTACATCGCATTCACGATATATTCCACATTTCATCATTGAGACGATACCTTCGGGCTGACATGGCTCACACCCACATCACGATAGAAGAGATAGACTTACATCCTGGAAGATCTTACGAGGAGATACCAATGGCTATTCTAGACCATAGCGAGAGGAGATTGAGGTCGAAGGTAGTTCCACTCGTACGTGTCTAGCGGGAGCATCATAATGTGGAGGAATCCACCTGGGAGCGCGAGGCAGATATGCGCGAGAGATACCCAGATTTATTCTTACCTGGTGTACCTTATTTTCTGAATTTCAGGATGAAATTCCGTTATTAGGGGGGAAGTATGTAATACCCCGTATTTTTATGCTTTCTAAATTTGGGGATTTATTAAATTTAATGTGAGTTATTAATTTAATATAAATCCGAAAATTAATTATTTTTAATTAGTAACGTGATGAGAGTTAGTAATCATTGGAAACTTGTTGAATAATACTAATGAGTAAAGTAATAGAATATTGGTACTATTAAATGTCACGAGTGAATAAAATGACAATTTTGGAAATTTGAGTCGGGACGTGCCCGTGTCGCGTCGGGACTAAATATTGATTAATAAAAGTGAATAAATTAAAAGTCACCCATATGGTCATTTTGAGTGCGCCAAAGTGTCCGAAAGGGTCGAGATAGTTAGAAAAGTGTACCCGGGGGTTTAGTTTGGGTCTCAGGGCATTTTTAGGCTTAATTAGTACCCCGAGAGGGCATTTTGGACATTTCGTAATTTTGGGTAATTAAAACCACGAAAATGACAAGGTTATATCAGATGCCTAGGGTTGTCGTCTAGGGTTAACACAACCAAATACAAGTTACGGCCATTGGAAAGGGAAGGAGAGAGCTTGTCAAGGAGTTCTAGGCTAAAAACTCCTCCGTTTGCGCCGCCGTCGTCGCCAAACGATAGATCACGTAGCAAGGATTACAAACCCATTGATTTCAGCCACAAACCAGAGACAAAAATATACAGTAAATTATTTATCTTGCTTAATTTCATTAATGCGTCATTCATGTTAGTCTAGAGTTGATTGGGATGAATTTCATAAAAGAAAACCCATGTTGGAGATAGCAAATTGCATGTAGTAATGATATAAATGAAAATCTGGAAATCACCTTCATATGTAGAGGTTGAACCACAGATTTATGATGGATTAGAAGTAGAAATTTTGGAAAAAGGTGATTAGAACAAAGTTAAAGAAAATTTTAGGGTTCATGAGATTTATATAAGTTTTGGCCCTTTAATCCATGGATATTGATGAAAATTCACATGCTTTACGTAGAAGATTGCTAGTTTGGGTTTATAATGTTTGTAGTACAAATTTCTGCGATTTTGGGTGTTAAAAATCTGGAATTGGATGAGTTTGGATGATAGAACCCGTAACTGGTTTTTCTGCAGATTCGCCATACCTGTTTGTTCGATCTATCGAACCTGGAGTGTCGATCGATCGACGCATCGATCGACCTCCTTCCATCTATCGATCGACCCCTCCTGGTAGACTCATATTTCCCCTTTTTAAATAGTCGAATTCAATTTAAATGAGTAATAATCCTTGGACATCATTATTAAAATATTTTGGGAGATAAAGAAGACCAGTAGGACTTATTGATAATATAAAATCTTTAATGTAAGACGAGATTTACATTTTTCGGGGATGTTTACATATAAGGGACAATGGAACTATGTATAAAAAGGGGGGAGACGAATAAGGTAGTTACGTTGGAAAATAAATGAGTACCTACTGAAATTACACTTGGGAGGATAGAAACCCACGAGTGTCACTTGATAAGTTGGGATAATACCACAAATTAAAGTAAGAAAAGAACCGTTATACGTGATAACTAAATAATGAGAAATAAGGATAAATATCCTAATTATGGGTTATGAGATGTACCTAAATTTGATGTGGTAATAGTAGTATATTTATATGACTGTGTTTATGCATATACTATATATGTGTGAAAACCATGCCCGCGCTACTTGCTATCCGTGAGGTTACTGCGCTGGGACAGTCTTATCTCGATGGGACCTTTATGGGGGATATTGACTCGTACCCTAGAAGATAGAGATCCTTTGGTACATGCTAATCGGATCGATAGTCAGACGGACTAAGAGACATGGGGGCATGTGCTGACCTCTTAGAGATCGGGATTCTATGCTTCGCCTCAATATTGTTTGTGTTTGTGTTAATACAGTTCGAGAGTGATTTTGAACTTCTATTTCCCTCAGTACGAGTGATACGGGGACTGGATAGCAGAGTATGCCTGCAACATTATTTTTATGTGGGGTGCTATTAGAATATATATATATTATATGAGTATTTAATATATATATTAAATTCTGAAATTTGGGAATTGCCTACTGTGTTTATGGTAAGTAAGAAATGAATAATGATTTGAAATAAGAAATACGTGTTTTGAAAGTATAGTATACTACTGGGAAACTTTATTAACAAATAAAGTTAAAATGGGAGCTTTGTTATTAAATGAAATTTACTTCTTAAATAGTTGAATTGTTCAGTTTAAATCTTACGAGTAACCTAAGATAAGATGAGTTAAACCGTTGGGAAGGTTAGTGCGATAGGTGTGCACATTAGAAGAGAGGTGAGAATTTCCCAAGGGAGTGCCGCATTAATATGTTGTTGCATTTGCCAGTTAACATTTTAAATACTTGCTAAACAAATTTTAAATCATTTTTACAATCGGGCTTTGACCAGTTTCCATTTTATTTTCTCTCTTGCATATATATGTATGTATTACAGGTGCCCAGTCACAGGGGCGTCTTGCATAGGATCCTTTGGAAGTATTGCACTGCAGCTTAGGTGGGAGTTGTAGGCCTCTTGCTTAGACAACCTCATTTCTTGATTCCTCTTCTAGCACTATTTATTCAGTTGGGCATGTGTTGCTAATGTCGTTTAATACAAGATTAAACAGTATAAGCATCTCTGAGATGTTTGTTGAAGAAACCCTTTTCTTTTGAAAATAAAACTTATAAACAACAAGATGTGTTTACAAAACTTATGTACGAGAGTAATTAAGACTTTGTAATCAGTTTTAAAACTAAGATAGTTTCAAAAATTCAGCGCACTATAGAATGAGATGAGGATATGAAGATAATCAGAACACAAAGTTTTTAACGTGGTAAAACCTCTCCCAATAGAGGAAACATCCACGGTGACTTCTAAGTCACGAAAGTAAAAATCCACTAACAACAAATAACAGTTACAAACAATACAACATACATGCACACAAATCAACCTATTCTAAGTTTAGGAATATACCCCACTTGGTGTCCTTCTAACTTCTCATAGATCTGATTGTTGATGATGTTCTTCCAGTTTGATAACTTCCTTTTGCTTTAGCTTCCTTGCGTCGACTCAATAATCTTTTATCTTATTCACAACACTTCCAGTGTAGTAGTGTGTTAAGTGTTTGTGATGTGATTCCTATCAACATGCATGAACTCACACACACTTAGTTTTACAGACAGTCCTAGAAAATTACATATAAAGACTATATGCTGTGATTTTATTTTCTTTGTTTCTTACAGGACTTGAAACCTTTTTTACCTTTAAATATATCCCAGATTCCACGGATATCTTGCTTCTAAATCGATCAAGATCTTAATCAATCTCTGTTTTAAAAATACTTTTGAGATCGAAAATGTCCAAGTGTGAATCCAACTAGGTCAAGGTTAAGTTTCTTAAGAATAAAAACCATAAAACATTTTCAAAACTAAATCAGTAAGGATTTTCTTAAATCGAGAAAGAAACATGCAGATCTAGTGAAATATAACATGCAGAGTGTAGATCTACAATTTCTATGAAGAAGAAATACAGATCTGCACACGAATGTTTAAGTTGGTAATAAGATCACTTATTAAGAGGTTACAGCTTTAATATGAACAAACCAGTAACACCACTCTCGCTCAAACACTCAAGGTTGTGTTTGGGGTTTTGAGTATACGAAGGTTTGAATCAGATTTGAAGTGTTTATGGTTAGGGTTTGGCTAACACAGTTTTCCCTTTCTCTTTCTTCTCTCTTTTCTTTTCTCTCTTCTCTCTCACTTCTCTCTTCTCTCTATTTTTTTTTCTCTCAGAAATGACGACTGCCAAAAGTCTTGAAAGGTTGAGAATTAGAGGGCTTTTATAGGAGTGGAGGAAGGTTCTGGATAGTCGAAGGCAATCAAGGGCTGAGATTAAGTCTTCCTAATATTGACTTGATCTAAGGGTTATAAGAAGGCGGTGGTTAAGTCGAATGTGATTGGTTCACAGGATAGCACAAGGATAGGTTTAAAAAACATGCAGGCCATCGATAAGGATAGATCTAACGATCAGCAAACCACCAGGCAACCCTCCGACATAACAAACACAAATTGATACATCAGGAGCGTGACAAGTGTTGGCCTATAAGTGGCTTGCAAACGCGCGTCAAAGTTAATTACAGGCAGCACCCTGAAGTCTCTAGCGCATTTACATTCTACTCAATCAAACATTCTAATGAAAAATGAATTTTTCAAAATAGCAAATTAACCCCACAAATTTTATAATCACACTTTTATTAATGAAAACATTATTTTAAAAATGTTTAAAAATGTTTAAAAATTCCCAAAAAATTATTAAAACAACATTTTAAGGGGAATTTAACACACAATCAATTTTAAGCAATATATACACATGTATGCACTTCTAATGTGTGTAGTGTGATACAATTTATACCTTCTTGGATTATTGAAGAGGATTAGAGAGATTAATTCTGAGGCTCTTTGGATTCTAGGTTAGACAACCAATTTTGTCACTATTTCCAAATTAGTTGAGCACTTATGCAGTATAGACTTAAGTAAGTCAAAGGTATAAGGTGCTTCAATCTCCCCCTTTGGAAATATGAGACAAAATCTCCTTTGAGTTAGCTTAAACTCTTAGGGAACCAAAAATAAATAAAACCTAGTCCTATACAAAAGATACTATCTACCCATTTCCTAGAAAGTCAAAAATTACATAACTCAACTATTTACAAAATTTGTACACTAGAAATGGTAGAAAATCAGTAGAAGAGATTCCTGCAAATATGCACACTAAGATCAAGCAGTTTAGAAGAATTGTGAACAAAACATTGAATAAGAGTCAAATTTCTCCCCCATTTTGTCTCAAATGGACAAAGGGTAAAAATTAAGGTCTTTAGAGTTTAATCAGCACATACCATACCTATAGAATTACGCAAATACAGAAATCTGTTATAGTCTAAAGGTTTAGTGAACATGTCTGCAAGTTGCAGATCAGTAGGCAGGTAATGGATTTCTAACTCCTTAGTTTCAACAAGTTCGCGTATAAAATGATGTATTATCTTAATATGCTTAGTTCGCGAGTGTTGAACCGGGTTTTTAGATATGTTAATAGCGCTTTGATTGTCACAATACAATTGTAACTGATCTTCTTGAATCACATAGTCGCTTAACATCTTTTTTATCCATAACAATTGAGCACAGCAACTTCCTGCTACTATATATTCGGACTCAGCCGTAGATAACGATGTGCAATTCTATTTTTTGCTACTCCAACCAACTAAATTATTGCCGACATAATAGTAGGCACCTGATGTACTTTTACTGTCATCAGTACATCCGGCCCAATCAACATCAGTATACCATATGATGGTGCTGCAGGTATCATTAGTGTACCTAAGTCCAAGATTAAGAGTGCCCTTTATGTACTTGATTATACGTTTTACACACGATAAATGGACCTCTTTAGGGTTATTCTGGTAACGAGCACACAGACATACATCATATATTATATCTGGTCATGAGGCAGTTAGATAGAGTAGGCTACCAATCATACTACGATAAAGTGTGGAATCAACTGACTTTCCATTTTCATCTTTACATAATTTAACAGAAGTACTCATTGGCGTTTTGGAAACTTTAGCATTATCTAAACCAAATTTCTTAACAAGATCTAAGGCATACTTAGTTTGAGAGACAAAAAGTCCATCAGAATTCTGTTTCGCTTGAAATCCTAAGAAAAGTTGTAGCTCCCCCATAAGGGACATGTGAAACTCCTTATGCATAATAGCAGAAAAGGATTTAACTTCAGATGTTGAAGTAGACCCAAAGATAATGTCGTCTACATAGACTTGGGCTATAATAATGTTTTTGTCAAAATGTTTGACAAAGAGGGTCTGGTCATTTCCTCCTCTCTTAAAACCCTTATCCAACAAAAAGTTGGAAAGGCGTTCATACCAAGCTCGAGGAGCTTGTTTTAAGCCATACAAAGCCTTTTTTAGAAGAAAGACATGGTCAGGGTATTTAGGGTCAATGAACCCTTTGGGTTGTTCTACATACATTTCTTCGGACAGAATTCCATTGAGGAAGGCAGACTTGACATCCATTTGATAAAGTGTAAATTTTAAGTGACACGCTATGGCGAAAAAAAGTCGAACAATTTCAAGACAAGTGACAGGGGCAAATGTCTCGCTAAAATCTATTCCTTCTATTTATGAGTAACCTTGAGCAACTAGTCTAGCTTTGTTTCTAAGGATTACCCCATTTTCATCAGATTTGTTCTTAAAGATCCAACGTGTGCCAATAACATTTTTGTTTTGAGGCCGGGGTACAAGATACCAGACATCGTGAATGACAAATTGTAAAAGTTCTTCCTGCATCACAGAAATCCAGTGTGTCATTCAATGCTTCATTAACATTATTTGGTTCCACAAGGGAGACGAAACATGCATAATTAGCATAATTTCATAACTGGGATATAGTACGAACTGGCTCATTAGGATTACCGACCACGTTGTCAATGGGATGATCTTTAGAGACCCAGCCAGGTACTTCTGGACTCTCAATAGGTAATGAGTCATCTATTTCTGGTGAATCAGTTTTGAAATCATTTTCAGATTCAACCACAATAGGTGATTCGGATATCTTATTTTCGACAATAGTATCGCTTACAATTACATTTATCGATTCCATAAGGGCCTTAGTACGCAGATTGTATATACGATAAGCATGACTGTTTGGAGAGTATCCTAAGAAGATGGCTTTATCACCACGCGTCTCGAATTTAGACAAATGTTCTCTGTCTTTACAGACATAACACTGACTTCCGAAAGTTCTTAGATATTTCAGATTAGGCTTCTTACCATACCACAACTCATAAGGGGGTTGTTTAGTGATTTTCCTAAGGTAAGCCCTATTAATGATATGACATGCAGTTCTAATAGATTCTACCCAGAAGTATATAGGTAGATATTTGGCATGCAACATGACACGTGCCATCTCTTGAAGAGTTCAGTTTTTCCTTTCAGCAATACCATTCTGTGGAGGAGTCTTAGGGGCACTTAATTCGTGTTTGTAACCGTTGTAGTCACAATATTCAACTATTCCTGTGTCTATGAACTCTCCCCCTATATCGCTACGAATGCGATTGACTTGTGTGTCCTTCTCATTTTCAATTCTTAGTAAAATTTTCACAAAATTCTGAATTGTGTCAGATTTTTGTTTCAAGAAGGCAACCCAAGTGAATCGTGTGAAATCATCAACCATGACAAGGATGTAACTGTGTCCACAAAGACTAACAGTTCTAGAGGGACCAATAAGGTCCATATGGATGAGATCTAGAGGTCTAGAGGTGAGAATTTCTTTAACTTTTTTATGCGAAGTCTTAACTATTTTTCCTTCTTGGCAATGACCACAGACAACACTGGAAATAGGTTTAATTTTAGGAATTCCTCTAACAATCTCTTGACTAGACAATCTACCAAGGATATCATAACTTAGGTGACTCATACGATTATGCCAGATTTCTTTGTCATCCATTCTGACAATGTTACAGGTTTCAAAACCAGTCTTGACAGTATAACAATTGTCAGGTGTTCTAAATCCGGTAATAATGCATTTACCTTTATCATTTAGAATTTTACAATTGTTCTTTGAAAAGGTAACTGTATGGTCAGAGTCACAAAATTTTGATATACTTAGGAGGTTGGCTTTAAGGCCTTTAACTAAAAGTACATTTTCGAGAGTAGGCATTCCCTTTTCTTTTAGGGTTCCTTTACCTATGATCTGGGATGAAACTCCGTCACCAAAGACTACTATGCCTCCAGCAAATCTGGTTTTGTTTAAGAGTTTGGTTTCATCTCCTATCATATGTTTGGAGCATCCTGAATCTAAGTACCAACCAGATGAAGTGTGTTCATCTTTTAAGGAAGTGACAACAATGTTACACTTCATTTGGGGTACAAGATCATCTTTTCTAACCCAAATAGCTCTAGTTTTAATTTTGCTCAAGTTTGCCCTCATTTGATAAAATTTTTGAGAAACAGCTTTTTGTCGAAAAACATTTGGAGCAACAAACTGATTATTGTGGAAAATTTGAGCTTTTGGTTTAGGAAAGTTTCTGGGAGCCTTTCTCTTAAATGAACTCTTAGTTTTGGTCTTTCTATTCCTGTAGTTAGAGTTCTTGTCAGGTTGTCTTGGAAGGACATAATGGTTACGATTTTGCCTAGAATAGTTAAAGTTCTTGTAGACAGAAGTGTTGTACATAGGGGTGTTTAGACGCCTAGCATAACAACCTTCAAAAGAATTACCATAAATGTCACAGTAGGAGCAAAATTGATTGCTTGAGGGATGAACTTCCTTACGAAAACTACTAAAGATGGGTTTAACAGCATTCTGTTTAGAAGTACTATTCCTAAGAGTGATGGTTTTAAAGGTAGATTCAGCCTTTCTGATCAAAGGACAGACGTATTTAGTCTTAAGTGCAGTGTCAGCCTTAGAATTACTAGACTCTCCAATGTCTTTCTATTGTTGATTTTGATCAAATTCCTTTTTAATAAAATGAAAGTCTGGACAGGTTTCGATTGGTCTTTTGCCCCCAAACACAAACTAAATAGGTTCAAGATTTGTAGTTTGTGGTTTATGCTTAGGGCAGAATCCAATACCGGTTCTATCATCAGAATTGGTCCTGGAGTCAACAACAAAGTCAGTAAAACAATTTGAATTGTTTTCAAACTTAGAAATTTTTTTGAAAACAGTAGTTGTCTTTGTTTTTGCTTCCTCCAGTTCTAATAATGTTCCCTTATATTTCATTTACAGGGTTTCATTAGTTTTAGTCAACTCTTTTAATTTTTGATCAAAAGTTTCAATTTCGGATTGATGAGAGAGACACTGGTTAGTGTACTCTTCGGCATTCAGCTTCACAATAAGACTTAGATCATCTAATTTCTTAGTCAGGTCTCTAACAGTCTTCTCCAATCTAGTGCCTTTTTTGAGGGTTTTAGCATACAAAGTATGAATATCTGGGAGGTCATGTGTGTCTGAGTCGCTAAGTGAAGTGTGTGTAGTGACCCCTAACGATTCAGTTTTAGTAATCACGCACCCATTTACATCGTCGTTATCGAGATCACTTTGACTCGCACACACGGAACTAGAGCTAGCAACATTTTCAGATAATAAAGCATCTAGGCCAGTCAAAGCAGTATTCACACAAGCAGGAGTAGGAGCATCATTATCACACACAGGAATATCATCATTGTAAATGATCTTAGCATAAAAGGACATGCAAGGGTCAAGTACATTTGATGACTCAAGTTCCTCTTCATCAGAGTCACTTGAATCATCCCAAGTTTTAAAGACATTGTCTCTATTGTGTGTGTTGGTTTTATTCAGATTAACTATGCAATCGTGAGCAATGTGACCTAGTTTCCCACATCTAAAACATTCAATCTTTTTAAGGTCTCTGTTAGATTTGAAGTTGTTGTCCTTAGGATGTTTGTCAAGGCTTCTCTCATGAGGTTTGGGATTAGACACAATAGGATAATTAGGCTTGCCTTGTTTAGATGCCTGTTTGTTTCTAAATTAAATAATTTTCTTAAATTGTTTAGACATTAAGGAAATATGATTATCTAGTTTGTCTATATCACATTCCTCATCAGAGTCACAGTTGGTCAGATTAGTCTCATGCTTAGATATTTTAGAGGAAAAACTCAAGTTAGAGTTGGGCTGTTTTCTTTAAGACTTATTTAATTGTTTCTTAAAATCTAATTCCATTTCCACAGTTCTAAGTTTTCTACTGAGTAACTCAGGGGTAAGGTTTTGATCACTCATTTCCTCAATAACATACCTCTTGCTGTCAAACTTTTGTGGTAATGATCTTAGAATTTTAGAAACAATCTCATTCCTATCATATGTTATACCATTAGCATGCAACTTAGTAACTATATCAGTTAAGTTCATGTAAAAGTCATCAAAAGACTCAGTGTCAGACATAATTAAAGAGTTGTACTGCTGGGTAAGCATTTGAGTTTTAGCAGCTTTAACTCTTGAGTCTCCTTCATGGGCAGTGATTAATGTGTAAGTGAAAGTGATCAGCTTTGACTCTTATCTGGTGGGCAGTTCTCTTATCCTCTGGGAGCGTTCCGCTCTTTAAATAATCTCTTAAGGGATCCATCCAGCTGGGGGCTGATTCCAATTGGAGTATTGGTTTTGCTTTTGTCAGCTCGCAGTTGGGGTAAATGCTTGGGCAACTGAGGAAATCGATAGGGATGATCCTTTTAAGGCTAGAGTCAACTGTCGAGCTCAGGGCTGCTAAGGCGTCAGCGTGGCTATTTTGCCCCCTGGGAAACTGTTGGATGTTGATCTCTTCAAAGTTCGTCATTATGTTTTTTACCAAGGAGAGGTAGGCTGCCATTCTCTCATCCTTTCCGTTATAGTCTCCACTTATCTGATTGGAAACTAGTTGCGAATCTCCGAATACCTGAAAATGCTTTGCTCCAAGAGTTTGCGCCCTTTGGAGACCTGCTATCAAGGCTTCGTATTCTGCTTCGTTGTTGGAGGCTGCAAATCCCAGCCTTATTCCTTGCTCGAGGAGTATATTTTCTGGAGTGATGAGAACAATTCCTACTCCTGCCCCTTTTGAGTTGGAGGCTCCATCAACGAATAGTTTCCAGCCTTCCCTTGTAGCCTGGTTGTTTTGTTCTGTTGGCTTAGGTTGGTCGAGAGGTTCTTCTCCTGTGAATTCAGCTATGAAATCAGCAAGGATTTGACCCTTGATAGCTGTCCTTGGTTGAAATTGGATGTCAAATTGGCCGAGCTCGACTGACCATTTAGATAGTCTGCCCGACAAATCCGCCTTCCTTAGGACAGCCTTAAGGGGGTGTGATGTAAGGACGATGATCGTATGATCTTCGAAGTAATGCTTCAGTTTCCTCGAGGCCATTACTAGGGCGAATGCGAGCTTTTCCAATGGTAGGTAGCGCTGCTCGGCATCTAATAAGGTTTTGCTCGCGTAATAGACTGGATGTTGAATCCCTGTAACTTCACACATTAGTGCTGAGCTGACAGTATGGCTAGATACAGAGAGGTAGAGGTACAAAGAGTCCATTTGCTGTGGTATGACAAGCAGCGGTGGGGAGCTTAGGTAGGACTTGAGCTCGTCTAATGGTCGTGAGAAACCTGGGGTCCATTCTACTGTTTTGCTTCCTTTTAAGAGTTGGAAGAAGGGCTTGCATCTCTCGGAGGATTTAGAAATGAAACGATTTAGAGCAGCGAGCATTCCAGTGAGCTTCTGTACATCTCGGACTGTGCGAGGAGGTTGCACTCTCTTGATTGCATCAATCTGGTCCGGATTAGCCTTTATGCCTCGCTTGCTGACCAAATACCCAAGAAACTTTCCTGACTGGACACCGAAGGAACACTTGCTCGCGTTGAGTTTCATTCGGTACTTCCTGAGGATTTCGAAGGTACTTGATAGGTCCGAGAGGTGATTTTCCTTCTCCTTGCTCTTGACGAGCATGTCGTCGATGTAGACCTCCATTGTGTTTCCCATTTGATTTTTTAACATTTTGGTAACTAGCCGCTGATAGGTTGCCCTTGCATTTTTTAGCCCAAAAGGCATGAGCTTGTAACAGTATAAACCAACCGTCGTGATAAACGCCATTTTGTCCTGATCTGGGGCATACAGGGGAATCTGGTGATATCCTGAGTATGCGTCCCGGAAACTCATTCGTTCGTGAGTTACGGTGGCATCTACTAGTTGGTCTATTTTCGAAAGAGGGAAGCTATCCTTGGGGCAGGCTTTGTTGAGGTCAGTGAAGTCTATGCAAACTCTCCACTTCCCGTTGCTTTTTGGAACTACCACTGGGTTGAATAACCATTTGGGGAATTGCACTTCCCGTATGGACCCTGCATCCAACAGTTTTTCGACTTCTTTTTCTATTGCTCTGGCCTTCTCGGGAGCAGTTCGTTGTGCCTTCTGCGCTATCAGCTTGAATGTGGGATTGACGTGCAACCGATGGCAGACCATATTGGGATCGATTCCTGGCAGCTCATAGGGTTCCCAAGCGAAAACATCTATGTTGCTTCTGAGTAAGGTTAACAAATCCTTTTGTTCTTGGTCAGTGAGTGAGGTCCCGATAAGGAAGACTCAGTTGTTGTCGCCTTCTTTAGCAATCACTTCTACCAGGTCCTCTACAACACGCTCAGAGGGGAGGAGCCTGGTCTCTTCCCCTCCGGGCCTTCCATATTTTAATTGCTATTTGGAAGGTATTGCACCTTCCTCCACTTTCTCGCTGGTTTGAACGGCTCTTTTCTCTGGCTTTGGTTGGATGGCCGCTATGAAGCACTTTCTCGCCATCGCCTGGTCGCCATGTATCTCCATCACTCCCCGCTCGGTGACATATTTGAGTTTCTGGTGGTAGGTCGAGGAGACTGCCTTCATTGCATTAAGCCATCCCCTGCCGAGGATGGCTTGATACGGTGAATCGATGTCGACCACCAAGAATTTGATCATTTTTGAAAAATTTCCAGTGATAACTGGCAGTACTATCTTGCCCAGAGGCATGGTCATCTTCCTAGTGAAGCCGACCAGAGGGACAGTGGTTCCCTTTAGGTCGGCGATGTTCAACTTTAATTTCCTGAACAGGTCGATGTACATTACTTCGGATGAGCTCCCTTGATCGACGAGCAGCCTGTCGATATCAAAGTTGGCTATCCTGAGTGTAAAGACTGAGGCATCGTGATGTGGGGTCCTTACTCCCACAAGATCTTCATCCGTGAAAATAATATGCTTGTTGTAGTTGATGTCCTCTGCTCGCCGACGTTTTCCTGCCTGTGATTTTACTGGATCAATCTGAAAAGCTTGCATCACCACTGTCAGCTTCTTTACCTCCATTCGAGCTGAGTTACCCTGGATTTGCTTAACATCGGATAATCCGTCGATAACTGCGAATTCGTGTCCGGCGTCGTCCTCCAATACGTTGTCGGGTTTTGCCTCCTTGTGGACAGTCACTCTCTCTACCTTATTTTCCATAAAGTCATTCGAATGTCCGGATTGGGCCAACTCCTCGAGGTGGGACTTAAGAGCCTTGTAGTGCTCGGTCTTATGCCCTCCCTCTTTGTGGAAAGTGTATCTTAATGCATTGTTTCTTTTCGAGGGGTCTCCTCCCATTTTTCGGGGCCATTTGACGAACGGCTCATCCTTGATCTTTGCGAGAATTTTGTAAATTGGTTCTTTGAAGACGGTGTTGACCGCCTGGAATGATTTTGCAACATCAGGGTTCCCTCCTCTTTTGGAGCCATTCTTGCCCCCACTCTTTCCTCCTTTTCTCTGCTTCTTAACTTTCTCACTTCCCTTGGTAGTGAGCTTGGCTCGACCGTTTTCTCCTATATTAAGGCGGGTGACATCTTCCACCTTTGCGTATTTCTCAATCCGGGCCATGAGGTCGTCAATGGTCGTAGCTTCCTTCTTTGTCAAGGACTGGTAAAGGAGGGAAGAGCTAGGTAGCCCAATTTTGAATGAAGCTACTGCCACTTCTTCCGCGCAGTCCTCGACCTCATTGAATAACTCCCAGTACCTCTTCACGTAGTCTCAGAGTGTCTCCTGAGGTGTTTTCTTCATTGTTAATAGAGCACCCATCCTTTTGGGGTGGGAGCTGCTGGTGATGAATCGGGTCGTAAAGAGCTCGGCCAGGGATTTGAAATTTCTGATGGATCGGTAAGGGAGTTTCTCGAACCATTTCTGGGCCACGTCATGAAGGCTCGAGGAGAAAATACGACACATCAGTGCATCTCGGTGATTCCAGAGAGTCATAGCCTGCCGATACTGCCTGACATGATCAATGGGATCAGTCTTCCCGTCGTAAATCTTGAACCTTGGAATGGCAAACTTTTTGGGAGCCTCTTCTTCTTCAATTTCCCTCGTGAAGGGTGATTTCATCTGGGTCTTGAGGGACCTCCTAGCGAGTTCTCTGGTCGACCTGGTACCGCGGTGAGCTGGATGTTGGTCCATTTCTCTGCGGACCAGGTTCCGCATGTTGTCGTCGCTGCGAGCAGGGCTCGGGTAGCGGCGAGCTTTTCTTAGTTGTTCGCGGAGGTCATCGTCTGAGTCGCCACCTTTGTACCCTTGATATTGACGCATAGTGGTCCTTCCTCGGCTGCGAGATTTTCTCGCCTGAGGGCTAGGAGTGCGATAGGGGCGTCTCCTGGTATCAGGACGTAGTTCCTTCTCCAGTTTTTTCCAGTCTTCTTTTCAAGCGAGCATTCTCAGCCTCATATCTGTGAGAATACTCCCTCTGCTCGTGGAGCCTTGCCTCGTATGCATCGATCAACCTGGATATCTGCGTGGACCTTGCTGGTCCTTGACTCTCTTCTGAGGCTGGCCTTTCTAAGCGAGCCCCTTGATCTGAACGTCGGACTTCAGACCTAATCCTGCGAGGAGCAGGTGGCTCTTGAATATCTCCTGCTTGAGGAGCGTTGCTGCTGTGACCAGACATCTTAGATTTTTTCTCGGCGTGGGCTCTTCTCAGGGAAAGATAAACGCTTCCCACAGACTGCGCCAATTGTGGTGACAATTATTATGCAACACAAATAAATATGAAAGAGGTAACAACCAAGAAAAGATAAATAAAATGCCAATCACACAACAACGGGTATACGTGGTTCAGCAAAGATGTGCCTACGTCCACGATGGTTCAGTCAGTGTTATTTCTCTATATTCTGAAGAATAAGTACAGAGAATACAACTTGTCCTTTGCCCCGGACTTAGGGTTTAATTTATACATGTATATGTTGGTTAGTGGGGGTGATGGGTTCCTCCTTATTAGCCATCTCCCCTGCAACTTTCTTACATGGGATCGCGCTTCCCCACAACTTCTCTTCATGGGATCGTGGAGTAATAGGATCAATACAAAAGGTGATCGGCCTGGGCTTTGGGCCCCTAAGGCGAGGCTACTCGTCCAGGCCTATAATGCTGAATTCAGGGTACCCACAGAACCCATGAATTCTAAACCCTAAAATTTAACTTCTAGCCCCTAAACCTTTATCACACCATGATTCTAAGCTACTAAATCAACCCAAAGTTGATCCCAACCATTTCTACACCATCAAATCCATATCTAAACATCAATTTCAAGATTATAGCCAAAAATCTAGGTTTTGATATTAATACCCAAAATCCATTTCTTTCATCCAAAAAATATGAAATGAAATACAAAAATGAACTATTTAGCAAGATTAAACACTTGCCTCAGATTTGTAGATGTTGGATCGTCCTCGTGATCGCGGTTGGGCCGGAAATCTCCAAGCTCTCTTCCTCTCTCACTTCCTTTCCTCTTCTTTCTTTCTTCCTTTCTTTTTCTCTCTTTCTCTCTAATGATATGGCTTGATCCGTAAGCCTCTTAAATCCCTTAAAATAATAAACCCAGTTTTAAATGTTAATATACACTTTAAATGACTCGTTTACTCCAATTCGGGTCAAACTAACTTAAAAATAATCCAGAACCCAAATAAAACCAATTGACAGTCATTTTGATTATCTCGACCCATCCGGGATCGATGGTACACTCAAAATCATCATTCGGAATACTTTGAAACGTTCTCTATTTTTGTACTTAAATTTCCAAATTCTAAAATTCTTCGATTTAAATGAATTTTATTTTTCTCAAAATTTAATTTCTCAGTCCCAAAATCGTGGGGTGTTACAAGCAACTTGTTGAAATTTTTTTGGACAGCAACCTGTTGAATTTTTTTTCTTTTGGACAACAACTTTAATTTTTTGGACAGAATTATGCCCTTTTGATACAAAGCTCTGATACCATTTATTTTGGGTGATTTTGTATTTAAAATAGGTTGAATAAGAAATAAGAGGAATTTTATTCTGGAGAGAGAGAGGAGAAAGACTTAATTTATGAAAGTTTTGTTTTTCATTTCTTTCGTTGCATTCCTTACCATTCAAACACACATATATAATACATAATAATGTGATGGGACACATCCCATAAACAAGGGGACACCACTCCATAAAACACTCTCCACAAAACATGAGTGGAATTATGCACTAAACATTAAATAATAAAAAGAAATTAAAGTTGCACAAAACATGAACCATAAAACATGGCATGTTTTATGCTAGACCCACATCACATTTAACAACACATTTCTTAGTAACATATTTTACTAAGAAAGTGGTGTCAATAAACATATATATTAGGCCAGTGCTTGATGAGTATTACTTAGGATCTGACTTTAAGAACACATATTTTGAGGTTTCAAACGTAATATTTAAAACTCTAAACTAAAATCCCTCTAATGTTTCTCTGTCAAATGATGACTGCGTTCTGTAAAAAAAAAAAATATATATATATATATATATATATATATATATATATTTTGCATTATCTATAAAAATACTTTTCACTCGATATTTATTGAGTGATATTTTTTGTACTCTTTATAGAATTACTTTTTACTCCGCTTTTATTACATGATTTAAGATGGGAAACAACTTTATAAGGAAACGTCAGTCCACCGTTTATCATCTGTTTGCTAACTTTTACTCTTTCTTGATAAATATACTAAATAAAATAATGACACAACAACAAATTTTTTAAGAGCATAATTAGAACATACATATGATTAAGTGGGAGCCTTATCCACTTGGTATGACCTTTAAAGGGGAGGATTGGGGGGGGGGGGGGGGGAGGTGGCCTTGGCCGCTGCAAATATTTTGAAAATCTGTACAGTAGCAAGTTTTTTTATTAGTGTTATATATATTTTCAATATGGTTTGGCCCCTGTTTTGCCACAACTCAAGCAAAGGACAAAAAAGACATTTTAAGGTTTATGTTAATATATAACACGAACACTCAATAGAATGGTTGTCACTTTTTACTTTTACCTCAAATAAATCAAAAAGAGAAACCACTTGCTAGGCTGCTCCAAAAACCCAAATTCAAAGAAACCAAACTGCACGAAAATTTAACCACGGTGGAAAAGCAACAAATCTGAGTTGGTTTTACGAGGTACTTTCTCTCCTTTTTTTGTTAGTTACAAGTCAAAATAACAAAAAGTATATTCATATAGTAGCATATGCTACATTTTTAAGTGTCATGCATGTTAAACATGCATGACATTTTATGTCTTCCATGGTTACATGGAATACATAAAATATCATGCATGTTTAACATGCATACATACATATATTATTATATTTCTTTTTTATTAATTTAATTAATTTAATAGTTTTAAAAATGTATATATTTTTTAAAAAATAATTTTTTTTAATTTTTTTATTTATTATGGGTTGAGTTTTAGCACGGGGGCAAATTATTTATATATATTTATATATATATATATATATATATATATATATATATATATATATATATAAACTTAATTATAAACAACTCATGCACGCTGCACAACAAAATAACCCTACCTAAGCCCAATTCTTATTTTCCCCTCTTTCTCTAAGCCTATGGCCGCACACTCTCCTCTGGCTCTCTACCTCATCTTGTCCCTTCCAAAGCTCCGACTCCCTCTCCTGCGGCTCCGCCTCACTTTTTAGGTGCAACCCTTCCCTCATCTTGTCCCTTGCCTCATCTCGTCTCACTCTCAGATTACGGCTTAGATTTTTAACAAGTGGGTTTTCAAAGCTTCAGCTCTGGCGAGTCCCGTTCGATACAAACTGTTCTAATTTCCTAACCACTAGAAAACCACCAAAAACATCCCTTACACCACCACCAAACCCAGTTGTCCTAATTTTTTGTGAGGTTTATTTTCTTTTATACGATTATCTCGTGATTTCTTTTGTTGGGTATTGTATTGATCTAGATCTGGTTTTATTTTTTTAGATCTGATTTTGTTTATAAGGACATAATTTTATAAATGTTCGGGTAGAATCTAGGAATTTTCTGTTTTCCTAGATCACAATTTGTATGTCTGCTACCGCTACATTTGACACGTCTCTACATGATCTCATATGACGGCCTCTATCCGAATTCTGGGAATCAAGCATTCAACATCTCCATCATTTGTCCCACATATGCCTCATCGACTTCACGTTCCATGATTTTAGGCACTTTATGCAAGCGGTACGCAAGAGAAGTCAAAACAGTGAAAGAAGACACAATATGAAAGTTCAAGGGCATTTTGGTAATTTTATAGCCATCGTCGGGAGGCCCAGTCAACTGGAAAGTTGAAGAGCTCGACGTCTCGAAGATACTGGAAGAAGCTTCACCTCAATCCGAGCTACGGTGAAGAAGTTATGGCCCTTTAAAAATGAAGAAGATTCCTAGAAAAAAAGTGACGTGAATCTCTTCCCTTTCTACTCAATTGTTTCAAAGAATTTTTTTTTCTCCAACCACCCTATAAACGTCCCTCTTTTTAGACTTTTTAGACTTCATCATTTTAAGGCTTTATGCCTCTTTAAATCCACATTTGCACTCCCATTTACATATGCAGATGTTTAAACCTTCGAGGAATTATTCTTACTCATTTTGGAGTATTTTGTGGAGAAGCCAGTCTCTTCTTCATTCCTTCCCATCTGGAATTCTTGCGTGAGATTTCATCATTTTAAGGCTTTAGACTTCATCATTTTAAGTCAACCCATAGGTTTCGTTCCACCCTTTTACACATGTTCACATTGTGGTTGGAAAGTTCACCTTGGGAGATTTTGTTTTAATCTTGGAAGATGTCCTTGGAAGTTTAAGTCTAGTGTTCCCGTGGTTCCCAAAGCACCCACACGACATTTCACATCTACTTGGGTTAGGAAATCACTTTTTGATATGCTACATTTTGGACTTATTGATTCTCATTTACTTGCACATGATTCTTCTCTTTCCATATCATATAGATGAGTTTGTTCGCTTGTTTGTCATACGCTAGTTTTTTATTCATGATATGTATATTTTCTAGCGTTACAACATGTACTTTGTGTACAAATTTTTTAAAAATACAAAAAGATTTTATTTTGATAAATTTAAATGAAAATCCAAAATTGTTTGTATTTTGTTTGCACCGTTTATGGATAAACACTTAAGATGACCAAGTCACAACATCATTCCATTTTTCATGTGACTATTTGATAGTGTCTTGAGATAATATATTATGTCATCTTTGTGCTTTATAATGTTTGGAGTCATTAAGATGTAATTACGTGTTACTTCATGTTTGACTATTGATTTCCTTTATTGCACACATGCACATATTTATTTCATAATTTTTCTTCACTACACCAAATCTGCCGAATTGTCAAGGTCATTAACCTTGACAAATTCAACTTTTCAAGTTCAATGACTGTGACATTTCGAGGCGAGACAACTTTTTTTTTCACGATCGTGTCGCGGTCAATGACCGTGACACGTTTGTCAAGGTTTATAACCGTGACAAAGCCGTGACCCTTTTTAAAAAAATTGTCACGGCCATTAACCGTGACAATTCTGGGCAGAATTTAAAAAAAATCTGCTGGGTAGTATGGCCACTGCCACTGCCCAACAGTATATTTGTACCTGTTATAGTAACGTTGTACCAGTTCCAAAAATCATATATCCAAACAAACTAAAGATAATGCAAATATATATTCAAAATAGAAACTATTTAAGAAGAAACAACATCACCATCAATTATCTCAAATCTACAAACTTTTTACATGGAAAAGAGATTTTGTACCGCGATGCACGGGGACACCTCCTTATCCTTCCCTTCTCGTCCGAATAGCCACATAAGTATATATCATATGTGGCCTACCCTTAGGCCCACTCCGTGTCCCCTGAATTGAAATAAAGTAAAATTAGTATCCGCCCCTCAAATATAGATAAATATAAATCGTAATTGAAATCGAAATGGAAATTGACATATAAATATAAATACATTACCTGTAGTGTCACTCAAACAGCTAACTTGAGCTCATATGGCACCTCCTTCCAACTAATGTACCCCGGGCAATCGTGTCAAATATAATTCTCTTCATATGTAAACACTAAGAAATACCATAATCCTATGGAGTTATGCGTTGCAAATTCCTTCCAACCGTTGTGTAGCCACAAATCAGCAGCTGAAGTTGTCAATTCCACCTTTCAATGGTCTCCCATATTTTGCTAGAAGTTCCAAGTGGTGGGGTATGGAAAGTGGAATTGACAACTTAAACTGGTGATGTTTTGCTACATAACGGTTGGGAGGAATTTGCAGAGCATCGCTCCATAGGATTATGGCATTTCTTAGTGTTCGGATAGACGAAGAGATTCAGTCTCCTCTCCACAAATAGGACACCCCAAATAACTATGTACTAATCACCTATTAAAGGTAAGAAGAGTATATTCATCGATTAGTATAAACAAAACTTAGATGTAGTTGGAATATTTATGTATTAATCTCCTCTCCACACACGCACACTACACAAGAGTGAAAATGATAAAGTGCAGATCAATTAAAAGCATTAAAAATGGATGTTTCGGTACAAATTGAAATATTTATTACAAATGGATTTTTTTTTTCAAATTCGGGTTATCATCAAAAATGGATTCATATTCGATAGGAGCAACCAAGTCATCCACACTACTATTTAGACGCCTTGGCGCGTGTTGGAAAATTGACCACGGCTCGTTGTTGATATCCTCCGAGTAAAACACTTGCTTAACCTTTTTAAATGCACAAACAAGCGGCTCATCGCTCACGTGGTCGTTGCTCTTCCACTTGGACAAGTCAACCATGATCAAATTGGTGACATGATCAACTTTACAAGCATTTTTATCCTCAACTCTTACCCATTCACAGTAAAATACAACCTCTTTGAAGCTTATATAATCCAATTCAAATATATTTTGGATTACACCATAGTAAGTCATTTCAGCTTCAACGAGGTTTTTATCTTTTGTGCTCGCTCGAAAGAAAGTAAGAGCCTTGTATGAAATTCCCGAGTTCTGTACATTTGTACTTTCCTCGTACACTTTAGCGCCGAAAATGTAACCGTTCAATCGATACTTTTTGTACTCTTATGCCACAAACAAGGGTCCAGTGGCTTGACGAGCAAGTCATTGCCTCTGCAATCCATGGTACTGTGAAAAATCGCTTTAATCTAGGCCCAACGGGAAAATATTTTAATACTTTTTGAGGCACTTTTGAGCTTGTGCCTTCCTTACTAGTAGATTGGACATATCTAGGTTCATCGCATACCGGACAACGATCGATATTTTCATACTCCTTTCGGTATAGTATACAGTCATACACACAAGCATGAATCGATTTATACTTCATTCCCAAACCTTTCAAACAGTTCTTCATAAGAGGATAGCTATTTGGAAGTGTATTCACCTTGGGTAATAAGCCCTTCACCCATTTCAGAATTCCCGTCATGCTATTTGGAAGTGTATCGATAACTATCTTGCATACCCGATCTTAACAAATGTAGTTCAACTGTTTTTCACTCAAACACCTTAAAATTCTTACACCTAGCACACGGACACGGAAACTCTTCATCATTACGACATCTCTTTGCATATTTCACAAATTCGTTAGCACCTCTGCGAAACACATCCCCCATTCTATTAGTCTCACCCATCCACTCTTTGTATTTCGGATATCCCATCACAACTACCACAACTAAACACCTATTAAAGGTAAACAGAACTTAGATTTATAGTATGTTTTATTTAATTATTATATCATTTAATTATCCTATTAGAGGGTAAGTGGTCCTATCCCATTCAAGACTGTATTTTTCTGTAATATACTTAACAGCTCATGCACATTGTTACGATTTGAAAAAAAATCGACAGAATATCCCCTTAGTTCTCCAAGTACACAACGTAGATTGGCAGGTGTGAGTGTTATTTCAATTGGTCAATTGAAATAACATTCACACTTGTCAATCTAGTATGTACCCAGAGAACATTAAGATACGACTGCAGAACTTTCTCAAAAAGTAACAACTTTAAGCCCATAAGAATATTATACAGAAATTATACAGTCTCAAACTTTCCAAACGGGACAATTCGAGAGATCTCATTACAGGGGTAATGACTCTCAAACGGGTCTAAGGGCTATTGAATCCGTACGCATAAGAACTAGAAGGCTAGTATCTATGTGCACTATATTTAATTTCAAGTCTGTTTCATATAATGGGTTAATTCAAATACAAAAATAAATTCATGGCTTAATTCAAATACAAAAATACAAATTCATGGGTTAATTCAAATACACACACATACACACACACACACCTCCCTCCACACCCCCCACTCACCACATACACACACACACCCACCTCCATCCACACCCCCCACTCACCACATACATACACACCACCACCCCCACTCACTATTTAAAATAATCTCAATGTTAATTTCATGTAGTGACTGTCTATTTAAAATAATCTCAATGTTAATTTCATGTATTGAATTTCTACTATTGTTTTGTACTTTTTATAAATCATATTCAATGTTAGATATGTGTTTTGTTAAGATATCTAAGCTTTTCTATAGAATTATTTTTTGTATCTTGAAGCTTAAGTTCTAAAATAATCAACCTAAAGTTGTGGTTCATAAAGTATTATCACAAATATAAACTAAGATTGATAAAATAACTTTGAGGCATGTAAATTAATTGTGACAAAGTAAGATTATGCACCAGAACCTAAAATTTAAAAAAAGTGTTTTAATTTAAACCCCACTTTTCTTTCTATAACTCCTATTTTATTAAACTTTAAATATAATTAAGTGTGTATAGAAAGAAAAGTTAAATAGGAATAAAAACAACATTTTTAAAATATGAAGGGCTCACTAATTTGATCAAATTTTTAAACAACATATACTAAATGATATTTTATTTTTCATGCTTTTAGCAATTTCGGATGCATTTTAACCCTTATTGTAGTTTTTTTGTTGTAATGTCATTTAAAAAAAAATCATTTAGGTATGTAAATATATTGTAATAGATCTTGCCTTCCACAAAATGATATTTTATGGTAAAATTTTATTTGATGGATATAAAGTCATGTGATACCTATATGTGTTATTTCGCATCTAATAAAAACAAAAAACGCCATATATGGTTTTCTTCTCCATTAGTATAAGTATATAGCAATTATTTCACACTTAAATCACATATTAAGCCGGCCTTTATTTTTTTATGAAATTTGTAGAAAATTACTTATTTATTTTGAATGAAAATAAATTGTTATCCAATATTTTTGGATATTATTTACATTTACATTTTTTGATATTATTTTTGGATATTATTTACATTTACATTTTTGGATATTATTTTTGGAAATAGGGGGAAAGGGTTTTTGCTGGAACAATTGTCACGGTCGTGTCAAGGTCATTGACCGTGACAATTATTTAAAGAATTGTCATGGTCAATGACCGTGACAAGTCCGTGCCAAGTAAATTTGTCACGGTCTTGTCACGGTCATTGACCGTGACAATTCTTTGTCACGGTCATGTTAAGGTCAATGACCGTGACATAAAACGCGTATTTTTTGTCACGGTCAATGACCTTGACAAGGGTGGCCGGCTGAAAGGTGAAAATTTTGTCATTTTGGTGTAGTGCTTGTCTTATCACATATTGGTTGGGTGTTTTCACTTCAATCCAATCCTTAAAACGAACCCAGCGTGATAAAACTTGATAAGAAAGTTGTGCATGTAAAAACCGTTTGGAGAGATTGTGTGATTTTAAAAAAAACGGGGAGGGGCTACGAAAGGTAATTATCTATCCTTTGCGCTTAAACCACCGTTAAAATGAACATAAAAATTGAGGAATTTTTTTATCCGGGGTCCAAAGAGGTTAGAAGAGCCCGAAAAAATTTAATGATAATAAAAAGCAATACATGCCAATATGGGCCAATTAGGATTTGCACCAATTCTCCAAAGTTTGAGAATCTAGTTTATCACCTCTAAAAAAAATATATTTGATGGTGTTTGGTTGGAGATTTTATAACGGGTTTTCACGTTCTTGAAAATCTTGAAAAAGCGCTAAATAGTTTTGGACGTTATTGGTGTGGAAATCACTTTGACTTTGATTTGTTGATTTGTTGATTTGCATATGACGATGTCATCTAAATTCAACAAATTTTTACACCTAATGATCTTTTGATGTTCATTCATTAGGAGTTCACGTATTCATCGTGCACATATGATTGATTGAGTTTATTTTTCTATCGAATGTGTTCACACCCATACATTCCATCTTCATGTCTGGGTTATTTGAGATTATATCCATGGTGTGATTTTTAGTATCTTACTTTCGTGTAAAATTTTTTTGAAAAATTCAAATATAGAAGATTTTTTTGTGACATTTACCATATTCTTTATTGCATATTTTGAGTAAAAAAAATTTTAATTAATTTTTTTTTTTGAAAAATTCAAAAAAAATAGAAGATTTTTTTTTTGACATTTTCCATACTTATGCTTCTCATATCTATCTAATTGGGGACATCATAAAAAGGGGGAGAATGAATTATGGAGGAGAAATATTTGTTGATTTATCTATGATTTGCTTAAGCTTAATTGATCGTTCATTTTTGCATATCATTATATTTCAAACTGTTGCGTATCACGGGTGTAGATGCAATTATTATGCAACACAAATAAATATGAGAGAAAGATTATCAAGAAAAGAACAAGGAATACAAGATGCCAATCACACAACAAAGGATGTATGTGGTTCAGCCAAGATGTGCCTACGTCCACGGTGGTGCAGTCGATATTATTTCTATATACTCCGGAGAGTGATTACAGAGAATACAACTTGTGTACTTTTGCCCCGGACCTAGGGTTTAATATATACATGTACATGTAGATGAGTGGAGGTGATTGGTTCCTCCATGTTTTCCATTTCCCCTTCATGGGATCGTGAGGGGAGACCGGATCAATTACGAAAGATGAGGGGCCTGGACTTTGGGCCGCCAGGGCTGGGATACTCGTCCAGGCCAATAGTTCTAATTTTCGAGTACCCACAATTGCCCCTAAATTTGTTGGACCATGTTTATGGGTCCAATGGATTTAAATGATCAGCCATTATTGCTGATTTGCGATTCTTCGAAAACTGTGAAGTTGCTTTGGCGGCACCCGCTACGCTATTTGTGCACTATGATTAGAATTGAAGGCTTGTTGGGATAGCCACTTTTTCTTTCGTCGCTTCAGCCTTTCTAGTACTCTTCCTTCTTCTAAGAACTCTAGCGCCTCGTACCTTCTTCTCTTAATCCCCATTCCCATTGCTTCTTAGTCGTCTTGAGATCGTGCTTCTTCATCACTTGACCGATCTTCTATTTTGTAAGTTTCTCGTGCCCTTTCTTTGCACGTTCTCTTTGGTTTGTAGATTTTCTTGAGTTTTTCAATGGCGAAGATTAGAAATAGGTCAATCTCTAAATTCAGGAAGTTCTATAATATTCCTGAGTGGGTAGATATTGAATGTTGTGCTTCCCCTCCTACGAATGTTGGGGATATAGAGGATGCCCACTGGATCCATGTTTTGTTGCTTTCCCAAGGGGGACTTACTTTTCCCCCTAATGATCTATTTTTTCATTTCTTTGGCTATTTCAATATATTTTTCCCGCACAGTACTCGCCCAATGTGTGGAAGATAGTAAATGGCGTCCACAGAATAAACCAGTTCTATGGTACTACGTAGGACTTGCCGAGATCTGTTTTTGTTATTCCGTTTCTCGAACTAGTTCAGGTGTCTTATACCTCAAAGCTAGGAGTCCTGATAAGGTATTGGTAGTAAACCTACCTGATTCCCATAAGGACTACTGGCAGGACGGTTTCCTTGTTAGGAATTGGCAGTTCCCTCCCCAGTTTAAAGGGTCGAGGTCTGAGAGGTTCTCTGTTCCTTTCTACGGAGAGGAATATATAGGCGGACATTTTACTGTTGTTTAAACTTTTGCTGATTTGTGACTTTTCTAACCCCTCTTTACTTTTTCTTCCATAGCGAGGATAAAGAATTTGGAGCCTGCTCTCAGTGAGGTTCGTATCTCGGAGTTGGTGAAAGCTTGGAATATCAGGGAGCCTCTGGGTGACGGCGAGAATCCCAGGTCTTTTGCCTTTTTGCTCGAGTATAAGAACGTAGGCTCTAGCTTCATAGCACGGCCTGTGGATAGTGTTCCAGAGTTTGATTCTTTCGGAGAGACTACTGCTGAGCCTATCCAGTTGGACGAAGAGGAGAGCAGCTCTGAGAGTGAGCCTGTAAGATCTACGAGTAATTTGGGTGAAGGGATCTCTGACAGTAGCAGTTCTTCTGACTGTGAAGAGTATTCTGAAGCTCGAGGATCGTCGAGCACTTCCAGCAGTTCAGGTGAAGAGATGCCTCCAAGGAAGAACCTGATTAAAGACGCTGATGATGAGGACCACGTGCTCCTTGCACAAAGGTAAAAGAAACAAAAGTCCACTTCAGGAGCTGTGGCAACTAGTTCTCGATTTTCTACTCAGGAGCAAGAGAAGAAGAGGAGAGAGGAAGAGCAGGTGAGGGAGAGGGAGAGGAAAAAGGAGGAGGAAAGAAAGAAGGTGGAGGAAAAGAAGAGGATGGAGGAGAGGAAGAGGATGGAGGAGAGGAAGAGGATGTAGAGGGAGAAAGAGGAAGAGAGGATAAAGATGGAGTCGAGGATGAAGGCTGGGCAAGCCTTGGTCCCGGTGTCTTCTTTTCCCGAAGGGGCCTCAGTTGCCATTTCTCCTCAGCTGGCACCTGCGCTGCTCGAGAGGGAAGTTCTTCCTGCAGATCGCCAGAGGGCGCTGGGGTCTGATCAATTGGTCCTACAAGCTAGCCAAAGGATAGACTTGGTAAGATCCTCTCCATTTTTCAGTTCCTTAACAAGTTTTAGTTGTTTCTCCTTCTTGATCTCTTCTTTATTTTTGGCAGTTTGTGACTGACTTCGCCGTGCTCTACCGTTCTCGCGATGACTTGGTGAGAAGGAATGGCGAGCTGGAGCAGCAGAAGTCCACTCTGGAAGTCAGGGGATCACAGTTGGAGGCTGATTTGAAGGCTAATGATGCCGCCCGAGCTTCCTCTGATCTGGCCCTCATCAATTCTAATCGACAGAGGGATGCGACGGTTGTAAGGACACAAATTTCCAATTGAGTCCATGTAATGTGTTGGCTCAATTCCGGACAAAACATTCATTCATAGGATAGTATGTCATTCTAATACTCTCAAGCCTATGAAGTGTTTGTTGAAGTCGTAGCGGCAAAGAATATAAACCTTCATCAAATGTGCCGATTTGCGTGCCTCGTTTCTACGTCATCAACTATGGTTCCATGCTCCCAAGGTATGAATGCAATTATACATATATATATAGGAGCTTGGAACAAAGTTTATTGGGTGTTAGGTTTAATTAAAACTGTGTTTACTTTCAGAAAAATTTAATTAGAACTTTAAAAAATAAAGTATATAAAGTTTCTGGGCCAAAAAATCGAATTTTGTAAAAATTCTGGAAGTCGTTCGAAATGTCGTTTGAACGAGTTTTTTCGTTCGAACCAGTTTTCGTTCGAACGAGTTTGCCAACGAGTCTAAACTGGTCCGTCGTTCGAAATGTCGTTCGAACGATATTGTTCATTTTAACGAGATTCTAACAAGTCCAAACTGGAGCGTCGTTAGAAGTCTCATTCGAACGAGAGTTCGTTCGAACGAAATGTCGTTCGAACGAACTGCTAGGCGGGAACAATTTTTAGGCAGTTTTTGGCAGTTTTTAATCCACTTTCCCACTTGTTTCTTAACTGATTTTTTCAGACTTTATGAAGGACGAGAATCACATTTTCCAAACTAACATTTCCATAATATTTCCATCTCTTAGAGAGTGTTTGAGAGCAAAAATGGTTTAGGAAAATGTTTATGTTTTGAGTGTTATTTTTCAAAGAGAAAATCCTTCACACTCTAGTTTACACCCAATTGTGTTTAGTCCAAGTTCTTATTTACATATCAAATTGCTTGGAGTTTAGGCACCGGTTTGTCTCTACCGAATTCAAGAAGAGAAGTTTTGGTTTGCTTCTACATCGATCAAAGAAGAAGGCTTTTTGTTGCGATTCTACCCACTAGGAGAAAGGCTCCTTGCTCGGGTGACGGTGACCATAGAAAGCCCCATCGGTGGATTCGGAGACCGCGGTGGAGGTCCGAGGTTGTCCGCTAGGAAGAGGTGTCTACAAGAAGAAGCGTCGAGGCTTGAGAGGGATCGAGTCAGTCGTTGTAAGTCTATCTGTCTTGTAATTGTAATTCCATATCTAGTGGATTTGTGGCTAGGGCCGTCCGAGGTTGTTTCCAGTCTTGGGTTTTTCCTCGTTCATCGCGGCGTAGTGTGATTGGTTTATTTTATCTTGCATAAATAATGTAGAACGCATGTTTAGCATAATTCAAGATAAAATTTGGTTTAATTCATCACACTCATTTAATTTGGTGCTAAATTAAATATTGGGTATATTTGGTTTATTCAGTCCTTTGCTAAAATTGGTTTCGCCTAACTTTGGATAATTATTAATTATGACTTAGGAAAATTCTAAGACTTGGATTAATTAATCGGTTTAAGTGAATTTATTAATTGATTAATTTTACTTCACTCCGTTTAATTTTAATTCATTTTAAGAATTTAAAATTTGTTGTTGTTTTATTTTTGTGAACCATCACCTTTACGCTTCCGCATCGATTTACATAAAAGGAAATTCGACATTTTCAGCGGTTAAGGAGCTGAGCGAGCTAAGGCAGGCCTATGACCTAGTCTGCTCAAGCAAGCTGGGTGTCGTGGAGGAGAACAAGGCTCTGACCGAGAAGCTAAAGGAGAAAGAGTCCCAGGTAGCCACCGTCAAGGAGGATTTATACAACTCCGGGTGGACTGCTGCTTATGAAGATGCCGAAGTTCAGATAGGCTACATCAGCCGTTTGAACTTCAAGAAGGGCTGGAACAAGGCCCTTTTAGCTACTGGTGTTGATGTTGAATCTCCTTTGTTCGACGAGCATGGCCCGGGTCCGAGGCCAACTGTGGAATAAGAAGCCCCTTCCCCAGTCATCGAGAGTGTTGATCTTGCCTCTCAGACAACTCCTACCGATGTTGGTCCTGCCCAGGCGAATGTGGGCATCCCTGTAGAGGGGGATGCCTCTGTTGCTATTGATAAGGGGAAGCATCCAGCCACCTCTGGGCAGCCTGAGGTTGCTAGTTAATTTTCTTTTAGGACTATTTATGTAATTCTGCTTGTAATTTTTCCAATTTCTGCTCGATGTACTTGACTTTTATCAATGAAATGAAAACGCTTTTTTTCCAGTGCATTGATTGATTTTTCTTTCCATTGCCCTTTTATGTCTTGTAGTTGACTGATGTAGAAGAGCATATTCCTGCCACATCTCAATTGGGCTGGACTCTTGGTCCCAATGCCAGCCCTCAGGTTTGTCAGGCCTTTGTTAGGCTTTGCAAATCTCTCAGGTCAAGGAATCAAAAGTATAAGGAGCAGTCCGAGCTACTGGCTAAGCTGAAGGACATGCTCCAGGAGATGGAAGGCATTGGTGCCTCTGTACAAGATGAAGTCAATGTACTGAGAGCAAGGTTACTAGAGGCCACCGAGATAAACCAAGTTGGGGAGTTCCTGCAGCAGGAGAATGAAAACTTGAGGAGGGAAGTCTTACAACTTAAAGAGCATGCGCCGAGCACTGCTTCAGTGGTTCTGCAAGGCTCCTCGTCTTCGCGAGCTGGACATACTACTATGCCGCGAGGTTCCACTCGTTGTCCCTTCCCGCGAGCTGGTAGGAGCACCAGGGGAAGGAACAGGGAAGTAGAAGAACAACGTGATAAGGAGATGGAGGAGCTCCGTGATGATGTCCGGTGAGCATATGTAATTGCTGCTGGGCTTCAAAAGGACGTTACCCGATTGTAGCACTTATTCAAGAAGGGTCCTCGATAAGCGTGGGTTGAAGGTTATGATCAAGGCTGGCTAGAGGCTCTAACAAGACTATCCGAGTTCGAGGAACTTTCTTTCATCAGAGGGTGGTTGAGTACCTTGAAAGAGCTTCAGGTCCCAAGGAACTCGGTGTTATGATATCATCATGAGATGTCCTCTTCTACTCTGATGCCCAACCCATTCAGGAGGGATGACCGATGGATCCCCATTGATGCAATTCCACGACAAATATTAGAGTTGGACGTAGATGAGGTCGTGGAAGAGCTGGTCCCTGCTCCTGATGACGGACGAAGAGCTAGAGTGGCGGATTATCTTGTTCAGAGGCTTCCACCTTCTTGAATTTTGCAAGTTGTTATTCTTTTCATAATGTACGCGTTTTGGGCGAGCTTCGTCGACTAAACATGTATTATCATTGTCGTAAATATGACAAGTTGTTATTCTATTTTCTTTTTTGATAATGTAAATTCTTTAGGCGGGCTTCACCGACTAAACATGTATTATCATTGTCGTAAATATGACAAGTTCTTATTCTTTTGTCTTTTTTGATAATGTAAATGCTTTGGGCGTGCTTTGCCTACTAAACATGTATTATCACTGTTGTAAATATAAGAGATTAATGAAAAGTTCGTGTTTTGGGCAATTTTGTCGACTAAACGTGTTCATCCAATCTTTTTATATTCTTGCTGCTTCATAATCCTTTTTGTTTTGTCATGCAAGTGTCCCCCCAGTCCAGTATAATACCAAAATACGATTATGCCCCGTTTTACCTTTTAGGTTGTGTCGTCACACTCCCTTAGGCCTAAGCAGGGCAATTGGCGAGGACACACCTGGTATTGGATGTCTTCATCCGATCAGGATTTTCCTCAACTAATGTAGGTTTGATGGCCAGTATAAAATCTTGTCGCATTGCCTAAGAATCCTCTCTAGGGCTTTATATATTGCCAGGGGAAATGCTAAGAGGTCTGTCGTGTTTTATGACGATGACCTGAGGAGAGGTATTCCCCTGCTATATCGACCATTGTGCCTGTGATTTGGAGATGTGTGATAAAATTCAGGTACTAATTTCATTAGTAATAAGGGGAATGAACTGTTCTTTCATATAACAAATACAAGAAAAAGATTCAACAATAGAATTCCTTGAGAATCTAAAAATAGAATTTCTTGAGATTAGCTGCATTCCATGGTCATGGTATCTCTCTGCCCTCCATCGTTTCCAAATGATAGGCACCTTGCAGGTCGTCTTTATTTACTTTAAAGGGTCCTTCCCAGTTTGGGCCTAGCTTGCCGTCTGATGACCTTACTGTGTTGCCCAGGACTTTTCTTAGAATATAGTCCCCAACTTGGAATCTTCTCGGGTTAACCCTTTTGTGGTAATGCTTTGCGAGCTGTTGCTGATAGCACGCAAGCTTCACTAGGTCAAGTTCTCTACGCTCGTCGGCGAGGTCGAGTTCAGCGAGTAACGCCTCATTATTCTGGCCTTGGTCGACAAGGTCGGATCTCATTGTTGGCAAACTCGCTTCTAGTGGAATGACTGCTTCCATGCCATATGTTAGTAAAAATGGGGTTTCTCATGTTTCTCTCCGAGGAGTTGTTCGGTATGCCCATAGGATAAGGGGTAGCCCGGTTACCCATGCACCTTTGGCTCGCTCTAATCGCTTATTCAATCCATCGATCATAGTTTTATTGGAAGCTTCTGCTTTCGCATTGCTCTGAGGGTAGGCCACCGAACTAAAGTTGTGCCTGATCCCGTGTTTGTTACAGAAGTCCTGAAATGGGCCACTCTCGAATTGTGTCCCATTATCAGTGATGATGGTTCTGGGGATTCCGAATCGAGTGATTATATTCCTCCATATGAACCTTATCATATCAGCGTCTTGGATGTTTGCCAAGGGTTCTGCCTCGATCCATTTGGTGAAGTAGTCAGTTGTAACCAACAAGTATTTGCTATTTTCGGCAGCAGTGGGTAGTGGTCCCACGATGTCTATTCCCCATTGGGCGAAGGGCCATGGGATGGTCATGGATTTTAGGTCGTTGGCGGGTTGGTGGACCATTGGAGCGTGAAGTTGGCATTTCGGGAATTTGCGGACATATACTGCGGAGTCCTTTTTCATATATGGCCATCAATAGCCTTCCTTCATTGCTCGAAAGGCTAGAGACCTTCCTCCGACATGACTTCCACAGATTCCTTCGTGAAGCTCGCGCGACACTTGCTCGACATCACCTGGGTGGACGCATTTAAGGTAGGGACCGGAGAAGGACTTCTTATACAAGTCTCCTCCCGTGGATAAGTGAAAGCGAGCAGCTTTGACTCTTAGGAAGGCATCAGTGTAAACATCATAACTGATTAGAGGCAGTGGTTAATCTCTCTTTCATAATGAGGAAAGATTGTTCACGATCTGGGTTCCATATGAAGCAAACATCTTTTCTTGTTAAAATGATTAGAGGTAAGGCTATTTGACAAAATCATTCTACAAAGCATCAATAATATCCAATAAGTCCTAAGAAACTTCGTAGTTCGGTGATGGTTGTAGGTTAAGGTCATTAACTTACTGCGGTTGTTTTTGTCGGATCTACTTGTATTCTTGTCTTTGTAACTACGTGTCCCAAAAATTTTACTTCTTACATAATGAAATTACACTTGCTTTTCTTTTCATAGAACTGATTTTTCAAAGTGTTTCTAATAAAATACGCAAATGATTCTCATGCTCAACTTAGGTCTTAGAGTAAATTAGCATGTCATCGATAAATATGATCACAAACTGATCTAAGAAAGGTCAAAATATTATGTGCATAAGGTCCAGGAAAGCAACAGGGGCACTGATTAAACGAAAGGACATTACTAAAAATTCGAAATGAACATAATGGGTTTGAAATGACTTTTTTGGTATATCATCCTCCCTTACACGTAACTAGTGATATCCCAATCACAAATAAATCTTGGAAAATATTTTTACTCCTCTAAGTTGATCAAATAAATCACCTATTCGTGGTAAGGGGTATTTATTCTTTATAGTTATCTGGTTTGGTTTTCGGTTCTCAATGCATAACATAAATGATCCATCTTTCTTTTGCATAAATAACACCGAGGCTCCCCAAAAGATGTATTGGGACATATAAATCCTTTACTAAGTAAGTCATCCAATTTCATACAAACTTCTCATAATTCTAGAGTGGGTATACGATAAGGATGTATTGAGATAGGGGAAGTACTTGGTAATAGATTGATAAGAACTCAATTTCTCGTGGTGGAGTTAGTCAAGGTAAATCTATCGAAAACACGTCTTGTTATTGATTCAAAATATGAGAGAGGGAATAGCTGGGTTTGTCACTCATTTGAAAAAGAAAAAATTGATGAGGCCTTCTTCCTTGAAAATAAAAAAGGGTTTGGTGAAGAGGATGGAAGGTTACTATTTTTATGTGACAGTCGGTATGAGCATGATTTTGGGATAATACATCCATTCTTATAATTATGTCAAGCTCGGTTAAGTTAAGGACAATCAAATCCATAATTAATGTCCTGGTTCCAAAACGTAATGCATGTGATGTACATACTCTATTAGTAATTGTCATTTTCCCCGTTGCCATAGTGATAGTAAAAGGGTGTCCTAATAGTTTATAAGACAATTGTAATCTTGTTAGGCATTATTGACTAATGAAGAGTACGTGGATCCAGAGTCAAATAATACATGTACTGAAATATTATTAAAAGGAAGATTACCCATGTTGTGGGAATTTATATTTTTCACTAGGAGATGAAGAAAGTTGGGATTTGGATTCTTATTGGCAGATTCTTGATTTATGTACTAGGAGTTGGATTGTGGAGAATAGGAGAAAGTATTGGTAGGACGCTTGAAAAAAAGTTTTATGAATCTAAGGGAAGTAGATGGATAGGACATTCAGAGTTTCGGACATTGTGGTTTCAAGTGCCCCCTTGATTACATTTATGATAATGAATGAGTAGTTTGTTGATAATATGATGAATTTGACTGAAGTTTTTTCCATATGTGCCCTTATTTTAAGGGTGATTCCTTTGATTCAGTTGGTCTTTTATTGTATAAGGATTGCGGGGAGGATTAGCAATATGGACTGGAGTATTAATTATGGGATTTTTCTCCATAAGTGAATATGTTTCGACCATACAGCTGAATTCTCATATTTGTAAACGGGTAACAAAGTATTTCATGGTTTGACGCAGACCTCATTCGAAATGCTTGCAGTTTTATACTTCAGTGTCCACATATTCTTGAGCATAGAGACATATTTTGGTGAACTTGGCTTCATATTGGAACACGGTGATTTGATGTTGTTGTAGGCTCAGGAAATCCACAGTCATCTGATCTCTTACCCTTTCTGAAAAAAATACTTATTATAGAAGATTTCCTCAAATTGATACCATGTTAGCTCAGCTACATTTCTAGATATGTAATGGATTTACACCAAAATTCATCTTCTCCTTCGAAGAGATAGGAGGATAATTTAATCCTAAGTTTGGGGATAATTCCAACTCCATCAAGTACTTTGAGGGTTTGGGAAATCCATCTTTTGGCTTCCATTGCGATAAGTTTTCCAAGAAATGCGGGGGGCTTTTTTCGTAAAACTTCCTTGAGGACATTCATTCTTTAGGTTTCATATAACATAGGAGGTAAAGGTATGGGATGTTGTGGGTGAGTTGAAGTAATAATTTCTCCAAAGCAATGTAAGATTTCTTCCGACGTGGTTGGAGTTGACATGTGGGGAATTGACAGTTCTTCTTGGGTTCCACTTACAGTTGCACGGGTAGTAAGCATCCTATATAAACAATAATACACTAAATGAATCATATATAGGGGTGTATAAATACTCACCATATTTTAATACATTCATATTCTTTGTTACATAGTGGAAAAGAAGAAAAAACATAGTATAAGCAAGCGTATATATGCGTCACTTCAATTTTACACATAAAAAACATTAAAAGAACTTATAGGTTATCTGGTGATGGTGGAATTCTCAATGTACACACACAAAATTTTATTTATATTCATCGTCCCTTAAATATCAACTTAATCCATATGAGTCACTACTTTCTCATAAATGGGGTCTTCGGGTGTAATACCCCGTAATTTTTATGATATTTATTTATGGGATTAATTGAATTAAAGGTGTATTAATCGGAAATTAATCCGGATAAAAATACTAGCGAGATGTGAGTTGGTATTTGATTTTAATGAGTATATATGGCTGTACATGATTATTGAATTATGAAATTTTTCGTGAGATTGAAATACGGTAATTTGGAAATTTTGTTGGGACGCGTGTAACAGTCGCGCCAGGAATATAATTATTTTAATTAAAAAGTGAATTTTATTTCTATTAACCGTATGGTCGTTTTGAGTGCGTCAATGCGTCCGGAAGGGTCGAAATAGTCAGAAAACACTAGCCGGGAGTTTAGTTTGGGTCCCGGGGTATTTTTAGGCCATACCGGCAACTTAGAAGGGTATTTTGGTAATTTTGGAATTTTGGGAATTAAAACCCACGAAAATTAGGAATTAAAAATCTGATTTGGACTTTACCCACTAAACCCACTAACTACACCTTATGACTTAATGGGCTACGGGGGTTATTGGAATGAGTTTTGAAAGAGCTTCCTAGGGCAACCTTAACCACCATTGTCATCCTTAGAGAAAAGCTGGTAGAGAGAGAAGGAGAGGAGAATTCTGCAGAGAGAGAGAGAGAGAGAGTAATTCAACCATCTTCAATCAACAACAAATTTTAGGAACGATTAAGGCAAGTGTTTTAATTTTGTTTTTGCAAAGAATGCTTCTTCCATGTGTAGGAAATTGGTATAATTGTATTGTTTTTGGGAGATCTATAAAAATCCATGAAATTGGAGATATGAATTCAGATTTTAATGTAGGATTGCATGTAGAATTCTTATTTGATGATTGAACTAAGAGAATTACTATTTTTATATTACAAAAACGGATTTAATCATAACTATGTGAGACTTTAAATTTCTAGGGTTCATGTTCTTGAAAATTGGGAAGAAATGGGGAGATTTGATGATTAGATGTGGTTTGGGATGATTAGACCCCATATAAATCTTGTAATACGAATTTAATATGTTTAGGGATGATTAGAAACCTTGAAACCTTGTTGGAATAACATTTAGATGAGATTAGAGGTGAAGAGAAGTTGGAAAATCGAATTTAGGGAATTCTGGGCTCGAAACTGGCCTCTCGTTAGAATACCTGCCTAGGTCGTTCGAACGAGCTCGTTCGAACGAGCTTCTAACGAGTTGATAGTTTAACATCTAACGAGATGGATGTTCGTTCTATGCCTTTCATTCGAATGAGATCTCGTTAGATCCCCAGTTCGTTCGAACGAAATCTCGTTCGAACAGCCTCGTTCGAACGAGACTTCTAACGAGTTGACAGTTTAGGCTTTTTGGCCTGTTTTGCTTTCGCGTATCCCGTAACCTTGTTTAATTATAGAGATAACATTCCCTTGATTATAAATTGTTATAGTTGGGGTATTTGGGATATATTGCAGAGTAAAACATAGAAGTGTGATTTGAATTGAATGGAAATTGTGGAATAGGACGTGAGTGACTATTACGATGCGAGAATTATTGTCGGCTTAAATAACTGAATTAACCGGGAACATGTGAATTGTGTAACATTATAAGTCGGTAAGAGAATGAGAAGTGTACCGTAAATAAATTATGGTGATTACTAAGATGTGTGCATACTTAGTATATGTATATGATTTTATGTGTATGACATACCTACCATACTTGCTATCACGGGAGGTTTACGTTCGCTTAGGGCCTTCTAATCCTTGTGTTGCCCGGATTTATATTGGTACCTCGAGAAAATAGGTCAGAGAAGGACTTATTGGGATGTTAATAAGTCTGGTGATCGTGGGAGCGTAGGTATGTGTGTGACCCATGTGATGTGACTGTGTTCGCCTCCATTGTTTGTGATTGTTGTTATCTAAGAACGATTCCTGAGAGATTAGGAATGTGTGATCCTTATGTACGTGATGTATCGGGATGGATAGCAGAGTATGTGTGCACCGCAGCTTAGTCTCGGGGTGCTTGTATTGTATATTTATGACGTGAATAATATACACTTAAATTAATGAGAACTTTCATGTTGGTATTGTGAGTATAAATACGGAAAACGCTTTGAGTAACTATAAAGGGATAACCTGTAATGAATTGTATTGCTAATAATTGAGAATCTGAGTTTAAGTAAAGCCCTCTACTTAATTGTTGACGTTAGAATGTATAATGAGAACCGAGCATAAAGGATAGAACTCGTGTCAGTTTAGTTAGATATAAATATCACTTAGATGGGTGCTATTCGTTAGGAGTGCACAACTAGTTGAGAGGTGAGTATTTCATGCGAGTATACGTCCTAACATGTATTTTGCATTCATTGCTTCAATGTCATTAAAGCACTTGCTATTTTTTTAAATACTCTCCACTTTCTGGCTCTGACCCATTTGCTTTCAAATCTATTTTTGTAAAAACCATTTTAGGTGCCCAGCCTCAGGGACACCATGCTTAGGATCCTCATTCAGGTGACGAGCTATAGCTGTTTGTGGAAGTTACAGGACTTTGCTAGTAGACGCTTCATCTATGTTGACTCTATATTAATCTTTCATCAGTTGTAGGGCATGTCGCCCATTTCTATTAAAACATTTTCTAATTCAGATTTTCAGACTTTTGGCATGTAATTAATTCAGGATACATTGTTTTACTTATTTCAGTTGTGGGATTGTTGTGAGGAGTTTTCCTCCGGGCTTATTATTATTTTGTTGGTTATTATATTGCTTCGTTATGGTGAATGGTTGTTATTCTTTCATTATCCTTTTACTCTATGTTAATCAGACTTAATTTAAAATTTGGCATCTTACTTTTAAATACTAGGTGGTTAGTGACTATAAACATGTTTTTGACAGTGATGCTATTAACTGAGCCAACTTGGCATTTTGATTTAATTTAATAAAGGAGTAGCTACCCGGTATTTAATTAGTCGGGGTGTCACAGGTGGTATCAGAGCATCAGGTTCTTGTGCCCTTTAGGATCTGTACGGCTTATTATGTTTCCGCTGAGCTTTCTTTGATGTAGAGCCCTATGTTTTAGGACTGTTGTATTCTTTTGTATATGCTATGTTCTTCAGCTATTTTGAGTTTATAACTGCGAACTTATAAACTTTATTCTTATTTCAGATGCCTCCACGACGTGCACAACGGGTTCCCAGGGATGCAACGCCAAAACCACAGCCCGCACTAGTTCAGGGCACGATGAATGCCGCCGAGGTTGCAGCCATTGTGGCCCAGGCAGTAAATGCCGCACTAGCCGTAGTTCAGCAGGCACCACCTCAGGCGCCAGTAGTCGCGCCAGTTCAGGCACATGCATTCCCGTCTGCTTGGGAACGTGTACGTGATGCTTTTCAGAAAGCACACCCACTGGAGTTCGCAGGTAGCTCCGATGATGTGGTTTCGAGTCAGTGGAGAAAGGACATTCAGCGGCACCTGAGGATGTATGAGTGCACTGATGTCCATAAGTAGATACTAGCTACCTTTAATCTATTGGGGTCTGCACTGCAGTGGTGGGAGTCTATTACCACCGTGGAGGAGAGAGATAATCTCACTATACATGAGTTTTGGGTGCGGTTTGACCGAAGTATTTTCCGTCAGCTGTTCACACAGAGATGAGAAGGAAGTTGATGAGCCTCAAACAGGAGGGTAAGACTGTGGCCGAGTATGAGGCCAAATTCACTACTTTGCTGAATATTGTTCCGGATGAGATACCGACAGATGAGAAGAAGATCCAGAAGTCTACAAACGGGTTGACTTGGCGGATCCGTCAATATTTATTGGGGAACCTCTCATTGGACACTTATTCTGACGTGGTTAACGCTGCACTGTTACACTGCCAGGACCATCGCTTTCACATGGCTGAGAGCAAGAGGTCAGGAGAGTCCAGCCATCAGGGAAGGACTGGGGGAAATGGTGCCAGTGGGGCACATTCTGTTCGGGGGCAGATGCAGGGTGATCAGGGTTCCCAGCAGGGGGATCATAAGAGGTTCAGATCAGGGAATTTCAGACACGGACAGGGAGGTTTCCGGCAGGGCCATCAGGGTCCGAACGACCATCAGAACCAGAAGGGTCAGAATGGTCAACAACAGTTTCAGCAGGGCCAGGAGAGGTATGGTAACGGCCACCAGGGTCGGGGGCAGGAGGGACAAAGAGGGGGGAACTTCCCGGGGAGGTGTTATGTTTGTGGCAAGACTGGCCATAAATGCCAGGACTGTCCTGATAGGGGCAGGGCCCTGCAGCAGCAGCATGGTGCTCGACAGGAGCCGCAGAGACCTATGTTTCCCGCCGCCCTCCCAGCACCACCGCAGATGGCAGCATTACCACCCATTCCAGCAGTCCTAGTTCAGCAGGGGCAGCTTCAGTATGGGAGAGTATATCAGCTTCAGCAGGCCGCAGCCCCACAGGATCCACCAGCCATTGAGGGTATGTTCTCTATTCAGGGGACTATGGGGCGTATTTTGTTTGACACGGGGGCTACACACTGTTTTATTGCTATGAGATTTGCACGCGCCATTGGGCTATTAGACACCGCCGAGAGTACGGTTACTTATGTAGATTCGCCGTTGAGTAGGGGTTCCGTGATTTCAAGTGTATGTAGAGGCGTGGGTATAGAGATCGGGAGGTTTACTTTACCCGCGGATATGTTAGTATTAGAGATGACCGAGTATGATGCCATTATTGGTATGAATTGGCTTGTTACGTACCGAGCCATGATTGATTGTTTTAGTAGATGTATTATCTTTGCCATTCCTGTGCAGGAGATGTTTTTAGTGGCGATGCCTCGTCCCGAGGGAAGATCGTCCACTCATTTGTACTATATAGATGATGAGACCTCTAAGGAAGTGGTGATACCACTTGATTCGATTCCGGTTGTTCGAGAGTTTGTCGACGTATTTCAGGATATTCCTGGATTACCTCCGAGTAGAGAGATAGGCTTTGTAATTGACTTGACACTGGGCACTCGGCCTATTGCCCGCGCACCTTACCGTATGGCTCCAGCTGAGATGAGAGAGTTACGGGATCAGATTGAACAGTTGTTGGGTCAGGAGTTTATACAGTGGAGTACTTCGACGTGGGGTGCCCTTGTGTTGTTCGTGAGGAAGAGGGATGGATCATTCAGGTTGTGTGTGGATTACCGGGAGTTGAATAAAGTCACAATACGAAATAAGTATCCGCTGCCCCGAATCGATGACTTATTCGACCTGTTGAGAGGAGCTTCTTTCTTCTCAAAGATTGATTTGCGATCAGGGTACCATCAGTTGCGTATCAGGGAAGAGGACGTCTCAAAGACTGCTTTCTTAACGAGATATGGTTCCTAAGAGTTTCGGGTTATGCCTTTTGGTTTGACCAATGCTCCAGCCGTGTTTATGGACTTAATGAATAGGGTGTTCAGAGAGTTCCTAGATCAGTTCGTCATTGTCTTCATTGATGACATTTTGGTTTACTCCCAGACAGAGGAGGTGCATGCCGAGCATTTGAGGCAGGTTTTGTAGACACTACGTCAGAACGAGTTGTATGTAAAGTATGAGAAGTGTGGGTTTTGGCTGAAGGAGGTTCAGTTTTGGGGGCATATTATTTCCGATCGGGGGATATCTGTTGATCCGGGGAAGGTATCCGCGGTGAGGGAGTGGGAACAGCCCACTACACCGACTGAGATCCGTAGTTTCTTGGGTCGAGCAGGATACTACAGGAGGTTCATTCAGGGATTTTCGAAGATAGCAGGTCCTTTGACACATCTGACTCGAAAAGGTGTGTCGTTCATTTGGAGTGATGCCTGTCAGTTGGCATTCGATGAGTTGAAGGACAAGTTGACCTCAGCACCTGTGTTAGCATTGCCGAGACCGGGAGTTGAGTATGTAGTTTACACCGATGTGTCCTTACAAGGACTTGGAGGTGTATTGCAGCAGGAGAGTCAGGCCATAGCTTATGCTTCTCGTAAGCTTAAGCCTCACAAGAAAAATTACCCCACTCATGACTTAGAGTTAGCGGCAGTGGTATTTTCCCTTCGGATTTGGAAACATTACCTTTTGGGGGAGAAGTTTCGATTATTCACGGACCACAAGTCCCTACAGTACCTGTTCACGCAGAAGGAGCTGAATATTCAGCAACGGAGGTGGCTTGAGTTTGTTAAGGACTATCAGCTTGATATCCAATATCACCTGGGGAAGGCTAACGTGGTAGTAGACGCGTTGAGCCGTAGGCCAGTAGATGAGGTGGAAGAGGTGTGGAAGGCAAAGTGTAAAGAGTTGGGACACCAGGATGCAGTGGCCCGATCATTCATGTCGATGATGACTGTTACATCGCAGATTGTCACGAGAGTGGTAAAGGCACAAGCAGATGACTCATTCTGTGAGGAGCAGATAGTTCGATCATTAGCTGAGGGAGCCGAGTCCTATACCGTTAGCTCAGCTGTGGGATTACGCTTCAATGGCATACTGGTAGTTTCGGAAGGGGAGGAACTGTGACACGAGGTGATGGCAGAGTCGCATGGCTCACGGTTCGCGGTACATCCCGGTGGGGACGAAATGTATCAAGACATGAGACGTCAGTATTGGTGGAGCAGGATGAAGAGAGATATTGTCGTGTTTGTTTCTAAATGCGCCACTTGTCAGCTAGTAAAAGTGGACCATCAGAGACCGGCAGGACTTCTACAGCCATTAGAGGTTCCAATGTGGATGTGGGAGAGCATCTCCATGGATTTTATCTCGGGGTTACCTACGTCACAGAGGGGTAACGACTCCATTTGGGTAATTGTGGACAGGTTGTCCAAAGTTGCTCATTTTCTTCCCGTAAGAACCGACTACACTACGGGACAATATGCCCAGCTTTTTATTGCAGAGATAGTGAGACTTCACGGTGTGCCCCTAAATATCGTGTCTGACCGAGATAAGATATTTGTTTCATGGTTTTGGGAAAGTTTTTAGGAGGCCATGGGCACGGAATTGCGGTTGAGTACGGCGTATCACCCGCATACCGAAGGGAAAACCAAGCGTACAAACCAGATGTTGGAGGACATGTTGCGTATGTGCATCATTGATTTCGGGGGTGGATGGGAGCAGTATCTTCCACTGGTAGAGTTTGCTTACAACAACTCCTACCAGTTCACCATTGGCATGGCTCCATTTGAGGCGTTGTACGGTAGAACTTGTCGTTCCCCAACATGTTGGTTGGAGGTGGGGGACAATAAATTACTTGGGCCAGAAGTAATTCAGGATACTTCGGCAAGGATAGAATTGATACGGAGTCGCATTCGGGTAGCTCAGGATCGGCAGAAGAGCTATGCTGATGCGAAGAGGTTCTTCAGGGAGTTCCAAGTGGGGGACCAGGTTTTACTCAGAGTATCTCCTATGAAGGGGATTATGCGATTTGGGAAGAAGGGGAAATTAGCACCGAGATACGTGGGGCCATTCCCTATCATCGAGCGGATTGGGTCTGTTGCATATAGACTTGGGTTACCGGAGCAATTGCATCGTATTCATGATGTGTTTCATATTTCCTCGCTAAGGAAATATCTTAAAGATGATTTGTCTCATTCTCACATTGCTTTGGAGGACATCGATCTCCAGCCTGATAGCTCCTAGGAGGAGGGGCCGATTGCTATTTTGGACCGAAGTGAGCGGAAACTACGGTCAAAGATAGTTCCGCTAGTGCGTGTTCAATGGCGACATCATAAAGTCGAGGAGTCCACATGGGAGCGTGAGGATGAGATGCGAGAACGTTATCCAGAGTTGTTCTTACCAGGTACTTTCTAGTTCCGAATTTCGGGATGAAATTCTGTTATTAGGGGGAAAATATGTAATACCCCGTAATTTTTATGATATTTATTTATGGGATTAATTGAATTAAATGTGTATTAATTAGAAATTAATCCGGATAAAAATACTAGCGAGATGCGAGTTGGTATTTAATTTTAATGAGTATATATGGTTGTACATGATTATTGAATTATGAAATTTGTCTTGAGATTGAAATACGGTAATTTTTTAAATTTTGTTGGGACGCGTGTGACAGTCGCGTCAGGAATATAATTATTTTAATTAAAAAGTGAATTTTATTTCTATTAACCGTATGGTCATTTTGAGTGCGCCAACGCGTCCGGAAGGGTCGAAATAGTTATAAAACACTAGCCGGGAGTTTAGTTTGTGTCCCGAGGCATTTTTAGGCCATACCGGCAACTTAGAAGGGTATTTTGGTAATTTTGGAATTTTGGGAATTAAAACCCACGAAAATTAGGAATTAAAAATCTGATTTGGACTTTACCCACTAAACCCACTAATTACACCTTATTACTTAATGGGCTACGGGGGTTATTGGAATGAGTTTTGAAAGAGCTTCCTAGGGCAACCTTAACCACCATTGTCATCCTTAGAGAAAAGCTGGTAGAGAGAGAAAGAGAGGAGGATTTTGCACAGAGAGAGAGAGAGAGTGGAATTGAACCATCTTCAATCAACAACAAATCTAAAGAACGAATAAGGCAAGTGGTTTAATTTCGTTTTTGCAAAGAATGCTTCTTCCATGTGTAGGAAATTGGTATAATTGTATTGTTTTTGGGAGATCTATAAAAACCCATGAAATTGGAGATATGAATTCAGATTTTAATGTAGGATTGCATGTAGAATTGTTATTTGATGATTGAACTAAGAGAATTACTATTTTTATATTACAAAAACGGATTTAATCATAACTATGGAGGACTTTAAATTTATAGGGTTCATGTTCTTGAAAATTGGGAAAAATTGGGGAAATTTGATGATTAGATGTGGTTTGGGATGATTAGACCCCATATAAATCTTGTAATACGAATTTAATATGTTTAGGGATGATTAGAAACCTTGAAACCTTGTTGGAATAACATTTAGATGAGATTAGAGGTGAAGAGAAGTTGGAAAATCGAATTTAGGGAACTCTGGGCTCGAAACTAGCCTCTCGTTAGAAGACCTGCCCAGGTCATTCGAACGAGCTTCTAACGAGTTGACAGTTTTCCTTCTAACGAGAGGGATGTTCGTTCGATGCCTTTCGTTCGAATGATATCTCGTTAGATGCCCAGTTCGTTCGAACGAAATCTCGTTCGAACAGCCTCGTTCGAACGAGAATTCTAACGAGTTGACAGTTTAGGATTTTTGGCCTGCTTTGATTTCGCGTATCCCGTAACCTTGTTTAATTGTAGAGATAACATTCCCTTGATAATAAATTGTTATAGTTGGGATATTTGGGATATATTGAAGAGTAAAACATAGAAGTGTGATTTTAATTGAATGGAAATTGTGGAATAGGACGTGAGTGACTATTACGATGTGAGAATTATTGTCGGCTTAAATAACTGAATTATTCGGGAACATGTGAATTGTGTAACATTATAAGTCGGTAAGAGAATGAGAAGTGTACCGCAAATAAATTATGGTGATTACTAAGATGTGTGCATACTTAGTATATGTATATGATTTTATGTGTATGACATACCTACCATACTTGCTATCACGGGAGGTTTACGTTCGCTTAGGGCCTTCTAATCCTTGTGTTGCCCGGATTTAGATTGGTACCTCGAGAACATAGGTCAGATAAGGACTTATTGGGATGTTAATAAGTCTACATATCGTGGGAGCGTAGGTATGTGCGTGACCCATGTGATGTGACTGTGTTCGCCTCCATTGTTTGTGATTGTTGCTATCTGAGAACGATTCCTGAGAAATTCAGAATGTGTGATCCTTATGTACGTGATGTACCGGGATGGATAGCAGAGTATGTGTGCACCGCAGATTAGTCTCGGGGTGCTTGTATTGTATACTTATGACGTGAATAATATACACTTAAATTAATGAGAACTTTCATGTTGGTATTGTGAGTATAAATACGAAAAACGCTTTGAGTAACTATAAAGGGATAACTTGTAATGAATTGTATTGCTAATAATTGAGAATCTGAGTTTAAGTAAAGCCCTCTACTTAATTGTTGACGTTAGAATGTATAATGAGAACCGAGTAGAAAGGATAGAACTCATGTCAGTTTAGTTAGATATAAATATCACTTAGATGGGTGCTATTCGTTAGGAGTGCACAACTAGTTGAGAGGTGAGTATTTCATGCGAGTGTAAGTCCTAACATGTATTTTGCATTCATTGTTTTAATGTCATTAAAGCACTTGCTATTTTTTTAAATACTCTCCACTTTCGGGCTCTGACCCATTTGCTTTCAAATCTATTTTTGTAAAAACCATTTTAGGTGCCCAGCCACAAGGACACCATGCTTAGGATCCTCATTCAGGTCACGAGCTGTAGCTGTTTGTGGAAGTTACAGGACTTTGCTAGTAGACACTTCATCTATCTTGACTCTATATTTATCTTTCATCTGTTGTAGGGCATGTCGCCCATTTCTATTAAAATATTTCCTATTTCAGATTTTCAGACTTTTGGCATGTAATTAATTCAGGATACATTGTTTTACTTATTTCAGTCGTGGGATTGTTGTGAGGAGTTTTCCTTCGGGCTTATTATTATTTTGTTGGTTATGCAATTGCTTCGTTATGGTGAATGGTTGTTATTCTTTCATTATCCTTTTACTCTATGTTAATCAGACTTAATTTAAAATTTGGCATCTTACTTTTAAATACTAGGTGGTTAGTGACTATAAACATGTTTTCGACAGTGATGCTATTAAGTGAGCCAACTTGGCATTTTGATTTAATTTAATAAAGGAGTAGCGACCCGGTATTTAATTAGTCGGGGTGTCACATCGGGGTCATCACCTTTTAAAGGGTTGGAGTCGTCATCGGATGAGTCTAGGGATGTAGTGGTGTTTGTAGGGGTGAAGATGGTGGAAGTAGAAGAGAGTGATCTTTAATTAATGATGGAGTCAGGAGGAGTTACGGTTACTTCATTAGGTCGCATCATGTCCCATGCGATATAAATTACTTGCGGGAGAAATTTTGGGTCTTTCGAAAATGTTTTTGTCTGTCGAGTTGCTTGTGCTTCTCCCATTAAATGACCAATAAGTAGATTATGTTTGATTTTTAGCGTAGAAATTGCCCTATCTCGATGAATACTTCTGATATGTTGAAATAATTTAGCATAACCCACTTCTCTGATATCTCTTTCGAAACATGTGTGAGTAGAATCATGAATGTCAAGATAGATGTTGTCGCAGATATTCATGACTGAAAAACAGTATAATAATAAAGTAAGAATATATTAATAATTGTAAATATTGAGATGAAGGTGGAGACGAAGATTTCCCGTGGTGTCCCGCATAGGTGTATAACCAGGTTGAGATCTGATACCATGTTGTTTCATCCTTGAACGTCGATGGGTATAATAAATAATATTAACGCATGATAGGATTATAATTAATAAAGTGGAAATAAGGAGACTTTTATTAAAGATATGACTGACAGCTTATTACACAGTGATGTCTGGTAAACAAAAGTAAAACATTCTACTGATTCTGGCGTACATAAAAATAAAAAATTGAAGAGAATAGGTAGTTCATAGAAGACGATAGGTTGCGGTATACGTATTCCAATGAGGATTTCCATCCTTTATTGTTACTTACCATACGTACGTAAACGCAAATAGTGTCAGAGATAGAAGTGAATAGAAGTTCAAAGATGTGGGCGGTAAGTGATCGTCTTCAGGCTCATTGTTCATCTTCAAGTAAAAGAATTAGGCAAATATGCCATGTAGATAATTTTATTTCTATATAAGATGTTAAAGATAATAATAAGATTAGGGGGGGTTAGGAAATTTGAGTTTTTTGCCTGTTGAAACAAGATGCAATATCATAAGATGTTCAGGGCTATATTGATGCTTTTTGATATGTAAATAAACAATATGGCGAAGATTACCGAATAATAAAATATCTGGTTAAGACAATCTGGGTTCATCAATTACTGGATAACCCATAAATTATCGGTTATTTGGTTTCAATAACTACCATTATAATACTGTTGAAGACATAAACTGCACTTTAATAGGATATCCCAAATAATTGGGAAAAATAACCATAACTCAGCATGCTTAGCTAGAGTAATACTCACATGTAGAGTAACATAACAACAAGGAACTCATATTTGAGTCCTTCAGGACAATAAGATTTACCGGGTGTGTAACGGGTCTAACCCCTAGATTATAAGAAATGCTACTGAAGAGTTTATTCATAAGAAAAACAGATTGCAGGGTTTAATGCAATTAGCAACATCTTGTTGACTAGTTTATGGTTTAGGGTGTAGTAGTAATTGAACTTGTAGATATCGAATGAACCAATAATACGGGGGAAGTTTAACTACTCGAAAGAGTTTAGTATAAAACTCAGAGTTCAATAATATCACAAGGTAATATAATAATCAGTAATTGAAAGAAAAAGTTTAAATAATTAATATTGAAATATAAATCACCCACTTTGGGTGTTTTGATTTCCAGTTGGTGTCCGACTAGTTTGCGGGTAGACCGGGCAGTTTGAAAGCATAACGAATGTGAGTATGTGACGTAGGTCTTAAAACAAAGTGGATGAAAATGTAGTAAGAGGAAATTTAAGTAATCATTTCAGTACAGAATATTTAAAAAGGGTTGGTTTAAAATTGTAAATGTCAAAATTTTAGAAATAATTTATTTAAGAGACAATTTAGGTCTAATTATGCTTTGGTGTTAAGAGACAATTTTGGTCTAATTATGCTTTGGTTTGTTATTAAGATACAATTTAGGTCTTATTATGCTTAAGTACATGCGGAAAAAGTTTGGGGATAATTTGAAAAAGTTGCAAAATGAGGAGGGGTTTAAGTGTAATTTAAGAAACTTAAATTCAAACTTTGAAAGTTGATTTTCGTGGAAAATGCTTTCCTGTAATCAAAATAGGGTGTTATTATATATAAAAAATTTCAGAATAAAAAAAACAGAAATATTTAGGGAAAAAATCAAAAATTTCTGATTGGGAACGCACTCTCACGCACGGAGTCAATTTCAGGACGCGCCTAGTTTGACCACCACTCTCGCGCATGAGCATCACTCACCTTCAACCTTCAAAATTTGACCTTAGGGTTAAGGAGAGTTTAACTTTGAATTTCAAACGTTTTATGATTCCTTTTGAAGTGCTTTCTAAATGAAAGTTGTTCATGATTCAAACACGATTCCAACCATACCAGTTTCAAAGATTTTTGTGGTGTAAATCGAGCTATTGATTTTTCTGAAAATCTCATAAAGATTGACCATTTAAATCTATTTAAAAGTTATTATTTCGATTTTGGCGTTATAATGGTTTTGTTCTTGATTGAAAATGTAATTGACTAAACTTGGGTTGAAGAGTTTTGGTGAAGTGAATATTGAGAATTCCATTTCTGAATTTTTCTGGGCCGAAAACTTCATAGGTAAATTTGGAGAATCAAACGTGATTCATATTCCAACTAAACACATAGATGAGCTCCTGATAACTTAAACTTCACTTACCCCACTTCGAAACTGGTTCAAAGTCAGGGAATGGGAATTCACCATTAAAGTTCAAAGCTCTAATGGTGTTTTCTGAGTTTAAGGTCATACACATTATATATACGTTAGGTACTCCATGTAAACACATGTATACATTATAAAACATGCAAAAACATAAACATAATTGACAATTAAACATTCACATATAAAATCGTAGAAATTCTATAAGCTTTCAAACTTTACATTGGGATTTCTCTCAACTGGTGGGAGTTTCGACTAGGGTGGAGAGGGGTATTAATAGGGTTTAGTCAGGAGAGTTAGTTGGTGGAGTTGTAGGTGAGATCTGAGTTGTGGTTAAATATTTCCAAACTTAACTTAATGGATATATAAATGGGTATTACTTATACAACACATGGTACCATCCATGCTGATCAGCCAGCTGGTGCCATGTCATTGGGGGGGGGGGGGGGGGAGTTTAAATAAGTTGAAGTTTTGATTCTGGTCCTTAGAAAGTTTTCACATGCAATTTAAGTACTAAAAGGTATTTAATCGAATTTTAGGGGAGTTTCAATAATTATGCAAACTTAAGAAGTTAAATTGGGTAATTTTTTAAAATTATAAATCCTTTGGTATGATTTCGGTTAAAAGTTAAGGTTTAATAGGCATAGGAATATGTAAATTAGGATGATTACAAGTAGAAGGGAATTATTATAACTTAAGAAAACATAGGGCTAGTCTTTTGAATTTATTGGAATACCAGGGCTATTGAGTGATTAAGAGTGGATTGTTATATTTTTCCCACCAAAGAAAATTTTGTCCCCAAAATTACTTGTGAAAAGTGCAGGGCATTGGTGTCTCATTTTATTCTTTGTTTCCCATGTTGCTTCTTTAGTTCCCTGATGTTACCAAAGAACTTTGACTAAGGTTATGGCTTTATGTCAGAGAACTCTTTCTTATCGATCCAAATTTTAAATAGGAATTCTTCATTCTCATGGCTGGGTTTAATGTTGATATATTTCCATGTAACGATATGTTTGGTATCGCGAATGTATTTTAGTAATTGTGATACGTTGAATACATCGTGAAGATGAGAGAGTTTAGAAGGTAAGTCCAGATGATAAGCTATTGGACCAATACGTACTAAAGTTTTAAGGGGGCTAATATAATGAGGTGATAGTTTACCTTTGATTCTGAAGCGCATTAACCCTTTACGCGGAGATACTCATAAGAATACTTGGTCATTGATATGGAATTCCAAGGGTGTTCTTCAGGTTTCGACGTAATTCTTTTGTTGGCTCTGGTCCACATGTAATCTTTATTGGACAAGGCATATCTTTTCTGTTGTTTCGATGATAATCTCGGGTCCGAGAAATTATTTTCACCAAATTCGTTCCAGCATAATGGTGAATGACAAGGGCGGCCGTATGATGTTTTGTAAGGTGTAGTTTTGACGCTGGTTCGATAAATGTTGTTGTAAGAGAATTTAATTAATGTAAGATGTTGGTCCGATGACCATGAAAAGTCTAAAGTACATGCTCGCAGCATATCCTCTGGGGTTTGAATTACTCGCTCTGATTCACCATCGATTTGTAGGTAAAAAGATGTACTTAGGTGTTCCTTGGTTCCTAAAGCGATATGTAATTCTTGCCAAAATTTTCCTATGAATGTAGGCTCCCAATCGGATACAATAGTAATGGGTACTCCATGTAATCGTATGATCTCTTTGATGTAGAGTTTATTGATATACCGAAAAGATTCGGTGGACCTGACTTGTAGAAAATGAGCAGATTTTGTAAGACAATCAACGATAACCCATATTGAATTAAATCCTTGAATGGTCCGTGGTAGTTCGCGGACAAAATCCATAGTGATATGGTCCCACTTTCATTTGGGAATAGGGAGTGGTTGGAGTAACACGTTGGTATGTTGATTTTCTATTTTCACTAGTTGACCAGTTAGACACTTGGCTACAAAGTGTATAATATCTTTTTTCATGTTGGGCCACCAATATTGTTTAAAATTTTGGTACATTTTGGTGCTAATGGGGTGAATCATAAATTTGGAATGGAGAGATTCATGTAAGATCTCTTCTCGAAGTGTTGGGATAAAAGGAACACATACTCGATTTTTTTAACTTTATTCCACATACTGGGTATAGGTTTCAATCTCGTTAAGAGGTATTATTTTGAAGTTTCTTTCTTTTAAAAAATAAGAAATCATATTGATTTTGAAGGTCTTTGATTTTTTTATGAAGAAGGGGGCAAAAAATGATATTATCTAATGAGATTTAAGTATTTGAAGGGCCTCGTTGCAAATTAAAATCTCTAATTGTTTCCAAAAATATAAACACACCAAGACTTCCCTGGGTTTTAGGGCTTAAAGCATCGATAACTACATTACCATTCCCTAGATGGTAGCGGAAGTTAAATTTGTAATATTCTAAGAGTTCTATCCATCATCGTTCATGAATATTAAGATCTTTCTAGGTGAATATATAATTGAGGCTTTTATGATCAGAGAAAACTTAAAATTATTCTTCGTATAAGTAGCATCTTCAAATTTTCACGGCAAAAACAACGGCCGCTAATTCCAAGTCGTGTACTTGGTTATTACGTCCGTGAGTCTTTAGCTATTGATACCCATATTTTAATACTTTCCCTTGTTACATTAGGACTCAATCGAATCCTTATAGGGAGGCATCGATGTAAACATCGTAACCGATATTACTTGAAGGAACGGTTTGCATAGGGGCAGTGGTCAATCTATCTTCATAATGCTAAAATCTTGTTCATGGTCTGGGTTCCATATGAAGTGACATCTTTCATGGTTAAAATGCTTAGAGATAAGGCTATTAGAGAAAATTTGAAGTGACATCTTCATAATCTATCTTCATATGAAGTGACATCTTTCATGGTTAAAATCCTTCTACAAAGTGAAGATAATATCCAACAAGTCCTAAGAAAATTTGAAGTTCGGTGATGGTTGTAGGTTGCGTCCGTTGACTAACTGCGGTGGTTTTTGTCAGATCTACTTGTATTCTAGTCTCTGTAACTACGTGTCCAAAATAATTTACATCTTACATAATGAAATCTCACTTGCTTTGCTTTTCATAGAGCTGATGTTTTTGAAGTGTTTCTAATATAATACGCAGATGATTCTCATGCTAGACTTAGGTCTTAGAGTAAATTAAAATGTCATCGATAAATATGTATGACACCCAGCCTAATTAAATATCGGGTGATCATTCATTTATTAATTAATTCAGAATATCTAGTTAGTTCAGATTATGCATCACTGTCGAAAGTTATATTATTAAAACTAACCACCTAATATTTAAGAAAAGTTGATGTCAAAATTTTATCTTTTTAACTAATATAGAACCACAAGAAAAATAACTAAACATTCACCAATTAATCCAATCACATAAGAAATGAAATATTGAGATAATAAAAGGGACAGGAGTAAGCATATCCAACCCAAAGTCAAATACAATAGTCTAACCAAATAAATCCAACAACTGAAGAGTAAATAACTAAGTTTATAATCTCTGAATAACTGATTAGAAACGGGAAACATGACCTAAATGATGAATTAGCTCAAAGGAAGTCAATGAGAGTCATTCAGGCGGCTGCTACCAATGCCTTGTAGCTTCCATTGAAGCTATAGCTCATCAAATGAGTGAATATCTTATGCTTGGTGTCCCAGTGGCTTGGCACCTAAAAGTGGTTTGACAAGAAAAGAGATTATAAACCTGAAACTGTTAAATTATCTAACTCACTTGGGAATGCTCAACTATCATCTAGTGTGCATGCCTAATGAATATTCGAACCCCACTAGTTCTATTCCCACACTAACTAATTATTCCTGTCTCATCCCATCACAGTCCGATAACCTCCCCTGAATATTTCCGTCGTAAAGTACAATGCATATAATTAATCCCAGTTTAACATAAATAAGTATTTTGAGTTTTTATCCAATTATGTGACCGCTACATAATTCATTTCGTATTTTATTATAAATTTTACCAACTAAATTCACACAATAGTTATCAACACAAGTGTATACATATATTAACCTTATCTCAAATATATATATATATATATATATACACACACACACACAAAATACTGCACCCCGAGACTCAGCTGCGATGCCTGCATACTCTGCTATCACATCATGTTGCATCGCTCATTTGCATAATGGACTAAAGGTTCAGTCTCTCGCGAACCATCAAAACCAAATACATATATTGTAGGCGAACATAGTCCCAAGCCTATGGGCTATGCACATACCTATGCACCCATACGACCGTCATCACTATCGTTCTCACATATAGTCCGTACCTAGGTTCTATGCTCTAGTGATACCAATAAATATCCCACCTGAAGGATCCTAAAGGAATGATTTTCTACAATGCGCAACCTACGCTCGATAGCAAGCAGTGTTGGTATGTTATACACATAATAATTAAATCAATAAGTATGCACACAACTTATTGTTTTCATTAGGTATTCACGCAACCTAAGTTCCTGAAATTATGTATAGTATCATTGTCTCTACTATTCACGTTATTGCAGAACTTTGACTTATTGCTCTAACACACACCTTTATCTAAGGTTTTATTAATCCTCTATGTCCCAATGAATAGTCTCTCTCTCTCTCAACTCACATCTAACTAGGAACTTAAGTCATTCGATAATAGTGTAGGTTAATTTCTCTCACTTGGACCAACCTAGAGGGGTTCAAACTTGTCCGGCCAAAAATAGGAATTCTGGAATCTCGTTAGAAGTTCTAGGATTCTCGTTCTAATGAGGTCATTCAAATGAATTTCGAACTTCAAACTTAGAACGAACTCAAGAATTTCGTTAGAAGTCTCGTTAGAATTCTCGTTCGAACGAGAATTTCGAGATTCTTCCGAAATTCATTTTTTCCAATCTTTTTCTCATCCAAATTAGTCTCAAACTTATCCAAACTCGCAATCAATGATTCTAAAATATTCCTACTCATAATGGAGTACTTTCTAACACAATTTAAATGAAAATTCTAAATATAATCAAAGGAAATCTAAACAAATTCCTAAATCTTTAAAAGTCCTTTAATAATGAACCCACCATCAACAGTCATTCATACTCCCAATTATATTTCGTGATCTTTAACATAGAATTTCCATATTTATCATTACTATAAAAAGGTTATTCCTCTACATGCAAACCTATCTCCCAATTTCATAATTTTGTTGACAAATCAGTTCCAAATTCATAGTATTATGGTTATCTAGCCAATTAAGGTTGACATGAATCATTTATGCTCACAAACACAACAAGATAAACACTTGCCTTTTTTTGAACCTCTGAATAGATGAACGAAATTCGTATGTTTATGATCCTCTCCTCGCGATCTACTCGTTAGTATGATTTTTTGATAGAAAGCTTGAATCCTTAGCCCAATTCTATATGTCTTTTTCTTCTTCTACCTCTTAGGTTCTCTCCCTCTCTCTCTCTCTCTCGTGGGTTAGGAAATGTCAGATAATGTACAGCCCACGTTCCTTTCCTTTTCTTTTTTAATTCCTATTTTCGTTCATTTAATTTCCCAAAAATATCAAAAGACCAAAATATCCCTCTGGGGTGTCATTTTGGGCTAAAATGCCCCGAACTCCAAACAAAACACCCGAGTAGTGTTTTTGACTATTTCAACCCTTTCGAACACATTGGCGCACACAAAACGGCCATATGAGTTACTTAAAAATAAATCATTCTATTTATCCTAATAAAGTAATGCTGACACGACTCACATGCGCTTCCTAACTAAATGTGTTGCAACTGGCGATTTTTCACTCCCGTCCAAAATAGTATTCACACGTTCATATATTAATTTACTCTCTAAGTAATATTCAACATAATTATTTCTGATAAATACTAACTCTCATCACGCTAGTAATTATTACAATTAAGTTCGGATTAATTATAAATTAAATTTTCTCCATTTAAATCAATTAATCTAAATTCCATAGTTAAAATAAAATCACACAAAATTACGGGGTATTATAATATGATCACAAACTGATATAGGAAAGGTCAAATTATTATGTGCATAAGGTCCAGGAAAGCAGCAGGGGCATTGGTTAAACCAAAGGACATTACTAAAAATTCGAAAGGACTATAATGGGTTTGAAAAGCCATTTTTGGTATATCCCCCTTCCTTACACGTAACTGGTGATATCCCGATCGTAAATCAATCTTGGAAAATATTTTTTCTCCTCTTAGTTGATCAAATAAATCACCTATCCCTGGTAAGGGGTATTTAGTCTTTATAGTTACCTTGTTTAGTTTTCGGTTGTTAGCGCATAACATTAATGATTCATCTTTCTTTAGCACAAATAACACTGGGGCTCCCCAAGAGATGTATTGGGACATATAAATCCTTTACTAAGTAAGTCATATAATTGCATTCGAAGTTCTCATAATTCTTGAGGGGGTATACGATAAGGAGGTATTGAGATGGGGGAAGTATTTGGTAATAGATTGTTGGAAAACTCAATTTCTCGGAGTGGAGAGAGTCCAGGTAAATCTATAGGAAACACATCTCGATATTGATTCAAAATATGAGAGAGGTAAAATTTGGGTTTATCAGTAATTTGGAAACGAAAAGATTGGTGAGGTCTTCTTCCTTGAAAATGAAATGGGGTTTGGTGAGGAGGTTGGAAGGTTTCTATTTTTGTGTGACAGTCGCTATGGGCATGATTTGAGGATAAGACTTCCATTCCTATCATCATGTCAAATTCGGTTAGGTCAACCATAATCAAATCCAAAATTAATGTCCTAGCTCCGAAACATAAAACATGTGATGTACATATTTTTTTAGTAATGTCCATTTTCCCCATTCGCATACTGATAGTTAAAGGGTGTCCAAATAGTTTGTAAGATAATTGTAATCTAGTTTGGAAATTTTATCTAATAAAGGAGTGTGTATATCTAAAGTCAAATAATACACGTACTGAAATATTATAAGAGGGAAGATTTCCTTCAATCACTTTATGGGAATTTGGATTTTTCCCTGGGAGACGAAGAAAGTTCGGATTTGGATTCTTACTGGGAGTTGGATTATGGCGAATGGGAGAAAGTATTGGTAGGACACTTGAAAGAAGGTTTTATGGATCTAGGGTATGTATATGGAGAGGACATTCATAGTTTCGAACATTGGGGTCTCAGGTGCCCCACTTGGTTACATTCACGACAATGCCTAAGCGGTTTGCTGATGTTATGTTAAATTTGACTAAAGTTTTTGCCATCTGGTTGCTGATATTAAGGGTGATTCCTTTGACTCAATTGGTTATTTTATTTCATAACCATTGAAGGGGGGATAAGGAATACAGACTGATGTATTGATTTTGGGATTTTCTCTATAAGTGAAGATGTTTCAACCATACAGTTGAATTCTCAAATCTGCAGGGGTAACAAAGGATTTTATGGTTTGACCCAGACCTCGTTCGAAATTCTTGCTTTTTTTCTTTTTTGTCCACATATTCTTGAGCATAGCGAGATATTTTGGTGAACTTGGCTTCATATTAGTCCACGATCATTTGTTGTTTTTATATTCTTAAGAAATCAACAATCATCTAATCTATACCCGTTTTAAAAAAATACTTATTATAAAGGACTTCTTCAAATTGATACCATGCCATCTCAGCTACATATATAAACATTAATAGAATAAATGAATCATATGCCGGGGTGTATAAATACTCACCACATTTTAATACATTCATATTCTTTGTTACATAGTGGAAAAGAACAAAGAAAATAGTAAAAGAAAGCGTACATAGGGGTCAGTCCTATTTTACACGTACAAAACATTAAAAGAACTTCTAAGTTATCTTGTGATGGTGGAATTCTAAATGATTACATTCACACTTTTATTATATGCATTGTCCCTTGGCGATCAACTTAACCCATATGAGGAAATACTTTCTCATAAGTTGAGTCGTTCGGTTCATCACCTTCTGAAAGGTCAAAGTCATCATCGGATGAGTCTGGGGATGTGGTGGTGTTAGTAGGGGTGAATATTGGGGTAGCAGGACAGAGTGATCCATAATTAATGGGGGATTCATGAAGATTTACGGTGACTTCATTAGGTCGCACCACGTCCCATGCTAAGTGAATTTTTTGCAGGAGAAATTTTGGTCTTTCGAAAAAAAATTGCTTGTCAAGCTACTTGTGCTTCTCCCATTTTGTGACCAATAAGTAGATTATGTTTGATTTTAGGGGTAGAAATTTCCCTATCTTAATAAATTCATTTTATATATTGACATAATTTGCATAAGCCACTTCTCTAATAGCACTATCGAAACGTGCGAGAGTAGAATCGTGAATATCTTAAGAAATTCGGGCGTGGCCCTTATGTTCATTTCAAATCAAACCAATTTTTAATGTGCACCAAACCAAGTTGTGAAAACTCAAATTCTTACTTTAAACCAATTTTATCTTGATTAATGCTAAACATGCATCTAGTGATTAAAGCAAGTAAAGTAAAGTAAAGAATACTCACAACGCCGGATGTACGAGGAAAAAATCCAAAATGAGAAAAGAACCTCGGATGGCCCAAGCCAGACAATCACTATGAATGTGGATTTATAATGAACAGATAAAGAATCACTCAACGAATGGATCCCCAGGGTTCTTGACGCTCTTCTGATCTTCAATCACTCCTCTCACAGTGCCCATGCATAAAGTCCTTCTTCCACGATACCTGTCCACAACACACGCGTCCACGTATGTCTTGGTGTCCACCAAATGGCTTTGATTCGTCTATGCTGTCGAACAAGAAGTCCTTCTCTTTTCTTCGGCATGATTAAACTTTGGCATGATTAATTCCTTGAAGCTTTTCCACAACTTATTCAATTTTCTTCAATACGTCATAGACCAAGTGGGATCGCAACTAAATAAAATCTCCCTATGACATATTACAAACACAGTTTGTTCACGAAATTAAGTTAAAACAATAAAGGGACTCAGTTGGAAATTTATTCCCTTACAAATATCCCCCTTTGACTATTCCATGATAAAACTAAACCAGTGAAATGCCTAAGCCGTTCCGTCAAGCCATATGATGCCTAAATCCCATCCCGTAAACCAAAAATAAAAAATTACAGGACACAGATTAGTATATGTAGCACCGACAAGTATGAACTGTCTGAATGTGATGTAGACTTGAAATCTTGAATCGCTAAAGCATACCTACACACATGAAACAGGCAAAAAAATACCATGTGAAGTATGGAGGAACAAATGAAATCAATATATATACAAATGATACCAAACGACAATAGATACCAGTATGAATAATCTCCGAAACAATCATTTGTTAAACAATTGAGCAACAAAATGATACCAATTTTAAACAGCCAATTTGTAATACCAATTTGTAAAATATGAAATTCAGAACATGCTCAAATCTCCCCCTACATCACATACATATCTCCTCCTTTTTATCTTGAATAGACAATCCGGTGAAAAGATAAACCAATCAAAGTATCTAGCATGAGAATTTACGAATTTGAATCAATTAGATACCAATTTGAGAGTTAAAAACGCTAGAGAACCATAAAATAACCAGAAAAATATGACCAAGAGATGACAAATTTGTAGCTACTAAACCAATGAATCACACAAAGAATATAGCAATCTAATCAGGTGTGATAAATTGACTATATGCAAAATACCAATTTTGGAACAATATAAACCTCCATATAAACTAGTCACGCCAGAAAAAATTCCAACCGTACCAAAAATATCACCAAATGAACGAGTGGACTGCAAAACAATTAGAAGAAAGAATTCAACATGTCATTCGAACGAGCCAAGGACGTCTCTCAAACGAAGTATAGATGTCGTTCGCGTAACATGGAGATGTCATTCGAATGACTTCTCGCGACCAACCACATTTATGTAGATTCCCATAAATATTATATATCATTGCCCAGTGAAAAAATTTCCACAAAAAAATCAGTGGAAGAGCCTGACAGCAGAAAAACGGTGGTAAAAGAGTATGCTTTTAACACAAAATGAAAAAACTCATAAAAACTAATAATATGAGTTACATGCAAACATAGTATCGATGTGCCTAAACATGGATATGGAATGTATGGGACTGAAACTACAACAAATGAGTCATAATTCCAACACATCGAAATGATCAAGAATCTTTATTTGATAGCGATAAATCATCAAAATTTATCATAGCCATATGACAATAAAAGTGTGAGCTTAATGAACTAAACATACTACATGCACACAAATCCAGAATTTTGACGATTCTATGAACAATAACGTCAAATTGCAATGTTTCAACATTAGGATTAGTTGTGCAGACTCGTTTAAATTCTTAATCCATCCAAACTCCCTTAATAATATCATATTTTCTTTGGAATGAACTAACCAAATTTGGCCCTTTTCTTAGCATACTGCATTTTCTCTTGGGCTCTTTTAAACGATGACTTTCACGATGAGTTAATTTTGAACTCTCCCAGCCCTTTCCCGTGAATTACTCATCATTTTTCCAATTCAAATCCTTACAGTAAACGGTTCTTACATGCACACTTATCCTTAAGTCTACTTATGCATTGAAGACAAGATTGAGATAAGAACGCCTCATTAGATTCAAATATGAAAGAGAAGTCAAACATCCATATAAACTCGTGCATGTGTGAAATGTTGGCATATAAACAAAGTCGAATCAGCATGCATATCAACTTCGAACCAACCCCATATAAATAATGGTTTAGATCATTCTAAGTACCGATAATAATAACCAAATGTCCTAGCCATATGGATAATGAAACGATGGGGGGAGGGGTCCAAGCACACCAATATGCCACATCAAACATGTAAACTCAAAAACAAAAACCTAAAATCTTTTTGATTTTTCAAAAAATTTCTCAAAAGCAAAAACCTAAAATCTTTTTGATTTTTGAAAAATTTTCTCAAAAATAAAATCGTTTTGAATTTTTCAAATAAGACTCAAACAAATGAAAAATATAATACAAAATGATTAACATGTCATACCACTAGCAAATAATAGATCATGATGCAAGGGCTAGCATATGACAAAACATGCAAGCTACTATCCATAAGAAATAGCAAGACATGCAGGTGAGAATCAACCAACGAAGCATTTAGCACCTCCAAAACCAATTTCCTAACCCAAACAGGTGTATACCTAACAAAACGGGTTTTGGTAACTGATATGACATTACTTTTAAACTTCATAGGGCCTTTTCTAAGATCAAGACAAAAACTCCTAAGGTGACCCCTCCTACCACAATGTGAACATGTGAAAACACGACGAGGAACGGGACCTTAAGGTTGACCCTTTCTAATACCCTAGGATGTGGTTGACGCTCTAAAAAAACTATGGTTTTGTATTTTACATTTGAACCACTAGAACAAGATAATCCACTACCATCACTAATCGAGTCATTTAAATCATTTTTTTACTTCAAAACTTTCGACTCAAGCAAACGATTAGACTCCTCAAACTTTCGGGAATCCTTATTCAAATTTTCAATTACCGCTAGAAGGTTATCTCGCTCTCCCTCAATGTGACAAAACTTATCCCTAAGATCCTTTTCTCGTACCACAAAATCATTAATCGAATTATTTTCCTTAAGGGACAAACTCTAGAATTTGTTAAGTCCTCTAACTCTTTTTCTAAAACAAGGACTCTATCATCACTCTCCTTTTTGCCTAATTTTAACATATTAAAATCATTAAACAAGGAACTAAACTTCCAACAACAAATATCTCTTTGAATTTTAAAATTTTGCAAATATTCTATCATGTTTTTGAAACCGCAATTTTCTTTCTCCAAAACTTCAATACGTTTTGCAAACATTAAATTCAAATGATGTAAACCGTCAAAGCATAGAGAATCCATCGAGAGAAAACAAACAAAGGAGAGATAAACAAACACACTGGATCACAAAACAAATAAAATATGTTTTCCAGCTCTGATACCAATTTGAAGAAATCCGGGGGTGGCCCTTATGTGTCTTTCAAATCAAATCAATTTTTAATGTGCACCAAACCATGTTGTGAAAACCCAATTCTTACTTTAAACCAATTCTATCTTGATTAATCCTAAACATGCATTTAGTGATTAAAGTAAGTAAAGTAAAGTAAAGAATACTTACAACGCTGGATGTACGAGAAAAAAACCCAAAACGGGAAAACAACCTCGGACGACCCAAGCCAGACAATCACTATGAATGTGGATTTATAATGAATAGACAAAGACTCACTCAACGACTCGATCCACATGGGTCTTGATTCTCTTCTGATCTTCAACCACTCCTCTCACAGTGCCCATGCGTAAATTCCTTCCTCCACGATACATGTCCACAACACATGCGTCCATATATGTCTCGGTGTCCACTAAATGGCTTTGATTCGTCTACGATGCCGAACAAGAAGTCCTTCTCTTTTCTTCAGCGCAAAACCCTGATGTTCAATGGTAGAACAAACAAACTTGGTGATGCAAGATCACGTAAACATATAAGAATGATAACTCGGATCTTTGCTAACTCTAAGGATGTGTTTAAGCTTTTTTAATCCTTAGAAAACATGTTCAAACAACGTACTGGATCGTATACTCTTTTTTTCAGATGCACACTTATGAAACACTGACGAGAACACGGTTTAAATAACAATTAAGTTCCACCTCAAAAAGAGTGTCGTTCGAATGAGAATGCCTTATCGTTCGCGCGATATGAGAATCTCGCTCGAATGAGCTGACATGTCGTTCGAACGACGCTGCGTCGGTTTGACTTTCTTTAACTTTTTTGTTTAAAATGTCTCTTTTAAAAGAGATCCAAATTAGTCAAACTATATTTCGATATTATCAGAATAAAACGTAGTGTAAACCTTTAAAACACTTTTAAAAACATTTTTAAATATTTATCTTTATAAAAATACATCCTTATCTTTTAGAAAACCAATTTCGAGCACAATTAATTGTACGCATCCATCCCTATGTGATCTCGGAATTCAATTAACTTTGAAGACGAGTAAACTTGCACCAATTAAACTTCGGCATGATTAATTCTTTGAAGCTTTGCCGCAACGTCTTCAATTTTCTTCAATACATCATAGACCAAGTGGGATCATAACTAAATAAAATATCCCCATGACATATTACAAATACAGTTTTGTTCACAGAATTAAGTCAAAGCAATAAAGGGACTCAATTGGAAATTTATGTCCTTATAATATCAAGATAGATGTTAACCCAGATATTCATGGCTACAAAATAATGTAATATTAAAATAAGAATATACTAAAAATTATAAATATTGAGTGAACGTGGAGACGAATATTTCCCTTGTTTTCTCGCATTGGCGTATAACCCGATTGAGCTCTGATACTATGATGTCGCATCCATGAACGTGGATGGGTATAATAAATAATATTTACGCATGATAGGATTATAATTAATATAGCGGAAATAAAAAAGACTTTTATTAAAGAGATGCATGGCATCTTATTACGTTGTAAAATCTGGTAAACAAAAGAAATACATTCTACATATTCCTATGTACATAAACATAAAACATTGAAGAACACTAGAAGTTCATAGGAGACGATACGTTGTGTTATAGAGATTCCAATGAGGTTTTCCATCTTTGCCCATTACTACCCATACGTTCGTAACCACGAATACTGTTGGAGGTTGAAGTGAATAGAAGTTCAAAGAGGTGGGCGATAACTAATCGTCTTCAGGCTCATTGTTCATCTAGAAGGAAAACAATTAAGAAAATATGCCAAGTAGATAATTTTTATTTCTATATAATATGTTAAAGATAATAATAAGATTAGGGAGGGTTAGTAAATTTGAGTTTTTGGCCTAGTGAAACAAGATGCAATATCATAAGATGTTCAGGGGTATAATGATGCTTTTTCATATTTAAATAAACAATACGGTGAAGGTAAGAAGATAATAAAATATCAGGTTAAGGTAATATATGTCCAACAATGACTCGATAACCCATAAATTTTCAGTTATTTGGTTTCAATAGCTGCCATTATAAATTTGTTCAAGACATAAAATTCACATGAATAGGCTATCCCAAATAATTGGGGAAAATAACCATGACTCGGCATGCTTTGCTAGATGGTGTACCGGGTCTAACCCCTAGATTATACGGTAGGCTACTGAAGAGTATATTTATAGGATAAACAAAATGCGGGGCTTAATCCAATTAACAACATCGTATCGACTAGTTTAGGGTTCAGTGTTTAGTAGTAATTAAACTAGTATATATTGAAAGAACCAATAATATGAGGGATGTTGAACTACTCTTAAGAGTTCAGTATAAAACTTAGAGTTCAATAATATCACAAGGTGATATATTAAGTAGTAATTGAAAGAAAAAAATTAAATAATTAATATTGAAATGTAAATCACCCACTTTGGGTGTTTTGATTTCTAGTTGGTGTACGGATAATTTGCGGGTAGACTAGGAAGTCTGAAAGCATAACGACTGTGAGTATGTAATGTAAGTATAAAACAAAGTGGATAAAAACGTAGTAAGAGGAAATTTAAGTAGTCATTTCAGTGAAAAATAATTAAAAATGGATTAAAATTATAAATTTCAAAATTTTCGAAATAATTTATTTAATATTTATTGATTGGGAATTTGGTTTGGTGTTAAGAGACAATTTAGGTCTAATTATTCTTTACATGTGGAAAAAGGTTGGGATTAATTTGAAATACTTGCAAAATGAGCGGGGGTTTAAGTGTACTTTAAGAAACTTGAATTAAAACTTTAAAAACTAATTTTTGTGGAAAATGCTTTACTGTAATCCAAAAAGGGTGTTATTATATATGAAAATTTTCATAATAAAAAATACAAATATTTGAAAAAAAATCAAAAAAATGCTGATTGGGGACGCGCTCTCACGCGCGGAGTCAATTTTGGGACGCGCCAAGTTTGATCACCACTCTCGCGCGTGAGCTGCACTCACCTTCAATATTCAAAATTTAACCTTAGGGTTTAACAGTGTTTGACATTGATTTCCTAATGTTTTATGATTCTTTTTAAATTGGTTTCCAAATGAAACTTGTTCATGATTCAAAGACGAATCCAGCGATACCAGTTTCAAAGATTTTGGTGGTGTAAATCAAATTGTTGATTTTTCTAAAAAACCCGTAAAAGTTTGTCCATTTAAATATGTTTAAAAGTTATGGTTTAGATTTCAGCGTTATAATGGTGTTGTTCTTGATTGAAAACGTGATTGAGTAAATGTGTGTTGAAGAGTTTTGGTGGAGTGAATACTGAGAATTCCATTTCTGAATTTTTCTGGGCCCCAAATTTCATATGCTAACTTGGATCATCAAACGTGATTCTTATTCCAATTAAGCACATAGATGATCTACTCAGAAGTTAAATTTCACTTACCCCACTTCAAAACTGGTTCAAAGTCAGGGAATGGGAATTCACCATTAGAGCTCCAAGCTCTAATGGTGTTTTCTGAGTTTAAGGTCATATACATTATATATACGTTTGGTACTCCATGTAAGCACATGTATGCATAATAAAAACATGCACAAACATAAACATAATTGATAATTAAACATTCACATATAAAATCATAGAAATGCCATAAACTCTCAAACTTGACATTGGGATTTTGTCTCAATGGGTGTGAGTTTCGACTAGGGTGGAGAAGGGTATTTATAGGGTTGAGTTAGGAGAGTTGATTGATGGAGTGGTAGGTGAGCTTTGGGATGTGGTTAAAAAGTTACAAGTTAAACTTAATGGAAGTTTAAATGGGTAATACCAATACAACACATAGTACCACCCATGCTGATCAGCCAGCTGGTGCCATGTCATTTGGGTCCTTAAAGATTTTTCAGACGTAATTTATGGACTAAAAGGTATTTAATCAAATTTTACAGAATTTTTTGTAATTAATGAAAAAAAAAATTTGTTAGTAAGGAGAAGACTTTTAAGGGTGTTTTGTTACACATCATTTGCGATAAATAACTTTTTAACAGAAGCTTTGATAGAACCCATATGCATCGCATAACAGGGGCTGATATTAAAGGAATGATCCAGAAAATTCACAATGAGGAATGCGGGCCCTATATGAACGATCACATGCTTTCCAAGAAGGTCATTCATAAAGGGTACTCTTGGATAACCATGGTTCGAGAATGCATTGCCTCTGCTCAAAGGTGCCTCAAATGCCAACTCTTCCAACCTCCAACGCTTGTGTCCTCAGAAATTGCACAACATAACCTCTCCCTGGCCCTTATCCACATGGGGCATATACATCATAGGGACGGTCACTCCCAAAGGTTCTAACGGTCACGAGTTCATCACGTTCACCATTGACTACTTTACTAAATCGGTTGAAGATGAGTCATATTTAGTGTTGAATGATAAGAAATTGGCTAAGTTCATCAAAAAGAACATTTTTTTATCGATATTGGGTTCCTCATGCGTTATCTTAAGAAAATGGATTCCATTTCAAGGCCGAGGTCACAGAACTGGTTGATGAGTATGGAATTCAGAGACAAAAGTCTTCTCCGTACTGACCCCAATCCAATGGTGCTGTTAAAGACACCAATAAAAGCCTCAAATCCATCATCATCAAAATGATTGAAAGTTGCAAAGATCGGGGGGATCGGATCTCGTATGCCATCTAGGGATAACTCGCCTATATCAGAACACCTGCTGCGGCTACACCCTATTAACTTATGTACGACATTGAAGAAGTTCTCCACATTGAGAAAGAAATACCTTTCCTACATGTCATGATCGAGAGAAATTTCAACAGAGAAGACTGAAATCAGAGCCAAAATGATGAACTTTCACTCTTGGATGAAAATAGACTTAAGGCTCTATACCACATACAGGGTGATTAGGCATAAATTCTTCACATTTATCCCCTTAATATCGATATTTTTATGATCTCGTGCAGTATAAATAACTTGAATTTGTATCATATTTATGCTACTAACCCTTTTTGGAAAGTATTTAGTATTTTGTGTATTTCTTATGTGTTTTACAAGTATTTCATGAAAGAAAGATGGAAAAGAGAACTCAAAATAGTGAAAGAAACCAAGAATCGGGGAGTTGAAGGGCATTTTTATAATTTTTTTGGTCTTACTCTGGAGGTTGGGACAATAGGAAAGTTGAAGAGCATTCAATTAAAAGAACACTGGAAAAAACGGCATCTCAATCCGAGCTACGGTGAAGAAGTTATGCCAATTTGAAGTTGAGAAAAAATCCAAGAAAAAAATTGTCAAACCCAAACCGAACCGAAGCTGAGGAAAAAGAATCGGTCCACCCATTTGTCACGCACCCGATCCGTTACGAAATTAGTCATGCTCCAGATCCGTTACAAAATCAGTCACGTTTTCTAAGTGTGACAAATTGGCAGATACGGGATTTTTATTTTGTGCTTATCTTTTAGCCAAAAGAGTTTTATGTTTTCGGGACTCTTCTAAACGACCTCTAGCCTATATATTTAGTCATTAGGACTCTTTTTATTCAGATTTCATTCATGAAAAAGGTCCATAACAAGTAAGAACGTCTAGGAGAAAGATTCACATATTTTGCACTATTAGTTCAAGAGCTTTTCCAGGTTTTCTTCAATCTTTGATTTGTTCTTGTATGTTCTTGTTCCTCAATCCTGGTAACTTTTATTTTCAGCACTTTTATTATTATTTCACCATGCTAGGCTATATTTCCCAAGGTCGGGATACATGAACCCAGCCTGAAGTGTTAGTGCATGTGTATAACATTAATCCTCTGAATTTAGTGATTGATTATGACCATATTGCATAGAAACATAACAATTGTATATCTTTATATCTCGTTTGCCTCTGGGTAACCGGGATGATTTAGAATGCAATTCGAGTGTCACTATCGCGATACCGATTTACTCGTCCTGAGATTAAGTATGACGCGGGCTTGAACCTCGTATACGTAATGCTTGGGAGTACTAAATTCTGGGTCAAATTAATCATTTAAATTTACGATTAGTATTATATCTGCAATACACAAGGGTTGGGGGATTGTATTCCCATCCTATTTTTCTCATACATAGTTTAAAGTTTCAAATCATTTTTTCATCAGTATTTTAGGTAAATTAGTATAATTGCATCTTTTCATAATTTCATATTTTCACCTAGTTTAATCATTCCAAAAACCAAATAAACTTTCCTTTTTCTTTAGAGTGAAATTTTGGATTTCTCTGTCTATCCAACGTCGTCACGTTCACTCGTCCTAGTTCCCTGAGGATTCGATACCCAGACTAGCCATTATATTCCGCAAGAGTGTAGTTACAGTTTATGTTTTTATATTGTGGTTGGAAGTCGATAACAACGACTAGCGTATTTAAACGGACGCTCGATTTCCAACTCGATCAAAATGGCGCCGTTGTCGAGGAACTAGGTAGACTTAGGATTAGATCGGGTTAATCTAAAACTTTGACCATAAAAAAAATTCAAAAAAAAATTTGATGAGTATTACGCGGGAAATGCTGGATGAGAGCGAATGGCAAGATATAATAGTTGAATTCCTTCGTAGTAATTATCCCTGAACATCACAGAATCCTTCGGAGGAGAGTGAGAGAGATATTCGAATAATGAGCAGGAAAGATCGTTAGGAGATATGATCCTAGAGGACTTTGAGAACGAATTCGGGCCGGTGGATGAGAGCTTAACTATCGAAGTCCAATCACTATTGGACTGATTTTGTCACTTAGAAGAGAGAGAATGGAAAGATAGGATTGATGATTTCCTTCTTTGTGACCATCCACCCATGCCACTGGAGTTCTCGGATCCAATCAAGGACATGTTTAGAGTATCGTCTGATTTAGTGCTTGATCCATGCATTACCAAGTTTAGGGACAATCTAGGCCATTCCAAAATTCACTTTGATATTCTCTCCAAGTCGGCCCATTTGAGCTACAAGGTGATTGAGCACCTCGTTGACTTCACTCACCCCATTCATCATATGCCTCGAGGTGTTCATTTTTTTTATTGGGTCGACTCCCAATTGTTTCGACTTTTGGTTTACGATGTGAGGAAGACGAGCAAGATAAGAAGAGCACCATTCCCCGTGCAAGGGGTCGGGTGATATTATATAGAAAGATGATAGGTCGTCGCACCCACGACGTGTATGGGGTGATTGTTGTTGTATTTTTTGAGTCATGCATGAGTGTCATATAGTGTCTTATTGCATTTTAAATATTTGTTTGTTTTATTTTTTCACAATTATTATTTTGCCTTGTTTAGATTTTAGTCCTTTTTGCTTGAGGACAATGCAAAAGTCTAAGTTAGGGGGGGTCACAAGTGTGCATTTCTAAAACTTCACAAATTTTCAAAATGCCCAAAAATCTCAAAAAATTCATAAAACTTTGAAAAATCCAAAAATATTTTTCTTCAAAATAAATAAAAATTGGAACTCAATTTTTTTTTAAATATTATTAAGAGTCGGTTTAAAGTTTCAAGTTGTAAAAATTCAACATACACAGAGTCGAAATTGACTAAAGATGGAAATTGAGCGAAAATTAACGACTTAACGAATAAGTGTGGAGATTAATAAACCCAGTGAGATTCGAGCCTATCACTTTTTGCGAGTTTTTAAATCAATCCGAGTTAATTATTTACTCAAAGTTCTTTTTAGCACCTAAAAAGTCATCGAGGATCTCAATCATATTATTTTGATCGGTTATGAAAAACGTGTGTGATTTTGCTTTGAAAAACGTGCCAAAAGTGATCTCTAAACTTAAATTCATCTCGAAATGCATATGGTAAAGTAATTGGAATTTTGGATAATGAAGTAGGCCATCGTTTGTCACCCAAAAATATTGGCCATAAAAAGTCGTGAAAAATCACCCCTTTTGCAACCCAAATTGAGCCGAATAGATTTTCCTTTTCGTTTGACAACCTGAAAAATCCAAATAGCCCGGAATCGTGAAAAATGGAAAAAAAACAGAATTTCAGTCGGGAAAGTGCATAACAAGGGCAAGAAAAAAAAATAGATATGGTCAACAAAAATAGCAAGAAAAGAAAAGAAGTGAAAAATAAAAAAATAGAGAAAAAGGAGAAAAAAATTGAGCAATGGCCCGGAAAAAGCACAAATGGACATCATAAATGACTTTTCCAATTCCAACCTTCCCTACCATTTTCATTTTACCCAATATACCTTAAAACCCGAAAAAGTCCTAACCGAGTCTACATTGCGAAATTGGTTACCGCGTGGAGAGCTAATACATCAAAAGTTAATGAAAGAGATTGAATGTGCGAAAAAGAGGCAATGTTCCCGTTTTTAAAACCGTAATCCGTTGATGAGATCCTATCACTATATAAAAAAAATCCGTCTTTCTACTAGTATGCGTGACTTTGCGTCAATTACAAATACTCTTTTATAACGCATACCGAGAGAATAGCCATAATCCGAGAGATTCATTTGTGAGAGCATTCTGTGAGAAATTTAAATCAAAACGAATTTTCGGATAAATAACGTAATGATCAATCAGTGGAAATTGGCGGTTATATTTTCGGCTTCGCACACACGCACTATGATTTGAGACTATTGAACATGACTTGATGATGACTATTTTCTGGGAAAGTTTGATTTATAAAATTTTTAGGTATTTTGATTTTTCTTTGAGTCGAATTTTGTGGGTATATTCTCTGCAAACCCTCACGAGACACCACTCGTCCTACTAGGGTAACCTAGGGGTTTAAAGGCTTATTGGATACGCTAAATGCAATCGCTTGCCCGCGAAACAGGTATTCTATCGCAATAAATTTTATTTGAAGGGTCCTTAACTCATACTCTCATTATTTTACATTGCTAGGGATGCACAAAGTTCTAAGTTAGGAGGATTTGATTAGGCATAAATTCCTCACATTTATCCCTCTAATTTCGGTATTTTTATGATCCCGTTCGGTATAAATAACTTGGATTTGTCTCATATTTATGATACTAACCCTTTTTGGCAAGTACTTCGTATTTTGTGTATCTTTTATGTGTTTTACAGGTATTTCATGCAAGAAAGAGGGAAAAGAGAACTCAAAATAGTGAAAGAAACCAGGAATCGGGGAGTTGAAGGTCATTTTTTGTAATTTTTTAAACTTAGTCCGGAGGTGCGTACAACTTGAAAGTTGAATATCTTTTAATTACAATAACACTGGAAAAAATTTCACCTCAATCCGAGCTACAGTGAAGAGGTTATGCCAATTTGAAGTTGAGAAAAAATCCAAGAAAAAAGCTGTCAAACCCAAACCGAACCGAAGCTGAGGAAAAAGAACCGGTCCGCCCATTTGTCATGCACCGGATCCGTTACGAAATTAGTCACGCTCCAGATCCGTTACAAACTTAGTCACACTTTCTAAGTGTGACAAATTAGTAGATACGGGATTTTTATTTTGTGCTTATCTTTTAGCCAAAAGAGTTTTATGTTTTGGGAACTCTTCTAAACGACCTCTAGCCTATATATTTAGTCATTAGCACTCTTTTTATTCAGATTTCATTCATGAAAAAGCTCCATAACAAGTAGGAACATCTAGGAGAAAGATTCACATATTTTGCACCATTAGTTCAAGAGCTTTTACAGTTGTTCTTCAATCTTTGATTTCTTCTTGCATGTTCTTGTTCTTCAATCCTGGTAACTTTTACTTTCAGCACTTTTATTATTATTTCACCATGCTAGGCTAGATTTCCCAAGGCCGGGATACATGAACCCAGCCTGATGTGTGTAGTTGCATGTGTATAACATTAATCCTCTAAATTTAGTGATTGATTATGACCGTATCGCATAGGAACATAACAATTGTAGATCTTTATATCTCATTTGCCTCTGGGTAACCGGGATGATTTAGAATGCAATTCGAGTGTCACAATTGTGATACCGATTTACTCGTCCTCAGATTAAGTATGGCGCGGGCTTGAACCTCGTATACATAATGCTTGGGAGTACTAAATTCTGGGTCAAATTAATCATTTAAATTTACGATTAGTATTATATCTGCAATACACTAGGGTCGGGGGATTGTATTCCCATCCTATTTTTCTCATACATAGTTTAAAGTTTCAAATAATTTTTTCATTAGTATTTTAGGTAAATTAGTATAATTGCATCTTTTCATAATTTCATATTTTCACATAGTTTAATCATTCCCAAAACCAAATCAATTTTCCTTTTTCTTTATAGTCAAAGTTAGGATTTCTTTGTCTATCCAATGTCGTCACGTTCAGTTGTCCTAGTTCCCTGAGGATTCGATACCCAGACTAGCCACTATATTCCGCAAGATTATAGTTACAGTTTAGGTTTTTGTATTTTGGTTGGAAACCGATAACAACGACTAGAGTATTTACTCGATCACAGGGGTACCATCTCCGGATAATGCAATCATTTAAATGTAAAGTCAAGGGTCCTTGCATCTAAGAAGGATACCTTTCGCTCAAAGAAATTATAGAACCTCTCTGGTACCTATAGGGAAGTTCAAACTTAATTAGTGCAGCCCGTACATCGTAAAGAAAACCATGTCAGGCTATGCTCATAGATCTCGACAAAGAAAAAAATGTTGTGTTATGTCAATTTAGACTATCTCAAGAAATTCTACATGAGACTTGATCATGTAGAATTATGAAAAGATGTTGATGCGCTATGACTCTTCTCACCCCCTTCTATTCTAAAACAAATCTTCATTTCCCCCTATCTAGAACTACATGAGACTTGATCATATCAAAATAATTATTTTCAAAATTAAACTCTTAAAATTTTCAGAAGCCTCATAGATACGTTGGCATCCCATACGGCACACATTTCCACGATCCTTTATTTTTTTATAAAATGCTATCGTTTTCTAGCCCATGAAAATGGAGGTCCATCTCATAATTTACATGAACAAAAGGATTATGTATGCCTTAGTGATTGGTATATATAATTCAAATGCAAAACTCATCAAAATTCATAATAAAATATGTCAAAATCATTTTTATTTCAAATTAAGCAATATAGCCATTACATGAAATATCAGCCGAGGGAGTCATACAAGACCACCCCATTCTAATAACAAAATTAACCTACACTTCCCCCATTAACCTACCCAGTACCTACCAAATAACTAGTTTCACAGAAAAACCTTAAAACATGATAGATATCAACACAACTCACCACATACATAATGTTCCCCTTCTTTATAAAAACTGCCCCTATATTCATTAATGCTACCCTCAATTGCCAAATGGTCCTACCTCATCATTATTTCCTACTCGTAGAGGCCTTCAAGTCTCTCACTCCTAGTTAACACTTCATATGTTGCCCATGCAGTGGTATGCCTTGACATGTTTGGCCGAAACCACAACATCCTCCTCCATGGTGTTAAAGGCAAGAAGCCACATTTGCCCAGTCTCTTCCTCGAAGATCTTCCCAACTACCTACTTCCAGAACCACTTCAAATAATCTCCAGACACATGTAATCCCCCTCTGACATATTATGGAGGATGGGCAGACGGTTCACTACATTGCCACAAAGTTCCTAATATCATCTGTAAAGACTAAGTCAAGTCCTCTACTAGGAAGAAATTCATTATAAGAGGAGGCACAACCTTCTCCAACCCCACTTGGTGAAAAAGTCACCAAGGAAACTAGATGGAATTCTAGTGAAGGTCAATTAGCCGCACATACCGATACTTACCTAACTACAAGATAGGCTTCAAGTCCCTCGACCACGGCACCTACTAGTGAAGACACCGAGCCTCGTGCTCCACGAATCAATTAACCCAATTCTATATTAAAGGGTTGAAAACTAAGAAAGGGAAGAAAACTAAATTGGCCACACACGATCGGGGATGCAATGGATCGGCCACCAGACGAAACCCCTCAGAAAGCCACATAAGCAGAATCACAGGTCTTCCCCTCAAAAAATCAAAATGGCCCTCCTTCCAAGTATCAAGACCATTGAGGGTCTCCGCCAGAACTACCGCCATAGGACTATAGTGGTAAGACATCCATCCCACTATCGTGACCACTTAGGAATCGATCGTCAAGTCACCTGTCACCACTAACAGCCTCATAGTCAGACCTAAGGAAATATATCTGATAAGGCCAGCTGTTGATACCAAATTTAGTCTGCTGACATGGCCCAATTGTATGAAGACACGTGGCAATCTACGTGGCAACAATGAACACTTTCGAGGAACACAGACGCTCCGAGGAACCATACTTTAATGAGGAACACTGCTTCCCTAAGGAACTCAGACGCTCTGAGGAACAAGAACTCTATGAGGAACTCTTGAGTACCGAGCAGCTTAGGTGGTCCGAGATGCACCTCGAACAAAGAATTAATAGCAGGATGACCAACAGTTTGACTGTTCATTAAATGCTTTTCATTCAGATGCATACACTTAAGGGGAATTTAATACATTACCCTTTCACATGTACATCATTTAATGTATTACCCTTTCACATTACAGCCTCAGGGCTATAAATACATTGTATTACCCTCATTATAGGGGATCAAAATTTCTTGATTGAACTTGTAATCGAGAATTCCCAAACAGTCATCAATAACATAAACAGTGGACATAGGCCATTCTTATAAGGCTGAACCACTTTAAAACTTCTTTGTCTCATTTATTTTATCTGTGATTAAAGAATTAGATATAATCTAATTTTTTACATCAACAGATTGGCGTCGTCTGTGGGAAACAACTGGTAATATCATTTTTCATCAAAAACAATTCATCACAAATGGCTAATATTCCAGAATCCAGCAATCGAAATGCTGGAAGCCCTCCAAATCCATCTGCTCCGCCAAGTATTCCAGATCTGGCTAGAATAATGACAAATCTGGCCCAGGGCAAGACAGTCATGCAAGAAACGATGTGACAACTCCTACAAACCCTCCATGGCGGTGCACCAACCCATTCAGGACAGCCAAGTATTCAAAGAAATACTCGTTTACCTTCTTCACGTAATAGGCGTACTGATTCATATCCACCTGAGGAATCTGAAGATTTTTCTTTTCAACCTGGATGAACTTCGTCGGTGCGGGCCACAGATACTGAACAACGTATCACTCTCTCTCCATAAAGGTCTAGTGCACTAGAGAGGTTAAGTAGGGTATCACCTTTTGATCGATTAGGACCTAGAAGGAGTAGAAGTCCTTCTAAAGTCGTATCGAGGAGTTTTTGACGACCATCAGATTTAAGGGAACGATCTGCCCAGTCACGACCAGCTGCTCGTCAAGATAGATCCAAGGAAGCCACATCAACGCGATCAGTTGCTCGAACCGACAGGCCCGAGGAAGGAAATGATGCATGGAAAGGCTCTATTTAAAGGCTGGGGGATAGATTAGGGGAAATGGCTAAGGCCAAGAACCTTCTACAATGAAGTTTTGTTTGAGGAACACCTTTTGTCTAGGCCATTGTAGATTTTCCAACACCATCAAAGTTCAAAGCACCTGTTGTGACCCCCAAATATGATGGGAAGACAGACCCTGTCCTTCATATAGAACAATACCAAGCTGCAGCCGACATCTGTGCTGTTCCCGATGAGATGAGATGCAAAGCATTCTCGGGAACTCTTACCGGATCTTCTCAAATATGGTATAATAATCTTCCTCGGGGTAAGATCTCAACTTTCTTTTAACTGGCCGAGTTATTCATTGGGAATTTCTATTTTGGGGCAAAGCCTGTTAAACAAGTAGCGCATTTGTTATGTGTTAGACAAAAAGCTGGTGAAAGTACCTGAGATTATATAACTCGTTTTAATAACGAGAAGCTCAAAGTCATTGATTATAAGGAAAAGACAGCGATTACCGCCTTGATGAGTGGACTACTGCCCAACAAGTTGTACTACACGTTGGCCAAATATCCACCTAGAACCATGTCAGATCTGATGGGAAAAGCGGCCAAGATTATGAATGCCAAGGAGGCTATGGCTGCGAAGAAGAATATGGATGCCAAAGAAACCAAGGTGGAAGGTGATAAAGCTAAAAAGAAAGATCATAAGAACAATGGTAATGACAAACATTCAAGAAAAAGGTCGACATGGGAAGTATTGAAGAAATTTGATAATTATACTCCTTTGAAGAAAGACATCAACCACATTCTAGAAGAAATCAAGAACAACGAGGAATTAAATTGGCCAGAGAAAATGAAGGCAAACCCCGAAAGGAGAAATAAGGCAAAATATTGCGAGTTTCACAAAGATCATGGCCATATGACTAAAGATTGCATATCTCTTCAGAATGAGATCGAAACACTCATTAGATGAGGAAAACTGGCAAAGTATGTTAATCGTGGAAGCGAAAGAAGAAACAACGACCGAGCAAGAGAGAGGTCTAGATCTCCTCGTCGAGCAGAGGAGAACAAGAAAATAAACCATGAAGTTGATCCAAAAGACGACCCCGATCTTCCCAAGAGACCAAGGCAACTAGAACGTGAGGTATTTTCAATACGCTTTGGGTCATTTGATTGTAATGTTATTACAGGTGGAGATGCAGGAGGAGGAGACCTTACTGCCGAGAAAAAAGCTTACCTCTGTGAGGCTCAAGCTTGCTCTTACATTCAACGAATAAATCTAGCTGAGGAGGATCACCCGAGAAAGGTGAACAAAGAGAAATTGGTCATTGGTTTCTCAAAGAATGACCTCACAGGTGTTCTATATCCTCATGATGACCCATTGGTGATCAAAATGAGGATGAAGGAGGTAATGATTTCAAGAGTACTAGTCGACAATGGTAGCTAGGTGGACATCATGTTCTACTCGTGCTTTGACAGTTTAAATCTAAAGCTATCTCAACTAGATCCTTATCATAGACCCCTCCTCGGTTTTGCTGGCGAGAAAGTATTTCCACTTGGGACGATCAAATTGGATATATTCATTGGTACGTGGCCTGCTTGTCGAATAGAAAGAATATGCTTTTTTGTGATGGATAAGAATGTTCAATCATCATACAATATCATCATGGGAATAGTAGGATTGAAGAAGTTTGAGGCTTTACCATCTACGGTACATCAGTGCCTAAAATTTCAAACAAATTTTGGAGTAGGAATTATGAAAGGTGATCAGAAAGTAGCTCGGGAATTCTATTATTCATCCACCGAGCAAGAGGAACTGGAGGAATTAAGGAAAAAGACCACTACCTATCAAGTGGATGAAGGTGCAGAAATTGAAACATTGGATCCTAGAGATGAGTCGCAACTCATGAAGGGTCAAGTGGTGGAAGCTACTGAAAACATCATTCTGGACGACGAGCATCCTGAACGAACTACTCAAGAAGGTTCATCGTTGGAAGCCTCACTAAAATAGGAATTGATAACTTTCCTTAGAAGCAGAAAATAAACTTTTGCGTGGAGTTATGAGGATATGCCTGGGATAGACCCAAATTTCTTATGTCACAAACTCAATGTGAATAAGGAGATCAAGCATGTAAAGCAGAGAAGAAGAGTATTCATCCTCGAGAAGAATCAAGCTATACAGGAGGAATTCGAGAAGCTCCAGAAAGCCTGCTTTATTGAAGATGTTAAATATCCTAACTGGTTAGCAAATGTGGTGATGGTGAAGAAGAAGAACAACAAATGGAGGATGTGTGTAGACTTCACCGACCTCAACAAAGCATGCCCAAAGGATCACTTTCCACTGCCTAGAATTGATCAACTGGTGGATGCTACCTCGGGACATGAGCTGCTGAGCTTCATGGATGCTTATTCTAGCTACAATCAGATTAAAATGAAACCTGAAGACAGGGAGAGTACTTCTTTCATTACCCCTAGGGGAACTTATTGTTATAATGTTATGCCTTTTGGTTTGAAAAATGCAGGTGCGACATATCAGCGGCTGATGAACAAGGTCTTTGCTGAACAAATAAGTTCCAATATGGAAGTCTATGTTGACGATATGCTGACAAAGAGAAAGAAAGATGTTGATCATCTAGTTGACTTAAACCACATCTTTGATCAACTAGATAAATATCAAATGAAGATGAACCCGATAAAGTGCATATTTGGAGTACGAGAAGGCATGTTTCTCGGGTACATTATCAATCAAAGAGGCATTGAGGCGAATCCTGAAAAGATCAAAGATCTATTAGAGCTGAGATCTCCAACGACGAAGAAAGAGGTGCAAAGTCTTATAGGACGAGTAGCAGCACTCAACATATTTGTATCGCGAGAAACTGATCGATGTCTCCCATTCTTCAAAACACTCTGAAAGACTTTTGAGTGGAATGATGAATGTGAGAAGGCTTTTCAAGACTTAAAGAAATACTTGGGAGCACCTCCACTGCTATCCAGGCCAGTGATGGGAGAAAAATTATACTTGTATCTGGCAGTGTCCGAGAATGCAGTCAGTTCGGCATTGATAAGAATGGAGAATGGAGTACAAAAACCGATCTACTACACAAGTAAGGCCTTCCGAGGAGCATAGATCAGATATCCAAAGCTGGAAAAATTGGCACTAGCATTAATAGAGGCAAGTAGAAGAATGAAGTCATACTTCTAGGCTCATAACATAGTAGTACATACTGATATGCCATTGAGGTAAGCCCTTCATAAACCAGAAAAGCTAGGAAGATTGATGTGCTGGGCAATAGAACTCGGTGAATATGATATAGTCTATGAACCCAGATCATCGCTAAAAGTGCAAGATGTAGTAGACTTTATAGCAAAGTTCACCTATCCTGATACCCCCGAGGAGAAAAATTTGCTCGCTGATCAGCCTGTAGATGTTACAGGATCATCAAATTCAAGCCCGGACTACCTCAGGTTGGTAAAATGGAAAGAAAAGATGATCGATGAAGAGAAAGAAATATTAGTGGAGGATGAAAGGAAGCAACAAATATTTCACCGAGGAACTCTGTCAGATCAGAAATTTGAAGACCAGTTACCTATATGGAGGCTATATGTAGATGGCTCATCTTGCACAACAGGCTGTGGGGTAGGGATCATTTTGAACAGCCTGAACGAGGTCGACATGGAATATTCCCTACGATTCCAATTCAAAGCTTCCAATAATCAGGCTGAGTATGAGGTCATGATTGCAGGTGTTAATTTGGCAAAAATTATGGTGGCGCAGCAGGTTATTGTCTTTAGTGATTCTCAATTGATCGTAAATCAAATGTTGGGAATATATGCATACAAAGGAGAATTAATGATCAAGTATCATGCAAAGGTGATGGAGTTGGTATCAGAATTTGCTGCTATTCAGCTGGTCAGAATACCAAAAATGGAGAATGCGAGAGCAAACGCCCTAGCTCGATTAGCATCAGCTACTCGTACCGAGCTACGAAGAATAATCCCAATTGAAGTTTTAACTTGTCGGAGTATAGATGAAGATCTGACGACGAATTTTATTATCCTCAATTTAGGACCATTTTGGATGGATCCCATCAGGGCATATATTGAGGAGGGAGAATTGCCAATTGACAAGCTCGCAGCCAAAAAATTGAAGTTTAATGTTGCTCGGTATGTATTAACTAACGGTATTCTATATAGACGAGGATATATGGCAGGTTTGCAAAGATGTGTACATCCCTCCGAGGTGAAAGATTTAATTGAAGAGGTCCATGAAGGGTCCTGTGGAGCCCATGTAGCAGGTCGGACGCTTTTACAAAGGGTGATGACGCAGGGATACTACTCCCCAATAATGAGGGCTGATTGTATAGCCTATGCCAAGAAATGTGACAAGTGTCAATGCTTCTCCTCCATCCGAAGAACTCCCCAAGCATTATTGACACCTATTACTTCCCCTTGGCCATTTTCCATATGTGGAATAGATTTGGTTGGGCCACTGCCGACGACCAGGGGAAGATTTAAGTATCTCGTGGTCGCTATGGATTATTTTACTAAATGGGTTGAAGATGAGCCTCTCATTGATATGACGTACGACAAAGTGTACCAATTTATTTGGAAGAACATTATTTATCGATATGGTCTTCCTCATGCCTTCATCACAGACCATGGAACACAATTTGACAACGAGGAGTTCGCTGCCTATTGTCAACAATCAAATGTTTTGAAGATCCACTCAGCACCAGGACATCCTCAAAGCAATGGACAAACTGAAGTGACAAACAGAACGTTGCTAAATGGCTTGAAAAAAAGACTGGATGATGCAAAAGAAAACTGGATCAACGAGTTACAGTCAGTACTGTGGGCTTATCGTACTACTCCCCGGGTAGCAATTGGGGAATCTCCATATATGCTAGCGTTTGGAAGTGAAGCTATTATACCTGCTGAGTTGGGCCTCCTAACACACAAGGTACTGAATTTCAATTCCCCTGTCAGCGACTTAATGAGAAGATTGGATTTAGACATGCTCGAGGAAGTTAGAGAAGAAGCAGCCATCAGGAATGCTGCATAGCAACAACGAACAGCTTTGTTCTACAATAAGAGGGTGAAGAAGTGCGACTTGAAAGAAGGAGACTGTGTGCTAAAGAAAGTGATTCAAAAGCACAACAAACTAGAGGCAAACTGGCATGGACCATACCGAGTTACAGAAGTTGTTCGACGAGGAACTTACCGAATAGCAACTTTAGAGGGGGAGGAGTTTAAGAATGCATGGAATGCAGAGCACCTGCGCAAGTATTATCAGTGATGTATATTTTCATACAACGCAGTTCCGTCAGTACGAATAAAATGAAGATATTCTGCCGAATTCTCTCCTTTTATTGAAAGTTTTTCGGGGAATACTAGTGCTACACACTACTCGACAAAGCTCGGACTACTTAAATTTATTCTCGAAAATGCCAACTAAGGTTGGACGAGAAAAAAATGTATTCCTCCGGGAAGTAAAACTTATATTCCTCCGGGAAGTAAAACTTGTATTCCCCCGGGAAGTAAAACTTATATTCCTCCGGGAAGTAAAACTTGTATTCCTCCGGGAAGTAAAACTTGTATTCCTCCGCGAAGTAAAACTTGTATTCCTCCGGGAAGTAAAACTTGTATTCCTCCGGGAAGTAAAGCTTGTATTCCTCCGGGAAGTAAAGCTTGTATTCCTCCGGGAAGTAAAACTTGTATTCCTACGGGAAGTAAAACGTGTATTCCTCCGGGAAGTAAAACTATGTGTTCCTTGGGAAGTAAAAGTATTCCTAAAAATGCCAACTTATGTTGGTTAGGAGGTAAATATATTCTCGAAAACGCCAACTAAAGTTGGCCGGGAGGTAAAATTATTCCCGAAAGTGACAAAGCTCCTCGTAGAGGAAAAATCCACTAATTATGGCTGGTCGGGCATAAAAACCCACTAACTATAGTTGGTCGAGAAGGAAAATTTACCGACCTTGGTTGGTCGGAAACATTTTATGAATACGAGAAAGTGATCGAGCAGATTTTTTTATTATTGCTAAGATGGTCGAGAAACAAAACATCATTTTTGCCAAATAACTACCACAAACTCAAATTACTCGACAATAAGTTGATCGACAAATTACACAATATTGTTATCTTTTTAACAGATACACATGCACAGATGTAAAGTGTCACAAAACAATAGCAGTCAAGATTTGCAAACAAAATTATTTCATTAAATGTTGAACAAAAATACATCAGGAATGAAATACAAATTTACTAAATCAATATTCCTACTCTATTGGTTTTTCCCCTTGGCTTTTGAAACAGGTTCCTCGCCAGGAGGCGGATCATTTAAAGCAAGAGGAGAATTTATTAATTTAAGATCTTTTAACATCCTAATATTCATCACAGAGGGTCGATCTAGTAGATGCTCTGGACGAGATATCTCGACATTTGAATGGAGATTGTAATCGCGGAGGTATTTAGAGATCAGACATCGAGGAATGGCCCGAGCAGGGATCCAACTCATATCAAGACTGAATGATGGCACGAGTAGGTCAAGCAGCCCAGGATTAGGGTAATCCCATAGGTAATGACCCTGTTCCAGTTGCAGCACACCTAAGGCATTCAGCCATCCCTGTTTGTAGCCCTCATTATTTGCATTCTGGATACGGTCGTCCAAGTGGTAGAGATCCTCGTTGTAGCCAGCCATCCAGAACTCCCTAGGCTACATGTGAAATTGATAGGTCAATCTTTCTAGCTGCTCGTTGAGGTTTTTGATGAAGAGTTATTTATTCTCCAAGATAGATTTCTGCGCAGAAAGCTGCTCTTCCAGGTCCCTGATTTTCTTAGACATCTCACCCAATGTCTGGTTCTTCGCCATCAGCTGGAAGGCCTGGTTCTCTAAAGCAGATTGAGTCCTCTGTTCCTTGGGGGTCTTACTCATAGGGAACCCAACCCCAAGGATGGAGTTGCCTTTCAAACCCTATTCCAGAGAAGAAAAGGAAAGTACTAGAGGGTACACTAGATCCCCCTCGATGAACTCTGCAATATCAGCAACTTATTTTGGACAGTATCGTGTAGAGAACAGAGAAGACACATTCCCTTTCCTTTTCTTACTGGGAATGGTTACCCACCCAGCCATTACAGAACTTATTCCCTATGCAGTGATAGATGAGAACAGGGAGCAGGCCTCGCTAAACTGGGCGAGGAGCCCCCTGATCAAAACCAAATTGGCGGCTGCATCGATTAGGATTGTAGTTCTCACTGGTATATCCCCACTCGATGTATGAGGGAAGATACCCGGGGGAGAACAGAACAACCACGGCCAACAAATGATCTTCAATATCTGCACCTACCTCCACTAACCTGGCTTCATGTTGAAAAAAGTCATAGTTATGAACAAAGACATCTTCTTCGTAGGGCCTCATAACGAAGTCCTTAAAGCGATCAATCATAAAGATTAACTCCTTTCAACTCAGTTTCTTATGATAAAGGAAAGAGCATGGGGGCAGAATTTTTTCCCCAGAAGGAGGACGATTGATCTTGGCCGCTACGGCAGGGAAACGAAGATAGAGGAAGATCGTCAGAAGGACACAATTGGCAAAATTTGCCAAGTTATAATGACAAAGAGATCGTTCCATGTCGAAGAGGGTCTTGTAGAGCCATGTATAGAGATATCCCTGAGCGATTGAAGCCAATGGAAGCTTGGTACCTCGGGCCAAATGAAGGGATATATTTATAAGGACCCTTCGGGGCTGATCATTGGGTTTTCTCGATAGAAAGAAACGGGAAAGAATGACAAGGATATAAGCAGGAAGTTCTAGCAATGTACCTTGACCAGAGGCACCTCCAGAAGAACTACCTTCGGTAGAATCCTTGAAGAAATAATTGATAAGTGGGTAGAAAGTGGCCTTGTTTGATGAACCGGTGCAGCTTTGGCATATTCGGTCCAGCTCCAAACGATCAGCAGTCTCCTGGGCATCCAAAGCCTCATCAGTATAGGGCTCATGGCCTGTTGCTTCGAGGCCCAGGAGATCACACACATCTTCCAATGTCACCGTGAACTCAACCCACGCAGCGATGAAGGTGTGGGTAGTAACATTCCAGTGAGACACCAGAACAGGAAGGGAAACATTATTCTTGGATAGAGTGAACTCACCAAACCACTTGGCTCGTTACAGCCCAAACATGGTGAGCGTTTCACCAAAAGAGCTATGTATATGGGAGTTCCACTTATCAAACTGAGCAGGAGAACTCCAGGAGCTTCGAACTCTATGTGGGACCATGTGAAGTCCCCTCGCTCCAAACGAAATCGAAGAGTCCCCTCGAGAGGAAGAAAACCCCACTCGGTAGAGGCTTCGTCCTCATCACCCAACAATAGAGGGTCAAACTTTAAAGAAAAATGGACCCTCTTACATGAACCAACAAAATCATCACCTTGTCCAAAAATAGGTGATCGATGGTAAAACATCAGTTGTTCCTAGCAGGCAGCATCCAGGGTGGTGGCAGTGGTAGGAGTGGCAGGTGTAATACCGGTGGCAGACACGGTGGGCTTGCTTGATGACGCCATGACAAATAATGATAAAGTAACAGAAAAAGCGTTGAGAAACAAGGGTTTGAGAACAAGAATGGAGGAACACGAGCACACGTAGGGGTAGAGATGGTAATAGAAGGAAGAAGTCAGCAGGTAAAAGCTTAGCAATAATGGAGTTCTCACAGTTTTTTTTCTCTCTCTAAGGAAAATGGAAGCTTGAAGACGATGACAGTAAAGTAAGAGAAAATAAAAGTTAAGTGTTGGGATATGGACGTTTGAAATTGCCGAGTTCGGCGTTTAGATCTCCCCACCCTCACACGTGCGCGGCCGCCTATAATCATTTCACATAAACACGTGGCACTTCGGGAAGTACCTTGGCAGTTGAAAAGACAATGAAACATCATTAATCAAGTGACGCGTAGAGAACAGAAAGTGTTGCCTTCTCCAACAAGTTTCAGTTTTTGGCGCCAGAAATTTTGGTCAGGCATATCCAATAAATCTCTAACGAAGAAGATCCCACATGTCCCAATGTTTTTCAAACATAGCGAAGAACCATGGGGAGAATCTCATTTATCACCAGTCCAAACGAGTATTTGAGAAGGTTAGTAGGTCTTTCGGGAAAACTTCAAATATTAAAGCTAGAACGGTTGAGGATCAAGACAAGGAAAAATCGGCGATTTCCCCTCGCCCCAGCCCCAATGAGAATGGCGCTTCGGCTTATGTACATCGGGGAGAATTTTACATTTTACAGAAGATTATATCGTTGCGGTTCTAACAGGGGAAAGAAGGCCATTTTTCGTGCAGGCATTTCTTGTTCCTACAACAAATCCCTCCATGAGGGGACAAATATAGAGGGGGCTTGAAGGCAATCCTGAGATTAGGGATAATTCCCTAATTGGCAATAGTGTTTGAGATTAAGCAACGGAGACAGTTTGGAGTGGCAACTCATACTTTAGCTTGTTATATTAGCCATATTGTATTTTTGTTAATCTTGACCGTAAGCTATAATGGTTGTAATGATGTAACGAGAATAATAATGAGTTTGTGTGAGGTCAAACGATACTTGCGAGAGACCAAGATTGGCAGGGTCTGGGAGAGCTTTCTTGCTCTATCGAATGACCTCCTCGTGGGAGATTTAGAGGGACTTGGTTTGGAGGATTGATAAGTGAGGCACCATTGGGGCTTGTCATGACCATCTTAGATACACCTGGTAAAACACCGAAGGACCCTGACCGTGGAACCTCGGGCGGAGCAGCCTTGAGTTCTGTCGGGCGTTGAGTTGTGAACCAAACAACCCTCTACTTAATGTCACATCTACTGTAGGTGATGTCACTAGCCAACTAAACAATATCAAACCTGCACTTGAATAAACCACTGTGGTATTTGGGGCTGTCAGGGAGTTGGTGAGCCACCTTTGCGACAACAGCCTCCTGACACACAATGGTTGGGAAAAAGGCATGTCTTGGCATTTAATGTTCATGACATGGAGATAACTAGTGCATCAGGCATTTAATGTTGTGACATAAAGCATGAGGGATGTGTTTCATAGTCTTTAATGACTGAGTTGCCTCGGGGGTGGTGTGGGGGGCTATTTAAGGACCCCAACCACTTTTGAGGACGGATGATCTTTTGAGAGTTTAAGAAGTTATTACTAGGAAAAATATACACTCAGAGAGATTTATTACAAAACCAGAGGGTCTATTCACCCGCCATTGTTATTTATTACGAAGCTTTTAATACTTGACAGGGCTTCTCGAGAGTATTAGGTGTGTTTTTACCTGGCTACCAAGGTGTATCTAGGGTGCTTACTACTCTCTCCCCCTAGATAAGTTACTTCTAAGGTTCATTACCATTTTCTGAGTTATACAGGAGAGTTTTGTGAGTTTAAAATGAGTCTTGTCTTCATTGAACTTGTGTCTAGATGTTCTATTTCTAATCCAAAGCTTTGGCCAATTAGCTTATTATTACCACACTCAAACAGGGGTTACGCCTCCATCTATAATCTAAAGTACCCTCCTACACATGATATGTATCATGATAATCAAATAAATAATGGCATAAAAATATTAAGAGTAAAGAAGAGAATAATAAAACCAAATATATTGAAGTGTAATTGAACTCCAATCCTTGTGATGAAGATTACAATCCTCAATTTGAATTATCAAACAAATATTAAATGAAGCAATCACACTCAAATTAAGTCTTACTAGTATTTACTTTTCTTAAAACTAAATCAAAAAGAAGGAAATAAAAAACATTTTTTTTAATTCTAATCTACAATATATTTCTATTAAAAATTTATTTATAGTTTCTTCTCTAGCCTCTCAAAGTGTTGGCCTTAAAATAATCCTCCTGTTTTTTATAATATGACACGATGGCGCTAAGGGGAAAAATTTAAAAGTGTAAGTGTGCATGGGGGGTGTTACATGTAAGAGGGATAATTGAGGGTATTTTAGGAAATGGGATATACGACACATTAAGGTTAGTGGGTTTCAGTTTGATGGTATCTGGGTATGGGAATCGGGTTTAGAAAAAAATATAGATAGGTTGCATCCGGGTTTTGGAATCGAGTAGGTGGAAGTAGCTTGCCGGAGTTAGGGTGGTCCCGAACCTTGGTCGAGTTTTTGGTTTTGGCCGGAGGGAGCTAGGGTTCATGTTGAAGTGGTTAGGTCCAGTTTGTAAATGAAGTTCGGGTCGTCGGATATGGATTTTGTAGCTCCAGTTTTGGGTTATGGGTGGTTAGATTCTTCTTCTCGATTTTAATGTACTCGTTGCAGAACCGGGTATAGGCTATGGGAGGTAGAGTGGGATGTCCAGCGGATTATGGGTATTATCAATTTTGGAGTGATAAGGGAGGCTGGTAACTTTTGTTAATGGATGTTGGAGAGAGAGGGTGAGGGAAGGACATGGTGAGAGGGGGAGAGCGTAAGAAAATCAAATTTTAGTGGGGTGTTTGTGACAACCCGCTCAAAATAATAATGGGTGGCCATCCCAATACTACATTTAACCAGGTATCTATGATGGCCCAGTCTCAACATCAACAAACAATACGTAATAATATAAGGCTAACTACCCGAAATCATTAAAAGTGGATTGTAAAAAATATAAAACTTTTATTTAATAACAACAACAAAACCAACTTTACAACCATCCAACAATAAACATCTAACTATGATGAGTGACAAGTGCAAACTCCATACATATACAAGAGTGAAAGACAATGTACAAAAAATCTGAACAATGAAATACCCGAATATGCTCTCGGGTAACAGACAATATAATTCTGAGAAATGAAATATGAAAGTGTTAATCTACAACACTTGAATACTAAATCAATATACAAACTGAATCCTAATCTAGATATAAAAATATGGGAATTGACTAAAATAAAGTGCCGCGACAGTCAGCTATTGCCACAGCTCCATGAATAAACTGGAAGGATGAACATCAATGGCGTCCTTGCGTAGGGATACCTAAAGTAATACAATATATACATGGAGGATAAAATATAAATGGGTCAGAGCCCGAGTTGAAAACGTTTTATAGCAAGTGCGTTAAAATGCATAATAATTATAAATGCATTATTACATGATTTAATAGAATCGAACTCTCCATAAAATTCAACTCACCCCTCCACTAAAGCGCGCACTAAGCGTATGCACGTGATCTCCAAATGAATGCCCAATTCTTATTTAGGCAGAAGAATATAATTTAAATCCAAATGAAATATTTAATTAAAATCATCTAACCCATCTCTCAATCTATACCTATCTGAGTTCCATCTATATCATATGCTTTAATTTAAATGTTATAGTTATCTTTATATTTTTTTATTTATTGAACATATAAAGTTGTACAATCATCCTCATAACCACATCATCACAATACATCAACATTCTCAATTACTAGAATTTTATAGTCTAGTTATGCCCTTAATTAGGCATGTAAACATATATATATATAGTATTATAATATGAGTTATTAGCACCAAGAGTTAAGGACAAAACTCCTCCCAATTCTCAACACGGCAGTGCGTTTCATGTGTGGGACGTCTCGCCGAGGCGAAATCCAAACAAAGAATCCCTCCGTTACACTACTCCTGATCGTATTGATCCTCGAGGCTCATTATGCCCTCAATGCATGATATATATAGCCCAATTTATTATCCACTTTTAATTAATTAATAGTCCAAATTCTCAACAGTACACGGCGTTTCATGCGTGGGACGTCTCGCCGAAGCAAAATCCAAACAAGGAACCCCCCGTTACACTACTCCTGGCACTGTTGATTGTCGGGATAGGTGATATATATAAGTATGAGAATTAAGGAATAACTTCTCCCCAATTTCCAACATTGCACTACGGTTCGTGCGTGGGGCATCTCGTCGAGGAAAACTCCAAACCAGGAACCTCCCGATACACTAATCCTCGCAATGAAGATCGTTGAGGTCTATTATGCCTTCGATACTCAAGTACAAGCACAAGCAAGAATAAACATCCAACCGAGCTATAACTCGAAGGACGCAGGCTCACATTCTATCATCTTCTAGTTTTCCATACCTCGTAGCAAACTGGGGCCACCTGGTGGGGTTCAATAACACCCACCTCTTGATCAACTCACGCACACAACGTCCGGGAAGCGAACATAGTTCCTAACCGGTGAGTGAGAACGACATATACCCATGACTTCTCACCCCCAAAATAATACATATATATATGTCATATGATGACCAACATGGACGACTATGACCTGGGGAATATCTACACACTACTCATCGAGCCAGGGTGCTCACCCTCAACGCACGCAACTTCCCAATGATAGCAAAGAGAGGGTATGCCTAACCATGTATACATACCATCATATAGGGTATACATACATCCCACATAATAAAGATATACCATCATATAAGGTATACCATCCACATCATTTTCATTTCCATTATACGCTCTTTGGCGCAATAGATTTAATGTCACTGTTTAGTATATCTCTCTCTTGATAAACTAATTGTCAATTCTCACATATCTTCCCCACTTAGTATACACTATACTATTTCTCGCTTGAAGCTCACATGTCACTTCTAATATGAATTGTCTCTCAATTCTATTAAGTTAAGGATATTCTATATTCGTATGCACCTCATTTAGCATTTATAATTCTCCTACCATAATAGGGTTCAATTCATTTTATGAACCTTTAAAGTCATCCCCTTTGGGATTTTGATCCTAAGATCCAATGTCTCTAAATTTGTCTCATTCTTTCATGTAATTATAATTATCATCTCCAAATAAAATCTCCAATCAAGGTGGGCTTCCCCACTTAGAATATACCAATATATCTAATCGGTATTCCTCAAATTTAGTCAATATGACTCAAACCATTTATTATAAGGGAAACTCTTTGAAAGCCTCCAAAATATTCTCCAAATAACTCCTATAAAGGTTCCCAATTGATAACCTCGAACAAAATGGGATGAAAATCTCCTTAGAAAAACATTCCCTCAAAAGCCCTGTTTTCGAATCGATTCGGGCCAATTCTGAATCGATTCGGACCAATTCCGAATCGATTCGGCCCAGCGAATCGATTCGGCCAGGAAGGCAAATAGATTCGGGTCATCAGATCTAGGACTCTGTCTCAGGACGAATCGATTCAGTCACTCAGACCTGGGCACCTACATATTTCTAAATCAATTCGGTAGGAGGCCGAATCGATTCGGCCCTTCAGAAACCTCGAAAATGGCTACTTTTTGTAAGCTTAAAATACCCAAATTTCATTTCAATTATTTTCTCTCCATTTCTCTTTAACCTAATCACATATATATCATCCTAGAATACATATAAACTAATTTCTAACCTAGAAATCATTTATACCCCACAAATATAAGGTTTTCCCAAAAGTTAGGTTTTATCAAACTAAACTTAAACCCATTAATTTCATCCACAAATCATGCAATAAATGGTACACAACAATTATTTAGCAAGTTTAATCATTTGCCTCGGGTTCGTAGGGTCTGAATCCGCCTTGAGATCGCGTGGATGCCAGAAAATCCTCTTTCTCTCTCTCTTTTCTCCTTCTTTCTTTTCTTCTTTCTTCTTCTCTCTTTCTTTCTTTGTATTTCTCTTTCTCTCTAAGGAGAATAAATCTTCCGTAGGCTTAATAAGCCTTTCTCCCAGATGTACACATATTTAAATGATAATACACACTTTAAATGACTCGGTAACATTAATTCGAGTCAAACGGTCCTAAATTATTTCGGAACCTAAATAGACCTCAAGTACAGTCATTTGGACTCTCTCGACCCTTCTGGAAACAATGGTACCCTCAGAATCGCCATTTGACACAGTTTCTAACAACTCCCAATTTTGACCTCAATTGCCAATTTAATTATTCTCCAATAAAATGATATTTATTTCTCCCAAAATAAATAAATCATCATCTCCAAGACCTCGGGTTGTTACAAACCTCCCCACTTACAAAAATTTCATCCTCGAAATTTTAGCTAAGCCTAATTCTCCAAAGCTCAACTAATTCTACAACACCCATCCTCACTAATCCTATCTCCAAACTTCAAACTTCCCACGACGAATTTATTTTAATTTACTTTATTTTAAGTTGATTATGAGTTTTATAGAACCAATTTTCACAACAAGGGCGCCCATACACCCTATATATATGAGCTTTAGGCTCACAACGATCATAATGAGGCTTTATTTGCCTCCAAAATTCCACAATTCCATAGATATAAATAGTAATAACATTTTAAATAGTGTAAAAATTTTGGATGGTCCAAAGAAATAACTCCTCTCAATTCCTGACATTCGCCACTTTCGTGTGGGGGACGTCACGCAAAAGCGAAATCCAAACAAGGAACCCTCCAAATACACTACTATGTAGCGACGTCGGGTATTGAGAGCTTGTTAAATCCGGACTAGAGTTTGAAAGAAATGATTTTATGAAAATGATTTTGAAATGGCCCATAGGCCGATAAAAACATTTATTTTGAAAACGGTTTACATAATATAATATAATATAAAATTCCTTATGTCCAGCACAAGGTCTTAACAATTATCATATATTTAACAATGCGTAGCTCACAAAAATTAGCATAATTATGCCCTTTTATAAACTTTCCTGCGTTCATCAATCCACAATCTAAGCTTTTATCAAAAACAACATCTTACATCATTTCAATATTATGCCCTTTTATAAGGCTCATCCATATCTGGAATACAACGATTATATAGGTCTAACATAACAATATAAAAGAAGTAACTTTATCATTACTACTTATCATACCATAACCATTTTCACATTCACCATAAATTTTATAGCTCTTTTTGAGAGTATTACAAAATTATCTATTCTTTTACAAGAGATAATATCATATGACCCTATCTTCCTCAAAATCCCCCCTTTAGGGTCATTACATACATAATAGGTCTATAGCACTACCCTTTCATAAATATCTCCCATACGATATTCCAAAAACTTTCATATAGTAATATTCCTATTCATAAGGGAAAATAACTTACATCATCCATCTCTAGTCCGATTGCCCTTCCTCATCAATGGGCTCCCAAACATAGTCCCCCGGTCGAAAATGACCTCGAATCTGTTGTAGGGGTTACACTTCTAAAACTTGATCAAAACTTGGTCCTTTACCTCTTTTAGGACAATCTCTCTTTTTATGACCTATTTCATTACAAAAGAAACACTTACCCACAAATCCTTTCTGCCCACTCACATTACTAGCATTCTCTTTGCCAAACTTATTTGATGAACTCGAATCTCTAAAGTTCTTATCCTCTTGCGAACGAATACTAAATTCATGATACCTTAGTAGTGCCGCACTCACTACCTCGACGAAAGTCGCTAACTTAGGACTCTCTAACAATTATTGTCGGATTTTCCAATCTAATCCTTGAACAAACTTTGGCATACGCTTCTCTTCCGTATTTACCTCATCAGGTAATAATTTTACCTATCTAGAAAAATCTTCCTCATACTCTGCCACCATTCTATTTCCTTGAAAAATCCCCATATTCCTAGTAGACGAAGGAAAATACCTTCGATCAAAAAGTTCCCAAAATTTTATTATAGGTAAAGTATCTCTCTGTTCAGATGTGGTGACAGACTCCCACCATTGAAGAGCTGCACCCGATAACTTAAAGGTGGTTAAAAATGGATTCTGCACCTCACTACACTCAACCATACGGAGGTGCCTCTAGATACTATTTTTCCATTGACTTGCAGTCATTGCATCAACTCCCCCTACAAACTCGGGAGGATGCCCCTTACTAAATTCTTCCTTCACTCTCTCCCATAAGGACAATCCTAAAAGGGGTTGGTCTGCTCGAACGGCAGATTGCTGCGCCATCGTAGAAATGGCAGCAGTTACTGCTTGTGACACAATATTGGCAACATCATCGGTAGTCACGTTCCTTTGAGGTATTTGGGGTTGCGCTTTTTCAGGCCCTTTATTTGCGCTGCCTGAACGACCTCCCTTCGGTGGCATCTGAAAGAAGAAAAATTGTATCAGAACGCCTTTCAAATATTTTCATATCGTAGAATAAATATAGATGTAAGAATGTAACCATCCCAACAATAAGGCTCTATATCAAGAACGCTTACGGAAGATCGTAGTAACGCACACATATCCTAAAGACTCTAGAACCTGATGCTCTGATACCATCTGTGACAACCCGCTCAAAATAATAACGGGTGGCCAGCCCTATACTACATTAAATCAGGTATCTCAGATGGTCCAGTCTCAACATCAACTAACAATACGTAAAAAATAAGGCTAACTACCCGAAATCATTAAAAGTGGATTATAAAAAATTTAAAACTTTTATTTAACAACAACAACAAAACCAACTTTACAACCATCCAACAATAAACATCTAACTATGATGAGTGATAAGTGCAAACTCCATATATATATAAGAGTGCAAAACAATTTACAACAAATCTGAATAATGAAATACCCGAATATGCTGTCGGGTAACAGACAATACAATTCCGAGAAATGAAATATGAAAGTGTTAGTCTACAACACTTGAATACTAACTCAATATACAAATTGAATCCTAATCTAGATATAGAAAGATAGGAATCGACTAAAACAAAGTGCCGCGACAGTCAGCTATTGCCACAGCTCCACGAATACACTAGATGGATGAACATCAATGGCGTCCTTGCGAAGGAACACCTAAAGTAATACAATATATACATGGAGGAGAAAATATAAATGGGTCAGAGCCCAAGTTGAAAACGTTTTATATCAAGTGCATTAAAATGCATAATAATTATAAATGCATTATTACATGATTTAATAGAATTGAACTCTCCATAAAATTCAACTCACCCTCCACTAAAGCGCGCACTAAGCGTATGCACGTGATCTCCAAATGAATGCCCAATTCTAATTTAGGCAGAAGAATATAATTTAAACCCAAATGAAATATTTAATTAAAATTATCTAACACATCTCTCAATCTATACCTATCTGAGTTCCATCTATATCATATACTTTAATTTAATGGTTATAGTTATCTTTATATTTGTTCATTTATTGAACATATAAAGTTGTACAATCATCCTCATAACCACATCATCACAATACATCAACATTCTCAATTACTAGAATTTTATAGTCTAGTTATGCCCTTAATTAGGCTTGTAAACATATATATAGGTATATAATATGAGTTATTAGCATCAAGAGTTAAGTAAAAAACTCCTCACGATTTTCAACACGGCAGTGCGTTTCGTGTGTGGGACGTCTCGCCGAGGCGAAATCCAAACAAGGAACCCCTCCGTTACACTACTCCAGACCGTATTGATCCTCGAGGCTCATTATGCCCTCAATGCAAGATGCATATACCCAAATTTATTATTCAATTTTAATTAATTAATAGTCCCAATTCTCAACAGTACACGGCGTTTCATGCGTGGGACGTCTCGCTGAAGCGAAATCCAAACAAGGAACCCCCCGTTACACTACTCCTAGCACTGTCAATTGTCGGGATAGTTGATATATATAAGTATGATCATTAAGGACTAACTTCTCCCCAATTTCCATCATTACACTGTGGTTCGTGCTGGGACATCTCGCCGAGGCAAAATCCAAGCAAGGAACCCCCCGATACACTAATTTTGGCAATGAAGGTCGTTGAGGTCTATTATGCCCTCGATACCCAAGTACAAGCACAAGCAAGAATAAGCATCCAACCGAGCTATAACTCAAAGGATGCAAGCTCACATGCTATCATCTTCCAGTTGCCCACACCTCGTAGCAAACAGGGGCCACCTGGTGGGGTTCAACGACACCCACCTCGTGATCAACTCACGCACACAATGTCCGGGAAGCGGTCATAGTTCCTAACCGGTGAGTGAGAACGACACATAACCACGACTTCTCAACCCCAAAATAATACATATATATATGTCATATGATGACCACCATGGAAGACTATGACCTGGGGAATATCTACACACTACTCATCGAGCCAGGGTGCTCACCCTCAACGCACGCAACTTCCCAATGATAGCAAGGAGTGGGTATGCCTAACCATGTATATATATCATCATATAGGGTATACATACATCCCACATAATAAAGATATACCATCATATAAGGTATACCTGCCACATCGTTTTCATTTCCATTATACGCTCTTAGGCGCAATAGATTTAATGTCACTGTTTAGTATATCTCTCTTGATAAACTAATTGTCAATTCTCACATATCTTCCCCACTTAGTAAACACTATACTATTTCCCGCTTGAAGCTCACATGTCGCTTCTAATATGAATTGTCTCTCAATTCTATTAAGTTAAGGATATTCTATATCCGTATGCACCTCAATTAGCATTTATAATTCTCCTACCATAATAGGGTTCAATTCATTTTATGAACCTTTAAAGTCATCCCCTTTGGGATTTTGATCCTAAGATCAAATGTCTCTAAATTTGTCTCATTCTTTCATGTAATTATAATTATCATCTCCAAATAAAATCTCCAATCAAGGTGGTCTTCCCCACTTAGAATATACCAAAATATCTAATCGGTATTACTCAAATTTAGTCAATATGACTCCAACCATTTCTTATAAGGGAAACTCTCTAAAAGTCTTCAAAACATACTCCAAATAAATCCTATAGAGGTTCCCAATTGATAACCTCGAACAAAACGGGATGAAAATCTCCTTAGAAAAACATTCCCTCAAAAGCCCTGTTTCCGAATCGATTCGGGCCAATTCCTAATCGATTCGGCCCAGCGAATCGATTCGGCCAGGAAGGCAAATCGATTTAGGTCATCAGACCTGGGAATCTGTCTTAGGACGAATTTATTTGGTCACTCAGACCTAGGCACCTGCATATTTATAAATCGATTCGATAGGAGGCCGAAACGATACGGCCCTTCAGAAACCTCAAAAATGGCTACGTTTTGTAAGCCTAAAATACCCAAAATTCATTTTAATCATTTTCTCTCCATTTCTCTTCAAACCAATCACATATATATCATCCTAGAATACATATAAACTAATTTCTAACCTAGAAATCATTTATACCCCACAAATATAAGGTTTTCCCAAAAGTTAGGTTTTATCAAACTAAACTTAAGCCCATAAATTTCATCCACAAATCATGCAATAAACGGTACACAACAATTATTTAGTAAGTTTAATCACTTGCCTCGGGTTCGTAGGGTCTGAATCCGCCTTGAGATCGCGTGGTTGCCAGAAAATCCTCTTTCTCTCTCTCTTTTCTCCTTCTTTCTTTTCTTCTTTCTTCTTCTCTCTTTCTTTCCTTCTATTTCTCTTTATCTATAAGGAGAATAAATCTCCCGTAGGCTTAATAAGCCTTTCTCCCAAATGTACACATATTTAAATGATAATACACACTTTAAATGACTCGGTAACTTTAATTTGAGTCAAATGGTCCTAAATTATTTCGGAACCTAAATAGACCTCAAGTACAGTCATTTCGACTCTCTCGACCCTTTCGAAAACAATGGTACCCTAAGAATCCTCATTTGACACACTTTGTAACGACTCCCAATTTTGACCTCAATTGCCAATTTAATTGTTCTCCAATAAAATGATATTTATTTCTCCCAACATAAATAAATCATCGTCTCCAAGACCTTGGGTTGTTACAAACTTCCCCACTTACAAAAATTTCGTCCTCGAAATTTTAGCTAAGCCTAATTCTCCAAAGCTCAACTAATTCTACTACACCCATCCACAGTAATCATATCTCCAAAGTTCTAACTTCTCATGACGAATTTATTTTAATTTACTTTATTTATGTTGATTATGAGTTTTATAGAACCAATTTCCACAACTAGGGCGCCCATACACCCTATATATATGAGCTTTATGCTCACAACGATCATAATGAGGCTTTATTTACCACAAAAATTCCACAATTCCATAGATATAAATAGTAATAACATTTTAAATAGTGTAAAAATTTTGGATGGTCCAAAGAAATAACTCCTCTCAATTTCTGACATTTGCCACTTTCGTGTGGGGGGACGTCTCGCAAAAGAGAAATCCAAACAAGGAACCCTCCCAATACACTACTATGTATCAACGTCGGGGATTGAGAGCTTGTTAAATCCGGACTAAAGTTTGAAAGAAAAGATTTTATGAAAATGATTTTGAAATCGCCCATAGGCCGATAAAAAGTTTTATTTTGAAAACGGTTTACATAATATAATGTAATATAAAATGCCTTATGTCCAACAGAAGGTCTTAACAATCATCATATATATATAACAATGTGTAGCTCACAAAAATTAGCATAATTATGAACTAAACTTTCCTGCGTCCATCAATCCACAATCTAAGCTTTTATCAAAAACAACATCTTACATCATTTCAATATTATGACCTTTTATAAGGCTCATCCATATCTGGAATACAATGATTATATAAGTCTAACATGACCATATAAAAGAGCAGCTTTATCATTACTACTCATCATACCATAACCATTATCACATTCACCATAAAGTTTATAGCTCTTTTTGAGTGCATTACAAAATTATCTATTCTTTTACAAGAGATAATAGCATAAGAGCCTATATTGCTCAAAATCCCCCCCTTTAGGGTGATTACATACATAATAGGGCTATAGCACTACCCTTTCATAAATATCTCCCATACGATATTCCCAAAACTTTCATATAGTAATATTCCTATTCATAAAGGAAAATAACTTACATCATCCATCTCTAGTCCGATTACTATTCCTCGTCAATGGGCTCCTAAACATAGTCCCCCTGTCGAAAATGACCTCGAATCTGTTGTAGGGGTTGCACTTCTAAAACTTCATCAAAACATGGTCCTTTACCTCTTTTAGGACAATCTCTCTTTTTATGACCTATTTCATTACAAAAGAAACACTTACCCACAAATCCTTTCTGCCCACTCGCATTACTAGAATTCTCTTTGCCCAACATATTTGATGAACTCGAATCTCCAAAGTTCTTATCCTCTTGCGAACGAAGACGATATTCATGATACCTTAGTAGTGCCGCATTCACTACCTCGACGAAAGTCGCTAACTTAGGACTCTCTAACAATTGTTGTCGAATTTTCCAATCTAATACTTGAACAAACTTTGATATACGCTTCTCTTCCGTATTTACCTCATCAGGTAATAATTTTTCCCATCAAGAAAAATCTTCCTCATACTCTGCCACCGTTCTATTTCCTTGAAAAATCCCCATATTCCTAGTAGAGGAAGGAAAATACCTTCGATCAAAAAGTTCCCAAAATTTTATTATAGGTAAAGTATCTCTCTGTTCAGATGTGGTGACAGACTCCCACCATTGAAGAGTTGCACCAAATAACTTAAAGGTGGCTAAAAATTTCTTCTGTACCTCACTACACTCAACCATATGGAGGTGCCTCTGGATACTATTTTTTCAATGACTTGCAGTCATTGCATCAACTCCCCCTACAAACTCGGGAGGATGCCCCTTACTAAATTCTTCTTTCACTCTCTCCCATAAGGACAATCCTAAAAGGGGTTGGTCTGCTTGAACGGATGATTGCTGCGCCATCATAGAAATGGCAGCAGTTACTGCTTGTGACACAATATTGGAAACATCATCGGTAGTCACGTTCCTTTGAGGTATTTGGGGTAGCGCTTTTTTAGCCCCTTTATTTGCCCTGCCTGAACGACTCCTTTCAGTGGCATCTGAAACAAGAACAATTGTATCAAAATGCCTTTCAAATATTTTCATATCGCAGAAGAAATATAGACGTAAGAATGTAACTGTCCTAACAATAAGGCTCTATATCAAGAACGCTTACGGAAGATCATAGTAACACACACAGATCCTAAAGACTCTAGATCCTGATGCTCTGATACCATCTGTGACAACCCGCTCAAACTAATAACGTGTGACCAGCCCTATACTACATTAAATCAGGTATCTCAGATGGCCCAGTCTGAACATCAACTAACAATACGTAATAATATAAGGCTAACTACCCGAAATCATTAAAAGTGGATTGTAAAAAATTTAAAACTTTTATTAAACAACAACAACAAAACCAACTTTACAACCATCCAACAATAAACATCTAACTATTATGAGTGATAAGTGCAAACTCCATATATATACAAGAGTGAAAAACAATGTACAACAAATCTTAACAATGAAATACCCGAATATGCTGTCGGGTAACAGATAATACAATTCCGAGAAATGAAATATGAAAGTTTTAATCTACAACACTTGAATACTAACTCAATATACAAATTGAATCCTAATCTCGATATACAAAGATAGGAATTGACTAAAATAAAGTGCCGCAACAGTCAGCTATTGCCACAGCTCTACGAATACACAAGATGGATGAACATCAATGGCGTCCTTATGAAGGAACACCTAAAGTAATACAATATATACATGGAGGAGAAAATATAAATGGGTCAGAGCCCGAGTTGAATACGTTTTATAGCAAGTGCATTAAAATGCATAATAATTATAAATGCATTATTACATGATTTAATATAATCTAACTCTCCATAAAATTCAACTCACCCCTCCACTAAAGCGCGCACTAAGCGTATGCACGTGATCTCCAAATGAATGCCCAATTCTAATTTAGGCAGAAGAATCTAATTTAAACCCAAATGAAATATTTAATTAAAATCATCTAACCCATCTCTCAATATATACCTATCTGAGTTCCATCTATATCATATACTTTAATTTAAATGTTATAGCCATCTTTATATTTGTTCATTTATTGAACATATAAAGTTGTACAATCATCGTCATAACCACATCTTAACAATACATGAACATTCTCAATTACAAGAATTTCATAGTCTAGTTATGCCCTTAATTAGGCATGTAAACATATATATAGTATTATATTATGAGTTATTAGCATCAAGAGTTAAGGACAAGACTCATCCCGATTCTCAACACGGCAGTGCGTTTTGTGTGTGGGATGTCTCGCCGAGGCGAAATCCAAACAAGGAACCCCTCCGTTACACTACTCCTGACCGTATTGATCCTCGAGGCTCATTATGCCCTCAATTCATGATGCATATAACCAAATTTATTATCCAATTTTAATTAATTAATATTCCCAATTCTCAACAGTACACGGCATTTCATGCGTGGGACGTCTCGCCCAATCAAAATCCAAACAAAGAACCCCACGTTACACTACTCCTGGCACTGTTGATTGTCGGGATAGGTGATACATATAAGTATGAGATCTAAAGAATAACTTCTCCCCAATTTCCAACATTACACTACGGTTCGTGCGTGGGGCATCTCGTCGAGTAAAACTCCAAACTAGGAACCTCCCGATACACTAATCCTGGCAATGAAGGTCGTTGAGGTCTATCATGCCCTCGATACCCAAGTACAAGCACAAGCAAGAATAACCATCCAACCGAGCTATAACTCGAAAGACGCAGGCTCACATGATATCATCTCCCAGTTGCCCATACCCCGTAGCAAACTGGGGCCACCTGGTGGGGTTCAACGACACCCACCTCGTGATCAACTCACGTACACAACGCCCGGGAAGCGGTCATAGTTACTAATCGGTGAGTGAGAACGACACATACCCATGACTTCTCACCCCCAAAATAGTACATATATATATGTCATATGATGACCACCATGGACGACTATGACCTGGGGAATATCTACACACTGCTCATCGAGCCAGGGTGCTCACCCTCAACGCACGCAACTTCCCAATGATAGCAAGGAGTGGGTATGCCTAACCATGTATATATACCATCATATAGGGTATACATACATGCCACATAATAAAGATATACCATCATATAAGGTATACCTGCCACATCATTTTCATTTCCATTATACGCTCTTAGGTGCAATAGATTTAATGTCACTGTTTAGTATATCTCTCTTGATAAACTAATCGTCTATTCTCACATATCTTCCCCACTTAGTATACACTATACTATTTCTCGCTTGAAGCTCACATGTCGCTTCTAATATGAATTGTCTCACTATTCTATTAAGTTAAGGATATTCTATATCCGTATGCACCTCAATTAGCATTTATAATTCTCCTACCATAATAGGGTTCCATTCATTTTATGAACCTTTAAAGTCATCCCCTTTGGGATTTTGATCCTAAGATCCAATGTCTCTAAATTTGCCTCATTCTTTCATGTAATTATAATTATCATCTCCAACAAAAATCTCCAATCAAGGTGGGCTTGCCCACATAGAATATACCAAAATATCTAATCGGTATTACTCAAATTTAGTCAATATGACTCCAACCATTTCTTATAAGGGAAACTCTCTAAAAGTCTCCAAAACATACTCCAAATAACTCCTATAGAGGTTCCCAATTGATAACCTCGAACAAAACGGGATGAAAATCTCCTTAGAAAAACATTCCCTCAAAAGCCCTGTTTCCGAGTCGATTCGGGCCAATTCCTAATCGATTTGGCCAGGAAGGCAAATCGATTCGGGTCATCAGACCTGGGACTCTGTCTCAGGACAAATTGATTTGGTCACTCAGACCTGGGCACCTGCATATTTACAAATCGATTCGGAAGGAGGCCGAATCGATACGGCCCTTCAGAAACCTCAAAAATGGCTACTTTTTGTAAGCCTAAAATACCCAAAATTCATTTTAATCATTTTCTTTCCATTTCTCTTCAAACCAATCACATATATATCATCCTACAATACATATAAACTAATTTCTAACCTAGAAATCATTTATACCCCACAAGTCTAGGGTTTTACCAAAAGTTAGGTTTTATCAAACTAAATCTAAAACCCATAAATTTCATCCACAAATCATGTAATAAATGGTGCACAACAATTATTTAGCAAGTTTAATCACTTGCCTCGGGTTCGTAGCGTTTGAATCCGCCTTGAGATCGTGTGGATGCCAGAAAATCCTCTTTCTCTCTCTCTTTTCTCCTTCTTTCTTTTCTTCTTTCTTCTTCTCTCTTTTTTTTTTTTTTATTTCTCTTTCTCTCTAAGGAGAATAAATCTCTCGTAGGCTTAATAAGCCTTTCTCCCAAATGTACACATCTTTAAATGATAATACACACTTTAAATGACTCGGTAACTTTAATTCGAGTTAAACGGTCTTAAATTATTTCGGAACCTAAATAGACCCCAAGTACAGTCATTTCGACTTTCTCGACCCTTCCGGAAACAATGGTACCCTCAGAATCACCATTTGATACACTTTCTAACGACTCCCAATTTTGACCTCAATTGCCAATTTAATTATTCTCCAATAAAATGATATTTATTTCTCCCAAAATAAATAAATCATCGTCTCCAAGACCTCTGGTTGTTACAGTGTTTGAAGTGTGAGTTTTGAAATATGATTTGGTGTAGGAGTGTGTATGGTAGGGAGTGTGTGCATGTCTCTAGTTTGTGGAAAATAATATTATAAATTAAAATTAACTTAAATTCCTAATCTATAAAAAAGAAAAAAGAAATATTTACAAATATAAAAATATAAATTTTTAAATTCCTAACCTAAAAATATAAGACTCAAAATAAAAGAAAATCCAAACTAATAAAATAACATAAAGAAATACTAAAAACAAATAAAATAGCTAAAAATCTCACAAAACGAACACCTAAAATATAAAAACACATTACGCACAATAACGCGCCCTAATATTTACAATTACAAACTTTAAAACAAAAAAAATGTAAAATGACACAAACAAACTCACGCACATATTATATTTACATAAAATAATAAAACTCTCAAACTAAAAATAATAAAGACACTAAAAATAATATAAAACAATAAACTAAAATAGAATAAATTAAAATAAAAGTGACACGAAAAATTTAAGTATATTGAAAATAAAACCACGTACACACTGGTTAAATATGAACGGGCTTTGAGATGGTCGAGGCTTGGATTTGGGTTTGGATAGGTAACATGTAATTGGTAGAGGATTGGGTTTAGGCACAGTTAACCACATATTTGTCCCATTTGCCTTGATTTAGGACGTTTGAATCCGCAAATGACATTTAACCACAAGAAAGACATATACGGGCATAAACCCAATTTTAAAGAGAATTAGCAATTAAAAATCGTCTATTTGGGGTTTTATTTTAACACTTTTGGGTGCTTATCATTCTCCATGTCATATAAGAAGGAAGTCATCAACCAACTAGCCACGAAGTCCAGATCATCGTAACTTGTCATCGACTTCTTATAGAGCGTGTAGGGATTGCTTATCATCGTCGCCGCCCTCGCATCATCCGACATCCCGCTCACATGCCTCATAAATATTGAGGGCACCAATGCCAGTATTACCACCTCCTCCAAGTACCAGACATACCCAAACTCATGCGTCCGCAACCGTCGCATCTGCACATGCTTGCTCGTAACCCTTATGGCCCATGAAGGAATGCCACAAAATTAGAAGGTTACCTGCATCCCCAACAAATAATAAATATCTAATAAAAAATTAAGATGCCAAAAAATCCTAGAAAAAGACAAAGGTTAACTTGGTTGGTTTTCAAGTTGGTCGGAGCCCTTCGTACGTCCTTTAAGGATAAGGACCGGTTCTACTTTTTCCCTCGATACATCCAATAGAAGTCCCCCAACTCGCTATCCTTCAGGGACATCAACCCTAAGTTATGGTCTATTACATCATAGGAGCACGTCTACAAGAAAGGAATAAAATCAGAAAAGGAACCAAGACAAGAAGAGAATGAAAATAAAGGAAAATAAACTTAAAATTAACCCCATAAGGTACATGGGCCTTGTAAAAGTCTCCCTAATTCACCGGATGAATGAATCTAGGAAAGCATAAAAAGATGCCAAAGTGAACCTCCCCCAATCATATATCAGTACATCCGTGTGATCCGCAGATACAATAAAAATGACATGTGGACGATGTCGATGTTCGTCGCCACCATGAATAATCCAAGCAAAATCAAAATAAATAAACAAGTCATTTGTCTCACATGATACCCGTCAATCTCATTAATCTACCTATTCAATGTCATTTCCCTCAACATAGAAATCTAGATAGAATTCCCTGACGCGATTATACCCACCTTCCCTAGAGCAGCCTCCATCGCCTTTGGTGTTACTCGCACAATATGGTCCACCACGATTTGATGCCCCTCAAAATCTAGCCTCATCAGCTGCTGGACATTAATGGCAGTCACAGTCATCTCCTCAAGCCCCAAATAGAACATACGAGTTATGTCCCACCACCTTTCACCAAGAGCACACAACACTGCAGTACAGCGTAACATCTCATCCAATGCATACACCAAGGGGACAAACCCAACAAATGATACAATTCAATGCACTACCGCGGGGAGCTTATCCTAAACATACTTCCACCCTGTCGTCCCCTGAGACCGAATGCTATAAAGAGTTATATCAGTCTATAAAGAATTCAGACAAAACCCTTCATTAGCACACGAAGGAAAAGAGAATGAATTTGGAAATACAAATGTCAGAATACTTAAATTTCCATTAGGGGTTTTCACCCTCGTTAAACGATAGTGCACACGCTCATTCAATATAAACCTTTTATCAGCAACTGACTTAAATGAGTCATAGGCATTTTCATTGTATAGCACAAGGGGAAACACATATCGCCACTCTAGGCCTGCCAATTGTCAACACACAACCACTCGCTGTTAACGTTTCCAGAAGTTCCTAACATTTAAAGCCTTAAAGAAAAAAGGACTTAGGAAAGACTCTTAGAGAGAGGAATCAAGAGAATCAATCACTTGAAGGTATGAAAAATGAAGAGGGTCGCCCCCTTTATACAAAAGGTTAAGGGGCATGTCGATCGGTAGCCCCTGAACATGCCGGTTGGCAATTGTCCTTTCCTCCTCCCAAGAAATGTAGGAATATATGCCCTATGGTGATAGGCACTCCCCAGACCTACCTATCGACAGTCGCCTGTAAATTTTCATCTCGAAAACACCGGGAAAAAATCAAAATTTGCCTGAAAAAATCCTAAAATATCTATGAACATACAAAACATTATTTTGGAGAATTTAGCCCCTTGAAAACTCTTAAAATCCCAAGTCGGATCAATGAAACCCTTTTTTCATCAACATATTCCACAGTGAGACCAATGGTGTATCCATTTTAAAGCCTATTACATTTTACTAGTAGTACACCTCCATCCAAGCATACTACACTTTCCTAGTGAAAACAACAAGTCAACCCATTACATATCAGAACTAAAGGTCTATCCACATCAAAATCCTTCATGCCTTCCCCATCAGAGCTATCCCCATTCGAACCACCACGTTAGGTCCTCAGAATTGACATTTGTTTCGCAAAAATGGTCATCACAACTCAATGTCCTTAGAATTGACCTCGGCCCACAGAATCAGTCATCACCACTATTTCCCCTCCAACATTATAGGCTAAATTTTTTAAAATTTCATCACAATCTTCCTAATACTATCAAGTAACCAACTCCCAACTTTCATATTCCGCCAACCTAAGTTTAGTACCAGAATCTATTCTTTCATTGATAAAATTTAAGATTTCTAATCATTATAATATAATACAATTTCCAAAATTCCAAGTAAGGTTTCCAACTACGTTATTTGATCCATATTAAAATGGGATTCATGTGAATTTCCCAACAACCAACTATACAAGGAGACACTTAACCTCTCTTAATGCTAACCGCATTTCATTAACACACCAAAAATTATTCAAGTTTTTTAAATAATTTTTTTCAATTTGGACCCAACACACCCATTCATTTAATACGAGTATATTCATTATTTTATTAATACGAGGATCATAACCTCAAAAAACATTTTTTATATAACGACTACTTAATTTTGCCAATAAGTCTCAATATAGCAATCGAATGATACTATAATCATATGATTTCTCAATCCATTCATGTATTGAAACAAGGTTCGAGAAACCTATATAAAAATGGGATTCATATGAATTTCCCAAAACAAATCATGTCCCAACACCATTATAAATAATATGCATTAAAATTTTGTGGGACTAATCATAATCATATTTAACATTTTAATTCTGAAAAGAGTCATAAGGTAAATTTTTTAAAATATTGCTCCGTTAACATACTAATCATCTTCTCATTACCACTCCTAAACAATTTACCTTGTATACCCATTTCGTAGGTATTATTACTTCCCTGGGATCTCGAGTTTCAATATAAATAATTACTTTCATGGGGATAATTAGGTTCATATTTCCCCAATTAGATTTATCATTTCTTTTAGATCAATTTATATATAGCGTTAAATAATATCTAAATAATTTATGTACTAACATAAGGTAGTTTTACATTGAATTCACTCCTCAAGTGCACTCACCTTTCTAACATTTTCAAGCTAGATTCTCAAAAAAATTCCCACAAAAAGTTCCCTAACGCCACAAACTTTTGGAATATTTTGTATGCCCATAAGTAGGTGTGAATCAACCTGAAAATATTTTTAAACTTGTGTTATTTTTTGGCCATTATTATTTCTTCTTCGGGTTTACTATTTTTCTCTTCAATTTCCATCGTAAACACTTTAATACTGAGCCACCACATTCATAGTGGTGATATATTGACTAATGCATAGAATATCTCGAAAGTCATTCACATTTATCAATAATAACAAGTCGCACACTGAGTGACCGTACACTTTAAACAAAATATAGTCGGTATAATATGTATAATCATAATCATTAATACACCATATTAAAATATAATGATAACCTCACGAGCATCCTACCCAAATCTACGTTTAGGCTCTAAGAAAAATGGTCCATTTTCATTATGCAAGTGGTAAAACATCCTCTGGTACCTCCTCGGGCATAAATGTCTACTAGTAATGATCCTGATTTCAAGAACACTCATAACCCGGTGTCCTTTTTCCCCGAATGTATAACAAGCACCTCTAAAATGGCATCGTCAGCTAACTGACACTTGCTCTCCCCATTGGGATCCTTGACCTCGAACTTGAGTAAACTATGGGTAAAAATTTCCCTACCTCTAATCATACTCTAATCGGGTCTTCTTGCCATAATGTTCCTCATAATGCTCGTTTCAATCCTCTAATCATAACTTCACCTATCAACATATTGGTTATATCTAGACCATTCATTTCTCCCCTCCTGAATAATCCCTTATGAGAATTTACCCATCACTGCTAAAGAATTAATGCGAAATTCACTACCGGGATTCCTAATATAAAACTTTTAATTGACCGATTCAAACCTCGAATGACACAATCCTTCTTCTTTTCCTAAGTTTCCACTTCTTTTGGGAAAATTATAGCTAAATTTGTGAACTATTATTCATACTCGGTCACCTTATGTGGCATTTCTCTAGGGTGATTAACTCCCATTTTTGAATTCTAATAACATATAGGAAAATATTAAATCTAGACGTAAATTATTCATAATTCCATCTGTCCCTCTCCTCGGGAGTGGTAATACCCTCCTACCATTACAAAGTATAATCGATTAGCTTAAAAGTATCCAACCTTTATTTTTGCATCGTCGTGCATTCTACCATCCTAAGGTATCTCTCCAAGTCTTGCTTACATTGATATTCCACCATTATGTCAAATCCCCCTGAGAATTTGGGAAGGCCACCCTTGTGAAAACTTTCCCTAACTTTTTCCCAAGATGATATGAGAATTCCTTTTTGTTAAACTAGCGGAGTTCTAGTTCTCTGTATTCTTATCTCAACTCCAAATGTTGTGACCTTATCAACGATTACTGCTAAATATCCATCAATCACCATAAACTAACCTTGTTCGGTCTGTTTCACCAAACCCTTCGTTGTATTACCCGCTAGAGCTCTCCTAGCTTCTCTCGTCCTAGTGTTCAGCATCCGGATAGATAGGAATAAAATGTATATTAGACTTAAAGTCTAAAGAGAGTAAAAATCCACAAAGTGTATCAAATAATGGTACCTGAAAAACTAGCATAGACGTATAACCCTCGAGATGTAGGACCATGCTCTGATACCAATTCTAGCACCCGATTTATTTTTAATAATTAGCTTAATCAAATCTTATTGATAAAATTATACAATACGCCTAAACAATTAATTATCATCATTAGCATGTAATAAGAAACAAAGACTGAAGTGAAAATGATATAATGGGAGATATGAGAAAAACCTCTAACTTTGATACACACACACACACACACACACACATACATACACACACACACACACACACATACTCACACACACATATATATATATTAATATATATATATATATATACATATATATATATATATATATATATATATATATATAATGCTCTTGTGCGGACTAATCCACATTTTAGGAATGCGGACCGGATATGTGTCACCTAATGGTGCTCCTAGAAATTATCGCCTAAATTATAGGCACACTTTCTCTCTCTCTTCTGGGCTCACCGCCAGGTGACACATGTCCGGTCCACATTCTTAAAATGCGGACTAGCCCGCACAAGAGCCAAACTATATATATATATATACAGGGAGTCTCCTGTAAGGACTCCTTATAGTGCAAACTCCGATACATATCATTTTTTTAAAATAATAAAAATATGAATTTTTTTATAAAAATTTATATATATGATTTCCACAATGAGATGATAATCTCCAATTTTTTTCATCAAAAAATTCAATCAAAAAGTGGGTGAGATGAGGTAATATGCAAAATAATGGTGTAAAACTGCATTTTTTGCCTTCAAAATTTTGGCTATCATCTCACCCACTTTTTTATTGATGTTTTTGATGAAACTTCATGGATTTGATATTTTCATTTTCCAAATCATATCCATAAATTTTCATCAAAAAAATCAAACAAAAAATGGGTTAGATGATAGCCAAAATTTTGAACGGCCGAAAATACATATTTACACCATTTTTTTACATTTCACATCATCTCACTAACTTTTTGATTGAATTTTTTGATGAAAAAAGTTGAAGATGATCTTCTCACTATCGACATAATATCCATATAATTTTTTTAAAAAATCATTTTTTCACCATTTTTAAAAAATAGTATGTACCGGAGTCTACTTATAGGATCCTCCTTGTATATATATATATATATATATATATAGTACATTTAAAATTGAATGCCAATACTCAATACATACTAAATCTCTAACTTTAGAAAAAGAATACAACCACTACATATTTTGCATCACTCATGAAATAAAGCTAAAGGTAAGTGTAAGCCTTACATCTTCAAAAGCCAGTGGAGAATGGGAAGGACAATAGTCTACTAGAGTAGGAAACTAAGTCGGGTATTCTGGAGCCCCTGCAACAATGCGATGATGTCCACCACAATATAATAATATCTACGCACTTAAGTAGCAAAACTATCACTATATAGTACACCTATAACAATCTGACAAAGTAAATATTGTCACGTATATTGACCTTGACAAGTCCATGAAAAATCAGAAACCCGTCACAGATTTTGATCTTGACAAACCTGTGACAAATTTGTTGTCATCACCATTTCAATCACGGTCTTTGACCATGACAAGTTCCACTTTTCAGGATTTTTGATCGTGACAAATAACCTATTTTAGTGTAGTAAGTGTAATTAATAAAGCCTACAATGATTAGGCTTACTATTATAGAAATCTACCTAATTATTCCTATAGAGTTATAGAAGTTTTTATACTTAAACATATACCAGTATAATTCTCTACTCGTTTACATCGAGTTTAAAAAACCAATGCTAAGAATTGAGCCCCGCTAAATTACTTGTAAATTCATATTAGTCCCATATTATTTATCATAATAATATCCAGACGGTTCTTTCATCCATTAACCATTACCCTTCTTCCTTAGGCATAAGATCAATAGAGTATGTACTAGCAGTGTCACATCCTTTGAGTCATATATTTCAAATAATTAGATGTTATAATCCCTTACTCATCCCAAATCAAGAGTATCCATTAAGTAAAAGTTCATAATTATAATTCTCATTCAAGCCCTTAACACTTTACAAGGATTTACACAAATCTACTTCTACCGTGTGAATAGTACCAAATATTATGAAGGCTCTCGTGGGGTACTATATAAGGTTGTGCGCACAGTGCACGGAATTGAACTTTCTCAGATCAATTCTACAATCAACCTGTTACAACCCACAACTTGAAAACACCATTTCTCTTCTGAAAATGGAATTCCAATGCGTAATAGTCCCCAAAAAAGCCTAAGATGGTTTTAAGGGTCCATCTTTACTAAAAACTATTATTTTCTTATAGTTATTTAGGAAATTACAACATATAATTTTATATCAAATTTAGACCCTATAATTTAGAAGAAAGATATCAAGAACATTCAAAAGAGTTGCATACCATATAATTTATATAAATTAGTTTTAGTAATGAAAAACAACAATTTTCTTAAAATAATTAAATTAGTCTAAACCAATTTCAATAGAAACATCATATTAATATAATAGTTCCCAACTCAATCCTATTTGACTAGTTTTACCCAATTCTAGTAAAATATATAATTCCTTAATTCAATGTAATCAAAATAGCAGACTAAAACATAATTTCCAAGAATTGGATTTATTCATTTAAATGCAAAAAATCCTAATTTTACCAATACATGAGATAAATCCTAAATATCTCTACATATTATTATAATTCATGAAAACATTGTTTAAGTATAAATCATCATTTACATCCTGACAGGAGAGAGTATAATTATCTTACCTTACATGAAGAATATAAATCCTAATTTGTGTAGATAAATTCCTAAATCTTTATAAAGAGCCCTCCTTAAGAAAATAATTGAATTATTCTTGAAAAATACTACAAGAATGCACCAAAAATCCCTATTAATTGTAATGATTGTTTGATGTGATGTTTTGGTGGGGGGTTGTTTGTGATTTTAGAATAGGAATTAGTGTTTAATTAGGGTTTTATTGGATTTTTATACTAACACCTCTTAACTTTTCCTTCACTCTTTTTCCCTTAACCCTAGTTTGGTTTCCATGTATGCTTTAGCTATAATTATGACTACACTCTTTAGTATAAATCCTTTTTTTTTGCTTAATTGTTATTTTAATGCAATTATCAATTATCATTTTCTTTAATAAGATTACAAATTACAATTAAACCCCATTTCTAACTTCAACGTTTATTATAACACTTTATTTCAGACTCAAAATCATTGTAATTACCTAAAGTAAAGTGATTTAAAACCATCTCTTGTTATAAAATGAGTCAAACTATCTCCTCACATAAAATGAGTCAAAACTATATCTTCATATAAAATGAGTAAGAAACTATCTCCTCATATAAAATGAGTAAAAACTTATCTCCTCATATAAGAATGAGTCAAAAGAGTCTCCTCATATATGAATGAGCCAAAATAATCTCCTCATATAAGATTGAGTCGAGATAATCTCCTCATATAAGAATGAGTCAAAATAATTTTCTCATATAAGAATAAGTCAAAATAATCTCCTCATGTAAGAATGAGTTAAAATAATTTCGTAATATAATGAGTCAAAATAATCTCTTCATGTAAGAATGAGTCTAAATAATCGATGCGGAATGAAACTTTTGGATTCATCGATCCAAAACGCCCCTGGGATGCTCACTATATGACACATCAAAATTTAACACAATCTTGCCCAAATCAATATGCTGATAAGTAGCTTTAGGGTGTAAAAAACTAGTAGAGTAGAAGCATGTGTATCATATTATGCACTCGATCCAAATGGTCCAGAATTGTTCTTTGAAATCATGAGAATTCCAATATAACGAGGCGCTAACTTCCCTCTCTCTTTGAACCTCATCACCCCTTTTTATATGGTAAAATGCGTATAAAAATTTACTCCCCCACCTAAAATTCATTCAGCTTCCAATTCTTATTGGTGTATCCCTTCTACCTATCTTGAGTAATTTTGACTCGTTCCCTAATCAGCTTCATCTTTTCTATTGTCTCTTGGATGAATTTCGATCTTAAGTGTCTAACCTCACCTAGTTTAATCAACGTACCGGGGATCGACATAGTCTCTCACAAAGTTCCTCACAAGGGGCCATAGAAATGGACTCTTAGTAAATGTTATTATACATTTAACGAATGTTAAATGTTCTTATACACTAGTAAATATTCATATATCAACTTCATAATACTCCAGAAAAACTAGTTAATTTATAATCCCTAAATTCCCAACTCATACCCTCTTTAGACTCCATGCGTAGGATATCTCGTAAAGAAAATCCAAATAAGGAACCCCTGATAAACATTTGTCCAGATTAGGTGGTTATTGGGACAACAACTCGATAAATCCTTTATTTTACAAGTAAAAATCCCATGACTCCTATCTCCAAATGCACCAATTTTTCCAATACATGAGATAGGCCCTAATTATCTCTACATATTTTTATAATTCAGGAAAATATTATTTATGTAGAAATCATTATGACTTCATGCGAAGAGATAGTAGAATTATCTTGAGTTATATGAAGAATATAAATCCCAGTTATGCTCTTGCCTGACAAACCAAATCGACTCTTCAAATTATGCAATCCACTTATTGCATGTAATACTTTGTCATCTTTATCGCAATATTTGTACAACGATCTAGCCGCGATGTCTTTCAATCGTTTGTAATCCCGGTCTTCTGGTGATTCGGCATCAACTTATTCATTGACTTAATCATAATGCATATTATTTGTATCCGTAGGTTATTAGTTTTGATGGTAGTGGACTCCATAAAAACCATCAATTAGGTTGGTCAAAGTTAGCGAATCATGTACCACTTCTACTCGGTGAAGTTCCGTTATGCGGTCGGGTATCGGTAATTCTTTCGGAACATAAGGTACTTTCTTTTCAAAATGGTATGTACTTATCTTATTGTCTTGCTAAATTCCCCACTTAAGTAAATGAAACTCAACATCTTCTAACGACTAATATTTTTCATTCATACAACAGGTGAACAAACACATAATATTATCACTTTTAAGATATCTATATCCGTATTTAACAAATTCTTGAATGCCCTTTATGTTCTTATCAGATATTCGATTACTCTCACCCATTCAATCTTTGTATTGTGGGAAATCCATTAAATAATATTTAAAATTCAATTCAATTGTATCAATAGGTTGCAATAAAGGTTGATTAGGCATAAATTCTTCGTATTTATCACCATAATTTAACTACATTTATTATATTGTGCGATGTTAATTCGATGATTTTATATCATATTACTGCTACTAATCGCTTCCTATAAGTACATTATGTTTCGTCCATTTCTCTTATATTTTATAGGTAGATCATGCATGTGAAAGCAAGAGATAAACCGAAATAAGAACCAAAAAGCAAAGAAGGAAAGTCAAGGGAAAATCTGTAATTTTACAATTGTAATCCGAATGCAGAACCTAATGAGAATTCAAATATATAGTGTTCATGAGTACATAGGAAGAAACGACATTCAAATCTGAACCCCGATTGATAAGATACGGGCGTATGAAGATAAGAGGAATTCAAGGAAGAAAAGGAAGAAAGTTTAAGGTTCGAACCGGTATGGTCCCAAAGGGGAACCGGTTCGGTTTGGCGAAATAAATAGGCATATACTCAGGAATCACAAATCAGTTCACCCCTTTACTTTAGGAAGCCCAAACTAGTTCGACGATCGTATGAAAATTACATATTTATCCTTGTAAAAAATAGAGTTGTTCATGGCTAATCTCTAGTAAAAACGTGGTATTAAGATATATTTTGTATTTTTAAACATGGAGAGTTAGTTTTGACCTCGTTTTTGAGAGCTCTGGGAGTCAAGATACCTCAGAAGCAAGATTTATCAAGAAAATCATCAATTTCTATAATATTTCATGTGGTGTTCTTAAATAAAAATATTCTCTTCCATTGCTTTCAAGACTTGTCTTATTTTTAGATCATTCTTCTTTACTTTCTTGCTAAAAATATTTTATACATGTTTAGTTGTGATGTTTACATAATAATGAAAATATGCAAAGTAGAAACCATGCGTAATCGTAATAACACCATGCCCGACTATGTTCTTAGAGAGTTGGAGTACATGAACCCAACCTAGATATTATTGATGGACTTAAAGGTGGATAAAATCTAATTACTAATTCAAAGGTTTAAAATATTATTGAAACAAACATTATAACTCTTTTACTTCTTTTTCCCTAGGTAACTGGAATGTTTAATAATATAATAGTACTTTCGATAATTTATCATTCACATGAAATATGATTCTTGATTTGATATTGTGAGGAGTAAATTACGCATATGTCGAATGCTTAGAAAGTATTTAATGTTTGTTTAAATTATGAATTAATTTCTTGAAGATTTAATGTCCTAAGTAACTACTGACGGTTTGGGGGAGTGTACTTCAACTCTGCTTTTCTCGCATAGATTAAAAATCAAACAGTTATTCTTGCATGCATAGTTAGTTCATTATAGTAATCAATTTGCATTAATTAATAGGAATTTCCCCCAAACAATCATCTTTTCCTTTCTTTTTCTGAGTGAAGTGTGAGGCTATTCGTCTTTCCTACTCGTCATCACATTCTTCATCCTATTCCCTGAGTTTGATACTAGACTTGCTCGGATTATTACTTATGCGACCAGTTTAAATTTAAATCGATATCGCTAGAGACACATTTATAGTCAAGTCATATTTTTGTCACAGTCACTACAAATTAGGTATACATTTAGTTTAGGTCGAATTAATTTCTTAAAAATTCAAAATATCCAAAAAAATATAATCTCTCAAATCCTTTCATGAAAAACACTCACCCAAGTCCTTATTCTATTACTACTAGAATCCATGAAAATCCCATATCTACTATAATTCACAAAAATTACATAGTTGAGTACAATCCCGAGAGTCCACACACTCCATGCATTCCACAGTTTTGGGGTGAGTGTGAGATTTTGTATCACCCATTACGAGACCTCTTATAGCCAGAGAAAATTGCCACTTTGCGATGCATTATATTCCCATATAACGTGGTGTACTTTCATTTTTGAAATAATATCTTATAGAGGAGCTAGTAGAAAGTAACATCGATGGAAGTTATAGTAGGGATTCACTAGGATTATGCATTGTTTCGAGTAGTAAGAGCGATGGGACATATATCGATTCCGAGCGTGAAGTAAGAAATTTGAGAGAGATTTTGGATAAGAGCGCGACTGATGAGAATGTGAGAGACGTTAGATGGGTTTGAAGATTCAAGTAATTACCCATGAGAAGTCGCTGTTGGTTCCCTCCGATGAGAAATGTCCTACCCTCGAATTGAATAAACTACCGCAAAAGTTAAATATGCTTATTTAGGAGAGGATGGGACATTTCTCACTATTGTTTCCTAGAGCCTAAATGAGGAGCAAGAGGGTAAGATACTATCTATTTTAAGGAAGCACTATAGTGCTTTTGGTTAGATCATCACGATTCCATAATTTGTGCCTATAAAATCCACCTCGAGGAGGACGTGAAGCCTTCGAGGGAGATGTAGAGGCGTTTGAATCCCATGATAAACGATTTCGTGAGGGAAGAAATTATTAAGTTATTAAACGCGGGCATCATTTACCCAATTTCGGCGAGAAAATGGGTGATTCCTATTCATGTCATCCCGGAGAAGTCGGAAATGACTGTGGTCGAAAACACAAAGGGTGAGCTTATTCCACAACGTACCACCATCGGGTGGCGTTTTTGCAGTGGCTACTGAAAGATCAATGCCGCGACTAGGAAAAATCATTTCCCCTTACCCTTTATTGACCAAATATTAGAGTGAGTAGTGATACGCCCATTCTATTTCTTTCTCGACAGTTATTCCTAGTATAACCAAATTGAGGTAGAGATGCTAGATCAAGAAAATATGACATTCACATGTCCTTTTGGCACGTTTTCCTACAAACGTATGCCTTCTTGACTATGTAATTCACCGTTCACCCTTGAAAGTTGCATGCTTAATATTTTTAACGATAGGGTCGAAAGGGGCCTTTAGATTTTTAAGGATGACTTTAGTGTCTTTGGCCCCTCTTTTGACCTTTGCCTCGCTAATCTTGAAAAGGTGTTAGCCCATTGTGTGGAAATGAATTTGGTACTAAATTGAGAGAAGTGCCATTTTGTGGTTACCAAAGGCATAATTCTTGGCTACATCGTTTCATCCAAAGGTATTGGGGTAGATAGGGCAATAATTGATACCATTACCGAACTTCCCCCACCTAAGCCACTTAAGGACATGCGTTATTTCTTGGGCCACTCGGGTTCTATCGTGGGTTTGTTAAGGACTTTAGTACCATTTCTAGGCCCTTAAGCAACCTACTTTTGAAAGAGGCCTTCTTTGAGTAGAATAAAGCATGCCAAAGTTTTTTTGAAAAATTAAAAAGAATTCTGGCGTCTTCTCCCATTATGTATCTTCCGAATTAGTCCTTTTCATTCGAGATTATATGTAATGTGAGTAATTATGCAATATGGTCTATTTTGGGTCAAAAAAAAGACAAGAAGGCTCACGTCATCTACTATGCTAGTTGGACCTTAACCAAAAGATATCTTAACTACTCCACCATGGAGAAAGAATTGCTAGCAGTAGTGTTCGCCCTAGACAAATTCCTCTCCTAACTCATAGGTTTGCCCATTATATTCTACGCCAACCACGCGGATCTTAAGTATCTCCTTTTCGAAAAAGATGTTAAATTGCGCCTCACAAGGTGGATCCTGCTCATATAAGATTTCAATCTTTCTATAAAAAATAAGAAATGAGTAGAAAATGTCATAGCTAAGCATTTGTTGAGGCCTTCGTCTGACGTAACTAGTGATCCCATACCCATAGACGAATAATACCCGGATGAGCAATTTTTTGCAACTTTTTCTCTTCCTTGGTTTTTGAATATAATGAATTATATTGTCACGGTGGTCATCCCCTCGATTGGACACCGCAAGAGGAAAAAAAGTTCCTCACTTGGTTGTGCATGTTCTTCTTTAGTGATCCCTATCTATTTAAATATTGCACGGACCAAATCATCCAAAGCTTATGGAGGCCATTTTTTTATGAATAAGACAACTGCTAAGATTCTACAAACCAATCTTTATTGGCCCACAATCTTTATGGATATAAGTGCTTATTGCAAATCTTGAGATAAATGCTAAAAGATGGGATCCATCACTCAACGAGATTTGATGTCATTGACCCCTATTCTCATCATCGAGATATTTAGCTTTTGGGGCATTGACTTTATGGGTCACTTTCCTCCCTACATTGGTTTATTATATATCATTGTCACGGTATATTATGTGTCCAAATGGGTTGAGTCTATAGCTTTTAAGACCAATGACAAAAAGGTGATGATAAATTTCTTACAAGAACACATACTTTCTTTCTTTGGAGCTCCAAAGGCAGTCATTAGTGATAACGGCACGCCCTTTTACAATAGGAAATTTGAGAAACTTACGAGAAAGTACGATTTCATCTATAAGGTTAGGATGACTTATCACCCCTAAACAAATGGGCAAGCTAAATTAGAAAATTGTGAGATTAAGAAAATTCTTGATAAGTTCGCCGATCCTAACAAGAAGTATTGGCCTCTCTCGTTAAATAATGCGATGTGGGATTACCGGACTGTATACAAGAACCCTTTAAGGATGTTCCCATTTGGCTTTTTCTATGGAAAGCTTTTCCATCTCCTTGTGGATCTTGAGCATAAGGTGCATTGGGGTATTAAGATGTTGAATTATAATTTGGACCAAGCCGGAGAAACACCTTCAATTGAATGAATTGGAAGAAATATGAAACGATGCATATGGGAGCCCCAAAATATCCAAAGAAAGGATGATACTCGTGTATGAGAGAAATACCCATCGAAATGAGTTTCATTCGGGTAAAAAAGTTATCCTCTACAAATATCGATTACACTTGTTTTCGGATAAGTTATGTTCACGGTGGATTGGCCCATATGAAGTGATAGAGGTGTTTCCCCATGGAGCCATTGAGTTAGAAAATTTGAAGGGGGAGACACGTTTACGGTTAATGGACAATACTTAAACCCATTGTAACACCCATCCTAATTAAATATCGAGTGATCAGTCCTTTATTAAATTATAACCAAGGTGAACGATTGGTTCATTCTTAGCATCACTGTCGTAAAATAAACTTTCCAATTTAACACTCTAAATAATTAAGATAAGTGTCAAAATCATTTAAAACGTTATATTCATTTTTATTTAAATTCAATTATAAAAACCGTTAACAATAAAAAGTTTAAGAGTGACACACTTATTAAGACTGGAAATGAACATCCAAGAATTTAAGCATTCAAACAACAATTACCAACTTTAACACCATATAGGAAAACCATCCTGACAGTAAATAAATCCCAACGAGTGAAATACTGAAGATAAATGAACATGATCTCTGACAAATCCAACTAAATAAGGAAATGAGTGACACATGCCCAAATAATTAAAACTGAACTAAGAATGGAATCAACAAGGAGATTGTCCAAGAAAATGGCCTGCAAGTCCCACCTAAGCTGCAGCACGTCCATTAGAAAGTACTTAAGCATGACACCCCTGTGGCTGGGCATCTGTAATATATACATATATATATATAAGAGAAGAGATAACAGGAAACGGGTCAGAGCCCGATGGTAAAATAGTTTAAAATTTTATTTTACCAAGTATTTAAGATGCGTACCGTCTAATGCAACAATCATATTAGTATGCGGCACTCTCTTGAGAGATTCTTACCTCTCTTCTACTGTGCACACCTACCACACTATAAATTCCCAAAAGTTTAGCTTAACTTAAATTTCTTATGAGGTTTTATGCCGACAACTACTAAGGCTAAGATAATTAATTTCTGAAAGTAAAGTTTTCACTTGAATCTCATTTCATTATAAAGTCCTTCAGTATTGTCTCAAACTTTTCAAACCCTTATAATAAAGTCAAAATATTTATTCATTGCTTAACTACTTTTAATCACAGTAGAAAGTTTCCAATTTCAAGTCTATATATATATATCAATCACTCATATAATAAATATATATATATTTATATACACTATCGGCACCCCACCTAGAATTTATGGTGCAGGCATACTCTCCTATCATGTCCCCATCTCAATCGTACTAAGGGAAATACTAGTTCGAAATCACTCTCGAACTGTATGAACACAAAACACATACAAATTGAGACGAAGCATAGTTCCATTTCACTAAGAGGTCACCACATACCCTCACATCTCTTAGAACCATCTGACTATCGATCAGATAGCCTGTACCAAGGATTCCTATGTTCTAGGGTACAAGTCAATATCCCCCATAAAGGTCCCATCGAGATAAGCTTGTCCCGGCATGATAACCTTGGTGATAGCAAGTAGCGCGGGCATGATTTTTACACGTATATAGTATATACACAAACACACTCATATATACGTATAATACCATTCCCATTTCTAAATTAGGTACCCCCATGACCCATACTTATGATATTCATTCTTAGTACACATTACTAGATTATCCCGTATAACGGCTCGTCTCTTTTATTCTTATTTATGGGTTATTCAATACTTACTTCTTGTCACTCGTAGTATCCTATCTCCCTAAGTATAATTTCAGTAGGCAGTTTCTTATTTTATAACGTAACTTCCTTACGAGTCTCACTCCTTTAGTCACACGTTCCATTATTTCTTAAGTGTAAATCACTCCCCATTAACCCTAAATTCGGCTTTCATTAAATACTCCCTTTTTACTAAGTCCTACTGGTCCTCTTTATGTCCCAAAATGTTCGAACAATAATGTTCACAGGTTACTACTCATTTTAATCGAAATAAACTATTTAAAAGAGGAATATGAGTTTTCCAGGAGGGGTTGATCGATTGATGAAACGGGGTTGATCGATCGATGCTCTTTGGTCGATTGATCAATCAAGCAGTTATGGCAAAACTGCAGAAAACCCAGCTACGGAAATCCTTCTCCAAACTCAACCAAACCATCATATTTAACTCCCAAACTCCCAACAAATGATAGTACACGTGTGATATACCCAAATAAATAATTTTCTACGTAAAACATATGAGTTTTCATCAAGTATCACAAATTAAAAGGGCAAAATCTGTATAAACCTCAAGAACCCTAATATTTTCTTTAACTTAATTCTTCTAATTCTTTTTCTAGATTTTCTACTCCTAACTCAAAGAAAATTCATGGTATATCCTCTACATGTGAATTAGATTTTCAGAATGTGATTGTTACTTCTATAACATGCGGATTCTAGTCTCCAATATATGTTTTCTTTCATGAAACTTGTTCTAATCAACCCTCGACCAACATAATTGAAGCATCAACTAAAATAAAGAAAGATAGATACTTTCCTGGAAATTTTTGTTTCTGATTTGTGGAAGAAATTGGTGTGGTTGTATTCCTCGTCACGTGATCTACAATTTGACAGTGACGGCGGTGCGAATAACGGAGTTTTTATCCCAGAACACCCTGGAAAGCTTCTACCTTTCCTATTTAATGGCCGTTATTTGTTTTTGATTATCTTAACCCTAGAAGACAACCCCTAACATCTGATATAACCTTATAAAATTCGTGGGTTTCCATGCCCAAAATTACAAAATGTCAAAAATGCCCTCCCGGGATGTTAATTACACCTAAAATTGCCCCGAGACCCAAACTAAACCCTCAAGTACGTTATTTTTACTATCTCGACCCTTTCGGAAGAATTGACGCACTCGAAATGACCATATGGGTGACTTACAAATTATTCACTTTTAATAATGCGAATTTAATCCGGACACGACACAGGCGCGTCTCGATAAAATTTTCAAAATTATCAAATTACATTCTCGTGATAATTTTACTAAATTTAATTACACGTCTTACATTACCCATAAATTAATTTACAACAAAATTACAACAATTACTAACTCTCATCACGCTATTAAATATTTAAATGATTTCCGAATTAATATTAAATTAATATCTCTAATTAATTTTAATAAATCCCCAAATTTAATAGTCATAAAAATACGGGGTATTACATACTTCCCCCCTAATAATCAAATTTTGTCCCGAAATTCGAAAAAATAAGGTATACCTGGAAGGAATAACTCTGGGTATTTCTCACGCATGTCTCCCTCTTACTCCCAAGTAGATTCCTCCACATTATGACGCTCCCACTGAACCCGTACAAGTGGAACTACCTTTGACCTCAACCTGCTTTCACTATGGTCTAGGATAGCCACTGGCCTTTCCTCGTAAAAGATATCAGGCTGTAAGTCAATATCCTCAATTGCGACGTGGGTGTGGGACATGTCATCCCGAAGGTATCATATCAACGACGAAATGTGGAATACATCGTGAATGCTGTGTAAATGCTCTGGCACTCCCAATATGTATGCTACCGACCCAATCCTCTCGATAATGGGAAATGGTCCCACGTACCTTGGTGCCAACTCCCACTTCTTCCCAAACCTTATCACTCTTTTCATAAGAGATACGCATAGTAATACTTGGTCCCCACATTAAATTCTCGAAAAAAACTTTTTGCATCGGCATAGCTTTTCTGCCTATCCTGGGCTACCCAAATGCGACTCCAGATAAGCTCAATCCTAGCTGAGGTTTCCTGAATCACTTCTGGTCCTAGGAACTTGTTGTCCCCCACCTCAAGCTAACAAGTTGGAGAACGACAAGGCCTTACATACAATGCCTCAAATGGAGCCATGTCAATCATGAACTGATAGGAGTTATTATAAGAAAACTCCACCAGTGGAAGATGTGGCTCCCATCCTCCTCCAAAATCAAGGACACACATGCGTAACATATCTTCCAACATCCGATTGCTACGCTCTGTTTGTCCATTTATCTATGGGTGATAAGCTGAACTCAACCTCAACTCTTTACCCATGGCCTCCTAAAAGCTCTCCCAGAAATGCGACACAAAAATCTTGTCTCTATCTGACACAATATCTAGGGGAACCCCATGCGGTCTAACAATGTCAGCAATAAACAACTGAGCATACTGACCCGTGGTATAGTCTGTTCGTACTGGAAGAAAATGATCCACCTTGGTCAAACGGTCCATAATCACCCAGATGGAGTTGTGACCCCGCTGTGACGTAGACAACCCAGTAATGAAATTTATGGAAATACTCTCCCACTTCCACGTTTGTATCTTCAATGTCTGAAGTAATCCTGATGGTTTTTGGTGGTCTACCTTTACCATCTGACAAGTAGAGCACTTGGACACAAATTCGGCAATGTCCTTCTTCATCCCACTCCACCAGTACTGTCGCCTCATATCCTGGTACATCTTATCTCCCCCTGGATGCACCACAAATGTGGACTCATGTGACTGTGTCATCACTACATGACGTAAGTCTGCTCCTTATGGAACCACTAATCTCCCATTAAACCTCAAACCTCCATCGGAACCAACTAAATAGGACTCAGTACCCTCAGCTAAAAGTCATACAATCTACTCCTGGAAAAATAAGTCTATTATCTGTGCCTGTGTTACCCTTATAAAAATCTCAGGTGTCACTGTCATGACATATATGAAGGAACAGGGTACCGCGTCCTGGTGACCCAACTCTTTCCATTTTGCTTTCCAGATTTCCGCTACGTCGCCTACCGGTCTATGGCTCAACGCATCAGTAACCACGTTAGCCTTCCACGAATGGTACTATATGTCGAACTGATAGTCCTTCAGAAACTCTAACCACCTGCACTAACGTATATTCAGCTCTCACTGAGTGAACAGGTACTGCAGTGACTTGTGGTCTGTGAATAAGTGGAACTTCTCCCGCAATAAATAGTGTCTCCATATCCTCAATGCAAAGACGACCGCTGATAACTCTAGGTCGTGAGTGGGGTAATTTATCTTGTACGGCTTAAGCTTACGGGTGGCCAAAGTTATAGCCTTCTCCTCCTGCTGAAGTACTCCCTCGAGTCCCCATAAGTAGGCATCGGTGTAAATCAGGTATTCCACTCGTGGCTTGGGTAACGCAAGAACTGGTGCCGAAGTCAGCTTATCTTTTAGCTCATCGAAAGCCAATTGACAAGCATCGCCCCAAACATATGATGTCCCCTTGCGAGTCAGGTTCGTCAATGGACCCTCTATATTGGAGAAACCTCAGATAAATTTCTTGTAGTACTCGGATAACCCCAAGAAACTACGCACGTCCCTCAGTGTCGTGGGCTATCCCAATCCCTCGCCACTAACACTTTACACGGGTCAACTGCTATCCCCAATTTGGATACAACATGTCCCGAAAATTGCACCTCCTGTAACCAGAATCTGCACTTCTCGTACTTAGCATACAGCTGATGCTCTTGTACAGTCTGAAGAACCTGCCTCAAGTTCTTAGCATGCTCTTCCTCAGTGTGTGAATATATTAGAATGTCAGCTATGAAAATGATGACAAACTGATATAAGAACTCTCTGAACACTCGGTTCATCAGGTCCATGAATACGGCTAGAGCATTTGTCAGACCAAATGGCATGACTCTGAACTCGTAGGACGCATACCTCATCAAGAAAGAAGTCTTCGACACATCCTGCTCCCCAATCCGTAGCTGATGGTATCCCGATCTCAAATCTATCTTCAAAAAGAAGGTTTCTCCTCTTAGCTGGTCGAACAGATCATCGATTCGAGCCAATGGATATTTATTCCATATCGTGACCTTGTTCGGCTCCCGGTAGTCCACACATAACCTCAGTGAACCATCTCTCTTCTTCAGAAACAAAACTGGAGTGCCCCAAGGTGAGGTACTCCTACGAATGAAGCCCTGACCTAACGGTTGCTCTATCTGATCTCGTAACTCCCTCATTTCCGATGGATCCATACGGTATGGAGTGTATGCTATCGGTCGAGTATCTGGTAATAAGTCTATGATGAAATCTATCTCTTGACTGGGGGGTAGGCCTGGTATCTCCTAAAATATACCAGAATACTCCTGAACGACTGGGATTGAGTCTAAGGGAATCACGACCTCCTTAGAGGTATCCTCCTCTATGTAATACAAATGAGCGGAAGATCCTCCCTCTGGGAAAGGCATTGCCACTAAAAACATCTCCTATCCCGGAATGGCAAAGATAATACTCCTATCGTAACAATCTATCATGGCCCTGTATACTACGAGCCAATCCATGCCAATAATAACATCGTGCTCATGTATCTCTAAGACTAACATGTCTTCTGAGAAAATTAAATTACCAATCTCTACTCCCACACCCCGACATATGAAGAAAATCAGCAACTAATTCCCCAGTTGTGAGTCTACGCATGTCATAGTGCTCTCTGATGTGGCTAATAATCCTAAAGCCTTCGCAAAATGAGTAGCTATAAAGCAGTGTGTCACCCTAGTATCAAATAAACCCCGACCTATAATGCCATGGATAGGAAATGTACCCTCAACTGTGGGTGGTGCCTGAGGAGCTACAGCCTGGTGGACGTTATAGACACGTCCGTACAACAACTATCCATACTGTACTAGAGCTGCTGGGATGGCTGGTAGGGCTACTACCTGAGCTACTGCTGGGAGGGAGGCTAAAAAGAGTGGCCTATATGGCTCATTATGAGCACCCTGCTGCTGTGAGGCCCTATCTCCCTCTGGACAATCCTGGCACCTATGGCCATTCTTGCCACACCCGAAACATCGGCCCCTAAAATTTCCTCCCCTCTGTCCCTACTTATAATGATCATGTTGGCATTTACCACCTCACCATTGGCCCTGCTGGAAATGTTGTTGGCCCTGATGGCCCTGCTGCTGCCCCTGCTGCTGATGATGTTGGCCCGACTGGCCTTGCTGATTAAACTGGCCCTGCTGACCTTGCCTAAATCCCCCAAATCCCTGTCTGCAGTCACTTGAACGGAACCACTTGATAGGGTTCCCCTGATGGGAACTCTGCTCATTATGATGAGTCTGCCCCTGAGATGTCGGTGCCCCACCAGTACTACTACCCCCTGTCTTGCCCTGCTGGCTGGACTCTCCTGCTCACTTATTTCCCTGCAGATGGAAGTGGGGATCCTGGCAGTGTAACAAAGTAGCATTGAGTACATCCGTATAGTTAGTCAGTGATAAATTGCCTATGAGGTGTTGGTGGATCCTTCAGGCCAATCCGTCCACAAACAATAGTATCTTCTTCCCCTCTGTAGGTGCCTCATCTGGCACTATAGTGAGGAGTCTAGTGAACTCCTCCTCGTACTTAGAAACAATCATATTCTCCTATTTAAGATTCAGTAACTTTCACCTCATCTCAGTCTACAAGGATTTACGATCAAACCGAACCCAGAATGACTAAATAGTGATAGCTTCCCTCTCCTCCAAGGTGGTGGTGGATTCCCACCACTGCAAAGCGGCCCCCACTAGCTTGAAGGAAGCCAATAGTTATTTCTGCACGTTTTTGCACCCGTACATGCGCAGATGCCTCTGGATATATTTCTTCCATTGTCTAGCTACAATAATATCCGAACTACCCACGAACTCTAGGGGATGCACCTTCTGGAAGGCATCCCTAACCCGTTCCCGTGAAGATGGAAACAGTGCTGGTACTGGCGCCACTACCTGAACCTGGGGTGGATCCTACTGCACTAACTCTAATGCGACATTCACCACCTGAGCAATGATAGCGGCTACTTCGGTTGCGTTCATCATTCCCTGAGCTGGAGATGCTAGCTACTCGTCTTGGGCACGTCAATTCTTAGGTGCGCGTCTTGGAAGCATCTAAAATGAGAAGGAAGTTTATTAGTCTATAGTTATTAACAAATCTCGAAGAGCTGAAGACGTAAATGTAAATGCAAGAATACAATAATCCTAAAAATAGGGCTTTATATTAAGGACGCTAAGCTGAAAGCGAAATAAGATGTACAGATGCTAAAGGACACTAGTACCTAATGCTCTGATACCGCCTGTAACACCCAACCTAATTAAATATCGGGTGATCAGTCCTTTATTAAATTATAACCATGGTGAATGGTTGGTTCATTCTTAGCATCACTATCGCAAAATAAACTTTCCAATTTAACACCCTAAATAATTAAGCTAAGTGTCAAAATCATTTAAAACGTTATTTTAATTTTTATTTAAATCCAATTATAAAAACCTTTAACAATAAGCAGTTTAAGAGTCACACACTTATTAAGACTGGAAATGAACATCCAAGAATTTAAGCATTCAAACAACATTTACCAACTTTAACACCATAAAGGAAAACCATCCTGACAGTAAATAAATCCCAACGACTGAAATACTAAAGATAAATGAACATAATCTCTGACAAATACAACTAAATAAGTAAGCGGGCAACACATGCCCAACTAATTGAAACTGAACTAAGAATGGAATCAACAACGAGATCGTATAAGAAAATGGCCTGCAACTCCCACCTAAGCTGCAGCACGTCCATTCCAAAGTAACTAAGCATGACGCCCCTGTGGCTGGGCACCTGTAATATATACATATATATATAAGAGAGAAGAGATAACAGGAAACGGGTTAGAGCCCGATTGTAAAACAGTTTAATATTTTAGTTTAGCAAGTATTTAAGACGCTTACCGGATAATGCAACAATCATATTAGTATGCGACACTCTCTTGAGAAATTCTCACCTCTCTTCTAGTGTGCACACCCACCGCACCATAAATTCCCAAAAGTTTTAAATTCCTCATGAGGTTTTATGCCGACAACTACTAAGGCTAAGATAATTAATTTCTGAAAGTAAAGTTTTCACATGAATCTCATTTCATTATAAAGTCCTTCAGTATTGTCTCAAACTTTTCAAACCCATATAATAAAGTCAAAATATTTATTCATTACTTAACTACTTTTAATCACAGTAGAAAGTTTCCACTTTCAAGTCTATATATATATATATATCAATCACTCATATAATATATATATACACACATTATCGGCACCCCACATCGAATTTATGGTGCTGGGATACTCTGTTATGATGTCCCCGTATCAATCGTACTAACGGAAATACTAGTTCGAAATCACTCTCGAACTGTATTAACACAAAACACATACAAATTGAGATGAAGCATAGTTACAATTCAGTAAGAGGTCACCACATACCCTCACATCTCTTAGGACCTTCTAACTAAAATCAGATAGCCTGTACTAAGGATTCCTACGTTCTAGGGTACAAGTCAATATCCCCCATAAAGGTCCCATCGAGATAAGATTGTCCCGGCGCGGTAACCTCGGGGATAGCAAGTAGCGCGAGCATGATTTTTACACGTATATAGTATATACACAAACACAGTCATATATACGTATAATACCATTCCCATTTCTAAATTAGGTACGCCCATGACCCATACTTATGATATTCATTCTTAGTACACATTACTAGATTATCCCGTATAACGGCTCGTCTCTTTTATTCTTATTTATGGGCTATTCCATACTTACTTCTTATCAGTCGTAGTATCCTATCTCCCTAAGTATAATTTCAATAGGTAGTTTCTTATTTTATAATGTAACTTCCTTATGAGTCTCACTCCTTTAGTCACACGTTCCATTGTTTCTTAAGTGTAAATCACTCCCCGTTAACCCTAAATTCGGCTTTCATTAGATACTCCATTTTTACTAAGTCCTACTAGTCCTCTTTATGTCCCAAAATCTTCAAACAATAATGTTCACAGGTTACTACTCATTTTAATCAAAATAAACTATTTAAAAGAGGAATATGAGTTTTCCAAGTGGGGTCGATCGATTGATGAAAGGGGGTCGATCGATCGATGCTCTTTGGTTGATCGATCAATCAAGCAGTTATGGCAAAACTGCAGAAAACCCAGCTATGAAAATCCTTCTCCAAACTCAACCAAACCATCATATTGAACTCCCAACTCCCAACAAATGATAGTTCAAGTGTGATATACCCAAATAAATAATTTTCTACGTAAAACATGTGAGTTTTCATCAAGTATCACAAATTAAAAGGGCAAAATCTATATAAACCTCAAGAACCCTAATATTTTCTTTAACTTAATTCTTCCAATTCTTTTTCCAAATTTTCTACCCCTAACTCAAACAAAATTCGTGGTATATCCTATACATGTGAATTAGATTTCCAGAATGTGATTGTTACCTCTATAACATGTGGATTCTAGTCTCCAATATATGCTTTCTTTCATGAAACTAGTTCTAATTAACCCTAGACTAACATAATTGAAGCATCAACTAAAATAAAGTAAGATAGATACTTGGCTGAAAATCTTTGTTTCTTATTTGTGGAAGAAATTTGTGTGGTTGTGTTCCTCGTCGCGTGATCTATAATTTGACGGTGACGGCGGTTCTAATGATGGAGTTTTTGGCCTAGAACTCCCTATAAAGCTTCTACCCTTCCTCTCCAATGTCCGTTCTTTGTTTTTTATTATCTTAACCCTAGAAGACAACCCCTAACATCTGATATAACCTCATAAAATTCGTGGGTTTCCATGCCCCAAAGTACAATATGTCTAAAACGCGCTCCTGGGATGTTAATTAGGCCTAAAAATTCCCCAAGACCCAAACTAAATCCTCGGGTACATTATTTTTAATATCTCGACCCTTACAGACACATTGACGCACTAAAAATGACCATACGGGTGACTTATAATTTATTCACTTTTAATAATGAGAATTTAATCCCGACATGACACAGGCACGTCCCGATAAAATTTCCAAAATTATCAAATTAGATTCTCGTGATAATTTTACTAAATTTAATTACACATCTTACTTTAGCCATAAAGTAATTTACAGCAAAATTGCAATAATTACTAACTCTCTTCCCTCTAGTAAATATTTAAATGATTTTCGGATTAATATTAAATTAATATCTCTAATTAATTTTAATAAATCCCCAAATTTAACAGTAATAAAAATACGGGATGTTACAGCCATATCTCAAAGAGTTTATTGAGGAATTCTACACAATCTGGTTGTCAAAAGCCATTTATGGGGTAGACTGAGTAGGTTGAGAGGTCATCGCACCCCCGATGCGTATGGGGTGATCCGTGTTGTATCATAGTGAGTCATGTTAGATTAGGTTCATAATAGTTTGTGTGTCACCAGTTAGAAAGCTTAGGATCACCGTACACCACACATGAGAGCATAAGGCAATTTGAAGTGAGTTTATGAGGTCAATCGAGCTAAAATTTGGGTAGAAAAATGTTGTTCATGGTTCAAGAGTGTAGTGGTAAGTAGTACAACACCTAGTTTTTGAGAGAGGTTAAAAAAATTAGGGGAGGAAAACTGGAATTGCAAACTAGTTCTCCCTGGACTTCTTTATAGAGTCGAACTGGTTCGGCCTTATCAGCTCAAAAATTTTAAATGGTGAGAATCAGTTCGGCCCTTGTGCGAACTGGTTTGAAAGTTTGGGCTACCTAGATTCATATCCATTCCTATTTTTTCCACCCTCTTCAATTTTAACATTCATTCCCCCCTCCCATCCAAAATTTTATCCTCCAACACCTCCCCCCACTCATATCAATTCCCCTTTTTTCATCTCCCTCCAACCTTTCCCCCCTTCATTCATCTTTCCCACCAAAATTCACCCCTCCTCCACTATAAACATCACACCACCTTCACAATTCTCCCCACCACTTCCATACTCTCTATATTTCTTCTCCTCCCAAATCACAACCAGATTACCATCCGATGGCTGACTGTGACCCCCCATAGAGAAGTATGACTCCAATGAAATTTTGGAATAATGGAATTCCGACATACTCTATTTAATTCAAGAAAGAAATTGGGAATATGAACACTTCATTTCTGCTCCATAATTATAACTCGAATTAATTTGATTTAGCGATTATAAGTGGTTCCGAATGTCTCACTCCTGACATATTTTTATGATCCTTATCCTAGGACCCCAATGCACCCTGCACGACTGAAAGGCCACCCTAGTAGCTCTCCCTTTTTCTTTTGTTGGTTCTTTATCATATTATTTTGTTCTTTTGTTCTTTATTGTTTCATCTTTGCAAGAATTATATAATCCTATCCTTTTTTCTTTCTTACTGTACTTGTGTGATTTGTTAGTAATACAAAAAATCTGTATATTTGTTCATTTGCTCTCTTTTTATGCACTTTTTTTTGAAGATTTTAGTCCTTCTTGCACGAGGACATTGAAAAGTCTAAGTTAAGGGGGGTATATGTGCATTTTTTAAGTTTCACAAATTTCAAGATGCAAAAAAATGAAAAATTACGGAGAAAGTCAAAAATATTTTTCTTCAAATATATAAAAATTGCAATTTTAAATCTTCAAACTTGTCAAATTTGTTTTATTAAAGTATCAATTTGAAAACAAAAACCAAGAGCACTAAGTCGAAATTGACCAAAGATGGAAATTGAACAAAAATTAATGACTTGACGAATAATTATGGAGATTGATTAACCCGATGAGATTTCGAACCTGTCATTTTTTTCAAGTAATTAAATCAATTCGAGTTAAAATTACCTCAAACTTCTTTCTATCATTTAAAAAAGTCATTGATCATCTCTAATTCCTTGTCTTCATCGGTTACGGAATACTAGTGAGATGTCATCTTGAAAATATCTCTAACTTATATGAATCTCGAGACGCATATGGTAAAATTATTAGTAATTCGGATAAATGACGTTAGGCCATCGTTTGTTACCCGAACATATTAGCCATAAAAATTGTGAAAAATATCCTTTTGTGAACCAATTTGAGCCCAAAATGATATTCCTTTTCGTTTGATAATCTGAAAAGCCCATATAGCCCGAAGTTGTGAAAATTGAAATTTTCATCAAAAGTCAAAATGGTGCAACAAAAAGGGGTAAGAAAAATATAAAAAAATGCTCAAACAAAAATGGAAAGAAAAAAATAATGAAAAGAGAAAAAATAAAAAATGAGGAAAATAGGAGTAAATAATTTTACAAAAAAGAAAGAAAAAAATGAGGAAATGCCCGAAAAGGTGCCAAGGGACGTCGTACCCAAAAAAATTTAACTTCAAATTTTCCAATCATTCCCATTTCAACCAATGCATCTTACAACATGAGAAAGTCCTAACCGAGTCCAAGTAACTGAAATCAATTACTGCATGGAGAGATAAGATGCAAAAAGATAATAAGAGAGATTAATTGGCCTGGACGAGAGGCGACGGTTCTCGGTTTCCATTAACCGTAATCCGATGATGCAATATTTCGTAATAAAAATTTTGTCTTTCAAATTTGTGTGCGTGAATTTATGTTCCATTATATTTACTCCTAATAACATGCATACTGATAGAACTAGACATATTCCGAGTGATTCGTTTGTGAAAGTATCCCGTGAGAATTGAATCAAAACGAATTTTCAAAAAGTAATGTAATGATCAACTAGTGGAAGTTAGTGGTTTAATTATTAACTTCACACACACACACTACAATTGAGACTCTGATATAAGAATTCATGGTGAGTATTTTATTGGAGTTTAAATTGTACATTTTTTAAGTATTTTGATCTTTCTTTGAGTCAAAACCAAATTTTGTGGCTATATTCATTGCAAACCCTCATGACACATCACTCGTCCTACTACGTTAACCTAGGTGTTTAATGACTTTTTGTATATGCTAAATGCAATCGCTCGTCCGCGAAAAAGACATTATATCCCAATACAATATTTTTCAAGCCTCTATGATTCCTTTACATTGCTCGAGACAATCAAAGTTCTATGTTAGGGTGGTTTGATTGTGCATAAAGTCTTTGTATTTATCCCCATAATTTAGCTGCATTTATTATCCCATGCGATGTTAATTATATGATTTTATCTCATATTACTATTACTGACCCCTTCCTACAAGTGCATTGTGTTTTGTATATTTCTCCTATATTTTACAGGTAGTTCATGTACATGAAAGCAAGAGACAAATCGAAATGAGTAACGAAAATAAAAAAGAGGAAAGTCAAGGGAAAATTCATAATTTTATAGTCAAAATATGGATACGGAGCCTAAGAGAATTCGAAGACATCGAATTCATGAGTATATAGGAAGAAACTACAATCAAATCCGAGCCCTAATTAAAAAGATATGAGCATATGAATATAGGAGGAATTCAAGGAAAAAGAAGAAGAAAATTTAAAGTTAGAACCCGTTTGGTTTGGCGAAATCAATAGGCTTCTACACTCGTATCACAAACCGGTTTGCCCCTTTCCTTAAGGGCAGCCTGAACCAGTTCGGTGATCTGATGAAAATTACATATTTATCCTTGTAAAAAATAGAGTTTTGCATGACTATATCTCTAGTAAAAATGTGGTATTAAGATATGTTTTGTATTCTTAGACCTCAAGAGTTAGTTTTTGACCTAGTTTTTGAGAGTTCTTGGAGTCAAGATTCCTTAGAACAAGATTTATCGAGAAAATAATCAATTTCTTCATTATTTCATGTGGTATTCTTCAATATAAGTATTTTTCTTCCATTGCTTTTAAGATTTGTTTTATTTCCAGATCATTTTTCTTTACTTTCTTATTGAAAATTGTTTATATATCTTTAGATGAGATGTTTATGTAATAATGAAATCATGCAAAGTAAAAACCACGCATAATTGTAATTACACCATGTTCGGCTATGTTCTTAGAGGGTTGGGGTACATGAACCCAATCTAGGTATTATGGATGGACGTAAAAGTGTATAAAAATCTAATTAGTAATTCAAAGGTTTGAAATCAAATTGAAACAAACATTGTGAGTCTTTTAATTTCGTTAGCCCTAGGTAACTGGAGTGTTTAAGAATATAATACTAGTTTTGATAATTTACTATTTACATTAAATATGATTTTTGATTTGATATTGTGAGGAGTAAAATCCGCATATGTCGAATGTTATGAAAATATTAATGTTTCTTTGAATTATGAATTAAGTTCTTGGAGGTTTTATGTCCTAAGTAACTACCGACGGTTTGGGAGAGTGTACTCCAACTCTACTTTTCTCACAGAGATTAAAAATCAAATAGTTATTCTTATATGCATAGTTAGTTCATAATAGTAATCAATTTTCATTAGTTGATAAGATTTTCCCCAAAACAATCATCTTTTCCTTTGTTTCGATAAGTCAAGTGTTAGTTTATTCGTCTTTCATACTCGTCGTCACGTTCTTCATCCTATTCCCCGGGCTTGATACCTTACTTGCTCGGATTATTACTTATACGACCGGTTTACACTTGAACTGATATCAGCACACACTAGAGACACATGTAATGTTCCGTCAAAGGTTATGTTTCATACAAGAATGCACAAGTAATAATTCATTCAAATTATTAAACACAACTTAAACTCAATTTAAACAACTTAAAATAACATAAATAAAGAAAATATTATTACAAACTATTCTTAACTATTAGAAATCGTCAAAATTTATTCATGACCTAGGCTTGACCAACAAATAAACTTTCCAAGTGATAACACAATTTTCATAGTATCTGACCATTACCTATGCACATACAAGTTACCCGATTTGGTTTTTTGTCCTATCTAACCACTCCCTCTTCAAATCTTTATACGATTTGGACCCCAGCCTGTGAATATTAACTTTTTTGATTTGTTTTGTCTATTTTTCTCCCTTTATACTAGCTTTTTGTTCATCACTTCATTTTTCAAAAATATTTTCCAGCAATAGGCTGACATTCCAACATTTGGAGGAATCTATCTTTTAGAGCCAAAATGTCTAAGCATGATGCTCCTTTTGGGAAATGTCTCTTCGAAGGTTTTATTGATATATTCTCAGTTGTTCAACAACCTAAGAAAGAACCTTTTGCTATGAATGTTTGTGGTTTGAAAAATGCTTATAAAATGATCTGAAACCTCTCGTACTCCCACGTTTACAATTCTAAAGGTCGGGGTAAGGGAATCATTTTCAATGTTGTTATAAGGAATCAGACATAACTGAGGGCTAATGGCCTCGATCGATGCCTGTAGCGTGAAATTTATATTTTGTATTATGATTTTAACATTATTTTATATAACATTCATATATATATATATATATATATATATATATATATATATATATATATATATATATATATATATATATATATATATATATAACTCATCATAATTACCAGAGTTGGAGCCAAGTGTGGGGGCAATTTGTTATCTTTGTCCCATCGGGCATGCACATACAAGTTACCCCGATTAGTTTTTTTTGTCATATGTGACCATTCCCTCTTCAAATCTTTATACAATTTGGACCCTAGCCTGTGAATATTAACTTTTTTGATCTGTTTTTTCTATTTTTCTCTCTCTAGACTAGCTTTTTGTCCATCACCTCATTTTTTAAAAATATTTTCCACTAATAGACTAACATTTCAACATTCGGAGGACTCTGTCTTTCAGAGCCAAAATGTCTAAGATCAATGCCCCCTTTTGGAAATGTCTCTTAGAAGGTTTTGTTGATGTATTCTTAGTTGTTCAGCAACCTAAGAAAGAACCTTTTGCTTTAAACGTTCGTGGAATGAAAAATGCTTATAGTGTTAGTCATAAACGTCATCCTTGATGGCTTGATAAAATAAGTTCTAGTTATTTGCTACTCTAAGTCCCATATTCGATTTCCTAAACGACAAACAATGGGATTTAAAGGTCTGAAGGTCATTTTTATTCCTAGTATGATTATTCCCAAAAGAGATAACCCAATGGGGTTTTCTCATTTGATCGGTAGGTTTCGAAAGCAAGGGTTAGAGGTGTTAGAGTAACAGGCATTTGTTGCCTACTCATACATGGAGTGGTTGACTGAACCGATGGAGGAGTAAAGAACTGTTCACCATGTGGCAATGAGAATCCTTATTGGGCTGCAGGAGATTAGATTCCTAGGTGGCATGTCACGTCATCCCTTGGTACATTCCGTCCATTGTCGCTCGACATTATCTAAAATAAAAAGATAATAAGCGACAAAATCAATATAATAACATGTTTACAACTACCTAATCATGTTTATAACTATATGTATTATTATATAACTTATCATAATAAGACATTAAAATATGTTCAATGTGTCTGATCTCCATCGATTTAGTATTTAACCATATAGAGTAACAATGAGCCGAAAAACACCATGCGTTGATGGGTGGTGAGGACCCATATTGTCTATCATGAGGGCTTTCTTGTAGTTGGTGCAGTCATAAGTTTTTCCACAGTTCATTCTTATATGAATTGCTGAAAGTGAAAAGAAGTTCATAAAAATTAAAATGAATAATTAAAAATGACTCTTCAAATTAATGAGTTTTTGTCTCTCATATATTCAATTGGCCAATTAATTCTTTATAGCGTACTTTATCTTTTTTTCATAAATAAACCAACAGCTATTGACGTTTTCCCATAATTTTTCGCACACCTCTCTGAGATAAATAGTCCTTTTTTTGCAATTCCAAATGTGAAATAAGTATCCTTATATTATTCGTGAAACTAACTACTTGAAATTCAATAGATGCACTTTTTCCTTATTTTCCTCTTGCAAAATAAATAAAATGAATGAATTTTTTATCACAAAATAATTTCCCCCTCCCTTTATTAAATTTACAGATATCAATTTTATTGATTAGTAATTATAATACTAGTAATTTTAATGCAGTATATAGTAAAAATTATGAATTTTTACACATGGACAACAAATAGGATGCGTATCTATGATTGATGTACGTCACATGAACTCGAAATTATGTCTTCTTCAACTTATTGGCAATATTTAATTTAATGTGCATATATAGCAAGGCATTACAGTCTTGGACAATACTCTCTTTATTTAGTTGTATCCATAACGGGTGAATGCTTTTTTTTTCGCTTCTCTAACAGCGTAGGTAATGTCAGTGCTACGTTAGAATTATGTACACGAAATATATTCTCTACAGCCTTATCCTAACTTTTAGGCAAGGAAAATAAAATATGATCGAACATGTACTCTTGCTAGAGATGAACTTCACGATTTATAAGGTAGTTAAACTATTTGATCTTCTTATTCCCATACTTGAAAATAGGAGTACCCTATACATGGAGCACACTACTAAAAGAGGTGTAAGTGAGATCCATTTGCAACCTCTCTTACTCTTGTTGCCAGTTATTATCAATGTGCCTCATTTTTCCTGAGAAAAATATATGAGGGTGTGAATATGAGTTCTCTAAGTAATGGCTCTGATTAATCATTAACTAGTTATTATTTTTCAATCGATCAAATTTAAGTTTATATTATTTTAACCGTAGGGTTTAAAATTTAATTTAAGTTTTTCAATCTTAGGGTTTAAATCTAATTACGAAATTTCTATATTTAACATTTGAATCTTTTGCGAACAAATGTAAATTGGAACCTTATGTATGAATGTTCTCAAAACCAATTTTCTTTTACATTTTATTAGTACCTTGCAAATCTCTACCTACCTCCGCTTCTCTTATTGTGTGTTGATCAATATACTCAAATAATAGTTATATGCCAAAGAGAAAAAAGATATTGAGGGTGGTGAAATAAGACAGGATGACATATGATTCTAAAAAGATGAGACCACAAAACTGTGAGGAAGGTAACATGTAGATGACCACTAGTATTGGATATATAAGGTTCATTTGACATTGAGTTGAGACTATACTACATTCATTAAGTATCATTAAGAATCTTGAGCCATATTTCACTAGTAGGTTCCACTCCTTATCGATTAATTTTACTTTGTTATCATTGAATGGTGTGAATGTTTCAAAATTTAGTATTGTAAAGTTCCACATATCCATTCTATACCACAATCATTAATTAGTATTCTAATGAAACTCCAAATAATTTCCATAGACCAAATAATTGAGTTCTAATGGCATAAAATCGAAATTTTTACAATTCCTAATTGAATTCCAATACTAATGCAATGCATCTTACCCAAAGAATGTGTACGTGTATGTGTTTGATTTAGTCAAATTTCCAATACTAGTGTATATGTGTTTATGTGTTGTGTGTATGTATGTGTTTTGTTTAGTCAAACTCTTTTACGTGGTTACATTTAAAATGGGATAATACAATGTCAATAGGACAATGTGGTCAAAGGAGTTTAAACTTAAAAGAAAAATCCCAGAGCCGAATGACATCCACTTTGTTAGTGAAAAAAATAGTAGCATGTGGTGTTAAATAAACCCAATAAATATGACTCTAAAGTCGCATAGAAAACCGTGTTGAGTGGAGAAAAATCATTGATACCTACACACAAAGAAAAATGATATATGCACCAGAATTATGCACCGGATTTGTACACCATGTACTTTAGATACTTGTACACTTGACTAACATTCTAAATGCACAAGCATTTAAAGCAATACAGTGCATAATTCCAATGCATGTTTCACTTCTCATATACTAAAGAAAGATATATATATATATCTTATTTTGCATCATTATGCGTAATAAACTTTGTAGGTATTTAACTGAGAACATATACTTCTAATGGATTTGTTTTAATTGAAGGATTTACTTTCAAAGTGGATGGGATAACAAAGCTAGGTGGAGATAAGAATTTGTACAAGATTTGTCTTTCCAAATGCTTTGAGTTAGACCTACACTTTCTTGAGCATTAATAAAGGGTGGAGGTTAATTGTTTGTGTGGCTCGAGTAAAGCTAATATTTTATTTGTACTTGATCGATCATTTATCATGTTGATGACATGATGTAATAGGACGGGTCATTATTTGGAACATGATCAATATGTATGCCTATATGACATGGATTAGTAGCTTAGAGGTGATAAAAATATAGAAAAAAGGGCTTCATGCATCTAAATGTGCAAATAGGTAACATTGTAGTGGGTAAAACTTACATCCAATATTTTAGCATCACTAAAATATGAGTTTGTTAAAATAAAATGATTTCAAAGATAAATAAACATCCACTTAAAAAAATTCCAAATTAAGTTCAATTACATAAAAATCAAAATTTTGGTATCTAGGTATTTTAACCATATATACAATCACAATCACAATCACATACACATACACATACCAACACATACCTACACACACATACACATATATATACATACCTACGCATACAGTGCACATACACACACAATATATATATATATATATATATATATATATATATATATATATATATATATATATATATATATATATATATATCGAGAGAGAGAGAGAGAGAGAGAGAGAGAGAGAGAGAGAGAGAGAGAGAGAGAGAGAGAGGGGGGGGGGGTAGTCTAGAGATACCTGAACTAGAGAAAAATGGTCGTGTAGAGATATTGAGGGTCACCGTAGATTCCTTAAGGGTCATTAGAGAAAGAGAGAGAGGATAGTGTGTGTATGTGTGTGTATGTGAGAGAGAGAGAGAGGGTGGGGAAGAAATTTCATAAAATATACTGGGTTGTATATATTTACATGATGTGGTCACGACCCTAGACCATGACCCCCTACCATGATCATTTATTTCTTACACATTAGTAACATGGTCACGGTCATAGACCGTGACTATGTTGTGTGGCATATAAAAAACAAATTATCACGATAGGATGATCACGAAGTAGGGCCGTGATAACCACTTTGACTATTTAAACACTGTCACGACCCAAGTTTGTGACCACAATTAAGTGAAAACCTTAAATTTTTCATGCACTTGGTCATGGCCTAGGGCTGTAACCCACTTTGGTCGAAATTTTGGGCCGAGTTTGGTGTCCATTTGTCAGGGGTTGGTCACGAACCATAGTCATGACCCCCATGGTCATGGTCCAAGGCAGTGACAATATTCATTGGATATAACCCTTTGTCTTGGTCACAGTATGTGTCACGTGATGTTTGACTATGGTCACGATACTGAACCGTGACCACCTAATAACGATCATGGGTCGTGACCCTTCTGCCGTGATCATTCTCGATTTGTGGTGTAGTGCCTGTTTTAATTTTTGCAATGTTAACCCTAAACATCACATTTTAGAAAACATTGACCAAACTTCCAGTCCTCGTCAATGTAACTAATGGGAGTGCCTGAGTCAACCCTTTTGACTCCGAAAATGACACATTTTGACTCCACATCCCTTAACTCTATATCACCTATTTGACTTAAAAAAAACTATTTCCTCCAAACAGACCCATTTCCCTCTGAAAAGTTACAGGAGTTATTTAAAAATCAATATTTTAACAAATATATATTTTTTAAACAATCGTATTTTTATTTAAAAAAATTATATTATTTATAAAAAAAAGTTATTAATTTTTTTTTAAATAAAATGGACGTTACTAAAAAATAATTTCGTTATTTATTTTAAAAACACATTGTTGGAGGTTAAATTATTCATCCACGTGGACACCTGTCCTCATACATATCCACCTTAGTGCTTCAAATATACTTTGTCAGCTCTAGAGATACTTGATCAACCAACCAGCCGACCATTGCCAGTAAGGTGAATCATCAAAAATGGGAAAGTTCACTCACACAAGCTACCAACAACCATTCCATTGTGCATTAGAAGATCAATAGTCTCATTAATTGAATATGGGTTTAAATGATTCAATATATAAAGGCATTCCATCCCTTGACCTCCTTACCACTATAAGTACATTGTCTCCCTAAGCTCAAGGGATGAAAGGATCAATATAAATGAGCTAGTATTTAGTTTTATGTAACCATCCTCCAACAGTAATAACGTAATAGTGGACGTAGGCTTGTTCTTTAGCGGAACCACATTTAAAACATTGGTTGCCATATATATATATATATATATATATATATATATATATATATATATATATATATATATATATATATATATATATATGTTTGTGTGTGTGTGTGTGTGTGTGTGTGTGTGTGTGTGAGAGAGAGAGAGAGAGAGAGAGAGAGAGGGATTATAAAATTATCCATACCAATTTAAGACATCAATAGATTAGTGTTGTCTGTGGAAATGATTATTAGACGTCGTTCCCTATCATTTTTATTCATTGAGACATTTAAAAGATTATCAATATTATAGAAAATAGCCTTGCGACTGGAGGTAATACAACCACTCCATATGAAATACCCAGTGCAGTAGATCTCCAAGGATTGCCAAAGGGAAAGAGGCAATGTAGGAAATAGTGAGACAATAAGCCCAACAATTACAAGCCAAGTATATTGTCTCTCCATATCTTAGAAGAGAAATGTCACCACCTCCTCCTCGAAGTGAAAGAGGTAGCTAATATCGATCTTCATGTGATAGGTCTTGTCGCCTAGGAGAAACTTCTTTCATTCGGTCTATTGATTACTATGATGGTCGGTCTTTAACTTCTTAATGGTCGAGCGCCTAGGATGGGTTGAGGAAGTCCTCTACCTTTGATCGTCTTGGCCCCCGAGCGCATAGAAGACATTAAAAAGACCCAGTGAGATCATATGAACATCGGGAATGATTATTCACGTCTAGAGTAAGCATCCAAGGATCCACGCATACCGAGAAAACTTCTTAAGAAGAGAGCTCAACATAAATGTATGATAAAGAAACCAAAACCTTATCAACCATATCCAAGCCAAAAGATCACTCTTGGACGAGATCAATATAGAGACTGGGGGATCGTTTATGAGTGATGAACAAGACTTATAATCCTCTATAAATAACTTTTGTGAAAAGATCTACCTTCATTCTAGCAATAATAGATTTCCCTACACCTTCCAAGTTGAATTCACCCATAGTTATTCCAAAGTATGATGGTAAGATTGATCATGTCCTCCATATTGAACAATACCAAGTTGTAGTTGATATCTTCTCATTTTTTGATGAGACCCATTGCTGAGCTTTCTCTAGTACCATCATTATATCAACCCAAATATGGTATAAAAACCTACCCCGAGATTTCCAACTTTCAGCAGCACAACGAACTGGTCATTGATAATTTCTACTTTGGGGAAAACCCAGTCAAGAGAGTAGCCCACTTACTGAGTGTTTGCCAACAACCATGGGAAAGAACCCGAGAATATATTACTCACTTCAATAATGAGAAGCTGGAGGTGGTAGATTATGGGGATAAAACTGATATGATGGTCCTGATGAGGGGATTATTCTTCAAAAAGCATTATTATGCGCGAGCAAAAGATCTGTGACACCCCACCTAATTAATTATCGGGTGATCAGGCCCTTATCAAATTAAATAGAATTTTCATCTAGTTCATTCTTAGCATCACTGTCGCAAAAAGTATTAATTAGTAACCACCTAATGATTAATTAAGACAATATCAAATTTTATATTTTAACTAACCAAGTCAATCATTACAATAAGAGACATAATAGAACCATCACAAAATAAAACATCCTGAAAATAACAACAATATCTGAAACAAGTGTTAGCCGAATAAACATCGATTAAAAACAACTAAACCAAAATAAGTTCGACACATAGAAAAAAATAGCCGATACAATCTGAAATGAAATCAAATGTACAACTACCATAAGAAACATGCTCAAAAATACAACTGAGATATTATTCTTATCTGGGAGTGAATAAGAGAGGAGTCTAGTACAACTCCTGCAGCACCCACAAATACCGTAGCTACATACCCTGGAATAAGAAGAAGAATGGCGCCCCTGTGGTCGGACACCTAAAAGGGTTTTAAAAATATTTGATAGCAAATGTTAGAACCCAAAACATTTTGGAAATATTTATCAAGTAAATGAAATTTCACTAAATAATAATGCATGAATGCTCCTCATATTTAAGCTAGTGTCGCACTCTCTTGAGGACCGACTTACCCCTCAACTAATGTGCATACATACTGTTTTTTATATAACCCACCTATTTATTTACCCCGTAACTAGTTATTGTTATATGGTCCCTTCTTGTCAACCTACTCTAACCTGAGTATGTTTAATATATGATTTATAAGTTATATATCACATTAACTTAAATAATCATTATTGCCATTAAGGACCATATAACATTTTCATGAGTTATGTAATAAAAATACAAATCACATCATCTATTTTACCATTATATAATTCTCTGCACCATATATATATATATATATATATATATATATATATATATATATATATCATCATACTACAACATTCACGCACGTATTGTAATTATATAACCATCCTGCCGAGTAGGCACTCACCGCATCTTCTACACAATGCTGTCAATATAGGTATATACTTATCCACTCGGACACACTGACACGGTTAGCTCCCCAAATCAGTGAAACAAAAATAAATGCAGCAGAGGCGATCATAGTTCCCTCTGAACATGAGACTGAATCATACCCAAGATGTCTCACCCCTAAAAACCGATGTTATGCCATGGGGACAATACTCACCCTGCTCCTCAAGCTACGGGATTCACCCATATCGCCCAACCTCCTATGAAATCACTAAAGGGGTATGTTTTTGCTAAATATCTAGACACCAATATTTATGAACACACACAATATATATATATATATATATATATATATATATATATATATATATACATTAAATTTAATTCCAGCTATACGGTGCAAAAAATCCATAGCACTAGCACAAATTGTACCCGAGTTCATATTCCGACTCAAATTTAATTAATTCTGCACTAATTAATTTATTATCTTCGTGTCCCTCAACCAATATATCCGAACTCGCTCACTTGGCTCGAAAATACAATATTCAAAATTTATTATTCAAAATTCTCCTTCATAAGCTTTGAACACTTATTATTCTACGGTGTTCAAATTACTCAATTTCAACCTTAATTTCTCCCCTTTGGATTATTTCTCTAATTGTCCCATTAAAATTTCTACACAACCAAGACTCCAAAAATGTAACCCTTAAAACTTCCCACAAAAAACAAAAAATCCCTAAATGTAACCTTCCAAATAGAATTTCGGGTCCAAAACAGGGGAAGGGGAAAAGTTGTAGGAAAAGAAATCTGGTTCCGATGACTGGCTTGTCGTTGGAACAACGTTGGTCATCTCTCAAACGGAAACCAAGTCGTTCGAATGACCCTAATTTCTCCCTTCCTCCTTCACTGCTCAAACATGACCTCTTTTAACACTATTTAAAATACCTCCGTCCCAGATATGTTATACAACAACCCTTCCAAATTAATATTAAACCTAAGATTTCAAGATTCCTAAATATTAAATAAACACCCACACATATTAAAGTTCAATAATAATCACTTGCCTTATAGGGTTTGTAGGGTTTGAATCTCTTTGGTGTAGATGATGATTTGATAAAGAATATCCACACTTGTTCTTGATTTAGGCTCCCAAGGTTTTTCTAATTTCTCCCTCTTTTGTCCTCTACTTGATTAGGTTTTCTTAAATGAGTTGTGGATCTCACACTCTCTCACTTTTAGGGTTTATTAAGTGAATCAAATTTTTAGGCTTGTGGGTTGTATTAAAATGGCCAAGACACTCCCATGTTGGCTTGGTTATGCCTAAAAATGCCCAGAGACCTATTTACTACCCATGGGTACTATTTCGACCCATCCGAGCTCAACCATACACTCGGAATTTCCGTCCAAATTATTTTACTAAAACTTAATATTCACCTATTAATTTAGTAAATTATTACTATTCACTTAGAAACATTAAATCCCATAAATATTAATCGTCTACTCACTAGATTAATATTTAAATAATATTAATAATAATTGATTCAATGAAATTACGACAAACAAGTAATTTGAAAGGTATCAAATTAATTAATTAATAAATGCCTAAAAATACGAGGTGTTACCAGATACTCCTAAAACCATGACAAAGCTAATGGCAAAGGCTGGTAAGATCATGAACATCAAAGAAGCTATGGTTGTTAAGCAAAATTCCAGAATGAAACATAATGGCCAAAAAATCTTAGATAAACAGAAGGATAAAAAAAAGCCCTAAAGTATAAGGAGTATACCCCACTAATGATAGGTGTACATTATATCCTAGAAGATATCAGGGGTAGCAGATACTTGAAATGGCTTGGGAAGTTGAAATCACCACCCAACCAGATGGACAAGTCCAAATATTATGACTTTCACAAAGATCGTGGGCATACCACTAACAATTGTATTGTAAAATCAAATTGAATCTCTCATTTTCTAAGGAAAGATGACCAAGTTAATTGCTCGAATAGAAGGTTAGGAATTTAAAAGGAGGTTAGAATCACCTTACAAGGATAAAGAGGAACAAAGGATAAGCCAAGACGATGATTATGAAGATGATCTAGAACTATCGAAAGGACGGCCTATTTAAACGAGTCCAAAGACTGTTCTTATATTAGGTGGGTCAACTTATCAGGTGAAATAGATGGTCGGTCCAGGAAGGTCAACAACGACAAGTTGGTTATAGACTTCTCAAAAAATGACTTATCAGGAGTAATTTACCCTCATGATGACCTGCTGGTCATCACATTCATGATATATGAAGCAATTATTGTAAGAATTTTATTGGATAATGGTAGTTCGACTGACGTTATGTTCTAAAACTATTTTTATAACTTGGGGTTACGAGAGAGCAAAATTGAACAATATCACATGACTTTAATTGGATTCTCTAGAGAAAACGTTTATCCAAAGGGCACTGTTAAGTTAGAGGTCTTAATCAACACTTGGTCGATTAGTAGAACTGAAAGAATTCATCTTTTTATCTTAGACAAGAACGTTTATTAACTTATAAGATGATTTTCGATAAAGTAGGTTGAAGAAGTTTGAAGTAGTATCCTCCAAAGTTCATTAATGCCTGAAGTTACCCACTCACTATTTGGTCTGCATAATCAAGATAACCCAAGTGGAGGCTAGAGAATGTTACTTTACTTTGATCGACCAAGATGAGATAAAGAAGCTCACCACTACTTACGAGATTGATAGATTGGATCCATGGGAGGAAGCTGATTTGGCTAAAAGATTAGTGGTGGATTCTATAAGACAATAATATTAGATGATGAAAAGCCTAAAAGGACTATTCAGATTGTTTCAAACATAGCGCCATACCTCAAGCAGGTTTTAATCACATTACTTAAAAAGAGAAAAGATGTGTTTGCCTGGAGCATTGAAGACATGCCTGGAATAGACCCTAACTTTATGTTTCATGAGCTTAATATCACCAAAGATTACACACCCCAACCCAGTTACATATAATTAAGTTTAAAAGTCAAAGTGAGTCAAACCATAATTAATTTAACCAAACCATAAACACGAGTTTTAATTTCGGAATCATCAACGTATATCCATACAACTAAAAACTTTTTATAACATTAAAGTAGTTATGCATTTAAAAAGTTCTTAAAGGATAAGTTAACTTAATTACATCATTTACATTTACACAAAATCATCGTTTCACCCATCCCTGGCTAACCCAACCAGACCTCCTAGATTTGGCAGTGACCTCGCATTACCTAAAAAATATAAATATTGGAACCGTGAGCAACACAGCTCAGTGAATGCATCACTACTACACTATCGGATAAGATTAAATGCAATAAATCATATCCCTGTGATAATATATATATATTTATCCAGCTCATTCAATAATAATGACCTAATTTTTCGGCTCATTCATAAGAATGACCTAATTTTCCGGCTCATTCATAAGAATGACTGACTTTTCGAATCATGATTCACGTATCCGGTCTAAATAGACAATTCCCCCACATTTCAGGTCGTGGAGTAAGCTCCCATTTCGGTAAACCAAAATGAACATTTTCGTAATTATAACATTCTGATCATATTCGTAACAGTATATAAATACATCATTCCAGCGAGTATACTCACCTTGGTTGACAGCTATATATTCATGTTTCCTTCGGGTGGACCTGAACTGGGTTAATTAGCCCTTACACCTGCCAATACAACTAAATCAGTATTGAATCTCAATCATAAGTATTATCCTAACATAATTATATAACTTTCAATGACAATACAACAACAATATAATTCCACTTAAGTCACATTCCATGAAACATGAGTAAAGATGAATCAATGGTATACATGTTGATAAAGTTATGAACGTTCAACCGTAGGAAATACCTCATAAGGAATTTATAACTAAAACCAAGTAAATATGAAAGTATACTTCTCATTGTATATACACACGAAACATTTACTCAAAATACCCCTTGGAAAGAGGAGATGAAAATATTCTTTCATGGGGTATCTAGTATGGCCTCAAATTATTGTCCTACATATTTAACCATTCTATATTCATAAATTGTACAACTACAGGTGTCCAAGATTGTCAATATGAAATCATATCTGAATATAATTTCCATTACAACTGATGATGTAATTTTTCAATCTTTATAGAGCAAGTTATGACCATTTCTTTAAAACACAAGAAATCATATATCTACAACTATCTAGTTTCACCTTGAGTTAATTGTTACATTATAAGGGTCAAAACTAGTCTCCAACTATAACATTTCTACCGAAAATAACAAAATTTTGTGTTTGTAAATAATTCGACATTTCATGATTTATGAAAGTAGGATTAGACTAGATATAATCACTTACCATTAGATATACTAATAGCACATTAGTCATATCACATAAGGTAAACATGATTTAAATATAATTTATCATAATTATATCGGGGTTGTCACAACTCCCCCCCCCCCCCCCCCCAAGAAAATTTTGTCCTCGAAATTTAGTATGAAGGTCACTTACCAAACAAATGGGGATATTATTTCTTCATGCTATCCTCAATTTCCCAACTTGCTTCTTTAATTCCATTTCTGATTCACATAACTTTAATGAAGGGGATAACTTTATACCCCAATACTTTCTCCTTACGATTAATAATTTCCACTGGTTCCTCGACATACGACAAGTCTTCCTTCAGTTAAATTGGTTGAGTTTTCAACTGATGAGATTGATCCGCCAAACTCTTACGAAGCATAGATACATGAAACACATCATGTAAACGGGATAAATCTGGAGGTAATGATAATCTATATGTTAGGGTCCCAATTCTTTCCAGCACTTCATATGGTCCAATATATCTTGGACTTAGTTTCTCCTTTTTCCTAAATCTCGTGACACCCTTCCATGGTGAAATACGCAGGAATACAAAATCTCCCTTCTGAAATTCTAATGGATACTTCCTTTTATCTGTATAAAATTTTTGCCTGTTTGCGCTATTTTTATCCATTCTCGAATCATTTTAATCTTCTCTATTATCATATTTATTAATTCAGGACACAAAATTTTCCTTTCACCTACTTCATCCCAACACAAAGGTATTCTACAAATCCTCCCATATAAAGCTGCATAAGGACCCATACCAATGGTGGACTGATAACTATTATTATACGAGAATTACATCAATGGCAAATGATCCTCCCAACTACCCTTGATGTCAAATAGATAATCTCGTAACATGTCTTCTAATATTTGAATCGTCCTTTCAGATTGCCCATCGGTTTGTGGATGAAATGCAGTGCTAAATTTCAAACTTGTGCCCATCACATTCTGGAAATGACGCCAAAACATAGAAGTGAATGCTCGATCTCTATTTGATACAATTAACATTGGTTCCCTATGTAAATGGATAATATCGTCAACGTACATACATGCATACTTGTCAATAGTGTAGGTGGTCTTAACAGGAAGAAAATGGGTCGACTTCATCAATCGATCTACAATCACCCAAATAGAATCATAGCCCTTTGGTGATCGGGGTAATCCTGTAACAAAATCCATCGTTATATGCTCCCATTTTTATTCCGAAATAGGAAATGACTGCAATAATCCTACCGTCTTCTGATGCTCCGCTTTCACTTGATGAGATACTAAACACTTAGCTATAAATTCAACAATCTCACGTTTCATATTGTTCCACCGGTAATACTCATTCAAATCTCTGTACATTTTGGTAACTCCTGGATGCACAGAATAAATAGAACTATGTGCATATTCTAATATATCCTTCTTTAAGGAAGGTGTGGCCATCCCCGATCCTCGCCATGCGGGAGGGCACGTGGAGGAAAGATCCTTCGGGTCCCGCACGTCCCTCTCGGGAGCGCTTCGGTCGGCGTCATTTGAGATGTTGTGTAAAAATGTAAAGAGATTCAGATTCGCCAGTCTATTTTACTCAAAACAGACAAAAGAAAAAAGGGGAAGCTACTCTGAAGGATGGCATACGAAGACAAACTGGTGCGTGCGAAACCAAATGATTCAAGAAGGGTTCGGAGGCTTAGTTGCGAAATGGGAAGGTGTTAGGCACCCATTCCGCCCTTTTGGCCTCTCATGGATATTTTCTATTATCAATTATATTTCCCCCCGTGATATGTGTGCATGTGTATATATAGAATGGAGGTAGGAATCCTCGACTTGTATCATGGAAAAGATAAAGCGAGTCATTCGTAAGAAGATATAAGAATAATATTAGAAAAATAAGATTTACGCGATTACCCCTACGGGGATCGTTATAATGGAACAATAACGCATATGGAGTAATGCGTCACCAAGGGCAAGTATATAGAATATAATAAGATTAGATTAATAGAAAATAGGAAGTAAAAGAAAAGGTTGTGACACCTCGCCTAATTAAATACCAGGTGATGAGTCATTTATTAAATTATAATCAAGGTGAACGGTTGGTTCATTCTTAGCATCACTGTCGCAAAAATAACTTTTCCAATTAAACACCCTAAACAATTAAGCTAAGTGTCAAAACCATTTTAAGACATCAATTTCCAAATTTCATTTAAAAACCAACATTTAAAACTTTACATAATCCGTAGTTTAATAATCACACAACAACTATACTAGAATATATATAATCCAAACAATTAAACATCCAACTAATTAATTCCAACTTTAAACTCAAAGGAAAAACATCCTGATAATAACCATTCCAAAATGTAAAGACTGAAAATAAACGAATCACAATCTTTGATAAAAACAACTGAATAATAGGAAAGGGCGACACATGCCCAACTGGATAAAATAGAGCTAGAAGTGGAATCAATAAGGAGATCGTCTAAGCAAGAGGCCTACAACTCCCACTTAAGCTACAGCGCATACCTTCTAAAGGATCTTATGCAAGACGCCCCTGTGGCTGGGCACCTGTAATACATACATATATATATACAAGAGAGAAGAGAAAATAGGAAACGGGTCAGAGCCCGATTGTAAAACAGTTTAAAATTAGTTTAGAAAGTATTTAAAATGCTTACCGGCTAATGCAACAATCATATTAGTATGCGACCCTCTCTGGAGATTTCTCATCTCTCATCTAGTGTTCACACCTACCGTACTAATAAATCCCATCAATTTCCCTATCCTATTCTCCATAATGATTTATCATGTGAAACGCAACGTTATGATATTTACTTTAGGAAATCATCCTCTTCAAGATTCCTTACGTTATTTAAAACAACTCATTACAGTTATAAATTTCCCGAACACTTATAATAAAGTTGAATCATTTATTAATTTCTTATCTACTTATACGCACAATAGAAAGTTATCATATAAATATACGTATATATATTAGTCACACATATAATACATATACTAACGGCACCTCACATAAGATCTAAGGTGCTGGCATACTCTGCTATCAAGTCCCCGTATCACACAAACTAAGGGAAATACTAGTTCAGAATCACTCTCGAACTGTACTAACACAAAACACAAACAATTGGAGGGGAATCATAGTTCCTAGTCCTAAGAGGTCAGCACATACCCACACGTCTCTTAGGACCATCTGACTATAACTCAAATAGCCTGTAATCAAGGACACTATCTTCTAGGGTACAAGTCGTTATCCCCCATAACGGTCCAATCAAGATAAGATGGTCCCGACGCGGAAACCCCCGTGATAGCAAGTAGCTCGGGTATGATTTTTACGCAGATATATATAATATATGCACAATCATACAGTCGTATATATATAATTATCCACATTTCTAAATTAGGTGTGTTCACGACCCATAATCATAATTATCCGTTATTAACACATTTTACTCGATTATTACGCATAACAACTCGTCATTTTTATTTTCATTTATAATGCATTTCATACTCACTTCTCGTTTATCGATGTATTCTAAGTATGATTTCAGTAGATGTACACTCACTTATCTTCTGGTCTAACTCTCTTACGAGTATCAATCTTTAACGCATGTTCCCATTGTCCATTATGTGTAAAACACCCCCATGAAATGTTAAACTCGTTTTACATTAAAGGTTCCAAAATTTTATAAAGTCCTATTGCCTTCTTTACATCTCAAAATGTTTTAATAGAAATGTCCAAATATTACAAATCACTTAAATTGAAATTAATTATTTAAAAAGAATAATAAAAGTCTGCCAGGAGGGGTCGATCGATCTATGGCATGGGTTCAATCGATTGAGGCATCGATCGATCGATGCTCATGGGTCGATCGATCGATCAAGCAGGTATGGAAAATTTGCAGAATATATAGTTACGGGTTTCTTCTTCCAAAATCAAACAAATCAATATTTTTGATTCCCAAACTCCCAACAATTCATACTATAAGTTTTATATCTTCAAATAAGTGAATTCTATGTCAGGCATGAGGATTTTCATCATGAATAACGAATTATAGGGAGCATAATCCATAAAAATATCAAGAACCCTAATCTTATCTTTGTTTAGTTTCTTCCCATTCTTTTGCCAGATTTCATACTCCTACTTTAGTGTAATTTCTTGGCCCAATCTCTACATGTGAGTTTGATTTCCAGAATACATCTATTTCCCATATATCATGCAATTGAAGTCTCCAAAATAGGTTTTTCTTTCACAAAAACTAGTCCTAATCATTCCTAGGCTAATATTATTGAAGCATTAACTGAAATAGAGCAAGATAGATACTTGCCTTGGAATTCTTGGTTCAGATTTGCGGAGAGATTGGTGTGGTTGTGATCCTCGTTGCGCGATCTAACGTTTGGCGACGACGGCGGCGCAAACGGTGGAGTTCTTGGCCTAGAACCCCTTGGAAAGCTTCTCCTCGTCCTCTCCAATGGCTGTCTTTAGTTTATCGTTATTCTAACCCTAGAAGATGACTCCTATAATCTGATACACACTTAGAAATTTAGGGGGTTTTCATGCCTAAAAATATAAAATGTCTATAACGCCCTCCCGGTATATTAATTAGGCCTAAAAATGCCCCGTGACCCAAACTAAACCCCCGGGTAAATTATTTTGACTATCTAGACTCTTCTGGACACATTGGCGCGCTCAAAATGGTCATACGAGCAACTTATAATCTATTCACTTTATATAATAATAATTTAGTCCTGACACGACACAAACACGTCCCGATTTAAATTTCCATAATTGCCATTTAATTCACTCGTGACAATTTTTAATAAAATGAATCTCATATATTACTTTACTCGTCTAGTAATATTCAACAATTTTACCATAATTACTAACTCACATCACGTTAGTTAATATAAAATTAAATTTCCGGATTAATATTAAATTAATATCTCAATTTAAATTTAATAAATCCCCAATTTTAAAAGCCATAAAAATATGGGGTATTACAAAGGTGAGAGAAAGGACTCGAGTCTCGAGTTTTACCCCGAGACGCCTACGTAACCTATAAAGACATCAAAGTCCATGTCATTCGCATACAAAATGAGGGGTGGGGTTTATCCCATAAATTCAAATGGGGGATCTCTTATTTATATGTGTGTATGTGTGTAGAAAAGGTGTTTTAGTTGTGAGAAAAATGTGAAAAAAGTGTGTGAATCCCTTTTTGGAATTTATGAGCAAACCCACTTTTTCTTGTTTTTTGGATTTTTATTTATATGAAAATAAGAGATGTGCAATAATACTACATAAAAAGTATAATAGGATGTATGAAATGAGATAATAATAGTGTTAAGTAAGAATACAAGTTATTACGAATTTAAGAGAATTTGAAGAGAAAGGTGAGAAAGTTAGACCTCCTTGAAGATCTTGAGCTTGAGCTTGAATGTTGGAGAGCATCCCTTGCGCTTGGATGATGATGGAGATTGGCTAATTAACCAAGTTTGATGAAGAGGATGATGAAAAGTGGAAGTAAAAAAGGGATTTGGATGTTGAAATCGCGTTGCCTTCAAGAGAGGTTTTTGGGATTCGCTGAGAGTGATTTTTATCAGATCTGGGCTCCTTTTGCAAATGAGGTCAAGGCCTCCTTTTATAGGCCCAGGTAACTTCCGATCAGCATATACATGTTCCTGCCTATCAGCACTTGCCGATAGGCAGGGTCTGGAACCTGCCATTTGGCAGTGCGCTTCAGGCTTTTTCGAAAAAACGGCTGCTGAGGGCAAGCCGTTGGTCAGAATCATGCACGAGATAGACCGTTGGGAAGGTAATTTAGAGACCTTTAGAAGTCCTACCTCTCCTGAGTTCGGATGTTTATTTTGGGTCAAATATAGCTCGGAAGCGTTTGTCAGTCCATTGGACGGGGAATCGTTCGGACGCAAACGGATCGTTCATCCACATGCTAAGTGCGAATCGCGCACGGGGCAGACCGTTGGAAAGGTTAGGATAATTGCTTCAATATTCCAAAGAGTTTGACCCAGTTTGGAGAGTTAACTTTTATCAACCGGTCCCGAGAAGCATTCGGTGACCTCTTGGAGTCAAACGGATCGTTCGTCCACATGAAAAGTCAGAATCGCGCACGGGATGGACCGTTGGAAAGGGGATTCAATGAATTTCAAATATTCATTCAGCCTCGGCCAAGTAGAAGAGTTGACATAGGTCAAACAGAGCCCGAGAGCGCCCAGTGGCGTCTAGGTCAGGTTTCGAGCGCAAACGGATCGTTCGTCCACATGGTAAGTCGGAATCGCGCACGAGGTGGTCCATTAGAAAGGGTATTCCGTGCCCTTAGAACATTCATTGAGTCTCAGTCGAGACAAGAGTTTGATTTTTTGGTCAAATTGAGCCGGGGAGTGCCCAATGGCTTCTAGTTCAGTACTCGAGACATGACCTGGGTTTGTAGTGATGGAGGGAGGTAATAGGGACCTGAGGTGAGTTAGGGGGTAACCGAATGGGTTGTCTATAGAGCCCCTCGACGGGTGAGTTTGGAACAAATGATGACCGTCGAATAGACACCACATGATGATTTTGAGGGAGTATGATCGATTCAGACGACCGAGGCCAATTTTGAGGACCTAAGGAGTCTGCTGGGGATGACCAATTCTGCAGGTCAAAGCTGAATCTGTGGGCTTAGGGTAAAGGTCTAATAACCCAGGTCAATTTTGACCTAAGATTGGTGACGATCGAGAATCGGGGTCAATTTTGACCTAAAGAGTAGTGACGAGAGAGGATCGGGGTCAATTTTGACCCAACTCAAGTGACGATCCGAGACCGAGGTCAATTCAGACCTAAAAGTGGTGACGATCAAGGATCGGGGTCAATTCTGACCCAACTCAGGTGATGATCCAAGACCGAGCTCAATTCTGACCTAAAGAGTGGTGACGATCGAGGACCGGGGTCAATTCTGACCCAACTCAGGTGATGATCCAAGACCGAGGTCAATTTTGACCTAAAGAGTGGTGACGACCGAGGACGGGGACCTATCTTAGGTGACGATCCAAGACCGAGGTCAATTTTGACTTAAAGAGTGGTGACGACCGAGGATCGGGGTCAATTCTGACGTAACTCAGGTGATGATCTAAGACCGGGGTCAATTCTAACCTAAAGAGTGGTGACGACCGAGGACCGGGGTCAATTCTGACCCAACTCAGGTGATGATCCAAGACCGAGGACAATTCTGACCTAAAGAGTGGTGATGACCGAGGACCGGGGTCAATTCTGACCTAACTCTGGTGAAGATCCAAGACCGAGGTCAATTCTGACTGAAAAAATGGTGACAACCGAGGACCGGGGTCAATTCTGACCCAACCTAGGTGACAATCCAAGAACGAGGTCAATTGTGACCTAAAGAGTGGTGACGACCGAGGACTGGGGTCAATTCAGACCCAACTGAGGTGAGGATCCAAGACCGAGGTCAATTATGACCTAAAGAGTGGTGACAACTGAGGAACGAGGTCAATTCTGACCCAACTCAAGTGACGATCCAAGACCGAGGTCAATTCTCACCTAAAGAGTGTTGACGACCGAGGACCGGGGTCAATTCTATCCTAACTCAAGTGACGATCCATGATCGAGGTCAATTCTGACCTAAAGAGTGGTGATGATCGAGGACCGGGGTCAATTCTGACCGAACTCAGGTGACGATCCAAGACCGATGTCAATTTTATCCTAAAGAGTGGTGACGATCGAGGACCGAGGTCAATTCTGACCCAACTCAGGTGATGATTCAAGACCGAGGTCAATTCTGACCTAAAGAGTGATGACGACCGAGGACTGAGGTCAATTCTGACCTAACTCAGGTGACGATCCTAGACCGAGGTCAATTCTGACCTAAAGAGTGGATAAATATTGGATTTTGATTCTGCTGGAGAGAGAGCTGGGTGATTTTGATCTGATATGGGGAGCTGATAGCTGGGGAAGCTTTTAGGAGACCTCGTAGGGGGAACAACCTATTTTGGATGTTGTAGGAGAATTTCGCTGGGGAAGTGATCAGTTGATCCTTAGGTATCCTCCGAAACTTTGTCGGGAGGTGATTTCACTTGTTTTTTGAGGATTCCGCTGGGGAAGAGGGGTTCCTCTTGAGGGAATGCAAAATTTTCTTGGTGAAAATGTTCAAAATCCATCCTAGGATTTTTAGGAATATTTCGAGGTTTTTTTGGGGCTTTCTGATATTTTCTGGGAATTTCTGTACAAAATTAAATGGGGCTGCCGATCGGCATTGTATGAGGGGTGCCATTCGGCAGTGGCACGGACTTTTGGGCTACCTCAGGAGTGTGGGTTCGGGCTGAATCCCGTTGCTTTTTGCCTTTTCTTTTTATTTCCTGCAAAATTGATGTAACACAGAACACAAATATATGCAATGCAATGGAGTTTTTTTATTATCTGTTATTAATGATGAATGAATGCATGCACATGCACTTTTTACTTTGCTTCAGACACCGTAAAAAGGAATTTTTTTAGAATTTTTTTTTTGAAGTTTTTTATTAAAAGGGGAATTAAAGGGATTTTGAAATTCTGTTGAGAATATCAATTTATTTTTATTGAGTTTTATGATTTGACGAAAGAGGAAAAAAGGAAAATTTCTAAAAATGGAGGGTTGCCGATCGGCAAGTACCCAGACCTGCCTATCGGCAGTTCAATCCAGTCCCATTAGTTGAAAGATTTGAATGGTACCCTCTTCAGCCTTTGGTACCTTGTGGGGTTGGATTCCTCCCGATTTTTGTAGGGATTATGTCCCTTGTGAGGGTTTTCAAGTATAAAAAAGGGGTAAGGGTGGAGTGTTTTCATCACACCTTTGCATTCTTACCTACTTGCCCATTATCTCTTAGCCTTGAAAGACGGTTCTCCCTGGTAGCACCGAGTTTACCAACTTCCTCGAAGCCTTGGAAGCTATGTGCTCTTATAATGTCGATTACGAGGCTTTCAACATGCGTCGAGTTTCCTTGTGGCGTAATCAACCTATTGAGTGGAACGTGCTGATGGCGGTGGTACAATTCTGGTACCCCGAAGACCATGTATTCTTCTTTGGGTTAGAAGAAGTTTTTCCTACCTACGAGGAGTTTTCTGCCATGCTGGGTGTAAATCCCAGTGTTGCAGCTGCTTTGCCCGAATTTTCCCGTTCTCCCAGGGATTTGTTGGGTTGGATTCTTCATATTTCGCCTTCAGAGGCCAGATCATTGGTTGCTGAAGGAATGATCTCCCTCCTGGTGGTGCTGAAGTTCGTGCATTTATGGGAAGTAGGTGATTCTGGCTATGCTGGAGCTGTTATTTTGGGTTTGGTTTCCAAATTGCTGCTGGTGACTGGGGAGGTGCAAGTGGACCCACAACTTGCAGCCATTACCTCATGGATGTCATATCATCATAATCCTGCGGCGGTGATACTAGCAGAGACCTTGAATGGCCTGGATTCCTGGAGAGAAGGTCGTTCTGACTTTTGAGGGGTAGCCCTGTGATGCTGTTCATGTGGTTGTCTGAATGATTCCGTTTGGCGACTCCTTCGGAGTATCCCTTATCGGTGGTATCCAATTTCTTTTCACGCTACATCATCAGCGTCGGCTTATATATTAAGAACTGGGAGCATTGGCTTGTGGAGCATGGGGCTTGCGGGATGTATTGGTCATTTCCTTAGTGGGGACAGTTGTAACCTATTCTGGAACTAGGAGAGTATTCATATGTGCGGCTGGTTTGTCTCAGACATACCTATTTTTATTTCCCTTGGCGGCTTTTGAGCAAATTTGGCTGGGCGCAGGTCGTGCGCCCTCGGACCTTAGATTTCTTTCCGGTAGAAGATTTGACTAAGCGCCTACGTCTGTTTCTTGGGTCTCTGGGGTAAAATCGGCGTCCGTCGACCCGTCCCTCACCGTCTGTCGGGAAGGTTTGGCATGTCCCCAAAGATTATATGAAGTGGTTGTGGAGGAAAGAAGTCAGCAAGATGTTGGCAGTGGAGACTGGACAAAGATGGTTTGTTTTATCTAACACCATGAAAGAGGGTGTTGTGGTCTTTTCGAAGATGGTTAAGGCTCATCGATCCATGGAATGTTTACGGCACTCTATTCAGGCAGGGGAAACTTGGGGACCTCTGGATGTAGATGATGAGGGTGCAGGCTCCTCTGGTGGCTGTGGGTAGGACTCTTGGGGAGTTTATTTATGTAATGGATGACAACTGTGGGGATTTTATTTGGCTTTTTATGGTAGTGGTGGAAGGGAGTTATTCGTTCCTTTTTCTTATGTAATCCGTGCTGAATTTTCTTATTAATGAAATAAATAAGTTTTTGATCATCCAGCTGTGCCTTTCGATGAGTTTTGTATTTTGAATTATCTATACTGATCGCTAAGGCATACATAATCCTTTTGTTCAAGTATTTTTAGAATGAACCTCCGTTCTCAGAGGTAAGAAAAGAATAGTATTTTATGAAAAAGAAAGGGCCGCACTCATGTGAGGTGCATGAGCTGCCTACGTACCTCTGGGGTTTTTGAAAATGTTTTTTTATCTGTTTGAAAATAGTTTTCGTAGAGGATCAGGCCCACATAGTTCTGAGTAGAGGTAAATGAAGATTTTTTTTTAGAACAGAAGGGGGATGAGAAGAGTCATAGCGTGCCAAGATTTCAGACTAGGGGTAGAATTCTTGAGACAGTCAAGGTTGACTGGACAAGCCATCTCTTCCCCATCTAGGTCAATGAGCATGGCGGCACCGCCGGATAAAATTTTCTTCACAATGTAGGGGCCGCTCCAATTGGGCTTGAATTTCCCTTTAGGGTCCCAGATGGGTTCTATTATCTCTTTGAGGGCTAAATCCCCCTCCCGAACACCGCGGTCCATGACTCTCTTGTTGAATGATTGCGCTATTCGGTGATGGTACCCCTGTATGTGGTAAAGTTCTTTTAATCTTCTTTCATCTAGGAGGGCTAGCTCATTAAGACGGCTTTAGCACCAGTGTTCTTTGCTAACTTTGCTTTTGAGCATGACGCGTAGCGAGGGTATTTACAGCTCCACAGGTAGGACTGTTTCCATGCCGTAGACCATAGAGTAAGGGGTAGCCCCAGTAAAGTTTTGGATTGAGTTTCGATAGCCCTAGAGGGCGTACGGATCTTATGGGCCCAATCCCTACAACTTTCGGTCATCTTATTGATGATAGCTTTGAGGTTCTTATTGGCGGCTTCAACTGCACCATTGGTCTGAGGTCGGTAGGGAGAAGATTTGTGTCTCTGAATCCCGTATTCATCGACTACTTCTGTGACTTCTTCTTTGAAATGCAACCTGTTATCTGACACTAGCTCGTGCAGGACCCCATATCGGCAGATAATATTTTTCTTGAGGAATTTGGCCACTTTCTTGGCATTCAATACTGCGTATGACTCAGCTTCAACCCATTTGGTGAACTAATCAATGGCGACTAGGATGAACTCATGTCCATTTGAAGTCCTTGGCGTAACCTCCCCTATGATGTCAATATCCCAGGTGGAGAATGGCCAGGGAGAGGTCATGTTGTATAATTCTCGTGGAGGCAGGTGTTGAAGATTGGAGAACTGTTGTCATTTGAGGCATCTCCGGACATAGGCGGTGCAGTCCTGGACCATGGTGGTCCATTAGTAACCCTGTCGGATGATTTTCTTAGCAAGCATGTGACCGTTCATGTGGGGCCAGCGTTCCCCGCTGTGGATTTTCTGCATTATTTTCTTAATCTCAACCCCTGTGATGAAGTGTAGATGAGTTCCATCGAAGTTCCTCTTGAGTAGGGCTTTATGACAGATGATATACTGGGCGGCCAGTCTTAGGAGGGTTGTTAAATCTTTCTTGTTGGAACCTTAGGGATACCTACCATGTTCGAGGAGGAACCAGATATCATAGTACTATCAATCGGCTAGTTTGGGATCTTCGGTGGAGACAAGCTCAATATGGTAGCAATGGGTCGGTTTATCTTGATTTTGAACTAGGAAGGGGGTCATTATTATTCCCTCAAGCATGTCGACCATGGAGGCCAAGGTGGAGAGAGCATCATCTGGGTTATTCTTTATTCGGGGTAGGTAATGAAAGGTGATATCTCGGAATTGTGAGGCTAACTCTTATAATTAGGCATGAAAGGGTTGGAGATTTTCGTCCTTGACTTTCCACTTTCTGAGCACTTGATCGATGATAAGGGCAGAATCCCCGTAAACATCAAGGTATTGAATACCTTTCTTAAGAGTAAATTTGAAGCCTACTTTGCATACCTCGTATTACGTCATGTTGTTGGTGCAAGGGAAATCCAATTTAATGGCAATGGGAGTGTGGGAGTCATCTGGGGCGATTAGAAGTATCCCAATGCCATATCCCTTTTTGTTGGCAGCTTCGTCGAAGAACATCTTCCATCGGGGGTTGTCTTGAGCGGTGCAGAGGATATTTTCATCTGGGAATTCGGAGATCCAGACATCTTCTTCTTCTACAAGGTAATCAGCGAGGTAGTCAGAGATGGATCTTCCTTTAATAGCTTTCTGTGTGACGTACACGATATCGAACTCGGTTAGGAGTATCAACCATCGGGCCATTAGAATGGATAAGGCGAGTTTCTCAAACAGGTATTTGATGGGATCTATTCGGGATACAAGTTTGATGGGGAAGGAGAGCATGTAGTGTCGTAACTTTTGGGTGACCCAGATAAGTGCGACACATGCCTTTTCTAAAGCAGTGTAGTTGACCTCGTACCTAAACAATTTGTGACTGGCGTAATATATGGCTCTTTCTTTACAGGAGTCTTCAAGGTGTTGGGCTAGCAAAGCCCTAGCTGCAGTGTCGGTTATTGTTAGGTATAGGAGCAAAAGGAAACCCAGCTGTGGTGGCATGAGGACTAGAGGTCGGGGCAGATATTTCTTGATTCGGTCAAAAGCTTCTTGGCAGGCCTCATTCCAAACGTTGGTTGAATCCTTTCGGAGGATCTTGAAGATTGGTTCACAAATGGAGGTTAACTAGCTGATGAATCGGCTGATATATTTCAATTTTCCAAGAAAACCTTGGACTTCTTTCTCGATTCGGGGTGGTGGCATATCAAGTATCGCTTTCAGCTTGGCAGGATCTGCTTCTATCCCTTTTTCGCTGAACACGAATCCCAAGATTTTTCCCTTTATAATGCCGAAGACACACTTATGTGGATTAAGTTGCATCTGATACCGTTGCAGTCATTCGAAGAACTTTCGAAGAGCGGGAACATGGTCTTCTCTAGTTTTAGACCTCATAATCATATCATCCACATAAACCTCGACCTCTTCGTGAATCAGATTGTGCAGGATGGTTGTGGCAGCCCTTTAGTAGGTAGCCCCATCATTCTTGAGACCGAATGGCATAACGGTGTAGCAAAAGGTTCCCCATGGGGTGATGAATGCATTTTTTCTTGGTGGTCGGGGTGCATCTTGATTTGGTTATATCCGATAAACCCGTCGACGAATGACTTGAGAGCATGACTGGCTGCATTGTCCACGATCATGTCGATATTTGGTAGCGGATAATCATCCTTTGGAGAAGCTTTGTTTAAATCTCGGTAATCTACACACATTCGAACCTTCCTTCCTAATTTTGGCACAGGTTCAATGTTGGCTAGCCATGTGGGATATTCGATCACTCGAATGAAACCCACATTCAACTGTTTGACCACCTCTTCTTTAACCTTGAGCGACCATTCGGTGCGGAGCTTTCTCAATTTTTGTTTAACCGGATTGTAATCTGAGAGAGTGGGGATCTCATGCTGAGCTATTTTATGATCAATACTGGGCATATCATCATACGACCATGCGAAGACATCCACGAATTCCTTTAGCAATTCTTCGAGTTGTGCTTGCTCATGCTCGTCAGGGTGGCCCCTACCCTAATCTCATGCAGTTGGCTACTAGAATCGAGATTAATAACAACAGTCTCTTCTTCATTAACTTGAATGCGGTTATGTTGTTTATTATTAACCTTATTTAGATCAGTTAAGAATTGTTCATTTGCAAAATTATCATCATCAAAAGTTTGATTAGAATCCAAGCAGTTAATGTAAGGCACAACAAGATACTCAAAATCTTTATTTATTTCATTGATAGGAAAAACAGCATTGAGAACCTCATCAAAATAGGTCTCGATTACATTTGAGCAAGGATAGACAATAGAAGAAGAAATAGGGTAAACATTGGGGTTATGGGAGATTTCAAGAGGTAGAACTGGCGCAGCATGCCAGTTCAGGAGAGGAGTATCAGCAGCTTTAATCAGACGGGATGGGTCCATTGATGTAGTGCCTGAATGAACCATGAAGAGTATCAGCCCCAGTATCTGCAAGTTGAAGGAATCTTCGGAATCACTTTCCTCGGTCTCTTCGGTATCTTTGATGAGTGGTTGTACGCGGTGTGGGAAACTTTTTGCCCATGGGTAACTATCTTGGAAAAAGATCTCCATTCCCAGCCTCATTTTCTCATCTGTGTGGTAATACCATGATTCTGGAAAACGGCAAAAGGGGAAGTCCTCGCCTTCTTTGATGAATCGTCCATTTAAGGATTCTCTTGAGATAGTTCGGATGCAGTCTAATCTTCTCTTTGGTCAAGACTGGCGGATCATTCTGAGCTCTCGTTCTGATGGTTGATACCCCAAGCCACAAGGAGGAAAAGTTTTCTTCAGTTCGATGGGCTCAAGTATCCCTTGTTACCTTTGCCCTAGACCCAGTTCGGGCATGAAGTTCATGTTTCTGAACATCTAAACCACATTAACATTTCCATGAGGGTCATATTCTGGACAAACCCTTTCTTTGAAACCATCCCTTGTCGGGAGTAGGAGCGGCTCAACTCGAAATCCTGATAGGAGCATATCATTTGACCCGTGTTGTATCTCAAGAATTGGACTGCTGGTGCTTGCATCCTCGGAATTTTTCATCATCGCCCAAAATGGTGATGACTCGCCCGTCGGTGAAAGACTTCAATTTCTGATGGAGTGAGGAAGACACGCCCTTGATATTGTGGATCCAGGGGTGTCCGAGCAATAGGTTGAAATAAGCTAGGATGTCTATGACTTGGAATTCAATGACAGGGTTTATGGGGCCAACTCCTATTACAAGTTTTATGGATCCCATCATCTCTCGGCGGGTATTATCGTAGGCACGCACAGCGACGGAGGTTGGAGCGAGGTTACTTTCTTTCAGGCCTAAACACTTAAAGGTTCTCAGTGGGCAAACATTCAAGGTGGATCCATTATCGACAAGAGAGAGTGACACGGCCTTCCCCTTAACTTCGACGGAGATGTTGAGTGCATGATTGTGATTTAGCCCAATTCTCGAGATTTATTCTTCAGAAAATGATACCATTCGGGTAGAGGTCAAGGATCCGACCAGATTTATCGCTTTTTCTGGTGTGGTAGAGGGAGGGACTATGGGTCCAGTGATTAATTTGATTAACGCATTTCTATGCAGGTGGGAAGACATGAAAAGCCCCCAAAGAGTGATGTTATCTTGGGTTTTCTTCAGTTGATCGAGGATATTGCTCTCCTTGATGGTCATTTCTAGCATAGGAAGGTTTTCAATGCCCTTCCCTTTGTCATTTGCTGGTAGTGAGCTTGAAACCTCGTAATATCTCCCTGATCTAGTCATGTGATTTAATGAAGAAGGAAAGAACATGAATCCCGTTTCCTCATCAACCTCAGGTTGTTCTGCCACCCTATTTATTTATTCGAGGATTTCTTCAAATGAGATCATTCCACATATGTCGACTACTGGGCCAGTTCTTCCTAAAGCTTGTTCTTCACTCGAATCTTCAAATTCTTCCCCCCATCCGGTGGTAACAATTTGGTCCTTCCATGTAAAGTGGATGCATTCCACAACTTTAACGGCTTCTTCATACAAGTTCTCCCATTTTGTGGGGATATGTGTGATTGAAAGAACCAAGCGCCCTTGTAGCTTCAAAGTGTCAAGTAACCCGGTGATATTACAAATTCTGTTTGTTTGCTCGAATAATCCTGCCATAGTCTGGACAACATCAACTAGGCTAACTTAGTCGATTGGTACCACCCATTTGTCTGAATCTCGAGCCCATTTTTTTCCTTCCAAGAATAGTGTACTGAATCTCTGGGAATCGATGACCATCTGTGAGGGCAATTTCAGCCCGAACTCTAGGAGTTGGTTTAACACCTCTGACAATTCCATACTTCCATTTTCAGAACGGGTACGGACGGTGATGCATGCTCTGGTAAGGAGAGACAGTGCCTGATCAGTGAGGCTAGTAGGGTGTAGGAGGAAATATGGGCAAATTTGAAGAGGTTTAGGAGAGTATATGGGTGTGATTTGAGTTGAAGGATCGAAATTTGGGTTTTCTTCCAAGAAGATGGAATTGGTGTGATTCGTAAGTGGATTGTGAGTAGTGTTTGGCTTAGGATTGGCTGGTGGGGTGATGGTACCTCGGTCAATGAGATATTGGATTATGTTTCGAAGGTGAAAGTATTGGTCGGTGGTATAGCTGGAAGTTTGGTGAAAGGCGCAATGAGCATTAGCCTTGAAGTTTCTTGGGAGTGGATTTGGCAATGGACGTGTATCTAAGGGTTTGATGAGGTTTCGTCTTAACAGGGCATGGTAAACTTTGGAAAGGGGGGCATGGAGTTCAGTGTATTCCCTTCGAATGGGGGCAGGGAGGCTTTCTTGGGCCCATGTTGTGGTTGGTTGAGAGATGTTGTTGATGGTTGAGACTGTATCACTAGAAGGCTTGTCATACTTTCTAGGGGTTAACTTTCCGGACACCTTCTTTGGTTCAACCTCTGTTTTAATGAGGCTTTCCTCGATTTCTACTCCAGCCTCTCTGAGATCTCGAAAGTGGGGATAGTATTGTCCTCCCATCGTCGCTCGGACATGGGGCAAGAAGTTCTTCTTCATTATGTTGATCTATTCCTCCTCGGATGGACGATTGGTCATGGTAGCTTCTTGCTCCCTCCACCGGGTTATGAAGTTATTGACTGATTCTCCAGGATTCCATTTGAGCATCTCTAAATCACGACGGGTTACCTCAAGCTCTCCATTGTATTTGTACTGTGATATGAATTATCAGGCTATATCCTCCCAATTACGGATTCTGGATTCCTCAAGAGATAAAAACCATCGGAGGGCACTATCCTTAAAAGTTTGCTGAAATAATTGGGCCATTAACTCCTCAGAAGCCCCTAGTAGAGTCATAGAACGATGGTAACTACGAAGATGAACAATCGGGGGTCCACTCCCTCTGAACTTCTCGATATTTTACATCGTGAACTTCCCGGGTAACCTCTCTTTAGGATAAGAAGACATGTGTGTGTAGCCCATGTAATTCCCAGAGATCCTGACCTAGACAAACTTCTTGGTGAGCATCTTGAGATCCTCTTTGACTTTATTCAACTCCTCCTCTTTTGGATCAGCGACCACATGCAGGTTAGCCACTGGCTGGGTAATGTTTGGCATTGGAAGCTGGGCAGGCGGCGACCCATTGGCAGGAGGGGCACGTGGAGCGTGCTAATATTCTTTTGGAACCCAGATAGGCTCGGGTGGACCCATAGCACGAGGGAATAGGGTCTCGGTATCTTGAGGAATAAGAACCTGGTTTCATTGCATCTCTCGGACCTCAGTTTGGAGGTTGTCAATTTTGGACACGAGCTAAGCTAGGACTGTCGTCAGATTTGTCTGTATGACCGGTGATTGATCTGTATTCTCCATGAAAAATGGATGGATTCCGGACTCAGAAGAAGTAGTAGAGGGATGGATGAAATTCCGAGGTGATTTGACTGAAGACCGAAGCCAGTAGGGAGCCAAGCCAAGGGCTTGCGATCGACCTGCGAAGGTGTAGGATGAGATTTATTATTTAGAAAGGAAGAATTATTTTTGGATTTTTTGATAAATAAGGGAGAAATGTTTTTGGATTTTTGATAAAGAAGGGAGAAATGTTTTTGGATTTTTGATAAAGAATGGAGAAATGTTTTTGGAGACGGAACTCAGCATGATTATTATTATGTCTTCACTTGTATTTAATTCTCCAAAATGGAATGCCGGATGGGACCCGAGCCTGGAAAAGTGGGGTTTTTAATATATGTAAAGCTATGGCTGGACTTGTAACTAGGCTTAGGGACAGGGTCCCGTTTTAAAAATGCGCAAAAATTGGGCGGCAGATCGACCAGAATTTCGGTAGAGTTTTGGGTTGAAACCGAAAATCTAAAGTGCGTGTCCAAGTTTTGACACCTATATGCAGGTATGCAGTTGGTTGGGTGAATCGGCATGGGCTCCCCCCTTTGGCGTGACTTCCACGATACACGTTTTGCTCCTGAGGGCAATCGATACGTGTGGACAAGCTATTTGATAAACCTGAGTGTACGTGAATTGCCTAACCATATACCTCGTGGGGACGATACGTGTGTGAGCGAATTCGATATACTCGGCGTACGTGAATGAATTCCCTGCAATATACCTCCTGTTATGACTTCGGTTAAGCAGTACGATGCGGGGGAACCGTTTGATATACGTCGAAGGTACTTGGCTAATGGAAGGTGAGAGTCATATCGCTTATGCTAAGTGCGACCTGCTGGACCAGCGCCCATCACTAAGTGACCCTCCAGTTACTGGGTAAAATTTGGTCAATATCAATGCTCTTTGGTGATGTCGTGTGAATCATGCATGATTCTCTTATTAGTATCTTATGATGAGAATGCCTTTCTTAATTGTGCCAAACAGGGAGCAAAGTACAAGTACACAAGGTACACCAAGTATGGTTGGGCAATGCGTGAAACATGCGGATATATGTGATCCTAGGTGCACATGGTGTGAAGTGTACATGGAGAATTTTCTACAAGTGTGTGAACATAAGCATAGGCATGGAATACACATGGAAAAAGGGGAACATGTAGATATGGAGGGAAACATAAACAAATATAGCATCCATGTAAATAGAGTCAAGCCCTCAAAACAAAAAACAGAGTCCCCAGCAGATTTGCCACTGTGGCCATCCCCGATCCTCGCCATGCGGGCGGGTGCATGGAGGAAGGATCCTTCGGGCCCCCCGCGTCCCTCTCGAGAGCGCTTCGCCCGGCGTCGTTTGAGATGTGGTGTAAAAATGTAGAGAGATTCAGAGTCACTAATCTATTTTACTCAAAACAGATAAAAGAAAAAAGGGGAAGCCACCCCGAACAATGGCATCCAAAGACATACTGGTGCGTGCAAAACCAAATGATTCGAGAAGGGTTCGGAGGCTTAATTACGAAATGGGAAGGTGTTAGGGACCCATTCCGCCTTTTTGATCTCTCATGGATATTTGATATTTTCCTTTATATTTCCTCCCGTGATATGTGTGCATGTGTATATATAGAATGTAGGTAGTAATCCTTGACTTGCATCATAGAAAATATAAAGCGAGTCATCCGTAGTAAGATATAAAAAATAATATTAGAAAAATAAGATTTACGCGATTATCCCTACGTGGATCGTTATAATGGAACGATAACACATATGGACTAATGTGTTACTAAGGGAAAGTATATAGAATATAAGAAGATTAGATTTAGAGAAAATAGGAAGTAAAAGAAAAGGTGAGAGAGAGGACTCGAGTCTCGAGTTTTACCCCGAGATGCCTACGTAGCCTATAAAGGCATCAAAGTCCACATAGTTCGCATACAAAATGAGGGGTGGGGTTTATCCCATAAATACAAATGGGGGATCCCTTATTTGTAAGTGTATGTGTGTGTGTGTGTGCGTAGAAAAGGTGTTTTAGTTGTGAGAAAAGTCTGGAAAAAGTGTGAGAATCCCATTTGGAATTTATGAGCAAACCCTCTTTTTCTTGTTTTTTGGGTTTTTATTTATATGAAAATAAGAGATGTGCAATAATACTAAATAAAAAGTATATTAGGATGTATGAAATGAGATATTAAAAGTGCTAAGTAACAAAACAAGTTATTGCGAATTTAAGAGAATTTGAAGAGAAAGGTGAGAAAGTTAGACCTCCTTGAAGATCTTGAGCTTGAGCTTGAATGTTGGAGAGCAACCCTTGTGCTTGGATGATGATGGAGAGTGGCTAATTCACCAAGTTTGATGAAGAGGATGATGAAAAGTGGAATTAAAAAAGGGATTTGGATGTTAAAATCGCGTTGCGTTTGAGAGAGGTTTTTGGGATTTGCTGAGAGAGATTTTTATCAGATCTGGGCTCCTTTTACAAATGAGGTGAAGGCCTCCTTTTATAGGCCCGGGTAACTGTCGATCGACATATACCTGTTCCTTCCTATCGGCACCTGCCGATAGGCAGGGTCTGGAACCTGCCATTTAGCAGTGCGCTTGAGACTTTTTTAGAAAAATAGCTGTCGAGGGCAAACCGTTGGTCAGAATCGTGCACGGGACAGACCGTTGGGAAGGTAATTCAGAGACCTTTGAAAGTCCTTTGGACCGGTCCCCAGTTTTGGAGTTGACTTTGGATCAAATATGGCTCGGAAGTGTTTATCGATCCATTGGACGGGGAATCGTTCGAACGCAAACGAATCGTTCATTCGCAATGTAAGTCTGAATCGTGCATGGGGAGGACTGTTGGAAAGGTTATTATATGTACTTAGACACTCCAAAGAGTTTGACCCGGTTTGGAGACTTAACTTTGGTTAACCGGGCCCTAGAAGCATTCGGTGACCTCTTGGAGTCAAACAGATCGTTCGTTCGCATGGAAAGTCAGAATCGCGCATGGGATGGACCGTTGGAAAGGGGATTCAGTGGCCTTCAAAGATTCATTCATCCTCGGTCGAGCTGAAGAGTTGACATAGGTAAAATAGAGCCTGGGAGCGCCCGATGGCCTCTAGGTCAGGTTTCGGATGCAAACGGATTGTTCGTTTGCATGGTAAGTCAGAATCGTGCATGGGGCGGTCCTTTGGAATGGGTATTCAGTGCCCTTAGAAGATTCATTGAGTCTCGATCGAGATGAAGAGTTTGACTTTTTGGTCAAATTGAGCCTGGGAGTGCTCGATGGATTCTAGGTCAGTACTCGGGACATGAACTAGTTTGTAGTGATTGAGGGAGGTACTAGGGACCTAAGGAGAGTCAGGGGGTAACAGGATGGGGTGTCTACAGATGGATCATTCAGTACACAAATTATATTTTTATAACACAATGGTTCATCATTCTTAATCTTAAAGTCACTCTCTCTACCATCCCAAACTTCTTGTTTCTTCTTCTCAAAGAACAGATCATTGATCTACAAATTTTGTATTCGTTCTGCCAATAAAGGTCTCACTGTGACATGTGATAACAAGCCTCCCCTTTTTGAAAACCTTAATTCAATACCAATCGATGCCAAGTCAAGAATATTTCCCACATGTTCACACTCTAGGAAACCTAGAATCCCCGATGATATTTTACTCAAAGCATCTTCTACTACATTGGCTTTCCCAGGTTGATGGTGAATAGTATAGTCATAGTCTTTAATCAGCTCTATCCAACGCCTCTGTCTCAAATTCAGTTCTCTTTGGGTAAACATGTATTTCAAACTTTGATGATCCGTAAATATCTCACAAGTTTATTCGTAAAAGTAATGTCTCCACAACTTTAAAGAAAAAAATAATGGCTATTAGCTCCAAATCGTGTGTAGGGTAGTTTCATTCGTGTGTCTTTAATTATCTGGAAGCATGTGCTATTACCTTCCTATTCTGCATAAGAACACATCCTAACCCCTTAAATGAAGCATCTGTATAGATTACGAAAGACTTATTCCCACACGGAATAGTAAGTATGGGAGCTGAAACCAATCGCTTCTTTAATTCTTTAAAACTCCTTTTGTATTCTTCATCCCACACAAACTTCACTTCTTTACGGGTCAACTTTGTCAATGATAATGCTATTGCTAAAAATCCCTTAACAAATTTGCGATAGTAACATGCCAATCCTAGGAAACTCTTAATTTCTGTCACATTCTTTGGACTTTCCCATTTAACGATTGCTTCCACCTTCTTTGGATCAACATATATCCCATTTCCCAAGACAACATTCCCTAAAAACACAATCTCATTAAACCAAAACTCACACTTGCTGAATTTAGCAAATAATTTCTTCTCTCTCAAAATCTTCAATCCCTCAAATATTTCTCATGTTCCTCCCTGCTACGCGAGTAAATCAACACATAGTCTATGAATAAAATCGCAAATGAATCAATGAAAGGGTGGAATACCCGGTTCATCAAATCCATAAAAACTGTTGGAGCATTAGTTAATCCAAATGGCATTCCTAAAAACTCATAGTTCCCATATCGAGTCTGAAAAACTGTTTTGGAAATATCACTATCCTTTACTCTCAATTGGTGGTAACCCAATCTCAAATGAATCTTCTAAAATACTGTGGCCCGGTTTAATTAATCAAATAAGTCATCGATATGAGGTAGAGGGTACTTATTTCTAATGGTCACCTTATTCAGTTGTCGATAATCGATACATAATCCCATTGTCACATCTTTATTTTTCACAAATAACACTGGGGCTCCCCATGGTGAAACACTAGGCCGAATGAAACCTCTGCTTATCAGATCTTGCAATTGCACTTTCAATTCTTTCAAGTCTGTCGGTGCCATTCTATATGGAGCTAGGGAAATGGACCAGTACCTAGAATTACTTCAATGGAAAACTCTACTTCCCTATCGGGAGGCAATCCTGGCATTTCTTCTAGGAAGACATCAGAATATATCTTGAATTTTAACTGGTTCTTTACTGGTATCAACAACATAAGCTAAATACCCTGTACAACCTTTACTCCAAAATCTCCTGCTCTTAATTATTGATATAAGATAATTAGGAATAACATTCATTTCCCCTGTAAACTGGATCTCGGGTTCACCAAGCATATGAAATGTAACTTCTTTAAGAAAACAATCAATAAAAACATGATAAGATGATAAACAATCCATCCCCAGTATTATATCAAAATCCTGAATGGCCAACGGTATCAAATCATCATATAAACCTCGTTCGCCCATTCGTAAGACACAATGTTTATAAACATGCTCCACTAGAATTACACTTTTCGTTGGGGTTGAAATTTATAAGGCATAATTTAGAAATGAACCTGGTCTATCCAAATATGAAATAATAGGTACTGCTACGAATGAATACATAGATACAGGATCAGTGAGTGCATATAAATCATTGTTTGCAGTAGAAAGTTTACCTATAACCACTATAGGTGTAGCATAGGCATCTTCCAGTGTCATCACAAACACTCTTCCTCCTGCCCTCGATCCAGTTGCTTGTTCGTTACCTCTTCCCTTAGTTTCACTGCTTAGAGAGGATCCTTTATGAGGCCCCACACTACTAACTAAAATTTCTCTTGATAACATAGGACAATTCTTTCTCAGATGACCCTTTTGGTGAGAGTTAAAACATTCTATATTTACTAACTTTGGGAAATATCTCTTTATATGACGTGATGTCCCATAAAAGAAACAAGCATTTCGATCTCCTTGTGCTGAAACTCCTGAACCTCTTCCACTACTAGCCTCAACCTTCTGCGAACCACTTCCCATACCTCTACCATACTAAAATTTCTACCCTCCAAGCCTTGAATATTTTATATCGCTACTACTTTGATAATTTGGATCGAACCTACTCCTCTTTGAGCTTAGTTCTCGTTTCCCTCTTGCTTCACTCACATCCTTTTCTACTAGCATCACTTTATTCACTAAAGCTGACAGTCGGGATTTAATGACTAACTCGTGTCCATTATGGAATCGATGACACATGTCTTCCTCATTCTATATAAACATCGAAGCAAACCTAGATAAGGCTATAAGTTTATCCTCATATTCTCTCACTGGCATGCTTCCCTAATTCAACATAAAATATTCTTTCTCCTTTTTTTCGATACATCAGAGGAAAATACTTATCATACAAGGCTTTAAGAAAAGCATCCCATGAGATCACATTCCCATCTCCTCGAGTAATCAACAAATGTTTTGTGGCATCCCACCACTACTTAGCTTCTCCTTTCAGCATATATTTTGCCAAGGTCACTTTTTTATTTTCAGGAATTCTCATTACCCCAAAGATAAGTTCAATCCCTTTAACCCATACTTCTGCCTCTGCTGGACCAATCATTCCTTTAAAATATGGTGGATTCATCTTAATAAATTTCTCGTGTGAAGTACTCATTTCTTCTCGGTGTATCACCTCCTCATCCCTAGCTAATGCTTGTGTCTCTAGTTGCCTGGATTGTTGTTCTTCCATCTGTCCCATAAACCTAGCATGTTGCTCTACCATTAAAGTCATAGCACATGCCATTTTTTGCATGTCTGTCAGTTGTTCTGGCTCAGGTTCTGCATTTATCTGAACATGTTTTTCAACCTCCGCTTCTGCTAGCATATTTGAAGCCTCATCTTCTATTCTCACATTAACATTCCCTCCTCCCATTTTTTATATTTGAAATGAATCAAAGATATAACAACATATATATATATATATATATATATATATATATATATATATATATATATATATATATATATCTTTCCTAATATAATTTTTACTATCAAACAAAATATATTTCTAACATTCACTGCCAAATCTAGACTCTTCTAACTCCAGAAACTCTAAAACCTAAGCTCTGATACCAAAAGATGACACACCCCAACCCTGTTACTTATAATTAAGTTTGAAAGTCAAAGTGAGTCAAACCATAATTAATTTAACCAAACCATGAACATGATTTTTAATTTTGGAATCATCAATGTAACTCCATACAACTAAAAACTTTTTAGGATATTAAAGTCGTTATGAATTTACGAACTTCTTGAAATATAAGTTAACTTAATTACATCATTTACATTTGCACAAAATCATCGTTTCACCCGTCTCTGGATAACCCAGCCAAACCTCCTAGATTTGGGAGTGACATCGCATTACCTAAAAAACATAAATATTGGAATTGTGAGCAACACAGCTCAGTGAATGCATCACTACTACACTATTTCATAAGATTAAATGGAATAAATCACATCCCTATGATAATAGATATATATTTATCCTTCTCATTCAATAAGAATGACCTAATTTTTTGGCTCATTCATAAGAACGACCTAATTTTCCGGTTCATTCATAAGAATGACTAACTTTCTGAATCATGATTCACGTATATTGTCTAAATAGACAATTCTCCCCCATTCCGGGTCAGGGAGTAACCTCCCATTTCGATAAACCTATATGAATATTTTCATATTCAAAACATTCTAATCATATTCGTAACAATATACAAATACATTATTCCAGTGAGTACACTCACCTTGGTTGAAAACTATGTATTCACGTTTCCTTCGGGTGGAGCTGAACTGGGTTGGTTAGACCTTACACCTATCAATCCAACTAAATTAGTACTGAATATCAATCATAAGTATTATCCTAACATAGTTATATAACTTTCAATGACACTACAACAACAATATAATTCCACTTAAGGCACATTCCGTGAAACATGAATAAAGACCAAACAATGGTATACATGTTGATAAAGTTATGAACATTCAACCGTAGGAAATACCTTATAAGGAATTTATAACTAAAACCATGTAAACATGAAAGTATAATTCTCAATGTATATACACATGAAACATATACTCAAAATACCGATTGGAAGGAGGATATAAAAACATTCTTTCATGGGGTATCTGGTATGGCTTCAAATTATTGTCCTACATACTTAACCATTCCATATTCATAAATTGTACAACTACAAGTGTCCAAGATTATCAATATGAAAAAATATCTGAATATACTTTCCATTAAAAGTGACGATGTAATTTTTCAATCTTTCTAGAGCAAGTTACGACCATTTCTTTACAATACAAGAAATTTGCCCTACAATATCCTCTATTGTTACTTCAAATTCCAAGAATTTTCATAATTTTTCTAAGCCATAAATTTCCATGATTTTCCACCCATTTTCAACAAACATACTGAATAGTATAGAATTAAAGTTTCATAATTTTTCGACTTCATTTGTTGTGTCAAGATCTTGACCAAACTCAGGGCATATCGAAATCAAATATACAAACATCAACTATGTACCAATTTGCAACCATCACTAAGGCCTAACTACAGAGAGTTAAATTCAAATTTTTGGATATGATATGAATATATGAGTCTAGTTTCATGGAAAATTAGAATTTCTCAATTCCATTAAGTACACAAAAATATATGCAAGTTTGAATACAAGGGATTTCAATAACAAGCAATGCTGGCTACATACACCACTTATCTCACATATAAAAAAATACTTATTCTCATAAAGGAGGATGGAATTTTAATCAAAAATTCATGATTTATATACTTTGAAATAATTTTAATCCAAGATTAAAACAATATTAACACATAATTATACCTTCGAAACACCTTAGGGATTTTCTTGGAATTTTTTCATGTTTTTCTTGTAATTATTTCTTCCTTAACTTCTACTTTCTCTTTCCTCAAGCCAAAGACTCTTCAAACTGAACCTAGGGTCTAATATGCTAAAGAAATAAGTTATAGGGAGATTTTTAAGTCGTCCAGGGTTGCCTCACATGCCAACCAATCAAATTAAACCATTTGGTTTACTAAAAGATAATTTACCACTCAAAGGGAATGGACGGATTCGCCCCATGTTCGTAAATTTGGTATAACTTCTTACTTGGACATCCGTTTGATGCTCCTTTTATTGTATGACAAACCTAACTCATATATATAAAACTATCGAGTTTTACCCTTGAGTCAATTGTTACATTATAAGGGTCAAAAGTAGTCCCCAATAGGAACATTTCTACCAAAAAAAAATTATGTTTGTAAATAATTCGACATTTCATGATTTATAAAAGTAGGATTAGACTAAACGTAATCACTTAATATTATAGTAAGATGTGGGTTATTCAAACACCATTAATATTAAGTGAGGCGTAACCCCTTATCAAGATCGAGACTAACATCATTACATGTGGAGCACAAGTCGGAGCCACAGGTGAATCAGAGATAGAAATATTTAATATTTGAAGTTACACTAAAGAACATATTGACATGAGCCTCATGTAGCAAACACAATAAGTGAATGGGACCAGCAGGTAGCGTGGTCAAAGGGAGAAAGAACAAGCACTCTATGCATAATAAGGACAAGGAAGGAACTTCAAACTCAGTTAATGCCCAATGATGGGTGCATTGAATGTGTATGAGAGTTAATGCTCTTCTCAATGACTCTCTGGTATGAGGGAATTTAGGAAGAAATTCTAGGTTTTGGATCACACTCTGATTTGTTTGTGTTGGTCTTATTTATATGAAAGGATAGGTTTGTCGATTCAGCATGCCCTCGATAACTTTTGTTTGGTGCATTAAATGCATGAGATACTGCATTTAATGCATGATATCTGTTAGTTTTGGCGGGAATTACTCTAGGATGGCTATACAGTCATATTTGTTGAACTAGACATGCCACCCTAAGGATAAAGGCACTTGATTGTTGTATTCTTGAGTTCCTAAACGTCAGGCATCATGACATCAGGGAGTGGTTTAAATAGTGGCTATTGTTTGGCATCTAGTCACGTCAGTCAGACGGGCTGGCACCCGAGGTACCTTGAGGAGGTGACCTTGAAGGGGAAAGTATTGAGGGGGTCGAATGACTCGAGGAGGTTCATTAAAATATGTAAACAATGAGAGGGCTCGAGTGACGTTTGTCCTGGGTGAAGTTTTATCCATGTGTGCCAAGAGGGCTGGTAATAACTCCCAACGTTGCCTTATTCTCAATCCTTCGAACAAGAGCATGGTCCCTTATGGGTACCAAGTGACCCCTCTCAACATATACATTCATAAGATAAAGTACGTAATACAACATTTTATTTCTTATTATAAACTATTATTGGGTCTTTCGATCCAGGTCCATTCGAGGCTTTTCGAGGTAGAGTGTTGTGATTTATTTTCTTATAAGGAGCCTTCGTGGTGGGTCATGCGAACTACTTGCATGGAGAATCTCCAAACTGTGTTTGTGAGGCATCTTTCTGTGTAATTGCTCAATTCTCTTGGCTAAGTTAATCATCCATGTGGGGGAACACCCCTCCATGTTTGCCCCTTCGTAGAGATATTTATTTATTTACATGAAGAAATATCTATACGAAACTTTCGCGCACCTATGATTTTACCTCATGGGGATAATGAGGATATTTATTCAAATTTTCCCCAAAGCTATTCGTTCCCTAAGGTTGACAAGACCCCCAGACAAGCTTCATTAAATGCAGTTGTCGTTTACATTTTAGTGCGTCACACGTGGCAACAGTAGGTCAGGTGCATGAAGATGATGTGACTATTAGACCCGTCATTACTCGAATCACCATCATATAAACTTTTAATCTTATGCAAACACGTGCGTTTGGCCAACATGCCAGCTACAAAATTATAAAAATCCATCATTGTTCTTTTCCCAAACGTCACCTTTATTGCCGTCTTCTGGAATTTGTGTTTCCCCTATAATAGGGGACGCACCTTTAGTTAAGACTCACCTTGAGGTTTAACTTTCTGAGTTCAAGATTTTCTGTGAGAGTTTAACAAAGGCAATCTTCCCTTCTTCGAGCTTTTTGATTATCTTCCATTCTCCCTCCTCTCGTCTGATGTGGCACCAGTAAAAAGAACTCTTTCTGTCAGGGGTGCCTCTCCTGCCAACTAGTCTCGCCAGGATCAGTGGGCATGATACCATTGTTCCCCTTACTTTGGAGAGGATGATCATATCTGGGCAACGATCGAACGGTTTCCTGGTGCTTTGGTGCCAACTGAGGAGCTAAACTTGTTAATGGACGAAGGTGAAGACGCTAAGGAATTTTCTTATGTACCTACCGCTACTGTCACCCATTTTCGTATAGATCGCAGTGATTTACCCTACTCCAAGGTCTAATTTGAGGCGTCCTCCGACGGGAGTGAAGGGTTGGGCCCTTGGACGGAGTATATCCATACAAAGTACTCGGCTCAACTGGCCCTCGTAGGTTTTTCTTGTTCCATATGGTTTACTGACCTTACCTTAGCCAAAAATAACACTACTTTACAACTGTTGTTGTTGCAATGGAGCTATAAGTCACACACCATTGTGGCTGCTTAGGGCTAGTTTACTATTACCCTTAAGGACTTGTGTGAACTGTTGGGTTTGGAAGCTAGTGGATATGACACTTTCTTCGAGGAGGCTATTTCTAGTGAAGAGAAAACTCTGAGTAATGAGTTAGAGGCCATTGTGAGGGATTTCATGGTCACTTACAACAAGTTCACCTACTCTGAGGTCATCCGCTACTTTTACTTTATTAAAGAAAAGGCTGTTATCAGAGCCCGTGAGGCTACTAGAGGGAACCCGCGAGGGAAATAAGTCTTCGAGCAGCCTCCAACTAGGAAGGGCTACGAGTCTAAAATTGAGATAGAGGGGTATATATGGGTGATGCTATCGATGGTGTACCTCCAAAGTAAGCCCCATGACTGCCCTCGCAAGGACCTGATCAATCTGGTCATTCGAATGGCCTGCGGTGTAAGGACCCCCTTGTCGCTATTGTTCTTGGCACTCTATACACTTGGTTAGATCGAGTGAATGCAGACTCCGCTCGAAGCATTGGTAGTTTCGATGTGTCTAACTATGCCAACAATATTCTTTTGATAGCGTTCCTTTATGTGCATTTCAAGGATTATGCCCCCATTTGCCACTTCCCCAGTTCACAGGACGTGAGAGTCCCCCGCATTTGTTGTTAAAAGAATAAGAGTGTGAAGAAACCTCTGTTAGCTATGATTAAACGAGCTGAGTGATTCAACCCTCTCCCTTATGTTGGGGTAAGTCAGCTTTTTACCAACAATTTCTTTGGTGAAGAGGAGTGTCCCATTGCTCCTATTGAAGAAGCCCTTGCCCGAAATTTCCCCGAATATAGTGTCCCCCTATTGTCGATTCCTTTCTATTTGCCTTTATATACCGACTAATCATCATTTTACTCTGTTTATAACCCCTACAGGGTAGCCATGCAGTTCGGTTACAATCAAGGGCCCCCCTGTTAAGTCATTTTACCAGAGAGAAGCCCACTAACTTCTCGTTTCTTGTTCGAATTTCCTCACATCTACTGTTCTAAGTCTCTGTTCCCATTATCCTGCTAACCCCGTAATCTCGAGAAAAGGAGCTTGTGGGGGGGAGTGGGCGATGTTCATCAATGTGTTCTGGTAGAACTAATTGGTTCGTTTCCAAACTAACCTTCTCAATGAACCCCGTTATCCCAAAGGAGAGAGATTTCTGCACACTGAGTTGGGTTTGAGGAACTGTACCACCCAATCATCTATTCTTTCCCTCAGTACATCTAATACCAGCGTTCCCCTTGAGTTGCCTCCCCAGCGCCTATAGATCAGGCAATTGTAAAGATAAAGAGAGCCACTCAATCTTCCATCCTTTCGACCAATGTTGCCCCTGGTCCATCGAGGCCGGTTAGAAGGACTGAGTCTCTTCACGCTGCTTCAACTAGTGCAGTAGTTAGACCCGAAAGGTGCCCTTAGAAAATCTTAAACCTACTCCACATCCTATATTAGTCTCTTCCCCTGACCCAAATATTTCTAAGGCGGTGAGCCAGATGGTGGATCATCTTTGCTAGACTTGGGAACATTTTAGTGAAGAAGACCGGGCCTTCATGTCAGTCGAGATGTCTGATCGTGGGTTTCCGAATGCCCCCCAATCGACTGAGGGTAGTAAAAAAGGAAAATGGTTAGCCCCCTCAATCTTGTGATGGAAGAGTCGAGTGGGTTTATGTAATACCCCGTATTTTTATGCTATATTAATTTGGGGATTTATTAATATTAATGTGAATTAATTATTTAATAAAAATCCGAAAATTAATTATGTTATAATTATTAACGTGATGAGAGTTAGTAATTATGGGAAAATTTGTTGAATATTACTAATGAGCAAATTAATATATAATAGTGGCCATATTAAATGTCACGAGTGAATAAAATGACAATTTTAGAAATTTGAGTCAGGACGCGCCCGTGTCGCGTCGGGACTAAATATTGATAAATAAAAGTAAATATTTTATAAGTTGTTCGTATGGTCGTTTTGAGTGCACCAACACGTCCGGAAGGGTCGAGATAGTCAGAAAAGTATACCCGGGAGTTTGATTTGGGTCTCGGGGCATTTTTAGGCCTAATTAGTACCCCGGGAGGGCATTTTAGTCATTTTGTATTTTTGGGTAATTAAACCCACGAAAATTAAAGGGGTTATATCAGATGTTTAGGTTATCTCCTAGGGTTAGATAACTAAAAACACTAGAACGGCCATTGGAGAGGAGAGGAGAGAGCTCTCAAGGCATTCCAAGGCTCAAAACTCACCTGTTTGCACCGCCGCCAACGCCAACGCGTAGATCGCGAGACGGGGAACGCAACCACACCAAATTCAACACCAAACCAGATTTCTGAAAAATCCCAGGCAAGTGTTTATCTTTCTTATTTCGTTGATGCATCATCCATATTAGTTTAGGAGTTATTAGGATGAGATTTATGGAAGAAAAACCCAATTTGAGATGGAAAATTTTCATGTAGTGATGATTTATATGATATTCTGGAAACCCTTGGTCATGTAAAGGATTAAGAGTTTGATTAAGAAAACAGTTCTAATCAGATACAAACACAAAAAAAAATTTATTTCGGACGATCGGACCGTTGGAATTGGATGAAATTTTACAGAGAATTAGATGAATACGAGAGGAAGTTACAGAAAAAAATTCAGCTCGATCGAACTGTTCAATATTTTTTAATATTTTTTTTGCAAACATTTTTATGTTTTGATGACTCTTAGAGATAATAAAAAAATTCAATTAAAACTCCATTTTAATTCCGATTTCGAAACCGTTTGAAATTCTCATGTTTGAAAATAAAATTCAAAATCCTTTAATGTAAGGCGAAATCTATATTTTTGGGATATTTTTCATAAAGGATAATGTAAGTATATATTAAAGGGGAGAGACATGTAAGAGAGAGTTACGTAGGAACATAAATAGATATCTACTGAATTGTACATCTGGAAGAATAGAGTCCATGAGGGTTACGTAGTAAGTTAGAAAAGCCCTTCGAATTAAAGTTAGAAACGAACCATTATACTTGATAAATAATAATGGGAAAATAAGGATAAATGTTGTGAATGTGGGTTATTGGATAAACCTAAATTGATATAATAAAAGTGGTATATTTATATGATTGTGTATGCATATATTATATACTTGTGAAAATCATGACCGCGCTACTTGTTATCCCTGAGGTTTCCGCGCTGGGACGATCTTATCTCGTGTGCCTTATGGGGGATATTGACTCGTACCCTAGAAGATAGAAATCCTAGGTACAGGCTATCGAATCGGTAGTCACGGTCCTAAGAGACGTGAGGGTATGTACTGACCTCTTGGACTTGGAAACTATGCTTCGCCTCAATATTGTTTGTGTATGTATTTATACAGTTCGAGAGTTATTCCGAACTTGTATTCCCTTTAGTACGATTGATACGGGGATTGGATAGCAGAGTATGCCCGCACCATAAAATTTTATGTGGGGTGCTTTTAGAATATATATATTATACGAGTATTTAATATATATATGAACTTCTGAAATATGGAAAACTTCCTACTGTGTTATGGTAAGTAAGACATGTATAATGACTCAAATTGGAAATACTTGTTTTGAGAAGTATAATATGATATTGAAAAACTTTATGAATCAATAAAGTTAAAATGAGCGTTTTGTACTAAATGAAATTATCTTTTTTAAACCATGATGTTGTTAAATCTTAAATTTTGAGAGTCACCTAAGATATGTTAAATCCTTGGGGAAGGATAGTGTGATATATGATGAGATAAACCATTGGGAAGGTTAGTGCGATAGGAGTGCACATTAGAAGAGAGGCGAGAATTTCTCAAGAGAGTGTCGCACTAATATGTTGTTGCATTGACCTGTATCAATTTAAATACTTGCTAAATGAATTTTTAAATCATATACACTATCGGGCTCTGACCCGTTCCTATTCCTCTTTCTCTCTTATGTATATATGTATATATTACAGGTGCCCAGCCACAGGGCTGTCTTGTTTAGGATCCCTTGGAAGGGAGTTGTAGGCCACTTGCTTAGACGATTTCATTTACTTGATTCCACTTCTATCATTCTTCTTATTGGGCATGTGTCGCCCTTTCCACTATTTATCTATTTTATTGGGACATTTTTATTTCAGTTATTTCTAGTACTGTTACTATGGGATTTATTCAGCATGTATGTTTTACTTTAAGTTTTAAATGTTGGGGTTTAGTTGTTGAATGTTTAAATTAACAATTTATTATTCTGATTCAATTTCTTCTTTTCTTTCCTTCTTAAGGTTGCCATGCCCATTTCAACTGTCCTCGTGGTGCCTCCTCCTTCGAACGATCAAATTCTTGTTACTTTATTCGGGCCTCCAATTTTAAACCCAGAAGGTGTTGAGACAGCTGCAGTCACCCAAGGATATGTTGAACAAGAACATGTTGAGATGGTGTAGGATAGGTAGGAGCAGGTAGCCGAGGTTGTAGAAAATGTGATCGCCTCTCAAAATCGTCCCCCATTGGTGGCCCTGAGGTGATTAAGGAGGGGGGCGTGGTTCAGATGGCCACTCGCGATTTTGCTGAGGAGCGATAACCTTAGGTATTTCCACTCTTCTATCTATCTTCTATATATAGATATATTAGACTTATAGGCATAAATCTCTCATAACCGAGGGTCAGGCGGGCCTAATATTATAGGCATAAATCTCCCATAACCGAGGGCCATGTAGGCCTAGTCTTATAGGCATAAATCTCCCATAATCGAGGGTCGGGCAGCCCTAGTCTTATAGGTATAAATCTCTGAGTTAGCATAGTATATATTTTTCATGATTTCTTTTGTCTTTGTCGATAACTTTGAGTATTTGTTGCATTTTAGGTGGAGGTCGACCAAGTAGCAGCTCATGGGCTCAAAGTGGAGCCTATTGTTAAAGAGTCAGTCCAAGCATTAATAGTAGCTTCAGCTGCTTCATTGGGTGGGACCCGTGTACTTGGTGATACTTCTGCACCACGTGTTCGTCAAGTGAAAGCAAGTGATAGTGCCTCGCACACCCAACGGCCATCTACTAGTGATAACTATTTCAGCATTCATCCACCTAAGGTAGCCCCCGAGGTGGTTGTGCGACAAACTTTGGCCAGCTTCCCTTCTGTTATGACTGAGGGTCCCCGTTCGTTGATCGAGCGATTGCTAGCTCGCTTTCCTTCGACCTTTAATGTTTGATGTCTGCATCACCTTCCTGGGATGATGGTTGGTCGGTTGTTTGGGCTCACGATGGTATTAGAGGACATTCTCAGCACCCCCTTATGTCTCTTAGACCTGACACTGTCATAACTTTATTGGAAAGGGTTAACGCATTAACCAGTGATGGTTTTTCCCTGATATGGCTAGTAGAGTTGTTGTAGAGTTTCAAAATGAGTGATCTTCCTAGCGTCTATAATCGCCTCCAGAATTCCGAGCACGAGAAGATGGCTGTCTCTGAAGAACTTGTGGGTCTGGAATCCTAGTTGCTGGTGGCTGAGCAAGCGACGCAAGAGGCTCATGAGGCAGTTTCTCGTGCGTTGGCATGGTTGGTTGAAAAAGAACAAGAGCTATAAACCATATACCAGGATCAATAAAGTTTCCAGAATAATCTAACTGACCTTATTATAGACTAGAGCTAACTCGAACGAAATCTTCCCTCACAACACCACCGATTGTTTGGTTCAGAGAATTTTTGCTTCATTGTGGACGACCCCTAGCTTCATTATCCAATGTTTTTTTGTTTGGTCTTGTCCTTTTCGGTGAACTTCTGAATTTTTTTCTAACATGGTTATAACCACAAATGCTATCATTTATTTGGAATAAAGAAACATTGTCAAATTTGGTGCTTCCCATCTTTTCTATTATTTAATTGATTAGTAGTTATGATAATTAGCTCAAATATGATAAAGGGGTCGATCAATGGACTTACGAAAATAAAATATTGATCTGGCATATGCCTTTTGAATTTTACTTCTGACTAAATTAAATGTGCAAGCCCAATTGCTTTAAAGCGTACATCTATAGCTCAACACAAAGAAAGAAACATGTTATTAAACTAGGAGTGACAAGACATACATTCAGACGTACTAAATATTCAGCTACTTGTTGTTCAATTTTAAAGTCACATTATCTTCAAACTTAGATATTTTGTAGTATCCCGAATCATGGGTTGCTCGAATGATATAATGCCCTTCCCAGTTTTCTTCGAACTTTGGTAGTGACAAGCCTCTTATGTGTCTCGTGCATGATTTTAGAACCAAGTCTCCTTCCTTGAACTTCCTTGGCCTCATCAGTTGGTCATAAGATCTGGATAATTTCTTCTTATATATCTCGAAGTGTCTCACGACGTTATCCCTATACTCTTCCAAGGCTTCCAGTTGCATATGGAGATTGTGAGGGAGCATAGCACTTCGTAGGTCGTAGAGAGCTGATGGTACCTCGGGTTCAACTGGAAGCACAGCTTCTTCCCCAAATACTAAGGAGAATTGTGTGTACCGTGTTGGGTTTCTCTTCATCATTCTATAAGCCCATAATACCTCAGGGATCTTGTCATCCCATATGCTCGGGAAGTCCTCTAGCATCTTTGCTAAAATATTCACTAGCGTGTTGTTGGTGGATCTACTTGCCCATTGCATTTATGGTAGGCCACTGTAGACTTGTGATGGATAATGGAGTATTTTTCTGTTAGCTAGCGCACTTCACTATTCACGAAGGGAGTACTGTTGTCTAACAGAAACACCTTTGGGATGCAAGAGTGGCAAATAATGTATTTCTTCATAAATTGAGCTACTGCCCCCGCAATGGCTTTCTTCAATGGTATGGCCTCTGCCAATTTCATGAAACATTATATAGTTACTAAAATACATATCTTTCCCAGTGACGAAGGGTTGATGGCCCCTACCAGATTGAGAGCCCAAGTGTGGAATGATAATGGTGTGGATAAAGAGTACATATCCACTGAAGGAGCGTGGATCATATTCCCATATAGCTGGCAGGCTTTGCGCTTTCTAACAAAATTGGTTTATTCTTTCTCCATCGAAGGCCGTAATAACCCAAGGTCATTAGCTAGTCATAAGTTTATCTCCCCTAATGTGACCTATCTCATGAGCTTGCTTCAATACCTCTTCACCCCTTATGCACCTTAGGGGCCTGTCATGATAGCCTCGTTGGTACAGTCGCCCATCTTGCACGAAGTACCTCGGTGCTCGCCTTCTTATCTTTGCATCATCTTCTTTATTTACTGGCACTACTCCATCTATCAAGAAGTCCATGTAGGGTTGTCTCCAATCTTGCGGCTAGTCAATGAAGTTGCACTTTGCCTCTTGATAAAAAAAAAGGCAGCACTTCGAGCACTCTCTATGTACTGCAGTGGCTTCTTATCTCATCGAGATCCAGTAGTACCCCACCCATTGTATCCTTCTATATAGGGGATCTCGGTGGTCTCACAACTATTCTCATGTACTTTAATCATTGTTCTCTTAGCCTCATCAGGGTCCACACACGTGGATAGCCAACCCCCTTTGTTCGTAAAATATAAGTTGCCCCTGGCCACAAAGTACTGTGATAAATCGGCCAAGCTAAAATGTTTTCCCCACTCTCTAGCTGCTTTCTGATTTCACCTCTCTAATCATCTTTGTCTTCTGATCGCAGCATCTCAGATACCATCGAGGGGGCAATTCTCTTTGTAACTCGGATCACAGTTTATTCCACATCGAAGATAATATTTTGCGCGATGGTAGCATAGGCATCCGCATGCCTTTTTATTGTTCGAGGGTGCCTTTTTATCTCTACCACCTCAAACTGGACCAGTAATCACTGAATGATCATGCGGTAAGGTGCCAAACTCATGTGCTTCAGTGCAAACTCCCCTGTCACTTGATTCACCACCAAGATTGAATCCCCTTTGATAGTTAGAAACTGGATGCCCCTACTCAGCGCTTTGAGTAACCCAAGGACCAGTGCCTCGTACTCAGCTTCGTTATTTGAACATTTGGACTCCAATTTGAACGATAGGAGAATCTCTTCATTACCTCTTCGCAAGATGACTCTCGTGCCTCCTTTCTTCTCTACTGAAGAGCCATTGAACTCAATATTACATTCATCCAGGCTGGCGGCTACAAAATTAGCCTGAAGGTCATCACCCGGGATCTCTTCACTAGGCAGCTCGAACGTTCTCGAGGGGAAAATGTCCAATAGATCTGCATATTCCTGAGTTTTGATGTCTCGAGGGACCACACACTTCAGATCGTACTCCGAGAGGATTAGGAACCATCTAGCTGCCCTGCCTATTAACACAGTTCTAGAAAGAAAAAACTTTATGGGGTCACATCTAGTTATAATATGAACTGTGAATGATAGCAGGTAGTGCCTAAGCTTTTGCGCCACAAATATGAGGGCTAAACAATGCTTATCAATACTAGTGTATCTGCCCTCGTGCCCATGTATAATTCTACTTAGATAATAAACAGGTTTTTCAATCCCTTCGCTCTCTTGGGCCAATAAATACCCAATAGACCGTTCTGTTAGTATGATATATAAGGATAAAGGAGTACCTGCTTCAGGGGTATCATCGTTTGAGGGGAGGTAAGTACCGCCTTCAACCTATCCATGGCCTCCTGGTGCACTATTTCCCATGCAAACTTCATACCCTTCCGCAATAGCTCCATTAAGGGTTGTGTCACCTCATCCAGCCCCGGGACAAACCGCCTCAAGTAGGACACCTTGCCAAGGAAACTCTTTAGATCCTTCACGAATTTTGGTCTTGGCATATCAAGGATGGCTCATCGTTTATCCAAGTCCATTTGTACCCCCTGGAAATTTACCACAAACCCCAAGAATTTCCCGTTCGTTTCCCCAAAGGCACATTTGAGGGGGCTCATCTTTAGCTTATACTTTCGACAGCGAGTGAATACCCTCCTCAAGTCGTCTACGTGGGATTATTCCTTCTGGGACTTAATCACCAAGTCATCGACATAAAACTCCACCGTCTTGGGGAAAATATCGTGGAATATGGCCATCATCGTTCTCTGATAGGTGGCTCCTGCATTCTTCAACCCAAAGGGCATGACCATGTACATGAAAATACCCAAGGGTGTTCAAAAGGTAGTCTTCCCCGCATCAATTGGATCCATTTTTATCTGATTATAGCCCACATACCCGTCCATGAAGCTTTACATTTCATGGCCAGTCGTTGCGTCAATCAAGCTGTCAATGGAGGGCAGTGGGAATTCATCCTTCGAGCACACCCTGTTCAGATCTCTAAAATCTACACATATCCTAATTTCGCTTTTGTCCTTCTTTCCCACAGGTGCAATACTAGAAAACCATATAGGGTTTTGTATCGACACTATAAACCCCATCGTGAGTAGCTTCTGTACCTCTTCCTTGATCTTCAAATACAACTCTACTTTGTATGTTCGGGTGGCCTGTTTCATTGGGATTGCTGAGGGCAATACATTCAGTCTGTGTCAGTTTAACCCCATGTCAACCCCTAGCATCTCGGTGTAATTCCATGCAAAAACATCTTTGAACTCAACCAGGAGTTTGATCAACCCCTCTCGAGGGGCTCACTCCAAGTCCTTCGAAATAAAAATAGGGTTCGGATCCCCACCTTTTCTAACCAAATCAGTCTTTTCCAATTTTGAGATGTATGGCCTAGGGCTGTCTTTTATACATTCCGTCTCTTCCTCCACTTATTCTATAAACTCTTGGGTCCCAAAGTTGTCAATTACTAGGCATTTCCCCTGATTATCTACCATGAATCCTTCATACACCGGGTCACCTTCATCACCTAGTCTTTCGATGCCTGCTAACACCTTCATAATTTATAAACAATTCTGTCGTTAGGCAAAATAACTTGCTTTCATTGTCGGTCTGCGTCTCTTTGGAAAGATCTCTTTCTACGATTCTCATCCACCTCTTTCACCATTCGCCTACTAAGAATGCTCTGTGTCGGCACTTGGTGCTGAATAGGATCAATTCGCGGGGTCATCCGGTCACGAAGCTGTCTTGATAGGCTGGGTGGCCTTGCTGTCCCAAGATCACGTCCTTCTTCATAAGTCACAATCGTTCGAGCGGGGGCCCGCACCCTTTCTTGAGTTAACGGAATTCTTATCCCCCCAGTACATCATGTCACCATAGTAGCTTCTTTTGTCCGATCGGTGTAGAAAGTTGCATCCACCATATGGGCCTCTTCCTTTGCAAAAGGTTTCTTGGTGTCTTTTATAAGAGAGTAGATGAGTAGACTTTATTTGAAATCGATAAAACCTGTAGAGAGGTTATAAACTATTGACTAAGGACTTGAGGAGTTTCGATGACCGACTTCTTTAGGTAGAAGTGTATCGGGGGGGTTCCTTGTTTGGATTTCGCTTGCGAGACACCCCACGCATGAAACTAATAACCGTTGGGAGTCGAAATAAGTTAGGTCTTTAGGATATGATTTTATAACCTATGCGATAAATATTATAATGAAAGTTGTACGATAGGGTGTATGGGTGCCCTGGATGGTTGGATTGTAGTAGTTTTCATAATTGTGATACAGTAAGTAGTTGTGACTTTAGGATTTATTTGTTTAATAAGTGAGGACCATTTTTCCCAAACTTTGTCTCGAGAATAGTATAGGGAAGATTGGGTAAAGATTTAAATTCCATTCCGTTGGAACTATATGGTGAGGCTTTGCGTATAACATCAATGGGGATTTTTGTTAATGTACTATATGGGCGGTACTACTTAGATTTCTTACGATGTGAAATTTATACTCAGTGTTGACCTTACCAGCATGATTTATCTTTCCGAATTTCGGGACGAAATTCTGTTATAAGGGGGGAAGTATGTAATACCCTGTAATTTTAATAACTTTTAAAATGAGTTATATTAATGGATTAATTGAATTTTATTATTAATTGATGCATTTGAGTTTTATCCGAATTGAGGATATTAAAATGTATAATTCTGAATATTACTTAAAGATATTTAGTTAATATATGAATGAGATTCTATTCATATGGCGGTGTGTTATTAATTCAGTAGTTTGGACGTTTAGTCGGATGCGATATGGGACGTGTCGGGACTAAATTATGAGATTAAAAAGGAAATTTATTTTCTATCGACCTTATAGTCATTTTGACTGCGTCGTTGCGTCCGAAAGGTTCGAAATAGTCAAAAAAGTCTATTTGGATGTTAATTTTGAGTCTCGGGTCATTTGGAAATGAAAAGACAACCCAAAAGGACATTTTCGTCATTTTTATAAGGGGGATGAATAGTGATTTCGGATTTTGTCCTATTATAAGTATTTGGAGATTAAGTGTACGTGGGTTATTCATCTCATCTACACAAAGTTGAGAAGTCATCTTCTTAAAGAGAGTGAAAGATTGCTTAGGAAGAGAAAAGCTTACTTGGGAAGGAGAAGAACAAAGACCAAAAGTCACCACCACGAACCACCACCGGAGGTTGACCGGAGAAGGGAGAACCACCTTTGATATACTAAACCAAAGGATCAGATCTTCATTAGAGGCAAGTGTTTGATATTTTCAATTGAAGTTTGTATATTGTCCATGTTAGAATAGTTATAAAAAGAGATGATTTTTCATGTTTGGAAGATGAAAAGATGGAGCTATAAATGGATTTCTCGGAAACGAAAAAGATATTGGAATCAAACTCATGTTGTAGGTAGATATTAATCCACGAAATAATCATGAATCTATTGAATAAATTCTGAAAACCATTATTGTGTTCTTGAAGATATTATGTTAATGATTTTCTGGAAATAAGGATAGAAACATGCTTTTAATTCAAACCCTTGATGATTCTAGGATGTTTAGAGCATTAGAAATCATTCACATATGTTGCTATATCATGTAGAAAGGATTATAAGTCATTTGGGTTGTTAATATGAAGGTTTGGATGATCAAAAATGGCTAAACCCGTAGTTGCAGAAATGCAGAAAAACTGGGTTGTTACCTGAGTGATCGATCGATCGACCCCCTCCCTTCGATCGATCGACCTCCCCAGAATTGTTAAAGTTGTTTATTTTTAATGTTGATTCTTATCCCAAACCTTTTGTAGATCTTTGGTGATTATTAATTGGATATTATGGGACTTAGAAAAGATCAGTAGGCCCTAGATATTATTCGAATTAATGTGATTGGGATTTAATTGATTAGAATAATGATAATTAAATTCAAAGACATTTCGGTTGCTAGATCCATGTGTTGGATTCTAATTGGTATGCATGAGGATTAAGGATAGGCCCAGTAGGGAAGATTGAGTATAACATCTGGTAGCCTTAGGGTTACAATTTGAATATCAAGGACTGAGTTTAAGCTCATTATTGATTTCGCACGGACTAAGTGTAATACAAGCGCTTAGAGGTATGGCTCCTGGATATAGATGGGAGTTTAGACCACATTTGGTTGAAAGAGGGGATGAGGTTATCCCGGTCGCATAATTGAAGTTTACGAACCTCCTCGATCGACAAAGTTAAGTAGTAGTGTATTGGAGGGGTTCCTTGTTTGGATTTCGCTTTGCGAGACGCTCCGCGCATGAACCTTAACGACGTCGGGACTGGAGAGATGTTATAGGATGCGAGGATGTTGGTTTTGTTGATAAGTCATATAGTGTGAATGAAACACTATAGACTATGAGCCATGTGATGATGATATTCAATCCTAGTTAATAGAAGATGTGTTTATAAGAGATTAGAAACAATCGGTTATAACCCTTATTAATGGAGAGTTTAATTCGTAGTAATTCGGGAGATAAGATGTTATGGATCGGTAGGATAGTTTTTATTTCTTACTGAATAAATATATTGAGGAGAAACATATTTGAACCTTGAGTATTGAGTGAGGCTCGGGGATAATTAAATTAAGAAGTAAAGTCATGATATTTTAATACGTGGGATTTAAAGAGATATAATTCTACGTATGGTAACTATCTTAGGGTAATGTAAGTACCTTGTTGATAGTATATTATAGGTATGATAATGCCTATTGATTGATTAATGATTATGTGTGTGACATACCTAGCTTACTTGCTATCGACGGGAGGTTTGCGCGTGAGGGAAGTCATATCCTGATGAATCCATGGGATCTTTGATTTGTCGCTCGAGAACATAGGTCTATGAAAGACTTATCGGGGAGTTGATATGTCCGTTGACTGTGGGAACGTAGTTATGTGCGTGACCCATGGATACGAGAACTATGTTCGCCTCCAAATTTGTATGTTGATGTTTGTGGTTCGAGAAATCCTTACCGAACCTTTTGTCTCCTATTCGGCGACCAACGATGATGGGACATGATAGCAGAGTAATGTATTGCACCGCAGCTATGACTCGGGGTGCCATATTATATATATATATATATATATATATATATATATATAATGAATTAAATGAATGAATGGATATATATTGTGGTTAAATCATCTATTGTGTGATAATTGTAGATAACGGTGAATTGAGAAAAAGAATTGAAATAAGTTAATGAATATTTATGGAAAAGCTTAATTCATATTAATGAGAAACGATTCATATAAATGAGAAAGGTATAAGAATAGTTATATAACGTATGGTATGGGACATACAGGGTTATGATATCGGAATGGAATCATATTATGGAATTGGTGATAAGGAACCATTAACTAGGAGGTTGATAGAAAACGTTAAGTGTGCACTCTAGATGAGAGGTGAGAATAGCAAGTGAGAGAGGGATACTAACATGTACATAATAAATGATTTATTGCACTTGTTAAATACTTGTTGTTTTCAAAATCATTTTCACATCGGGCTCTGAACCGTTTCCTTGCATATTTTCTTTTCTATTGTATCTTCTATATCAGGTGTCCAGCAGTAGGGTTGCCAACCTTAGTTGATTTTGACGAGCTATGGAGCTATGGAGTATTGCTTAGACGCTTATCTTCATTTGATTCACAATGTTCTCTTAGTTAGGGCATGTCGCCCAAAGGTTTAAGTTATTTTTTTCTATCGGGGTCAAATACTATTGTATTCGTGTTTTTTAATAAATTTAACATTGTTGGGATTACTGTAATGGATTAATATTATGTGGGAATGTTAATTCTATTTAAATTATTTTGTGTTATCTAATCAGTTATTAGTGTTGTAGAATAAAATGTGTTGTGTTATTCTTAAACTAGAAATGGATTTTATTGAATTAAAATGTGGAAAGTTTTTAGCGCCAGCTTAATTGAGTATTGGGTGATTAGTTAATGTTTTCGACAGTGATGCGAAGAATGAGCCAACTGTGTATTCTGTTTTAATTTGGTATGGGACTGGCAACCCGGTATTTAATTAGGCGGGGTTTTACAGGTGGTAAGGGGGGCGGAGCTTGGAGATCGAAGCGAGTCGCGCTAGTCTATTACATTTTTCAGCAGCAAGCTACGGTCTAACGACCCCCTAACCTAGGTTGGGGCGAAAACTCCAAAACTAGTGTTCATTTCTCTAATAATAAGGTAAGCTGCTATTGGCACTGCAACAAAGTTCTCCCACACTCTACATTCTTTTCAAATATAAATGAAAGACTCTTATACCCTTGTTATCAATCCTTCCTTCCGTCTCTCTCATACAAAAGAATAAACATTTTCCCTACCTCAAAATTGTACACAGAAATAAAAAGTGAAATTTACTATTAATTTGAATCACATAAAAAGTTTACAATTAATTGTTTTTTTAAAAAAAGAAATTATTTTATTAAAAAAATCATTTAAAAAAACATTTTAATATAAAACAAAGTGTTACTTTTCAAAAAACATTTAAAACGTATATTTTATTCGAAAAAAATACTAAAATTTTATTAAAATTTTAAATAATTACATATATTTAAATATTTATTTCAAATATAAAATATATTTCGTGTCATATAGATCTCTTATTAAAATTACGAGTCATGTTAAAATCATGAGTTGCGTCATTTTGTACTCATGCTATAATTAAAACTCGTGTGTGTCTTAGTTAACAATATGAATCTTGTCGTATCGTGTTTGTGTTAGTATTAAAATTTTGACTTGTGATTTCAACACATTATGAACGGCATGCTGACTTATGTGTTAAAATTATGACTTATGTGTTAAAGTTATGACTCATAGGTTAAAATTGGTTATCTGTTTTTTTATTAAAAAATTGTTTATAAAACATAGAAAATTATTTTATATAAATAAAATTATTTTAACAAAATAAACCGTTTTAACTATTAATTTTTTTTTAAATTGCCAATGCAATTATGAATCATCTTTTTTAAGTAACACGATCACGACCCAAATAAAACGCTGCGTGACCCAAATAAAACGCGGTGTGGCCCAAATAAATCCGAGAATAAAATTTGACAAAAACGATGGTTTTTGCCCCTTTTATAATACGCTTATACATACTGCTGGCGCGGACCAACATATTTGAAAAAAAATGGTCCGCGACAGCGGTATTTATAGGTGGTCGATCCGCCTATACATACCGCTAGTGTGGATCATTTTTTCTAAATAGTAAGAAGATTATTTTTAAAATAATAAAAAATGATCCCCGCCATCGGTATGAAAAAAAAATACGACTCCATGCCACCAGCACAATCTAATTATAAAAAAGAGTTTCATGTGTTTTTGTGTTAGTTAAAAAATAAAAATTTGTGTCGGAGCGTATCGTGACGTTTTTATTTGGGTCGTGTTGTTAAAAAAAATCCTATTGTGATATGTCATGTCGCGTTTTAATTGGATCGTGTTCGGGTTTGATTATTAAAAAAAAAGATTTTGTATTTTGTCGTCTCACTTTTATTTGTGTCGTGTTTGTGTTAGGTAAAAAACAAAATTACATATCATGTCGTATCGTGTAACCATGAATGGGTGCTAAAGTGTAAATTAATTAATGAATAAGTTGTGAATAACTATTATCGTGTGTGGGAATTTTTTTTAAACTTTATTTAATTATTAAATTAAAAAATAAAGCATCCTTAACTTCTGTCAACATTTTCTTCCTTTCGGTTGATTGTTAGTTCCCATAATGAAGGAAGAGGTGGTTTATCAAAAACACAAAGGTACAGATCTATATAGTTAAAAGGGCTCAACTGTTATTTATTATTTATATCTTTCAAATTGGAGTGCAAGAGGAATATTGGGAGCGCCAATAGCGCAACCCTTTCCCAATTTATGCATAACTTCAAAATCCGTTGAGTTTCTTGGGAAAAAAAATCACAAATTTATAAAATCAGCACAATTTCCCGCCTAAAAAACGTTTTTCACGAAATTTTAAGGGACGGTTCATTACTCATATAGAGGAAACAAACATTTTTTGAAAAATTGTGATGTATACAGGTTGGTTTGATTTTTTTGTGGATTATATTCTTCTTCTTATTATTATAATTATAACGTCCACTATTCCTTTATGGGGTGTCCCAAACTCATAGTCTACTTTCCATTTTTGGAAATCATCAACGAACTACATGTCGTGCACGACAATGAGCAAGTGTTGATCTTGATCATTGATTGAGTATTTCTTAATCAATACAAAAAAATCGAGAGGGACTCATTATTTTGGGACAAAGGGAGTATTAGTAATATTATTAGTATTATATTGAGGATATACTTTAGATAATGGAATTAGATGCATATCTTTCTTTGACTGTGTTCTAGTTAATCTAGGTTTATCTTTTCATTTATTTGTTAGGATTAGTACTCTAGCTACATCTTGTTTATGAAAAAGTCCAATGTCCCTCTCTTATAGGAACTTCACATTATTATTGATAGGTGAATATGGATTGAGAGAGAAATCTACGATTTAGTGTGTTTTATTATAATTGCAATTACATTAATAGACAATATATAAATTGAATTTTAATGGGTCTCAAAACTCTTTACAAATCATGGCACATACATGCATGGCACCGTATTGCTAAAACAATAAGATTCTAGGCTCTGATACCAATGTAAAATAATAACAAATTGCAAATAACCTTGGTTATGTGATATAGAAGAATCCCACATACCAATACTTGCCTCTTGTTATTAATTGAATGATGCTCTTGCGTGTCCTAGTATGTATTTCACATACAAGTATATCTCTTATATTGTGAATGAATGGACGCTTGTCTATTTGAGTTACTCTTATTCTATCATGTCTTCAAATGCAAAGGTTAGTGACGAGCGTAGAGAGTTCGTTCCTAAATAAATACAGTTGGTATGTAGAGAATGTAATATTAATTTTTATTTGTCCTATTTAGACATTATTTGTACATAGATTTACATATTTGTAGCAGTTGTAGATTATTTAGGTTTGTTTGATTGACATAGCATTTCTTCCGTGGAAGATATTTCTTTTGTGGTGCTTGGTTGTAAATATATTCCATGCGAAAAGTAGTAATATGACACATGCTCTATCTTTTCTTAACTTCTGTTTTTATTAAGAGTGTTTCTTACCCACCCCTTAAGGAAAACATATTTATACACTTGTGATCATGTAAATGTTTAGATCTAAGTGTAACGACCAATATGTGGTGGAGAAGAGTCGTACACTTGACATTACATGATGTTTAAATAATACAATGAAAGATTGATACGTTAACAATGCATTAGTTATTTGGATCTTAAAAAAAGCTGAAGGGTCTGTCTCATTGGTTTTATTCTTATTATGAAAATACTTACTTTTATTCATTTTTGACTTCTTTGGTGCTTGGTTTGCATATAGTTTATGCAGGAAAAGTAGATTTAAATGTGACCCATGTTTTGTATTTACCTATACTTTCTGAGAACAACTTCTTAACCACGCAAAAAAATTAATTTTCTTTGAAAAAAATGTAAGAGAATGGATCACAAATCCACTCACCCCTTTTCCTATCTTCTCATAAATATGAGCTAGTTTTCATAAATTTTCCATCTTTATATCAAGCGATCTCTTATGATTGTGTATGATATATGCTCCGCGAGCCATTTTGTTTCATTTTTTAATTCCATTTCTCTTCGAAATTGAAGAATTAGTTCTATTCATTTTGAGTTACACCTCCACTTTTTTGTCAACTTTTTAGTTACCCATAACTTTTTCAAAAATTACAGTTTGACAACCACAATGCCCTATATATTGCAAAAAATGATGAAAGGGGGATCTCACTGAAATATCTTAAAAGAATTGGGGTTAAACTCAAAATTGGGCATACAAATGGGACTGCAGTCCAAAATAACTGATAAACTAGTTATCAAATTTTACTTAAAAACAGTTACTCGTACAATTTCTATGATTGGCAGAGGAAGATATGTTGCTAGCTGAAAAAAAAGAAATTTTCTTGAGCTCAAAAAGTTGTGATTTGCACATATGCTCAAAAGTAATGTAATTTTAGCTGCCTACTTTAGCCTATTCTACACCAATATGGTTTGAAAGAAAATCACTTCAGGCAAGAGACTCAAGTCCTTGTTCCATCCCAAATACGTTCAGCTCCTATAATTTTGGTTTATTCATGCTTATGTTGATTATATTTCTCCATATAAAAGGGCAACCTCATTATGCTTATGTTGATTATATTTCTCCATATAAAAGGGCAACCTCATTGCACGAGACTCATGCCACTGCGACGTACTAGGATGCTTAGATGTACGCAGCCTTACCCCCCGCATAAGCTGAGAGTCTATTTTCGCGATATTTCACCATATATTTCAGGGAAAAATCACTTTGCTTATTCATGCATGTGTTGATTTTTTACGAAAACACTCCGAAGAAGGATACAGTCTCTCTCGTAGAATGTAATTTTGGCTTTTATTGTCGCGTCTTTTTTTCCCTTTTGTTTTCCCCCTTTTTGTACATTGCTCTAATTATAAACAATATTGCATCCTAATTTATACAAGTTAATAGGGGGTTTGTATTAAATTTGTTGCGTAGTATTATTCTTGCATCATTAATAATATGCTTGCAAAAGTTTGTAGATGTGATCAAGTGATGGCTTCATTTGTTTTCTATGAATTATTGCACTTCTATTATGTTAGGTCTATCGTGTATTTTCGAAAACTTTTGTGTATTAATATTGACTTTCGTTGCTAGGAATGTCGTAATTTTTAAATAATGAAATCAAAGAGCCAACGAAATATGAGATAACAGAGTAGTTCATAAAATATATAGTTTTGTATAGAATTTTGATTGTTTTGTTTTTATAAGGATTTGCTTGTTTTTGACTCGTACAAGGTATTATAATTTTCAGAGTGCCGATTGTCGATTCCACTTACTGATTACCAGGTTCTAGAGTATCTGAATTTAAAACGTAATATTTAGAACTCTAAATTAAAATCCCTGTAATGTTTCTCTGTCAAATGATGCCTGGATGCTGTAAAAATAGTTTTTTTTTTTGCATTATATACAAAAATACTTTTCACTCGATATTTATTGTGTGATATTTTTTCTATTAATTACAGAATTACTTTTTACTTCAAATTTATTACATGATTTAAGATGGGAAACAATATCTTTATAAGGAATCATCAGTCCACCGTTTAGTATTTGTTTGTTAACTTTTACTCTTTCTGGATTTGCTAACTTTTACTCTTTCTTTATAAATATACTAAATAAAATAATGACTGTCATTAGAACATACATAGGATTACGCAGGAGACTTGTACACTGAGTATGACCTTTATATGATTATATGAATAATCGATGTGCAATCCCGAAAATTTGACCTCAATTCTTTCTCAAACATACTGTATTACGCAAAGAACAGAGCAAAAAAAGGGACGTAGAGAGTAATAAAAAACATTGATATGATTTTCACACAAATTTTCCAGACAAATTGATATGATTTTCACACAAATTTACTAATATCATAGCAAACCATTATTACATTTTTTCAATTTACAATGATGTAAACAAAATACTAGTAAAAAAGAAACTTATTTCAGGGTCAATGTTAACCTCACCATGTACGGATGCAAATATATTTCAAATGAGTTTAGTCATGTGATGAACAAAGGCTTGAAGATGGGGCTTCTCAACGCACCATGTCATCAAACGGATACCTTTGTTCGGCAAAGGCAATGAGCCCACAATCACAGCAGGTACGATGGTGGAGCCTTGTATGGGAACTATATGGGTCGGAGGCCCATGCCCATAATCGACGCGGTTTAACCCTATCCGCCCCCACTCGGATATAAACAATGCGGAGTAACCCACTGAGGGAGCAAATGGGTCCACCATAAGCTCACCCTTAACCCAATTTTGAAATTCACTTCCTAGTTTACCCTTAGCCTTTTGAATCATTTTTACTACATCTACATTTGATATGCGCGTTAGCGTCTCGCTCGAGGCCGTGACGGTCACAGGAAAAAAACAGTTACCGTAAAATCCCTCGGGCAGTGGCGGGTCCATCAGATGTCGACAATTTGCAAAGAACACAAGTTTTAACTGTGTATTTTTGTCTAAATTAATTGCATGTGTTCGGTGTGCCCATGCGCTAGCGGCTATAATTTCGAAGGCGGAGCAGGTTTGACCGGTTAACAGACGAAATTTTTTCTTGAGGTGGTTGATAATATCGAGGGAGATGTCTATGTTGGTTTGTTCCAGTCGATAGTTTGGGACCGGTGGTGGCAGTGAATTGGTGGCACGTGATCTTGGTGGCGGTGGTGGTTGTAAAAAGTCTCTATTCCACACTGGTACAACGCTAAGATGGTCAAGGCCTCTAGCCATCTCACCAACTGCATTTAAGAATTGTGCTGCCCCTAAACCATCACATATGGTATGACAAAATATAAGTCCCATGACAAATCCATCACATGTAAATTGTGTCACCTGAAAATCCATTAACAAACATTTGTTTTATGACTTTTCTCTTTAATTTCACTTCCAATTATGGTGTTAAAATTAAGGAACAGTGAAGAAAGATAGGAGAAGGGATTCATTACCGATTCTAGTGCTAAAATTAATTGTTATACCATCACAAATGACAATATGTAATACGCATGAATATATATTTGGTTACAATTGATTAGAGTAGATTTCAGTATAAAAAGTCTCCTTCATCTATTCAATTTTTGGACAATCACATTTTATCACAAGTTTGTCAAAGACTCCACTTTGTCAAAAAAATTCAATAGAATCATTCGCATCATTTGAAGTGATTTGGATTGATTTTGAATAAATTTAGTGTGCATTTGATACGGAACTCTTTATGGCGGGAAAATGTAGAATTTTAACATTATAAACTTTCTTTATGTTTGATATACAAAATTTACTTAAAGCTTTACCTCGTTAGTTTTCTATTTGTATTTTCCCACATATAGAATTGTCAGGCAAAGTGGGATAAGTTTGCCATTATTAAACTCTATTTTCCATCTAAACAACCTATTGTTCATCATTATGATCAAACAGAAAAGAAAATTTTCTTCATTTGTTTTTTATAGTTGAAAATCTTTCGGTAAAACATTTTATTTTCCACAATTTCAATTTAACTCACCTTTATTGAATTTATTAATGCAGTGTAGACTATTTTAAACTCACAAGTAAACCTCATAAAATAAGATATGACACAATAACACATTACAAATCGACACAAAATTATCGCTTCATGAGTGGGTGTCACGAAATCAGACATACACAACAATAACCTAATATATATATAGTAAGCAAAGATTTAAGCACAAGCTCCTTATACAAATAGTAAATACGTGATTTAAACATGACATGATTTAATATCTTCCAAAGATATAAAACCCTAACGTCAGATACCCAAGTGAAAATTGCAAAGAATTTAATTTTACTAAAATACATTTATGTGAGGGATCTAAACACCTGTAAGAAATTCATTATAGGATGTGTGGAGTTGAAGAGGTGAATTCCAAACATCCCTCGACAATCTAAAACATGTGTGTATTTTCAAAAAACTTGACCACATTTCATGTCACTTTAGTATTACCTGTAAAAAAATATTACATGTTCCTATAAAATGCAACCAATTAATTGCATGCACATGCAATGGGAGGGTGACGGTATGCCTAAATATATGACACAATAAGATACCAACAGAATAACACGATACAAATTGACACGACACAACAATATCACTTGAAAAGTTTTAGTTCATAACAAGGTGACACGTTAGATGAACTTACATAAAGGAATGACAATGAGCCAAACCCTATAGTATGCAACATAGACCTAGTATGTATATCGAATACACGGTTTAAACATGTCAAACATAGTATGACATGAAATATATAACACGCGGCTCATAACGAATCAGGTGTGTGTAAAATATTCTTTCACATGCACATAATATAATAGGACACTAACACAATACGACACGAAAAGGTATTGTTAATAAGAGCTTACTTGCATTAGTACTAGGGGATCAAAACCTTTATTTTGTGGAAACATAGCCTCGGGAAAAAGCTTATCATATGTTATAGAAGTAAGACCCTCAAAATTACCCACATCTTCAAGTGAACAATCAGCATATGCCTCAACAAACCAAATCCCTTCACCTCTACACTCAATTTTTAGCTCATCCTCATCCTCTTTTAACCTCCCTGCCAAAGGATAGTAAGGAACCAATGCCTTAGCCAAGGCGTCACGTATAACATTAGCTGCTTTGGGTACATGCCTAAAGACATGTAACGTTCTAACATTGTTTCTTAAAACAGGTAATCTATCAATGAATGACAAATCAAGAATGCATGAAGGGGTTGGCCCATAAGGTGGAACAAGCCCTTTGTTTGATGTTATTACACACAAATCTTTATCCATTCTAACAATATTTTGTGTTAAAAAACAAAGCACATATACATGTTTATATATATTGCTCTTGATGTTTTTTAATTTAGTATCTGCTTGACGTAGAAGTATAACACTGTGTGGTTGAGGGAAAGCCAAGCACAACTATATATGTACTTTATTAATGTTAGGTAGGTTTTAAGTAAGATATGGAAGGTTTGAAAGACTGTTTAGATTGATAGGGAATATTGATGTGTATGGGGACGTTGTGGCCAAGTGGGATATGGAGCTGATTTAAGAAAGTAATTATAAATGTAATTATTTATTATTGGAATTTGTAATTGGTGGTAGAATTAATTGATAGTTATTAGGATTATTCTAAAGTTGGGAAAGGTGGTGATGTCACTAGGATAATTGCACACCAGGTTATCTTGATTTGGTCACTAAATACTCAGGGCCTCGTAGATAAATTTAAATTACTTAATTTCGGTGGCACTAAAAGTAATAAATTATGAATAAGAATGGGGATTGGATGCTTTCACCTCTTCCTAATATGTTGGCAGTGGTGGAGTTATTATTGTTGTAATATATACATTCTTGGGATTAAAATCAATTTGATTGTTTAATATAAATTTGACACAGATCAGCTTCGCGAGATTGTTTAATATTTTGTATTGCTTAAAACATTGATAAAATTACTCCTTCCTTTGCAATATATAAATTAAAGAAATTACAAAATATATTAGGTGTCAAATAATATTTTTCAGTACGTTTTATACCTTTAGCATTCCTGTGATTTTCGTGTACTGTTAGAATTAATATTTAATTATTTAATAATTACAAAATTCGGCCAAATTTTGTAATTATAAATTAAATAAATTAATTATTTCTTCTAATTAGTGTGGTCCAAATAAGGGGAAGAATTTGATTATATTTATGTATTAATGTTAGAAAAATTATTATTCCAAAGGTCACGTGACTTTTGGTATATTGTGAGTCCCTTTAGCTACTTTGGTGGATGGTAAATGATGAGTTTTAAAGGAAATTTTCGGTCCCCTTCCACCCTATATATAGTGAACCATTCTCCACCATTTTGTACATAAACACACAAAATTAAATTTGTGCTAGGAAGGAAAAATCCCGATTTTCCAAACTTTTCACATTTTGGAATTCTGCATGTTTTCAAAAGAGATTTTGAATCATTTGGAGGAGATTTTCTCAAGACATATCAAGGACTACAAACAAATCAAGCATTCATGGAAAAAGGTATTTTTCCATATAATTTGTAGTTAAAAACGAATTTGTAATTTCATGGTTATATTAAGATCCTATAAGAATTAATTTTATGTTCTAAATGATTCTTATTATTTTTACATGTGGTATCAGAGCCTTGTTTGAATATTGTCATGCTATCCATTTAAGAAAGGATAAAGATATGTGTACCCACTTTGGTGCACATATTCCATACCCACTACTTTAAAATCTTATACCTTATTGTTATGGGTCCCGCCAGGGCATAAAGTATAACGCTCTGTTGCCTTGTCTTATTAGGCGGGTATGGAAAACGTGTATGAAAGTGTGTCAGTATAGTGGTACTCTTTAAGAAATTCATATGTTCATTCTACATATAATGATAAACCCATATTTTCTTGATTAATCCCGCATTGTTTGTTTGTTGATTTGTTTATCATGATTAGTAGTATTTTCGTGACAATTGTAACACTGATTTGGTCATAATAATGTGTAATGTTAGGTGTTATTTTTTTTAACACTGGTTGAGAATTATCATTATAATATGTGTTACATGTTAAATTGTGTGAGAAATTGTTCTTATAAAAAATATTTAATTATGTCAACAATCTGATTAATTTTAATCTGATTTAGAACAGTTTTAAATTTGATTAAAAAATGTTATGTTTGGTTGATTTTAATAAGAACAGTTTTATAAGTTGATCATCAATCTGTTAAAAAATTCTGTTCGATTTTCATCTGTTAAAAATTCATGTTTTATTTTCAATCTGTTAAGAATTTTCTGTTTGATTTATCTGAATTGAAACTGTCTTGATTAAGCTGATTTGTTTAAAATAGTTTTAATCGTTAATCAATCCATTTCTACTTGTTTAACATATCTGGTCAAAATCTATTTAAACAAATATGTTGAAAACGGTTTAATTATTTAACAGGATTTGTAGGATTTTTTAAAACAGTTGAAAATTCACATAAAATAGTTTAATTTGATGCGATAAAATCATTTATATATCGCTTTGATGTATTTTTAATGGTTATCTAATCCATTTCAATCAATCCTACCAATTTCAAGCAATTCGGGAACAAAAATTTTCAAAAAGCGCTTACGATGAATAGTATTTTTACTTCCGAATTTGCTCCGAATGCGATGAAACCTGGTAGTTTGATTGGAAGCGGGTCAATGATTGATTTTAACCGCCTTTAGCAGTGACATAAACTGTTTTCGGTGATCCGAGATCGTTTAGGCCATCAAAACTCAAAATTGTCGTTTATGGAAATAATCCCGGGAATCATATCTCACTCCAGAAAATTTATTTTTTAATTCCGTTGAAAGTTTTGAGTTTCTGGACTGATTTTCTATAGATTCATGTTGCTAACTCATTTTTTCCATTTTTGGCAAAAATTCACGTTTTTTATATTACATAAGTGTTGCATCTAGAACTATTTTATAAACCTTGTTCTAATGATCCTGTTTTAGTTGAATATTCGTTTCAAACACAGGCCAGCATATTTTATATACTAGGATATTAGACTTGTGTTATTTTAATATTCATATTTTTATGAGTCTCGTGCCAAATATATGCCAATGATTCATAACAGTGAATATCAAATATATTGGAATTTTTTAATATTGACACTTTTATGAGCCTTGTGCCAAACACAGACAAATGATTCATTACATCGAATGTTAAAAATATTATTATTATTACTATTATTATTATTATTATTATTATTATTATTATTATTATTATTATTATTATTATTATTATTATTATTATTCATATTTTTATAAGTCCCGTGCCAAACACATGCTAGTGATTTATAACATTGAATATTAAATATTATTGTTTTAATATCTTGATTAAAGCGTCTCGTGCCAAACACAGGTCAATGACTCATTATGAAAGATATCAACTTTATGTTTATTCTAAAGTTTGTTATTATATAGAATTAATTAACTTTTGAATTATTAATTGAATATTATATTGTCCAATATTGCGTTTATTAAATCACAATTTTCTATATTAAAATTCCGTTGAAGTTATTTTGCTTTTATAGTTTTGTTATTTAATAAATATTAAAGGTCAATTTTTGACATAATTGATATAATTCTGCCATCAAAATTTGACAATTTTATATATTCATTTCATTGCAAATTTTAGTTATGTGTGTTAATTAGAGTGAGCATTTTGCAGCAAATATTAACCTGTTTTTCCAAGCCTCAACCTTTCCGAAATTTGACGGAACTAATCTGTCGAAATCACTGTTCTAAAAAACCTTCTTAGGCTCCGCCTAGGCACGCCTAGGCTTGAGGCTTGGGAGAAACGCCTCGCCTTAAGCTTTTGACGCCTTATGCTTAGTAAAACCCTTAAGGTAACTTTTTCTCTAAAAAAAAATGCTCTAGTGAAACGATATCTCCTTTTAAAGATTTTTTTACAAATTGGACCATTATCTCATCCATAATAATCAAATAGTATTTTAATTTGCAAATATTTAGACATATTTTTATGATATGTACAATTTTAGTATTTTAATAGCCTTGTTATGGTTAAAATATATTAAAATATATTAAAAGGCCTAAATGCCTTTTCACGCCTAAGGCCCGCCTAGGCTTCTAAGGCTTAAGGCTTGACCTCCACGCCTCGATCACGCCCCGCGTTTTTTAGAACCTTGGTCGAAATTGTGCGAGAAAATCGAATTTAACCTTGGTGTTATGGATATTGACATATCACTTCTTACTGATGAACCCACTGCTATTACTGAAGAAAGCAGTGAGGATTATGTGTTAATTTACAACACATGGTCCAAATCAAATAGGCTATCTCTGATGTTTATGAGAATGTGCATTGCACCAAATGTAAACTCCTCCCCACCTGAAACCACCAATGCCAAACAGTACCTCACAAATGCTAAGGAAAGGTTTCGCACTGCTGACAAATCCTTGGCTAGAAAACTTATGGCCGACTTGACCACTATGTGGTTCGATGGCACTAAGACCATGAATGCACATATTATTGAAATGACCAATATTATTGCCAAACTAAGGACCTTGGGATGTTCAGTGGACGATTCTTTCTTAGTCCAATTTGTCCTAAATTCCTTGCCTTCTGATTATGGGTCTTTCCAGATTTATTTCAATACCATAAAAGATAAATGGAATGTTAATGAACTGCAAAGCATGTTAGTTCAGGAAGAAGGACGTCTTAAGCAGCAAAATGGTAAGGTGACTAAATTGCAAGTGGCAAATGTGATGGCCAACAAAGGAGCTGGTAAGAAAAAGAAAGGAAAGGGTATAATGTGCGGCCCTGGTCCTTCCAACAATAAACCTGGTTCTTCCAACCAAAAGAAAGAAAAATCAGCAGTCGCATGTCACTTCTGTCATAGGAAGGGGCATTTTCAGAAAGACTGCATAAAGCGTAAAGCTTAGTTTGAAAATAAAGGTACACTTTGTGCTTATGTATGTTTCGAATCAAACTTGATTGATGTTCCTTCTAACACATGGTGGATTGATTTGGGTTCTACATGTCATATTTCAAATACTATGCAGGGCTTCCTATCCATTCGGGAAATAAAGTAAAATGAAGATGTTCTTTACATGGGAAACCGGGCCAAAGCTAAAGTTGAAGTTATTGGAGTTTTTTGTTTAAAATTACAATTTGGCCTTTATTTGGATCTTGAAGACACTGTTTTTGTACCCACTGTTTCAAGAAATTTAATTTCCTTGTCTAAACTCTCAATAAAGGGGCTTTTCTTTTCACTTTCAGAATAATGGTTTTACATTATATAAGAATAATTATGTTTTTGGCTCGGTTTTTTTAACGAATGGTTTGTTTCAAATTAATCTTGATCCTCATTTTTTGGAATCTTTATTATCTCTGGATAGTAATATTGGAACTAAACATCTCTCATTTAATGATAATTCTGCTTACTTATGGCAGAAAAGATTAGGACACATCCAGAGAGTGACTTGAAAGGCTTATTAAAGAGGGAATTATCCATAATCTGGATTGGTCTGATTTTGGTGTATGTGTGGACTGTATTAAAGGTAAACAGACCAAACATACAAAGAAAGGATCCGCAAGAAGCACCCAACTTCTTGAAATTATACATATAGATATTTGTGGTCCTTTTCATCTTCTATTGGAGGAGAAAAATACTATGTCACTTTTATAGATGATTTTTTTCGACATTGCACATTGTATTTGTTACATGATAAAGCTCAATCCGTTAATGTGGTTGAGGTTTATATTACAGAAGTATAACGATAATGGGGAAAAAGGATAAAAATCATTCGATCGGATAGAGGTGGTGAGTTTTGTGGAAAATATGATGAAACAAGACAACATCCCGATCCTTTTGCTTAACTCCTTGAACGTTTAGGTATTTGCACACAATACACCATGTCAGGTTCACTTTGGAAAAATGGTGTCGCTGAAAGGCGCAACCGTACTTTTATTAAAATGGTTAGGTGTATGATAAGTAGAACTGATTTGCCTATGTTTTTGTGGATGCATCCTCTTTTGACTGTTCAACATATCTTAAATAGGGTTCCTACTAAGGCAGTCTCAAAAACTCCTTTTGAACTATGGAAAGGTTGGAAACCCTCTTTAAGTCATTTTTGTGTTTTGGGATGTACAGCAGAAGCACGCATTTATAATCCACATGAAAAGAAGTTGGATCCTAGAATATTAACAAGTTATTTTATTGGGTATCGAGTAAAATGAAAAGGGTATAAGTTCTACTGTCCTAACCATACAATAAGAATTATGGAAACCGAAAATGCTAAATTCATTGAACATGGTGAAGATAGTGGGAGTAATGAAGTTCGAAAGGTGATTATTCAAGAAATCAAGGCAGCTCCTCCTCTTCCAAGAATTCTAGAAAATCATAATGAGGTTCCTTCTATTCCTATTTCTCGTACTGATGTTGTTTAATCGATTACTGCTCCGAACAACAACGAAGAACAAATGGATGAACCATGTACTGAACAACCACTAAATGCACCTATTATTGCAACACCACAAGACATAGCTTTGAGAAAATCTCAAAGAAATCGGAGATCGCCTATTTCGGATGATTATGTGGTATATATTCAAGAAAATGAATTTAACATTGGAGATATTGATGATTCGGTCTCTTATGAAAAAGTTGTGCCTAGCAGAGATTCTAATAAATGGATTGATGCCATGAATGATGAAATAAAATCTATGGATTTTAATCAAGTCTGGGAGTTAGTTGATTTGCCTAAAGGTCATAATGTAGTCGGGTCTAAGTGGATATATAGGACCAAACGCGAATCAAATTGAAATATCGAACGACATAAAACAAGACCTGTTACGAAAGGTTTTACTCAAAAAGAAGGCATGAATTATAATGAAACCTTCTCTCCTGTTTCAAAGAAGGATTCACTTAGAATCATATTAGCACTAGTATCTCATTATGACTTAGAGGTACATTAAATGAATGTTAAAGCATCTTTTCTTCACGGGAGCTTAGAGGAAGAAGTTTATATGGAACAACCAAAGGGCTTCATTCAAAAGGGACAGGAACACAAAGTCTATTTATTAAAGAAATCAATATATGGACTTAAACAAGCTTCTTGTCAATGGTATTTTAAGTTTAATCATACCATTAAATCTTTTGGTTTTAAGGAAAACACTGTTGATCGGTGTATATACCTAAAGACCAGTGGGAGTCAGTTTGTATTTTTAGTCCTATATGTTGATGACTTGCTTATCGCCAGTAGTGATATTGGTTTACTAAAGGAAACTAAGAAGTAACTTTCGCAAAACTTTGAAATTAAAGATTTGACTGAGGCATCATTCGTGATTGGGATAGAGATTTCTCGTGATCGATCATGAGGATTGATAGGGTTATCTCAAAAGACTTACATTAACAAAGTTTTACAAAGGTTTGGCATGCAAAATTGCAATCCTATTAATGTTCCACTTTTACAAGGGGAGAAATTTAGTTTAAGTCAGTGTCCCCAAACTGAAATGGAAAGGGATCACATGAAAGGTGTGACATATTCTTCTCTTGTAGGGAGTTTATTATACGCACAAATTTGTACTCGATCGGATATTAGTTTTGCCATTGGGATACTGGGCAAATATCAAAGTAATTCGGGTGACTTCCATTGGAAGGCTACAAAGAAAGTGTTAAGGTACTTGCAAGGAACCAAAGACTACATGCTCACTTATAAGAGATCCCATCACCTTGAGGTGATTGGTTATTCAGACTCAGATTTTGGAGGATGCCTTGATAGCAAGAAAAGCACTTCGGGCTATATTTACCTTATGGCAGGAGGGGCCATTTCATGGAAAAGTGCTAAACAGAGTGTCATCGCTTATTCAACTATGGAGGCTCAGTTTTTGGCTTATTTTCAAGATACAAATCATGGGTTATGGCTGCGAAATTTTATTTCATGACTTAGTATTATGGGTTTAGTATCTAAGACGCTGAAGATTTATTGTGATAATATCGCAGTCTTCTTTTCAAATAATGATAGATATTCGAAAGCAGCTAAGCATATTGAGATGAAGTATCTATCTGTGAAAGAAGAAGATCATAAACAAATTGCGTCAATTGAGCATATCAATATGTAACAACCTGTGTTTTTATTTATTATTTTAATTAATTAATTAGAATATTCGAGAAAAATAAAATTTTGAATGTAATAATTTTTATTGGCTAAATAAGTTGGTTATGATTTTAAAAGTATAAAACTTCAATAGGAATTGAAATCGGAGTTAAAATGGATTTTATATGAATTTTTAAATATTTGTCCCTTATATTTTGTAAGGAAAACTGTGAGTTTTTTTGGGCCATAGATCAATCGACGTCTGGGCATCAATCGATAGATGGCTGTAGAAAACGTGCGGTTTAATTAGAGTTTGTGTAGGATTAGGACTCCTAATCACTACATAACCTTGTTAATCCGTAGGGAGACTTTTCATATTCACTTTTTCTCCAGTTTTTCACCAGAGAACACTTCCAAATATTTTTCCTCACTCATAATCATCAACCTTCTTCATAATTAAGTTTTTGTCACAAGTTTTGGGAGGCTTAATTGGGCCTTAATCACGATTGATTCAAGAACACTTCCCTGCTAATTTTTCGAGAGGAATCCAGAATTCTAATCAGATTTTCAACACAATCTACACAGGCATGAATACTCTATTCTTTTCCTTTAGTATTATGAATTTTAAGTGTTGCCTAAACACTTAATTACATGTTTTCTTAAAAATAATTAGTAACTTAATTAGAAAAAATGGACAGTAACTATGGGGCTGTTTTTATAAAATCTTTTAATATGAATAATATTCATAACCCTTTGGATACTTAGGATTCATGAGTGATTTGAGGTTTTATTGGTGTAGGTTGCATGTAGAAAAACCCTAGTTTTGAAATAAATGGATTTGGAGGCGTATAACTCATGTAATTTTGTGTAGAGATGATGAAATTGGAATTTTGTTGTTTTAATAATGAAATCCATATGTTAATTGATTAAAGATATTTAAATGGGATTATTGAGTGTTTATGACGATTTGATAATTAAATTAAGAATTAATTGTAATTGGACTTTTATGCGTATTTTTGCAAGATGATTATTGCTTATTGTGTGATTTATATTATTGCCTTTGTGACGATGGATTTTGGGTATTGTTGCTCTCCATATAATTTATGTTGCCCTCTAGGTATGGGACTAGTGGGTAGGTCTTTAGATGATTTACGTCTTCTAGGTATGGGACTCGTGATGGTAGATTATTACGACTTTATTATGTCAGGGGTGGAATGATTTTTGAAACTTTATCGTCGTTATGCTAGCCTAGGCATAAGACTATGCCGAGATTTAAGTTAAAAATTCATCCTATACATTGGTTAGGACGTATTCATAACTTGGGGACCCTTAGGTATGGTACTAAGGGGTATTTTGAGGATCTCACATCGATTAAATTGGTGGGGTAATTTTTAAATTGTGAAATTGAGAAATTGAGAATTAATGCCTAAGGTAAAAACGAGTATTAAAATTTGTGTCGAAATAATGTGTCGATGTCGACAGTTAAAACAGGTCAGAGGGCGATTTATGCCATGTCGTGTGTGGAACCTTGTCAAGTGTCGGGACCGACAGTTTAAATGGGTCAGAGGGTGATTGACAAGGGGATGTATGACACTTTAATAAAAAATGAGAACAATAATAAAAATTGATTAATTTAATAAATTAACATCGTGGGACTTGGAAATTTTAAAATCATAAATGGGGATTCCTACGGGTAGTTAGTAATTTATATTTATCGCGTTTAATTATTTCGTTTAATTTTAAATATTCTATTGTTATATTTATTGCGTATAATGCTACTTGTTGGTGTGTGAGGCCCCCAATTTTTTAAATCTTTACCTCAAAAAGTAATTTTCTTTCTAAATATGCGTAAGCGATTGAAATGGTTCAAACAAACAAAATAATAAATTTTAATTTCTATTCAAAATTAAAACTAAACCAAGTGAAATATGATGGAATACACACACTATTTATTAATTCACTTAAACATAATTAATTAACCCAAGTCCTAGAAATTTGCCTAAGTCATATTTTCAATATTACCAAGTTAGGCCAAACCAATTTTAACAAATTAAATTAATGACTTGAATTAAATTAACATAAACATTACCCAATATTAATTTGCACCAAATTAAATAAGTAGTTATTAAATTAAACCAATTTTATCTTTTTACCTAAGCATACATTTGAGGTGATTTTACAAAAGATAAAATAGACAATTAATCCACTACGCCGCGATGTACGAGGAAAACCCCACAATGGGAAAAAACCTCGGACGACCCATGCCACAAATCCACTACGTATGGTTTTACAAATACAAGACAGTAAGACTTATAACACTCGACTCGACCCCTTTCAAGACCTGACGCTCCTTCTTATATATACCTCCGCCTAACGAATAACCACGGAGCTCCACCGCGGTCTCGGAATCCACCGATCGGACTTTGTTGGTCACCGTCACCCAAATTAGGAGCCTTTCCCCAAGTGGGGTATCACAATGCAAGAAATATTCTTCTCTGTGGGATGTAGAAGCAAACCCAAACTTCTCTTCAAACGGTAGAGATCAAAACCGGTGCCAAACTCCAAGCAAAGTATAGATATATAGATGAACTTGGATAAACAAACTTTGGGTGAAAACAAAAGGTTTTTTTTTTAAAAAGATTTTCTTGAAAGAACTAACACTTTAAACAATGAAAATTTTCTTTTGGAATTTTTCTCTCAAACTCTCTCTAGGAGATAATAGTGTATGAAAAAGTTAAGTTAGAAAACTTGGTTCCCGTACTTACATATTCAGGTAAAAAGTTAGTGGAAAAAAAGTGGGAAAGTGGGAAAAAAAACTGCTCAAAACTGCCATTTAACTGTTCCCGCCAAAACTCGTTCGAACGAGATTTTCGTTCGAACGAAGTCTCATTCGAACGACCTTCTAACGACCCTTCTAACGAAATTCTAGTGGAGAAAAAATAGGGTCGTTAGATATCTCGTTGGAAATCTCATTCGAACAGCCATCTCGTTCGAACGAAGTTAAAGTGGCCAATCTGGGAACTCGTTGGCAAACTCATTCGAACGATATTGTCGTTCGAACGACTCTATCGAACGAAAAACCAGAAAGTTGTAAATTTGTATTTTAAGCCCAAAAAGTTTGTATACTTAATTTTAAAGTTTTACTGAAATCTTTAGGAAAATAAACAACAGTTTTAAATAAAATTTCACCGAATAAAAAATGTTCCAAGCTCCTATATATATATTCAAATGCATTCATACCTTATAAGCCATTGGAACTATGTTGGTGACGTAGAAACGAGGAACTTGAAACACGGCATTTGATGAAGCTTTATACTCTTATCCGCTACGTCTTCAACTAAACACATCATAGGCTTGAATAGGTACATTGAACACTATCTTATGACATAAATGTTTTTTATCCGGAATTGAGCCAAAACTACATTAAGACTCAATTGGAGAATTGTGTCCTTACAAATCCCCCCTTTAGCTATTCCGGGACAAAAATCAAACAAAAATCCTAAAGGTCCATCAAGCTCACTAGACTAAAAAACATCCCACCCAATACTTGACATAAGACCCAAGGATCAAAACACTTTGCCGATGAAGTTGCCACTTGAAAGATTTCCTGCACACTTAAGCAAACTATCAAATGCATAGGGAATATCAAGATATTAAATTCAATTCACATAATTACTCCCCCTAAATTAATTCTCCCCTGTATCAAACAAATGAAACAAAATGATCAAATTAGAAAGACGTCTCCCCCTAAGTTAGATATCCCAAACTAAGATATGATTATAATAGAATTAGATACCATTTCTCCCCCTATCATTCTCCCCCTTTTTGTTCAGGAATAGACAAAGGATAAAACTAATTTTAAACATGCAAATGTGAATAAAGTGATGAGGACATTGAAGCACATGGGCAACAAAACGCATAACTAATCCAATTAAGACGCAAGAAAATGATACCAATATACATAAAGTATTAAGCATGTGATATCCACAAAGAATGCAACTAGATAGATACCAATTATGAATTAAAGCATAGATGGACTAGAAAGCAAGGCACAGACAGAAAAATATCATATATATGCATAGACTAAATATACAAATAATTCACATGCAAGTTTATATAGATATAAACACACAAATCACACAAAATAAACTAAGCTCTTCACACTCGTATGGAAAAAATGTGTCATATGGAAACGGAAGTCTTGGGGTGTGAATTAGTAACAGTTAAATTTAGACCCAATCACTTAAAACACGTTCACAGAGTTCTCAATTGATTGCAAACATCATCACATTTGAATATAACCTCATGTGACAATATAGATTGATCTCAATGAACAAACATACACAATGCATACAAGCCTAGTATGTTGATGATTCTACAAACCAATAGAGTCATGACATTGATAGTGCAACTAGGATAAATAGACATTGTGCAAACCGTTGATATACCATCCAATCTCCTTCAATAAGCATATATTATTCTTTTAAATGAATAAATCAACTAAACATAGGCCTTCACAATTATATTTTTCTTTTTAATGCCATATTTTCTTTTAGGCATTTGGACCACGTATTTCTTTTAGGTCCATACAAACGGTGGCTTACTATCGCAAAGGATAAAAAAAATCCTTTCGGAGCCCTTCCCCGTGCACGTTCATATATATTTTTTATATCACACAAATCTCACGTGCAACGGATTTTCACATGCACTAGTCCTCCTAGGTCACAAATATGTAGATGACTGGATTGGTAGGAGAACACCTCACAAAGCTCAAATATACATATGGAGTTAAATTTCAGAAGAGCTCGTGCATGTGTGAATAGAGGCATATAAAAATAGAATCCATTTAAGCAACGCAAAATCCAACTACTCCATGTAAGCATGGTAAAGAACATAATAAGGATTGACAATCTAAACCAAAAGTTCTAGCCACATGGGAGCGTAAAAGATGGGATTCAAACACAAGTATATGCCACATAAAGTGTGTCAAACTCAAATACACACAAAAAAAACTTTTTTAGTTTTTTTTTAAAATTTTGACCAAAAATAAAAATATTTACTCAAAAAGGCAAACGAAATCATTTGTATTTTTCATTAATCTAGAATTACAAAAAAAAAATAAAACACAAATGATAAACAAAAATCTTTTGGTATTTTTCATTTAATGCAAACAAAGAAATAAATATAATACAAAAGATAAACAAAAATCATAATTCTAGCATGTGATAAAGCATGAAGCATAGACTAGAAAATGATTAAACAAGCATACATTTAGCATGATAATATAGCATGAAGTACAAAAGCTAAAGTATGCAAAACTAACACATTCAACCTTTAGATTTTGTAAGGGAGGAAGCATGTGAAAGTAAATGAGAATAAAAAACCCTATCTTGTAAATCTACCAAGTCGGATCTCCTAACCCAAACTAACGATGAGTGACTAACTCGGGGTGTAAGAATCTTGGCTACCTCTGTTTCCTTACAAAAGGATTTTCGAGGACCTCTTTTAATATCCAAACAAAATTTCCTAAGATGACCTTTTCGACCACAATGTGAACACCTAAACTCACGGCGAAAAGATTTACCTAAGGAGTGATCCCTAAAGGATTTCCTAGATGATTCCCCTAAAACATTGGTTTGGGCTTTATGAGATGATTCATTACAAGTATCAAATCCTAAACCACAGACGTTATTTTTTATTTGGACAGTTCCTAAGATTTTATCTAGTTTTTCGGGCCTACACTCCAAATCAAATTTGACTTTGCTAGAGTCTTTTAGTTTAATTTCTAATTCTACACTTTTAGACTCTAACAAAACATTTCTCTCTTCAAACTAGAGAAGCTCCTTTTTCAAGGATTCCATTAAACCTCTAAGGCTATCTCTCTCGCCTTCTATATATTCTAGCTTCTCTTAAAGAGAACCCTCTCGTGCCCTAAGGTCTTCAATTAACGCATTCTCTTCAACGAACTTGAGACGCTCTCTCAAGCAAGCGTATATCTTCAAATTATCTCTTTTTAATTTAATAGATTCATGAAATAATTCTTGAAAAGAAACTTGAAGTTCACTCACATCAACCTCTTCATTTTCACTCTCTCTCTCTTTTTCGCTCTCACTACCATCAAATACAAGGGAATAAAAAACATTGACCACGGAAGTGTCATGTGTTTGAATATCTTCATGAAAAGATTCACTATCGATGCTCACATGACTAGCCATAAAAGCCACAAAGTTGGACTTAGTGGGGGAATCGGGTCCCTCTTCCTTATCACTATCACTAAGGGTCTCATTATATGAAATAGGTTGCTTACCCTCTCTCCTTAGTTTAGTGGGGCACTCAAAAGCCCTATGGAAATACCCTTCACAACCAAAACACCTTTCTGAATCGTCCCTATTTAAATTTTCTTTAGGATTTTTAGGGATCCTTTCGGCTTTGTCATGCTTAGAAGTTTCAAAGTTCTTAAAATCATTTTTAAATTTATCTTTGTTAAATTTAAGAAATTTTCTAAATTTTCGAGCAAACAAGGCCATGTCTTCCGAGTCACTATCACTCTCGCTCTCTACTACTTGTTTTTTCCTCTTTTTGGGCTTTTAAAGCAACGCCCTTTTTAATTTTCTTTTCAGTTTTAGAGGGAAACATGTCTAGTTCATAGGTTTGCAAATCACCTACGAGCTCTTCTAATTTCGTAGAGGCTAAAGTTGGTAATGAATTTAAAACGGTCACTTTAGAATAAACCTATCGGGTAGGGACCTTAAAATTTTCTTTACTACTCGGTTGTCAGGTATTTTCTTTCCCAAATTAAAATATGAATTAACAATATCTGAAAGTCTAGCATAAAATTCATCAAAAGCTTCTTTATCGTTCATTTTGATGGTTTCAAATTGAGTGGTGAGGTTTTGTAGTTTCGAAGCTTTTACGACACTCGTACCTTCATGAGTGAGTTGTAAAATATCGCAAGCTTCTTTAGCTGTCTCACACGTCATAATGCATCAGAATTCATCCGGTGTGACAGCGCTAGACAAGGCATTTAAACCTCAAAAATTAAAATTTGAAAGTTTAAATTCACTCTCACTCCATCTATCGGCCGGTTTGGGAACACATTCATTTTCTACTAAATGAGTTGGTGGAGACCACCCGTTAACTATAGACATCCAAAACCTCTCGTTGACAGATTTAAGTGCCGATTTCATACGCGCTTTCCAATACGCGTAATTAGAACCATTGAAAATAGGAAATTTTGAGAATGGGGAAAAATCCATTTTAGCCAAAACTATTTAAAGAATCTTTAACGAGATAATTTATCGTCTCGGCCCTGATACGACTTGTTGGTGTGTGAGGCCCCCAATTTTATAAATCTTTACCTCAAAAAGTAATTTCCTTTTTAAATAGGCGGAAGCGATAAAAATGGTTCAAACAAACAAAATAACAAATTTTAATTTCTATTCAAAATTAAAATTAAACCAAGTTAAATATGATGGAATACACACACAATTTATTAATTAACATAAACACAATTAATTAACCCAAGTCCTAGAAATTTGCGTAAGTTATATTTTCAATATTACCAAGTTAGGCCAAACCAATTTTATCAAATAAAATTAATGACTTGAATTAAATTAGCATAAACATTACCCAATATTAATTTGCACCAAATTAAACAAGTAGTGATTAAATTAAACCAATTTTATCATTTTACCTAAGCATGCATTCTAGGTGATTTGGTAAAAGATAAAATAGACAATTAATCCACTACGCCGCGATGTACGAGGAAACACTTGCAACTGGAAAAAACCTCGGACTACCCTAGCCACAAATCCACTAAGTATGGTTTTACAAATACAAGACAATAAGACTTACAACACTCGAATCGGTCCCTTTCAAACCCCGACGCTCTTTCTTGTATATACCTCCGCCTAGCGAATAACCACGGAGCTCCACCGCGGTCTCGGAATCCACCGATCGGACTTTGTTGATCACCGTCACCCAAACTAGGAGCCTTTCTCCAAGTGGGTATGACAACACAAACACTCTTCTTCTTTGTGGGATTTAGAAGCAAACCCAAATTTCTCTTCAAACGGTAGAGATCAAAACCGGTGCCAAACTCCAAGAAAAGTATAAATATATAGATGAACTTGGATAAACAAACTTTGGGTGAAAACAAAAGTGTTTTTTTTTATGATTTTCTTGAAAGAACTAACACTTTAAACAATGAACTTTTTCTTTTGGAATTTTTCTCTCAAACTCTCTCTAGGAGATAGTAGTGTATGAAAAAGTTAAGTTAGAAAACTTGGTTCCCGCCCTTACATATTCAGGTAAAAAGATAGTGGGAAAAGAAGTGGGAAAGTGGGAAAAAAATGTTCAAAATTGCCATTTAACTGTTCCCGCCAAAACTCATTCGAACGAGATTTTCGTTTGAATGAAGTCTTGTTCGAACGACCTTCTAACGACCCTTCTAACGAAATTCTAGTGGAGAAAAAATAGGGTCGTTAGATATCTCGTTGGAAATCTAGTTCGAATGACATATCGAACGAAGTTACAATGGCCAATCTGGGAACTCGTTGGCAAACTCGTTCGAATGATATTGTCGTTCGAACGACTCTATTGAACGAAAAACCAAAAAGTTGTAAATTTTTATTTTAAGCCCAGAAACTTTATATACTCAATTTTAAAGTTTTACTAAAATCTTTCTAAACATAAACAACAGTTTTAAATAAAACTTCACCGAATAAAAAATGGTCCAAGCTCCTATATATATATTCAAATGAATTCATACCATAGGAGCCATTGGAACTATGTTGGTGACGTAGAAACGAGGCACTTGAAACATGGCATTTGATGAAACTTTATACTCTTGGCCGCTACGTCTTCAACTAAACACATCATAGGCTTGAATAGGTACATTGAACACTATCCTATGACATAAACATTTTTGTCTGGAATTGAGCCAAAACTACATTAAGACTCAACTGGAGAATTGTGTCCTTACACTACTGTCTGGGTTCAAGGATCCTATTTGAGGGGAGTAGTGTGTATTCTTGCTCGGAGCTTTGACTCTGACCCTTGCGTTGACTAATCTTTTTCGGGATTAGAATTGGAGAAGTTGCATAAGTTTATCGGAGTTATCATTTGGAGGTGGAGCTAGAGTTATTCATTTTATGTCATAGTTTAGTTAGACTTTCCTTTTCAGTCATATTTAATTATGAGACTTCATTTGAGTTTTATTGAGCCATTCGGTTCCAAAGTTGTTTATAGGTTTTATTTCACTTATTCACAGTTGAATCTTTATTCAGTTTTATAATTATTGGAAATTGGATTTATTTGGAGTTCTAGCATGTGATGGATCTTTTATCGCGCATCATTCGAGATTAATTAAATTATTTATCTTATCAACTGATTTATTTGTGTCTCATATCTGTCTCATGCTAAGAATGGTATTTATTTAGATCACGCCCAACATAGCTCGGTGGCGGTGGCTGGCCACCCCGTCTGTCAGATTTTGTGGAGTGTGACAGATGGTATCAGAGCATGGTCTTAGGTCTCGTAGGTTATGAGTCCGTTTAGCTTTCGCATTGTCGATCTTTGATTCCCTTTGATTGATTCGCCCTCCTTAAGGTAGAGGGTCTAGCATACGTGTTAGATATTTTTCTTGGAGATGTGAAGCATTGTGCTGAGGATGTCACGGGCATTGAGTTTAGAATTAGTAAGCTTAAAGTGAGGATTTTTAAAATGGATTTAGAATACGATATTTATTTTGGAGATTTTAGTACAAATGTTAGGTATCGTATGTATCGATTTTTGATGTTGAGATTTAATTTGAGGATGTTAGCATTTTGATGAATTTCGGATATAGGATCGAGTGGGGGATTTGTGAGAGCGTGTGGTACACCGTTATTTTCATAGTTATGAATATTTATATAGGCAATATATATATTATTTTGATGTCCGTGGGGTAGGTGCGCGTAGGATTGGGTGTACGGGCTCCCAATTATGGCATTCTACGGGTAGGCATATGTGAGCCTTTATTTTTTTACGAGATTTACACGTTGATGTGTATGATTCGTCTAATTTCGAGGACAAAATTCTTTGCTACTGGGGAAGTATGTAACAACCCGTGTTTTTATTTATTATTTTAAATAATTAATTGGAATATTCAAAAAAATAATTTTTTGAATTTAATAATTTTTATTGGCTAAATAAGTTGGTTATGATTTTAGAAGTATAAAACTTCAAGAGGAATTGAAATCGGAGTTAAAACAGATTTTATATGAATTTTTGAATATTTATCCCTTATATTTTTTAAGCAAAACTGTCAGTTTTTCTGGGCCATAGATCGATCGACGCCTGGGCATCGATCGATCGATGACTTTAGAAAACGTGCGCTGCAAGTTGTTTTTAATTAGAGTTTGTGTAGGATTAGGACTCCTAATCACTATATAACCATGTTAATCCATAGGGGGACTTCTCATCATCACTTTTTCTCCAGTTTTTCACCAGGGAACACTTCCAAATATTTTTCCTCTCCCTCATAATCATCAACCTTCTTCATAATCAAGTTTTTGTTTCATGTTTTGGAAGGCTTAATTGGGGATGAATCACGATTGATTCAAGAACACTTCCTTACTATTTTTTCGAGAGGAATCCAGATTTCTAATCAGATTTTTAGCACAATCTTCACAAGCATGAATACTCTATTCTTTTCCTTCCGTATTATGAATTTTAAGTGTCTCCTAAACACTCAATTACATGTTTTCTTAAAAACAATTAGTAACTTAATTAGAAAAAGTGGACACTAAGTATGGGGATGTTTTTATAAAATCTTTTTGTAACAAACCTCGATTCTGGGAGGCTCATTTTATACTAATTTTACCGCATAAGGTAATTATATAAAATGTGGGGACTGGAGTAAATATTAATTGAATGAATTGAAAGTTAATATTTACTAGATTGATGTATATTTACTGTATGTGAAAGTAAATATCATCAGGTTGCATGTTTATAGTGTCATGTATTTAAAAGGACATTTTGGTTTAAACAAGATTGGAACTCGAAATAATTTATAAAATTTCCGAATGCCAGTTTAGAGGGTGTAGTTAGTCTCACAAGGTGCGAGACAGTCAAAATAAGTGCCATATTGTATTTTTGTATTTCAGACACTTTTACCTGGTTTTAGCTGAAACGCCTATTTGCGAGTCATTTTAATATGGTATTAACCACTTAAGTTGGGAAACTTGTGTTAAGCCCCAGTTTTAGTCTGTTAAATCCCTTAATTCCCTCATTTTATGTCTTAAACTTAGAGAGAAAAGGAGATAAGGAGAGAAGAAGAGGAAAGTGGAGAAAGAAGAGAGAAAATGAAGATTGAAGATGGATTGTTGCTACTACTCAAAGAAATCTGATATTTCCTACATCAAGGCAAGTTTTCTACTTTCTAATATGTGATTTAAGATGAATAATTTGTGTGATATTTATGTATATTCATTTGGAGATTAAAAATGGAATTTATGGGAATTAAACCCTAATCTTAGTTTTGATGGTAAAATTGTGGATTATAATGGTTATAAATCATGTAGGATAAATTTTGGGTAGATAAATGTTGTTGGTTGTGGGTAAAATGGAAGAGATTTGAGGTTTGGGAGAATTAGGGTTCAAAACCCTTAAGACAAAATTAGGCAAATCTGCAGAACCAAATCGATTCGGCCTGGCCGAATCGATTCGCCTTGAGACAGTTTCCAGGTTTGGGTCGATCGAATCGATTCGGATGGTCCGAATCGATTCAGCAATTATGCAAAAGTCAGGATTTTCTGATCGAATCGATTCGGATGGTCCGAATCGATTCGCTTTCTTGAACCCAAATCGATTCGGCTAGGCCGAATTGATTTGGAAGCCCTGCATTTTGAGTGATTTTCTTAGTTTAGTTCCAATTCATTTTCTTTAAGTCTAGGGCCTAGGAACCTTCTTTAATGAAGTAAACTAAGTGTCCTAGAGTTTTAATTGAGTTAGTTACTTTACCTACACTAGGAATGGGTTGTGTAGGGACTTTTCCGGGGTTATGCCTATTGATGTTAGGGCATTCTTTTCTTCTAGCCAATTTCTATAAAACTAAGAGTTATAGTAATATGTTTGGGAGACTTTAGGAGCTCATTCGAGCTATATTAGTCCCGATGGTTTATAATAACACCATAAAAGTGTGTTGGGAGAATGAATTGAAAGTCTATTCATTCTTTTGAGGTATGATAGTATTGGGGTTTTAAAATAATACCCCAAAATGTTTGGAGATAATTAAGAGTTTATTTACTCCTTTGTGGTTGTAGTAACGATATAATTTATCGTATGGCTCCGGATAATAAGGGAAGTATTTACAAGAATGTCAATGTGTATGGTTTCGGATAAAATGAAACATATATATATGGAAAGGAAATGAAATGGAAATAGTAATAATGATGGTAAATGATAATTTACTTAATCATGAAAATAGTAAATGGTAATTTACTTGATTTTGAAAGTGGTAAAATAAATGGCTTAAACACACCTCTCTAAATGACATCATAAGGGAAGTTCGCACGCTTGGTGATCCCCCCTGGATAATGAATGGAGGGTGGATATAGTCCATAGTCCATGTGAGCGTTTATTGTTGTATATTTTTCTACGATGGGTAGGAGATTGCGGGTGTGGTCTTGACTACCCCGCAGGCACATGGACGCATCCCGACGTTTTGCGTTATAGGTGCCCAGGTTGTCTTGATGATAAACCCTAGAAGATGATGGTCATTTAGGGGCGCGCAGAGTGGGGAAACCAGAAAGGGCGGTCTTAGAATCGTTATATGTATATAAATATAACTATTCATCATCAAGTGTGACTTGATGGATTGTATATGCCATAAAGAGCATAGTGAAGTGCCACAAAGAGCACATATAAATGCCACAAAGAGCATTTGGAAATGACTATTTTCCTGATAAGGAAAGGATTTTTACAAAAATGTAAAAGTGAGATAAAAATGCCATAAAGAGCATAAGATTGTGAATATATATACATTCCTATTAAGGAAAAAGATATATGAGATAATTGGTGCACATGATGAGTTTTTAGATTAATGTTACTTTTCTATCTTCCTGTTTAGCTTATGTTTTAAATTGTGTAGGCAGATTATTATTTCTCTTTCATCATGCTTAATCATTCATAACTGTCATATTTTTTATTCATCTGGTAATCATATAGAGCCGGGCCCTGACCCGTTTATATTTCTTGTTGCATATGCATCTTATATCCGCGCAGGTACTTTGCCGTAAGGGATGCCTGTTCTGACTTTCCTATTCCAGCATTATTGACGAGCCGTGATTCTTTGTGGGTATTACTGGTTATATTGAGTAGACGCTTTTATTTGTACCCTCTAGTTAAGATCAAGTCTTTTATTCGGGCGTGAGGCCCAAACCTTTGTAATTGTTTAATGTAATGTATTATGTAAATTAATGAACTTGTTTCATATTATTGTATGAGTGTGTGATCGATAGCATATTCGGCCCCTTATTGTATATTTGAGATGTATGTACTGTTACATTATTGGATTTCCACTTTCTATTATGGGGTTGTTAAATGTTTTCGTTTATTAACTTTAAAAAAATCAAAATTTTTGGCAACCCGTTTTTCTGGAATAAGGAGTGGTTATCCCATATACTTCTTATTTTTGTTGTGATGCTGAGAATGATTCCATCTATGATTCCATTATTTTGGAGTATCGGGCTGGCCACCCCCTATTTCGGGACAGCAGGTTGTCACAGATGGTATCAGAGAATCAGGTTCTAGAGTCCTTAGGAAGCTGTGTCTACGCCTTAAGTTTTCAGCATTGCTTTTGATTTGACATAAAGCCTTAGGATTAATATCGTTGATTTCTCTTGTGAGATCCCGTTCTTCCGCCATGAGTTAGAACTTATAGAATCTTTTACGTATTTGTGTGAGAATAGTAGGTCGATTGAAGAATGTCATCATGAGAAGGATTTTTAAGAACTGTAATTTATGGTCGGGGATGAGGACCTCTTTGGAGGTCACTCCCTTTTTTGTATCACTTTCTTGTCTTGCTACCATGACTACTAATTACAGTCGATGCAGTTTTCCCAAGTACCGCTAGAAGTAGAAAGTGGTACTAATCTTGAGAATTAAAGCGATGTTAAATTGAAGTGGAGAAGTGCCTTGAAGTAGGATGTAGGAAAATCCTTCACCCGTAGGAGTCGTGTTGAGAGGGTTAAAATGTGGTCACCATATTCGTGGGTGCCGGATGTTTGGCCTATAGAGAGGCCTGGTGGACACTTGCAATGGCGAGTTTCTCTGGGATAACTGGACTGAGAAGAAGGTAGATTCTTGAACATTCACACAATGCTTGATTAAAGGCCGATAGTGAATAAAGTGTTATCGGTTAGAGAGGCCGTGCACCATAAAATGATAGGTTCCAGAATGAGTGTCGTTAACACTTCTAAAGGAACAGTGTTCATGAAACCCCTTTGGTGAACATTCGCTATCCGCCAGGGGAGGATTCATTGAAATAAGGAAAGGGGAGACAGGTAGAGTGCTCTTTTTTGTTGAAGAAGGAAAGGGGACTGCATGGACAATCGTTATCAGCCAGAGTTGAAACAATGGCTATGATGTGGAGTGTATAATCACTCAATTTGACTTTTGTTGATTGGAAATTAAGGGCAAAGATAAAGTGCCTAGTTTAGGAGTTGAAGGAAGTTATATTTGGTTCGGATACGACTTAAGTATGGGGTCTGAGAAGCATTAGTAATGCCCAGAGTGATTAACAAGAATGTTGGTGGAAATTCCACCTTTGTTGTGGGTGGTGCATCCCCCACAATAAGATAGAGTAGTATTGTGTGTACTCTAGAATCAGGTGTGTATATCGATCTTGTAGTAGTATCAACGCTATTATATAAGGGTAATTATATGACTTCCGTGGTTGGGAAGTTTTATGATTTCTTCACTCATTATGAAGCGAGTGATGATATTTTAAATGTATATGTGTAGTATATGTTATTTGCATTATGTGTTACCTGGTTTGAGTGTTTTATTGTTTGTTTGCATTGTATGTGGTTGTTATGACTTATCTCCACGACCAACGAAGTTAAGTAGTAATGCATATGAGGGGTTCCTTGTTTGGATTCCTCTTTTGCGGGACGCTCCACGCGTGAACCTTAATAACATTGGGACTGGAGAGATGTTACTTTTCCTTTCTCTTATTTTATGTATAATATGCGAGTAAAGATATTTCGGTTGGTTTGGGGTGATAGCAAGAAAATAAAATTATAAGGCTATCTCACTTCTAGTTCAAAATGGAATTAGTTGTTCTATAATATCTCTCCTGGATACAGGTTGAGACTTTATAGAGGTGGATCGAGGTAGGTAGGAGATTTTTTTATTTGTTTTGTTATCTTGCGTGAGTGTTTGATTGTTCATTTTCCTTGTTTATGCTTGTTACACTTTATCTCCATGACCAACTAGTTAAGTAGGCATGTGTCGGAGGGGTTCTTTGTTTGGATTTCTCTTTGCGAGACACTCCGCCGCATGAACACTTAACGATGTTGTGAGTGGAGAGGCGCTATTCTTTTTCTTTCTTTTATTTTATTCTGTTGTTAGAAGTGGGATTGGAAGGTTTGTCCGATAATCACGTAGTTGAGTGATTAAGGGCTACTAAAGTGTGAGATAGAAGCACTGTACATAGTTCTCTCCCCTGATCGATGTGGGCGGAGACTGAGATATGAAGTCGAATTGAGACTTCGGGTTATGCCTTGTTAAGAAGGCTATTGGAAAAGATTTATATGTGTAATGGGATAAAATTTGTAAGACTTCACAGAAAGTGAATGTCTGATCAGTTAAAATCTTTAATGATGTTATGGTAAGATGTAGGAGTAGAATTTTGTTAATAGAATTGCAAGTTAGAAATTTATCGATCCCGATCATGTGTTTTAGACCGACATATCTCAATGACCGACGATGCGAGGTAGTAGTGTAATTGGAGGGTTCCCTGTCTGGATTTTGCCTCGGCGAGACGTCCCACGCATGAAACCAAGCGAATGTCGGAAGTTGAGATTGGTCTTAGGCACTAGGGATATATTTAGTATTCTATGTATACGACTTAGATAGGTTATATGTATATAAATAGACCTTAGGATTTTTAGGATGTAATACCTTTAGGGTAGGTGACGTTAGTTTAGGATGGTTGTTAGGAGTTGACCACGAATAAGTTGTGGGTTAACTCTATGAGGGATTTAATCCCTAGGAACTAGAAGAATGAAATCTCAAGAGATTTGGTAGGTTAGGCCAAAGGAGATGAGGAATTTCTTAGATAGAGCGCTACGTTGGTAACATAGCTTTCGGGAAGTTAAAAGGATGAGTTAATTTTCACTCCTGAGCCCATATTGTTGAGCTTGAGGGTGGATTTAATAGATGAACCTCTGCCAGGATTGGGGAGTAATAATACTAGAGAATAAACCCATTGTTTATTTGTCTCACAAGCTTAAACTTGTGGAAATTATTATCACGTGCCTAAATTGAAATTCATTGTGGTGGTGATCGCCCTTGAGAAAGGGAAATACTACTTCCTGGGCAGAAATTTGGTCTTTCTCGCGAGCGACAAGTTGTTGCAATAGATCGCGGGAGGAATCGAGTTGGTGTACGAAGTTCGTAAAGTAATCTCAGTTGGACATTTCCTAATGCTAAAGTAATGCGATTGGGGTAGTAGGTGCGTCGAGTAGAAAACCCGGCGGACAATAAGTGATGGCATGGAGGGCCATGCACTACACCAAAATGGGAGATTTGTGAGTGCTATTAGCACTCACAAATGACCTTTATAATTTCTATTTACCGTCATAATTTAGGGGGTGACAAAAGAAAATTTATAACTCCTAACAGTAGTCACAATTTTTTATAACCCATATGGAGTTATGACTAGTGACCCCAATTTGTAACTGCTATTCGTAATTGCTGTTAGCAGTTACGAATCATATATTTGCGACTGCTGTTAGCAGTTACAAAATTAATAGTAGTGAAAAATTTGTGACTCCTATTAGGAGTTACAAAATTAAATTTTTTAAATGTTGTAAAAGCTATTACAAATATCTTTATATTTTCACAAAATGATGAAATAATGAAAGTAAAATAAATATCATGATAACAAGTCTAAACATTTTGACAACATTTCATTTATATTTCTCATATTCCAAATATCCAGTACACATAAAACTTGTTAAACTTAATTTAACATCAAACAACCCCTAAGTGGGCGCCAAGTACAAAATGAACATAGAATAAAAAATAAACTAAAAAAACTAACGACACAACACTTCGATGACATGGAATGCCATGAACATGTAACAAATGATTCTAAATCTAGACCAGGAGTCACCACGTAGTGGATACGATTCGTGAAGTCTAGGTATATCAGCCGTGGGGGGTATTGATTCGGTGACATCCTCCCTCGTGTACTCGGAGTATGCCTGTTGAACAAGTTCAATGGACTCAAATTTTTTGAATACGGCGCCTCGGCATCCATTAACTTGTGCTTGTGTTGCTTGCCACGAAGTTTAAACACCTGGATTTAGGCCTTTGGAGACTACGTATGTCGGATATGCCGTGTATATGCCTGCAAATAATAAAATGTGATTAATATATATATATATATATATATATATATATATATATATATATATATATATATATATATATATATATATATATATATATATATATATATATGTATATACATTCATTTTTTGTGATAAAGAAACTACCATAGCATATATATATACTAGTGTATGCCCGTGCCTGAAGGCACGACGAAAATTGCAAAAAAAAATCATTACCCGACAACAAAGTGAAATAAATGTACAATATTTCTGTCCTAATTTTAAAAAATTTGGGCAGAGTTCCCTTTATTTATAGGACTATCCACCCTGTTTAAAAAAATAAAAATACTCAACAACAGCAATACTACAATACTCGAGGTCCATATTGGACCTCATTTCAACCACTTCATCAATTTAACAATAATATTGACAACTATTGAATAGGATGTTGAGTCAAGAACCGCACGCATCACCGTTCAACTACATAGTAATCCCAAAACTTTGAATCTACAAATAACTACAAAGTAATCTATATAAGGGGTGGTGGTGGATATGATAGGAATGATACAAACAAACAACTTCCCCAAAGTTGGGTAAACATATATGAATTTCATTACCATCATCTTACCTTTTCTCGTCGTTAAATGATAGCTTCACTTATATCTTACCTACTCCTTCACCTGAAATAAGACATGTGAATTGATAATTAAAAATGATAGCACAACTTGAACCAAAAACCATCCATTTTACTTGAATACAAAAATCATTGTAACATAGAAGCATTCTATGCATATGTGACAATTTATAGGTACATAAAAACCATTCTTGAATATTTTTAATCAAGTCCCCCAGACTATTAATACAACAATTAAATAAACCTTATGAAATAGTAATTCACATACCTGTCATATAATTAATATAGATGTTGTCTTTGAGAGTTTAACAGCATAGAAATAAACAGTTACTGGTACCAAACGACTACAAAGTTGTGAACATGATGGCTTGCTGATTAGTAGACCTTGGCAGGGTAGTACATATTTAAGAAATAATACAGGTTTCATACATGACGCATTGGTGCGCTCTAAATAAAGCTTGTGATTCAAGTGCAAATCTATCGCAACGCATTAGTAGAGCTTCAAACACTAACCCTTGCATGACAAGAGAAGTTAAGAAACTATGATACTCCAATACCAACACATGAAGTTCCATTAGAACAATTATAAACCAAACCCTAAATATGGAGTTCAAGCATCCAAGGTGGGATTATGATCCCCAATCATAAGTCTAGCTACTCATAATTGAAACTACACTACACATGCTAGTTAACAACATAATAAAGTTAGTTATCTAGTTTAAACACAAACCAATACAAGAGATGGAATTAAATGGAAATTAAGGCTAGTTAAACAAGTAGAGAAGAAGTAAATGAGTAATTTCATTAATAATCACAAGTTGTGTACATGGGGCACAAAAACAAAAATTAGAAAATAGACTAAATGTACTCTCTCTTCCCCACACCACTACACAACTACAAAGTTACAAACCCAAAAATCAAAATAAAGAACAACAAAAGTTAGCAGCAGAGAAAGTGGGATGACAACGCCCTACATATGGTCTGGATGGCGGCTCGAGGACTCAGGCGCCGTGGGGTCACGAGGGGCGTAGGGATCATAAAGGTAAGGAGGCACAACAGCCTCGCCCCCACGAATATGAGCAAACAAATCCATTTGTGCCCGGGCAATCATGGAAGTATCTTGCTGATAGTCATTCCATAAGGATGCGAAGTTCGTCATATAAGTGTCTCGAAACTCGGTAAAATCACCCTGCAACGATGCGAAGTTTTCCATATAGGTGCCCCGAAACTCAGTAAAATTAGCCTGTAACTCATCCATCCGCGCCCCGAGATATGTAATGGGGTCAACAGCAGGAGGCACAGGAGGTGGGACTGGATGAGGCACTTCCGGAATATCCGGCATAGGAGCATCAGGGGCATCAGGAGCATCCAACATACGCTTTTTCGTCCTCTCCCAATAATCTTGCCCCAAGCTTTTAGCAATGGTCTTATCATTAAACACCTTGGGCAGCCTAGGTATCTTCTCGCTATAGGCAGCGTTCACTATTTGATGCAACATGAAGGTGGGAAGACTGATGACCGTGTCATCCCCTAAAAGACTGTATAAGAAGAGGGCCTGCTTGTAACAGAGGATAACCTTGGTCTGAGTTGGAATGATGGAATTAACGACGATGAGATGGAGGATACGATGTACATCGGGCATGCCCGAACTGGGAAAAGACTCCCCCGCCCAAATCTTACTGGGTGCAAGACGCGCAATAAGTACCTCTTGTGGAAGATGAGGCACATCTGCGAGGACCGGGTAATGATAGAGCTCGGGGTTAGAAGCCCCACTAAGGTGCGCAGCCAAGATGGGCTTAGAAATAGTAATCCGCCTCCCTCTCACATACGCTTCATACATGCCGCCGCGCGTAGATACTAGAGAAGCATAAAAATGGCGCACGTGGTCCTCGTTGACCTCCCCTCTCATGGACAGATGGGCCTCCCAATTGAATTTGTCTAAATACCGTCTTACAGAAGAAGGCATCTCATCTAAAATCACCTCCTTCTCAACAGCAATTGGGCGACTGGTTTTGAACATGGCCCGATACCACTCCATCTCATCCTTGGAACAAAAAGATTCAAAACCAGTGCCTCCCCATCCAGTAACCGCATTGGATGATGGCTTGGTGATCGAAGGAACCTACAAAACATTAATTCAATACACACACTATAAGTACGATGCATAAAATCAAAGTAATCATGAAATTTGGGGAAACTAGGTTCGGAGGGTGCGCGTTGGGAAAAATTGGTCGAGTAGACGTAACTGACGCACACCACACTCAAACAAGGATATTTCAACAAGAATGTGCGATAAAAGGTGCGAAGATGGAGCTTTAGCGCACAAAACCTTCACAGAGGCATTTTATCAAACATATAGCGTGCAATGTGTAGAAAGTAGGGTGAAAATGGCATTTTCAAAGTGAAACAACCCCAACAAATACAACTTAATCATCAAAGCAACATAAACAAGTTGTATTTGATGGATTCACATCACAAACAATGAGAAAATATGAAGTTTCCTACAGAAAATGTGGATTTTACAAGAATGCATTTGACCCTACTTTTATACAAAGAACACTAAATAAGATTTGAAAACAATTTAAGAGGGTTGAATTAGTAACCTTAGATGAGGATTCCCTGGATGAGGAAGCCATGAGGGTGAAGATGAATAAAATAAAGGAAATGATATGGGAGAGGAGGAGGTCTTCGGCTAAGGGAGAAGAGAGAATGAGAAGTTGATTTGCTGATTTTGAGGGAATTTTAAGTTACCAGGTGAACCGAATCGATTCGGTAGTTAAACCGAATTGATTCGAAACTCTCGAATTCAACACTGTCTAAGGGAGAATCGATTCGGTGATAAACCAAATCGATTCGGATGTAGAGACCTGACACTTTTGGTTTTCCGAATCGATTCGGAAGTAACCCGAATCGATTCGCAAACCCTTAATTGGCTACTGGAAGGGGTCGAATCGATTCGGTGATAAATCGAATCGATTCGGATGCTAGAATCAAACATTTGCTGATTTCCTAAATCTCATGAAATTTGATCATTGGGCCACCTTCAACTGGAATTCTTGGACCCATATGGTATATCTAATGTATGTAACAGGTCCAGAACCAAAAAATGCAACCCCACACGTGCCGGGGGATGCTCGGCCCTAAAATTGAGAATTTATCGAACCCAATCACCCCTGCTAATGGGGCTACAGCGTATGATGTCCGGTTGTAAATCCGTAGATATAATTAGGACATAATTCACAATGTGAACACCTATTCTTCCCATTCTTCCGACTTCATTCCAACTAAAGTTCACACACTTAACAATTATGTCGGGTTCTAGATCGGAAGACATTCAAAACAGATTACTAATTGATTCAAAACAGATTACTAATATTTAAACTAGAGTTCAAACACTACTAATTGTTCACTTTGACAATTTGTTCAAATTTCTCAAGACAAATTACTCTGGATCACTTAAGGATAAGACAAAGCAACGGCCAAACCACCCAAGATTTCTCGACATCCTTAATAGTGTTCGCCCCATGACTTCGACTATACAACGGATGATTCTCTTCTCCTGGCTCAACACTACTAACGTAAACCTTACGTTCAAATATCAGCAATTGATGGCCATGCACCACCGTTCCAGTAGCAGCTGAAGCAACAACTTGTCCACTTGCAATCTTTCTCTGATTTGAAAAATCTAATAAATCGACATATGCATCATGTGGAGGATCAGTTAAATCTCCAAAGTTTGGCTCAGTTGAATCTCCAAAGTTTGGCTGAGTTGAAAGGGGGGGGGGGTAGGAATGTAATCATGGGGACTTGAATGCGGAACTGGAGTGTAATCATGGGGACTTGAATGCGGAACTGGAGTGTAATCATGGGGACTTGAATGCGGAACTGGAGTGTAATTACGAGGACTTGGATGTGGGACAGGAGTATAATTGTGAGGACTGGGATTTGGTATTTTCAATCCATTCGATTCAAAAGCACTTAAAATCATTGTAACTGATGATTTGAGAAATGCCATATCCTTATCATGTTTTTCTTCTCGTGTCTTTGCTCTAGTCAACTGTGATACTATAGGAGCAATTGCCTTAAGTTTACTTTTGGACACGGGTCCAACACCACGAGTTGCCCCCTTAGTATCTTTTCCTCTAAAGGCAGTCAATGCATCTGTATCAATAATGTTTTGTCTTCAATAACCTTGACTACTTCTCAGCTCACTCAATTTTTGCTGCAAACTTATTTATGAATCGATTAAAACCATTGAACGATGAAACTTGAAGGAATTTAATTATTACAGCTGAGATTACGAAACTCACCATATCATCAGCTACCTTTGGGTGAAACTACCCAGTTTTCCACCTACGACTTTCGAGATACACTTTCGAACGATCAACAAGTCGTTTATTGTTAAGAACCTATAAGTTAATTTTCCATTAACTATATGAGAAAGACATATAATATATATACACATTAAAATAAGAAAGGTTTTATACCATCTCCTCAGTTTTCTCAGCATACAACATCCGACCAAGACAATGGACGTCAGTCTTTTTAGCCCTGTTCACCCGGCCTTGGTGTCGTTGTTTTAATTTTGCCTCAGATGCTTCGCGCGAGATGAATTCATTCCACTCACGAACAGGGATATGCTCTTTCTCCGGTACTTGATCCTTCAGGGCCTTTATCCCATCACTGTCCAATCCCTTAAAATAAGTCGAGCGGAGGTTACTTCTAAAAGTCTTCAATTGAATACCAATGGCTTTCATGGACCCCTCCATCTGGTTGGCCGAAAGATTGAACTCTTTCATGAGCGTATCCCACAAGTCGTCCTTTTTTACTTTCCCAACCGTATCCCAACTCTCATATTTTAAGCCAATACAAGATTTCAACAAAGACAAGGTTCGAGCTTTAAAAGGATTCTTGCCACCTATTGGCAAACCAAATAGGTTAAGGGAAACGTTAGCACGAGAATCAATGGCAGAATGTTCATCATGACTTGAACTTTCTGGCCTGGATGATGGAATTGTATTCTCGAACGCCATTTTCTGCATTTTTATATTTATGCATTAGTTCATATGTTAATACAAGAGTAAGGAAATAATATAAAAAATATAATATAAGTTATACCTTTTCAACATATTCTAAAAGTTTTGATAACTGAAACCAACATAACATGCCACAATTAATCATCTACTCCTCTAATGCGTTTAATAATTTCTTTAATTCTGGGTTGTCATCCAGAATAAACTGAATCTCGATAGGTGCCTCTATATTGTCTACCGATGTAGTCAAGCGCTGAGGAGAATGTAAAACAACAGACCATGGATCATTGTTGGGGCTCTTTTCATAAAACACTTGCTTTAAGTTTTGGAATGCACAAACGAATGGCTCATCATTAACATTGTCTTTACTCTTCAACTTGGCCAAATCAACCTTCACCATGTGGGTGTCAGGGTCGACCATACATGCATTCTTGTCCTCCACTTTCACCCAATCACAGTAAAATATAGGTATGCTGAAAGATATATAATCTAATAGGATAATTTGTTTTATAATCCCATAATACGTCATCTCAGCTTCTATTAAGTTTTTATCTTTCGCGCTTGCCCTGAAATGAGTTAATGCTTTATATGAAATGCCTCTGTTTTGTTTTCCAATGAGTTTTAACTCGTGTGTGCTTTAAGAGAACACAAAACCATTGACACGATATTGTCCAAACTCCTTGGCTACAAAACTAGGCCCATTTGCTAGACGTGCAAGCCTCGTCGTTACTTCACCAGCTTTCAATAACTGAAACCAAGAAAGTATTTGCATTGTGAATATGTTGCAAAGACAGTAAATAAAAGTGAGGTATTACTGTAGTCACCTCGGAAGCTACCCAATGCCTAAAGTCATTGTCTGCGCTCGTGCCTGCCTTCCTCCTCTTGGCATGCCCGCACTCATAATATTGCCTAGGTTAAAACACTAAAAATATTAATTTCTAATAAATATAACATCGAACATATTACATTATTTTACAAAACACTTTAAATAAACTCACATTTTCCATTTATCTATGTCTTCATGCGTCTCGAATACATATCGATCCACCTGGTTATATTGTGTACTTATTAGCTTCACTACCTTACCTTTCCCCAGGGCCTCCTCATCAGCAAAGTCTTCTAATTCATCAATAAAGCGTTCACGACCTCCAACGTTTGGTTAGGCATATATTCCTTTGCATACAAGGAATCCTCTTCCATAATGTACTCCTCAGCAATGGACCCCTCAACGTACCGTGTATTTTTAACGTAATCTTTAAAAGTTTTCATTAATCGTTCGAATGGATACATCCAGCGGTACCTTACTGGTCAACATAAAAGTGCTTCATCGCACAAATGCACTAAAAGGTGGATGCTTATGTCAAAGAATGAGGGAGTGAAGTGCTTCTCCAAAACACATATAGCCTCGACCAAAGTTTCTTTCGCTGCCATTATGTGCGTCCTGTTGACAACTTTCTCACACAATAGGGAGAAACATAAGCTAATTTGTAGAATGGCCCTTCGAAGATCCTTGTGTTCCGAAAAACAGTGTCCGAACAACAGAGGGATAAGTTGCATTATCACATGCCAATCGTGGGACTTGCACTTTTTCAAATCTTTTGTTGCGTCGCAGACAATCCTGCGTAAGTTGGATGAAAAATTAGAAGGGACCTTCAAGCGCTTTAATGTTTCTAAGAACATATTTCTTCCTGCAATGCTCAAAGTATAAGATGCAACTGGCATATGATTTTTTCCACTGTTTGTTTCTTCTTTCAACCATAATGATCTTTTAATCTTCAAATCACGAAGATCTTCACGGGCTTTTTCTCCATCCTTGGAATGAGAACCACCAATGCATGTGCTTACGAGATGCTCAATGATATTTTTCTCAGCGTTCATTATGTCTATCACACATCGGACATGATGTTCCTTCCAGTATGGAAAATCAAACATTATTGATCTCCTGGACCACGCCGTTTTCACATCAACATCCTTTCTTTTATGCTTTTAGGCCAAAATTATGGGGTGTTTCCCCCTCAACTTTTGATCAGCCTTTAATGACCTTTCTTCAATTTCCAAACCAGAAAGTCTTGGTGGAGGTGGTCGCGTCTCGGTGCATTCTGGGAGAAAATTGCTTCGTATTGACCTGAATTTGTGACTTTGGGGCAGAAATCTTCGATGACTATGATACAAAAGTTTACCACTTTTCTTAAGCCAGCTGGCTTCAGTCTCCTCTCCACATATAGGACAACCTAGGTAACCATGTACATTGCACCCAGATAAGGTCCCATAAGCAGGAAAATCATGAATTACCCATATCAACATAGCTCTCAAAATGAATTCCTCCTTTTTGTATGAGTCAAATGCTCTCACACCTTCAACCCATAACTCATTCAATTCATCTATTAGTGGCGCTAAGAAAACATCAATGTCACTACCCGGTGCTTTTGGACCTGGTATCAACAACGACAAAATTGAAAACTCCTTTCTCATGCACAACGACGGGGGCAAATTTAAAGGCGCCGTAAACACAGGCCATATACTCTTATCTGCGCCCAATTTGCCAAACGGGTTAAACCCATCGGTTGATATTCCGAGGCGAACGTTGCGTATTTCTGTAGCAAAGTCCGGGTATCGCTGATTTGCAGATTTCCACACAGATGAATCAATTGGATGTCGCATGAGATTCTCACCCACCTCCGCTCGACCATGCCAAGTCATTGCCTCTGCTATCCAACGTATAGTGTAAAGTCTCTTCAATCGAGGACCTAAAGGGAAATACTTTAACATCTTCTTAGGTATTTGCGTATCTACTTTCAACAAACTTTTATTATGTACTATCATCTTTTGTTCATAACTAGGTTCCTTACATACAGGACAAGCCCGTTTGTCCTTATGCTCCTTATAGTATAAAAGGTAGTCATACTTGCAACAATGAATTAATTTGTATTTTATACCCAAACCTTTGAAATTATCCTTCATGATCGGATAATTGACTGGCAGTGTATTTTCTTTGGGGAGAAAATCTTTCGCCTAGAGGAGTATTGCCGTCACACTTTTTCCCGACAAGCGAAATTTCCTCTTTAAGTTGTGCAACCCAACCATGGCATATAACTTTGTGTGGTCGGAGTTGGAGTTATGGTATAATGGTGTTGCGGCTGCTGCTTTTAACCGTATATAATCCTTAACTTGGTCCGTATTGTTGCCAACATGATCCTCACATCCTAAAGCATTCCCTCTACTATCTTGCTTTTCTTGTGCTGCGTGCACTTCATACGTATCATTTATGAGATCGTTTAACCTAGCATGTACTAACGGGTCAACATTTGTGTGAACAGTTTCATTGACGAGTAGTTCTTCTGGAATATACTTAAATTCCCTCTCCCCATGGAAATGCCAAAACGTGTAGTCAGCTTGCATACCCCAACGAAACAAATGTACTTTTACATCTACCCCTTTCAAGCGTTTCCCATTTTTACAAAGATTGCATGGGCATGGGATAATATCAGTTTCGAGATTCTTCGTTGCATAATTCGCAAAGTCTTTAACCCCATTAACGTATACTTGCCCCACTCCACAACTTTCACCCATCCACTCTTTATATTATGGAAACCCCATTAATTCTACAATACAAACAAATTGAATATCAGAAAATTATAAAACTAAATGAAGTTTGAGCTAATATTTAGAACATAATCTATGACTTATCATTGCATTAATACTATCATTGCATTAAAACTCACAGGAAAACCCAACAAAGCACAAAACGTCAAAACTTCAACGAGCACAAAATAATGGTTATTTAATTAATTTTTAGATAAAATAAATATGAATAGTATAAAATGATTATTGAAAAAAATCTAACATATTCCCAAACAAGATAATATTCAAAAAACGAAAGAGGTTAAACGATGTGTAGATATACTCACAACAAAACAAATAGATTTGATTATATTTTGTCTAGAGAACGTTGACCACAAAGCTCGGGCAAAACTCGTAATATTAAAAATCCATTTGATTATATTTTGTCAAAAAAATATAATGTCTAGAGTTTTTGAATAATATTTTGTCAAAAAAATAACCTCAATACAATTTCTAGGGCTTATTAACATAAAATACAATTTGTATATAGATACACTCATAAACACACATATAAACAGAAATCTATACATACACATACATACACACACATGTAAACATAAATTTATACATACACACACATATAAATAGAAATCTCTACATACACACAAATATACACACATACCCACACATAATAAGAATCGAAATTAGGCTTTAGACAAAAATTATACAACAAAAATACCCAAAAATATACCTGTTTGATTCACAGAAATTAGGGTTTTAGATTCTCAAATGCTTCTTCACATCAACGTCTTCTTCACAGCTAAGACAAAATTTCGTTTATGGCAAATGAAATAACAAACGAAATTATGCCAAAATTTCATTTTTGGCAAATGAAAGAGAGAGGGAAATTAAAGCGGGAGCAGTCACAAATTGAGGGAAATTTTGGTAAGATAGAGGGAAATTTTGTGACTGCTAATAGCAGTCACAAATTTGTGACCGTTAATAGCAGTCACAAATTGAGTCTAAGATCAAAATTTGTGACTGCTGGGAGCAGTTACAAATTTATGACTGCCAATAGCAGTTACAAATTAAGTCTTAGGCCAAAATTTCTTACCGCTAATAGCAGTTACAAATTTGTGACCGCTAATAGCGGTCATAAATTAAATCTAAGACTAAAATTTGTGACTCCTCATAGCAGTTATAATTTCGTGACTGCTCATAAGAGTCATAACTTATGTCTACTAATAAGCTTGTGACAGTTATAAATTTGTAACTACTTATAGGAGTCACAAATTAATTATATGGTAACATTTGTGACTCCCATTAGCGGTAACAAACTAATTGACTCAATTTTTTTTTAACCAATTAATTTTATCACCCCTAATGACAGTCACAAATAATTTTATGACTGCTCCCGGGAGTGACTAGTTTGTCACCCCTATTGGCAGTCACAAAAAGGCAGTCACAAAATTAACATTTTGGTGTAGTGATGTAAAATGAGCATCACTAGATAGATCTTGTATCAAGAGTGTTCATGTCTGTGATTGACCATTTCACCTACTCGTGTGAAGAAGAGTAGTATTGGAACGAAGAAGGGTATTCATAGACGTCTGCATTGAGCTGCCGGCATCGTACTGGGATGATCCTATTTGAGAAAATTATTGATCGTTCGACCCAATCGTTGAATTTTCCGTCATTATGGACGGACTACATGTAGAAGAGTACGCCCCATTCTCGATGGAGGAATGATAGAACCGTAAGGGGTGCCTATTAATATAGGGTGGATTGAGACTAGATATTCGTGTTGGAGGTTTGGTAAAAGTTTCCATGAAGAAATGGGAACCGTAGGGAAATGGCGTATATCTTACCACCTTAAAGCGGATTGATGAATGGAGGAAGTTGACTTAATGCCGAAAGGCATATCTTGAATGTGAGACTTAGGATACATAGCTAATGAGAGCATATCTGCTTGGAGGGAAATTCCTGTACAACCATTAGGATTTTGAATGGCCTTATTGATCATTTCCTAAAGCTTGGCACCGTGAGTGGCCGAGCGTGGCCGGTTGAGTAATTCGCATACTCGTTGGATGGAACCAACGGGTAATATGTTCCTTGGACTTGGAGTGGTCTCGGGACATTTCATTAAAGATTTGGCTTTTGAGCCATACGCCTTGATGAGATACGTCAATGCGAGGGAAAGTTGAGTAGCGTCGGGGTTAATCCACTTTGAGTTGGTATGGGTGCCCCGAGGTGAGATGTAACATGATTCTGGAGGTTAGGCTATTTGTGCCGAGTCATGGTATCGTCTTCCGCCGTAGGAAGCTAGAATCGATAGTTAGTGAGGAACGCCTTGTGCTATGCTAGAGCACAAATGATGTAGACTGAAATCGATAGGGTCGACCTTAGTCCGGATCCATTTGGTTCGTTACGATAATGAGGGGTTTGTTTAGGATGGTAGAATCCTAGTTTAGAGTTGTTGATACCAAATTTAGTCTGCTGACATGGCTCAATTAAGTGAAGACACGTGGCAATCTACATGGCAACAACAAACACTTCCGAGGAACTCAGACGCTCCGAGGAACCATACTACGATAAGGACGAGGAAGACTGCTTCCCCGAGGAACTCACACACTCTGAGGAATAAGAACTCTCCGAGGAACTCTTGAGTACCGAGAAGCTTAGGCGGTCTGAGCAACTCAAGCGGTCCGAGCTGCACCTCGAACAAAGCATTAATAGCAGGATAACCAACAGTTTAACTGTTCATTAAATGCTTATCATTCAGACGCACACGCTTAAGGGGCATTGAATGTATTACCCTTTCACATTATAGCCTCAGGGCTATAAATACATTGTACAATCCTCATTGTAAGGGGATCGGAATTTCTTGATTCAACTTGTAATCGAGAATTCCCAAACAATCAGCAATAACATAACAGTGGACGTAGTCCATTCTTATAAGGCTGAACCACTTTAAAAACTCTTTGTTTCATTTATTTTATCTATGATTGGATAATTAGATATGAACTAATTTTTTACATCAAAAGATTGGCGCCGTCTGTGGAAACGACTGGTAATATCATTTTTCATAAAAAATAATTCATCACAAATGGCTGATATTCCAGAATCCAGCAATCGAAATGCTGGAAGCCCTCCAAATCCATCTGCTCCGCCAAATATTCCAGATCTGGCTGGAATAATGACAAATCTGGCTCAGGGCCAGACCGTCATGCAAGAAACTATATGACAACTCATACAAACCCTCCATGGCGGTGCACCAACCCATTCTGGACCACGAAGTATTCAAAGAAATACCCGTGCGCCTTCTTCACGTACTAGGCGTACCAATTCATATCGCAATGAGGAGTCTGAAGATTTTTCTTATCAACCTGGACGAACTTCGTCAGTGCGAGCCACAGATACTTCACAACATATCACTCTCTCCCCATAAAAGACCAGTGCGCTAGAAAGATTAAGCAGGGTATCACCTTTTAATCGATTAGGAACTAGAAGGAGTAAAAGTCCTCCTAGAGCCCCATCGAGGAGTTTTCGACGACCATCAGATTTAAGGGAAGGATCTTCCCAGTCGCGACCAGCTGCTCGTCAAGATAGATCCCAGGAAGCCACATCAACGCGATCAGTTGCTCGAACCAACAGGCCCGAGGAAGGAAATGATGCGTGGAAAGGATCTATTCAGAGGCTGGACAATAGATTAGGGGAAATGGCTAAAGCCAAGAACCCTCTACAACGAACCTTTGTTCGAGGAACACCTTTTGTCTAGGCCATTGAAGATTGTCCAACACCATCAAAGTTCAAAGCACCTATTGTGACTCCCAAATATGATGGAAAGACTGACCCTGTCCTTCATATAGAACAATACCAAGCTGCAACCGATATCTATGCTGTTCCAGATGAGATGAGATGCAGAGCATTCTCAGGAACTCTTACCGGATCTGCTCAAATATGGTATAATTATCTTCCTCGGGGTAAGATCTCAACTTTTCTTCAACTGGCCGAGTTATTCATTGGGAATTTCAATTTTGGGGCAAAGCCAGTTAAACGAGTATCACATTTGTTAAGTGTTAGAAAGAAAGCTGGCGAAAGTATCAGAGATTATATAACTCATATTAATAACGAGAAACTTAAAGTCATTGATTATGAGGAGAAGACGGCGATTATCGCTTTGATGAGTGGACTACTGCCCAACAAGTTGTACTACACTTTGGCCAAAGATCCACCTAGAACCATGTCAGATCTGATGGGAAAAGCGTCCAAGATTATGAATGCCGAGGAGGCTATGGCTGCGAAGAAGAACATGGATGCCAAAGAAACCAAGGTGGAAGGTGATAAAGATAAGAAAAAAGAGCATAAGAACAATGGTAATGACAAACATTCAAAAACTAGGTCGGTACGGGACGTAATGAAGAAATTTGATAATTATACTCCTTTGAAGAAGGATATCAACCATGTTCTAGAAGAAATCAAGAACAACGAGAAATTAAACTCGCCGAAGAAAATGAAGGTAAGAGGAATAAGGCGAAGTATGGCGAGTTTCATAAAGATCATGGCCATATGACCAAAAATTGCATAGTTCTTCAAAATGAGATTGAAACACTAATCAGACGAGGAAAGATGTCAAAGTATGTCGATCGTGGAAGCGAAAGAAGAAATAACGACCGAACAACAGAGAGGTCTAGATCTCCTCGTCGACCAAAGGAGAACAAGAAAAGAAACCATGAAATTGATCCCGAAGATGACCCCGATCTTCCCAAGAGACCAAGGCAGCCAGAACGAGAGGTATTTTCAATACGCTTTGGGTCATTTGACTGTAATGTTATAACAGGTGGAGATGCAGTAGGAGGAGACCTTACTGCCGAGAGAAAAGCTTACCTCTGTGAGGCTCAAGCTTGCTCATACATTCAACGAATAAATCTATCTATGGAGGATCGCCCGAGAAAGGTAAAGAAAGAAAAATTGGTCATTGGTTTCTCAAAGAATGACCTCGCAGGTGTTCTATATCCTCATGATGACCCATTGGTGATCAAAATGAGGATGAAGGAAGTAATAATTTCAAGAGTACCGGTCGACAATGGTAGCTCGGCAGACATCATGTTCTACTCATGCTTCGATAGTTTAAATCTAAAGCTATCTCAACTGGAGCCTTATCATAGACCCCTCCTCGGCTTTGCTGGCGAGAAAGTATTTCCACTTGGGACGATCAGGTTGGATATATTCATTGGTACGTGGCCTGCTTGTTGAACATAAAGAATACATTTCTTCATGATGGATAAGAATGTTCAATCATCATACAATATCATCATGGGAAGAGTAGGATTGAAGAAGTTTGAGGATGTGCCATCTATAGTGCATCAGTGCCTAAAATTTTTAACAAATTTTTGAGTAGGAGTTGTGAAAGGTGATCAGAAAGTAGCTCGAGAATGCTATTATTCATCCGCCGAGCAATAAGACACTACACCAAATCTGCCCATTTGTCAAGGTCATTGACCTTGACAAATCCACCTTGTCAAGGTCAATGACCGTGACATTTCGAGGCGAGACAACTTTTTTTGTCACGGTCGTGTCACGGTCATTGACCTTGACAAAAAACTCGCGTTTTGTGTCACGGTCGTGTCAAGGTCAATGACCGTGACACGTTTGTCACGGTTATAAACCGTGACAAAGCCGTGACCCTTTTTGAAAAAAATTATCACGGTCATTGACCGTGACAATTCTGGGCAGAATTTAAAAAAAATCTGCTGGGCCGTATGGCCACTGCCACTACCCAACAGTATATTTGTACCTGTTATAGCAACGTTGTACCTATTCCAAACATCATATATCCAACACAACCTAAAGATAATGCAAATATATATTCATGACAGTATAATCCAAATCTTCAAAGTAAAAATAATATACATGACGATATAATCCAAATATAATTAAAATGGACAAAATAGAAAATAATGTTACTACATGTCTTGGATAAAACTGAGGAGGTGAGTAGGCCACACGACATACGAATTGACGCACCCACTAATATACGTCGTGCCGCATTGTTCGCGCAACCACAATAGGGAGTTCTCCTTCCCGGGTATGACATGCGTGACGAGCACCCTGGACTCCATCTGTTGAAGCATCATCATCTTCGCCCTAACATCTGAAGGAGACATTTTTGCTGTAAAAAAAATGTTATTAGTACAGATAAAAAAATGTTATTAGTACAGATAAAAAAATGTTCCGTCTATATTATAACGTATGTGTAAGTTCCGTCAATACCATTTCGTTTCAATTTTGTAATATTATGTATAGGAATTGAATTTTAATATTAATCCTTCATAAATCCCTTGAATACATGCATAAATTTGTAGAGATTGAAATTAAATTGCTTGAGATTGAATTTCTATGTTTCGGGGTCATTATTTGAAAATACTTAATTACCCTTTGAAAACCTTTCATAACACACCTATGTATTAAATATGGGTTAGACCTCTTAGCTTGCTCAACACCCATTTACACACTTACTTTACCTTTTATTTACATTATGGATATTAATCAATTCACACGTTCTTTGTCCACTTCAACCTTTACTGAAACATTTATTAATTCATTCAAGTTAGGTAAAACCACGCAAGTATCTAATACAAATATTATCATTCAACAAATTAAGTCCCATCGATAATAAACACCAAAAACAAATCCATCAAACAAATATGTAACTATTCACCCAACCATAATTTTTGGACATATCACAACCCGTAATCTTTTAACATTCAACGATACCAATTACTAAACAATTCTACTATCTACGATAAATACCAATATTTTTCAACACTGTATCCCCCAATAGTAATAATGAATTAACATATAATTTTCAACTCCAACAACATATGCTTCAAATTAACCCAATCTTCCCAATAATACCAACTAATCAACACCCAACATCCAAATCCAACAACATAGGTCTAGAACCAAAGTTTGTACATAATAATTTATAGTCTCCAAGAAAGTACCATTTTTATTCATAATATTTACGATTATCAGTTTCTCGTGTATTAGCCAAATTTCCAAGATTTCAATTGTAGCATAACACATTAATTTATACGTATATAAAGTGGGATTCATATGAGTTACCCAACAATTAAAAATTTCCCAAGAGAACTATTAGTAATTTTGTAATACAATTCCACGGGATTGATTAATCATAATCATATTTCATCTATCAATTCTCAATGAAAAATCATAAGGCACGGATTTCAAATCTTGAACAATTATCATATTAACCTTGTTATCATTATAATGAGTATACAATTTGATTTTTGTAATCATTTCTTAGGCCTTCTTATTCTCTAAGGATTTCAAAGTTAATATAAAAAAATACCCCCTGCCCACACACACACACACACCACCCCACCCTGCCCCACCCCCTGCTCCCCTCCACCACCCCACCCCAACCCTGCCCCACCCCACCCCCACCCCTCCCCCACCCTGCCCCACCCCGCCCCACCCCCTCCCCCACCCTGCCCCACCCCGCCCCACCCCCTACCCCCACCTTTCCCCACCCCCCACACACGCACACACATACACACATATATATATACACATACCCCCCACCCCCTCCCCTACCCCGCCCCACCACCTGCCCCCCTCCACCACCCCCTACCCCCATCCCGCCCCACCCCCCACACACGCACACACATATACACATATATATATACACATACACACATAAATATATAGACAAATATATATATATAAATGGAAGAGAGAGAGAGAGAGAAATTGGACCTGAGAGAGAGAGAGAGGGAGCAGCGTCGAGAGAGAGAGAGAGAGAGAGAGAGAGAGAGAGAGAGGGAGGGAAGGGCGCGGGAGGGAAAAAAGAAGGGGGGTAGGGTTTTTGCTGGAAAAGTTGTCATGGTCGTGTCAAGGTCTTTGACCGTGACACGAATTGTCACGGTCATTGACCGTGACACGACCGTGACAAATTGAATTGTCACGGTCGTGTCACGGTCAATGACCGTGACAATTCGTTGTCACGGTCGTGTCAAGGTCAATGACCGTGACATAAAACACGTGTTTTTTTTGTCACGGTCAATGACCTTGACAAGGCTGGCCGGCTGAAAGGTGACAATTTGTCCATTTTGGTGTAGTGAGAACTGGAGGAATAAAGGAAAAAGACTACTACATATTAAGTGGATGAAGGTGCAGAAATTGAAACATTGGATCCTAGAGATGAGTCGCAACTCGTGAAGGGTCAAGTGGTGGAAGCTACTGAAAACATCATTCTGGACGACGAGCACCCTGAACGTACTACTCAAGTAGGTTCGTCGTTGGAAGCCTCACTAAAACAGGAATTGATAAATTTCCTTAGAAGCAGAAAGCAAACTTTTGCGTGGAGTCATGAGGATATGCCTGGGATAGACCCAAATTTCTTATGTCACGAGCTCAATGTGAATAAGGAGATCAAGCCAATGAAGCATAGAAGAAGAGTGTTCAGCCCCGAGAAGAATCAAGCTATACATGAGGAAGTCGAGAAGCTCCGGAAAGCTTGCTTCATTGAAGATGTTATATATCCAGACTGGTTAGCCAATGTGGTGATGGTAAATAAGAAAAACAACAAGTGGAGGATATGTGTAGACTTCACCGACCTCAACAAAGCAAGCCCAAAGGATCATTTTCCATTGGCCCGAATTGATCAACTGGTCGATGCTACCTCGGGACACGAGCTGCTGAGCTTAATGGATGCTTATTCTGGTTACAATCAGATTAAAATGAAACCTGAAGACAGGGATAGTACTTCTTTCATTACCCCTAGGGGAACTTATGGTTATAATGTTATGACTTTTGGTTTGAAAAATTCAGGTGCGACATATCAGCGGCTGATGAACAAGGTCTTTGCTGAACAAATCAGTTGCAATATGGAAGTCTATGTTGACTATATGCTGACAAAGATCAAGAAAGCTGCCGATCATCTAGTTGACTTAAGTCAAACTTTTGATCAACTGGATAAATACCAAATGAAGTTGAACCCGACGAAGTGCATATTTGGAGTACGAGAAGGCATGTTTCTTGGGTACATTGTCAATCAACGAGGCATTGAGGCAAATCCTGAAAAGAATAAAGCTCTGTTAGGGCTGCGATCTCCAACGACGAAGAAAGAAGTACAGAGTCTTACAGGATGAGTTACAACACTCAACAGATTTGTATCGCGAGCAACTGATCGATGTCTCCCATTCTTCAAGACACTCCGAAAGACTTTTGAGTGGAATGATGAATGTGAGAAGGCTTTTCAAGACTTGAAGAAATACTTGGGAGCACCTCCACTATTGTCCAGGCTAGTGATGGGAGAAAAATTATACTTATATTGCAGTGTCTGAAAATGCAGTTAGCTCGGCGTTGATCAGAGTGGAGAATGGAGGCAAAAACCAATTTATTATACGAGTAAGGCCTTCCAAGGATCAGAGATCAGATATCCAAGGCTGGAAAAATTGTCACTGGCACTGATTGAGGCGAGTAGGAGAATGAGGCCATACTTCTAGGCTCATACAATAGTTGTATATATTGATATGCCATTGAGGCAAGCCCTTCATAAACCAGAAAAATCAGGGAAATTGATGTACTGGGCAATAGAGCTCGGTGAATATGATATAGTCTATGAACCCAGATCATCGCTAAAAGGGTAGGCTGTAGCAGATTTTATAGCAGAGTTCACCTATCCTGATAACCCCGAGGAGCAAAAGTTTCTCGCTGATCAACCTATGGATGTTACAGGATCATCAAACACTAGCTCAGACCAACTTAGGTTGGTAAAAGGGCAAGTGGATGTTACAGGATCATCAAATTCGAGCTCAGACCAACTCCGGTTGGAAAGGGCAAGAAAAGATGATCGACAAAGAGCAAGAATATCAGGGGAGGATGAAAGGAAGCAACAAATATTTCACCTTGAAACTCTGATAGATCAGAAATTTGAAGACGAGTTACCTATATGGAGGTTATATGTAGATGGCTCATCTTGCACTACAGGATGTGGCGTGGGGATAGTTTTGAGCACTCCGGACGAGGTCGACATGGAATACGCCCTATGTTTCCAATTCAAAGCTTCCAATAATGAGGCTGAGTATGAGGCCATGATTGTAGGTCTTAATTTGGCAAAAAATATGGAGGCGCATCAGGTTATTGTCTTTAGTGATTCTCAATTAATTGTAAATCAAATGTTGGGTATATATGCAGTTAGAGGAGAATTAATGATCAGATATCATGCAAAAGCAAAGAAGCTGGTGTCAGAATTTGCTGCTATTCAGCTGGTCAGAATACCAAGAATGGAGAATGCGAGAGCAGATACCTTAGCTCGATTAGCATCAACTACTTGTACCGAGCTACGACGAACAATCCCAATTGAAGTGTTGGATGGTCAGAGTATAGATGAATATCTGACGATGAACTTTATCACCCTTGATTTAGGACCATCTTGGATGGATCCCATCAGGGCATATATTGAGGAGGGAGAATTACCAATTGACAAGCTCGCAGCCAAGAAATTGAAGTTTAAAGCTGCTCGGTATATATTAACTAACGGTATTCTATATAGACGAGGAATTATGGCAGGTTTGCAGAGATGTGTGAATCCCATCGAGGTGAAAGAATTGATTAAAGAGGTCCATGAAGGGTCCTGTGGATCCCATGTAGCAGGTCGAACGCTTTTGCAAAGGGTGATGACGCAGGGATACTAATGACCGACAATAAGGGCTGATTGTATAGCCTATGCCAAGAAATGTGACAAGTGCCAGCGCTTTTCCTCCATCCTAAGAACTCCACAAGCATTGTTGACACCCATCACTTCCCCTTGGCCATTTGCCATGTGGGATATAGATTTGGTTGGGCCACTGCGAACGACCAAAGGAAGGTTCAAATACCTCGTCGTCACAGTGGATTATTTTAATAAGTGGGTAGAAGCTGAGCCTCTCATTGATATGGCATACGACAAGGTGTACCAATTTGTTTGGAAGAACATCATTTGTCGATATGGTCTTCCTCATGCCTTCATCACAGACCATGGAACATAATTTGATAACGAGGAGTTTGCTGCCTATTGTCATCAGTCAAACATTTTGAAGATCCACTCAGCACTAGGACATCCTCAAAGCAATGGACAAACTGAAGTGACAAACAGAACGCTGCTAAATGGCTTAAAGAAAAGACTGAATGATGCGAAAGAAAATTGGATCAACGAGTTATAATCAGTACAATGGGCTTACCGAATTACTCCCCGAGTAGCAACAGGGGAATCTCCATATATGCTAGTGTTTGGAAGTGAAGCTGTTATACCTGCCAAGTTGGGCCTCCCAACACACAGGGTACTTAATTTCAATTCCCCTGTCAGCGACTTAATGAGAAGATTGGATTTAGACATGCTCGAGGAAGTTAGAGAAGAAGCAGCCATCAGGAATGCTGCATACCAACAATGAACTACTTTGTTCTACAATAAGAGGGTGAAGAAGTGTGACCTGAAAGAAGGAGACTATGTGCTAAAGAAATTGATTCAAAAGCACAATAAACTGGAGGCAAACTGGCATGGACCAAACCGAGTTACTGAAGTTGTTCGATCAGGAACTTACCGAATAGCAACTTTAGAGGGGGAGGAGTTTAAGAATGCATGGAACGCAGAGCACCTACGCAAGTATTATCAGTGATGAATAAAATGAAGATATTCTGTCGAATTCTCTCTTTTTATTGAAAGTTTTTCGGGGAATAGTGCTACACACTACTCGGCAAAACTCGGCAAAACTCGGCAAAGCTCAGACTACTCAAATTTATTCTCGAAAAAGCCAACTAAGGTTGGTCGAGAAACAAATGTATTCCTCTGGGAAGTAAAGCTATCCGTATTCCTCCGAGAAGTAAAGCTACTTGTATTCCTCCGGGAAGTAAAACTTGTATTCCTCCGGGAAGTAAAACTTGTATTCCTACGGGAAGTAAAACTATATGTTCCTCGGGAAGTAAAAGTATTTAAGTATTCCTAAAAATGCCAACTTATGTCGGTTAGGAAGTAAATATATTCTCGAAAATGCCAACATGGGTTGGTCGGGAGGTACAATTATTCCAAAAAAGTACAAAAGTTGCTCGTAGAGAAAAAATCCACTAATTATGGTTGGTCGGGGATAAAAACCCACTAACTGTAGTTGGTCGATAAGGAAAATTTACCGACCTTGTTGGTCAGAAACATTTTATGAAAATGAGAAAGTGATCGAACTACATTTTTTATACTCGTAACTTTTTACTAAGTTGATCGAGAAACAAAACATCATTTTTGTCAAATGATTACCACAAATTCAAACTACTCGACAATAAGTTGGTCGAGAAACAAAATATAATTTTGACCAAGTGACTACTCGACAATAAGTTGGTCGACAATAAGTTGGTTGAAGAATAACACAATATCATTATCTTTTCAACTGATACACATGCACAAATATAAAGTGTTTTACAAGACAATAGCAATTAAGATTGCGAACGAAAATAAAAGTCTTTCATTAAAATAAAAAACAAATTACATTGAGAATGAAATGTATACTAACTATTACATCAAAATTCCTACTCTATTGGTTTCTTCCCCTCTGCTTTTGAAACATGTTCCTCTCCAGCAGGCGGGTCATTTAAAGCAAGAGGAGAATTTATAAAGTTCAAATCTTTTAACATCCTTATATTCATCACTGATGGTCGATCTAAGAGGTGCTCGGGACGAGATATCTCGACATTTAAATGGAGACTGTAGTCGCCGAGATATTTGGAAATCAAGCATCGAGGAATGGCCCGAGCAGGGATCCAACTCATATCCAGTTTGAATGGTGGCACGGGTAGGTCGAGCAGCCCAGGATCGTGGTAGTCCCACAGGTAATGACCCTGTTCGAGTTGCAGCACACCGAAGGCATTCAACCAGCGTTGCTTGTAGCCCTCATTATTGGCATTCTGGATACGATCGTCCAACTGGTAGAGAGCCTCGTTGTACCCAGCCATCCAGAACTTCCTGAGCTGTTTATGGAATTGATATGTCAATCTTTCCAGCTGCTCGTGGAGATTTTTGATGAAGAGTCCCTTATTCTCCAGGACAGACTTCTGAGTAGAATGCTGCTCTTCCAGGTCCCTGATTTTCTTTGACATTTCAGCCAACTCCTGGTTCTTTGCCATTAATTGGAAGGCCTGGTTCTCTAAGGCATATTGAGTCCTCTATTCCTCGACAGGAATCCGAGCAGCTCTTGCTCGTCCCGGAGGAGCTCTTGCTCGACCACGAGAAGATGTAGAGGGGCCAGCTCTCTGCAAGGTCTCCAATTCATCCCTCAAGTTGGCGTTGTCGACCTCCAAGAACGAGAATCCCTCATCAGTCATTGGGATCAAGGCTTTTGAAGTGAAAGATGCAGACTTCAACTGCGATAACTCTCTTTGCAGGTTATTATTTTCTTACTCTAATAGTTTAGCTATCTGTCTGCACTCCTCGACTTCAGCCCTCGGAGTTCTCTCCCTCACATCGTAGCCAGCAAAACGCTTCTCGTATCCCTTATCGACAATGATTTGTTGATATTTCTTCTCATAACCCTCGTGCAAAAGGGCAGTGGATTCTCTGTATTGTTGTTGAAGGTCTTTAAGAGTGCCTTGGAGATCCTCGATCATATCATAATAAGCCACATTATTGGCCACCACACGATCAAGCAGACACTTCAAATATTGGTAAGCCTCAATTGCCTGTTCAGAACCATCTTCGCCGAGGATGTCGACGATTTGTGCTGCACTCAGATCTGTGTAACCAGCCTTAAAGTATTCATTGCATTGTCACAACAACTTTGTATCATGAGCAGACAGTAATTCCATCCTGGCCAGAAACTAGCAGAGGAAGAAAAAGCAGTAATCAATAAAAGTACCAACAGAGCATGAAGAAGAGACAACAGTATGCAAAAACAAAAGTTCAAGTTTTATTATATGACAAGGTTCAGAGTTACATGGTTCAGGATTACATTTTGTCAAAGAAAAATAAAATAGATAGAAGTCCGAACAACTCTACACCTTTTCCTTGTCTCCCAAAACTTTCTCGGGAGGCTGGGACAAGGAGGTAGGTTGCTCGGATGGAGCAGATAGTAGCTGGGGAAGTGCTGGAGGTTGCTCAGAGGAAGTAGCGAGCTGCTGAAGTTCCTCGGTAGCAGGCTGGATAGCTGGGGGATGATCTCCCATCACCATAGAAGACTCTTTGGAATCATATTCGTCCTCTTCTTCATCTTCAGGAGTTGGAGGGGGACCAGGGACGTGTCGCTGAAAGAGATCAGAAGTTTCATCAACCTTCATCTCATGAAGAGCTGTGACCCACCCATCTCTAAAATATTTTAGGCTGCCATATTCGACTTGCGACATCATTACAGCCAAGCCTTTGTTCCACCCCTTGTCCCAGCCAGCGCTGAAAGACTTCTTCACAACCAATTTTCTCTTCAACTTCTCCGAGGAAAGCTTTTTGGACAGAAGGTTTTCAGCAGTCTTCAATTTATTCTTAACCTCCTCCTTCTGCCGACTTACTTCCCAAAGTTGGATTAATTCTTCCTCAGCAACCTTGAGTTTATATTCAAACTCCTCAGCATTCTTGAGCTTCCCTTCAAGATCTTTATTCTTCTTCTCCAAAGCATTCACTTTTTTCTCCAACCCCTTGGAGACTTCAACAACTTGATCCTTCTCCTTCTCGGTGGAGGTAAGTTTCTTCTCCCAAACAGCCTTGTCAGCATCGTACTTCTGACGAGAATCTTCCAAAGACTGCCTCACGCCCATCAAAGCTTCCTCCAAACCAGATGAGGAGCTTGAATCTTTAATAGCTTCATCTTAATTCAAAATTGTATTAAAGAAGCTCACCAACTGTGAAAAGAAAATGAAAGCAAGTCAGAGACAGATATAACATGGGAAAGATGAAAAGTTCAATGCAACAAGACTTACAGAAGCAATATGGCGAGCAGCCAATGAGGTGACCATATCTCGAGAAAGGTTTTCTTCAATACCTTGGACGTCGGGAATGATCCAAGTCTTCACCGAGCTCATAGCAGAGCTCGGGGGAATAAAAGTAGGAACACCAGTTCCAATAGTTGGGGGCTGGGAGATGGTTTTAGCCAAATTGACCAAGGTGCTCTTCTTCAGCTTCCTCGGGGGAGCAGGAATAGATTCAACCAAGGAGCAACTCTTGGTCGGTGATATGACAATCACTTCTCCTGGAGAAGCAGCCTTGCTCGGGGCCACTGGGGGCTTCTCTACAACCTTCACAGGAGAAGCCGAGGAAGGTACATCAACTTTCTTTCTCCTTTCTGGGACGTCAATCTTACTTCTTTTTGCCTCTCCAGCACTAGAGGCAGGTTTCTCGAAGAGAGTGAGAGGTCTTCTCTTGTTCATCCTTTCACTTAAAGGAACGTGTGACTCAGGCGAAGAACTGGTAGAAGATGATACTGGTTCTACTTCACTTATTACCGAACGATCAGTAAAAGAAGTGGTGTAGCACTTTTACTGCATTAGATATGAAGCCGACCTAATGTGCTCGTCGACAACAGACTGATGCAAACTCCAGATAAGTTTTATGTGTCTTATATTAACGTCTGCCTCTTTTGGACACTTTCTTTTGTTGTCAACTGCAAATAAATAAACATTAAAATATCAGTGGCACATTTTATCAAACATAGAGGAAGCATAATTTCAAAATAAGTAAAATGAAATAAAAATAACCTATCCCATTACCATACGGAGGGCATCTGGGACCCTGATACACTTCATCTCCAGATAAAGGAGCATGTTGTCAATTTTTTTATAACAATCCCATGTTCAAAATAGTCCCTATTGGCATCCGAGAGATTGACCACTAAATCCCTATTTAAAAATCTAGTTTTTAAATAAAAGGTGCTATCACCAACTGCCCATCTATAACAAAACATGATTTCTGGAATTCCTATGCGAGTTCCATGGATTTGATTTAATCTATGAACCCCATTAACTATTCTCCATGTATTGGGGGCTATTCTTGCAGGAACAACGTCAAAATATTGACAGAATTCCAGACATAAGGGATTTGGTGGAAAAGAAAATCCACACTCAGTAACAAAGAGACTGGGGAACCAATGTCCCTCAGCCAAACGAAAATAATCAGAAGGTTCAGAAAGTTCCTCCAGAGCAACCCATGAAGGAAAAAAAAAATCAGAACGAAACTTATCAAGAGATTCAACAGGGTAAACCATGATGAATAAAGGAAATGAAGAAGAAGGAAGAAGATCTTACAGAAAAAGAGTAGATCTGTTGAGAACGAACGATGGAAAGGATGAATGCAAAAGAGAGTAAAATAATGGAAAATTCGAAGATACAAATTTGAAAAAGTAGAAGACGATGGGATTATTTGTGATGCTTAAATACTCTTCCTTGGGAAAAGGAAAAAGTAATGATTACAAAAATAAATAATTACGCTACCGGCGGCTAGAAGGATAAAAAGTACGCGGAGATCGAGGCGGTTATAAAAAATTCAAAAAATCCTGATTCTACGAATTTGGAAAGACAAATAAATACAAAAGACTCCTAAATTTCAGGATGACCATTTAAAACTGCCATATTCCAAGAAAGAATGTTCCACACTCCTTAAAGTTCGAACTATGAAACATTGGGGGCTTCCGTGGATACCAAATTTAGTCTGTTGACATGGCTCAATTAAGTGAAGACACGTGGTAATCTACATGGCAACAACAAACACTTCCGAGGAACTCAGACGCTCCGAGGAACCATACTACGACAAGGACGAGGAAGACTGCTTCCCCGAGGAACTCACACGCTCTGAGGAATAAGAACTCTCCAAGGAACTCTTGAGTACCGAGAAGCTTAGGCTGTCCGAGCAACTCAGGCGGTCCGAGCTGCACCTCGAACAAAGCATTAATAGCAGGATAACCAATAGTTTGACTGTTCATTAAATGCTTATCATTTAGACGCACATGCTTAAGGGGCATTGAATGTATTACCCTTTCATTTGTACATCATTTAATGTATTACCCTTTCACATTACAGCCTCAGGGCTATAAATACATTGCACAATCCTCATTGTAAGGGGACTGGAATTTCTTGGTTCAACTTGTAATCGAGAATTCCCAAACAATCAGCAATAACATAACAGTGGACGTAGGCCATTCTTATAAGGCTGAACCACTTTAAAAACTCGTTGTTTCATTTATTTTATATGTGATTGAATAATTAGATATGATCTAATTTTTTACATCAACATATTCTACGAATTTGGAAAGAGAAATAAATACAAAAGACACCTAAATTTCAGGATGACCATTTAAAATTGCCATATTCCGAGAAAGAATGTTCCACACTCCTCAAAGTTCGAACTATGAAATATTGGGGGCTTCTATTGATACCAAATTTAGTCTACTGACATGGCTCAATTAAGTGAAGACACATGGCAATCTAAATGGAAACAACAAACACTTCCGAGGAACTCAGACGCTCCGAGGAACCATACTACGACAAGGACAAGGAAGACTACTTCCCCAAGGAACTCACACGCTCCGAGGAACAAGAACTCTCTGAGGAGTAACGAGAAGATTAGGCGGTCCGAGCAACTCAGACGGTCCGATCTGCACCTCGAACAAAGAATTAATAGCAGGATAACCAACATTTTGACTGGTCATTAAATGCTTATCATTGAGACGCACACGCTTAAGGGGCATTGAATGTATTACCATTTCATATGTACATCATTTAATGTATTACCCTTTCACATTACAGCCTCAGGGCTATAAATGCATTGTACAATCCTCATTGTAAGGGGACCGGAATTTCTTGATTCAACTTATAATCGAGAATTCCCAAACAATCAGCAATAACGTAATAGTGGACGTAAGCCATTCTTATAAGGCTGAACCACTTTAAAAACTCTTTGTTTCATTTATTTTATCGGTGATTGAATAATTAGATATGATCTAATTTTTTACATCAACAAGAGTAATATACCCTTTATGAGATTTGGGTATGCCCGAATTTTGGGGGCAAAATTAACTCATAAGGGGGGGGGGGGGGGAGTATGAAACAACCCTCGATTCTGGGAGGCTCATTTTATACTAATTTTATCGCATAAGGTAATTATATAAAATGTGGGGACTGGAGTAAATATTAATTGAATGAATTGAAAGTTAATATTTACTAGATTGATGTATATTTACTATATGTGAAAGTAAATATCACCAGGTTGCATGTTTATAGTGTCATGTATTTAAAATGACATTTTGGTTTAAATAAGATTGGAACTCGAAATAATTTATAAATTTCCGGATGCCAGTTTAGAGGGTGTAGTTAGTCTCGGAAGGTGTGAGATAGTCAAAATAAGTGCCATATTGTATTTTTGTATTTGGGGCACTTTTACCTGGTTTTAGCTGAAACTCGTATTTGCGAGTCATTTTAATGTGGTATTAACCACTTAAGTTGGGAGACTTGTGTTAAGCCCCGGTTTTAGTCTTCTAAATCCCTTAATCCCCTCATTTTGTGTCTTAAACTTAGAGAGAAAAGGAGAGAAAGAGAGAAGAAGAGAAAAGTGGAGAAAGAAGAGAGAAAATGAAGATTGAAGATGGATTGTTCCTACTACTCAAAGAAATCTGATATTTCCTACATCAAGGCAAGTTTTCTACTTGCCAATATGTGATTTAAGATGAATAATTTGTATGATATTTATGTATATTCATTTGGAGATAAAAAACGGAATTTATGGGAATTAAACCCTAATCTTAGTTTTGATGGTAGAATTGTGGATTATAATGGTTATAAATCATGTAGGATAAATTTTGGGTAGATAAATGTTGTTGGCTGTGGGAAAAATGGAAGATATTTGAGGTTTGGGAGAATTAGGGTTCATAACCCTTAAGACAAAATCAGGAAAATCTGCAGAACCGAATCGATTCGGCCTGGCCGAATCGATTTGCCTTGAGACAGTTTCCAGGTCTGGGTCAACCGAATCGATTCGGATGGTCCGAATCGATTCGAAAATTATGCAGAAGTCAGGCTTTCCTAACCGAATCGATTCGGATGGTCCGAATCGATTCGCTTTCGTGAACCCAAATCGATTCGGCTATGCCGAATCGATTTGGAAGCCCTGCATTTTGAGTGATTTTCTTAGTTTAGTTCCAATTCATTTTCTTTAAGTATAGGGCCTAGGAACCTTCTTTAATTAAGTAAACTAAGTGTCCTAGAGTTTTAATTGAGTTAGTTACTTTCCCTACACTAGGAATGGGTTGTGTGGGGACTTTTCCGGGGTTATGCCTATTGATGTTAGGGCATTCTTTTCTTCTAGTCACTTTCTATAAAACTAAGAGTTATAGTATTATGTTTGGGAGACTTCAGAAGCTAATTCGAGCTATATTAGTCCCGCTGATTTATAATAACACCATACAAGTGTGTTGGGAGAATGAATTGAAAGTCTATTCATTCCCTTGAGGTATGATAGTATTGGGGTTTTAAAATAATACCCCAAAATGTTTGGAGATAATTAAGGGTTTATTTACTCCTTTGTGGTTGTAGTAACGATATAATTTATCGCATGGCTCCGGATAATAAGGGAAGTATTTACAAAAATGTAAATGCGTATGGTTTCGGATAAAATTAAACATATATATATGGAAAGAAAATTAAATGGAAATAGAAATAATGATGGTAAATGATAATTTACTTAATCATGAAAATAGTAAATGGTAATTTACTTGAGTTTGAAAGTGGTAAAATAAATGGCTTAAACAAACCTCTCTAAATGACATCATAAGGTAAGTTCGCGCGCTTGGTGTTGCCCCCTGGCTAATGAATGCAGGGTGGATATAGTCCATAGGCCATGTGAGCGTTTATTGTTGTATATTTTTTCTGCGATGGGTAGGAGATTCCGGGTGTGGTCTTGATTTCCCCGCAGGCACATGGCCGCTTTCCGATGTTTTGCGTTATAGGTGCCTAGGTTGTCTTGATGATAGGACCTGGAAGATGATGGTCATTTAGGGGCGCGCACAGTGGGGAAACCCGGACGGGCGGTCTTAGAATCGTTATATGTATATAAATATAACTATTCATCATCAAGTGGGAGTTGATGGATTGTATTTTCCATAAAGAGCATAGTGAAGTGCCACAAAGAGCACATATAAATGCCACAAAGAGCATTTGGAAATGACAATTTTCCTGATAAGGAAAGGATTTTTACAAAAATGTAAAAGTGAGATAAAAATGCCATAAAGAGCATAAGATTGTGAATATATATATATACATTCCTGTTAAGGAAAATGATATATGAGATAATTGGTGCACATGATGAGTTTTTTGATTAATCTTACTTGTTCTATCTTCCTGTTTAGGTTATGTTTAAAATTGTGTAGGTAGATTCTTATTTCTCTTTCATCATGCTTAATCATTCATAACTGTTATAGTTTTTATTCATCTGGTAATCATATAGAACCGGGACCTGACCCGTTTATATTTCTTATTGCATATGCATCAAATCGAATCGATTAGGAAAATTAGGCTTCATGACCCTTAAGACAAAATTAGGAAAATCTGCAGAACCGAATCGATTCGGCCTGGCCGAATCGATTTTCCTTGAGACAGTTTCCAGGTCTGGGTCGACCGAATCGATTCGGTTGGTCCGAATCGATTCGAAAATTATGCAGAAGTCAGGCTTTCCTAACCGAATCGATTCGGATGGTCCGAATCGATTCGCTTTCTTGAACCCAAATCGATTCGGCTAGGCCGAATCGATTTGGAAGCCCTGCATTTTGAGTGATTTTCTTAGTTTAGTTCCAAGTCATTTTCTTTAAGTATAGGGCCTAGGAACCTTCTTTAATTAAGTAAACTAAGGGTCCTAGAGTTTTAATTGAGTTAGTTACTTTCCCTACACTAGGAATGGGTTGTGTGGGGACTTTTTCGGGGTTATGCTATTTGATGTTAGGGGATTCTTTCCTTCTAGTCACTTTCTATAAAACTAAGAGTTATAGTATTATGTTTGGGAGACTTCAGGAGCTCATTCGAGCTATATTAGTCCCGATGGTTTATAACAACACCATAAAAGTGTGTTGGGAGAATGAATTGAAAGTCTATTCATTCCTTTGAGGTATGATAGTATTGGGGTTTTAAAATAATACCCCAAAATGTTTGGAGATAATTAAGAGTTTATTTACTCCTTTGTGGTTGTAGTAACGATATAATTTATCGTATGGCTCCGGATAATAAGGGAAGTATTTACAAAAATGTTAATGCGTATGGTTTCGGATAAAATGAAACATATATATATATATATATATGGAAAGAAAATTAAATGGAAATAGTAATAATGATGGTAAATGATAATTTACTTAATCATGATAATAGTAAATGGTAATTTACTTGATTTTGAAAGTGGTAAAATAAATGGCTTAAACACACCTCTCTAAATGACATCAAAAGGTAAGTTCACGCGCTTGGTGAGGCCCCCTGGATAATGAATGCAGGGTGGTTATAGTCCATAGGCCATGTGAGCGTTTATTGTTGTATATTTTTCTGCGATGGGTAGGAGATTCCGGGTGTGGTCTTGACTACCCCGCAGGCACATGGCCGCTTTCTGATGTTTTGCGTTATAGGTGCCTAGGTTGTCTTGATGATAGGAACTGGAAGATGATGGTCATTTAGGGGCGCGCACAGTGGGGAAACCCGAACGGGCGGTCTTAGAATCGTTATATGTATATAAATATAACTATTCATGATCAAGTGGGACTTGATGGATTGTATTTGCCATAAAGAGCATAGTGAAGTGCCACAAATAGCACATATAAATGCCACAAAGAGCATTTGGAAATGACTATTTTCCTGACAAGGAAAGGATTTGTACAAAAATGTAAAAGTGAGATAAAAATGCCAAAAAGAGCATAAGATTGTGAATATATATATACATTCCTATTAAGGAAAAACATATATGAGATAATTGGTTCACATGATGAGTTTTTTGATTAATGTTACTTGTTCTATCTTCCTGTTTAGGTTATGTTTAAAATTGTGTAGGTAGATTCTTATTTCTCTTTCATCATGCTTAATCATTCATAACTGTTATAGTTTTTATTCATCTGGTAATCATATAGAACCGGGCCCTGACCCGTTTATATTTCTTATTGCATATGCATCGAATCGAATCGATTAGGAAAATTAGGGTTCATAACCCTTAAGACAAAATTAGGAAAATCTGCAGAACCCTTGAGACAGTTTCCAGGTCTGGGTCGACCGAATCGATTCGGATGGTCCGAATCGATTTGAAAATTATACAGAAGTCAGGCTTTCCTAACCGAATCGATTCGGATGGTCCGAATCGATTCGCTTTCTTCAACCCAAATCGATTCGGCTAGGCCGAATCGATTTGGAAGCCCTGCATTTTGAGTGATTTTCTTAGTTTAGTTCCAATTCATTTTCTTTAAGTCTAGGACCTAGGAACCTTATTTAATTAAGTAAACTAAGTGTCCTAGAGTTTTAATTGAGTTAGTTACATTCCCTACACTAGGAATGGGTTGTGTGGGGAATTTTTCGGGGTTATGCCTATTGATGTTAGGGCATTCTTTTCTTCTAGTCACTTTCTATAAAACTAAGAGTTATAGTATTATGTTTGGGAGACTTCAGGAGCTCATTCGAGCTATATTAGTCCCGATGGCTTATAATAACACCATAAAAGTGTCTTGGGAGAATGAATTGAAAGTCTATTCATTCCTTTGAGGTATGATAGTATTGGGGTTTTAAAATAATACCCCAAAATGTTTGGAGATAATTAAGAGTTTATTTATTCCTTTGTGGTTGTAGTAACGATACAATTTATCGTATGGCTCCGGATAATAAGGGAAGTATTTAGAAAAATGAAAATGCGTATGGTTTCGGATAAAATGAAATATATATATATGGAAAGAAAATAAAATGGAAATAGTAATAATGATGGTAAATGATAATTTACTTAATCATGAAAATAGTAAATGGTAATTTACTTGATTTTGAAAGTGGTAAAATAAATGGCTTAAACAAACCTCTCTAAATGACATCATAAGGTAAGTTCGCGCGCTTGGTGATGCCCCCTGGCTAATTAATGCAAGGTGGATATAGTCCATAGGCCATAAGAGCGTTTATTGTTGTATATTTTTCTACGATGGGTAGGAGATTCCGGGTGTGGTCTTGATTTCTCCGCAGGCACATGGCCGCTTTCCGATATTTTGCGTTATAGGTGCCTAGGTTGTCTTGATGAAAGGACCTGGAAGATGATGGTCATTTAGGGGCGCGCACAGTGGGAAAACCCGGACAGGCGGTCTTAGAATCGTTATATGTATATAAATATAACTATTCATCATCAAGTGGGACTTGATGGATTGTATTTTCCATAAAGAGCATAGTGAAGTGCCACAAAGAGCACATATAAATGCCACAAAGAGCATTTGGAAATGACTATTTTCCTGATAAGGAAAGGATTTTTACAAAAATGTAAAAGTGAGATAAAAATGCCATAAAGAGCATAAGATTGTGAATATATATATACATTCCTGTTAAGGAAAAAGATATATGAGATAATTGGTGCACATGATGAGTTTTTAGATTAATGTTACTTGTTCTATCTTCCTGTTTAGCTTATGTTTTAAATTGTGTAGGTAGATTCTTATTTCTCTTTCATCATGCTTAATCATTCATAACTGTCATATTTTTTATTCATCTGGTAATCATATAGAACTGGTCCCTGACCCGTTTATATTTCTTATTGCATATGCATCGAATCGAATCGATTAGGAAAATTAGGCTTCATAACCCTTAAGACAAAATTAGGAAAATCTACAAAACCGAATCGATTTGGCCTGGCCGAATCGATTTGCCTTGAGACAGTTTCCAGGTCTGGGTCGACCGAATCGATTCGGTTGGTCCGAATCAATTCGAAAATTATGCAGAAGTCAGGCTTTCCTAACCGAATCGATTCGGATGGTCCGAATCGATTCGCTTTCTTGAACCCAAATCGATTCGGCTAGGCCGAATCGATTTGGAAGCCCTGCATTTTGAGTGATTTTCTTAGTTTAGTTCCAATTCATTTTCTTTAAGTATAGGGCCTAGGAACCTTCTTTAATTAAGTAAACTAAGGGTCCTAGAGTTTTATTTGAGTTAGTTACTTTCCCTACACTAGGAATGGGTTTTGTGGGGACTTTTCCGGGGTTATGCTATTTGATGTTAGGGGATTCTTTCCTTCTAGTCACTTTCTATAAAACTAAGAGTTATAGTAGTATGTTTGGGAGACTTCAGGAGCTCATTCGAGCTATATTAGTCCCGATGGTTTATAATAACACCATAAAAGTGTGTTGGGAGAATGAATTGAAAGTCTATTCATTCCTTTTAGGTATGATAGTATTGGGGTTTTAAAATAATACCCCAAAATGTTTGGAGATAATTAAGAGTTTATTTACTCCTTTGTGGTTGTAGTAAATATATAATTTATCGTATGGCTCCGGATAATAAGGGAAGTATTTACAAAAATGTAAATGCGTATGGTTTCAGATAAAATGAAACATATATATATATGGAAAGAAAATTAAATGGAAATAGTAATAATGATGGTAAATGATAATTTACTTAATCATGAAAATAGTAAATGGTAATTTACTTGATTTTGAAAGTGTTAAAATAAATGGCTTAAACACACCTCTCTAAATGACATCATAAGGTAAGTTCGCGCGCTTAGTGATGCCCCCTGGATAATGAATGCAGGGTGGTTATAGTCCATAGGCCATGTGAACGTTTATTGTTGTATATTTTTCTGCGATGGGTAAGAGATTCCGGGTGTGGTCTTGACTACCCCGCAGGCACATGGCCGCTTTTCGATGTTTTGCGTTATAGGTGCCTAGGTTGTCTTGATGATAGGACCTGGAAGATGATGGTCATTTAGGGGCGCGCACAGTGGGAAACCCGGACTGGCCGTCTTAGAATCGTTATATGTATATAAATATAATTATTCATCATCAAGTGGGACTTGATGGATTGTATTTTGCCATAAAGAGCATAGTGAAGTGCCACAAAGAGCACATATAAATGCCACAAAGAGCATTTGGAAATGACTATTTTCCTGATAAGGAAAGGATTTGTACAAAAATGTAAAAGTGAGATAAAAATGCCATAAAGAGCATAAGATTGTGAATATATATATACATTCCTATTAAGGAAAAAGATATATGAGATAATTATTGCACATGATGAGTTTTTAGATTAATGTTACTTGTTCTATCTTCCTGTTTAGCTTATGTTTAAAATTGTGTAGGTAGATTCTTATTTCTCTTTCATCATGCTTAATCATTCATAACTGTTATATTTTTTATTCATCTGGTAATCATATAGAACCGGGCCCTGACCCGTTTATATTTCTTATTGCATATGCATCGAATCGAATCGATTAGGAAAATTAGGGTTCATAACCCTTAAGGCAAAATTAGGAAAATATGCAGAACCCTTGAGACAGTTTCCAGGTCTGGGTCGACCGAATCGATTCGGATGGTCCGAATCGATTCAAAAATTATGTAGAAGTCAGGCATTCCTAACTGAATCGATTCGGATGGTCCGAATTGATTCGCTTTCTTGAACCCAAATCGATTCGGCTAGGCCGAATCGATTTGGAAGCCCTGCATTTTGAGTGATTTTCTTAGTTTAGTTCCTATTCATTTTCTTTAAGTCTAGGGCCTAGGAACCTTCTTTAATTAAGTAAACTAAGTGTCCTACAGTTTTAATTGAGTTAATTACTTTCCCTGCACTAGGAAGGGGTTGTGTGGGGACTTTTCCGGGGTTATGCCTGTTGATGTTAGGGCATTTTTTTCTTCTAGTCACTTTATATAAAACTAAGAGTTATAGTATTATGTTTGGGAGACTTCAGGAGCTCATTCGAGCTATATTACTCCCGCAGATTTATAATAACACAATACAAGTGTGTTGGGAGAATGAATTGAAAGTCTATTCATTCCTTTGAGGTATGATAGTATTGGGGTTTTAAAATAATACCCCAAAATGTTTGGAGATAATTAAGAGTTTATTTACTCCTTTGTGGTTGTAGTAATGATATAATTTATCGCATGGCTCCGGATAATAAGGGAAGTATTTACAAAAATGTAAATGCGTATGGTTTCGGATAAAATGAAACATATATATATGGAAAGAAAATTAAATGGAAATAGAAATAATGATGGTAAATGATAATTTACTTAATCATGAAAATAGTAAATGGTAATTTACTTGATTTTGAAAGTGGTAAAATAAATGGCTTAAACAAACCCCTCTAAATGACATCATAAGGTAAGTTCGCGCGCTTGGTGATGCCCCCTGGCTAACGAATGCAGGGTGGATATAGTCCATAGGCCATGTGAGCATTTATTGTTGTATATTTTTCTGCGATGGGAAGGATATTCCGGGTGTGGTCTTGATTTCTCCGCAGGCACATGGCCGCTTTCCGATGTTTTGCATTATAGGTGCCTAGGTTGTCTTGATGATAGGACCTGGAAGATGATGGTCATTTAGGGGCGCGCACAGTGGGAAAACCCGGACAGGCGGTCTTAGAATCGTTATATGTATATAAATATAACTATTCATCATCAAGTGGGACTTGATGGATTGTATTTTCCATAAAGAGCATAGTGAAGTGCCACAAAGAGCACATATAAATGCCACAAAGAGCATTTGGAAATGACTATTTTCCTGATAAGGAAAGGATTTTTACAAAAATGTAAAAGTGAGATAAAAATGCCATAAAGAGCATAAGATTGTGAATATATATATACATTCCTGTTAAGGAAAAAGATATATGAGATAATTGGTGCACATGATGAGTTTTTAGATTAATGTTACTTGTTCTATCTTCCTGTTTAGCTTATGTTTTAAATTGTGTAGGTAGATTCTTATTTTTCTTTCATCATGCTTAATCATTCATAACTGTCATATTTTTTATTCATCTAGTAATCATATAGAATCAAGCCCTGACCCGTTTATATTTCTTATTGCATATGCATCGAATCGAATCGATTAGGAAAATTAGGCTTCATAACCCTTAAGACAAAATTAGGAAAATCTGCAGAACCGACTCGATTCGGCCTGGCCGAATCGATTTGCCTTGAGACAGTTTCCAGGTCTGGGTCGACCGAATTGATTCGGATGGTCCGAATCGATTCGGAAATTATGCAGAAGTCAAGCATTCCTAACCGAATCGATTCGGATGGTCCGAATCGATTCGCTTTCTTGAACCCAAATCGATTCGGATAGGCCGAATCGATTTGGAAGCCCTGCATTTTGAGTGATTTTCTTAGTTTAGTTCCAATTCATTTTCTTTAAGTATAGGGCCTAGGAACCTTCTTTAATTAAGTAAACTAAGTGTCCTAGAGTTTTAATTGAGTTAGTTACTTTCCCTACACTAGGAATGGGTTGTGTGGGGACTTTTTCGGGGTTATGCTATTTGATGTTAGGGGATTCTTTCCTTCTAGTCACTATCTATAAAACTAAGAGTTATAGTATTATGTTTGGGAGACTTCAGGAGCTCATTCGAGCTATATTACTCCCGATGGTTTATATTAACACCATAAAAGTGTGTTGGGAGAATGAATTGAAAGTCTATTCATTCCTTTGAGGTATGATAGTATTGGGGTTTTAAAATAATACCCCAAAATGTTCGGAGATAATTAAGAGTTTATTTACTCCTTTGTGGTTGTAGTAACGATATAATTTATCGCATGGCTCCGGATAATAAGGGAAGTATTTAAAAAAATGTAAATGCGTATGGTTTCAGATAAAATGAAACATATATATATGGAAAGAAAATTAAATGGAAATAGAAATAATGATGGTAAATGATAATTTACTTAATCATGAAAATAGTAAATGGTAATTTACTTGATTTTGAAAGTGGTAAAATAAATGGCTTAAACAAAACTCTCTAAATGACATCATAAGGTAAGTTCGCGCGCTTGGTGATGCCCCCTGGCTAATGAATGCAGGGTGGATATAGTCCATAGGCCATATGAGCGTTTATTGTTGTATATTTTTCTGCGATGGGTAGGAGATTCCGGGTGTGGTCTTGATTTCCCCGCAGGCACATGGCCGCTTTCCGATGTTTTGCGTTATAGGTGCCTAGGTTGTCTTGATGATAGGACCTGGAAGATGATGGTCATTGAGGGGCGCGCACAGTGGGGAAACCCGGACCGGCGGTCTTAGAATCGTTATATGTATATAAATATAAATAATCATCATCAAGTGGGACTTGATGGATTGTATTTTCCATAAAGAGCATAGTGAAGTGACACAAAGAGCACATATAAATGCCACAAAGAGCATTTGGAAATGACTATTTTCCTGATAAGGAAAGGATTTTTACAAAAATGTAAAAGTGAGATAAAAATGCCATAAAGAGCATAAGATTGTGAATATATATATACATTCCTGTTAAGGAAAAAGATATATGAGATAATTGGTGCACATGATGAGTTTTTAGATTAATGTTACTTGTTCTATCTTCCTGTTTAGCTTATGTTTTAAAATGGGTAGGTAGATTCTTATTTCTCTTTCATAATGCTTAATCATTCATAACTGTCATATTTTTTATTCATCTGGTAATCATATAGAACTGGGCCCTGACCCGTTTATATTTCTTATTGCATATGCATCGAATCGAATCGATTAGGAAAATTAGGCTTCACGACCCTTAAGACAAAATTAGGAAAATCTGCAGAACCGAATCGATTCGGCCTGGCCGAATCGATTTGCCTCTAGACAGTTTCCAGGTCTGGGTCGATCGAATCGATTCGGATGGTCCGAATCGATTCGGAAATTATGCAGAAGTCAGGCTTTCCTAACCGAATCGATTCGGATGGTCCGAATCGATTCGCTTTCTTGAACCCAAATCGATTCGGCTAGGCCAAATCGATTTGGAATCCCTGCATTTTGAGTGATTTTCTTAGTTTAGTTCCAATTCATTTTCTTTAAGTATAGGGCCTAGGAACCTTCTTTAATTAAGTAAACTAAGGGTCCTAGAGTTTTAATTGAGTTAGTTACTTTCCCTACACTAGGAATGGGTTGTGTGGGGACTTTTCCGGGGTTATGCTATTTGATGTTAGGGGATTCTTTCCTTCTAGTCACTTTCTATAAAACTAAGAGTTATAGTATTATGTTTGGGAGACTTCAGGAGCTCATTCGAGCTATATTAGTCCCGATGGTTTATAACAACACCATAAAAGTGTGTTGGGAGAATGAATTGAAAGTCTATTCATTCCTTTGAGGTATGATAGTATTGGGGTTTTAAAATAATACCCCAAAATGTTTGGAGACAATTAAGAGTTTATTTACTCCTTTGTGGTTGTAGTAACGATATAATTTATCATATGGCTCCGGATAATAAGGGAAGTATTTACAAAAATGTAAATGCGTATGGTTTCGGATAAAATGAAACATATATATATATATGGAAAGAAAATTAAATGGAAATAGTAATAATGATGGTAAATGATAATTTACTTAATCATGAAAATAGTAAATGGTAATTTACTTGATTTTGAAAGTGGTAAAATAAATGGCTTAAACACACCTCTCTAAATGACATCATAAGGTAAGTTCGCGCGCTTGGTGAGGCCCCCTGGCTAATGAATGCAGGGTGGTTATAGTCCATAGGCCATGTGAGCGTTTATTGTTGTATATTTTTCTGCGATGGGTAGGAGATTTCGGGTGTGGTCTTGACTACCCCACAGGCACATGGACGCTTTCCGATGTTTTGTGTTATAGGTGCCTAGGTTGTCTTGATTATAGGACCTGGAAGATGATGGTCATTTAGGGGCGCGCACAGTGGGGAAACCCGGACGGGCGGTCTTAGAATCGTTATATGTATATAAATACAACTATTCATCATCAAGTGGGACTTGATGGATTGTATTTGCCATAAAGAGCATAGTGAAGTGCCACAAGGAGCACATATAAATGCCATAAAGAGCATTTGGAAATGACTATTTTCCTGATAAGGAAAGGATTTTTACAAAAATGTAAAAGTGAGATAAAAATGCCATAAAGAGCATAAGATTGTGAATATATATATACATTCCTGTTAAGGAAAAAGATATATGAGATAATTGGTGCACATGATGAGTTTTTAGATTAATGTTACTTGTTCTATCTTCCTGTTTAGCTTATGTTTTAAAATGGGTAGGTAGATTCTTATTTCTCTTTCATAATGCTTAATCATTCATAACTGTCATATTTTTTATTCATCTGGTAATCATATAGAACTGGGCCCTGACCCGTTTATATTTCTTATTGCATATGCATCGAATCGAATCGATTAGGAAAATTAGGCTTCACGACCCTTAAGACAAAATTAGGAAAATCTGCAGAACCGAATCGATTCGGCCTGGCCGAATCGATTTGCCTCTAGACAGTTTCCAGGTCTGGGTCGATCGAATCGATTCGGATGGTCCGAATCGATTCGGAAATTATGCAGAAGTCAGGCTTTCCTAACCGAATCGATTCGGATGGTCCGAATCGATTCGCTTTCTTGAACCCAAATCGATTCGGCTAGGCCAAATCGATTTGGAATCCCTGCATTTTGAGTGATTTTCTTAGTTTAGTTCCAATTCATTTTCTTTAAGTATAGGGCCTAGGAACCTTCTTTAATTAAGTAAACTAAGGGTCCTAGAGTTTTAATTGAGTTAGTTACTTTCCCTACACTAGGAATGGGTTGTGTGGGGACTTTTCCGGGGTTATGCTATTTGATGTTAGGGGATTCTTTCCTTCTAGTCACTTTCTATAAAACTAAGAGTTATAGTATTATGTTTGGGAGACTTCAGGAGCTCATTCGAGCTATATTAGTCCCGATGGTTTATAACAACACCATAAAAGTGTGTTGGGAGAATGAATTGAAAGTCTATTCATTCCTTTGAGGTATGATAGTATTGGGGTTTTAAAATAATACCCCAAAATGTTTGGAGACAATTAAGAGTTTATTTACTCCTTTGTGGTTGTAGTAACGATATAATTTATCGTATGGCTCCGGATAATAAGGGAAGTATTTACAAAAATGTAAATGCGTATGGTTTCGGATAAAATGAAACATATATATATATATGGAAAGAAAATTAAATGGAAATAGTAATAATGATGGTAAATGATAATTTACTTAATCATGAAAATAGTAAATGGTAATTTACTTGATTTTGAAAGTGGTAAAATAAATGGCTTAAACACACCTCTCTAAATGACATCATAAGGTAAGTTCGCGCGCTTGGTGAGGCCCCCTGGCTAATGAATGCAGGGTGGTTATAGTCCATAGGCCATGTGAGCGTTTATTGTTGTATATTTTTCTGCGATGGGTAGGAGATTTCGGGTGTGGTCTTGACTACCCCACAGGCACATGGACGCTTTCCGATGTTTTGTGTTATAGGTGCCTAGGTTGTCTTGATGATAGGACCTGGAAGATGATGGTCATTTAGGGGCGCGCACAGTGGGGAAACCCGGACGGGCGGTCTTAGAATCGTTATATGTATATAAATACAACTATTCATCATCAAGTGGGACTTGATGGATTGTATTTGCCATAAAGAGCATAGTGAAGTGCCACAAGGAGCACATATAAATGCCATAAAGAGCATTTGGAAATGACTATTTTCCTGATAAGGAAAGGATTTGTACAAAAATGTAAAAGTGAGATAAAAATGCCATAAAGAGCATAAGATTGTGAATATATATATATACATTCCTATTAAGGAAAAAGATATATGAGATAATTGGTGCACATGATGAGTTTTTATATTAATGTTACTTGTTCTATCTTCCTGTTTAACTAATGTTTAAAATTGTGTAGGTAGATTCTTATTTCTCTTTCATCATGCTTAATCATTCATAACTGTTATATTTTTTATTCATCTGGTAATCATATAGAACCGAGCCCTGACCCGTTTATATTTCTTATTGCATATGCATCGAATCGAATCGATTAGGAAAATTAGGGTTCATAACCCTTAAGACAAAATTAGGAAAATCTTCAGAACCCTTGAGACAGTTTCCAGGTCTGGGTCGACCGAATCGATTCGGATGGTCCGAATCGATTCGAAAATTATGCAGAAGTCAGGCATTCCTAACTGAACCGATTCGGATGGTCCGAATCGATTCGCTTTCTTGAACCCAAATCGATTCGGCTAGGCCGAATCGATTTGGAATCCCTGCATTTTGAGTGATTTTCTTAGTTTAGTTCCAATTCATTTTCTTTAAGTCTAGGGCCTAGGAACCTTCTTTAATTAAGTAAACTAAGTGTCCTAGAGTTTTATTTCAGTTAGTTACTTTCCCTACACTTGGAATGGGTTGTGTGGGGACTTTTCCGGGGTTATGCCCATTGATGTTAGGGCATTCTTTTCTTCTAGTCACTTTCTATAAAACTAAGAGTTATAGTATTATGTTTGGGAGACTTCAGGAGCTCATTCGAGCTATATTAGTCCCGATGGTTTATAATAACACCATAAAAGTGTGTTGGGAGAATGAAATGAAAGTCTATTCATTCCTTTGAGGTATGATAGTATTGGGGTTTTAAAATAATACCCCAAAATGTTTGGAGATAATTAAGGGTTTATTTACTCCTTTGTGGTTGTAGTAACGATATAATTTATCGCACGGCTCCGGATAATAAGGGAAGTATTTACAAAAATGTAAATGCGTATGGTTTCGGATAAAATGAAAAATATATATATGGAAAGAAAATTAAATGGAAATAGAAATAATGATGGTAAATGATAATTTACTTAATCATGAATATAGTAAATGGTAATTTACTTGATTTTGAAAGTGGTAAAATAAATGGCTTAAACAAACCTCTTTAAATGACATCATAAGGTAAGTTCGCGCGCTTGGTGATGCCCCCTGGCTAATGAATGCAGGGTGGATATAGTCCATTGGCCAAGTGAGCATTTATTGTTGTATATTTTTCTGCGATGGGTAGGAGATTTCGGGTGTGGTCTTGATTTCACCGCAGGCACATGGCCGCTTTCCAATGTTTTGCGTTATAGGTTCCTAGGTTGTCTTGATGATAGGACCTGGAAGATGATGGTCATTTAGGGGCGCGCACAGTGGGGAAACCCGGACGGGCGGTCTTAGAATCGTTATATGTATATAAATATAACTATTCATCATCAAGTGGGACTTGATGGATTGTATTTTCCATAAAGAGCATAGTGAAGTGCCACAAAGTGCACATATAAATGCCACAAAGAGCATTTGGAAATGACTATTTTCCTGATAAGGAAAGGATTTTTACAAAAAATGTAAAAGTGATATAAAAATGCCATAAAGAGCATAAGATTGTGAATATATATATACATTCCTGTTAAGGAAAAAGATATATGAGATAATTGGTGCACACGATGAGTTTTTAGATTAATCTTACTTGTTCTATCTTCCTGTTTAGCTTATGTTTTAAATTGTGTAGGTAGATTCTTATTTCTCTTTCATCATGCTTAATCATTCATAACTGTCATATTTTTTATTCATCTGGTAATCATATAGAACCGGGCCCTGACCCGTTTATATTTCTTATTGCATATGCATCTTATATCCGCTCAGGTACTCTGCCAGAAGGGATGACTGTTCTGACTTTCCTATTCAAGCGTTATTGACGAGACGTGATGCTTTGCAGGTATTACTGGTTATATTGAGCAGCCTCTTTTATTTGTACCCTCTAGTTAAGATCAAGTCTTTTATTCGGGCGTGAGGCCGAAACCTTTGTAATTGTTTAATGTAATGTATTATGTAAATTAATGAACTTGTTTCATATTATTGTATGAATCTGTGACCGACATCATATTCGGTCCCTTATTGTATATTTGAGATGTATGTACTATTACATTCTTTGATTTCCACTTTCTATTATGGGGTTGTTAAATATTTTCCTTTATTAACTTTAAAAAAATCAAAATTTTTGGCAACCCGTTTTTCTGGAATAAGGAGTGGTTATCCCGTATACTTCTTATTTTTGTTGTGATGCTGAGAATGATTCCATCCATGATTCCGTTATTTTGGAGTATCGGGTTGGCCACCCCCTATTTCGGGACAACGGATTCATGAGTGATTTTGAATTTTATTGGTGTAGGTTGCATTTAGAAAAACCCTAGTTTTGAAATAAATGGATTTGGGGGGACGTATAACTCATGTAATTTTGTGTAGAGATAATGAAATTGGAATTTTGTTGTTTTAATAATAAAATCCATGTGTTAATTGATTAAAGATATTTAAATTGGATTATTAAGTGTTTATGACGATTTGATAATTAAATTAAGATTTAATTGTAATTGGACTTTTATGCGTTGTTTTGCAAGATCATTATTTCTTATTGTGTGATTTATATTATTGCCTTTGTGACGAAGGATTTTGGGTATTGTTGCTCTCCCTATATTTTAGGTTGCCCTCTAAGTATGGGACTAGTGGGTAGGTCTTTAGATTATTTACGCCTTCTATGTATGGGACTAGTGAGGGAAGATTATTACGACTTTATTATGTCAGGGGTGGGATGATTTTTGATACTTTATCGTCGTTACGCTAGCCTTGGCATAAGACTATGTCGAGATTTAAGTTAGAAATTCATCCTATACATAGGTTAGGACGTATTGATAACATGGGTACCCTTAGGTATGTGACTAAGAGGTATTTTGAGGATCTCACATCGATTAAAAGGGTGGCATCATTTATAAATTGTGAAATTGAGAAATTGAGAATTAATGCCTAAGGTAAAAATGGGTATTAAAATTTTTTGCGACATAATGTGTCGGGGCCGACTGTTAAAATGGGTCAGCGGGCGATTTATATCATGTCATATGTCGGGGCCGACAGTTTAAATGGGTCAGAGGGTGATTGACAAGGGGAAGTGTGACACTTTAATAAAAAATGAGAACAATAATAGAAATTGGTTAATTTAATAAATTAACATCGTGGGACTTGGGAATTTTAAAATCATATTGGTGTGCCTTTTAAATGGGGATTCCTATGGGTAGTTAGTAATTTATATTTATCACATTTAATTATTCCATTTAATTTAAAATATTCTATTGTGATATTTATTGCGTATAATGCTACTGTTTGGGTTTAAGGATCCTATTTGAGGGGAGTAGTGTGTATTCTTTCTCGGGGCTTTGTCTCTGGCCCATGCACTGACTAATCTTTTTCGGGATTAGAATTGGAGAAGATGAATATGTTTATCGAAGTTATCATTTGGAGGTGAAGTTGGAGTTATTCATTCTATGGAATAGTTTAGTTAAACTTTCCTTTTCCGGCGTATTTAATTAGGAGACTTCATTTGAGTTTTATTGGGTCATTCGGTTCCAAAGTTATTTATGGGTTTTATTTCACTTATTCAGAGTTGAATCTTTATTCCGTTTTATAATTATTGGAAATTGGATTTATTTGGAGTTCTAGCATGTGATGGATCTTTTATCGCGAAGTTGGTTGTTTTCATTGGAGATTGATTCAATTATTTATCTTATGAAATGATTTATTTATGTCTCCTATCTATCTCATGCTAAGAGTGGTATTTATTTAGATCACGCCCGACATAGTTTGGCGGCGGTGGCTCGCCACCCCATCAGTCGGATTTTGCGGGGTGTGACACAGTATTGATGGTAATATAGAGGATCCTTTAACGAAAGGGATATCTCCAAAGATATGTTGGAACAAGCTAAAGAGATGGGTCTCGAGTAGTTAATTGTCTAATTGCTGTTTCCTTAGTTATTTGACACAACTTTTGATATCAATAAACAGTTTTTGAATTCTAAATTTATGTCTTAATTATATACATGTATGTGAATGACTTAATGTGATAGAATTAGTCTTTTTATAAAGACATTATCAGACCATTTTGATAACTCACATATTTATCCTTATTAAATATGACATTGGTGACATGGTACATGGAAGGAACCATGCTCTTGGATTAGTGTTGAACCGTCATGACTCACACTAATGAAGTATTTAGTTAAGGTGCTTGATGATGTTCTAAGATACTTGCGCAACCTTTTTTAATCAATTCTCTATGTATAACGTTATTAGGACCAAGTGGGAGACTGTTAGAATTAATATTTAATTATTTAATAATTAAAAAATTCGGCCAAATTTTGTAATTATAAAATAAATTAATTAATTATTTATCCTAATTAGTGTGGTCCAAATAAGGGGACGAATTTTATTATATTATGTATTAATCTTAGAAAACTTATTATTCCAAAGGTCACATGTCTTTTGGTATATCGTGAGTCCTTTTAGCTACTTTAGTGGATGGTAGATGATGAGTTTTAAAGGGAATTTTGGGTCCGCTTTCACCCTATATATAGTGAACCAATCTCCACCATTTGTTACACAAGAACACACAAAAATATATTTGGGCTAAGAAGAAAAAATCCTGATTTTCCAAAATTTCCATATTTTGGAATTCTGGCTGTTTTCTAAAGAGATTCTGGACCATTTGGAGGAGCTTTTCTCAAGACACATCAAGGACTACAAGCAAATCAAGCCTTCATAGAAAAATGTATTTTTTCATATAATTTGTAGTTAAAAAATAATTTGTGATTGCATGATTATATTAAGATCCAATAAGAATTAGTTTTATGTTATAAATAATTCTTATTATTTTTAGATGTTTTACATAATATGATAGGTCAGATAGCAGTTTTTTATTTGTTTTTTTATTTTGGTAGCATATAGCACTTTTTAATACAAGTATAAAATGTACTTCAGTCAGTGAAAAGTAGTTGACAAAATCTTAATAGACTTGAATGAGTGGAAATTTGTGGATAAATGCTAGTCATGTTAGATTAATATATTATTCTAAGTGAAGTGAAGGCTCATGACATGGTGCTGCCAACATATCTTGGAAATAGCTAAAAAAAGTGGGTGGGGTGGGGTTGGGGGGAATATTAGATACAATAAATCTTCTCCCAAGTTATGTATATGTCACATACATACTATGTGTAAGACTATGGGAATGCACTTTGGCAACTTGTAAGTTAGAATAATGGATGAAGGATATTGAAAAAAATTATTGAGGTGACTCACATTTTATGTTAATAATACAAATTTATCCTTTTTACACGTTAATTTGAACCATACAAACAATGAGCTTTTGTGCAATTAGATTTCTTAGGAAGGCATTGAATAATTACTACTTATTTAAAATAATTATGATTAGGTAGATATTGTGTGTATGCTTTTAAAAGCACAAATAAAGAAATTTTTGAAGAAAAATAAGGGAAATTCATGGAGGATTCATAAGCTCATTAAACCTTAGGTAGTTATGTATACTAAATCCTACTTAAAAAAATTACATTATATTTTGTTGGGAATTTTAGTTTAATGAGTAGATGAAAATTACTTCTTTCAAGTATAAACAATAATTATTTATGCTCGACTTGACATATCCACTATATACTAGAATCGGGTATGATGTAAAACTTTTGGTTTAAAAATTGGATAATATTTGATTAGTAAAGGTTAACACTCGAATAGTGTAAGAACTTTTTTTTTTATGAAAAAATGATGCCTTAAAACAACCTGCTTAAGGGGGTAAAATCCCGTATACATGTTGTATACAAAATAAGAAACAGAGGGCCAAACCTCAACAAAGACTAGCCATCCCCTAAAACTCCTCCAAAACCTGAAGGAAACGAGTCAACAAAAAATCATGCCTTTTCGTATACCAAGTAAGAAGAAGGCTCAAAAAACTGTACTAGATACAAGAAGGATCGAGTTTGACCCCCTCGAAGCATCTCCTATCCTCTCCTGCCAAATGGTCCAAAACTACAATGAGGAACCATCTTCTAGAACACCTGCGGGCCAGGCCAACCCCAAGGCCTCCTCCAAGCCGCCAACAGCTCGTACACCATAAGAGGAATAACCCAGACAATCTGGCATAAAGAGAATGTCAAATCCCAAAGGCCCCTAGTCACCTGATAGTGTAGAAATAGGTGATTAGAATTCTCCTCCTCCTTCTTACATAACCAACATCTACTGCACATCCTTCTACCTCTGCTCTGAAGCACCTCAATAGTTAAGATGGCTTGTCTGGCAGCGGTTCACACGAAGAAGCAAACCTTAGGGAGCGCTTAACTCTTCTAGATGGCCTTCTACGGAAAATGAGCACCCCCACGACCCCTCATCACATAGTAATGGATCTTAACGGGAAAAAAAACATCCTGAGAGCACGACCACTTCAACCCATCTGCCCCCAAAGATGGAGTCGGTTCCAACCTCAATCCCAAAGGCCCCTCCTAAACTTTGGGTCCCACACCGCATAATCCCATATCCTATGCATATGAACCTCAATTACCCCCTTTTTGTCTCCCCCAAGATGATACATCCCTGAGAAAAGATCCTCTAAAGAGCCCCCAGCACCCCAATTATCCTTCCAGAACTTGATACGATCCCCACTCCCAAGATGGAATGTAGTGAGCAAAGAGAACCTCCCCCACCCAAGTGCTATATACCTCCACCACCCCACCCCATGGGCAGAGCGCCCCTTGAAAGGATCACAACCATACGAACCCACCCCATGGCTAGCGGCCACCACTTTACTCCACAATCTCTCTCCTTCCATATTAAAGCGCCACAACCACTTCACCACTAAATCCTCATTTAAATGGGTTAAGCTCCTCACCCCATCCCCACCCTCACTCAGTGTCCTGCAAACCTCATCCCATCTGACCAAACAATATTTAAACTCATCAGCATTCCCTCTCCATATAAAATCCGTCATCAGCTTATCGAGCCTTTTGCCAACAGATATAAAATAAGTCGGGAGGATAGACAAATCGCTTGTGATCAATGTCAACCAACCACCTTTGGACATATAGCTATGATTCTAACTTTCTAACCTCCTCTACACTCCTTCAAGTACTAGATCCCACATCGAAGAAGACTTAAAATTATCTCCTAAAGGGAGGCCAAGATAAGTGGAAGGTAGACAACCGACCCGGTATCCTAGAACACTAGCCAGATGGCCCAAGTTGTCCACCTCACCAATGTCAATCATCTCACTCTTACTGACATTAATACGTAACTCAGACACAGCCTCAAAACATACCAGCAACAACTGTACAGACCTCACCTCCTCTACAGATGCCCTGCAGAAGATGATAGTTTCATCCGCAAACAAAAGGTGCGAGACCTCGACTGGATGGGGAATAGAACTCCCAATAAAAAAACCTCAAACAAGGTCACCATCGACCGTTCGACTCATCATCCGAGAGAACACCTCCATAACCAAGATAAAGAGGAAATGGGACAATGAATCTCCTAATCGAAGACCACGCGAACTCGAGAAGAACCCTTCAGGCACCCCATTAATAAGGATAGAGAAATTGACATAGGAAATACGCCTCTTCATCCACATGCACCACCTCTCCCCAAACCCCATCCTCCTAAGAAAATAAAGAAGGAACTCCCAGTTCTCATGATCATAAGCCTTCTCAATTTCAATCTTGCATAGAATGTCCGGAACCCCACCTCTCAGCCTGGATTCAATGCACTCATTCCCTACCAAAGCTGCATCAAGGATCTGACGACCACTAACAAACGCACTCTGAGCATCCTAAATAACATGATCAATCAACTTTCTATGTCTAACCTATAAGACCTTAGAAAGGAGCTTACACACACTGCTGACCGAACTAATAGGCCTACAATCATGCACATTTGTCGCTCCCTCTTCTTAGGAACCAAAGTAATAAATGTGGCATTCAAGCTCCTTATAAAGTATCCCCTATCATAGAACTCACTGAGCACGTCCATCACATCCACCCCGAGGACCTCCCAATAGTTCTAGAAAATATCCATTATCAACCCATCTAGACTGGGTGCCTTATCTTCGCACATCGACCTCAAAACCTGGACAACCTCCTTCTCTGTGAACATACTTTCCAACTGATCCACCTCATCCCACGAAATGATCACCACTGGAAGCCCATCCATCTTAGGACGCCAGGACTCCTCCTCCATATACAAACTCTTGTAGAACTCATAAATTTACTTACGAACCTCCCCCTCCTCCATGAATTCCACTCCCCCAACTACCACCTTCCCAATATGGTTAAAGAGACAATGGGAGTTAACCACTTTATGAGAAAAAATTGTGTTGCTATCCCCTTCCCCAAGACAAAGAGTGTTATACTTTTGTCTCCAACTCATCTCCTCCTGAATAAAACGCTTACCCACCTCCCTTTTTTCTCCCCCCTCACCACTCTTTCCACCTCCGAAAAATCGCCCAACCCCTCTTTTTTATCGATATCTCGAATATCCTCCAGAGCCTGATCAATCACTCCCCCCACATAACCAAACACATCTCTGTTCCAAAGAATGATATCCTCCTTGAGACAAAACAATTTTTTCTCCAGTATGAAACTTGCATTCCCCACCACCTCGTACCCCTGCAACCACTCCTCAACCTTCCCCAAAAAATTCTCCTCCTTTAACCATATATTCTTAAAATGAAATGGCATACTTGGGCCACCCCCACCCCCACCGCACTCCAACAAAATAGGAGAGTGATCAGAAGTCACTTGAGGAAGACATAATTGAACCACCCCAGTAAAATTCCCCTCCCAATCATTAGAAAATAAAAATCAGTCCATCTGAGAAAGTGAGGGCTCGTCCCTAAGACTGGACCAAGTGTAAACCCCTCCCACCAAAGGAAGGTCGATCAAATCTAACTCATCAATGAAGTCCAATAAATCCCGCATAAAATAATTTGACCTCCCCTTGTCGTGCCTTTTCGAGGGGAACCGAACAATGTTGTAATCACCCCCAGTGCACCAAGGAAGGCCCCAGACCCTCATAGACCCTGCCAATTCCTCCCACAACTCCCAGCGACCCGAATCCTCCACTGGCCCATAAACCCCCGATAAGATCCTAGTGAAACCAGCCTCCATATTTCTGAATAAGCATGAAAGTGACCAACCCCTAATATTACATCAGTCTTTTCCACCACTCTATTATCCCACCAAATCATAATCACACCAGACGCCACTTTCAAATTCAGACAACACCACTCTACCTTCCGCCCTCCCCAATAGAATTATCCAACTCCTTATCCAAAACCTTCATCTTTATCTCTTGGAGGTAGATAATATCCATCTTCCACCGCAATATATCCCTACTAACTACACCTATTTTCTCGAGGTCTTTCAAACCCTGTACATTCCATGAAATGAGTCGTAGCTTCAATGTAAGAACTTCGATACCAAAGAAAATACTTTTTTATTGAATTAGACCTTTTTATCCAAATTTTATATAGTTTAATTTTCATGTAACACCCTGTATTTCTTAGCATTTACTATTTAATTAATTCGAGTATTTTTAAATTACACGTGTGCCGTAATATAATTGAATTAATTATGTGTGAATTAAAAAAATTAACTGAGAGAGATAATGGTTAATATTTATGGAATAAGATAAGTGAATAGTAAATGATTACTTTACGTCCTAGCGAGCGATTGTGATGTCGTGACATTATGTCTCAACCAGAAGTCGTGTGTAGACTAATTAGGGTTGGGATAGGACTTTATTGTAGAGTGACTCAGATGGCGATTTTGAGGCCATGGTTGATTTCAAATGGGTCGAGATAGTCGAAAAAGTGTACCCAGAGTATTATAATTGGGTTCCAGGGCCTTTTTAATCATAATCGCGCCCAAATGGGAGTGTTCAGGTCACTTAGGCTTGGCCCGTTAGCCTAATTTCGGGAATTGGGATTCAAAACCTAAGGTTAGTCATTTGGAGCAGTAGCATAACATATCTCAAACCCTAAGGATCAAAGGATAAGAAAGGAAAGGCCATTAGAGAGGAAGAAAATTGAGTTCTTGGAGGTGAAACATCTTTTTCTTCAGAGTTATTGTCGAAATCGTGATTGAAAGCAAGAGAGGAACACTTTCATCACTTACAAAGATGAAATCAGATCTTCTAATTAAGGAAAGTGTTTATCTTGCATGAATTTATGCGTTATAATACCCATGTAGTGTAGGGTTCTTGATTTAATGTTAATTGATAATGTTCTTGGGAGATTGATTAATAAAATTCATAATTCTGGATAGGATTGCATGTAGAATGAATCACTTTGTGTAGACAAAATGAAATAAGATATTATGGGGTAAAGAACATGAAATAAATCTTAGTATTTATGAACTTATATGAAAGAACACCATACCTAGGGTTTTGTGTAGGAAACCTTGATGGAATCTTGGGATTTATGAATTTAATGATGCTTTAACATTAGAGAATTATTAGAAATGATATGTATGCTCTTGTATGATGTTGGGATAAATTATATTGGACTTTGGGTGTGTTGCATGAATAAATTGTGGGTTAAAATTGTGGAAAAAGTAACAGGTAAACGAAGAAAACAAATAGTGGCATTTCGAATCGTTTAGACTCAAGGGGTGAATCAATTCGGTCAGCAAATTAATTCGGCATCTTCACATAATCGATTCGGTTACCCATACTTGTCTAATTTCTTTTAATTAGCCCCGAATTTGTGAATAATTAACCTAGAGGATTTTGGGTTATTCTTAAATCATAGTGATGGATATAAATAAGTTTCAGTAGGCCTACGAGATAGTTTAGTCTTAGCCAAAACGGGAGAATTAAAGGCTAGTACCCATCGGACAAAATATGGAAATTAATCAAATATGCGATAATAGAATGGATCACGGAGAGATAAGTGAACCTATGCTTTTGACCAGTAGAGTGTGAAGGGACTAACTACTGATATTTAATGAAGGGTAACTAGGGACCTTTGGGTAGTGAGTGATACTCAAGAATATACAATCAGAGATTATAATTGTAATTTTATGTACGTTGAGTATGCGAGAGATATATAATACGTACGTACTTATATGATGAGTTATGTGTATACCTGCTGAATAAAATGCATATATAGGTTGTGTGAATACCTATGGTTGTTATTTGATTATGTGTGTGAACATACCTACGATGCCTTTTATCCGGAGGTTTCCACACAGAGGGCGGTCTTACCTTAGCGATTCTAGTAAGGTCTGGATGTGTTCCCCAGAGCATGGAACTTAGGGTGCCTCACTGTGTGTTGTGTATTAGTGGAACCACTGTCTCATTTTCGTATGTTAGGTATGTCTGTATCCCAAAGGCTTAGAACCATGTTTTTCTCCAGTGTGCGTTAATTGATTTTGGGTTCGAGGAGACATGTCGAACCAACAGTCCTTGATTTTGTACATGGACTTGATAGCAGAGTATACCAGCATCACGAAGGGCCATTCTGGAGATGCTATAGTTGTATGTATTATATGTGTGATGAATATATACAAGTGTGATATATCTACTTATGTGTGATAGTAGAACTAATATATTATGTATATCAAAAAGTATTTAAGTAAAGGAAGTTAATTAATTGTCTCAATAATAATACATGAGTAATATTAATTATTGAGCTTGTGGTAGCGTGTCGTATGTGTGATACAAAATAGCTAGACATATTGAGGGTAATTAGATACGTTATCTAGTTGGGATGGGTAGTATAGCTAGGTAAGGTATGTTAGGCGTGCACATTAATTGAGATGTGAGGATCTTAAGAGAGTGTACGTGGAACAAACATGTGTATCTAATAACTGATTTAATCTGTGATTTAAACACTTGCAAAATATTTTCAAACAATTTTCTTGAGCTTTAACTCGTGTCAAAATATTTTCAAAACATTTTAGGTGTCCAGCCACAGGGACGCCAAGCTTCATGATTCTATCCAAGAATGCGTATCTGTAGCACTTGTGGAGGCTAGCAAGAGTTACTTTAGACGCTTCAGTTTATTCACTTATAGATAGGAGATTCTTCAGTATTTCATTTGGGCATGTTTCCCCTTCACACTGTTATTTCTTTAGTTTATTTATACAACTTTACTTAGAATCGGTTTTGCTATTTCAAACATGTATTTGGATTTTTTTAGGAATCGATGGTTTATTCGGTCTTATTTATTATATATCTGTCGTGTGACTGTTTAGACTATTATTTCGTTCATGGCTTAGTTAATTTATTTTTAGTTCCTCATGTGGTTAATTAAATGAAAGATAAAATCAGGCACCGGCTTAATTTAACATAGGTGCCTAGTAATTAAAAAGTTTTCGACAGTGATGCTAAGTGTTGATGAAAAAAATTAGACTAAGCCTAATTAATCGATCACAGATAAAATAAGTAAAATAAACAGGACACAATAAATTTTAAAGTGGTTCGGCTCAAAGGAATAGCCTACGTCCACTGTTCTGTATTGATTGCCTTGAGTTGTTTTTTTGGTCCCTCGCAATGAGGGTGATACAAAGTATTTATAATCCAAGAGGGATCTTGATAGTTGTCATGTGAAAGTATAGAATGCCTCCATTCATTAGGCATTCACATAAATACATAATGAGAATTTAATGTATGAAGGTTGTCGCTTCATTGGCAATACAGACAGTAAGACTGTTGTCGCTTTGTTGGCAATACAGGTTATTAGTCGGGTTTCCCAGTTGGTAGGGCTTCCTAGTTGGTTGGCTTTCCCTATTGGTTGGTCTTCCTTATTAGTCGGGCTTTTGTACCAGGCTAACTTGGACTTATTCCACATTTGAGGACACATGTTGGCTTGTAATTAGTCCACGTATGGTGGTAAATTTTGGTATCAACAGAAGCCCCCAATGATTCATACTTGTAGTTGATGCGAAAGCGTGAAATAATATGTTTTGACAGTAGCTCGGTCTGTTTGGTTGGCTGCAGACCTTCCAGACTTGTGAAATTTACCAACTTAATTGACATTTTTTAGTGGGAATGGCAATTTTGTAAATATTTCAAATTTATAGCTAATATTTATGGGGTATCTTTGTCCTTTCCCTTGTTAGCCGTCGTAAACCTAATCGTCGTTCACTTTAATAATTACTTTTCCCAATTTCCAATGATTCTTATAAAAAGGGCAGTAAAACTTCGATCATTTGCTACCTCTTACTTCTTATTCTGTTGCTATGTTTTTTGAACTTTCGTGCGATCGTTTTATTTTCTGTCTTCAGTTCTTTCTGAATCCTTAAACTTTTGTAAGAATTTTTATTATCTTCTTCTTTATTTTCTTCATCATGGTGTATTCTATCGAGTCACTTGATAAGTTCAAAATCGATTTTAATATTCCATCTTGGTTTGTACTAGAACACCCAATTTTTCCTTCTAATTTTTTCTATCTTGCTGAGGTCCATGTAACACCCCGCTTAAAATAATAACGGGTGGCCATCCCTATACTATATTAAATCAGGAGTCTCAGATGGCTCAGTCTCTACATCAACTGTCCATACAACATAATATACGACTAACTACCCGATATCATATAAGCGAGATGTTAAAATTAAATAAAATATGCAACAGACAACAAACCAACACTATAACACTACGAATAAAGGAAAGAAAGATGCAGGAAAGAACAATGAGAAATGAATTGCTAGAATAAAATGAAATAAAATAACTACAACTGAAATATACCACAAGGAAGTAAACCCGAATAGGCTGTCGGGTCACAGCCAATACAATAACTTAAATGGAATAAATATAACATATATATCTAAAAATACCTTGGGTACAAACCCGATATACAACATGAATCCTACCTAGATTTTTTGAAGAAGTAGGAAGCGACTACATTCAACATCCCGCAAAAGTTCGCACCTGTCACGGCTCCCAAGACTCGGATAGAAGGTCATACGGCATCCATGCGGTAGGACACCTGTAGTAATATATATATATATATATATATATACATACAAGCATGAGAGAAAAGTAAACTGGTCAGAGCCCGAGTGTGAAAAATATTTAGCAAGTGTGTTAACCGTGCATAATAAATATCGGTGCACTTATTTCATAATTAAAGTGGAATCGCACTCTGGTGGAACCCCAACTCACCTCTCATCTAACGGCGCGCACCTATTCGCATCTTCAGATTTTAGTTAAATTACCCCAATTTTGAGGACAACCTAACTTATCATAGGCCTAGCCTATACCCCACGAGATCTGCCTTACTATCATAACCCAAGAATCCACTCTTTCTAAACACACTTAAGTATTTATTTTCAAACATGTATGCCTTATTAGGATTAATGGATTCCCGTTTATAATTTAATCCATTATAATTCTTAATAAGTTACCCATATACAATTGGGTTGAAACATATGATTTATATTTCTAAATAATAGGCATACAACATTTATTAATGACAAAACTTCTCTCCAATTTCAACGCTGCGTTGCGTTTCGTGCGTGGGGTGTCTCGCAGAGCGAAATCCAAACAAGGAACCACCCCGTTACACTACTCCTTGTCTACGTCGATCCTGGAGATCCATTATGCCATACCTGATTATTAGCAGAACTTTTCTCTAATCTCAACAATGCACTACGTTTCGTGCGTGGGGTGTCTCGCAAAGCGAAATCCAAACAAGGAACCACCCTTTTACACTACTCGTTGACAATGTCGATCCTCGAGATCCATTATGCCAAAAATACAATACTACTAAATTTAGATTACCATAAAAACAACCTAAAGCCTCCAAATAATATCCTTGGGATGATGTAACCGAAATATTCCTTAAATGCAATACATCAACCCCCAATCATCTAGTACACCGTGATCATCCAAGATGTACTCCATAAAAAGTCCATATCCTTTCATCTATAGGATATATAAATATATATATATATATATATATATATATATATATATAGGCATTTTATTCTAACCATATATATATATATATATATACCATCATCTATACCCATGACCAAGTGTACATATCATATCTGATGTACAATGGACATGCACATAATCCACCCGGCTATATATATCGCCGATAAAACTGCACCATGCTATCATCTTCCCAGTGCCCGACTCACGTAGCAACTGGGGACCACCATGGTGGGGCTCAACGACACCCATCTAGTGGTAACTCACACACACGACATCCCGAGAAGCGGTCATAGCTCCTAACCGGCAATGAGACGAAACATACCCACCACGTCTCATCCCAAAAATATATATATCACATAATAACACACTGGACGACTATGACCTGGGGAATATCCACACCCTGCTCCTTAAGCCAGGATGCTCACCCTCTGCGCGAAAACTTCCCAATGATAGCACGTGCGGGGTATGCTTAACCACATAAGTATATATATCGTTCTCATGCACAATATATACACATCCATATGATCCCATCATATGATCGAATATTAAACCATCACATATGGTTTAAATATCCACATCATGTATATCCACAACATAAATATATCCATATATTCATATCTATATAGATATATACACATATATTCACATATCCATATATACAACTAATTCTTGTTCATATGCATAAGAAATATAAACTCGGCTATAAGTATACATAATCCTCAATATACAAGCCGTCATCACAAACTCATTTACTTTACCTAGATATGTGAATACAATCCCTCACTTGAAACATATTCAATCATTTTTTCCTATGATGAATAGTCTCCCCAAATCATATGTATATATATACATATATATTCAACCTTAGGGTTATCACCCAAAATTTTGTGTAGGAAACCATCACTACACATACCATCTATATCCGAGAGCACATTAAAGAATCTAGTAATAATTTCGACTATCGATATACACCTAACTAATAGTCTATAAGCCTCAAGCTCAATCTTATTTTCATCAAATAATCCCATTACTTAGAGAAATTACAAGTTGTAAATCACACACCGATAAACAACATCTACTCTAACTAGATTTTTACATTCTACTCTAGTTGGAAATATGATCCCATCGCTCTCGATTTCGACTACGGTTAAATTACCTTTTATGAATCCCCTAGTCCAATGCCTCTCCAATTTATTCCTTAAATTTTATCATTACTAAGGGTATGCGACCACTCTCATCCATTTGGCCCCAATTAGATCTTTATAATATCCTATCCTTATAAGGATTCGATATAATTGTCGGCCCAGAAATTTCACAACATACCCTCGCACTCTCTCTAAGAGTCCTAAGCCTCCCATCACATCTTTAATTACAATTGATCTATAACAAGGATTCTCAATCCCAATGGGATTTCCCCACAATCTTTAAACACGACTCGAAAATCACACATGGATATTTTTTTCCCAAATTGTCTTAAGAAGTCCCCATAATCACAATGTGTGAGAAACCCCTTGTGTGACTCCAAAACATGTCTCTTTCATCATACGAGAAGGCTCCAAATCAATAAACCCAACCAAAAAGGGTTAGAGATCATCCTAGAAAAATCCCTAAAATAACCGTGTTTCCGAATCGATTCGGCCTGGCCCAAATCGATTCGGTCTCAAGGGAGAATCGATTCGCTCCTATTGTGAATCGATTCGGCACAAAGGACCTTGGACATTGTCTCAAACCGAATCGATTCGCCTTGGGTTCGAATCGATTCGGTCATGCAGACCTGTCAATTTGCCTAGGCCGAATCGATTAGGTCATGGGGCGAATCGATTCGGGTCTGCAGAATTTGGAGGGTTCTTCTTCTTCATAGAAACCCATGAATTTTAAACCCTAAAATTTCTATTCTAACCTCCAAATATTTATCACGACATGATTCTAAGCCAATAAATCAACCCAAAGTTGATCCCAACCATTTCTACACCATTAAACCCATATTTAAACATTGATTTCAAGATTAAACAAAAAAATCTAGGTTTTTATATTAATACCCAAAAACCATTTCTTTAACCCACTAATTATGAAATAAAATACACAAATGACTTATTTATCAAGATTAAACACTTGCCTCAGATTTGTAAAGGTTGGATCGTCCTCGATGTCGCGTTGGGGCTGGAATATCCAAGATTTTCTTCCTCTCTCTCTTCTTTTATTCTTCTTGCTTTCTTTCTTCCTTTCTCTTTCGCTCTTTATCTAATTGAGAAGGCTTAATCTGTAAGCCTTTAATTCACCTAAAGCAATAAAACCAGTTTTAAATGTTAATACACATTTTAAATGACTCGGTTATTCCAATTCGAGTCAAACTGACTTAAAAATAATCCGGAACCGAAAAAAAACCCAATGACAATCTTTTTGACTATCTCGACCCTTTCGAGATCGATGGTACACTCAAAATCATCATCCGAAATACTTTGAAATATTCTCCATTTTTAGGCCTCAATTTCCAAATTTTAGAATTCTCCAATTTAATTAAATTTTATTTTCCCAAAAATTTAATTTCTCAGTCTAAAAAATCATGGGGTGTTACAGGCCATTGGTTCCCTTCCATCTTTATTGCTGAATGTGGGTTCACATCCCTCCTAATCCCCTATGTCTGGAGTTTTGTCAATATTTTGACATTGTACGTGCAAGAGTGGCTCCTAACATGGAGAGTTGTAAATGGAGTTTATAGGTTAAATCAAATCTACGAATCCCATCTGGGGATTCCCGAAATTATGTTTTATTATAAATGGGTAACTAGTGATACTACCTTTTATTTGAAAACTAAGGCAGTTAGTAAAGCTTTAGTAGTTAATCTTCCTGATTCTAATAGGGATTATTTGGATCATGGGGTAGTTGTAAAAATTGGCAACATGACCCTTTAGTTAGAGGTACTAAATATAAAGGACCTAGATGTCCGCTCTTTGGCAATGGAATAGGTTGTTTTATGTTTTAGTAAATTTTCCCTACTTATGTTTGATAAAATGTCATACTGACTGTTATTTTTAAAAATTGATCTGCAGTTGAGCAAAAAAGAAAGTGCCCCAAAAAGAGTGAAGTAAATTTGAAAGAATTGAAGTTTCTCTGGGGACTTCACAAGGTATTTGTTGAGGAGCACGTTAGGTCTGCCTCATATATGCTTTAATAAAAAAACTTTTTTTCTTCCTTTATCGCCAGACCTACTGTTTCTCCTTATCTGGTGATTGACCTTTATCAAGAGGTTGTTGCTGACTCAGATACTCCTCTATCTGAAATTATGAAGAAGAGGAAATTTCCTCACCTTTATAGTGGTAGCACTTCTGGCTCCCAAACATCTTCTAAAGGGGCCAAGAAGAAAATACGGGATGTTATGAAACCCCAAGTCCTCAAAGACCCAACCCCCAAAGACATGGATCCTAAGGACGTGGCTCCCAAAGAGGTTGAAGTTCCTTTGAGGAGACTTAGGAGATGACTTGCAGAGAAGAAATTTGACCAGGTGCCTGATCAAATGTCCCTGGTTGACTTACCCTCTTCTGGTGTTGCTCCTCTAGAAGCTATTACTCCAAGTTTATCCAGGAAGTTGATCAAGTATGGTACTCTTGTAGACCAAATGGAGGTGGATGCCATGCTCCCTAGAACTAGGGTTTCTGAATTGGCTGCTCAGAATCTTTCATCGGTAAGTTGTTTCAATTTTCTTAGTTTGATTATATTTTATATCTCTCATATACTTAGTTTAATCTTCCCTTTTTGTAGTTCTTAGCACACTTCAATAATATGCTGGAAAAGGATGATGCAATTAAGGCTTCTTTTTCTTTAAACGAGGTAGAGGAAGCCTTTCCTAGCTTGAAAAAATCTCTGCTCGAATCTCAGTAGGCCTTGGAGACTGAGAAGAGTACTTGGGTAAGTAAATTGAAGATAGCTGAGACTTCTCGGTAGACGTCTGATGGTAATTCCCTTGAAGCTGTGCACAGGACTAAGAAAGTTGGGAGCTAGAAAGAGAAAGTTGAGTGCAAGGTAGAGGAAGCTGAGCGCTGGGAAAAGGCTACCGAAGATCTTATATCATCTGCCAGAGCTAAGAGAAAGTCTGTTGTGAAGGCCTCCTTCAGTTCTGGTTGGGACAATGGATGTAATAAATCCATTTCTGCTGCTTCTACTCGGATTGAGTATGTAAAGGAAAGAATTTCAGAGATGTTTGGGTTATTTCCCTTCAAAAGTTTAACACAACTAAAGTCTCTAAAATTTTTTAGAATTATATTCATGGTCCTCCTCCAGTCATTGAGGATGAGGTTGAAGATGAAGTTTCTTATGAAGAGTCTTCACTTGTGGTTTAATCTAATGCCAAATAACCCGAAGTCATTGAATCTTTTCTTCCTCCGGTCGAACAAGTCTATAGTCCTTTCTCTTGAGTAGGATAAGAAGGTTGATAAGGATAATGTGTAAAGTTATTCGACATTTCCCCCTTTTTGTTTCTTTCTCTTCATTTTTGTTGTACTTGAACTTTTTGTCATTAATAAAAGAACCTTTTGCTCCCTCTCATTTCTTGTGGATTGTACATGTTCTATATTCTTGTTATTAATTGGTGGTTATTTCTTTCTTTCTAGTTTATAGAGAATATGGAACAAATATCTCCCCATGATACCGAGATATTGAGGAAGTGCAATGCTTTTTTCAAAGATGGCCATACAGACTTGTTCGAAGAAGAAATCACTCAGTTTCTCGGTGATGATGCCTCAGAGCAGGTTAAAGAATCCTATAAGTATTTGAAGTACTTACTTGATCGGGTAGTAGCAAATAATGTTGCCTACTATGAAATGATAGAAGAACTTTAAGAATAATACAAAGAATGTACTGTGTTGTTGCATCAGAGCTATGAGCGGAAATATCAGAACTTAAGTGTAGGTCGGGGTTTTAATAATTTTGTTTCTGTTTACAATAAAAAGAATTTTCTTCTTAAGCTTGAAGTTGAAGAAACTAGGACTATTGCCAAACTCATGGAAGAGGAGAATAATAATTTGAGGGATGAATTAAATCTTCTAAATTCTTCCACTGAAACTATTGTTGCTACTATCGATGAAGGTTACTCCTTTTTAGAAGTTGAGAATGCAACATTAAGTGATGAATTAGAGGACTTGAAAAACATTAAATATGCATCTTCCTCCCGACCTAGAAATAGGGCTGGCCGAGGAACCACAGAAGAAATTAGGACCCAACAGGCCCTTGCCAATCAAGCTGCACGTTAAAATCAAAAGACCGAGCTATTGCTGAGATGTACCAAAAGCTGCATACCTTATATGAACAACTATCCACCCAATCTTCCGAATTGGAGGTTAAGGATGGGTGACTGAAGAAGATGCAATCACAGGTTGATAAATTAACCTTTCAATTCCACAAGCAGCCAATAGAACTTTCGGTGGATGGGTATAATGAAGCTTTGGGACATTTTAATGATAGACGTCAACATGACCCGAATGAATCCTACAAATGGGGTCGGATAAACACTTTAACTGTGATGAAGATGGATGGGAACATCTCTCTATGGGATCGGTGTGATCCGAGATTATTGTAGCTTGAGAATCCTCCATTCAAGATAGATGTTAATCGGATTCTTATTCATCGTATTCTGCAATTCTTAATTTCCAAGTACTCTGGAGATTACGAGCTACATGATGAACTAGAGATCACCCGTCCTCCTCATATTCTTGATTATCCTAATATCATCAATACCAGGATACTTCAAGATTTTAACTTGATCAACTCTTCTTTTACTTTGCATGATCCTCCAGCTGGCATGGATTATGTCTCTTAGGCTGAAGGAAAATGTTCTGTAGAATAAGGCTTTGTATTTTATTTTTGCATTTTTTAGCAACAATATGTAATCATTTAATTTTAATGAAAATCTAATTTTTTTAATGGATCAACTTTTAGTTAATTTTTTCATATATGGATTTTTTTTAGTGTTTGACTATAAATGGATCAACCTTTAGTTAATCTTTAGTTTTTCACCGGTTCTATTGGTATCCTTAGGCTTATCATAGGTATTATATCAATTACCAATGCATCACCATGGTTCTACTAATGTACTTAATGTTTTTAGGTAATTGCATTAGTTACCTTGGTTCCTAGGCATGAGTGGAACGTTTTTCCATATTTTAGCCTAGTTTAGATGAAAATTATTCATCCAGACCTTCATTAACTAAGCATTTGGGACTTACAATTTTGCCTTGCGTGGTTTTTTTTATGTTTGACAAATAACTTTGTTGGTGCCTTTATTGATGTCGACCAACTTTTTTGGTGACCTTCATTGATACCGACCAACTTTGTTGGTGGCTTTGTTGATGCTGACCAACTTTGTTGGTAGTCTTCATTGACACCGACCAACTTTGTTGGTGGCTTTGTTGATGCCAACCAACTTTATTGGTAGACTTCATTGATACCGACCATCTTTGTTCGTGGTTTTGTTGATGCCGACCAACTTTTTCAGTGGCCTTTATTAATACCAACCAACATTATTGGTGTTTTTTATTGATGCATAGTGTAGTGCATATCAATAGTACTCCGAAAAAAATAACAATTTTGAGGAAATGTCATTATCATTAATATTAAAATGAACTTAATACAGCGTGATTACATCATTGATAGTATTTCCTCAAGTGTTCTGCATTCCATGGGTTCTTGAATTCTCCCCCTTCCAAATTCTCAATTCTATATGTGCCTGGTCAGACGACTGCAGTAATACGATAAGGCCCATGCCAATTGGCTTCCAGCATAATGCTCTTCTGAATTACTTTCTTCAAAACATAATCACCTTATTTTAAGTAGCTCGATATGACCCTCTTATTGCGGAAACGTGCATTCCTTTGTTAATAAACTGCATTCCTTAAAGTTATATCTTCACGAAATTCTTCTAGCATATCTAAATCCAACCTTCTCATCAAATCACTGACTGGGGTATTGAAGTTAAGAACTCTGTGCATAGGTAAACCTAGATCAACTGGAATTACGGCTTTAGTACCAAATGGTAATAGGTAGGGAGTTTCTTCGGTAGCTGTTCTAGGAGTTGTTCGGTAAGCCCATAAGACAGAATGCAATTAATTGATCCAATTACCTTTGCCATTTTCCGACCTTTTCATTAACCCATTCAACAAAGTTCTATTAGTTACCTCTGTATGGCCATTTCTTTGAGAATGGCCAGGAGCAGAGTGGGATTTTTTAACATTGGACTGGGCACAATAAGCAGCAAATTAGTCGTTGTCAAACTGTGTACCATGATCAGTGATAAAGGCATAGGGTAAGACATACTTGCATATAATACTCTTCCAAATAAATTAATAAACCTTTTCACAGGACATATCGATCAACGGTCAGCTTCCATCCATTTAGTAAAGTATTCAACAACAACAACGAGGGACTTAAACCTTCCTCGGGTGGTCGGCAAAGGCCCGACCAAGTCAATCCCCCACATAGAAAAAGGCTAAGGGGATGTAATTGGTGTTAGGAGAGCTTATTTAGCCTTTCGTATGCTGGAAAATCTCTGGTACTTATCACACTTCTTGGAAAAATTTGGATAATCTGCTCACATAGTTGGACCGTAGTATCCTTGTGTATGAATTATCTACAACAACGTTCTTCCTGCTGCATGGGTTCCATAGGACCCTTCATGGACTTCTTCAATTAAATCCTTCACTTCAGCTGGATGTACACACCGTTATAGACCAGCAGTTAATACTCTTATGTATAACACACCACCATATAGCACATATCTTGTAGCTTTGTATTTTAGCCTCTTATCTTCAAGTTGATCAGCTGGAAAAATCCCATCTTCAATATATGCTCTTATGGGTTCCATCCAAGATGGCCTCATATCAACTGTAATAAAGTTGACCATTAGATATTCATCAAAGATCCTATTAGAAAGTAGTTCAATATGGATAGTTCTTCGTATCTCCGTTCTTGTTACTGAATCTAACCGAGTAAGTGCATATGCTCCGGCATTTTCCAACCTTGGAACTCTAACCATCTGAACAGCTAGTAAAGTGACAATTATTTCCAAAGTTTTATCCAAATATCTGGTCATCGATTCTCCTTTTGATTTCTATAATCTCAATACCTGATTTACAACTAATTGTGAATCACTGTATACCACAACTTGCTCGACATTCAATGATTTAGCTAGATTTAAACCAATAATCACATCTTCATACTCTGCCTCGTTATTGGAGGATTGAAATTGGAATCGTAAAGCGTACCCTATGTCTAGCTCGTCTGGAGTATTGAGAATGATTCTAACTCCACATTCGATTTCACAATATGACCCATCAACATACATACTCTATATGGGAATATCGCTGTCAAACGCTTGAATTGTCAGAATCCCTTGATGGAAGATTTTATCCTTCACCTCCTCATATTTCTTCTTCATCTCCTGTAATCCACTGTACGGTTCTAGTTGATCTTTTTTATATTTTCCCCTATTTAGAGTTGGTCTGGTGTATCTCCAGTAGGTCTACTGACTCCTGCATGTTGCTCGGCTAGAGTCCTTTATTACTCGGGGACCTCTAGGTAAGTGAATTCTATAATTAAATCAGTCATAGCTTGGCCTTTTAAAGTTGTTCTTGGTTCGTATACAAGGTCATATTCCCCCAACTCCACATCCCAATACATCAATCTTTAAGATTTCTCTGGCTTATCTAAAGCTTGCCTTAGTGACATGTGAGTTTATACTACTATGGTGTGGGCTTAAAAATATGGTTTCATCCATCTACTAGCCTCAATTAAGGCCAGTGCTAATTTCTCCAGTATGGGATATCTCACTTATGCTCCTAAAAAATCTTTGCTAGTGTTATAAACTGGCTTTTGGACTCCATTCTCCTCCCTAATCAAGGCAGACTTAGAAACTGCCAAATATAAATAAAGTTTTTCCCCCATCACTGGTCGGGAGAGTAGTGGTGGTTGTTGATACAAAAATTAATTAGCTAACGTGGAACAATTATATGAAGACATGTGTCAACTTAAGTGGCAAATCCATAGACTCACCGACCTACTCAGCACCCGAAGCAACACAGGGTGCCGAGCAACATAGAGTGCCGAGCTACTCAGCATGCAGAGCATCTGAACAGGAAGACCAAATGACAACTACACATTCAATGAACATCGAACTTATTGAACATTATTATTATACAGATGTATGTGTCTATTTAATGATGGTATATCGTCTATTCAAACGCACAACCTCAAGGCTATAAATACATTGTAACACCCTTCATAAGAGGGCAATTGATCTCTTGTAACTGATCATCGAGATTAAGTTAAACACCCAATAATACAAAATAGTGGACGTAGGCCATTTATATAAGGCTGAACCACTTTAAAAATCCTTTGTCTTATTTTTTTATTCCTTTTTATCTCTGATTAATTAATTAGATCGAATCTAGTTTTTTACATCAACAGATTGGCGTCGTCTGTAGGAACAACTATATGTAGCGTTTTTTACTAAAAACTTATTATCAATGGCTGAGATCCGAGAATCTAGTAACCAGAAAAATACAGGGGTTCCTCTAAACCCCTCTACTCCCCAACTATCCAAGATCTCACGGGCATAGTGGCCAATTTAGCACAAGGGCAAACGACCATGCAAGAAACCATGCGTCAGTTCATACAAACTATTCGTGATGGAACACCTGCCCAGTCAGTACAATGAAGCATTCATAGAAATACCCATCTGTCATCTTCAAGAGCCATACGTATGCTGTTCCCAAATGTTTCTCAGTCTAGGCATACTAACTCTTATCGTACTGAGAGGTCCAATAATCCTTCATATCATCCTGGTCGAACCTCCTCCATACGAGCTACAGATTCTCAACGAAATGTCACTTTAACTCCAGAATGAACTAGCGCTTTGGAGAGGTTGAGTAGAGTCTCTTCCTTTGATCGTTTGGTCCCTAGGAGGGATAAAAACCCTCCTAGGATTAGGTTTAGGAATTATCAACTACCAACCAATCTAAGGGAAGGTTCTGCTAAATCACTCCCAATAACTCATAATGAAAGATCCTAAGAGGAGAACTCAGCGTGATTAGTTGCTCGAGAAAATAGGTCTGAGGCTGGAAATGATGCATGGAAGGGTTACATTCAGAGGTTGGAAGACAGGTTAGGGGAAATGGCTAAGGCCAAGAACCCTCTCCAAAGAACTTTCGTCCAAGGATCACCCTTTGTGCAGGAAATTGTGGATTTTCCCTCATCATTAAAATTTGAAGCTCCTGTAGTGATGCCTAAGTATGATGGAAAAACTGATCCCCTCCTCTATATAGAGCAATACCAAGCTATTGTTGATATCTATGCAGTTCCTGATGAGATGAGGTGCAGGGCATTCTCAGGAACTGTCATTGGGTCAGTCCAGATATGGTACAACAATCTTCCTCGAGGCAGATTGCTACTTTCCATCAGCTGGAAGAGCTCTTCATACGGAACTTCTTCTTTGGTGCTAAGCCATTTAAGAGAGTAGCACACCTACTAAGTGTAAGTCAAAAAACAAGAGAGAGTATTAGGGATTATGTCACTCGTTTTAATAACGAGAAACATGAAGTGATTGACTACGAGGAAAAGACAAAAATTACATCTCTGATGAGTTGTATATTATCGAACAAGTTACATTTTACTTTGGCCAAAGATCCCCTAGGTCTATGCCTGAATTGATGGCAAAAGCATATAAGATCATGAATGTCGAGGATGCCATGGCTGCGAAGAAGAATGCTGGCACTAAAGTAGAGACCAAGGCTGAAGGTAGTAAAACTGAGAAGAAGGATCAAAAGCATAACGGTGGCAACAAGCAGCCAAAAGGCAAGAAGACTCGAGAAGTTGAGGAAGTATGGGAATTACACTCCCTTGAAGGTTGATATAAACCATATTCTGGAGGAGATCAAGAACAACAAGGTGCTAGCTTGTCCAGGGAAAATAAAGGTAGACCCTAACAAGAGGGATAAGTCCAAATATCGCGAGTTTCACAGGGACTATAGCCATACGACCAAGCGTTGCATAGCTCTCGAGAATGAAATCGAAGCACTCATTAGGCGAGGAAAGCTATGTAAGTTTGTTGATCGTCAGAATGGTGGAAAGACCAATGATAGAGGAAGGTAAAGGTCTGAATATCCTCGCTGAGCAAGAGATGACAAAAAGAGAGACCACAAAGATGATCCAGAGGATGACCCCGACCTCCCAAAAAATCCAAGGCAACCTGAGTGCAAGGTATTTTCAATCAATTTTGGATCATTTGAATGTAATGTAATTAAAGGTAGAGATGTAGGAGGTGGAGATCATACAACTGAGAGGAAAGCTTACCTCAATGAGGACCATGCTTGTTCTTATATACAATGCATAAATTTGGCCGAAGACGATCGCCTCGGGAAGGTAAACAAGGACAAACTGGTCATCGGTTTCTCCAAAAATGATTTGGCTAGTGTACTATATCCTCACGATGACCCTTTAGTGATCAAGATGAGGATGAAGGATGTGGGGATTTCACGTGTATTGGTAGATAATGGTAGCTCTGCAGACATCATGTTCTACCCCTGTTTTGATAGCTCGAATTTGAAGATAGCCCAGTTAGAGCCATATCATAGGCCCCTCCTCGGTATTAGTGGCGAGAAGGTTTTTCCACTTGGGATGATCAAGTTGGATATGCTTATTCGTACCTCGCCTACTTGCAGAACATAAAATGTACGCTTTTTTGTAATGGACAAAAACATCCAATCAGCCTACAACATCATTATGGGTACGGTAGGATTGAAAAGGTTTGAGGCAGTGCCATCTACGGTACACTAATTTTTGAAGTTTTCGACCAATTTTGGGGTTGGAGTTATGAAAGGCGACTAGAAAGTAGCTCAGGAATGCTACTATTCATCTGCCGAATAGGAGGAATTGGAGGAAGCCAGGAAAAAGATCCTCACGTACAAGTGGATGAGTCTGAAGATGCATAGATTGAGACCTTGGACCCTAGAGATAAATCCCAACTTGTGAAGGGTCATGTCGTGGAAGCTACAAAGAACATCATTCTGGACGATGAACGTCGAGAACGAACAACTCAAATTGACGCGTCATTGGATCCATCAATAAAGCAGGAACTTGTGGCATTTTTAAGACATAGAAACCAAGATTTTGCATGGAGTCATAAAGACATGCTAGGGATAGACCCGACTTTCCTGTGCCACGAGCTCAATGTTAATAAGGAAGTTAAGCCGGTGAAGCAGCGGAGAAGGGTATTCAGCCCAGAGAAGAACCAAGACATTCACGAGGAATTCGAGAAGCTGCAAAAGGCTTGTTTTATTGAGGATGTTAAATATCTTGATTGGTTGACCAATGTTGTGATGGTGAGGAAAAAGAATAGTAAGTGGATAATGTTTGTGGATTTCATAGATCTTAATAAACCCTGCCCAAAAGATCAATTTCCCTTGCCCCGAATTGATCAACTGGTGGATGATACCTCGGGGCATAAATTATTGAGCTTCATTGATGATTATATCGATTACAACCAGATTAAAATGAAACCAGAATACAGGGAGAGTACTTCTTTTATTACCCGAAGGAAAACATACTGTTATAATTTTATGCCTTTCGGACTTAAAAATGCAAGTGCAACGTATCAGTGGCTGATGAATAAGGTGTTCGCAGAGAAAATTGGCTGTAACATGGAGGTTTATGTCGACGACATGATGACAAAGAGCAAGAAAGTCGTTAACCATCTAGCTGAACTGAGCCAATCTTTTGATCAGTTGGAAAAATATTAGATGAAGCAGAACCCCACTAAATTTATATTTGGTGTACGAGAAGGCATGTTCCTGGGTTATATTGTTAATCAGCGAGGCATTGAGGTGAATCCTTAGAAGATTAAAGCTCTGCTAGAACTAAGATCTCCAGCTACAAAGAAGGAGGTGCAAAGCCTCACTGGGCGTGTCGAGACACTTAACAGATTTGTGTCACGAGCTACAGATAGGTGCCTCCCATTCTTCAAAACACTTAGAAAAACTTTTGAATGGAATGATGAATGTGAGAAGGCTTTTCAAGAGTTGAATAAATATTTAGGCACACCTCCACTGCTATCCATATCGGTGATAGGAGAGAGGTTATACTTGTATCTAGCTGTCTCAGAGAGTGCAGTTAGATCGACGTTGATAAGAGTGGAGGATGGAGTGCAAAAACTAGTGTATTACACCAGAAATATTTTCGAGGAGCAGAGATTAGATATCCAAGATTGGAGAAGATGAGATTAGCTCTGATCGAAGCAAGTAGAAGGATGAAACCATACTTCCAGGCCCATACCATAGTGGTGTACACTGATATGCCACTAAGACAGGATTTGCATAAGCCTGCAAAAATCCGGAAGACTGATGTACTGGGCAGTAGAATTAAGTGAATATGATATTGTTTATGAACTAAGGTCTTCACTTAAGGGGCAGGCGGTTACAGATTTCATTACGAAGTTTACTTACCCTGACAAACTTGACCAGCAGGAATCTAATGCAGAACAATCCGTGGATGTTATGAGATCATCAAAGACAATCCCCGATCAACTTCCCTTAGCAGATATTCCAGTGGGGATGGATAACGAGCAACACGAATCGTCGGATAATAGCCCAGTGTTTGGGGAGGACAAAAAGAAATATCAAATATTCCATCAGGGAACCTTGTCAGACCAAGAGTTTGATAATGGTATACCTATATGAAATTTGTATGTTGATGGATCTTCGTGTGCTACAGGGAGTGGAGCAGGAATAATCCTCAACAGTCTGGATGGATTGGATATCGAATACGCTATGTGCTTCCAATTTAAAGCTTCCAACAATGAGGCTGAATATGAAGCTATGATCGTGGGCCTTAGTTTTAGCAAAAATAATGCATGCAGTGCAGGTAACCGTGTTTAGTGATTCACAATTAATTGTAAATCAAATTCTTGGGTTGTATGCAGCGAAGGGAGACTTGATGTTCAGGTATCACGCTAAAGCTATGGAGATTGTGTCCACTTTTGCAGCGGTCCAGTTGATCAGAATTCCAATATTGGAGCATACGAGAACTAGCGCAGTAGCTCGATTAGCCTCAACTACTCGCACCAAGCTATGAAGAACGATTCCAATTGAAATTCTGGCAGATCGGAGTATAGATGAAGATTTAATGGTGAAATTCATTACCCTGGACATGGGACCATCCTAGATGGACCCCATCAGGGCGTATATCGAAGAGGGAGTTGTACTAACTGACCAACCTGTAACCAAGAGGCTGAAGTTTAAAGCTTCTCGGTATGTATTGAATAATGGTATTTTGTATAGAATAGGCATCATAGTTGGACTAAAAAATGTGTGCATCCCTCTAAAGATAAAGATCTGATTGAAGAGGTTCACTAAGGCTCTTATGGATCTCATATAGCAGGTCGGACTCTCTTACAGAGGATAACGATGCAGGGATATTATTGGCCAACGATGAGAGCTGACTGTACATCTTATGCGAAGAAGTGCGATGAGTGCCAACGTTTCTCTTCCATTCGAAGAACTCTCGAGGCATTGTTAACATCCATTACTTCCCCTTGGACACTGGCCATGTGGGTTATAGACATAGTCGGGCCTTTACCGACCATCAAAGGGAGGTTCAAATATCTGGTAGTCGTTGTTGATTATTTTACCAAGTGGGTTGAAGTTGAATCTCTCATTTATATATCATATGAAAAGGTTTACCGGTTTATTTGGAAGAGTATTATTTGCAGGTATGGTCTCCCACATGCTTTCATTACTGACTATGGTACCCAATTTGACAATGAGGAGTTCGCTGCATATTATCATCAATCAAACATCCAAATGATCCACTCTGCGTCGGGCCATCCCCAGAGCAACGGGTAAACTAAAGTGACGAATAGGACTCTACTGAACGTTTTGAAAAAACCACAGTCTGCTACAAAAAGGGAAGGAAACTAGTGTCCCTTAGCTAAAGAAAATAAATCAAAAGGGCAATGAGGTTCCTATAGAATAACCCAGGAGGGAATTGCAAAATCATCCAGGAATTTATCAAAATATTCGACAAAATAAACCATGATGACTAAATCAAAGAAGGAAGAAATTCTTACAGAAAAGCTGAGAAATCCGCTAATCGCGGATGATGGAAAGAATGACAGTATTAAAACGTAGTGAGAAAATAAGGAAGTTCATAAATATGGAAGTAAAAAGTAAAGACGATTTATTTCCATCGCTTTTAAATACCTTGCATGGGGAAGTGAGAAAAGAAATGGTTACCAGAAAAGACGTTTACATTTTCGGCAGGTAAATGATGAAAAATACGCAAATATCCAAACGACTGTTAAAGATTCACAATATTTACAAGTTTTCCATTTTTCAATCAAATGACAAGAAATACAGAGAAAATTTCCTAAGTGTTAGAGATCTTTAATCTAACAAGACGGGTTAAACCATATCCGAGCAACTTCTGGGCATAATGTTCACACTCTCATATTCAACCTCAACTGTGAAACATTGGGGGTTCTGTTGATATAAAAATTAGTCAGTTGATGTGAACCAATTATATGAAGACATGTGTCAACTTACGTGGCAAATGCATATACTCACCGACCTACTCAGCACCCTGAGCAACATAGTGTGTCGAGCTACTCAGCGTGCAGAGCATCCGGCCAGGAAGACCAAATGACAACTACAAATTCAATGAACATCGCAATTAATGAATATTCTTATTATACAGATGTATATGTCTATTAAATGACGGCACATCGTCTATTCATACACACAACCTCAAGGCTTTAAATACATTGTAACACCCTTCATAAGAGGGTAATTGATCTGTTGTAACTGATCATCGAGATTAAGGTAAACACCCAACAATACAAAACAGTGGACGTAGGCCATTTACATAAGGCTGAACCACTCTTAAAATCCTTTGTCTTATTTCTTTATTCCTTTTTATCTATGATTAATTAATTAGACTGAATCCAGTTTTTTACATCAACAGTGGTGTTTCCAGGTACTTCTTTAATTCCAGTAAGGCTATTTCACATTCGTCATTCCATTCGAAGGTTTTTTTGAGCACCTTAAAGAATGGCAACATTTGTCTGTTGCTCGAGACACAAACTTGTTGAGTGCTACTACACGTCTTTTTATCCTTTGAACATCCTTTTTACAGGTCGGGGACTGCATTTTGATCAGATTTTTAATCTTATCTGGATTAGCTTCAATGCCCCTTTGATTCACTATATACCCGAGGAACATTCCCTCCTGCACTCCGAAGACTCATTTTGTGGGGTTTAATTTCATCTGGTGCTTCTCCAATTGTTCAAACATCTAGCTGAGGTCGGCAATATGATCAGCAATTTTTTTTCTCGTAGTGAGCATATCATCAATGTACACTTCCATGTTCTTACCCATCTGTTCCTCAAGTACTTTGTTCACTAGTCTCTGATAAGTAGGACCTACATTTTTCATACCACATAGCATAACACTATAGCAATAAGTTCCTCGGGGAGTAATAAAAGAAGTGCTTTCTCTATCTTCGGGCTTCATTTTGATCTGGTTATAACTAGAATATGCATCCATGAAACTCAGCAGCTCATGCCTTGAAGTAGCATCTACCAATTGATCAATTCGTGGTAAAGGAAAGTGATCCTTTGGACACTCTTTGTTCAAGTGAGTAAAATCCACACACATCCTCCATTTGTTCTTCTTCTTCTTAACCATAACTACATTAGCCAACCAGTCCAGGTACTTTACATCGTCAATAAAAGAATCTTTTTAAATATTCTCCACTTCTGCCTGTATAGTCTGGTTCTTTTCTGGGATAAAAATTCTTCCTCGGTACTTCACAAGTTTAAGCTCCTTATTAACATTAAGCTCATGACATAAGAAATTTTGGTCTATGCCTAGAATATCTTCATGACTCCAAGAGAACACTTGTTTTCTTTATCTCAAGAAAGCCACCAACTCCTGCTTAAGAACTAGTTCCAATGACGCTCATATTTGAGTTATTCGGTCTGGTTTATCATTGTCCAGAACAATGCTTTTTGTTGCCTCCATCAATTGGACTTTTATAAGATCAGATTCGTCTTGTGGATCTAAAGTTTTAACCTTAGACTTGTTGTTCGTCTCAAATACATCCACTTGATAAGTGGTTGTTTTTCTCTTTGTCTCCAACATATCTTCTTCCTCGATAGAGGAATGGTATCACTCCCGGGTTACTTTTTGATCTCCTTTCACTACTCACAATCCAAAGTTGGTAGGAAACTTCAGGCATTGATGAAAAGTAAAAGGTACAGCTTCAAATTTTTTCAGACGAACTCTTCCCATAATCATATTGTAGGAATAATAAACATTTTTGTCCATTACAAAGAATCTCACCTTATCTGTCCTTCTCACTGGCCATATCCCTATCAACACATCTAGCTTGATAGTCCCCAATGGAAACACTTTATCGCCTGAGAATCCAATGAGTGGCCTATGATAAGGCTGCAGTTGTATGAGTTTTACACCCAAACTATCAAAACAAGGATAAAACATGATGTCTGCCAAACTGTCGTTATCCACTAATGTTCATGCTACCAATACTTCTGTAATCCTGACTCTGATCACTAAAGGATCATCACGAGGATACAACACTCTAGATAAATCCTTTTTGGAAAATCCAATTAAGATCTTATCCTTGATAACTTTCCTTAGTCGGTCTTCCTTGGTGAGGTTGATCCGCTGGATATAAGAACAAGCTTGAGCCTCATTGAGGTAAGCTTTCCTTTCAGCTGTATGATCTCTTCCTCCTGCATATCCACCTTTGATCATGTGGCAATCAAAATATCCATAACTGAGTGTGAATACCTCGCGTTCAAGTTATCTAGGCTTCTTGGGAAGATCAATATCATCTTCTGGATCATTGTAGTGGTTCCTCTTCTTTCCTTCACTGGGATTAACTGGCGATTTAGATCTCTGTCGACCTCTACCTCTAGTTCTTCCAGCATTCTTCCAATCAACAAATATATCCAATTTTCCTCTTAAGATGAGTTATTTTATCTCATTCTCGAGAACAATACACTGATGGGTCGTATGACCATGATCTTTGTGAAATTCACAATACTTGGACTTATCCCTTTTATTAGTAGATGACTTTAACTTTTCACGCTAACTCAAATCATTGTTGTGCTTGATTTATTCCAAAATGTGATGTATATCTATCATTAAGGGAGTGTAATTGGTAAATTTTCTGAGCCTTTATAGGCTTAATTTTGCTTTTGAATTCCTGCGTTCATTGTGATTCCTGTCCTCCTTCTTATCTGACTTCCCTTATGTCTTTACTTCCACCTTTGCGTGTGAATTATTTTTAGCATAGCTTCTTCGGTGTTCATAGTCTTCGCTGCTTTGGCCATCAATTATTTCATCGTCTTCGGGGGATCTTTAGCCAATGTATAATACAGTTTGTTGGGGAGAAAATCACTCATAAGGGTTGTAATTGAAGTCTTCTCATCGTAATCAATGACTTCCAATTTCTCGTTATTGAAACGAGTGATATAATCCCTACTACTTTATCCCACCTTCTGTATCACACCAATCAAGTGAGCGACTCGCTTCACTGAATTTTCTCCAAAGTAAAAATTACCAATGAATATCTCGGTGAGTTGTTGTAAGTAAGAAATTTATCCCAAAGGAATAATATTGTACGGGATTTGAGCTGATTCAGTGATTGTTCCTGAAAATGCCTTGCACCTCATTTCATTAGGAACAATAAAAATATCACCCACTGGTTGGTATTGTTCTATATGAAGAACTGGATCAGTCTTCCTATCATATTTGGGAGTGACCATTGGAGCTTTAAACTTGGTCGGCGTAGGGAAATCTACGATGGTTTGCATGAAGGGGGATCCCTTAATGAAACTTCTTTGGAATGGATTCTTGGCCTTGGTCATTTCTCTCAATCTGTATTCCAAACACTGAATGGAACCTTTCCAAGCATCATTTCCACCACTAGATCTATGGGTGGCACTTTTCTATGTCGACTAACTGATTTAGCAAATCTTTCTTCCTACGAACCTTCTCTCTGAATGGACCTATCAGTTCGCTAGATATTTAATCAGGATTGGACTGAAACTTCCTTCAAGTCGCTTGGTCATCGAGTATTTCTCGACAGAACCCAAAGGTCATTTTCATGCGGTCCCAACCGATAGAAAGAAGAGGCCCTACTTAGCCTTTCTAAGGCACTCAATCTTTCAGGGATGAGGGATTGTCAATTAGTGGAATTAATGATCCTAATAGAATAAGTTGCTCCAAGGAGGTATGAAGGATCCCTAGAAGATTTGCAACGGCTATGCTCAATACTCCTTATTAGCGGTGGTGGCACATTCCTTTGATTATCTTATGCTGAAACTCCAGCTTGCAGAGTTTGAGCCAACTGTCGTATAGTATCCTGCATAGTTTCTTGACCCTTGGAAAAGCTAGCCAAAATTCCTATTAAATCATTGTTATTTGGAGGGACAGAGGGAGTAATAAGAATTCATTTGTTTCTGGAACTTGATTCTGTAATTTCAACCATGGATTAGAAATACGTTCCCATAGACGGCGCCAATCTGTTAATACAAAAAACTAGACTAGGCCTAATTAATCGATCATAGATAAAATAAGTAAAACCAATACTACACAAGAAATTTTAAAGTGGTTCGGCTCAAAGGAATATCCTACATCCACTATTCTGTATTAATTTCCATGAGTTTTTTTTCCGGTCCCTCGCAATGAGGGTGATACAAAGTATTTATAATCCAAGAGGGATCTTGATAATTGTCATATAAAATGATGGAATGCCTTCATTCGTTTGGCATTCACATCAATACATAATGAGAATTTAATGTATGAAGGTTGTCGCTTTATTGACAATTGAGCCTTCAACTATCCATACATTGAAGTTCTTGGTGTAGGGATCTTAATTTCCAATGCTGAAATTTGTCAATTTCCCTAAGGTTATGCAGAAAAGTAATCAGCACGTGCTTTACATGGTTATGCAAGTCAGCCTTACCTGCGCTGATTGGGGAAGAGAGAGGGGATGATATCTTACTATGATGATCAAGATTGGAGTTTTAGGTTTTGTAGTTGAGATCTATACCAATATTATAAGTATTTTATGTCTAACAAAATGTTGACATGTGACCTCCTCATAACATAGGATATTATTTGTACAAAGACAAAGTCCTAACAATCTATAATTATCATACGTTAGACACCCTTCGATGATTATTAGAGTCTATATAGGTTTTTTCAATTCATTTGTAATAATATTCTAGATGTTGTGATCGTTCTCCATAAGATCATGGAGATTTGGAGTGATCTTCTTTTCGTCGGATGGATGCTAACCAAAAATAATGATAATTAGGACCTTTCCTTGCCACATTTCTTGCTTTACGGGACATGATTATCACTGCCTCCTTTAATTATCCCCAAGATTAATTTGAGTCAACCTTCGGCTTGGTCGACTCAATCAAGTAACTAATTTGAAAGACGTGCATCGTGGTGGAACTTTGTAATTCGAACGTGTGTCCCTCTTCAACATGCTAGGAACTCAATGCTGGATAAACTTTTGCACGTAATCTTTAGATACTAGGTTTACGTATACCATCTAATGCATCCCTATACCATTATAGTATGTCAGGCACGTGGCTAGGGGGCATGAGATTGAAGTGCCAATAACGAGGTGTTATCCTTTTATTATTTTGGCATTTCATTTCTTAAGGGGTAAAACCTTAATTTGTATATGTTATTTCTCATTTAAATTTATGGTATTCCATTTCTTAATTTTCGTCATTTTTACTTTAAGAGCACCATTTTAAGCTTTTTTTTATTGAAATATTCATATTTTTAAGAAAATTTCCCCCATTCGCAGTGTTGAAGGCTTTGAGAAAATAAAAGTTTCTTTTAAGAAAAGTTGCTGGGATTTTGGTACAAAATACAATACCCCTAAAAATGTGTAAATTAAAAAATTCGCCTAAAAGAAGGATCTGAATGGTCTTGAAACAAGGGATATTGTCCGGATGTTTTCAACGGATGGTTTTTTCAACATTGTTGGGATATCATTAAAATTGGCCTTCATAAAGCTATTATTTCTTTTTTTGCAGGTAATTCTCTTCCTAGGAGATGGACCTCTATAAATGTGATTCTTATCCCCAAAATTGAAAAACAAAATTTTTGTCGCGATTACAGGCCTATTAGTTTATGTAATTTTTGTAATAAAATTATTACAAAAATCACGAACAATAGGCTTTGACAGTTGCTGCCAAAAATTATTTTAAATTCTCAGGCGAGTTTTGTCAAAGGCCGGAACATTATGTATAATATTTTGATGGCTCAAGAACTTATGTCCAATTTCAACAACAAAGTTTGGGGTTACAATGTTTTAATCAAATTGGACATGTCAAAGGTGTAAGATAGAGTATCTTGGATTTATATTATCAAAGTTCTTTGTGCTTTTGGTTTCTCGAAATTTTGGATTGATTTAGTCTAGCGTGCCATATATAACTGCTGGTACTCTATATGTGTCAATGGAAAATTATGTGGTTTCTTCAAATCTAAGTGTGGAGTCCGTCATGGTGACCTGCTCTCACCAATCCTCTTCATTATTGGCACTGAAATTCTATCTAGGGGACTGCATAATCTTATGGTTCATGGCTGAGTAAAAAAATTCTCAATTCCTCCAGGTGGTGACATCATTTCTTCATTATCTTTTGCTGATGATTGTCTAATATTTACAAATGGTGATAAAAGAAGTCTTGCCTGTTTAAAATCCTTTTTTGTGCATTATGAGCGTACAGCTGGTCATCTCGTCAACAGCTACAAATCGTCATTTTCTTGTCTAGATAATACGCCAATTGTTAGGCACAACATGATTAAATCTTCCATAAATTTAATTGAGAGGAATCCTCCACTGAAATACCTGGGAGTACCTTTATATACCAGTAGGAGATCACTTCATTTGTTTTGGGCGTTAGAATATCCATTGACGCATAAGGTCACCAAATGGATAGGGAAAATTCTGTCTCATGTGGGGAGAGCTACACTGCTACGATCAGACCTACAGTCCATGTCATTTCATATTTTTTTGTGTTTTACATCCTCCAATCAGTGTTATACAGCGGATAGAAAGGAATTTTGCAACATTCATTTGGGGTGCGCAGGGAGATAAAATGAAGTACAATGGGTTAGATGGAATCAAATGTGTCTTCCTTATATTGAAGGTGGCGTGTGGATACAAAATTTATCTGATATTATACAAGCTTATTCTTGCAAACTGTGGGCTTATTTTTACGAAGGTGGAAACATTTGGTCTGATTATATGCAAAAAGAGATATAGATCAATAGTTGTTTTTGACTTCCACGATTCTCTTTCTTTTTCCAACTTGGCGTAGAGTGCAAAAAGTGTGGGATTTTTATCATGCTAATGTGGAAAGTGATAAACCAATTGTTTGGAAACCCACTTCGGATTGTTTGTTCACCATAAAATTATCTTGGGAATTGGCTCGTAACAGACACTGCAATCTTTTTTCTTTCTCAGTGATTTGGAACCCTAGAATTCTTTCTAAAGTCTCTTTCTTCATGTGGCGTCTTCTTATTTATGCTTTACCTCTGTATCCTTGTTTGAAAAACCTCCACATTTTTTTGGCCTCTAGATACAGATTCTGTCCCAATCCAGTTGAGGAAGATTTTGATCACTTATTTGGCTCTAGCCAACTTGCTCTTGACGTTTGCAAACATTTCGCGGGTCTCATGGGGTATAAAGTTAATTTTTCCAACCTCAAAAGACTTCTCATATCTTGGTGGTTAAACTCTAGAGGAAAAATTATAAAATATTTACTTTCAATTACTCTACCTTGCTACATTTGTTGGAGGATTTGGTGTGCTCGAAATATAAAAGACTATGAAGGTGAGGATATGAAATCTTCAAAGATTATAGACTTGGTCCATAAAGATGTGAGAATTTCTTACAAAGCTAGACCCTACAAAGGTGTAAAATCTAGATATTTATTTGGTTTCATTTCATACTTTTCTATCACATGCTTTGTAAGCCACCATTGAAGGGCTTTTCTTCACTTTCTTTCTAATAAAGTCTTTTTCCTTTAAAAAAAATGTTTGTCATCATAGTTATAGAAGGAGGAGTTCATTTACCCCCTCCACCTACTTTTTGGTGTAAGCTATCCATTTCTTTGGCTGACCCCTCTTTAGGTCAATGACAATTTTTAGTATTATTTTGAGAACATTTTCCATAAACCAAATTCATGGTACGAACTTGGGCGTGGATGAAATTAAATATTGTTATAGTATCTAAAAGGGAAAAGTATCTAATTTCTTTCATTTCAAGGCTCGGAAGGCATCACCCAAATTGATTTAATGGATATTAAAATCCCATAAGAATACCTAACATGACATCCTTGTGTTTTTTGGTTCCCTATATGGAGAGGAGGTCAATCACAAGGGTTGCACCATCCCATGTGATACAACTAAAGACCAAAGGAATTTCAATTTAACTCGACAAACTTAAAATAACTTTGAAAGAAGAGAACTCTCCTATGAATTCAATATTTATGGTGAGAATCCCACATCATCTTGACGATGTTGTCCACTTCCAACTTTGCAGTAGTTATAGTTGTTACTATGACTGACTATACACAGGTTGGTGACTCCAAAACCCTAGTCAACCTCCACATTGTAATTGAAAATGCTAAGGAGACATACATGGGTGTAGGTTTCGAATCTACGATATTTCAAAAGAATAAATAAATATATTTTTAACTTAATAATTTAATTGATAAAACACAAGCTTCACTATCATCACTCCAATGTTCTCGAGTTTACTACATCTTGCTCCAAAACATTGAGAGTTTTATTATAATAAAATAGAACATTATCATTGCAACCAAAGTTAGTCAAGGGATCAATAAAAACATCAAAAAGACTCATGATCAAATTAAAAAGAAAACATTAAGATACTAATCAAGGTTTCAATGACAAAAGTTCATCATATTACAAACAAGCTTCAAGAATATACAAGAAGAATTTAAACGAATTCAAATATGGAATAAAATTTTATTTTTCTATTTATTTCTTCATTTAATTGTCTTAAATACCCACAAATACTCACAACATATTTTTCTCACTAAAAACAAGTTCAAATAATTTTTTATTAAAACAAATTATTAAGTCTACTAAAATAGTTTAAGTTGTTCTATAAATCATTTTACCAAACTTTTCGGATTTTTTGTAATAATTCGTGTTTTTTTTAACTGAATTTAACTAAATAGTTGGGTTAATTAATTATAGATGGGTATTTAAGTTGAAATTTGAATCAATCTAGAAAATATTTTTTTAATGAAATTAGTAAATTTGATTAGTTCAATGTTTTTTTTAGCATTTAATTAATAAATTGGTAATTTGTTCTTTTGGCATAAACTTAATGGGAAATTTGGACTTTTTACAATTTATTGAACTTCAAGTTTTTTTTTTTAAATTTTACCCACAGGTAAAATTTTGGAATTGTTTTATGTTTTAAACATATTGGACTTTAAATAAAGTAATCTTAAACAAAATAGGAGACCAAGAGAACACGAGAGAGAGAGAGAGAGAGAGAGAGATAGATAGATAGATAGATAGATAGATAGAAAGAGAGAGAGAGAGAGAGAGAGAGAGAGAGAGACCACACGAGATAATCCCCTGATCGCAGGGGGTAGGTACGTCGCGCCGCTATAGCAGCTTAGTAAGGGGGAGAGGGTCGGTAATTTTTTTAGTAAAAGGCAATTGTTTTTTTTCTTACTCATGCATACTTTTAACAATAGAATCTACACACCCCATTTTCTAACTTAAACCCCAACCCTCCATTAAATCAAGTCTTCAATCTTAATATGGAGATATTTACAATTGTTGATAACAAAATTCACCACCCTATGTGAACCAATTACAAAACAACATGTGTCATCTAATGTGGCATAAATCCAAGTCAGCACGCGTAAATCCCTGATCAAGAAGGCAGCCCAACCAACCAACTGGAAAGACCGACCAACTGCCAAAAATCCAACCAGTATAGCCAACGAAGCGACAACGGTATTATATTTAATTCTCACTATGTACTGATGTGAATGCCGAAAAAATGAAGTCATTCCATCCTTTCATACGATAACTATCAACACCCCTTTTGGGATATAAATACATTGTATCATCATCATTGGAGGGGATGGAAAAACAGATTAAGGCAGTAAAGTAATACATAGCAGTGGACGTAGGATATTCCATTGAACCGAACAACTTTAAAAATCTATATGTCTTATTTGTTTTTATTTATTTATCTGTGATTAATCAATTAGGTCTGGTCTAGTTTTTTGCATTAATAGATTGGCACCATCTGTGGGAACGTATTGCTAAACGTTTTCAATAATTCGCCATTTATGGCTAAAATTCCTGAATCAAGTACCAAAAATGAAGGAATTCCACCTAACCCTCCTACCCCTCCAAATAACAATGATTTAACTGGAATTTCGGCTATCTTAGCCAAAGGTCAAGAGGTTATGAAGGATACGATACAAAAATTGGTCCAACATCTTCAAGATCGAGTCCCTACCCAATTCAATCAAAGGAGTATGCCACCGCCGTTAATTAGGAGTGTTGGGCATAGCCATTCTAGAACTTTGAGGGATCCTTTGCACCTTCCTGAAGAGACTTCTTCTATCAGGAGTACTAATTCCTCTGATGGACAATCCCTCATACCACAAAGATTGAGTGACTTAGAAAGGCTAAGTAGGGCCTCTCCTTTTGATCATTTGGGATCCAAGGGAAATACCTTTCAGGTTGCTTCGGGAAATACTCGACGACGAAGCGACTTGAGGGAAGGCTCAGCCCAATCAAAATTGAGCACTCGACGAACTTCTTGGTCTAGTTAAAGATAAGGTTCACAAGAAGAAAGCTAAGCACGATCAGTTGGTAGGCATAAAAGAGCCGCCAACAATAGATCTGGTGCTGGCGGTGATGCTTGGAAAGTTCTATTCAGCGTTTGGAAGATAGGTTGGAGGAATGGACAAGTCCAAAAACCCCCTCTAGAGAAGTTTTATTAAGGGATTTCCCTTTGTGCAAATCATTGTAGATTTCCCTACACAGACCACGTTTAAAGCTCCAGTGGTCACTGATAAGTATGATCGGAAGACTGATCGAGTTCTTCATATATAGCAGTACCAAGCAACGGTTGATATCTATGTTGTTCCTGATGAGATGACGTGCAAGGCATTCTCAGGAACAATCACTGGATCCTCTCAAATCTGGTATAATAGTGGGGCAGATTTCTTAGTTCCAACAACTAGCCGAGCTATTCATTGGTAATTTTTTCTTTGGATCCAAACTAGTGAATGCAGTAGCTCATTTGTTTAGTGTGAGACAAAAGTTGGGAGAAAGTACCGGCATTATGTCACTCGTTTCAACAACGAGAAATTAGAAGTCATTGATTACGAAGAGAATACTACAATTACTGCCCTCGTGAGTGGTTTTCTCCACGATAAACTATATTATACTTTGGTAAAAGATCCCCTGAAGATGATGACAGAATTATTGGCAAAAGTAGTGAAGATTATGAATGTCGAGGAAACTATGGCTGCTAAAAAGAATTCATATGCAAAAGTGGAAGCGAAGACAGAAGGAAAGTCGGATAAGAAGGAGCACAAGAATCACAACGAGCGCAATAATTTAAAAGCAAAAGAAAGCCTAGATCAACTCATAAAATTTACCAATTACACTCCCTTAATGGTGGATATACATCATATTTTGGAAGAAATTAAGCACAACATTTATTTGAGTTGGCCTGAAAAGTTGAGGTCACATGTTGATAAGAGGGATAAGTCCAACTATTTTGAGTTTCATAAAGATCATGGTCATACGACCAACCGGTGTATTACTCTCTAGAATGAGATAGAGGCACTCATCTGAAGGGGAAAATTGGACAGATTTGTTGACCGATAAGTTGGTGGAAGAACTAGAGGTAGTGGTCGATAGAGATATAAATCTCCAGTTAAGCCTAGAGAAGATAAGAAGAGGAACCATGAAGATGATCCAAAAGATGATCTTAATCTCCCCAAGAAGCCTAGACAACCTGAACGTGAGGTATTCACACTCAGTTTTGGATCCTTTGATTGACATATGATTACAAGTGGAGATGCAAGAGGAGGAGATTATACAGCTGAAAGGAAGGCTTACCTCAATGAGGTTAAGGCATGTTCTTATATCCAGCGAATCAACCTCACCAAGGAAGACCGATAAAGGAAACTTAACAAAGATTACCTCGTAATTAATTTTTCCAAGAAAGATATATCCGAAGTATTATATTCTCATCATAATCCTTGAGTGATCAGAGTTAGGATGAAAGATGTACTAGTAGCAAGGACACTAGTGGATAACGACAGTTTGACGGATATTATGTTCTACCCCTGTTTTGATTGTTTGGTTTAAACTTCATCCAACCAGAGCCTTACCATAGGCCACTCATTGGATTCTCTGGTGAGAATGTATTTCCATTGGGAATAATCAAGCTAGATGTGTTGATCGAGACATAGTTGGTGAGCAGGACAGAGAAAGCGAGATTCTTTATAATGGAGAAAAATGTTCATTCTTCTTAAAACATGATCATGGGAAGAGTAGGTCTAAAGAAGTTCAAGGCTTTCCCTTCTACTGTTCATCAATTACTGAAGTTCTTGACCAACTTTGGAGTTGGAGTAGTAAAAGGAGATCAAAAAGTAGCTCAGGAATGTTACTATTCATCTACCGAGGAGGAAGATATGCTAGAAGTAAAGAGGAAAAACACTTATCAAGTGGATATATTTGAGCCAAACAGGGACTCGGGGGTTGAAACCTTAGATCCAAGAGATGAATATGAGCTCGTAAAACGCTACGTGATGTAGGAAACAGAAATCATTATTCTGAACGATGATAAACCAGAATGAACAACTCAAATAGGAGCGTCATTGGATCTGGTTCTTAAACAGGATTTAGTGGCCTTCTCGAGACAAAGAATGTAGGTGTTTGCATGGAGCCATGAAGATATGCCTGGCATAGACCCAGATTTCCTATGCCATGATCTTAATGTGAATAAGGAGGTTAAAACTGTAAAGCAACGAAGAAGAGTTTTCATCCCGGAGAAGAACTAGGCTATACAAGAAGAAGTGGAGAAGCTTGAAAATGCTTCCTTTATTAAAGATGTGAAGTGTTCGGACTAGTTGGCCAACGTAGTTATGGTCAAAAAGAAAATAATAAATGGAGGATGTATGTGGATTTTACTGACTTGAACAAGGCATACCCAAAGGACAATTTTCCTTTACCACGAATTGATCAATTGGTGGATGCTACTTCGAGGCATAAGTTGTTGAGTTTTATGGATGCATATTCTAGTTATAACCAGATCAAAATGAAGCCAGAAGATAGAGAAAGTACATCATTTTTTACCCCCCGAGGAACTTATTGCTATAATGTTATGCCATTTGGTCTAAAAAATACAGGTGCCACTTATTAGAGACTGGTGAACAAAGTATTTGAGGAAAAGATAGGCAAGAACATGGAGGTGTATGTTAATGATATGCTGACAAAGAGAAAAAAAACCTCAAGATCATATTACCGACCTCAACCAGACGTTTGATCAATTGGAAAAGCACCAGATGAAGTTAAACCCGACAAAATGCGTTTTCGAAGTTCATGAAGGAATGTTCCTTGGGTATATAGTAAATCAAAGGGGTATTAAAGCTAATCTAGATAAGATCAAAGACTTGATAGAAATGCAATCCCGGACCAGTAAAAAGGATGTTCAAAGGCTAATAGGGCATGTAGCATCACTCAATAGATTTTTGTCCCGAACAATAGACAGATATTTATAATTCTTTGAGATACTAAGAAAAACCTTTGAATGGAGTGATGAATGTGAAAAATCCTTTCTGGAATTGAAGAAGTATCTAGGAGAACCCCCACTACTCTCCCGACTAGTGCTAGGAGAAAATATGTATTTGTATCTGGCTGTATCTGAATCAGTTGCTAGATCTGCCTCAATCAGGGAGAAAAATGGAGTTCAAAAGACAGTTTATTACCCTAGAAAAGTTTTTTGAGGAGCAAAATTAAGATATCCCAGGCTAGAGAAGTTAGCATTGGCCTTAATTGAGGCTAGTAGATGGATGGATCCATATTTTCAAGCTCATACCATAGTGGTATACACCGACATGCCACTAAGGCAAGCTTTGCATAAACTAGAGAAATCTAGATGATTGATGTATTAGGTTGTGGAGTTTGGAGAATATGATCTCGTATATGAACCAAGGTCATCTTTAAAAGGCCAAGATATGGCAGATTTTATTGCAGAATTCACTTACCAGAGGTTCCCGAGCAAGAAGGGACTCCTGTTGAACAACACTCAGGAGTCAGTAGACCTACTAAATATATCCCCGACTAACTCCAAGCAAAGGAAATTGCAGAAGAAGTTACCACCAATCAACCAAATCATTCTATCAGAGAAAAGGAGATGAAAAATAAATATGAAAAGGTAAAAGAAAAAATCTTCCATCAAGGGATTCTGAAAAACCATGTTTTTGACAGCGATATTCTTATATGGAATTTGCATGTCGATGGATCATCCTGTGGAAATAGATGTGGAGAAGGAATCATCCTCAATACTCCAAATTAAATAGACATAGAGTACGCTCTAAGATTCCAATTTCAAGCCTCCAATAATGAGGGAGAGTATGAAGCCGTAATTGATGGTTTAAATCTAGATAAATCGTTGAATGTCGAGCGAGTTATGATATATAGTGATTCACAGTTGGTGGTAAATTAGGTATTGATCTTCTATAAACCTAAAGGAGAACTGATGTCCATATACTTATCTAAAGCTTTGTAGGTAATTTCCACTTTTCTAGTCGTTCAAATTATCAAAATTCCAAGATTAGAAAATGCCCTAGCAGACACACTTGCTCGGCTAGCTTCAGTAACCAGAATTGAGCTGTGAAGAACTATTCCTATTGAGCTACTTTCTAATAGGAGCATTGATGAAGATCTGGTGGTTAATTTTATTACAGTTTATATGGGGACATCTTATATGGATCCCATAATAGCTTATATTAAAGAAGGAGTTCTACCATCCGACCTACATGAAGATAAGAAATTGAAATATAAAGCTGCGAGATATGTGCTAGATAATGGTGTGTTGTATAAAAGAGGATTGACTGCTGGTCTGCAATGATGTATGCATCTAGATGAAGTAAAATGTTTGATTGAAGAAGTCCATAAAGGGTCCTGTGGAGCCCATATAGCATGGATAACTTTGGTACGAAGAATCAACACTTAGGGGCATTACTGGCCAACTATGCGAGCAGATTGTCCAGCTTTTATCAAGAAGTGTGATAAGTGACAGAGGTTTTCCAGTATACGAAAGACTCCACAAGCTCTTCTAACACCAATCACTTCACCTTGGACCTTTGCTATGTGGGGAATTGACTTGGTCGGGCCTCTGCCGACCACCCGAGGAAGCTTCAAGTACCTAGTTATAGTTGTTGATTATTTCACTAAATGGGTGGAAGCTGAACCCTTGATCGATATGTCCTATAAAAAGGTTTATCAGTTTTTTTGGAAGAATATCATATGTAGGTATGGATTTCCCTACTCTTTTATCACTGATTATGGCATATAATTTGATAACGATGAGTTTACTGCTTATTATGCCTTGTTCAATGTCCAAAAAATACACTTTTCTCCTGGCCATCCTCAAAGCAATGGCCAAACAGAGGTAACCAATAGAACTTTGTTGAATGGATTGAAGAATGGAAAATGTTAAAGGGAATTGGATCAATGAAATTCATTTCATCTTGTGGGCTTACTGAACAACTAGTAGAACAATTACTGGAGAAATCCCTACATATTAGCATTTGGTACTGAAGCCGTAATTCCTGTCGATCTAGGATTACCTACTTATAGAGTTCTTAATTTCAGTACCCTAGTCACTGATTTGATGAGAATAATGGACTTAGACATGTTGGAAGAGGTACGTGAAGATGAAGCTTTAAGGAATGCAGCCTATCAACCACGGAATCCACATTTCTATAACAAGAGGGTGAAGTCGAGCAACTTAAAAGAAGATGATTATGTTTGGAAGAAGGTGATTCAGAAGAACAATAAACTTAAAGCCAATTGGCATGGGCCTTATCGCATTACAATAATTATCTGACCGGGCACATATCGAATTGAGACTTTGGAAGTTGAAGAATTCAAGAACCCCTAGAATGCAAAACACAGAGGAAATATTATCAGTGATGTAGTCATATTGTACTCGTTTCATTTTAATATTAATGAAAATATAATTTCCGCAAAATTATTGTTGATACAAAAATTAGTCAGCTTATGTGGACCAATTATATGAAGACATGTGTCATCTTACGTGGAAAATGCATATAATCGCCGAATAACTTGCAGCACTGATCTACTCAGCACCCCGAGCTACATAGCGTGTTGAGCTACTCAGGGTGCCGAGCATCGAGCCAGGAAGATTAAACGACAACTGCACATTCAATGAACATCGGACTTAATGAACATTCTTATTATACAGATGTAGAAGTATATTAAATAATGACATATCGTCAATTAATACTGACAGCTCCAAGGATATAAATACATTGTAAGAACCTCCATAATAGGATAATTGATCATTTTCTATTGTGATCAAGATTAAGGCAAAACATCCAGCAATAAAAAACAATGGACGTAGGCCATTCTCATAAGGCTGAACCACTTAAAAAATACATTGTCTTACTGACCCCATTAGGGCGTATATCGAAGAAGGAGTTGTACCAAATGACCAACTTGCAGCCAAGATGCTGAAGTTTAAAGTTGCTCGATATGTAATGAATAATGGTGTTTTATATAGAAGGGGTATCATGGCAGGTCTACAGAGATGTGTGCATCCTTTTGAAGTTAAAGATATGATTGAAGAAGTTCATGAAGGCTCTTGTGGAGCGCATGTAGCAGGTCGGACTCTCTTACAGAGGATAATGACACTAGGATATTATTGGCCAACGATGAGAGCTGACTGTACAGCTTATGCGAAGAAATGCGATAAATGCCAACGTTTCTCTTCCATTAGAAGAACTCCCCAGGCATTGTTAGCACCCATCACTTCCCCTTGGTCATTCTCCATGTGGGGTATACACTTGGTCGGGCCGCTGCCAACGACTAAAGAAAGTTTTAAATATTTAGTCGTCGCTGTTGATTATTTCACCAAATTGGTGGAAGCTGAGCCTCTCATTGACATGTCGTATGAAATGGTTTGCCAATTTATTTGGAAGAATATTATTTGCAGGTATGGTTTGCCACATGCTTTCATTACTGTACATGGTACCCAATTTGATATTAAGGAGTTCGCTGCATATTGTCATTAATCAAATATCCAGAAGATCCATTTTGCACCAAGCCATCCCCATAGAAACTAGTAAACTGAAGTGACAAACATGACTCTATTGAATGGTTTAAAGAAACGGTTGGATGATGCGAAAGGAAATTGGATTAACGAGCTACATTTTGTGTTATGGTCATATCGCACAACACCCCGAACAACCACTAGGGAATCGTCTTACATGCTAGCCTTTGGAAGTGAAGCAGTCATACCAGCTGAATTGGGCCTACCCACACACAGGGTGATTAATTTTAACTCTCCTGTAAGCAATTTGATAAGACGCTTAGATTTGGATATGCTCGAGGAAGTTCGAGAAGATGTGGTAATCAGGAACGCGGCCTACCTACAACGAACGACCATGTTCTACAACAAAAGAGTGAAGAAGTGTGATTTCGAACAGGGGGACTATGTGCTCAAGAAGGTGATCCAGAAGAATAATAAGTTAGAGGCCAACTGGCATGGGCCCTATCGGGCAACTACTGTTTTTTGTCCTCGGACCTACAGAATAGAAACCTTAGAGTGAGAAGAATTCAAAAATGCGTGGAATGTGGAGCATTTACGCAAGTATTATCAGTAATACAAATGCACATGTACTCCATTTCTTTCTATATGAATAAAGCTGAAATTTTCTCCATATTCCTTTTTGTTCAAAATTTTCAGAGTACTCGTGCTACACACTACACCACCAACTATGGTTGAACAACCACCAACTAATATTGGTCGGCATTCAGCAACCGCCAACTAAGGTTGGTCGGCACCAATAAACTTAACCAATAATGTTGGCATAACAATCATACAAGGATAAGCCTATTTGATCACGGATGATATCAAGGGACACCCAAACTAGGCAAGAAGATGGGTGAACTCCTGGGGCATTCACTGTCTAGGCAACAAGGTAATCCTGGAAAGATTACTATAACTAAGAAGGATCATGGGATGAAAATCATTCCATTGCTTAGGCACTAATGAGTGACAAGTCACTACAACTAGACAGTAAGTGGAGCAAGCTCCATTGTCTAGGCAATTAAAACAAAACAGGGCAAGTTGTCCTTCTACAGATATATATTCATTATATATATAATAAGAAAAACATCTTACAAATTATTTCCAAGGAAAGATAATTGCACAATGATGAAATTTTTTCATTAAATACAAGAATATTACCCGAAGACTAATTTTTCTTCATTGAGTACAAATTTTCTATTATATGGGTTTTTTCCCTCTGATTTTGATATAGGTTCAATCCCAGCAGGAGGATCATCTAATGCATAGGAAGAATTAATAAAATTCATATCTCGCAGCATTCTGACGTTGCTTGGACTCGGTCGATCAAGCAGATGTTGAGGTCGAGATATCTCAAAATCTTTATGAAGTTGATAATCACCAAGATACCTAGAGATCAAACACTTGGGAATATCACGGGATGGACTCCAGCTAACATCTAGTTTAAAAGGAGCGTTAGGCAGATCAAGTACCCCAGGCTCATACCAGTCCTATAAGGAAAGTCCTCGTTTAAGTTTCATCACACCTATCCTTGTTTGTATCCCTCGTTATTTGATTGTTTCAACTGACCATCGAGATGGCATAGATCTTCATTATATCCCGCCATCCAAAACTCTCTAGGATGCTTTTGAAACTGATAAGTCAATCTCTCAAGCTGCTCATGAAGTTTCTTCACCAAGATTTCTTTATTCTTCAGTGCAGAGCTCTCTGCTGGAGAGTTGGTCAGTAAGAGTTTCAATTTTTTGGGATATTTTAGCCAAGGCTTGATTTTTTGCTTTCATCTGAGTAGCCTGATTTGCAAAGGCTTGCTGAGACCTAATTTTCTCAACAATTCTCTTACTAGCCCTAGCTCTACCTCACGAGGAAGATGTAGGTTTGACTTATTTCAAAGCCTCCAGTTCTTCTCTCGAAGCAGAATTTTCAGCTTCCAAAAATGAAAAGCCCTCATCATTGACTAGGACCAGAGCACCCGAAGAAGAGGAGACAGTAGATTTAAGTTTCTTCACTTCTTCTCTCAAGGCAATATTCTCTTCCTCCAACATCTTGGCAATATTCCTATGTTCCTCGATCTCAAGTTTCAGCACACTTTATCTTTTCTCTTGGGCAGAGACATATTTGTCATAGCCCCGATCAGCACTCAACTGTTGGTACTTTTTCTCATAACCTTCATACAGGAGTGGAATGGTTTCTTTGTATTGAAGTTGTATTTCCTCGATCATTCCTTGTAGGTCTTAAATCATTTAATAATAAGCCATATTGTTGGTTACAACACAATCAAGTAAACACTTCAAGTATTGGTATGCATCAACTGCTCTCTCAGAAGCATTGGGTCCAAGGATATCAATTATTTAAGCCATAGTAAAATTTGTATGACCCGCTTTGAAATAATCATTACACTTTTTCATCAACTTTGTATCATGACCTGATTAGTGTTCCATCCTGCCAATAAACTAGTAAGGAAATGTAAAAATGCATTAACAATGATATAGATAGAGCAAGTCAAAGAGAAATTCAAATCAGAAAACAAAGTTCATTTTCATTGATCATAATATGTGGGAATACATCCAAAAATGGAAAACAACATAATTAAATAATTCGAACAACTCTACACCTTCTCATAATTACTTGTAACACCTTTAGCTGGTTTAGATGAAGATGTTGGTTGCTCAGAGGGAAGTTGGGGTTGCTCGATAGAAGCTTTAGCCTGATGAACTTGCTCAGATGATTGAGGAAGAGTAGCAACAGGTTCTTATTCTACTATTACCACAAAAGATTCATCAGATGCAGCTTCTTCTTCCTCTACTTCTCCACTAACAGCAGGAGGGCCATGGGTATGTTCCTGGAACAGCTCAGAGTCCTCATCAACATTCAATTTCTTTAAAGCTGCTACCTATCCATCTCAAAAGTATTTCACACATGCATACTCCATCTGGGAAGAGATAGCATCTAAGGTCGTATTCCATCCTTTGTCCCAACCAGAGCTAAACGAATTCTTCACAACACCTTTTTTCTTCGCTCTCTCCGAGGAAGATTTCTCTCTGAGAAGCTCTTTGACTTAGTTCAGCTTCTCTTAAAGTTCTTTCTTACGCTGTTCAGCCTCTTTAAGCTTGGTGTCAGCCTCTTCAGTAAATTTTAGCTTCTTCTGAAGCTCTTTGTTACGTCATTCAGCCTCTTCAAGCCTAGTATTAGCTTCTTTGGAGGCATATATTACTAGATCTCGGGCCATATTATCTTGTTGTAGAGCTAACTCTGCATATGGAACTTTGTTCTCCCAAATTGACTTATCCTCTTTGTACCTCTGGTAGGAGTACATCAATGACTTCGAGAGCCCAGTGAGAGCTTCCTCAACATCACTAAATGAGGTAGAAGATTTAACGACTTCATCCTTCTCCACGATATTATCAAAGTACACTAAAAACTGGAAGAAGCAAAGCACGAATAAAAACCTGATCATGGTAATGAAAAATAAAAGAAAATAAGTTTAAACATCTCTTACTGATTCAAGAAGTTGAGAGGCCACATAAACAACTTTACTCCGAGGAGTTGGAGTTTCATCAGCTCGCCGTTCGGGGAGAGTTCCTGACTTGATCTATTTTTTGGCCAAGCTAGGAGTGGGGATAGCTGAAGAACAAGACATCAGAGAAAAGATCCCAACTCCAGCAGGTTGGGCAACAGAATCAATGGTTTTCTTAGCAGGACCTCTTCTCAATCTTTTTAAATAAGAACCTTCAATCAAAGGTGCTACCTCTGTTGAGGTAATAGATTCAATCACAGGTGTTGTCTCTTCTCTACTGATGACAGCAGGGGGCTTCTTGTTCATATCTTTGGCAAGAGCAATCCCTCCAATTGAGACATTGTTTTTGTTTTTCTTTTCCACTTCAATATCTACAGCGGACTGGTCAAAGAACTTTGGAACCCTCCTCTTCTTCATTAGATCATCAATAGAGGTCTTCAAATCAGAAGAAGATTATTCAGCACTTGCTCGAGACGTTGTTATATGATCAAGATTAATTACCACAGGAGAGACAAGAGGACGAGCAATGAAAGATGAAGCGGTATTTTTGTATCTTAATAAATGAGAACCAGACCTCATGTGCTCCCCATTAATTAACTAATGCAAACCCCAGATAAGTGTTAATTTTTTTATATTTATGTCACTCTCTTTTGGAGGTTTCCTTTTACTATCCACTGCAATAAAAAAAAATTAATGTCAGTGACGCATTTCATCAAACATAGATAAAGATAAATTGAAATAACTAAAAATAACCTATCCGATTGCCATAAAGTGGAAATCTGGTACCTTGATACACATCTTTTCCTTTTAATGGGGGTGTTGCCAATTTTTTATTACAATCCCATGATCAAAATAATCACTGTTAGCATCGGAGAGATTGACCACTAACGCTCTATTTGAAAACCTAGTTTTTAAATAAAAAGTAGGGTCACTTGTAACCCATTTATAACAATACATAATTTCAGGAATTCCTAAGCGAGTTCCATGTATTTGATTCAACCTATGTACACCATTAACTACCCTCCATGTATTTAAAGCTACTCTTGTGGGAATAATACCAAAATATTGGCAAAACGCCAAATACAGGGGATTGGGCGGGAAAGAAAAACCACACTCCACTTCAAAAATGGAGGGAAACCAGTGTCCCTCAGCTAAAGAAAATAAATCAGAAGGGCAAGGAGGTTCCTCTAGAATAACCCAAGAGGGAATTACAAAATCATCCCGAAATGTATCCAACGATTCGACAAGATAAACCATGGTCACTAAATCAAAGAAAGAAGAAGGAAGAAATTCTTACAGAAAACTGAGAAATCTGCTAAGGCAGACAATGGAAAGAATGACGATACAAGAATAGAGTGAGAAAACAAAGAGTCTAAAAGTTCAGAAGTAAAAAGTAGAAGACGATTTGATTCTATATCTTTTAAATTCTTTGCATCTGGATGTGAGAAAAGAAATGATTACTAGAAAAGACGATTGTGTTTCCGGCGGCTAAACGATGAAAAAGACGCAAATATCCAAATAACTGTTGAAGATTCAAAATATATACAAGTTTTCCATTTTTGCGCTCAAATAACCAGACTAAAGAGAAAAATCCCTAAGTGGTGGAGATCTGTAATCTAGAAAGACTGTGTAAACTATATCCGAGCAACTTCTGGGCATAATGTTCCACACTCTCATATTCAACCTCAATTGTGAAACATTGGGGGCTTCTGTTGATACAAAAATTAGTCAGCTGATGTGGACCAATTATATGAATACATGTGTCATCTTACGTAGAAAATGCAAATAATCACCAAACAACTTGCAGCACCGAGCTACTCAGCACCCCGTTCTACATAGTGTGCAGAGCATCTGGCCAGGAAGATCAAACAACAACTACACATTCAATGAACATCAAACTTAATGAACATTCTTGTTGTATAAATGTATACATCTATTAAATAATGGCATATCTTCTATTGATATTGTCATCCCCAAGGCTATAAATACATTGTAACACCCTCCACAAGAGGGTAATTGATAATTTGCTATTGTGATCAAGATTAAGGCAAAACATTCAGTAATACAAAACAGTGGACGTAGGCCATTTTCATAAGGCTGAACCACTTTAAAAATCCTTTGTCTTAATTCTTTATTTACATTTATCTGTGATTAATTAATTAGGCCAAGTCTAGTTTTTTACATCAACAGATTGGTGCCGTCTATGGGAAACGACTATATGTATCATTTTTTACTAAAAACTTATCATCAATGGCTGAAATCCAAGAATCTAGTAACCAGAACAATGTCGAAATTCCTCTTAATCCCTTTACTCACCCAACTATCAATGATCTCACTGGCATAGTGGCCAATTTAGCCCAAGGGTAAATGGCCATGCAAGAGACCGTGCGTCAACTCTGTCAAATTATCCGTAACGGAACACCTGCCCAGCTAGGTCAACGAAGCGTTCAGAGAATCACCCATTTGCCTTCTTCTAGAACCATACGTACGCTATTCCCAGATGCTTCTCAGTCCAGACACACTGAATCTTATCATATCGAGTGGTCCAATAATCCTTTATATCAGCCTGGCCGGACTTCTTCTATAAGAGCTACAGATTCTCAACAAAATATTACCTTAACCCAAGAATGAACAAGTGCTCTGGAGAGGTTGAGTCGAGTCTCTCTCTTTGATCGTTTGGGCCCTAGGAGGAATAGAAATCCCCTAGAATTGCGTCGAGAAATTCTCAATGACCAAGTGATCTAAGGGCAGTCTCTGCCCAACCATGCCCAGCAACTCATAATGAAATATCCAAGAGGAGGATTCAGCACGATCTGTTCCTCAGGGAAATAGGTCTGAGGTTGGAAACGATGCATGGAAGGGTTCCATTCAGAGGTTGGAAGACAAGTTAGGGGAAATGGCCGAGGTGAAGAAACCAAAGAACTTTTGTCCAAGGATTACCCTTTGTACATGCAATTATGGATTTTCTCACACCGTCAAAATTTAAATCTCCTGTAGTGATGCCTAAATATGATGGAAAAATTGATTCCGTCCTCTATATAGAGCAATACAAAGCTGTAGCTGATATCCATGCAGTTCCTGATGAGATGAGGTGCAGAGCATTCTCGGTAACTATCACTACATCAGCCCAGATATGGTACAATAATCTTCCTCGGGGGCAGATTGCCACTTTCCATCAGCTGGAAGAGCTCTTCATAGGGAATTTCTATTTTGGTGCGAAGCGAGTTAAGAGAGTAGCACACCTACTGAGTGTTAGGAAGAAAACAGGAGAAAGAACCCGGGATTACATAACTCGTTTTAACAACGAGAAACTTAAGGTAATTGACTACGAGGAGAAGACATCCATTACAGCTCTGATGAGTGGACTTTTACCCAACAAGTTGTATTATACATTGGCCAAAGATCCCCTAGGTCCATGGCGGAACTGATGGCAAAAGTAGCTAAGATTATGAACGTCGAAGAGGCTATGGCTACAAAGAAGAATGCTAACACTAAAGCAGAGACCAAGGTTGAAAGTAAAATGGAGAAGAATGATAAAAAAACACAATGGGATAAATAAATAGCCAAAAGGCAAGGAGATGCTCGAGAAGTTGAGGAAGTATGGGAATTACACTCCTTTAAAGGTGGATATAAACCATATTCTATAGGAGATCAAGAATAGTGAGGAGATAACTTGGCCAGAGAAAATGAGGGCAGACCCCGAGAAGAGGGATAAGTCCATATATTGTGAGTTCCATAGAGACCATGGCCATACGATCAAGCATTGCATAACTCTCTAGAATGAGATCGAAGCACTCATTAAGCGAGGAAAATTGAGTAAGTTTGTTGATCTCCAGAATGGTGGGAAGACTAATGAAAGAGGACGGCAAAGGTCCAAATCTCTACGTCAAATAAGATATGACAAAAAGAGGGACCATGAAGATGATCCAGAGGATGACCCCAACCTCCCTAAAAATCCAAAGCATCCAGAGCGTGAGGTATTTTCAATCCATTTTGGATCATTTGAATGTAATGTGATTACATGTGGAGATGAGGAGTTGGAGATCTTACTGCTGAAAGGAAAGCTTACCTCAATGAGGCCTAAGCTTGTTCTTATATACAACGCATAAATTTGATCGAAGACGATCACCTAAGGAAGGTGAACAAGGATAAACTGGTCATCGGTTTTTCCAAGAATGATTTGGAAGGTGTTCTGTATCCTCACGATGGCCCCTTGGTGATCAAGATGAGGATGAAGGATGTGGTGATTTCACGAGTATTGGTATACAATGGTAGCTCTGCAGACATCATGTTCTACCCCTATTTTGATAGCTTGAACTTGAAGCTGGCCCAGTTGGACACATATCACATGCCCCTCCTTGATTTCATCAGCGAGAAGGTTTTCCACTTAGGACGATCAAGTTGGATCCAATCATCCTACAACGTAGTCATGGGGAGAGTAGGCCTGAAAAATTTCGAGACAGTGCCATCCACTGTTCATCAATGCTTAAAGTTTCCAACCAATTTTGGAGTTGGAGTTGTAAAAAGCGACCAGAAAGTAGCTCGGGAGTGCTATTATTCATCTGTCAAACAGGAAGGGTCAGAGGAAGCCAGGAAGAAGACCAGCACGTACTAAGTGGATGAGTTAGAAGATGCATAGATTGAAACCTTGGACCCTAGAGATGAATCTAAGCTCGTGAAGGGTCAGGTAATGGAGGCTACGGAGAATATTATTTTAGATGATGAACGTCCAAAATGAACAACTCAAATTGGTTCTTCACTGGATCCGTTAATAAATCAGGAGTTAGTGGCATTTTTAAGGCACAGAAAGCAAGCTTTTGCGTGGAATCATTAAGATATGCCAGGGATAGACCCAGCCTTCTTTTGTCGAGAACTCATTGTTAATAAGGAGATCAAGCTGGTGATGCAGCGAAGAAGGGTATTTAGCCCAGAGAAGAACCAAGCCATTAAGGAGGAAGTCGAGAAGCTAAAAAAGGCCTCTTTTATTGAGGATGTCAAGTATCCTGATTGGCTAGCCAATGTCGTGATGGTGAGGAAGAAGAATAACAAGTGGAGAATGTGTGTAGATTTCAGAGATCTCAATAAAGCCTTCCCAAAAGATCACTTTCCCTTGCCCCGAATTGAACAGCTGGTGGATGCCACCTCGGGGCACGAATTATTGAGATTCATGGATGCTTGTTACGGCTACAACCAGATTAAGATGAAACTAGAAGACAGGGAGAGTACTTCTTTTACTACCCCAAAGGGAACATACTACTATAATGTTATGCCTTTCGGACTTAAAAATGCAGGTGCTACGTACCATCGATTGATGAATAAGGTGTTCGCAAAGAAAATCAGCAAAAACATGGAGGTTTATGTCGATGACATGCTGACTAAGAGCAAGAAAGTCGCTGACCATCTAGCTGACCCAGGCCAAAATTTTGATCAGCTGGAAAAATATCAGATGAAGCTGAACCTGACTAAATGCATATTTAGTGTACGGGAAGGAATGTTCCTCGGGTATATTGTGAACCAGCGACGCATCGAGGCGAATCCAGAGAAGATTAAAGCTCTGTTGGAACTACGATCTCCAACTACGAAGAAGGAGGTACAAAGCCTCATAAGCCGTGTTGCAGCTCTTAAGAGGTTTGTGTCACGAGAAATGGACAGATGTCTTCCATTCTTCAAAACTCTGAGAAAAACTTTCGAGTGGAATTACGAGTGCAATCAGGCATTCCAATAGTTGAAGAGATATTTAGGAACACCTCCTCTGCTATCCAGATAGGTGATAGGATAAAGGTTATACTTGTATCTGGCTGTCTAGGAGAGCGCAGTTAGTTCAATGTTGATAAGAGTGGAGGATGGAGTGAAAAAACTAGTGTGTTACACTAGCAAAGAGTTCTGAGGAGAAGAGATTAGATATCCAAGATTGGATAAGCTGGCATTAGCTCTTATCGAGGCAAGCAGGAGGATTAAACCATACTTAAAGGCTCACACCATAGTGGTGTAGGCTGATATGCCACTCACACAGGCTTTGTATAAGCCAGAAAAATCTGAAAGAATGATGTATTGGGCGGTATAACTGGGTGAGTATGATATTGTTTATGAACCAAGGTCTTCGCTCAAAGGGCAGGCGGTAGCAGATTTCATAGCGGAGTTTACTCACCCACATATCTCCGACCAGCAAGGGCTTACTACAGAACAACCCATGAATGTTAGGGGATCGTAAAAAATAACCCCCGATCAACTTCCATTCGCAGATTTGTCAGAGGGGATAGAGAACAAGCAACAGGAATAGTCAAGAAATAGCCCAGTATTGTGAATGATAAAAGGAAGTACCAAATATTCCATCAGGGAACCTTATCAGACCAATAATTTGATAATGGTATACATATATGGAATTTGTACGTTGATGGTTCTTCGTGTGCTACAGGTAGTGGAGCTAAAATAATCCTCAACAGTCCGTATGGATTGGATATCGAATATGCTCTGCGCTTTCAATTTAAGGCTTCCAACAACGAAGCTGAATATGAAGATATGATTATGGGCCTTAGTTTTGCCAAAACAATGAACGCGTAATAGGTTACCGTGTTTAGTGATTCACAGTTAATTGTAAATTAAATTCTTGGGTTGTATGCAGTAAAGGGAGACTTGATGTCAAGGTATCATGCCAAAGCTATGGAGATTGTGTCCACTTTTCCAATGGTTCAATTGACCCGAATCCCAAGATTAGATAATGGGAGAGCTGATGCACTGGCTCGGTTAGCCTAATTACTTGCACCGAGCTATGAAGAATGATTACTATCGATATTCTGGCAGAACAGAGCATAGATGAAGATTTAAAGGTAAGATTTATCACCTTAGATATCGGACCATCCTGGATGGTCCCCATCAGGGCATATTATTGAAGAAGGAGTTGTACCAAATGACCAACTTGTAGCCAAGAGTCTGAAGTTTAAATCTTCTCGGTATGTATTAAACAATGGTGTTTTGTATAGAAGGGGTATCATAGCAGGTTTACAGAGACGTGTGCATCCTTTCGAAGTTAAAGATATGATTGAATAAGTTCATGAAGGCTCTTATGGAGCACATGTAGCAGGTCGGACTCTCCTGCAGAGGATAATAACGCAGTGATATTATTGGCCAATGATGAGAGCTGACTATACAGCTTATGCGAAGAAATGTGATAAATGGCAACATTTCTCTTCCATTTGAAGAAATCCCTAGGAATTGTTAACACCCATCACTTCCCCTTGGCCATTCGCCATGTGGGGTATAGACTTGGTCGGGCTGCTGCCAACGACCAAAGGGACATTTAAATATTTAGTCGTCGATGTTGATTATTTCACCAAATGGGCGAAAGTTGAGCCTCTCATTGACATGTTGTATGAAAGGGTTTACCAATTTATTTGGAAGAATAATATTTGAAGGTATGGTCTGCCACATGATTTCATTACTGGCCATGGTACCCAATTTGATAATGAGGAGTTCGCTGCATATTGTTATCAATCAAATGTCCAGAAGATCCATTCTGCACTAGGCCATCCCCAGAGCAACTGGCAAACTGAAGTGACGAACATGACTCTGCTGAATGGTTTGAAGAAACGATTGGACGATGCGAAAGGCAATTGGAATAATGAGCTACATTCTGTGTTATTGGCATATCGTAAAACACCCCAAACAGCTAATGGGGAATCTCCTTACATGCTAGCCTTTAGAAGTGAAGCAGTCATACCAGCTGAATTATGCCTACCCACACACAGGGTGCTTAATTTCAACTCTCTTGTAAGCGATTTGATGAGACGCTTAGATTTGGATATGCTCAAGGAAGTTCGATAAGATACGGTAATCAGGAACGTGGCCTACCAACAACGAACGACCATGTTCTACAACAAAAGAGTGAAGAAGTGTGATCTCAAAGAGGGGGACTATGTTCTCAAGAAGGTGATCCAGAATCCTAATAAGTTAGAGGCCAACTGGTATGGTCCCTACCGGGTAAATACGATTGTTCGTCCTGGGACCTATAGAATAGAAACCTTAGAGGGAGAAGAATTAAAAAATGCATGGAATACGGAGCATTTATGCGAGTATTATTAGTAATACAGATTGACATATACCCCATTTCTTTCAATATGAATAAAGATGAAATTTTCTCCATGTTCCTTTTTGTTTAAATTTTTCAGAGTACGCGTGCTACACACTACACCACCAACTACGGTTGGTCGGCCTATCAACAACCACCATCTAAGGTTGGTAGGCATATCAACAACCACCAACTAAGGTTGGTCGACATTCAGCAATTACCAACTAAGGTTGGTCGTCATTCAACAACCACCAACTAAGGTTGGTCGGCACCAATAAACTTAACCAACAATGTTGGCGTAAAAATCATATAAGGCAAAGCCTGTTTGATCACAGATGATCTTAAGGGACACCCCAAACTAGGCATGAAGATGGGTTACCTCCCGGGGCATTCACTGTCTAGGCAACAATGTAATCCTGAAAGTATTACTATAACTAAGTAGGATCAAGGGATGAAAATCAGTCCTTTGCTTAGGCACTAATTAGTGATAAGTCACTTCAACTAGACAGCAACTGGGGCAAGCTCCATTGTCTAGGCAATTAAAATAAAACATGGCAAATTGTCCTTCTATGGATATATATGCATTATATATATGATAAGAAAAACATCTTACAAATTATTTTCAAGGAAAGATAATTGCAAAAAGATGAAGTTTTTTCATTAGAAAACAAGAATGTTACACGAAGATGAATTTTTCTTCATTGAGTACAAATTTTCTATTCTATGGGTTTTTTCCCTCTGATTTTGATACAAGTTCCATCCCAGCTGGAGTATCATCTAACGCATAGGAAGAACTAATAAAATTCATATCTTGCAGCATTGTGACATTGCTCGGACTCGGTTGATCAAGAAGATATTGAGGTCGAGATATCTCAAAATCTTTATGAAGTTGATAATCACCAAGATACCTGGAGATCAAACACTTGGGAATATCACGGGATCGAATCCAACTAACATCCAGTTTAAAAGGAGGGTTAGGCAGATCAAGTACCCCAGGCTCATACCAGTCCCATAAGGAATGTCCTCATTCAAGTTTCATCACACCTAAAGCGTTCAACCATCCTTATTTGTATCCCTCGTTATTTGATTATTTCAATTGAGCATCGAGATGGAATAGAGCTTTATCATATTCCGCCATCCAAAACTCTCTAGGCTGCTTGTGAAACTGATAAGTCAATCTCTCAAGCTGCTCATGAAGTTTATTCACCAAGATTTCTTTATTCTCCAGTACAGAGCTCTGGCTGGAGAGTTGGTCGGTAAGAGTTGAATTTGCTAAGATATTTCAGTCGAGGCTTGATTTTTTTCATTCATTTGAGCAGCCTGATTTGCTAAGGCTTGCTGAGTCCCAGTTTCCTCAAAATTTCTCTGACGAGATCTAGCTCTACCTCGCAAGGAGGATGTAGAACAAACTTATTTCAAAACCTCCAGTTCTTCTCTCAAAGTAGCATTTTCATCTTCCAAAAATGAAAAGCCATCATCATTGACTCGGACCAGAGCACCCGAAGAATAGGAGGCAACAGATTTAAGCTGCTTCACTTCTTCTCGCAAGGTAATATTCTCTTCCTCCAACAGCTTGGAAATATTCCTACGTTCCTCATTCTCAAGTTTCAGCACACTTTCTCTTTTCTCATGGGCAGAGATATATTTTTCATAGCCCCGATCAGCACTCAACTATTGGTACTTTTTTCCCATAACCTTCATGCAGGAGTGCAGTGGTTTCTTTGTGTTAAAGTTGGAGTTCCTCTATCATTCCTTGGAGGTCTTCAATCATTTCATAATAAGCCACATTGTTGGCTACAACACGATCAAGTAAACACTTCAAGTATTTCTATGCATCAACTGCTCGCTCAGAAGCATCGGGTCCAAGGATATCAATTATTTGAGCCTCAATAAAATTTGTACGACCCACTTAGAAATAATTATTACACTTTTTCATCAACTCTGTATCATGAACTGATAAGAGTTAGATCCTAGCAACAAAGTAGCAAGGAAACGTAAAAATGCATTAACAACGATACATACAGAGCAAGTCAAAGAGAAATTCAAATCAGAAAATAAAGTACATTTTCATTGATCATTAGATGCGAGAATACATCCAAAGTTACAACCAAAAAGGGAGAACAATATAATTAAAGAAGTCGAACAACTCTACACCTTCTCCTTATTCCCTATAGCATTTTCAGTTGGTTTAGATGATGGAGTTGGTTGCTCGGAGGGCAGTTGGGGTTGCTCGATAGAAGTTATAGCCTGCTAAACTTGCTCGAATGATTGAGAAAGAGTAGAAGCAGGTGCTTATTCTACTATTACCATTGAAGATTCATAAGATGAGCTTCATCTTCCTCTTCTTCTCTAGCAGGAGGAGGAGGGCCATGGGTATGTTCCTTGAACAGCTTAGAGTCCTCAGTAACATTCAATTTCTTCAAAGTTTCTACCCATCCATCTTTAAAGTATTTCACACGTGCATACTCCATTTGGGAAGCGATAGTATCTAAGGCCTTATTCCATCCTTTGTCCCAGCCAGAGCTAAAGGGCTTCTTCACAACAACGTTTCTCTTTGCTCTCTCTGAGGAAGATTTCTCTCTGAGAAGCTCTTCGAATAACTTTAGCTTCTCTTTAAGTTCATTCTTACGCCGTTCAGTCTCTTTAATCTTGGTGCCAGCCTCTTCAGCAGATTTCAGCTTCTCTTCAAGCTCTTTCTTACGTCGTTCAGCCTCTTCAAGCCTAGTATTAGCTTCTTTGTAAGCATCTATTGCTAGATCTCGGGTTGTATTAGCTTTTTGTAGATCTAACTCGGTAGATGTAACTTTTTTCTCCCAAACAGACTTGTCCTCTTTGTACCTCTACTGGGACTCCATCAATGACTTTGATAGCCTAGTGAGAGCTTCCTCAACATCACTAGATGAGGTTAAAGCTTTAACGGCTTCATCCTTCCCCACGATATTTTCAAAGTACACTAAAAACTGGAAGAACCAAAGCATGAATCAAATCTTGAACATGGAAATGAAAAATAAAAGAAAATAAGTTCAAAGATCACTTACTGATGCAAGAATTTGGGAGGCCACATCAACAACTTTACTCCGAGGAGTTGAAGTTTTAGCAGCTCGTTGATCAGGGAGAGTTCCTGACTTGATCAATTTCTTGGCCAAGATAGGAGTGGGGACAGTTCGAGAACTAGACATCAGAGAAGAGATCCCAACTCCAGCAGGTTGGGAAACAGAATCAATGGTCTTCTCAGTAAGACCTCTTCTCAATCTTTTCAAAGACGCACCTTCAATCAAAGGTGTTGCGTCTGTTGAGGTAGCAGCTCTAATCACAAGTGATGTCTCTTCTCTACTAATGACAGCAGGGGGCTTCTTGCTCATATCTTTCGTAGGAGCAATCCCTCCAACTGGGACATTGTTTTTATTTTTCTTTACCCCTTCAATGTCTAGAGAAGACTCGTCAAAGAACTCGGGAACCTTCCTCTTCTTTATCACATCAGCAATAGAGGTATTCAAATCAGAAGAAAATTATTATGCACTTCATCGACACGTTGGTATTTGATCAAGATTAATTACCACGGGAGGGGCAAGAGGATGAGCAATGAAAGATGAAGTGGTATTTTTGTATCTCAATAAATAAGAAGAAAACCTCAAGTGCTCCCCATTAATTGACCGATGCAAACCTCAGATAAGTGTCAAATTTTTTATATTTATGTCACTCTCTTTTGGAGGTTTCTTTTTCCTATCCACTGCAATAAACAAAAATTTATGTCAGTGGTGCATTTCATCAAACATAAATAAAGCTAAATTTAAATAACTTAAAACAACCTATCCCAATGCCATAAAGTGGACATCTGGGACCTTGATACACATCGTTTCTTTTTAATGGGGGGTGTTGCCAATTTTTCATTACAACCCCATGATCAAAATAAACCATGTTAACACCGGGGAGATTGACCACTAACGCTCTATTTGAAAACCTAGTTTTAAAAAAAAAAGCTGTGTCACTGGTAACCCATTTATAACAATACATAATTTCAGGAGTTCCTAAGCAAGTTCCATGTATTTGATTCAACCTATGTACGCCATTAACTACCCTCCATGTATTTGGAGCTACTCTTACGGGAACAATATCGAAATATTGGCAAAACTCCAAACACAGGGGATTAAGTGGGAAAGAAAAACCACACTCCGATACAAAAATGGAGGGAAACCGGTGTCCTTCAGCTAATGAAACTAAATCAGAATGGTAAGGAGTTTCCTCTAGAATAACCCAAGAGGGAATCGCAAAATCAGCCCGAAATTTATCCAAGGATTCAACAAGATAAACCATGATCACTAAAGCAAAGAAAGAAGAAGGAAGAAATTCTTATAGAAAATTGATTAATCTGCTAAGGCGGACAATGGAAAGAACGACGGTACAAGAATAGAGTGAGAAAACAAAGAGTTTAAAAGTTCGGAAGTAAAAATTAGAAGACGATTTGATTCTATCGCTTTTAAATGCTTTGCATCGGGAAGTGAGAAAAGAAATTATTACTCGAAAAGACAATTGCATTTTCAGCGGCCAAATGATGAAAAAGATGCAAATATCCAAACGACTGTTGAAGATTGAAAATATTTACAAGTTTGGAATTTCGCGCTCAAATAACATGACTAAAGAGAAAATCTCCTAATTGGTGGAGATGTGTAATCTAGCAAGACTGGGTAAACCATATTCTAGCAACTTCTGGGCATAATGTTTGACACTCTTATATTCAACCTCAGCTGTGAAACATTGGGGGCTTCTGTTGATACAAAAATTAGTCAACTGACGTGGAACAATTATATGAAGACATCTGTCATCTTATGTGGAAAATGCATATAATCACCAAACAACTTGCAGCACCGAGCTACTGAACACCCCGTGCTACATAGCGTTCCGAGCTACTCAGTGTGCAGAGCATCTGGCCAGGAAGATCAAACGACAACTACACATTCAATGAACATCGGACTTGATGAACATTCTAATTGTACAAATGTATACGTCAATTAAGTAACGGCATATCATCTATTCATACTCACAGCCCAAGGCTATAAATACATTGTAACACCCTCCATGAGAGGGTAATTGATTATTTTCTATTGTGATCAAGATTAAGGTAAATCATCCAGCAATACAAAACAGTGGACGTAGGCCATTTTCATAAGGTTGAACCACTTTAAAAATCCTTTGTCTTATTTCCTTAATTACGTTTATCTGTGATTAATTAATTAGACCAAGTCTAGTTTTGTACAACAACAATTGTTATATTTTTTTCGGAGTACTAGTGCCATGCACTACACTACAAATGCATCAACGAAGGCAGAAACAATGTTGGTTGTCAACAATGACCAACGAAATGTTGGTCGGTATCAACAAAAATACCAACAATGCTGGTCGGCATAAAAAAACCACCAATGAAATGTTGGTCGGTCGTCAACACAAATACCAACAATGTTGGTCGGCATCAATAAAGGCACCAACAATGTTGGTCGTCAATACAAACCACCAACAAAATATTGGTCGGTACCAATAAATACACTAATAAATTTGGTTGTCAACACAAACCACCAATAAAATGATGGTCGGTATCAATAAAGGCACCAACAAAGTTGGTTGTCAATACCTAAAAAAACCATTCAAGGCAAAATTGTAAGTCCCAAATACTTAGTTAACGAAGACCCGGATGAATAATTTTCATCTAAACTGGTCTAAAAGATGGACAAATGTTCCACTCACATGTGGGAATCAAGGTAACTATGCAATTACCTAAAACTTGAGGTACATTAGTATAACCATGGTGATGCATTGGTAATTGGTATGATACTTAGGATAATCCTTTGGATATCAATAAAATCAGTGAAAAACTAGAGATTGACTAAAAGTTGATCCATTCATAGTCAAAGACTAAGGAGACGTTCATATATATATACTAAAGTTGATCCATTCACAATCAACTAATGATAAAATAAGCTTTTCATTAATTCAATCAAATGATTACATATTGTTTCTTAAACATGTAGAAACAAAATACAAAGCCTTATTCTACAGGGTGATTTCCTTAAGCCTTAGAGACATGATCCATGTCAGCTAGAGGATCATCCAAAGTATAAGGATAGTTAATGATGTTAAAATTCTGAAGTATCCTAGTATTGCTGCTACTAGGACGATCAATCGGATGAGGAGGTTGGACGATCTGTAATTCATCGTGTAGCTCATAATCTCCTAAGTATTTTGAAATCAAGCATTTTGGAATACAATTGACAGGAATCCAACTAACATCGAACTTGAATTGGGGATTTTCAAGCTCCAGCAAGCCTGGGTCATACCAATCCCACAGTGAATTTTTCTGATCCACCTTCGTCATGGTTAAAGCGTTACTCCAACCCCAATTATAGGCCTCATTCTTAGCATGTTGGAGTATATCATCAAGATGCCCCAGAGTTTCATTATAACCATCCATACAAACCTCCCTTAGTCGTTTATGGAATTGAAAGGTTAATTTATCAACTTGAGTGTGCATCTTTTTCAATACTCCTTCCTTAACTTGTAGCTGGGAAGATTGAGTGTATAATAAGCAAAAAAATTTGCCACTACCTTATCAATTTCGTATTTTATATATTTGTAGGCCTCTCTATCCTGCTCTGATGCATCGTCACAAAGCAACTTAATAATTTCTTCCTCGGATAAGTCTAAATGACCTTCTTCGAAAAAAGCATTGCACTTCCTCAAGAGCTCGGTATCATTGGCAGACAGTTATTCCATCTTCATTATAAACTAGTAATAAGAAATGATCACCAATCAATAACAAGAATGAATAGCAGGCATGATCAACAAGATACAAAAAGGAAAAAAAATTATTTTATTTGTAATGAAGAAGTTTAAATATAATAAAAATAAAGAAAAAATAAGAAAGAAAAAGGGAAAATGTCTAACAACTTTACACCTTCTCCCTATCAATCTAAACCTTCTCAGAATAAAGGGCTATAGGCTGGAGTTGCTCGGTTTGCTCAGATTGAGGGAGAGAAGACTTGGTGATTTTAGGTTGGTCGGCAGCAGATTCAACCACTAGAGAAGACTCTCCAGAACCAACTTCATCTTCAATATCATCCTCAATCTCTATGAAAAAGTTCAGAGCCTTCAACAGTGTTTAACTCCTGAAGGGCAGCAACCCAACAATCTCTTAAAAAAATTGTTTTCCATACTCAATCTGAGCAGAGGTAGCAAAAATGGCTTTATTCCAGCCCTTATCCCTGCCAGCACTGAAGGATGCCTTTATAGAAGACTTTCTCTTAGATCTTGCAGAGGACACAAGATCTTCAGTAGTCTTAGCCCCGCGCTCAACTTCCTCTTCCCTGCGCTCAACTTCCTCTACCTTGAGCTCGGATTCCTTTCCCTTGTGCTCTACCTCCTTATACATGCGCTCAGCTTCAAGGGTGTTTCCATCAGACGTCTATCGAGCAGTTTCAGTTATCTTCATTTTATCTACCCTAGTACTCTTCTTAGTCTCCAAGTCTTACTATGAATCGAGCAAAGACTTCTTCAAGCAATCTAAAGCTTCCTATACATCATTTGAATAAGAAGCCCGAATTATATCATCCTTCTCTAGAATATTATTGAAATGTGCTAAGAACTACAAGAGAAGAAGATCAAGTTAGTACATGAGAAATATAAAAGGCAACAGAACCAAGAAGATGGAAATCACTTACTGATGCAAGGCTCTGAGCATACAATTCAGAAACTTTTTATCGGGACCGCATGTCATCCACCCCCGGTGGTCTGGAAGAGTATTAGACTTTATCAATTTCCTGAGCAAACTAGGAGTAACAACTGCTAGAGGACCAACATCAGAAGAATGTAATTCAACCAAGGTCTGTTGGTCAGTCACCTTGTCGACATTCTTCTCTCCAAGCCATCTCCTAAGTCTCCTCAAAGTATGTTCAACATCTTTAGGATCTTTATCCATGGGAGTTGGGTCATTAGAGGCTAGGTATTTGGGAGCTAGGTCTTTGGGGGTTGAGGGATCTTTCATGCCTTCCCCTATTTTCTTCTCCGCCCCCTCAGCACGTTTTTGGGAGCCATAAGTGCTACCACTAAGAAGATTAGGAAGCTTCCTCTTCTTCATGATATCAGAAAGAGGAGTATCTGAATCAGCATCAACTTATTTATCAGGATCAATCACCAGAGAAGGAGAAGATGTATGTCTGGAAATAAAGGAAGAAACGGTATTTTTGTATTGAAGCAAATAAGAAGCAGACCTAACGTGATCCTTAGCAACTGTCTTGTGAAGTCCCCAGATAAGCTTTAATTCTTTCAAATTTACTTCAATCTCTTTGGGGGATTATCTTTTCTGGTCAACTGCAATAAAATTTACAAAGCAATAGTCAGTATGACATTTTATCAAATATAAACAGGGAAAAATTACTAAAACACAGACTAACTTATCCCGTTGCCAAAGAGTGTACATGTAGGTCCTTGATATTTAGCACCTTCAACTAAGGGGGCATGTTGCCAATTTTTTACAACTAACCCGTGATCAAAATAATCTTTATTAGAATTAGTGAGGTTAACCACTAAAGCTATACCAACTGAGAACACACTATATCGTTGACTTATTTGAGTCTATGTCATATAAGAGTTCCAACTAGTTTGGATATTGAGAAAAAATAGGATTAGATTTTTTCCAGTTACTCTATCTCAAAAGGACATCAAGCTTCATAAAAAAGCATCCCAATCCAAGTTCTCCAATGTGACACAAATAAGTAAGTACAATTCCTTAACCACAATTAGGACACGTACACTGCATATACATATTTATTAAGTGTGCATATTTTTTATGGTGGTGTTGTTGCTTCAAATATTTTTTTGGAAAAAGAAATTCATTTGAATATTTTTTTAATCATTTAAAATAATTTTTCATTTAATTGAAATATGATTTTAAAAATATATTTGAGGTAACATAAGAATATTTTTTATGATAAAAAATTTGATTGGCTGAATTTTTAATGGGTTAATATTTTTTGAGTCGAAAAATTTAATTTTCACAAGACTTTAAAAAATACATATGTGTTATTTTTTTAATAAGGCTATCTATGTTTGTTTAGTGTCTTGTTGGTTAGACTCATTCATGACCCTAGATTGAGTGGTTATCAATGGACCATATTTTTAGTGGCTTAATCCTAGTGAACACCTTTTAGCCAATCCAAATTAGTTATCCACATTCTTTCTACACCCTTAGATCTTGGAGAGTTGATCTAGACCCTTTATTTTTAACAAACCCTTTTAGTGCCATATATAACATCTTTTAGGGTTTCTTATTCTAGTTGGAAGAAGAGAGAAGTGGCGGCTGATCATTGTTGAAAGAGAGAGAGAACATTTCACATTTTCATCTTCTCTTCCATTCCTTTGAGAGAAGCCTCATCTCCTCCAAGAATGAGATAAAGCCTAGAGTGAGAGAGAGTCCAAAATAGTGTGTCGCCGAAACCAAAGATCGAAAAGATCAAAGAAACTGAGAGTGAGAGAGAGTCCAGAATAACGTGTCGCCGAAAACTGTCAGATCGGAAAAATCGAAAAAACGGAAAGAGAGAGAGAGGAATCCAACGCCATAAGACGATATCTATCTATAGTACCGTTTCCAGTCGGTTCCGTCATCATCAGAAATCGAGAACCAGTATAGATGACGCTGTCATCGAAAAGAACCGAGAAAGAAAGGGATTGTTGATGTCCCAAATTCCAGGCTGCCAGAGTTGTTCGATCGCTAGAACCGAGATCAAAGGAGAGAGAGAGAACGAAGTTACCATAGGTACTACCGGACAGAACACACATTCATCGATGTTTTATTTTCCAGAAAAATGCTCCGAAATTTTTGAAGCTTTTCAGATTCGTGTACGCCTCATACCCTATATCTCTTAGGGACCATTTTTAGTACAGTAATTGTTAGGATTGTTGTGTGTTTGTTCTTGGATATTGTTGTTGTAATTTTTTACTCCAAGATTGTGATATCAAATACATGTTGAGAAATTATACTTGTTGTATATATTTTCAGATTTGGAAATAAAGATTGTCTCATATTAGGATTTCATATTTGAGTGAAACAAGTTTGAATATAAATTATTTGTTGGGATAATATTTTTGAAGAAAAAAAATTTGGTGTGTCAAACTTGAAAATTAGTAAAGTTTATTACTCAAGTTGGATTTGAAATCAAATTGCATATCATATAGAAGTTGATTGTAATTAATAGGAAATTGCTTGTATATTTGATTGACAGGCGTGAGAAGAATTTTGCATGTTTAGTTAATTCACAAACACTATCACTCTCACACGAACACTTAGGAGTTGTGGTTCTTGATGAGATATTTTGTTTGTTGGGGCTGCTGAAATCCGAGATTCCAGGAGAAAACAAAAGTTGTGTGGAGAAGAACAAATCAAGTTAGAATGCCTTTGAGAGTGGAGTAACTCGTGTAGGTACGTTTTCTGATCTTGTATTTTGGTTCTTAGTTGCATGCTTTAGGGTTGTAACTTGATTGTGATTTTTTTGGACTTTTTGTTTTGCTCCGTAGAGGGGGCCGTGGATGTTTCCCTAATTTTAGGGTTTTACCATGTTAAAAATCACGTGTTAATTTTCTTGAATGTTCCTAATTACTTTGGCAAATAATAACGTACTTAAGACTTAATTGTAGGTTTTGTATTTTAAAAACATAAGGTAATAAAACTATTAAGTCTAGAGATCATTTTCAGAAAAATTGTTTTAACACATCTAGTGTTCATTTTGAAAAGGGTTTCGTTCAATGAGTTTATTTTGGAGATTACTCAACAAACAACTTTTTGTTATTAATCATGTAAAATCAATTTTCTCAAGTGGTATCACAGTGGGTTTATCAAAAGATATTTTTTATCCTAAAACTCCCGAAATTGTTTTTGAAATCTATTTCTGAATATGAATGAAAGATTTAAGAAGTTAGGTAACCTTTCCGGACCATCATTCTTTGATGGAACCAACTTTTCTTATTGGAAAGTACTAATGGTTGCTTTCATTCAAGGAACAATTGGTTATGATGTGTGGGATATGATTGAAAATGGTTATGAACAACCAACTAAGTCTTTGTTTGATATTGATCAAGCAATGGTTAAGAAACTTCGTAGCGAATTTACTGGTGTAGAGAAAAAGAAATCTCTCGATAATAATAAGGGCAAGAATTATATCTTTATGTCCACTAATGAGAATGAATTTAAAAGAATATCTATTTTCTCTACTTCTAAGGAGGCTTGGGACACTCTAGTCACCGCACATGAGAGTGATGAACGAGTTAAGGCCGAAAAAACACAAATGCTTGTCCAATAGTACAATATGCTTATTATGGATGAAAATGAATCCTTTGATGATTTCTACATTAGTTTAACCGATATTTTTACAAAATTACATGAAAATGGTGTAACCTATACTAGAAAATAAATCGTTCAAAAGATTCTTATGTCATTACATGATAACTTTGACAATAAGAGATATGACATGGAAGAAATGAATGACCCAAACCTAACTCCTAAATTGCTAAGTAGAATATTAGGAACTGTTGAGATGGAGTTAGAGTTCAAAAAACAAATGACTGCCCGTAACAAGAGAATCATTGGATCTAATGTTGTGTTTTCATCCCAATTGACTTCGCCTAAAGTCATTCCCTTAGACTTTGATCTTGACTTGGATGATGACTGTGACTTGGATCACCTTGACAATCAAATAGCTCTAATGATCAAGCATTCCAAAAATATTATCAAATTCAGAAACGCTTTAGCATATAAACAAGGCAAACAAAATTATCAGGGTAATCAAAATCATAGACCTCATGAAAGATATGGAAACAAAATGACGTATGACAATAGTAGATCTAACATAGACATGAAAAATGTTAAATGTTATGGATGTGGCAAAATGGGACATATTGCTAATAAATGTGCAAATAAGCCTACTAATAATACTAGGGCTAATTTGTGTAAGACATGGGATGACTCTAGTGATTCTGATTAAGATGAAATTGAGTCAACCCATAATTATGAGTCCTATATGTCATTCTATGCTAGGACCATATACCATGATGATGATGAAATTGAGTCTACTCATGATTCTATTGCTCCTACTATTGCATCTGATGTTGAAATTATTGTGATTGTTGATGATGAAAAGGACACTGCTAGTGATAGCTTAAGGGTGTGTCAAACTGAAAGTATTGTCATTAAACATCAAGTGTGTGTGAGTTCCACATATGAATTGAGTGATATAGGAGACACTTCACACTATACAACAAGTGATTCTGATGATGATTTTCCTAATCTTCAATTGCTATACACGAAAATGTGTAAAAAAAGTGCTCGTCTTGATAAAATGGTTAAGCTACTGAATGAGCGTATTGATTTACTTAACCAGACTATTAGGAAGAACGCTAAAGAATTTACAGCACAATGTGTTGCCCATGAGACTGAAATTGAAGAATTTTTAGCAAAAATAGAAGATCTTTCTGAGAAAAATAATATTTTGGAGCAAAAATACAAGTCTACCTTGGTAGAACTTGAAGAATCTAAGCAAAAAGTTTCAAACGTGTTTAAAAAATTCTTACACTTTGAAACTCAAGCTAAGTCCTATGAAGAAATTATTGTAGGAAGCAAGTTTGATTCTGACGATAAATCTGATTTTGGATTTAGACAAAAAGTTTATACTAGAAAAAATGTTTCTCCTGAAAATGTTGTTTTTGTAAAATAAGGCCAGAATCCTCAAAACACTCAGAAAGAAAATTGTTTTAAAGATGTCTCTAAGCTAAAACAATTTGATGATTCTCAAACGCCCAAATCTAATGGTCCAGCTAAGTACGTATGTCTACCTGTTAGAAATCATTATCAAAAACCCAAAGCCAATGACACTTGGACGACCATTCCTATTAGAGATAAACCAATCTTTAAAGACTTTAGTAATAAATTAAAGTCCTCCACACGCCAGTACTGTTCATATTGTGATGTCTACGGCCACTCCATTGCCAAATATTTTCAAAAGAGACTTTATACACCTACTTATTCAAACTTTAACTATCCTAGAAAGAGTAGGAATAATTATGTTCTCCTTAGACAGACCGCTCACAACTGTAAATATAAAAAAAAAAAGGGAGGATCTAAAACTAAGAAAAAATCATTTAGAAAGACCAATCAAAACTTTTCTAAATTCAAGGCCAATCAAACTGTTAAAACTAGGCCTATTTGGATGAGAAAAGATGACTTGCTACCCCAACTCAAGTGCAACATTGTCATATCTGATATTAAGGCACCAAGCACTTCGTCTGGATGGTATCATGACTCCGGATGTTCTAAACATATGACCGGAGATGAAACTAAATTAATAAATAAAACAAACTTCCTTGGAGGTAGTGTTGTGTTTGGTTATGGAGTTTCATCTAAGATCATAGGTAAGGGAACATTGTGTGAGGAAGGTCACCCCATGATAAATGATTTCCTCCTAGTTAAAGGTCTCAAGGCTAACTTGCTTAGTATATCTCAATTTTGTGATTCCAATCATACCATCTCCTTTTCTAAAACTGATTGTAAAATTTTCTATAAAAATGGAAAGTGTATTTTAACAGGAAATAGAAATGAGGATAATTGTTACAGAGTCCTTCCAAAGTCTGAATTCTGTAATAGATTGGGACATACAAATTTTGATAATCTTCATAAGAAAAGTTCCTAAGAAATTGTTAGAGGATTGCCTAGAATAAAAAATTCTTGTAAACCCGTATGTGGTCCTCGTCTGAAAGGGAAAATAAGTAAACCCTTTTATAAGAAAGTTAAAAATCTTTTAACTTCAAAACCTTTGAAAGTAATCCACAAGGACCTTATGGGTCCCTTTCGAAACACACGATATACTCGGGTTGCGTTCATGAAAAATAAATCCCATACCTTCGATGAGTTATTAAAAATACCTTTGAAAATAGAGAATGAGAAGGATACCCAAGTATGTCGCATCAGAAGTGACAAAGGTGGAGAATTCAAAGATTCGGGTGTTACAAAATCTTGTATAAGCAATGGCTATAAAAATGAATTTAGTGCGCCTAAGACTACTCCGCAGAACGACACTACTGAAAGGAAATATAGAACCTTACAAGAGATGGCTATGGTTATACTACATGTGAAAATTCTACCTAAATATTTTTGGGACAAAGCTGTTCAAACGGCTTGTCGAATCATTAATCAGGTGTACCTTAGGAAGAATTTCAAATCTGTTGATGATATTCGATATGCATATCTTCGTAATGCTATTGGTATGATAGTTATTACTTATTTCAACACTTCATTCATATCCTCGGTAGTTGCATGCTAATAATTAGTTTCTGAGGATTTAGGGCATGGTCGTTTCTCAAATGACAAAAGACGCCTCCTAATATCTGTTTAATGTAGGAGACCCTTGTATCTGCCCTTGCATATGTTATTATTTGTGTTGTCACGTTATATCATATTCTCTTGATTTATATCTTTTTACCTCGTTGTATATTTGACGAAAATTGGGGGAGAAGAACTTAAGTTCCTGTGCTGCGATGTATATCTTATCTTGTACTAACTCAACTAATATGCCATTAAGTGTTTATCCTTTTCAAGAATTTTTTTAGACCCGATCGTGTAGCTTGTCCTATTTATTAGGGTATTGGTTTGTATTGTAGTTGAGTAATGTATTTTCTTACCTTATTTTTGGTTCTAGGATGGGATTGGATAGATAGAGACTTTTGAATAGGAAATCTAAGATTTTTCATTTTCACCCACGAGTTCAAGATAATCAAGGGAATTTTGTCTTCAATATCCAAAGGGGGAGATTGAGAACACACTATATGGTTGACTTACTTGAGTCGGTGCCATATGATATCGAGACAAAATAGGATTAGATTTTTTCGAGTTACTCTATCTCAAAAAGGCATCAAGATTCATCAAAAGCATCCCATTCCAAGTTCTCCAATGTGACACAAATAGGTAAGAACAACTCTTGAACCACAATTAGGATACGTACACTGCATATACATGTTTATTAAGTATGCAGGTTTTTTATGGTAGTGTTGTTGTTTCAAATATTTTTTTGGAAAAAGAAATTCAATTGAATATTTTTTTAATCATTTAAAATGATTTTTTAATTTAATTGAAATACGATTTTAAAAATATATTTGAGGTAACATAAGAATATTTTTTATGATAAAAAATTTGATTGCCTCAATTTTTAATGGGTTAATATTTTTTGAGTCAAAAAATTTAATTTTTACAAGACTTTAAAAACACATGTGTGTTATTTTTTTAATAAGGCTATTTGTGTTTGATTAGTGTCTTGTTGGTTAGACTCATTCGTGACCCTAGATTGAGTGGTTATCAATGGAGGATATTTTTAGTGGCTCAATACTAGTGAACACCTTTTAGCCAATCAAAAATTAGTTATCCACCTTCTTTCTACACCCTTAGATCTTGGAGAGTTGATCTAGACCCTTTATTTTTAACAAACCTTTTTAATGCAATATATAACATGTTTTAGGGTTTCTTATTCTAGTTGGGTGAAGATAGACGCGGCGGTTGATCACTGTTGAAAGAGAGAGAGCACATTTCACATTTTCATCTTCTTTTCCATTCCTTTGAGAGAAGCCTCATCTCCTCAAAGAAAGAGATAAAACCGAGAGAGAGAGAGAGAGAGTCCATAATAGTGTGTCACCGAAAATTAGAGACCAAAAAGATCGTAGAAACCGAGAGTGAGAGAGAGTCCAGAATAGCGTGTCGCCAAAAATTGTCAGATCGAAAAACTAAAAGAGAGAGAGAGGAACCCGACGCCACAAGCCGAGATCTATCTCCGGTCCCGTTGCCAGTCGATTTCGTCATTGCCAAAAACCAAGAACGAGTAAAGATGATGTTGTGGTGGGAAAGAACCGAGAAAGAAAGGGATTGTTGTTGTCCCAAATCCGAGGCTGTCGAAGTTGTTCGATCGCCGAAACTGAGATCAAAGGAGAGAGAGAGAATGACGTTGCCGTAGGTACTGCAGGACAGAACACACATTCGTCAGAGTTTTATTTGCCGAAAAATGCATTGGCATTTTTGAACCTTTTCAGATTCGTGTACGCCTCATACCCTATATCTCTTAGGGACCATTTTTAGTACACTAATTGTTAGGATTGTTGTGTGTTTGTTCTAGGATATTGTTGTTCTACTTTTTAATCCAAGATTGTGATATCAAATACATGTTGAGAAATTATACTTGTTTTATATATTTTCAGATTTGGAAATAAAGATTGTCTCATATTGGGATTTCACATTTGAGTGAAATAAGTTCGAATATAAATAATTTGTTGGGGCAATATTGTTGAAGAAAAAAATTGTGGTGTGTCAAATCTGAAAATTAGTAAAGTTTATTACTCAAGTTGGATTTGAAATCAAATTGCATATCATATAGAAGTTGATTGTAATTAATAGGATATTGCTTGTATATTTGATTGAGAGGCGTGAGAAGCATTTTGCATGTTTAGTTAATTCACAAACACTATCACTCTCACATGAACACTTAGGAGTTGTGGTTCTTGGTGAGATATTTTTTTCGTTAGGGCTGCTGAAATTTGGGATTCAAGGATAAAAGAAAAGATGCGTGGAGAAGAACAAATCAAGATAGAATGCCGTTGAGAGTGGAGTAACTCGTGTAGGTACGTTTTCTGATCTTGTATTTTGGTTCTTAGTTGCATGCTTTAGTGCTGTAACTTGGTTGTGGTTTTAGTGGACTTTTTGTTTTGCTCCGTAAAGGGGGCCATGTATGTTTCCCTAATTTTAGGGTTTTACCATGTTAAAAATCATGTGTTAATTTTCATGAATGTTCCTAATTACTTTGGCGAATAATATCGTACTTAAGACTTAATTGTAGGTTTTGTATTTTAAATACTTAAGGTAATCAAACTATTAAGTCAGAGATCATGTTCAAAAAAATTGTTTTAACACATCTAGTGTTCATTTTGAAAAGAGTTTCATTCAACGAGTTTATTTCGGAGTTTACTCAAGTTATAAATTTGTGTTATTAATCTTGTAAACGCAATTTTCTCAACTGCCCTAGTTTTTAAATAATAAGTGGTATCACTAGTTATCCATTTATAACAAAATAATAATTCTGGAATCCCTAGATGGGTTCCACGGATTTGATTTAACCTATATACTCCATTCACTACTCTCCATCTGTTAAAGATACTCTTGCCTGTACAATGTCAAAATATTGACAAAACTCTATACACAGGGGATTAGGAGGAAATGTGAACCCACACTCAGCAATAAAGATGGAAGGAAACCAATGACCTTGAGCAAGAGAGAAAAACTCAGAAGGAAAAGTGGGATGTTACAATACAACCCAATATGGAATATTAAAGTCACTCCTGAACTTATGAAGCGACTCAATAGAATAAAGCATGATGAAGAAATAAAGAAGAAGAGAAGTGTAGAGTGCGCTTTTGTTCAAATTACGAAATTATTTATTTAAACACGATTTTTGAATTAAATCCTAAAACCATGCATCTAGATGATTTATAAAATAAAATAAAGCATGCGACACAAAATATCAAGAAAAATCCCCGCATGGCAAAACCATATTATTTTCACTATAATTTGTAAAGAACGGTTACACGGATTATAATTAAAAAAAGTGTGACATACGAAAATACCCGTAGGTGTCGGTTCCGATGTCGTCGGCTGGAATCTCCCACGAGAATTTCAGATCGGTAGCAATGAAGAAGGGACCAGCTTCTCCACAAAATACTCCAAAAATGAGTAAGAATAATCTCTTGAAGGTTTATGATGTGCACTTGATAAATGGGAATTAAGTGTACATTTAAAGAGGCATAAAGCCTTAAAATGATGAAGTCGAAAGCCTTAAAATGATGAAGTCTAAAAAGAGGGCCATTTTAGGCTTGTTGGTGTGGAAAAAGAGTTGAAAAAAATTCTTTGAATCACTTTAGTAGAAAGGGACATAAAGAGATATGCGTCACTCCATAAGATTTTTCTAAGAATTTTCTCCATTTTCAAAGGCCATAACTTCTTCACCGTATCTCGGAACGAGGTGTCATTTCTTCCAGTATCTTCGTGGCGTCGAGCTCTTCAACTTTCCAGTTGAGCAGTCCTTTGGATGGTGGCTATAAAAATTACTAAAATGCCCTTGAACTTTCATATCGTGCATTATTTCACTATTTTGACTTCTCTTGCATACCACTTGCATGAAGTGCCTAAAATCTGGACCGTGAAGTCATTGAGGTAGAAGTGGGACACATGATGGAGACATTGAATGCTTGATTCCCGGAATTTGGATTGAGGACGTCGTGTGAGATCGTGAAGAGACGTGCCAAATGTAGCGGCGTATGACATACACAACAGTAAGATATCGGACATGAGAAATATGTCCTTACGAATCTCCTCCTATGTCTATGCCGGTACATACATAAAAATTCCAAATTATGAAATCTGCTAAAAACAAATGACATATAGGATAATATCCTCCTTTAAACCCTTAAACTGAGAATACCAAAGGACATGTCTTCAATCAAACTTCAACATCTTCAAATCTTCAATCATTTCAGAAACTCCCAAAGGTTTTCTCATCAGGGTGTGCAATCCAATAGATATCAATTTTGTACCTACACACATGAGAAAAAGTAAATACCCGTGACACACAACAGTTTGAAATATCCTTACTACCTAGAAGCATAGATCTAGCCATTTCTTGAATCGACCTATTCTTTCTCTCAACAATCCCATTTTGCCGAGGTGTCTTCACAGCAGAAAACTCATGTTTGATTCCTAGGCTGTCACAGTAAAGATCTACCTTTGATTCCTTAAATTTCGTTCCGTTGTCACTAAGTATTCTGTTAATAGTGACTCTGTGATGATTTTGCATGACACGGCACTTGGTCATTAAAAACTCTATAACGTCGAATTTCTCTCTCAGAAAACCTACAATCGAATATCTGAAGAAATCATTTACTATCACGAGGATATACATATTACCACCCAGACTCTCAGTACGAGTAGGACCCATAAGATCCATGTGAATCAATTCAAGCAAACGGGAGGTGGTAATGGAATGTAACTTCCTGTGGGGGCTACAGATTTGTTTTCCCAACTGACAGGGTCCACAAACCATGGAAGTTGGATTTTCAAAAGAAGGTAAGCCACGTACAAGGTCCTTTTTGGCTAAACGTGACAAATCTCTAACGTTCACGTGACCTAGACGTTGATGCCACAGATCCATAGGAGTGATCGTAGAGCCGTTGAAGACAAGTGAGGATGTGGTCACAGTCCCATAGCAATTATCCTATGTCCTCACCCCTTGCACTAAAAGTTTATCGTATTGATCATAAGCATTACACACGTCCCGGTCAAACTTTATTGGAAAGTCAGTGTTGCATAGTTGGCTAATGCTGAGAAGGTTTGCCTTCAAACCTTTGACATACAAAACATTCTCTAGCTTAAGAAATCCTAGTAACACTACTGTACCTCGTCCTACAATGCTATACTTGCTCCCATCTCCAAAGGTGACTCTACCTTCCCTATAATCCTCTAGGTGGGTAAAAAATGAGACATAACCTGTCATATGTCTGGAGCACCCACAATCAAAATACCATTATGAGGTATTATGTGCTTTGAGAGCGACATGAACAACAAGGCCCTTTTAGTCTTTCTTACTTACCCAAGAAGTGGTAACCTTTTATTTACACTTGTTGTTATTGGTTTTATCCGGGATGCAAGAAGCATTCACTGACGGCAAAGACATCCGTCGAAATTCCTCCATCAAACTCTGTGATGTGGCAGCTAAAAAGTCAACACTCTCTCTTAGACTGGAAAAATCATCAGTATGATGTGGTGGAGCAGTAGTACGTCGTGTCCGACCAAAACTATTGCAAAACTCCCTGAGGTGGCCTTTTCTTTTGTAACATGTACAAAAGAACACAGTCTTAGGCGGCCTTGGTTTGCTTTTCTTGGTCGAATTCTCCTTTGTGGTTTTGACGATGGCCATATGGAGTTGTAGTAAACTCAATAACTTGTCCAGGTGCAATTTGGGACGTGGAGGTACCATCATAACCTATTCTCTGCCTAACTCCAAAACCTAAAGCGGGCCCAAGGAGCATCTTTCCAGATTTGTCCTCGATTTGAACCTTGACTTCCCGTACTCTCTCAACATCATGAGTAAGCTGCGCTATAAGGGCTTCAAGTTTCTTCCAAGTCTCCGTGGAGGAATGGAGCTCACTCGTAAGACTATCCATTTGATTAGTGAATTCCCATATCTCTTTCTCAAAAACACTCCTTTCTCCAAATAGTCTCTATGTCTCTCTAAAAAAAATTCTTTATCAACACAGGCAGACTCTCTTTCTTTCAAGGTAGTGCAGGTGTAAGACTCTCTCTCTCCCTCGCTTCTTCTAAATCTTCCTTTAAAGCAGTGATACTAAGAACTAGCGCTTTGTTACGCTTTTTGGTTTTAAATGACTCATTATATAACTCAGCGTAGGCGCATTGAAGATTACACTCACTCTCACCTGCATAATCCTCCCCCTCACTCACATCGTTCTCACTGTCGAGGTGTCCCTGTGAAGCAGCATCCTCAACATCGTGAGGAGCACTAGAAGTATGACTAGCCATGAATGCGGTGAAGTTACATTCATGCGGTGACTTGTCTCCAGAGTCCACCAACTCGACCTCATTGTCGCCACTAAGGGTAGCATTAAGAACATCTTTGCCCTTTTCTTTTGCAAGTATGTTTAGCCTAGTAGCACACTCAAAAGCTCTATGACCCTTAACGTCACACTCATAACATCTCTCACCGTCTTTCTTAGGAGGGTATTTAAAATCCTTCTCATTTTTCTTATTTTTCTCAAAAATGTTTTTATCTTTGAAATTTTCATTTTTCTTGAATTTGAGAATTTTCTTGAAATTTTTAGCAAAAAGGGCCAAATCATCTAAATCAAGATCACACTCATAATATGATGTTTCTATCTCCCTTTGTCTAGATGAGTCAACTATCTTTCTTGTCGACCCCTCACTCATTCTATCCTGGGCATTAAGTGCAATTCCCTTATCTTTAGGCTTAACAGATTTAGGAAACATATCAATTTCATACGTTTGTAAGTCGCCTACAAGTTCCTTTAATTTAAGCGTGTTTAAATTACCAATTGAATTTAGCACAGTGACTTTAGGGATAAAACGCTTAGGCAGTGATATTAGAATCTTTGTAACAACTCTAGCATTAGGAATTTGTTCACTAAGGTTAAAGCTAGTGTTTACAATATCAGATAAGCTAGCATAAAATTCAACAAAACATTCAGTCCCATGCATGTTGATAGTTTCAAATTGAGTTGTTAAATTTTACAGTTTAGATTCTTTCACAGCATTAGTTCCTTCATGGGTAAGTTGCAAAACATCCCATGCCTCTTTTGACGTGGCGCACATCATAATCCGTCGAAACTCGTCAGTGTGACGGATCCAGAAATAGCACTTAAACCCTTAGAATTAAAAGATGACCATTTAAATTCTTCTTCACTCCAATCAGTCAAAGATTTTAAATTAGTCACATTATTAGCAGTGATGGAGGGAGGTGTCCACCCTCTTTCAACCAAAATCCAAACACGTTCATCAATGGCTTTTAAATCAGATTTCATGCGGGCTTTCCAGTAAGCATAGTTTGTCCCATCAAAAACTTGTATTTTATTATATAATTTCTCCATTGAACATGCCCTTTTTTAAATCAATTTTTCAGAAAATTGATATCTGAGAAACATTTTGGGGAAAATTACACTGTATAATTGTGTAATTGGCTCTGATACCAATTTGTAGAGTGCACTTTTGTTCAAATTACGAAATTATTTAATTAAACATAGTTTTTGAATTAAATCCTAAAAATATGCATCTAGATGATTTATAAAATAAAATAAAGCATGTGACACAAAATATCAGGAAAAATCCCAGCATGGCAAAACCATATTATTTTCACTATAATTTGTAAAGAACGGTTACACGGATTAAAATGAAAATAACTGTGACATAAAAAAATATCCGTAGGTATCGGTTCCGATTTCGTTGACTGGAATCACCCACAAGAATTTCAAATGGGCAACAATGAATAAGTGATCGTCTTCTCCACAAAATACTCCAAAAATTAGTAAGAATAATCTCTTGAAGGTTTATGATGTGAACTTGATAAATGGGAATTAAGTGTGCATTTAAAGAGGCATAAAGCCTTAAAATGATGAAGTCTAAAAAGAGGGTCGTTTTAGGCTGGTTGGTGTGGAAAAAGAGTTGAAAAAAATTCTTTGAATCACTTGAGTAGAAAGGGACATAAAGAGATTTGCGTCACTCCATAAGATTTTTCTAAGAATTTTCTCCATTTTCAAAGGTCCATAACTTCTTCACCGTAGATCGGATTGAGGTGCCGTTTCTTACAATATCTTCGTGGCGTCGATATCTTCAACTTTCCAGTTGACCATTCCTCCAGATGGTGGCTGCAAGAATTACCAAAATGCCCTTGAACTTTCATATCGTGCCTTCTTTCACTGTTTTGACTTCTCTTGCGTACGACTTGCATAAAGTGCCTAAAATCGTGGAATGTGAAGTCGTTGAGGCAAAAGTGGGACAAATTATGGAGATGTTGAATTCTTGATTCCTGGAATTCAGATAGAGGCCATCGTGTGAGATCGTGAAGAGACGTGCCAAATATAGCGGCATATGACATACACAACAGTAAGATATCGGACATGAGAAATATGGCCTTACAAGAAGAAAAGTTCTTATAAGCGTTAAAGGATTCAGGAAGAATTGAAGACAAAAATGAAAGCAAACGCACGAAAGTTCATAGAACACAGCACCAGATTCAGAAATGAAAGGATATAAGATGATCTAAGTTTTATCGCTCTTTTTATAAGTTGCCTCAAAAATAAGGAAAAGTAACGATTAAAGTGAACGACGATTGACTTTACGGCAGCTAACAAAAGGAAAGATGAAGATGCCCCATAAATGCTCACTAAAATTTGAAATATTTATAAAACTACCATTCGCGCTCAAAATTGTCAAATAACTATATAAAATTCACAAGTCTGGAAGGTTTGCAGCCGACTAAACAGCCCAAAGCATAATATTCCACACTTTTGCATGAGCTCAAGTATGAAACATTGAGGGATTCTGGGGATACCAAAATTCACCACCTTATATTGACCAATTATAAGCCAACACATGTTATTCAATGTGCCATAAATCCAAGTCAGCATGGCACAAATCCCTGATTAACAAGGAAGCCCGACTAACAAGGCAGTCCAACCAACATGGGATACCAACTAACTGGGAAGACCGACCAACTTCCAAAAATCCAACCAGTATAGACAATGAAGCGACAATAATCTTATATTTAATTCTCATTATGTACTGATGTGAATGCCGAACAAATGAAGGCATTCCATCATTTCATATGACAACTATCAACACCCCTTTTGGGCTATAAATACATTGTATCATTCTCTTTGGAGGGGACCTAAAAAACAAATTAAGGCAGTCAAGTAATGCATAACAGTGGACGTAGGTTATTCCATTAGGCCGAACAACTTTAAAAATCTTTATGTCTTATTTATTTTTATTTATTTATATGTGATCAATTCATTAGGCCTAGTCTAGTTTTTTGCATCAATAATAGTCATAATTTGAAGAAGGCTATAGATAAACGTTACATCTTTTTGAGAGAGGAGCACATTGGTACACTCGGATTTTTCGAATACTTCATTATAACACAAGAATATATTTATTTTTCTCCATAACTATTATTCGACTTAAATGTTGCCTAATTAAAAATACACATATTTCTAAAGACTATTATCAAGATAATTAGGGAATGTGATAACCTAATTACAAACTTCTTTTTATAAACTCCTTAAATTTGTTTTAATTCTTAAAATATCACATGCATATATTATTAAATTTTGTTATTACTGGGTGTTGGGATGAATCGCATATTAAATAATATATGTAACTCGATAATATATTTTCATCTATGAAAGGACGTTGATGATTAATATGGTGAATAATATGTTAACACGTTGTTAATGCACATGTTTAGACCGATTTATGATTTCAATTGATTTATTGTCACTCGGATTGGAATATTGAATTTGGACATTTCATTAGAACATTTTGTGGGAGTTGACTATCACATGTTTAGATTTGCATGACGCATATGAAATTGGATTTATATAATTATGAAATAAAGGAATTTGACGGTGGACTAAAGAATTTTAGTATTGTAGAAATTTAATATGTTAATAAAATGACGTCATTGGGACGTTTGGGTTGCATACATTAGTTTTACTCTCACTTTTATTATTATTAGTATGATAATTTCTAGGTATGGAACTAGACAGTACGCATATTAATTATTGTTAATGCTTTCTAGGTATGAAACTAGAGAGTGTTCACTTATACTTTTGGTTATTTCCTAATGTAATACCTTGTGTAATTAACATTTAGGTTGATCAAGTCTAGATATAAATTATACAAAATATTTAAAATAATCAAACATCATTCTCTACAACGAGAGATCAAATGAAGTAATAATATAAATAATGTGACAACGATATGAAGGTCCTCAATACATACCCATAATAGAATATGTGTCGATTATGAGTTTTCAACATGCAAACTAGGAAGTCTTCAAAATGAACTAAGACTGAAAAGTAAAATAAAAGGATAATTAAATAAAATGAAGACCCAAATTGTCTCTGAAGCTAATATCCTGGTGAGAGAGGGGCGAATGCCAATGTCCGCTAGAACAAGGAAGCTATACATGAGGTCCTGTCCTAGTGCCCGAGATCTACATAAAGAGATGGGTCAATACCCTAACAAGTAAAGTAGACACTCAACTCAAAGCAGTTATATGAGTTGATGATAAAATAAATTTTATAATGTTAGTGAACGTATCAATCCCATAAACGCAACCTAATGATGTTTTAGAATTATAAAGTTAATTAGTTAATTACTCGATCTCATTATTTAAACACCATGTAATGGACATGTGCTCCTTCGTCTCGGACATCTAAGAAACATGTGATATGCCAATTTTAAATAATAACATAAAACACTACCGCCCATTATGCGGGGACAAAAATAACACATCTATTAAATCATAAATATCATGTTTCACGCACTTACGCAATCTAGTATTCGCATGGCTGGAAATTCACAAATCATAACAATCGGGATATCCCTCCATGGTGCCCACTCATTCACTTTCATTTCAAAGTTAATTTAACATTGACATTTTATCGCATCTTTATTCACTCCAAGCAATCTACGTGAAACCTCATTATCCAACCATCGGGTCATATCATCTAGAATTATTATACATTTTAGTTCACTTCATAAGGAGGTAATGGATCAATATCATTACATTTAACCTTTTGCAAAGTAAAATATTTAAGTAAGAGTACAATAGTTTAATTAAGATTTTGAGTTGTCACAACTATCCTCATCTAAACCCCATGCGTGGGACTCACTAAAGTGAAATCCAAATAAGGACCCCCCCCCCCCAACGATACGCTTCCGTTTAGATATGGTAGTTGTTAAGATAATTTAATTAAAGTTTATTATGCCAGAGTAATACATGGATTTAAATATCTACGTGTGAAATCCTCTAATTAATCCAACACTCCTATTCAGTAACCAAAATAATCACCAACAAATCCTCTAATTAATCCCTTTATCGCGTGCTTAACAGAACGTATATCAATAATAACATGGTCTCAAGCCTGGCCTCATATTTTGTTCTTGCACAAAAGGAACACGTAATTATTTTATGAGGGTGTACTAAATCATAAGGGTCCAGTAGTGTATATCAAGTGTAACAAGTCACTTACAATACATTTACATAGGTTATTATAGCATGAATATTATCATCGTAACAAATCTCATCAATTTGGAATATACGTACCAATAGTATTACTTTTAAAGCGTTAGGTGCAAACTCACTAAGTAGTGAAATTTCAAAATATATTAATTCTAAATTAAGTGTGTGTTGTCTATTCTTATACCTCAAATTATCAATTTCTACAAAGGGATCCAAGCCCAAAAATATCATTTTCATGGGTTGGGGCTAATAACTTATTGCCACAAAATAATCGTCCCAATACGTACTTTATGTATGAAATTATTTATATCCACCTAATGTAACATAATTTAGGATTTTTCAATTTACTACGGGTTACTAATTAATTTTAACATTAATTAGTGCAGGTGGCGCGGACCCACATTCAACAAATGATATCAGTCCGGATATGTGGGTCAGCGCCAGCGGCACTAATTAATCGCAATATTTTTTCAATAAAATATCGCGGTTAATTAGTGCGGCTGGCGCGGACCCACATCCAACAAATGACGTGGGTTCGAAAATGTGGGTTAGCGCCAGCGGCAATAATTAATCGCGATTTTTTTATTGAAAAAAAATTGCGATTAATTAGTGCCGCTGGCGCGGACCCATATTCAACAAATGATGGGGTCCTGAAAAGTGGGTTCGCACCAGCGGCACTAATTAATCGCGATATTTTTTATTGAAAAAATATCGCGATTAATTACAGCCGCTGGTTCGGACCCACATTCTACAAATGATGTGGGACCTGGAATGTGAGTTCGCGCCAGTTACACTAATTAATCGCGATATTTTTTATTTGAAGAATATCATGATTAATTAGTGCTGATGGCGCGAACCCACATTCAACAAATGATGTGGGACCTGGAATGCGGGCAAGTACATGCGTGAACCAGATTTAACCCGAGGTAGTCATCTTTTCCTTTCCTCGATTCTACTGTGGTAAGCCTATAAAAATAAAACCCTTCTGGCCTATTAAACTTCTCTCGGCTCATAAACAGCCCACCCTGTTTTGTGTGGCGAGCCTATAAGATACAACCCTATAAACTATTAAACCACCCCAGCTCATAAATGGTCCTCCCTGTTTGCTTAATTAATTACTATATATATATGGGAAATGCTTTGTGTCCCAAACAACTCCCCCAAATTCTCTCCCAAATAGCTTTAAGTGTTATACCTTGTGATAGGGTCCCGCCAGGGCACAATTCATTAATGCTATTTGGGGAAGATTTGGGACAGTTGTTTGGTACCCATAGCACCACTATATATATATATATATATATATATATATATATATATATATATATATATATACGCATGTTCTTGCCCTAGAAATGAATGGGCCAAAGCCCATCACTTTGTTAGTCCAACAATTTAAATGCAATCCAGGTACAATTATAAAAAAGATATTTTGGAGAAACGTATGATTTAATTAAAAGTGTATAAATATATAAAATTTCATAAAATTTTATAAATTTAGTCACTGTATTAAAAACAACATGAAAAATGACCAATATTCTATTTGACAATTCATACAAAAAAAAAAGTCACATTTTTAAAAGTCGATAATTTCAAATCTACAAATCCAAAATTTACAAAAAAATTTATATTTAAAATCTACTTGTCGAGATCTATCCAAAAACACCCATATTTGATATTTTTTGACAAAAAATTGAAATTAATTAATTTACTATTTCACTAAAACCTCCATTTTTCCCGGTGAAAAACCTTCGTCTCCGACACTGGCAATGGCGCCACGGGCGCGGACCAAATGAATGAAAGAATTAGACAAAGGGAGAGTGAAATGAGGAGAGATAAACGATCTGGCGAGAATTCTGGCGGTATCCGGAGAGAATTTCGGTGTTCCAACGAGGATTCCGGTGGGTGGGGTGGAGGTGGGGTTATGTGTTTATTAACAGAATTATTTTTAAATGATTATAAGTAAGGGTTTAAATATAAATACCTCTTTAACTAAAATAAATGAAATTACTTGTTTTGTGTACTCTTAACTCTAAAGGGACCACACGAATAAATGTTATTGTACCACAGGGATTAGATTTATAAAAACGAAAATCACAGTCCTAAAAATTCAAATATAGGAAGGAACATTACCCTGTCCTTAATTCTCTATTATAAAAATCATGTTAAACCTATTAAATAAATTTTGCAACAGTAAAAAATTACATTAAACCGATTAAATAAAATTCTTTACTAAATAAATCCTTTAAAAGAAAATTTTATTATTTAAAATTAAACAATTAACTTTAACTAATTACATCTATATAATTTCTCAATTCCTCAAATTTAAATTCAGAATTTTTCTAAGTTAATTTCCTACTACTTATTATTTATTATATCCCATTATTAATGATTAATTTACTTATTTAAAAATTAAAGGGGTATTACGTCTTCGCTTTTCACCCACAAGTAGTATCATCCTGTCTATTGGCTAACTTGCTATGGCCCACTATTAATGGCTAGTCTATTCCAATCACTTTAAATGGTTATACTCTACCATTCGTAAGGGCTCACCGATACAATGATATGCAATACAATGATATGCAAAACTGTAGTAAATCCACTAACAATGCCCCAATAAGACGAGCCTATGCTCCACTAGCTCTATCATTTCAGTGTTGGAAAAGGCTCTACTTATTTAGGTGCCAACTTCCTCTCTTACCCAAATCACATATCTCTCTTCTTGGGAGACACCCACAATAATTTCTGATCACCACTCACATCAGTCTTTAACTCATCAGTTTGTGCTGACATAACTGTTACGACGTTCCTAAACTATACAAAAAAAACTTCGATTATCTCAATCCGTACTGGCCAACTCTAAATCACGCTTGACCTACAAAACTTATTATTTCCCCACCCAACCACAAGGCGGACAACAAGGCCTTCCGCCTCAAGCCTCAAAGGCCTCTTTATAATATTAATAGGTACAAGTCATTACATGTAACTCTACTAGTGATAATTACTCCTCCCAATTACGTTCAAGTCTAGACTACGCATCTCTCTCATCCCTCCAGATCATAGTCGCTTTTCCCGTTTACTTCTCGATCGATGGGTAATATGTCTTATTCAAAACTAACTTCATCCCCACCACCTCCTGATACTCCCAATAGAAGGTGGGACTTAAGGATATCGTCCTGAGTCACAACAACTGTTGGGAGACCTCTTGTGTCAACTCATTTCATGTCTCAAATGAAATGTTGGGTACATTACCCGATAATGTAACTCAACCATATTAGCAATAATTATTTCACCTTGGTCAACAAATCCCACCTACCGAAATGGAATCTTGACCTATTCAAGATGTTGGTTACCCAATAATGAACTTCATTAGTCTATTTACCCATTACGTCACTAAAGTCACAAATTATTGAAAATTTTTGGTAGATCGCCTCGAACCCGTCTTTTCCCATCAATGAGTAGTGCATCTGGATACGATTTCACTATGTCTCACTCCACATCAATACACAAACTCAATATCCAATTTCACATGGTATATGTTACTCCATTTCATGGGGTACTTCAAAATCATGAATAATGCGTTTGCTTCAAACTGGGTATTTTTGGGTCCTCCTCACCTGGTAAAATCAACATCCTACTATGTGTAAGCCACCCTCAGCATTCGACTGAGTAAGACTCTGCTTGACTCTAAAAACTATTGGATCCTCCCTTGTCTTGAGAGATCCTTCGCTTATGTCTCCATAGTCTTTCAACCCATCTTGGGGTGATAGATGTTCTATACATATATCTGAAGTCTCTCCTTCCTCGATCCGAAGTTTAGTTCAACTTGCCTTCCAATTCTGCTTTTACTGCCCCCACAAGCATACGGTTCAACACATTTGTTCCTTGCCCTTATCTCGAACAATAGTGAAAATCAAACTAACTAGGGCGCCCATACACCCTATATCTCATGCATATATGAATACACATCGTAGACTTAATATTTTTATCTGAAGTTTGGTCCCGCACAGTCGACGTGGCTATATCGTGAGGGTATTCACCATCACCCCACTAATCATGATTTAATTATCCTCAAGATTTTCCCACCCATTCAATGGTGGTGTAAAAATTTCCCAGTGTTTCTTTGACAGAACTACGTGGCTCCACTGTCATTATATTGTATAATAGCTCTCAACCCATTCAGTGGTCGATATCTATCCAACAACACTCATATTTGATATTTTTTCACAAAAAATAGAAATCAATAAATTTACTATTTCACTAAAACCTCAATTTTTTCGGTGAAAAACATTCTTCTCCGGCGCTGGCAATGGTGCCGTTGGCACGGACTAAAAGAATGAAAGAAATAAACAAAGGGAGAGTGAAACGAGGAGAGAGAAATAATCCGGCAAGAATTTCGGTGGTCTCTGGAGGGAATTTCAGTGTTTTGATGAGGATTCCGGTTGGTGGGGTGGAGGTGGGGTTATGTGTTTAGTTTTAGAATGATTTTTAAATGAGTATGAGTAAAGGTATAATATAAATATATCTTTAACTAAAATAAATGAAATTACTTGTTTTGTATACTCCTAAGTCTAAAGGAACCACACGAATAAATGTTATTGTACCACAGGGATTAGATTTATAAATCCGAAAATCACTGTCCTAAAAATTAAAATATAGGAAGGAACATGACCCTGTCCTTAATTCTCTATTATAAAAATTATATTAAACATGTTAAATAAATTTTACAACAATAAAAATATACATTAAATCAATTAAATTAAATTCTTTACTAAATAAATCCATTAAAAGAAAATTTTATTATTTAAAATTAAACAATTAACTTTAACTAATTAAATCTATGTAATTTCTAAATTCCTCAAAATTAAATTAGGGATTTTTCTAAGTTAATTTAATAACTACTTATTACTTATTATATTTCATTATTAATGATTAATTTACTTATTTAAAAATTAACGGGGAATTACATCCTAGGTATGTGACTAAGTGATACGTATTTACATTGTTTTATCCTAAGGGCAAGATTCGGGTATGGTTATAATTTTAGGTATTTTCCTAGGTGAATGACTTGGTTATACTTAAGGTTAGGTGATCTCTAAGGACTAGAGATGAATTTTAGTTACGATGTCGAGATTATTTTGGGGGCTTGTTATAATTAATGAAATTACGATAAAGAAAAGATAATAAATGGATATTAGAGATGAAATGATGTGGCATCATTCTATTTGTGGGTATTGATTTATTGGATACACCGTATGTTCTGGAGTTACACTTTCTTGCAAACTTTAATTATTTTATGTTGGCGCCACGAGTATGTGCAGTGTATGTTGTTGACTAGACATTACGATGTGTACGACACTTAGGTTAACTGGCTATAGTAATATGTCTTATGTGGAGAATATGATGAATTTGCGGGTCAACACCTTAGGTTGACATGAAATAGTGATGTTTAGGCACACCATGGGTATGTAATGGTGTTCCTTCAATAAAATATTAATATTAAGAAAGATAACTAAAATTGTGAAAGATAATAGAAATGTGTTTTATTTATCTTGAAACAAACATGATTGTGTTTATAAGAAATTGAGTTTATTTACCATAGATGGGTAGTTGTGTTGACTTTATGTTATTCACGTATTTTTTTATATCGCTCGTTAATTGAAATTCTGAATTATGATATGTATCTCTTATAATGCTTATGAATGGATTCATGGGTCCTATTTGGGAAGAGTAGTTAGTAATCTTGCAGTGGACCCTGACCCATTGTTGTTAACTAACCTTTCAGGATATGTTAGTTATGTAGTTTAGTGGACTTGCAACTATAGTTTACTTTATTACATAGTTTAGTTTCCTTTTCAATCATTTTATTTATGAGACAATTATATTAAATTTGGTGGTGTGACACCCCACTTATTAAAATAATGGGTGGTCAGCCCTCTACTAAAGTAAAACAGGATTGGCTCATTATTAGCATCACCGTCAAATTTAATTAATTACTAACAACCTATTATTAAATTAAGGTGTGTGTTAATTTTAATATTATTTAATATGACACAACAATCTAATAATCAACAACAATTATTTACAAAAACATAAAATAAAACCCACAGCCACAATTAAATCAAAACTATAAATTTATTACATGTCAAACTGTTCCAAATAAACCATCAGAATAAATCTCCATACAATAATACTCAAAATGATATCAAACATAAACTGAGATAAGTTGCCTGACTTAGGAAACATGCTTGAATATAGAAAAGAGTCACGAACTAGATCATAGGAATAGAAGTGACGAAACAAAATTCTGCAATATCCACAGTTGTCGTAGCTCTGGCACAGGAGAATGATTACGATTGGCGTCCCTATGACTCGACACCTAAAAGTTTTGAAAATATATTTTGACGCGAGTCAGAGTCCAAAACAATTTGAAAATATTTTGCAAGTAATTAAAATGCATAAATAAATGTATATCTATTTACTCATATTCAAATTGTTATCGTACTCTCTTATGAGGCAGTACTCCCCTCTCATCTAAAGTGTGCACCTAAGGTATACATTTCAGTTACCTAGTTATGCTACCCACCTAACTAGTTCCTAAGTGTCCTTAATTTCCATACGTTATCCCATCATGCGTAATTTATTTATTTATCTTTCACATTCGCTAATCATTATAATTACCAATTATAATTTTTTAAACCATTTCTAATAACTTCCACTAATTATTATTTCAATATTCACATAAATCATTCCCAATAACTTTGACTAGTTATTAAGTGAATATTCTAAAGTTAATATCACATAACTCATTTTCAATAACATTCACTAGTTATTAAATCATTATTCACATTTAATGTTTAAGTCGTGTATACTTCTTCACATTAATATAGACAATATTCACATCATCTCATGCCCATATATATTTTTTGCACACATATATACGTATTCATTATCACATCATGCATACATATATTTCCCTCATTATACGTGTATAACCGACATCCGTAATAACAATAATAACTTCCCTGAATTCGGGTCTCTAATGGTATCATCATCTAGGGAATACGCTCATCATCCTAGCTACCGCATCGAGATATCACATCAAACTACGATATAAAACAACAAATGACGTTGGAGGTGCATACCGATAATTACCTCACATCGGACTCAACCTTAACAGACACATGTGTGGTGATTATGTGTGACACCCAGCCCAATTAAATATCGGGTGATCAGTCATTTATTAAATTGAAACAGGATGTTCAGTTGGTTCATTATTAGCATCACTGTCAAAAACTTTAGTTCGATTAATTACATAATATTTAATTAAGCTAGTCTCAAAAACATTTACTCCTAACGCATCCATTCAGTTTCTTTTAATAAGTAACCCACTTCATTAACTAAATGAACTATACAACAAATCATATACCAACCACTGAACTAAATAACATAATAATAAATATTGAGATGAACGTATCAGTTAAAATGTCTACAATCACCAACATGAAATACCTAGTTTAACTGAAACTCAAATACTAATGAGAAATACAAAAATCTCTCGGAATAAACATAGTCTGAGAATTGCGACATATGCCCTGAATAGAAAGTCTGAATAAACTGAAAGAAATGATAGATGTGTCTAATCTCAAAGACCTACAGCTTCCACAATCGCTGCAGCTCGTCAAATAATCCAAGTGTCTAAATTTGGTGTCCGTGTGGATGGGCACCGGTTAGAATATATATATAGATATTATAAAGTAGGAAACTTATATATGTCATAAGGTTGATCGATGATGTCACCAGACGAATTAAATTCTGCACTACCCCTTTTGCCCTTTAAAATTTTAGATTCCCCCTCTTTTTACACCCACTAATTTGTTCCGCCCTTCTCTTTAAAATTAAAAATCAAGGGTAAAATAGAATGTGTACCCATTCTCTCACTTTAGTCCCCCATTTCTTCCTACCCATCTTCTTATTTTTCTTCCTCACTTTAGTCTCTCCATCCCTCTATCCATTTGTCTTTCTTTGGGTTGTACGATTACCTCTGGCACAACAAGGAATCTGACCCGTCGATGACTTTAACCCACGAACCAGTCGCTAACCTCTAACAACCTTCCATGCCGGCGACTACCCATGAACATCCAACCTAAGTCGTCCTGCTTACCACCGACTCCGAATCCAAACATCCTCAAACACACCGCCAGAAACTCCTACCCATGCCGGCGAGCCTAAACCCTAAAAACCAGCGATAATTTTTGTTCTTCTACTCAAATCAGTCGAACCCACTGCCATATTCAACCTACCAAAAACCCTGTCAACGAACAACAACAAACAGTAGGTGATTTTTTTTCAAGGTATAATGTTCATTTGATTTTTTATTTGTGTTTGGTGTTGATTCATGAATATTGTTCATCTTCCTAACTAAGGTTCTCTGAAGATTTTTTATTTGTGTTTGGGGTTCATTAATGAATATTTTTGATTGAGTATTATTGACTCATGTTGCGTTTGGTCCACTATCTTTTCTTTTACAGATTTGATAATGAGGACATAAAATATATGGTTTCCTTGAGTTTTATTAAAATTAATTGATATTGAGGACTTAAAGTATATGGTTTGCCTGATTTGATATTGAGGACATAAAAAATCCCATTTTTTTTAATAATTAACTGAGTTTTTGTATGTTTTATTTCTTAATGAAATCAGTTGAGATTTATCACATTAAAGGGGACATTTAAGTCTGCTCCACCAATGGGATGTTTTTTATGTACACAGTACTACGCACCATCTATCTATTTGCTTTGTGTTTGATATGTTTATATATACAAAGTACTACGCACCATCTTGATATCTTGACCATTCATATTTGTTGAATTATTATTGTTTGTACATATGTTATATAATTAATTGATGTCCCTACAAGGTTGTGGTGGTATTGTGGTCTCCCAGATGTTTTTTAAGAAACTGAAACGATGATGGTGAAAATGAGCTGGTGGTGGAATCTACATCACATGTAGAGCCCAGTAACAAAAAATATTCTCAGTACATTCAATGAAATAGAAGTACTGAAATATTTCTTTTGCCTTTTCTATTTCTAATTACTTTTTCAATCAGTTTTCTCTATTGGTACGGTTAAACGAAGGGGTGAATTAGGGTGAGTTTAAATTATTATTTTGAAATTTTGAAAAAATGGTTAAGATGAGTTTTGTGTTGTGTGGAGTTTAATTTAGACATTTAATTAATATTTTGATTTGTTATCTAATAAATATTATGCTCATTCTCAAAAGAATTTTATTTATTGATTTCTTTTTTGTAGGGGTAACATCAAAATATTTCAAGATTATGTTGTTGTAAAGAAGGTGCCATAAAGTTCAAGGATGTTGAGAATTCCATGTTCCTCGAGAAGCTAAAGAAGGGATACGAGGTGATTTCCTATATTAATATTTTCATTTGCTGATGCAACCTTTTCAATTGATGAAGTTTTCTCAAAATTTTGGCCTGAGCTGCTATTCTAATGATGATAAGTATCAGGCTCGAAATTTGGAAATGAAGAGCTCTGTTCTGATATGTTATGAGGTGACCTTGAACTTGATGATGTTAACTGTGAAATGGCCTACGTACCAAACACATTTGCAAACATTGTGGAAGATTCTCTGTGATTTTCAGTCAGACCAAGATATGGGAATACGAAACCTTTAATTTTTTTACTACCATTTGTTTTGGTTATGTTTTAGTCGCTTTATTTTTCTATGTACGCACGTATTCAAAATGGGATTATTTTTGTGTTTAATGTCACACGTGGGGTTCATATACAAACAATTAAATGTCCTCAAGTATAAAATGCATTTTATTCTATTGTTGTTTAAAATATTTTTTAAGCATTATCTTAGTTCCCCACAAATCAAACTCTAGGTTACTTACTTGATTTGATTTACAGTTTGAATCTCGTCATTTTCTTTAATAAGTAAGTTATTGCCATTTTATTTCAGGATTCTTTGGGTGAAGAAGAAGTCATTCCAGACTAGGTCTAAATTATAAGTGGTGATCTTGATGGAGCTCGAATGGATTAAGAATCCGTCAAGGCGAAGCTAAGGCAACTTGATGATGAAAAGGGAGCTATAGAAAAACATACCAAGTGTTGAGAAAAAAGAGAGGAATTCCCATCTTGATTGGTAGGTATTTATTGATTCATAGCATTCCCATATTTTTTGTGTTCAAGGTAGCTTCATTTAAGACACACACGCACACACACACACACATACACATACATATACACACGCACTTTTATTAGTGGCACATTATAGGAATTTTCAATTGAGTCATTTTATTTATTAAAATTGATATACTGATCATTGTTATGTCATTTCCGGTGTTATAATCTGTTATTTCTTGATTCAAATTATAGGTGGTGATCTTGATGGAGTTCGAAGGGATTAACAATCCGTCAAGGCAAAGATAAAGTAACTTGATGATGAAAAGGGATCCATAGAAAAATAGATCAGGTGTTCAGAAAAAAAGGGGAATTCCCATCTTTTTGGGTTCAAGGTAGCTTCATTTAAGACACATACACACTAACACACACTTTTATTAGTGGCACATATTAGGCATTTTCAATTGAGTCATTTTATTTATTCAAACTCATATATTGATCATTGTTATGTCAATTTTGGTGTTATAATTTTTTATTTCTTGATTCAAATTATAGGTGATGATCTTGATGGAGTTCGAAGGGATTAACAATCCGTCAACGCGAAGCTAAAGCAACTTGATGATGAAAAGGGATACATAGAAAAACAGATCAAGTGTTGAGAAAAAAAAAGGGTATTCTCATCTTGATTGGTAGGTATTTATTGATTCATGGAATTCCCATCTTTTTTGTGTTCAATGTAGATTCATTTAAGACACATACACAAACTGACACTCACACATACTTTTATTAGTGGCACATATTAGGCATTTTCAATTGAGTCATTTTATTGATTCAAACTCATATATTGAACATTGTTATGTCAATTGCGGTGTTATAATTTGTCATAAGTTGTGTACGCCCCCTGTGAAGATAACCTCAGAAAAGATGTCGCCGTATCAGAAGAAGTTATGGTCTGCAGATTCCATGCACTTAGCAATAAGGTCTAGATCACCAGTATTATCGATAAGGTCCAAGACATACTATTAATATTGTTATTGTAGACTTTTTTTGTTGGGGAATGAAATTTTTGCCATTTTGTAATTACGTATTTTTAAAATTTTTGTTATTTTGCGATTACGTACTTTTAAAAATTAGTGGCGTGCCTTCAGGCACGGGCATACCCGAGTATATATATATATATATATATATATATATATATGTATATTCAGGAGAGAAGATGTGCAAGAAACGGGTTAGAACCCAAGTAAAAATAGTTTAAAAACAACAAGTGCTAAAATGTAATTTAGCACATATTATATACATGTTAGAAATATGTGCTCTCACTTGAGATGCTCACCTCTCAACTAATGTACACGCCTAACGCATCTTCTAACCCATACTAGACCCAGCCTAACTAGTTCGAAGCCACACTATCACTACTTACGTTCACCCGTAGTACACCCTTATCGCCCATACAATACGCGATTAACATAGTTTATCCCAAATGCCTGATTTACGTTTTCACCATTCGTGTAGTTAATCTTTTACTCACTAAGATTAATTTACTTATAATTATTACCATATCTACTAATTTGCACAATAGAATTGTTCTCAAGTATATATATATATTCAATATCATCACTATATATATATATATATATATATATATATATATATATATATATATTTACAAATCCTGAACCCATAGGTTAAGACCTCTTGGCACAGTGCACACTCTGCTATTGTATCCTAGTACATCTCGCACTGAATAAGGATAAAGTTTTGGATAATCTCCCACGAACCATAAAAATATAATAACACATATTGGAGATGAACATAGTCCCTAGCCCAATGGGTCACGCACAATCCTACGTTCCCATTAAATCATCGAACTATCATATCTCGAATAGAATGTGTCAAGGTTCTATGTTCTATGGTGCAAGTCTAAAGATCCCCCCGAAGGCTCATCAGGATAAGACTTCCCAAGCGTGCGACCTCCACCCGATAGCAAGCATCGTAGGTATGTCATAGACATAGTAAACAATCCATAGGTATACACACAAACTATTATAATCTTAGGTATTCATATAACCATATTACACTTTTAGGTATTTACCCTACCCAATATAAACCTTTGGTAACCCAATTATTTCTTAATATATTTAGCATAGTATTCTCTATTACTCATTGTATTGGCCCACTACGATTATTCCCTCGCTCTCGGACTATCCTTGTAAGATTTCTATTCAATCGGGGAATTTTACAATTTTCTGAAATCTCGTTAGAAGTGACAGAAATCTCGTTCAAACGAAACTTTAAACGACTTAGGAACCCCCAAATTTCGTTGGAAATCTCGTTTGAACAAGGTCGTTTGAACCTACTTATAACGAACCTAACTCTGAATTCTCATTGAAATTATCGTTAAGAACCTCATTCGAACGAGATTCCAGCCTCGAAAGACATTGACCGATATTGTCCCCTACCTTTGAATTTCTGCATTTTTCTGCCATTTTGTCCACCCAATTTGTGTGTAATTTCACCCAACACAAAACCATTCATCCCAAATCATTTCTACACCTAATAGGATGTCTTTTGACATCAAAAATCCATTAAATCTCAAGTATGGATTCATTAATTCAAGAAATCCTTAAAAGCCCTAGATGTCTATAATCACCATTAATGCCTAATCTAAACCCAAATTAAATTCATATTTAATCATGCAAAAATCTCAAAATTTACATCTCTAAATAGGCATTCTCAATCTACGTGAAGTTCCTACCCAAATTCATCATTTGAAATCAATTTAATCATCAAATTCATTATCTCATGGATGATTCAATAACCTAGTCTAACATGGGTAATATATGCACAAAATTTAGCAAGATAAACACTTGACTTATGGAGAACTTCTGATTCGTTGAATAAAACTGGTATTGGGGTGATCCTCTCCTCTCATCTACACGTTAGTGTAATTGTTGGTGTGAGAGCTTGAGTTTTGCACTAAGAACACTTATGGAGCTCTTCTTCTTCCTCTTTGGTTCTCTCTCTCTCTCTCTCTCTCTCTCTCTCTCTCTCTCTCTTTCTCTCTTAGGTTTAGAAACTGACAACCTCCATCTAACCCATGTCCCTTTCATTTTAATTTCCCAATTTTCGTCGATTTTAATTTTCCAAAATCTTAAAAGACCAAAATACCCATTCAAGGTGTAGGTTTGGCCTAAATTGCCCCGGAATCCAAATAAAACACCCGAGTAGAGTTTTCTGACTATCTTGACCCTTTTGAACTCATTGAAGAATTCGAAATACCCATAATAGTTATTTAAAAATAAATTATCTTTTTAACCCATTAAGGTAGTCCCAACATGACTCACACGCGCGTCCCGACTTTATTTACCAAGCCGTCGTATTTCTCACTCACGAAAAATGTATAATACCATAATGCCATATTACTTACTCACACAGTAATAGCCAATAATTTTTAACAATAAGTATTAAGCCTTGGCACGCTAGTTAATATTTATTTCAAACTGGATTAATTAATTTCACATTTAATTTTATTAATCCCACAATAATAATTAATCTCATAATTATTAAATTCAACAAAAGTAAGCGGTATTACATTATGACCTATGAATAATACTAACCCTGCATTCACTAGCCAGGGAGGATCACTCATTCGTGCAACCTCTGATGATAGCCCTCAGAGGGGTATGTTATATTATCCATGTCATTATATCTTTCATACCGATATAATATCTGTGACAACCCGCCATCCGAAATAAGGGGTGGCCATCCCGATACCTAGACATAACGGAATCATGGATGGAAATCATCCTCAACATCATAACAATAAAATAGGTATACGGGAAAACCACCCAATAAATCAGAAAACGGGTTGCCAAAATTTTCGTTTAATTAAAAAGTTAAAGAAATAAATTTAAACAACCCAAATCTGATAAGAAAGTGGAATTCCAAAGAAACTTATATTACTACTAAAACAATATACAACCAAGGACCGAATAAGATGTCAGTCCACAGTTACAAACAACGTTTTATAATAGTGCAATAATTTACATATTACATCCATTAACAATTACAAAAGTTGGACCACACTCCCGAATAAAAGACCCGATCGTATCTAGAATTAAAAAATGAAAGCGTCTAACAAAATATCCTGTAACAATCCACAAAATCATACAGCTCCTAAAAAGTATTGGAATAGGAATAACACATCGGGCGCCCTTGCGGAGGAGCACTTGGGCGGATACAATAACATGCACAGCATGGAAAAAGGAACGGGTCAGGGCCCGGTTTATATATGATTCCCCGATGAATAAGAAGCATGATAGATATGATAGATATGGACGGTTAGACATGAATGAAAAATAGATGAAAATCTAGCAACCTAATCACCAAGTATGATGATGCAATTTAAATGATTCTATATCTATTAAATCATACAAGAGAATAAAACTTATCATCATTATTCCATCATATCTTTTCGTTTTACATTCCTTAGTAGGAATATAATTACCGTCATATCTTTCCATTTTCCACTCCTTAACAGGAATATAATTACCATCATATTCATATGGCAATTCACATATCTCAAGTCCCACTTGAGTTAGAAAGGTTATATTCTTATACATATAATGATTCTAAGACCGCCCCTCCCAGTTTCCCCACTGGGCGTGCCCCTAAATGACTATCATCTTCCAAGGCCTATCTATACAAGACAACCTGGGCACCTAACGCACGTCGGGAAATGGCCATATACTTGTGAGTGAGTCATAACCACACCCGGAATTACCTCACTAGCGCAGAAAAACATATACAAATCCCGCATATGGCTGAGGACTATAGTCAGCCTGCATTCACTAGTCAGGGGACATCACCTCATGCGCGAGTTTCCCTTATGATAGAATTTAGAGAGGTGTGTTTAAGTAAATTAACATTTACCAATTTAATCTCATTTTCATTACCATTAATCACCTGTATGTTTCATTTTATTTGAAACCTTAATCCTTTGAATATTCATTAATATTTGTCATATTGTAAGTCCGGAATTATTCTCCAAACAATCCCCAAAATCTCATAAGTCCCAAGGTTTTATATACCTCAATAGAGCTTCTAAAATCTCCACGTATGGGCTTAGAACTCTAAATTCCAATTAATTTACCAAATGAAAAGTGATGCCTAAGCATCACTTTAAGTACCCATGAATTAACCTCAAGTGATCCCATTCAACTATAGGGTAACGATCAAACTCAACTAGGACTCTAGGATCCTATGTTTACTTCTTACAAGAAGGGTCCTAGGTTCTAATCCTAATGAAAAAGAGGTCAAAATTCAAAAAGAAAAACAAAGGGAAAAATGCAGGACTTCCGAATCGATTCGGATTAGCCAAATCGATTTGGGTTCCTAAAGGCGAATTGATTCGGACTAGACAAATAGATTCGGTCCGGAAAAATGAGTTTCTGCATAATTGCCGAATCAATTCGAACGAGCTGAACCGATTCAGACGACCCAGTCTTGGAAACTGTCTCTCAGCGAATCGATTCGACCAGGCCGAATCGATTCGGTTCTGCAGAAATGCCTAGTTTTGACTATGGAGTCTTTGACTCCAAATTTTACCCAACTTTAACCAACACAAACCCATATCATTTAATTCCCAAAAACTGATATAAATGCATCCAATAACCATAATTTACCTCAAAATCATATCAATTTAACTTCCAATGATTTAAAGCCCATAAATCAATTAAAAAACCTAACTTTCTTAAACCATACATAACCACAACTATCAACGCTAATTATTCCACTTAAATCATATAATAGCAAGTAGAAAACTTGCCTCAAGCCTTTCAATTCATATTTGATGAAGATGAACGCAAGATTGGTCTCCAAATCTTCAATCTCTCACTTTCTCAACAAGTTCTCTTCCTCTGTCTTTCTTTCTAGGTTTAGAAATGAAAATAGGGGAAATTAGAAGACTTAGGGAGGCTAAATCGTGGCTTAGTCTAAAATTACTAACTTAAGTGATCAATATCGCGATAAAATAATACGCAATTACCCAATTAAGCTACAACCAGTCAAAAGTGCCCAAAACCTCAAAATAGAATATGGCACACAATTTGACTGTCTCATACCTTCCGTAACTAGCTACACCCTCAAAATTATCATTTGGAAGTTTTATAACTCATTTTAAGTTCCATTTCATTATTAAGCCAAAATGTCATTTTAATTCATATGACATAATAAAACACAACATGGCAATATTCACCTATATTTACGGTAAATATGCAACCTCATAGTAAATATTAACTTTTCTTCACTAAATTAATACTTACTCCACATCGTAAATAAATATAAAACAGGTTCTCAAAAGTGAGGGCTGTTACATACTCCCCCCCTTATGAGGGAATTTTGTCCCCAAAATTCAAGCGTACCTGGTATAAAGAAATGCAGATACTTTTCCCACATATCATCCTCGCGCTCCAATGTTGATTCCTTAGCATTATGGTGACTCCATAGAACTCGCACCAAGGGCAACACAGGCGACCTCAATCTATGCTCCCCATGCTCTAAGATAGCAACCGGTTGTTCTTCATATGAAACGTCGGGCTGCATGTCAATATCCTCGAAAGGGATATGCCAAAGTGCACCTTCACACCTCTTGTACTTATTTAGAGAAAAAACATGAAATACATCATGAATTTTTCGTAATGGTTCAGGTAAGGCAAGTTGTTATGCCACTGGACCCAACTTTGCAACAATTCGAAAAGGTCCAACAAAATGCGGTGCAAGCTTCCCCTTTTTCCCGAAACGCTTGATGCCTTTCATGGGTGACATCCGAACCAAGACTTGGTCCCCAATTTCCAATTACATGTGCCTTCTACCCACCTCGGCATAGATCTTTTGACGATCTTGGGCTATCCAAATGCGAATCCAAATAATTTCAATTTTAGAAGAAGTATCTTGGATCATTTTAGGTCCAAGAAATTTACTATTGCCCACTTCCAACCAACAAGCGGGAGATCTACAAGGCCTTCCATACAAATCTTCATAAGGTCCCATTCCAATAGTAAATTGGTAAGCATTGTTATAAGCAAACTCGACCAATGGAAGATATTGTTCCCAACTACCTTTGAAGTCAAGCATGCACATACTCCAACATTTGGTTTAATCTTTCAGTTTGGCCATCTATTTGAGGATGGTAAGAAGTGCTTAACTTCAATTCGGTCCCCATAGTCTCTTGGAAACTTCGCCAAAAGTGGGAAACGAAAATCTCATCTCGATCAGAAACTATATTCAAAGGCACCCCATGGAGTCTAACCACCTCCTCAATGAATAATTGGGCATATTGAGCAGTGTCATAATCAGTTCGCACAGGTATGAAGTGTGCCAACTTAGTCAAGCGGTCGACAATCACCCAAATAGAATCACACCCACTCTGTGATCTTGGCAAGACCATAATAAAATCCATCAATACACCTTTCGATTTCCACACCGAAAACTCTAACGGTTGCAACAAACCTGTCGGTCGCTGATGATCAATTTTGACCAATTGACAAGTCGTGCATCGAGACACGAACTCAAAGATATCCCGCCTCATGCTTGGCCACCAATATTGACGGCGCATGTCTTGATACATCTTGTCCCCACCAGTATGTACCGTAATTTAGACCCGTTAGATTCGGTCCTCACCACTCGTCTCAAATCCCCCTCCTCAGGAACTACGAGCCTACCATGGAACCGTAATCCACACTCAGAACTAATCGAGTAGGACTTCACCCCCTCGGACAGTAATCGGCGAATGTGGTCTTAGGAACCCTTATCCCTCCCTTGGAGTTCTATAATTTTTTTTTGCTACGATGGTAGAGGTAGCGATCATTACCGACCTGAACGCTCTCGCCACCGCATCCTCCTGACTGAGTTCACCGAAGGGTTTTCTTCTCATCACATCAACTACCCAAATCACTTTCCCTTAGCGAAAGGGAAGTTACACCTCTGTAGTCCTTTATGAACTTCGTACACCATCTCAATTCCTTCGACAGCATATTAATATTGCAATAACTTGTTTCTCGTAAAAAAGACCAAATTTCCTGCCCAGGAAGTAGTGCCTGATTTCTCTAAGGCGATCTCTACTACAATGAATTTCCATTCAAGCGTGGAGTAACACCTCCCACAAAGTTTAAACTAGTGAGACGCATAGACAATTGGTCCATGTTCCAGTGATATTACTCTCCATTCCTGGAAGAGACTTATTCATCAAATCTACCCCCGAGTTTAAAAACATGGGCTCAGGAGCAAAAGTTAATTTATCTTTTCAACTCCCCGCGAGTTAAGTTGCCAACGTAACACTCTATCTAAGAAAGTCCTCATCTCCTTCGGTCTAAACTTACAAACCTCTTGAGATTCCATACTACTCTCTCTTAGGGACCCAATCACTCTTAAGGTTAACCCACAATCCATATGCGGTCAACCCCCTACTGCTTACCTACATCAACGTCACATGCCCTAAAGGGCTTACGTCCTAGTAAACCTAAGATCGATCTATATTTATCCAATCTAGATCATATGCATATAACAGTAACTATATCCCTAGCATCCAAGACCTTTCTCAACTGCCGACATTCGCTCGGTTTCATGCATGGGACGTTTCGCTGAAGCGAAATCCAGATAAGGAACCCTTCCGTTACACTACTACCTCGCATCGTCGGTCATCAAGATATAGCAGTCTAAGACACATAATCGGGACTGGTAAAATTCTAACTCGCAACCCTACTAATAAGATTCTACTTCTATGTATTTCCATTCTCATAATTCAGGATCTCAACAAATCTAACATTTACTTTCTGTAAATCTTTTAATTATTTATCCCACTATACACTTATCTTACTAAATGGCCTTCTCCTCAAGGCATACCCTGAAGTCTCAATTCGACTTCATATCTCAGTCTCCCTCGCATCGATTTGAGGAGAGAACTATACAACGTGCTTCTATCTCGCACTTTAGTAGCTCTTAATCACTCAACTACGTGATTCTCAGCTAAACCTTTCAACCCAACTACAACAATCAATTTAAAATAAATTAATAAATGAAAATAAACAAAGTAAAATAAATGAAAAAGGATTAACATCCCCCCCCCCCACTTCCAACGTCGTTAGGGTTCACGCGTGGAGCGTCCCGCACAAGCGAAATCCAAACAAGGAACCCCTCCTATGCATTACTACTTAACTAGTTGGTCGTGGGGATAAGTCATAACAAACACAACCAAGTAAACAAATAGTCAATCACTCAAGCAAGATAACTAAACAAATAACCAAAATCTCCTACCTACCTCGATCCACCTCTATAAAGTCTCAACCTGCTCTAGGGGAGATATTATAGAACAACTAGCTCCATTTTGAGACTAGAAGTGAGATAGCCTCGCAATATATTTGCTTTCTATCACCCCAATCGAGCCCATATATCTTTACTCGCATTATATACAAAATACAAGTAGTACATAACACACATAATACTCTTAAAAAGTATCGTCACTCGCCTTATAACGAGTGAAGGAAAAGATAGAACTTCCATACCACGAAAGTCATATAATTACTCTATTTATAATAGCATCCATACTACCGCAAGCTCAATATACACACCCGAATCGAGAGCAAACACAATACTACTTTATCTCATTGTGGGGGATGCACCACCCACTACTAAGGTGAAATTTCCACCAACATTCTTGCTATATCACTACGAGCAATACTAATGGTTCTTAGACACCGCATTCAAGTCTTATCCGAACCAATATTACTTTCATCCTCATCCCGACTGGGCACTTTATCTTCGCCCTTATTCTCCAATCAACAATAATCAAAAAGAGTGATTCTACACCCCACACCATAGCCATTATTTTAATCCTGGCTGAAAACAATTGCTCATGCAGTCCCTTTTTCTTCTTCAATAAAAGAGAGCACGCTACCGGCCCCTCCTTCTTTAGTTCAATGAATCCTCCCCGGGCGAAAGGCGGATATCCACCAAAGGGGTTTTCATGAACGTTGTTCCTTCAAAAGTGTTAACAGCACTTATTCTGAAGCCTATCATTCCACTGAATTGATCCTTCCTCCTTATACCTATCCTATTTTGGTGCACGGCCTCCCCAAACGTACAACTCTTATTCATTGTTGGCCTCTAACCTAACTTCGTGTGAACATTTGAGAATCCACCTTCTCATCAGCCCTATTTTCCCAGAGAAACTCGTTGTTGCAAGTGTCCATCGGGCTTCTCCAAGGGCAAAATTTCCTTCACCCACACATGTGGTGATTACATTCTCACCGTCTCGACACTACTCCTATGGGTTAAATATTTGGGTACTTCTACACCCCTTCCTTAAGGATAAAGCTCCTGGACCCTACGTATTCATCGATCAAGGATGCATCTCCACCTCAATTCGACGTTGCTTGGAGTCCCAGGCTTAGTACCACTCTCTACTCCGAGCGGTTCTGGGAAAACTATATCTACTGTAATTGGTAGTCGCAATAGCAAAATAAGAAAGTGCTACAAAATGGCAACAACCTCCAAAGCAGTCCTCATCCCCGACCACAAATTACAGTTCTTAGTACTTCCATCAAATGACGCCTTCACAACGACCTTCCCCGGCGTCCTTCTTTAATCGACCTAAGAATCTCACACGAATACGCAAGAGATGGGTCCTACCTCATGGCAGAAAATGAAATCTCACAAGATAAATCAACGATCTTAATTATAGGGCCCTATGTCAATTCAAAAGCAACGCGGAAAACATAAATCGTCCACACAGATTCCTAAGGACTCTAGAACCTGATTCTCTGATACCATCTCTGATAACCCGCCATCTTAAATAAGGGGTGGCCAGCCCAATACCTCGACATAACGGAATCATGGATGGAAATCATCCTTAGCATCATAACAATAAAATAGGTATACGGGAAAACCACCCAATAAATCAGAAAACGGGTTGCCAAAATTTTAGTTTAATTAAAAAGTTAAAGAAATAAATTTAAACAACCCAAATCCGATAAGAAAGTGGAATTCCAAAGAAACTTATATTACTACTAAAACAATATACAACCAAGGACCGAATAAGCTGTTGGTCCACAGTTACAAACAACGTTTTATAATAGTGCAATAATTTACATATTACACCCATTAACAATTACAAAAGTTTGGGCTATACTCCCGAATAAAAGACCCGATCATATCTAGAATTCAAAAATGAAAGCGTCTAACAAAATATCCTGTAATAATCCGCAAAATCATACAGCTCCTCAAAAGTATTGGAATAGGAATAACACATCGGGCGCCCTTGCGGAGGAGCACCTGGGCGGATACAATAACATGCACAACATGGAAAAATGAACGGGTCAGGGCCCGGTTTATATATGATTCCCCGATGAATAAGAAGCATGATAGATATGATAGATATGGACAGTTAAACATGAATGAAAAATAAATGAAAATCTAGTAACCTAATCACCAAGTATGATGATGCAATTTAAATGATTTTATATTTATTAAATCATACAAGAGAATAAAACTTAACATCATTATTCCATCATATCTTTCCATTTTCCATTCCTTAGTAGGAATATAATTACCATCATAACTTTCCATTTTCCATTCCGTAGCAGGAATATAATTACCATCATATTCATATGGCAATTCACATATCTCAAGTCCCACTTGAGTTAGAAAGGTTATATTCTTATACATATAATGATTCTAAGACCGCCCCTCCGAGTTTCCCCACTGGGCGCGCCACTAAATGACTATCATCTTCCAGGGCCTATCTATACAAGACAACCTCGGCACCTACTGCACGTCGGGAAGTGGCCATATACCTGCGAGTGAGTCATAACCACACCCGGAATTACCTCACTAGCGCAGAAAAATATATACAAATCCCGCATATGGCCGAGGACTATAGTCAGCCTGCATTCACTAGTCAGGGGACATCACCTCATGCACGAATTTTCCTTATGATAGCATTTAGAGAGGTGTATTTAAGTAAATTAACATTTACCAATTTAATCTCATTTTCATTACCATTAATCACATGTATGTTTCATTTTATTTGAAACCTTAATCCTTTGAATATTCATTAATATTCATCATATTGTAAGTCCCGAATTATTCTCCGAACAATCCCCAAAATCTCATAAGTCCCAAGGTTTTATATACCTCAATAGGGCTTTTAAAATCTCCACATATGGGCTTAGAACTCTAAATTCCAATTAATTTACCAAATGAAAAGTGATGCCTAAGCATCACTTTAAGTACCCATGAATTAACCCCAAGTGATCCCATTCAACTATAGGGTAAAGACCAAACTCAACTAAAACTCTAGTATCCTATGTTTACTTCTTAGAGGAAGGGTCCTAGGTTCTAATCCTAATGAAAAAGGGGTCAAAATTCAAAAAGAAAAACAAAGGGAAAAATGCAGGACTTCCGAATCGATTCGGATTAGCCGAATCGATTTGGGTTCCTAAATGCGAATCGATTCGGATTAGCAGAATCGATTCGGTGCCAAAAATGAGTTTCTGCATAATTGTCGAATCAATTCGGACGAGCCGAACTGATTCGGACGACCCAAGCTTGGAAACTGTCTCTCAGCGAATCGTTTCGGCCAGGCCGAATCGATTCGGTTCTGCAGAAATGCCTAGTTTTGACTATGGAGTCTTTGACTCCAAATTTTACCTAACTTCAACCAACTCAAACCCTTATCATTTAATTCCCAAAAACTGATATAAATGCATCAAATAACCATAATTTACCTCAAAATCATATCAATTTAACTTCCAAAGATTTAAAGCCCATAAATCAATTAAAAACCTTAACTTTCTTAAACCATACATAACCACAACTATTAATGCTAATTATTCCACTTAAATCATATAATAGCAAGTAGAAAACTTGCCTCCATCCTTTCAATTCAGATTTGATGAAGATGAATGCAAGATTGGTCTCCAAATCTTCAATCTCTCACTTTCTCCACAAGTTCTCTTCCTCTCTCTTTCTTTCTAGATTTAGAAGTGAAATTAGGGGAAATTAGAAGACTTAGGGAGGCTAAATCGTGGCTTAGTCTAAAATTACTAACTTAAGTGATCAATATCGCGATAAAATAATACGCAATTACCCAATTAAGCTACAACCAGTCAAAAGTGCCCAAAACCTCAAAATACAATATGGCACACAATTTGACTGTCTCGTACCTTCCAGAACTAACTACACCCTCCAAATTATCATTTGGAAGTTTTATAACTCATTTTGAGTTCCGGTTTCATTATTAAGCCAAAATATCATTTTAATTCATATGACATAATAAAACACAACATGGCAATATTCACCTATATTTACGATAAATATGCAACCTCATAGTAAATATTAACTTTTCTTCACTAAATTAATACTTACTCCACATCCCAACATTTTATATCTAGTTACTGCACATAGTAAATAAATATAAAATAGGTTCTCAAAAGTGAGGGTTGTTACAATATCCATATATAAAATTTTCACACATGTATATATATTATCCAATAAATTATTTAATTATGTCTATAACAAATGGCACAAAAATGCATTATCACCTGATGCTCCATTTTATACACAATTAAATAAATTATTCACTTAATTAATTCATTCATTTATTTTTCAATACTAATTCTGGATACGTGTCTGCATCACTCAACTCGTATCCCAATTCTAGCATTGTCCATCAAAATTATTCATATCCAACTATTTTTCTCAAATATTTTACTTTCAAATCTCAACAAAAAGTCGCTTTTTAACACAAGGTCCACACACCAACTTAATTTAATTATTAGAAACATAAAATATCAACTTTGGGTTTTTTCATCCCCAATTAAATAAAAAAGTCCCAAATCTGAAAATTCCAAATTTTAGAATCGATAATTACGTCATTCTAATAAATATATGACATACTCATATATAATCGTCAAATTTTAGAATTTTCAATCAACCTTAGTTCTTTAATATTTATATTTTATATCATTTCCCAAATACAAATCATTTCCCAAAATATAAATTATTTCTCAAAATCACACAGTTTATATATATGTGTGTGTATATATATATATATATATAATCATCTCCAAAAATATCATTTCCCAACAACGACATGACTAAAATTGTATATATAAATTACATAGAAACTTATTTGCCTTATGATTAGTAGACTCTGATTTGATGAAGATGTCGCTTAATAGTTCAAGAATTACCTTCCACTTCTTCAATCCTAGAGTGTTCTTGCAAAATTATTCAATTCTCCCCTTAGACTCTTGAATTTTCTTTCCAATTATTTTCACTTTCTCTCTAACTCTTTGAATAACTCTCCTCAACCTTTGGATGTGTGAAATGACTCTTCCCTAAATCCAAACCTTTCATTTTATAAATGTAATCCCGTTTTGACTATTCACATGCCATTAAGGAGCCCAAAAGTCACCTAAATTAGTCTCGATTAATCTAAAAAGCTCTTGAGACCAAAATAAAACCTTCGGGTACTCAATTTTGACTATTTTGACCCATTTCAGATCGATTTTCACTATAAATACAACCTATTTTAATTTAATCACACGCGTCCCGATTGAGATAAAATTAAATTTCATCTTGTTTACTCACTTACGACTTAATTCAATTTTATTTACTAAAAGCATGCTAGTAACTATATAATCACATAAATATTAATTTTTACTATAAATTATTATTTATTTAATTTCCAATTATATCGTAAATTAAATTATGTTCCACGCGCGTAATTTGAATATTCGATAATATATATCGGTATAAAACTATGGGGTATTGAAACTACGAGGTATTACATACTTCCCTCATGAAAAGGAATTTCGTCCCCGACATTTTGGGTAGGACTCGTACTAAAACCTTTAGATCCTTACACACATCGTATATAAACATACTCATAATCAATTTGTGATAATATTTTGGCGTCTTCACTGTTCACCCACAAGTAGTATCATCTTGTCTAATGGCCAACTTGCTATGGCCACTATTAATGGCTAGTCAATTCCAATCACTTAAAATTGTTATACTCTATCATTCGTAAGGGCTAACCGATATAATGATATGAAAAACTATATTTGTCACCCCCTAACCCCATTAGGATATAATTAACTAAATAGTTTACAAACCACAATTATAATTTATTTATTATTATGTAATACATATTGAAACAACTTCAAGGTTAAAATGCGAAATATTAAAAAAATCCAAACGTTTTAAGGAGACATAATTTCAACAGAACTCACATATCATTTAACTTAATTACAACTAGTGCAGTGTATAAAACAAACCAACAAGACCCTACTTCTATGTACTCAACCTCCAAGACCTGGTAGTGGCAGCTGGAAAACTTGAAAATGTAAACATATAAAACCATGAGTTTAAAAACTCAGTGAATGTACTACATCTCTATATAGTAAAAGTACTATATTAACATCTCAACATATTAATATATACATCTTTGTGCCAAATTAGGCCATATACATATCCGGAGTTAATAAACCCCACATTTCCTGCCCGTAGGCAATAATCATATCCATAGGTTTTAAAAAACCTAACATCTCCTGAATTGCATAGCAACTCAACATATACTGACTTTTATAAAGCCATAACATCTCAACATCTCTTGGCTTTTAAATAAGCCATAACATCTCAACATATAATACATATACATCATATCCAAAATCAACTCAGTAAGTATACTCACATTGGGTTGTCAACTATGTATTCACGTTTCCCTCTAGTGGAGTTGAACTTGGTTGATTTGCCCTTACACCTGGTAATCAAAATAAATCAGTAATGAATCTCTATCATAAGTATTATCTTAATATAATTATGTACTTTCACTGACTACACAACCACAATATGATTCCACTTAAGTAGAATCCCAAGAAATATGAGTAAAGTCAAAACAATGGTATATATGTTGATAGAGTTATGAACATTCATTCGTAGAACATACCTCATAAGAAATATACAACTAAAACCAAGTAACTATTAAATCATACTTCTCAATGTATATAAACATGAAACATGTACTCAAAATACTCTTTGGAAAGAGAAGATAAAAACATTCTTTCATGGAGTATCCAATATGGCCTCAAATTATTGTCCTCCATACTTAACCATCCCATATTCATAAATAGTACACATACAGATGTACAAGATTATCAATCTGAAAACATATCTGAATATAATTTCCGTTACAAGTGACGGTGTAATTTTTCAAGCTTCCTAGGGAAAGTTATGGCCATTTCTTTACAACACAAGAAATCTGACCTACAAACTTCTCTCTTGTTCCTTCGACTTCCAAGAATTTTCATCATTTTTCTACAAAATAACTTTCCATGATTTTCAACACACTTTAAGTAGACATATTTAATACTACATAATTAAAGTTTCATAATATTTGGACTTCATTTGCTATCTCAAAAGCTTGACCAAACTCAGGGCATACCGAAATGAAATATACAAACAGCAACTATATACCAACTTCCAACCATCACTAAAGCCTAACCATAGAGATTTAAATTCTAATTTTCGGATATGATATTAATATATGAGTATATTTTCATATCCAATTGGAATTTCTGAATTCCAGTAAGAATACAAAGAGATATCCAAGTTTGAATACCAAGGGTTTCAATACATATCAATATGACCTATACCACCACTTATCTCACATATGAACCAATACATATTATCACAAAGGTGGATGGAATTTGGATCAATACTTCAATATTTATATACTTTTAAATAAGTATAATAGAAGATTAAAACAATATTAACACATAATATTACCTTGGAAACACCTTAAGGATTTTCTTGGAATTGTTTTCCTAGATTTTCCTTGTAACTCTTTCTTCCTTAACTTCTACCTCTCTTTCCTCAAGCTAATAACACCTCAAACTGAACCTAGGGACTTATTTGCTAAATAAATAAGGTTAAGGGTGAGTTTTATGTCGGCCAAGGCTGCCTCCCAATCCGTCCAATCAAATTAAAACATTTGGTTTAATAAAAGACAATTTACCACTTAAGGGAATTGACAGATTTGCCCCTTCTCGTAATGTCGACCTAACTTCTTACTCGAACATCCGTTTGATGCACCGTTTGTTGTGTTACAACCCTAACTCACATGTCTACAACTATGTAGTTTTCACCTAAAATCAATTGTAATGTTACAAGGGTCAAAACTAGTCTTAAACAGGAACATTTCAATCGAAAGTAACCAAATCTTGTGTTCGTAAATAATTCGACATTTCATGATTTATGAAAGTAGAATTATACTAACCATAATCACTTAACATTCGATATACTAATAACACATTATTCATATCACACAAGATAAGTATAATTTAAATATAATTTATCATAATTATATACGGGTTGTAACAATATTAAATTCGCTAACAATGCTCCAATAAGACAAGCCTATGCTCCACTAGATATATCATCTAAATGTTGGAAAAGGTCCCACTTTTCTATGCGCCAACTTCCTCTCTTACCCAAATCACATAACTCTCTTCTTGGGAGACAACCACAATAATTTATGACCACTCACGTCAGTATTTAACACTTCCGTTTGTGATGACATAACTCTTACAACGTTCCTGAACTATATAAAAAAACTTCGATTATCTCAATCCGTGTTGGTCGACTATAAATCACGTTTGACCTACATAACTTATTATTTCCCCACCCAACCACAGGGCGGACAACAAGGCCTCCCGCCTCAATCCTCAAAAGTCCTATTTCTAATATTAATAGGTACAAGTCATAACACGCAACTCTACTAGTGATAATTACTCCTCCCAATTACTTCGAAGTCTAGACTACGCATCTCTCTCATCCTTCCAGATCCTAGTCACTTTTCCCATTTACTCCTCGATCGATGGGTAATATGTCTTATTCAAAACTCACTTTGTCCCCACCGCCTCCGGATACTCCTAATAGAAGGTGGGACTTAAGGATCTCATCCTGAGTCACAACAACTGTTAGGAGACCTCTTGTGTCAGTTCATTTCCTCTCTCAAATGAAATGTTGGGCACATTACCCGATATGTAATTCAACCATATTAGCAATAATTATTTCACCTTGGTCAACCAATCCCACCAAACCAATGGAATCTTGACCTATTCATGATGTTTGTAACCTAGCAATCAACTTCATCAGTCTGCTTATCTATTATGTCACTAAAGTCATCGATTATTGAAAACTTCTTGTAGATCGCCTCGGACCCATATTTTCCCCTCAACGAGTAGTGCACCTGGATACGATTTCACTATGTCTCACTCCACATCGATACACAAACTCAATATCCCATGTCACGTTGTACATCTTACTCCCTTTCATGGGGTACATCAAAATCATGACCCATGAGTTTGCTCCAAACTGGGTATTTTCTGGTCCACCTCACGTCTTAAAATAAGAATCCTACTATGTGCATGCCACCCTCATCATTCGACTGAGTAAGACTCTGCTCGAATCTCCAAACTGTTGGATCCTCCCTTGTCTAGAGAGATCCTTAGATTATGTGTCCATAGTCTTTCAACCCATCTTGGGGTTATAGCGGTTCTATACATATATCCGGACTCTCTCGTTCCTCCATTCGAAGTATAGTCCAACTTGACCTTCCAATTCTGCATCTACCGCCCCACAGGCGTACGGTTCAACACATTTATTCCTTGACCTTGTCTCGAACAATACTGAAAATCAAACTAACTAGGGCTCCCATACACCCTATATCTCGTGCATATATGAATAATCATCGTAGACGTAACATTTTTATCTCAAGATCGGTCCCGCATGCTCGACGTGGCTATATTGTGAGGGTATTAACTATCACCCCACTAATCATGATTTAACTATCCTCAAGATTTTCCAACCCATCCAATGGTGGTGTAAAAATTTCCCAGTGTTTCTTAGGCAGCACTACCTGGCTCCACTGGAATTATATCGTATAATAGCTCTTAATTCAAATTATTTTCTACAAATGTATAATGATCAGCGTTGAAACTCAATACTATTGCATCCTACAACATCTCCGAAATTCTAACATTTAATAAGGTTCATGTATGGAACGTCTCGCAATTGAAATTTAACCAAGGAATTTTCCAAATTCCCTATCACCTGGCATTATCGGTTATCGAGGTCCTACGGCCTAAAGCATGATAATCGGGACACTCAAAATCCTATCCCCAAACGTATAAGTCTAATCCTCTACTCCCCCATCTTTAAAGGTGTCATATAACACTGCACTCGTATTATCACAAAATCTCTAGTGCTAAATCAAGAACGAGCTAAAATTGTCCACTCGGCCTTAAACCTGATATCCCCTAAACCACAACAGTATATTCCTTATGCACCAATATAGAATATGATGAGACAATTATATACTCCGAAGTCTCCATTTCAATATAATATATACACAAATTGCCCTTCTTTCAGATGAAATGTCACAAAAAAACACGATAACCTTAGTATGACAGTCCACCATCACTCACCATCGCTAACCAGTCCATACCCAGTATAACATCATACCAGCATATCATCTCTCTCAAATGAGAAAATCTCCAAAAACTAATCCTCCTAGTGTCCACACTCGCTCCCCTGTAGATGAAACCAAGCACAGTCCCTCTACAAAACGGTAAATATATACACTCAATATTGATACCAACGATAAATCTACTAAGCCCGTTTCACATGTAAATCCACTGTTAACCCAAATACTGTGATGCACACGTATCACATTGAACCTAGCCCATTTGCACATAGATAAAATTTTATACTTTCAATTGCCAATGTCTCTGGCTGTTTAAATGGTTCTTATACGTAATACTATCGTCTGAAATCTCCTAAACATTTATGTAGCTATTTCCCCTTCTTGGCACTCGACTCCTATCTCTTTAACTCTCTGTGGATAATATTGACATATGTGGTGCTACTCTCCACATATAAAACACCTCCCTACGTAATTCCCCATGTCTCTAGCCCTTTTGGCTAAATCGGGGTTGCATTCTCTCTATCAATGTAGCCTCGGCCCGATTCTACTCCCATTGTTCTTTTGGCTCTGCTGGACTTATGAAATGAATTACTGACCATGGTGAAATTTTCTAAATCAACCGTCACTCGGTCGGGATCTCACACCGAACTACGATAGAAATAGCAAATGACGTTGGAGGCGGTCATAAGTTCCCCACTTGGTGAGCAATAACCACATCCATAATTACCTCACCTTCGACTCAACCTTAATAGGCACATGTGTGGAAATTATGACCTGTGAATAATACTAACCATGCAATCGCTAGCGCAACTTCCGATGATAGCCCTTAGAGAGGTATGTCATATTATCCATATCATTATATCTTTCATACCGATATAATATCTATATATAGAATTTTCACACATGTATATATACTCAATATTAATTAGTTTAATTATGCCTATCACAAATTTCACAAAAATGCATTATCACCCAATGCTCCGTATTATACCCAATTAATTAATTAATTAATTAATTATTCACTTAATTAATTAAATCGTTTATTTTTCATTACCAATTCTTTACATGTGTGTACATCACTCAACTCGTATCCCAATTACCGTATTTCCCATATCAATTATTCGTATTCAACTATTTTTCTCAAATATTTCAATTTCACTTGTCAACTAAAAGTCCCTTTTTATCTTAATGTCCACATACAAACTTAATTAAATTTTCAGAAATATAAAATATCAAGTTTGGGTTTTCTCATACCCTTAATTTTTAATTTATCACTAATTAAATAAAATAGACCCAAATCTAAAAATTCAAGAATTCTGAACCGGTTTGATCTCAAAGAGAAACGGTTCTATTTTCCAAAAATTCGAACCGATTCGATCTAAAAGTGAACCGGTTCGATTTTCCAGTCAGCGAACCTCATCCGTGTGTTCTTCCTGAATTCATTCCGATTGATCCTCAACACAATATCATACACTAATCAATTCGTAAAGAGTATAAGGGACATTTCTAAGATGATTCTAACACCTAGTAATCACATTAATTCAAAAGATTAATCATCATTTCATGGGATTCAAAATTAGAGTCAAGAATTTCATCATTCTTAATAATTAGATCACATATTCTTCTCCATATCCTATTATCCATATCATCCTCAAATTTTAGAATTTTCAATCAACCTTAATTCTTAAAAATTTATAATTTATATCATTTTTCAAATATAAATCATTTTTCAAAATATAAATTATTTCTCAAAATCCCACAGTTTATGTATATATATATATATATATATATACATATATATATACATATATATATATATATATACACATGTGTGGGGTGGGGTGGGAATTATCTTCAAAAAGATCATTTCCCAATAATGATATGACTAAAATTGTATATACAAATTAAATAAAAAGTTAATTACTTGCCTTATGACTCGTAAAGTCTAATTTGATGAAGATGTCACTTAATCCTTCAAGAATTACCTTTCACTTCTTCAATCATGGAGTGTTCTTGTAAAATTCTTCAATTATTCCCTTAGACTCTTGAATTTTCTTCCCAATTCTTTTCACTCTCTCTCTAACTCTTTGAATAACTCTCCTTAACCTTTAGATTTGTGAAATGACTCTTCCCTAAATCAAAACCTTTCATTTTATAAGTTTAATCCCGTTTTTTTCTATTCACGTGTCATTAAGGAGCCCAAAACTCATCTAAATTAGTCCCGATTAATCTAAAAATCTCCCAAGACCCAAATAAAACCCCCGGGTACTCAATTATGACTATTTCAACCCATTTCGAATCAACTATGCATTAAAAATCATCATCCAAGTCACTTAACAATATTTTTCCATCTCAACCTATTTTAATTTAATCACATATGTCTCGGTTGAGATAATATTAAATTTTACCGTTTTACTCATTTACAACTTAATTCAATTTTATTTACTAAAATCACACTAGTAAGTACATAATCACATAAATATTAATTTATTTCACACTAAATTAATATTTATTTATTTTTTATTATTTCGTAAATTAAATTATGTGTCGCCCGCATAATTTAAATATTCAATTAAATATATCTATATAAAACTACGGGTATTAAAATTGTTGGGTATTACAGGTGGGTCATTGGAGTCCAGAATTGATTTAAGGTTTTTAGTTGAAGATTTTATTTAGTTAACTTTATATCTTTAGAGTTTTATATTTTTTGGAGTTTTAGTATGGTGATGGATCTTATTGTGATGAACGATTTTATTATTGTGGATTATCTAAATTTATATCCTGTGAAAAAAATTAAATGTCCCATATTTCTGTCACATGCAAAGAATGATATTTTAATTTTAACGTCTGAGATATCTTGGCGTCGGGGCACAATCACCCTCAACAGAAAAATATGTTTCATGTTAGCTAAGATAATAAGTGGGTAGTAGAGAATGATTAATGTGACATCATTTTATGTTCTGGTGTATGTTGACTGAGTAAACTGTATGTGAGGGACTTACATTGTCTTAGCAACTATGCAGTGTATAGTGTTGAGTAGAAATTATGATATGTGCAAGACATAGGCTAACGGGATATAGTGTTATGTCTTGTGTGGGGAATATCATCCTATGTGAGGGCTAACAATTTGAGTTGCCGTGCTATAGTCATGTATGTGGTTTTGATAAGATGGAGTCAATAGAAATGGAAACTGGCTATAATGATGTTACTTAAATGATATATTAATAATGATAATGATAAATTAAATTGAGAAAAATAATTGAAAGAGATATAATTTATGTTGAAAGAAACAAATTTGGATTTTATGGGAAGTTCATTTGATTTACCTTAAATGGGTAATTGTGTTAGCTTTACGTTATTCACATTGTTATTTATATTGCTCATTAATTAAAATTCTCAATTAAGATATTTATCTCTTATAATGCTTATGAATGGATTCGTGGGTCCTATTTGGGAAGAGTAAATGATATTCTTGTAGTGGGCCCTAACCCATTTTTTATGACTAACCTTTGAGGACAGGTTGCTCAATAGCTGCAAAATTTTAGAGTTTAGCGGATTTGCAGCTGGAGTTTACTTTTATTGCATAGTTTAGTTTTCTTTATAGTCGTTTATTTATGAGACATTTGTATTGGACTTTGTAGGTCATTCGATTCCGCAGTTGATTTATGTTTTTTGTTGTAGAGTTTTATATAGTTGAGTTTATATCTTTGATTTTTTATATTATTGGAGTTTTACATAGTGGTCGATCTTATTATGGTGAATTGTTTTGTATTTGTTGAGTATCTCAATTTATATCATGGGGAAAATGTTTTAAATTACTCATATTTCTGTCATATGTGAAGAATGGTATTTCAATTTTAACGTTTAGCATATCTTGACGTCGGGGCTTGATCAAAGTCAATGGAAAATATGTAGGGTGTTACATTTTAGTCGACTATACAACTTTTTAAGTATACTAAACATGTTTTAATTGACTATTTTTTTTAAATTCGACTAAACATCGATAAATTTAAGCATAATGAATAAGTTTATGAAAACCATAAAAGAAGCTCTTTCCCAACAGCTCATAACAAATAATTTTTTATAATATTATAAATACTTCATTGAACATCGTTTTTACTTACATAAGAGTTTAAAAGAAATACCAAAATATCAAAGCTCCATTATAAAACATGTATTATATATTTATTAAGATTCCAAAAATAAAATATTTAGAAAATCTACTAAACATTAAGCCATTAGTTTTAACAAAGATTAAAGAACTACACTTTCAGAGTTCTTATTGATTCCAGGGATTGAGTTTGTGTAAAAATATATTTTTATCTTCTTCTTTACGGTGTAAACTTCATTGTATCTTCTAGGCAATTAGTGACTTTATGGGAGAAGTAAATGAAGGACTCTCGAACTTGGTCATGACCACTTGGTCACGAGAAGGTCTCTTGTTGTTTGCAGTTGAAAGGTGTGTAATATCCTTGTGAGATTTTTTATCTAACTTAGTGATCGAAAGATAGTGAAGTTCCTAATTACCGTATTGGCATGGATGTATGCAAAGCCAAACCATATAAAAAAAATATTTATTTGCAAAGTCTGTTATCTCATCCTTTGTTATTCATTTTGTTTCTTGATTGATTATTTCCATTCATGTTAATTTACTATTACAAGTAATAAAAAGAATAAAATTCCATTAATCTCTAAAGAACAAATTCATCCCTCTTGAGATATTTTTTGGGCCAAAATGGATATAAGAGCCTAGATTATAGATGCTTCTTTTGAAAAGTATATGTAGAGTTTAAAGACCAAAAGTAATGAAAAATTCTCTTGTAAATTTTCCTCCTCTCTTAAAAAGATTAGGTTATTGTAATCAGAAAAATGATATGAAAGGTTTGGGAAAAGCATTGATTTGGAACTATCGAAAATCATTATGAACGGTCCTATTGCAGTTATATATATTATTTATATCCCTGTTAACACACATCACAACCAAGGAGAGTTGGGATACAATCAAACTTATATATGAAAGGTACAATAGAAAAAGAAAAGATGAGAAATCATTTCAATCAAAAGACAGTCAAGAATGTGATTCGAGGTTAACATTAAGCCAAAATAATCATGGCAAAAACACAACATCACTAAAATTAATTGGTAAAAGACAAAATGTTGTCACTCAACAAAAGATTATTAATGTGTCAATACCGAGGGAGGATGATCAACGTGAATATTCATTTCATACCTACAATCAAGAATCAAGTCTTCAAGAATGCAAAAAATCCATTGTAAGTTTTCAAAATCTTAATGTTATATATCTAAGTCTCTTAATTTATCCTTTATTAAAGTAAATTACATTGAAAACAATCTCCATAATCTTTATATAACTATTTCTTAAATGAAACTCAAGATTGATAAAAGTATGAGAAGAATCATACATAACACATGTAACTTACCAAGTTATATGAATTATATTGATTCGACCATAGATGATAATAATGATGCACAAACTAAATATGTACTATGGGATTTGGATTCAAGTGAAGATGAGAGGGAAAATTAAGTTTTCTAAGATGATAACTTCATGAAGAAATAAAAAAAATATTGGGATGAAGACACAAAATAGATAAATATTGAAGCATTAAATCACTTAACTTTAACAAACGATAAGAAAAAGGTAGAGTAAATAGGGCGATGCATTATTTAAGGTACACGTGTGATTTTCTTTATAAAATAGGTATGTTGGAAAAATTTAAGAAAATAAATTATAATTATAAATGTAACTTGATGGAAATGTTGATCACATAATTATGCTCATCTTTGTGCTATATCATCGTAGTGAACTTGCTCATATTTACAAAAGATACTTGTTATGACTAATAAATTTCTACACACACATTTGAACACACTTAAATTTTTTTAAAACATGATAGAACATCTCCCACAAATACATCGATGTCAAGTTAAACCTTCGAAATGATATATGGAAAATTTTGAATACTTAAACTCTTGTACAATTAAAACACCATCAAATTAAAGCTAGGATTAAATGCAAATTCAACCCTGATGCTTGGGGTGATTTTGAACATTGCACCTTCTGTTTCAATTTTTTTAATGTCAACCCTGAACTTCACATTATAGGCAACATTGACCAAATCGGCAATCCCCATTAAGAGAACTAAAGGGAGTGGTTAAGTGAGCCATTTTGACTCTAAAAAATACCTACTTTGACTTTACATCACTTCTTTTGACTCCACATTACTCATTTGACTAAACATATCCATTTTCCACCAAAAAAGTTACAAATATTTTTCAAAAAAAATGTATTTTTTATTATAAATATTGTAATTTTATAAACTGGATTTTCTAAATACTATGTTTTTTATTAAAAAAATATATTGTATTTTTGAAAATAATTATTTAATTTATAAAAAACTTATTAATTAATTTTTCATTAAAATGGACGTTCATAAAAAATGTTTTGTTACTTATTTAAAAAAACATTATATTATGGAAAAAACATAATACTTTGAATATAAAAAATCCTAATATACTTGAGAGTTAAAAAACATAATATTCTAAAAATCATATAAAGACAATTTAAAAAAAAGTGTTATTTAAAAAAACAAGTTATTAACTTTTAATAGTAAAATGAAAGTTAATAAAAATATTGTGACATTTGTTAACTTTTTTTTTATTAAACTGTTATTTATAAAAAAAAAATTATCAAATTTTTATGATAAATAGCAAAAAAAAAATGTATTTGCGTCCATTTCAATAAAAAAATAAAGATTCTTCATTTAAATAATATAATTATTTTTTTTAAAATGAATTTTAATTATTTTTAGAATTTTAGAATATTGATTTTCCTAAATATTAGGATTTTTATATTCAAATATTAAGTTTTTAGAAAATTAATAAAAAGACGTTTTTTTAGCAACATGTATTTTAATAATAACAAGTTAATAAGATTTTTTTTTAAAATAACTTAAATTTTTTGAAAAATGAATTTAAACATTTTTGTATTTTCAGAATATTAAATTATTTAATTTCCCAGAATATTATATTTTTATATTCAAAGTATTATTTTTTTTGTTCCTAAAATATTAAGTTTTTAAATAAATTACGAGGAAATTTTTTTTATTAACTTCGATTTTGATCAAAAAATTCATAAGATTCTTTATAAATAACATAATATTTTTTTAAAAACAACTCACGTTTTATGATTTTATATTTTTAGAATTTTAAAATTTTTAATTTTCCGTAATATTTGGATTTTTTATATTCAAAATATTGTTTTATTCAGAAAATTATGTGTTTTTAAAATAAATAATGAAACGGTTTTTTAGTAACATCCATTTTAATACAAAATAATTAATAAGTTTTTTTATATATAAAAGGATGTTTTTTGAAATACATTTTCAAAGAAAAATATTGTTTTTTTAACAAATATAGATTTTTAAAAAACTATTACAATTGTTTGGAGGGAAATGGGTTTGTTTGGACTGAAATGGGGATTTTTGAGTCAAATGGGTGCTCTGGAGTCAAAATGTATCTTTTCTAGAGTCAAAGGGGATGACTCAAGCAATCCCATTAGTTACATTAATGGAGATTGACGATTTTGTCAATGTTACCTAAAATGTGAAGTTCATGGTTAACATTATAGAAATTAAAATAGGCACTACACCACGAATCAAGAATGGTCACGACAAAATGTTCTCGGCCCATGAACATGACCAGGTGGTCAAGGCCCTGGACCATGACCATAGTCAATCCTCGTGTGACACCTACCATGACCAGGGCAAAGGGTGACATTCAATGGATATGGTCACGACTTTAAACCGTGATCATAGAGGTTACGACCATGGTTCGTGACAAACCCGTGACCAATTGAGCATCACACTAACGCCAAAATTCTCACCAAATTAGGTCACGGACCCAGACCATAACCAGATGCGTGATAAATTTAAGGTTTTCATGGTCGTAACCATTTGGAAATACTCCTGGTGGTTGTCACGCCATAGTCCATGACCACCATATCGTGAAAATTTATTTATTACATGCCACATAACATGGTCACAGTCCTTGACGGTGACCTTGTTGCTAACATCTAAAAAATAAATGGTCAAGGAAGGATGGTCATGGGCTAGGGCCGTGACTACATCCTGTAGATATAAACATCCCAAATATGTTTTTCATTTCACATGATATCTTCTCGCTTTCTACACTACCCTCTCTCTATCTCTCACTACACTACCATATTTCTCTGTCCGGTGACCCTCAATCTCTCTATACATTGCCATCTCTCTCTATATTGTGTGTGCACCTTACGTGTATGTGTATATTTGTGTATGTGTGTGTATGTATATTTATGTGTGTATGTGTATGTGTATGTGTATGTGTATGTGTATGTGTATGTGTATGTGTATGCGTATGTGTATGTGTATGTGTATGTGTATGTGTATGTGTATGTTTGTGTACATATAGTTAAAATACCTAAATATCCAAATTTCAATATTTATGTATTTGAACTCAATTAGGATTTTTTTATGTGTATGTTTTATTTTATTTTAATAAACTCATATGTTAGTGATGTCGATATATTAAATGTAAATTTTACCCACTACACTGTTACCGCTTAGCACATTTACAGGCATGAAACCTTTTTTTCTATATTTTATCAACTCTAAAATACTATTCCACATCATATAATCATACATATATATTGTTCAAAATAGTGACCCACTCTATTACATCATGCAATCAACATGATCAGGTAAAAATAAAATATTAGTTTTACTTGAGGCACGCAAATAATCAACCTCCACCCTTGATTAATGCTCCAACAAGTGTAGGTCAAAGTCAAAGCTTGTGGAAAGACGAACAAATTTTTATCTAAACCTAGTGATGTTAGCACTTCAACTTTGAGAAGAAATCCTTCAATTAAAACAAAACCACTGGAAGTAAATTTTCTCTGCTAAAAATTTGCAAAGATTATTACGCAAAATAATGAAAAATAAGAGAGAGAGAGAGAGAGAGAGAGAGAGAGAGAGAGAGAGAGAGAGAGGATATTTCTTTTTTGAGTGTATTATAAGTACTACCTACACCGAAATTATGCATCGTATTTCTTTAAATGTTTGTACGTCAAGTGTATAAGCATTTAAAGCACCCAGTGTACAAAACTGGTGCACAATTCTAATGCATATATCATTTTTTTAGTGTATAAGTAGAAATGGTTTTTATCAACTCAAAGTGGATTTCTATGGCATTTTATAGTCCATTTTATTGGATTTATTTAACACCCACGTGTTACCCCAAGCTGCTTTTTTTTCCCACTAACAAAGTGGATGTTATTCGGCTCCACAATTTTTGTTTTTAGTTTAAACTCATTTGAACACATTTCTCTTATTGACATTGCATTATCCCATTTTAAGTGTAACCTCTTAATAGAGTTTTGACTAACTCAAACACGTACACATACACTAGAATTTGGACTCAATCAAAAAAATACACGTACACATTCTTTGGGTTAGATGCATTGTACTAGTATTAGAACTAAATTAGGAATTATAATTGAATTTGTATTTCATGATGTTAGAACTCAATTATTTAGCCTTTATGTGGAAATTATTTGGAGTTTTATTAAAATACTAAATAATGTTTGTGGTGTAGTGTGAATGTGTGGAACTGTGTGTGACACCCCACCTCATTAAATACTGGGTGATCGGTCCTTTATTAAAATTAAAACAAAATGTTCGGTTGGTTCATTCTTAGCATCACTGTCAAAAACATTTAACCTTATTAATCACCTAATAAATAATTAAGCTGGTGTCAAAACAGTTTCCATTTTAAGTTATAACCAAAATCCATTAATAAATTCCTATTGTTAAGACACAACCCATTTACCATACACATGAGTAAAATAAAAATTGGATATGATTCAAGTGTTGAAATAAAAAGACTGGATGAAACATTCCAGTTCAAAGTCTCAAACCATAAACCAGTATACTAAATCCAAATAATTACTAAATAATTGAGGATGGGCGACACATGCCCTAAATAAAATTTCTGGAATGTACTGAATGAAGTGAAAGTGATGGCGTCTAAGCGGAAGGACCTGCAGCTACCATAACTGCTACAGCACGTCAAACAATCTGAACATCTAGGCATGACGTCCCTGTGGCTGGACACCTGATAGAAATAGTACAAGAGAAGAAAAATATGCAAGAGACGGGTTAGAGCCCAAGTTCTACAAATATTTTAGCAAGTATTTAAAATTTGTGTTAAAGCAAGTATTATATACATGTTAGCTTTTCGTACTCTCACATGAGATTCTTACTGTAAAACCCCACGAGTTTGGAGACTGAGAAATTAAATTTTTGGGAAAAAAAATTTAATTAAATTGGAGAATTTCAAAATTTGGGAATTAAGGCCCAAAAATAGAGAATGTTTTAAAGTATTCCGGATGATGATTTTAAGGGTACCATCGATCCCGAAAGGCTCGAGATAGTCAAAATGACTGTCATTGGGTTTTATTTCAGCTCCGGAATATTTTTAAGTCAGTTTGGCTCGAATTGGAGTAAACGAGTCATTTAAAGTGTGTATTAACATTTAAAATTGGGACTTATGTTTTATAGGCTTAAGAGGCTTACGGATCAAGCCTTCTCATTTGAGAAAGAGAGAAAGAGAAAGAAAAGAGAAAAGAAGAGAGAAAGAAGAAGAAAGGAAGAGAGAGAGGAAGAAAAGCTTGGAGATTTTCGGCCCAACCGCGACATCGAGGACGATCCAACCTCTACAAATCTGAGGCAAGTGTTTAATCTTGCTAAATAGCTATTTGTGTATTTCATTTCATAATTTGTGGGTTAAAGAAATTGATTTTTGGTTATAAATATCAAAACCTAGACTTTTGGGTTTAATCTGGAAATCAATGTTTAAATATGGGTTTAATGGTGTAGAAATGGTTGGGATCAACTTTGGATTGATTTATTGGCTTAGAATCATGTTGTGATAAATATTTAGAGGTTAGAATAGAAATTTTAGGGTTTAAAATTCGTGGGTTTTGATGAAGAAGAACCCTTCAAATTCTACAGACCAGAATCGATTCGCCCCTCAAGCAAATCGATTCGGCCTAGGAAAAATTGGTAGGTCTGCATGACCGAATCGATTCGGACCCAAGGAGAATCGATTCGGTTTGAGACAGAGTCCTAGGTCCTTTGGACTGAATCAATTCTCACTTGGAGCGAATCGATTCGCCCTTGAGATCGAATCGATTCGGGCCAGGCCGAATCGATTCGGAAACAGGGTTGTTTTAGGGGGATTTTTCTAGGATGATTTCTAAACCGTTTTGGTTCGGTTTATTGATTTGGGGCCTTCTCTTATGAATTAAGAGATATCTTTTGGTGATTTATAGGGGTTCTCTCACTTAGTATGATGGTGGGGACTTCTTAGAATAATTAGAGAAGAATATATCCTTGTATGTTGCGAAATTTCTAGGCTGACATTTATATCGAATCGTCATAAGGATAGGATATTATTAAAATACAATTTGGGGCCAAATGGAAGAGAGTGGTCGCATACCCTTAGAAATGATAAAATTAAAGGAATAAATCTGAGAGATTTTAGACTAGGGGAATTCATAAAAGTGACTTAACCGTAGTCGAAAATCGAGAGCGATGGGATCATATTACCCATTATAATAGAATGTGAAAATCTAGTTGGAGTATATGTTGTTGATCGGGGTGTGATATACAACGGGAAATTTCCCTAAGTAAGGGGATTATTTGATGAATGCAAGATTGAGCTTGAGGTTTATAGACTATTAGTTAAGTGTATACTGATAGTCGAAATTATTACTAGATTGTATAATGTTCTCTCGGATATAGGTGGTATGTGTAGTGATGGTTTCCTACACAAAATTTTGGGTGATAACCTTAATGTTGGATATATATGTATATATATATATATATATATATATATATATATATATATATATATATATATATACTTATGATGTTGGGAGACTATTCATCATAGGAAAAATGATTGAATATGTTTCAAGTGAGGGATTGTATTCACATGTCGAGGTAGATTAAATGAATTTTGTAACACCCCACGACTTTGGAGACTGAGAAATTAAATTTTTGGGAAGATAAAATTTAATTAAATTAGAGAATTTTATAATTTGGGAAATGAGGTCCAAAAATAGAAAATATTTTAAAGTATTCCGGATGATGATTTTGAGGGTACCATCGATCCCGGAAGGGTCGAGATAGTCAAAATGACTGTCATTGGGTTTTATTTCGGCTCCGGAATATTTTTAAGTCAGTTTGACTCTAATTGGTCTAAACGAGTCATTTAAAGTGTGTATTAACATTTAAAATTGGGTTCGTTGTTTTAAAGGATTGGAGGCTTACGGATGACGCCTTCTCAAATAGAGAAAGAGAGAAAGAAAAAGGAAGAAAGAAAGAAGAAGGAAAAGAAGAGAGAGAGGAAGAAAAAGCTTGGGATTTCCGGCCCAACCGCGACATCGAGGATGATCGAACCTCTACAAATCTGAGGCAAGTGTTTAATCTTGCTAAATAGCTATTTGTGTATTTCATTTCATAATTTGTTGGGTAAAGAAATGGATTTTTGGGTATAAATACCAAAACCTAGATTTTTAGGTTTAATCTTGAAATCAATGTTAAATAGGAATTTAAGGGATTAGAAGTGGTTGGGATCAACTTTGGGTTGACTTATGGGGTTAAAATCATAAATTGATGAAGGTTTAATTGTTAGAAATGAAAATTTAGGGTTTAGAATTCGTGGGTTTTGATGAAGAAGAAGAACCCTTCAAAAATTTGCAGGTCCGAATCGATTCGCCCCCTTAAGCGAATCGATTCGGTTTAGTGAAATTGGCAGGTCTGCATTGACCGAATCGATTCGGACCCAAGCCGAATCGATTCGGCCTATTGCAGAAGCCCAGGTCTTTGGACCCGAATCAATTCGCCTTGGGGGCCGAATCGATTCGCTGGGCCGAATCGATTCGGAATTGGGCCGAATCGATTCGGAAACAGGGCATTTTGAGGTATTTTCTCCATAGTGATTTCAAACCCTTTTTGGTTGGGTTTATTGATTTGGGGGATCTCTCTTAGGATGTAAAAGATATATTCTTGGAGTCATATAAGGAGTTTCTCACATATTGGGATTTGGGGACTCCTTAGGGTAACTTGGGGGAAACGTACCCATGTACGTATTGGAGTTACATATGGATATCGGAGAAACCTCTTTGAGGTTGGAATTACCAATTATAGATAAAGCTATATATATATATGTTTGAGGTTGAGAACTCTTAGAGAGTGAGGGGTATCCTATCCTTAGAAATATTTAGACTAAGGAACAAATGATAACCCGATAGGAGTAAGGGTTCATATAATAAATTGAACCATAGGTAAAAGTAGGAAACAACTTGGGGGTGTACTATCGACTAGGATAAGCGGTAGCGTAAATTCTAGTTAGGATAGTTTATACGCAATTATGGGGATATGGCCATTGAGATTTCCAATACTTGAAATGAGGTTGGAATAAATTGAGGTTTTAGACTATTAAGTCATGTTTATGCCTATGGTTAGATAGTACTAAAGATAATTATGTACTTTCACATTTAGAGGTGAAAGGTGTAGCGATGGATTCCTACACAAATTCTTGGGTGATAACCCTAATGTTGAATGTATATGTATAGATATATACATATGGTTTTTGGGAGACTACTCATCATAGGAAGATGATTGAATATGTTTCAAGCGAGGGACTGTATTCACATATCGAGGTAAATTTAATGGAAATTGTGGTGACGGCTTGTGTATTGAGTATTATGTATACTTATAACCGAGTTTATATATCTTGTACATATGAACGATACTTAGTTTATATATATAGATATAAGGATATGTGAATATCTGTTGATATATATATATATATATATATATATATATATATATATATATATATATATATATATATATATATATATATGTATGTATATAGATATATGGATATCTTCATGTTGTGGACATACACGGTATGGATATTTAAACCGTATACGATGGTTTATTATTTGATCATATGATTGGATCATATGGATTATATATATTATGCATGTAAATGATATATATACTTAATTGGTTAAGCATACCCCGCTCATGCTATCATTGGGAAGTTGCGCGCGTAGTGGGTGAGCATCCTGGCTAGAAAAGCAGTTTTTTGATATTCCCCAGGTCATAGTCGTCCCGTGTGTTACCATATGATATATATATTTATTTTGGGATGAGACGTGATGGGTATGTTTCGTCTCATTGCCAGTTTGGAGCTATGACCGCTTCCCGGGACGTCGTGTGCGTGAGTTTACCACGAGATGGGTGTCGTTTAGTCCCACCATGGTGGCCCCGGTTTTGCCACATGAGCCGGGCACTGGGAAGATGATAGAATTGATGCAGTTTATCGGCGATATATATAGTCGGGTATATTATGTGCATGGCATTGTACATCATATGTAGTATGTACACTTGGCTATTGGATTGATGATGATATATATACGGTTAGAAATAAATACCTATATATATATATATATATATATATATATTTATATATATATCCTATAGACGAAAGGATATAGACTTTTATGAAGTACATCTTAGATGATTATGGTGTACTAGATTGATGGGGGTTGATGTATCGCACATAAGGTATTATTCGGTTACATCATCCCAAGGATATTATTGGAGGTTCTTTTATTTTATTTTATTTGTTTTCTTTTTTCTTTTCTTCTTTCTTTCTTTAGTAGTTATAGTTAGTAGTAATGGTAGTATTAACTTGTATGTTGAGGATTATGGATCTCTAGGAACGACATTGCCCAGGAGTAGTGTAACGAGGTGGTTCCTTGTTTGGATTTCGCTTTGCGAGACACCTCACGCACGAAACGCAGTGCCATGTCGAGATTTGAGAGAAATAATTCCATAGGTGGCATCTCGGATCTCTGGTCTTGACCTGGTCAGGAGTAGTGTAACAGGGCGGTTCCTTGTTTGAATTTCGCTTTGCGAGACTCCCCACGCACGAAACGTAGTACAATTTTGGGATTAGAGAGAAGTCTTGCCAATATTCCATGTGCATGTTATCAACTATATTAATTCTTACGTTTTTAGCCTATATATATATATATATATATATATATATATATATATGTGTGTGTATATGTATAGGGGAAATGTTTTAGGAATTATGATGATTATAATTCATAAGATTATTAATCGGAATTCATTAAGCCTATTATGGCAAAATTGTTTGTATTCATAATCTAGTAAGATTAGAAACAGGGTGGATTCTTGGGCTAGGTTAGGTTGTCCTAATAATGTGGGGGTAATTTAACTAAAACTTGAGGACGCGAATAGGTGTGCGCCTTTAGATGAGAGGTGAGTTGGGGTTTCGCGAGAGTGCGGTCTCACTTTAATTATGAAATAAAGTGCACCGATATTTATTATGCACGGTTAACACACTTGCTAAATATTTTACACATTCGGGGCTCTGACCCGTTTACTTTTCTCTCCTCCTTGTATATATATATGTTACCACAGGTATCCTACCGCATGGATGCCGGATGACCTTCTATCCTGAGTCTTGGGAGCCGTGACAGGTGCGGACTGTTGCGGGATGTTTCATGTAGCCGCTTCCTACTTTTATAAAATTCTAGGTAGGATTCATGTTGTATATCGGGTTTGTACCCAAGGGATATTTACATACATGTTTATATTAATTCCATTCAGTTATTGTATTGGATGTGATCCGACAGCTTATTCGGGTCTACTTTTTGTAGTACATTCGGTTGTATTTAATTGGTTCATTTTATTTCTAGCATTTTATTTATTATAGTTCTTTCCTGCATCTCTCCTATTCATTAGTAGTTTTATAGTGTTGGGTTGTTGTATGTTGCAAGTTTTAATTTTTTATAACATCTCGCTTATATGATTTCGGGTAGTTAGTCCTATATTATATAGTACCGTTAGTTGATGTTGAGACTGGACCATCTGGAATTCCTGATTTAATATAGTATAGGGTTGGCCACCCGTTATTATTTTAGGCGGGTTGTTACAAATTTGTGGTGACGACTTGTATATTGAGGATTATGTATACTTATAGCCGGGTTTATATCTCGTATGCATATGAACAAGAATTGTTTTATATATGGATATGTGAATATATGTGTATATATGTATATAGATATGAATATATGGATATATTTATGTTGTGGATGTATATGATATGGATATTTAAACCTTATGTTATGGTTTAATATTTTATCATATGATGGGATCATATGGATGTATGTATATTGTGCATATGAACGATATATATACTTATGTGGTTAAGCATACCCTGCCCATGCTATCATTGGGAAGTTGCGCGCATAGAGGGTGAGCATACTGGCATATAGAGAAGGGTGTGGATATTCCCCAGGTCATAGTCGTCCCGTGTGTTATTATATGATATATATTTTGGGATGAGACGTGGTGGGTATGTTTCGTCTCATTGCCATTTGGAGCTATGGCCGCTTCCCGGGACGTCGTGTGTGAGCGTTACCACGAGATGGGTGTCATTGAGCCTCACCATCGTGGTCCCCAGTTTCTACGTGAGTCGGGCACTGGGAAGATGATAGCATAGTGCAGTTTTATCGGCGATATATATAGCCGGGTGGATTTATGTGCATGTCTATTGTACATCTGATATGATATGTACACTTGGTCATGGGTATGGATGATGTTATATATATATATATATATATATGGTGAGAATAAAATGCCTATATATATATATTTATATATATCCTATAGATAAAAAGGATATGGAGGTTTATGGAATACATCTTGGATGATTATGGTGTACTCGATGATTGGGGGTTGATGTATCGCATTTAAGGAATATTTCGGTTACATCTTCCCAAGGATATTATTTGGAGACTTTAGTTGTATTGTATATATGGCATAACGGATCTCTAGGATCGACATTGTCAAGGAGTAGTGTAACGAGGTGGTTCCTTGTTTGGATTTCTGCTTTGCGAGACACCCCACGCACGAACATAGTGCAGTGTTGTGATTGGAGAAAAGTTTTGTCAAATTAATTATGTGTGGAATAATGGATCTCTAAGATCGACATTGACAAGGAGTAGTGTAACGGGGTGGTTCCTTGTTTGGATTTCGCTTTGCGAGACACTCCAGGCACGAAACGTAGTGCATTGTTGAGATTACAGAGAAGTTCTGTCAAATATTTATATGGGACATGATGGATCTCTAGGATCAACGTTGTCAAGGAGTAGTGTAACGGGGTGGTTCCTTGTTTGGTATTCGCTTTGCGAGACACCCCATGCACGAAACGCAGTACAATGTTGAGATTTGAGAGAAGTCTTGTCAATATAATGGTTTATATGCATGTTAATTAGAAATTAAAAACATATGATTCAACCCAAATGTAAATGGGTAACTTATTAAGATTTATAATTGGTTAAATTATAAACTGGAATCCATAAAGCCTAATAAGGCATCCATGTTTGAAAGTAAATACTTAAGTGTGTTTAGAAGAGTGGATTCTTGGATTATGGTTCGAAGGCAAATCTCGTGGGTATAGGCTAGACCTATGATAAGTTAGGTTGTCCTAATAAGTGGGGGTAATTTAACTAAAATTTGAAGACGCGAATAGGTGCGCGCCATTAGATGAGAGGTGAGTTGGGGTCCCACGAGAGTACGATTCCACTTTAATTATGAAATAAGTGCACCGATATTTATTATGCACGGTTAACACACTTGCTAAATATTTTTCACACTCGGGCTCTGACCCGTTTACTTTTCTCTCCTCCCTGTGTATATATATATATATATATATATATATATCTTATTACAGGTATCCTACCGCATGGATGCCGGATGACCTTCTATCCAGAGTCAGGGGACCCGTGATAGGTGCGGACTGTTGCGGGACTTAGATGGTAGTCGCTTCCTACTTTTAAAAATCTAGGTAGGGCTTATGTTGTATATCGGGATTGTACCCAAGGGATATTTACATACATGTTTATATTTATTCCATTTCAGTTGTTGTATTGGCTGTGACCCGACAGCTTATTCGGGTTCAATTCCTTATGGTATATTCAGTGTAGTTATTTATTTCATTTTATTTTAGCATTTCATTTCTCATAGTTATTTCTTGCATCTTTCTTTTTCTTATTAGTAGTCATTGTGTTGGTTTGGTAGTCATGGCGTGTTTTATTTAATTTTAACATCTCGCTTTTATGATATCGGGTAGTTAGTCCTATATTATATAGTACCGGCAGTTGATGTTGAGACTGGACCATCTGAAACTCCTGATTTAATGTAGTATAGGGCTGGCCACCCGTTATTATTTTAAGCGGGGTGTTACACTTACCTCTCAACTATAATGCACGCCTAAAGTAAATCTAGTCCCATCTAGCTATCCTAATCTCATTTAAGTATATTCTAGACTTACACCACTAACTATATCTCGAAGAAGTATCCCACATTCCCAAACACTTGTATTAGCTATTTCAACATTTATTAATTCATTTAAGGGTTATCTTCCTAAATTTAAGTATTCACAACTTAAGGTACTTAGGATTTTATCATCTTAATCATCTACAAATATCACACGGTAGATAACATTAATAGTATATATATATAATCATCACTCTATAATATATATACTAATACGGCACCCCTAGACTTAGCTGCAGTGCATGAATACTCTGCTATCGGGTCCTGGTACATCTCATACTCAAATAATGACAATCGGTTCAGAAATCTCCCACGAACCATAAAAATCAAACACACATATTGGAGGAGAACATAGTCTTAGGACTTTTGGGCTACGCACATACGTACGCACCCCAAATGACCATTCAATACCATCGTTCTCAAAAATGGCAATCCAACCAACGTACTATGTTCTGAGGTGCCAAATCTAAAATCCCCCTGAAGGCTCATTAGGATAAGACTGCCTTCTATCATTTTCAAAATCTCCCGTGATAGAAAAAAACTAGTTATGTAAATACACATAATCAAACATACTATGGGTATTCACACCACCCATTAATATGATTAGGTATACACACAACCCGAACGTAGGATCATATATAATATTTGTTTCTCTAAAACTTTCGGTATACTATAGCTTACGATTTATTCTCTCTATCGCACCTTACGCAACATGATTCAACCATGTGAGTCTTTCCTAGTAATGTACCCAAGTCCCTCACTACTAATCAATGCCAATAATTATTGTAGGTAATCCCTCTCTCTTGAATTAGCTAAGACGCAACGTTTGAAGCCAAGTCTGGCAAAATTTCCAGTTCTAAAATCTCGTTAGAAGTGCCCAGATTGTCATACGAACGAATTCATTCGAATGGGGACGAACTTAACTCTGAATTTTTGTTCTTAATCTCGTTCGAACGAGTTCATTCAAATGACTTACCCAGGTCATTCGAACGAGTTCTACCAGTTTCGTCCCTAACCTCCAAAAAGTCCGTTTTCACAATTTTTAAACCTCCAATCCTCTACAGAGTTTATAAAAAAACCAATAAAACTATACTAATTGAAAACGCAGTATGTATACTTAATTTCTAACATCCTAATATCCTCAAATCATCATCAATCAATAATAAATTTCAAAATCCCTAATATATCTATAAGAAACCCTAGTTCTTTAATTTCATGCACAATCTTCAAATTAAGCTCAAATTCGTTCATCATATTACATTAAAATTATGGGATTCCTATTCTACATGCATAGGTTTTCAATCTTTGATCAAAATTAGTCCTAACATATGATTTAAATTCTCTAAATCCACCCATTTCAATTCTAAGTCATGAGTTTAATCCCTGTTCTAAAATGAACACAACTATTGATAAAAAGAATCAAGAATTAAACACTTGCCTTGATTATTATGGTTTGATCCGCTGATGTAGGTGGTATGGGTGTGTTCCTCATTCTGCAATCTACACGGTGGTGGTCCTGGTGTTGTAAGGTTGTGGTTCTAGGCCTTAGTTCCTTCGGTTTGTTTCTCCCTCACCCTTCGTGGCTCGACCGTGAAACTTATGAATAAAAACCCTAATTGGGATCACATAGCATATATATTCTGTCTCTAATTTTCGTGCATATTAATTACCCAAAAATTAAAATACCAAAACCCCCTCTCGGGATGTCGGTTTGGCCTAAAACTGTCCCAGGACCCAAACTAAACCCCCGAGTAGACTTTTTTTGACTATCTCGGCCCTTCCCGACACATTGGCACACTCGAAATGGATATCCGGAATACTTATAATTAATTTACTTCCTAATTCTTTTAAATTAGCCCTAACACGAATCACATGCGCGTCCTGACTTAATTTTACATAACTGTCATATTTTTCCACTCGCGAAAATTATACTAATTTTATAATCATATATTACTTTATTCGCTCAGTAATATTGAACATAATATACATCAATAAATTCTAACCCTTAACTTGATAGTTAATATTTATTTTAATCTGAATTAATTCTTAATTAATTCTCAAATTAAATTCAATTTATCCAATATTAAAAAAATCATAAAAATACAGGGTGTTACCCTGTGCAATACAAAATTTTGAAACATTCACACCATCGAATGGTAACAAATCAAAACTAATCGCGAAGGAGTTGAAATCACTACTGAAATATGGCTTAGGATTCTTAATGATTCTTAACGATTGTAGTATATTCTTAATTAAATGTCAAATGAACCTTATATATCTAATTCTAGGGGTCATTTACATGTTACTTAACTCACAGTTTTGTGCTCTTATCTTTAGAGAAACATAAGTCATCATGTCTCATACCACCACCCTCAGTTTCATTTTTCTCTTTGACATATAACTATGGTTTGAGGATATTGATCAATGCATAATAAGAGAAGTGGAGATAGGTTTTGGTTTGAAAGGTACTTATGAAATGGATTGGAAAATTGATTATGTGCACATTCATACGCACGGTTACAATTTACATCCTTTAGCATAGGACTCATATGTGAAAATAGTAAAATGTTGTAATCGGATGTTAAACCCCTAGATTGAAAAACTTAAAATGGATTTTAAACCATAAGGTTATAATAAGATAAACTTAAATTGGATTGGTTAAAAAATAATATATAGTCAATGATTAATTATAACCATTACTTATAGGACTCATATTCACACCCTCATAAATTTTTCTCAAGAAAAATGAGGCAGGGTGATAATCACTGGCAACAAGAGTACGAGAGGTTGAAATTGGACCGCACTTAAATCTCTTTTATTAGTGCGCTCCATTTAGAAGGCCTCCTATTTACAAGTACTCAAATAAGAAGATTTAATATTTTAACTACTTTACAAATAGTGGATTTCATCTCAAGTAAGAGTACCTATTCGATCGTATTTATTTTCCCAACTAGGTAGCTGGGATGAGGCTGTAGAGAATATATTATGCATACATAATCCTGATATATCCCTGACATGGCTTACGCTATTAGAGAATAAAATTCACCCGTTGTGGATACAACTATGTAACAGAGTATTGACTAAGACTGTGATGTCTCACGACATATGCACATTAAATTTAGTCTTTACAATAAGTTAAAGAATAAAGGATTCCAAGTTCATGTTTCAGAAATTTACATCAATCATATATACGCTTCCTGTTAGTTGGCAATATTAAAAACTCCATAGATTTTTAAAAAGTAATACTGAATGGATGGAGATCAGACACATTGAACATATTTTAAAGTCTCATTATGATAAGGTATATGCATTTATATAGTCATAAACATGTTATTATAATGATTTCATCGCTTATTGTTTTTTATTATATATAATGTTGAGCGGCAATGAACAGAACGTAACAAGTGATAACGAAACACTCTTACTTGGATTCTCATATCCTGCACCCTGACAAGGATTCTAATCACCACATGGTGAAAAATTCTCTACTCCAGCATTGGTTCACTCAACCACTTCGTTAATGAGTAGGCAACAAAAGATTTTTTCTCCAATGCCCCCACCCCCACTCCCGATACCTCCCAAGAAAATGAGAAGAAGGTCACTGGGTTCTCCCTTTTCGAGAATAATCCTACTAGGGATAAAAATGACCTCCGTATCTTTAAAATTATAGTGTTTGTCACTTGGGAAAATGAACGTGGGAGCCGGGGAAGTAGATAACTGTAACTTAGTTAATCAAGCCATCAAGGATGGTGTCTTTGACCAACTTTATAAGCATTTTTCATTCCCTAGTCGTTTAAAGATAAAGGTTCTTTCTCGGGTCGCTGAACAGTTGCGAACATATTATAGAAACATTTGGTAGAGACATTTATCGAAGGGGCATAGAGCTCTGACAGTTTTCCTCTGAAAGAAAGAGTCCCTCTGAATGTTAAAATGTCGGTCGATCAATGGAATAAATTTTTAGAAAATGAGCCGATGGGCAAAAAATTGGTCCGCAAGGAGAAAAATTAGCAAAACAGAGCGAACAAAGTTGATATCTATAGGTTGGGGTACAAATCGTATGAAGATATGAAGAGTGAATATATAGGACAAGGGCGGTCATGATGCCGACAAAAAACCTAATTGGGGCAAATATTACGTGCATGCCCGATTGCATAAAGATAATAAATTCCCACAACACTTAGTTCAAACTCTAGTGAGTAAGACCAGTTATTTTTTATTATATATACACGTTATATATAATAATGCTAAAATCATAGGACTAAATATAATTTCAGGCAATAGGAATCGATGGAGGCCATTAGTAGTCAGTCCAGTTCGATCCCTTATGATCACATTGAAAATAATGCCCTAGCCCATACCATTGGAAATGACAAAAGAGGGAGGACGAGAGGTGTCAAATTACATATGCCAAAAACAAAATTAAAACAAACTGCACCTCTCGTGGACGAGCTCTCTTTAGTCAAGAATCGCATCTCGAGCCAGTAAAAAAGTCAGTCCAAGATAGATGGGGATGTCCAATAGATCAAAATTAAAATGGGAGTGTTGAAGAGTGAAATGGGTCACCTTGTGTCCTTACTTAGTGAAGAAAAAATTATTTGAACCCCAAAAATTTGTAAATATTCTCATTTAACACATTAAAAATTATTATCGATGGGTATTTTGTTCAGATGAGCAATAAACATAATACAAAAAACCATGATTTTTTTCGATAATGTTTAATTGTTGTGAAGCAGTTTTTCAACTCTGAGTTTTAGACCATTCGATTTACTTGGTACATTTTGATTATTCATATCATTAATTTGTATATAAAATATAGTTTTATATGGATGAGATGCAATATACCTTAACTACTGAACCATAACTTCAGAGCTGTAATAAAATTCATGGAATCTATTATATAAACTGTAAAAACATATATAAACTATATATTTACATATTATTGTTGTCAAAAATTGGTAGATACATTATATGAGCTAATAATCTCCAATTTTGTAATCATAGATAATTAGTTGAATAATATAAATGAAAATAATAAGGCATGCTGAAAAAATTTAAATGGTTCATCTTAGGAAAAGCCTATGTCCACTATTATAATATTAGGACTGTGGGTAGTTGTATAGAAGTTTGGGTAGTCTTGTGTATGTGTCCTAGACTTATTTCTTGTGCTAAGGAAAATAAGATATTTATAATGGTTCATATCCAGGCCTTTACACCAGTACATAATGAATGAGACTATTGATCTTCTAGGGCACGTGTGGAATGTTACTTGATAATTCCCATGTGAACGACTTTTCTTCTTCCTAATGGTTCATCTTCTTAAGATGGTCGGTCGGTATGCTGACTAAGTTATTCTGGATCCGATCAAGTATAAATAAAGCACTGAGTTGGAAACTAATGAGGACATGTGTTACAATATGATAGATCCATGTGGCATTAATAATTTGGCCCACAACAATATCTCCTAATGCTCCATGCTTGATGTTTTGTTGAAAGGGTGGAGGATTATTTCTAAACAATTGCTCGTCTCTCAAGCACGATGGTGGTCGGAAGCAAACCTCCTAGACTAATAAATTTTTCATCAGTTTATCAGGCGGTGGCATTTTTGGGAATAATTTGTAAAATAGTGAACCACCAAAGGGCATGCTAATCTTTTCACGTCTTTGTCAACCATGTGGCTGTCATTGGTTCTGTTAATCATTGCATTTTAACATTTGAGGTGAAACTATAAAAGGACAAATATTTCCCTTTTTCTCTTCATCACCAAACTCTGAACTAAGGCTTCCTCTTTCTTCTCAAGCTTTCTTTCTCTGCTTCTATTGTTTGCTCTTTGTCATTTCTTCTCAAACTCTCTAATCTTTCCGATGTCTTCTACACCTCTTTGTTTTTTTTATCTTTCAAACATTGTGTATATTGTAGATCAAGGTTCCTTAGAGGATTTTAGGGAGAGAAGAAAAATTCCTAGTTGGGTAGGTTTAGAAATAGCAAGTGACCCTATTGATGTGTTGTCACTAGCTGAGGGCCCTTGGATCCCCACCTTATTCATTGCTAACTATGGCATCATTTTTCTCCTTAAATACCCTTTTTCTTCAATTTTGTCACTATTTTGATGTAGTCCCATAAAGGGTAGCCCCCAATACACGTAGACTGGTAAATAGGGTAAATATATTAAATGAAATCCATGGGAATCGTATTGTCATTCCTGGGTTGATGTTCAATTAAAAATGGGGAACCGCTGGTGATAATACCTATTACTTAAAAAACAGGTAGGACAATATGGAATTGGGGGTCAATTTACAAGATTCAAACAAGGACTACGGGGACTATGGTGTAGTAGTGAATAATTGGCAGTATGCCTCCCTTCCTGAGGGGGTAAGACATACTTGACCGAGGTGCCCCAAGGAAGGGTGTGGCATAGGTCGTATAATATTTTGATTTTTCATTTCTTTCCACGTGTACTAATTGTCTGATGATATGCCGACTAACTATTGTTCTTTGTTCTTATTAACAAAATGCAGTTTCCGAAGGAGGGGGAAGTTAATCTTGAGGATCTGAAATATTTTTGGGCCATTCACCAGATAGTGGGAGAATAACATCTCTGAGCAGCCTCTATTTTGCTAGAATACAAGAGTTGCATTAATTCATTTGTTGCTCGACTAATAATTATTCTGCCTCTGTCCCCTATAAACTTGGACGAGGAACCAATTTCTTCCCCATCTGCTGCTGAGTCAACTAGATTAGAGAGAGTTTGCACAAGGAAGAACACCATTTTCATTTGAATACCTTAATATTATAGCCATCCGAACTTCATCTTCTGTACAAACGGTGAAGAGAATAATCCTGAACCTGTTGACTGGATCTCCGCCTCCCGCCAAGAAAAGTACAACCACTCACAAGGGACCTCAGGTCCATAATGTGGAGGAAACAAGAATTGTAGAGCCGTAGTTAAATAGGTTAAAGATAGGTCAGCCCAATAGACAGGAACTAGCCTAAAAAGTTCGTGCCGAACAGGGTGGTGTTGAGTCTGCCTTTATGGTAATAAACCCTAGGTTGGCCTGGGGTTTGATTAGGGTTGGAGTCCTTCCAAAAGATAGGTTGGATGTTGTCCCAATGTCCATATCCCGTTTGATAAATAGGGCTAACCACAATCCAGCACTTGTAAGTATTTTAGTCCTTCATTTATTTTAATAGAATTTGCTAAATACTTTTTTTATACTGATGTTATCTCTCTTTCCTTTTATAGTTCTTGGTCGATTATTACCAACTTTTGATTAAAGATGACCAGTTAAAGTAATCATGTACTGACGTACAAGAATCTTTTGAGGGATTGAAAAATTCCTTACAAGAGTCTAAGGAGGCCTTGGGGAGGAGGGAGAGAGAGGGGGGAAGGCTTGGCAGGAGAAATTAATGGTGGCCGAGGATAGGGCAATTACAGTAGGAAAAAAAATAAAGGATGTTGATGACAATGTAAAGGTTTCCTAGGAGAAGTTAAAGGATGCTGAAAGTCGGACCAAGGCTACCGATGGGAAAACCACCAACATGACTATCGAACTAGTTGCTGATAAGAAGAAGTTCTTGAATTTGAAGTCTAAGAGTAAGAAAAATAAGGAGGAGGACTATAAAAAGTCTGGGAAAAGGCGTTGCTTCCATTATCCAGATTGAGTATGCAAAGAAACTTTCTTACAAGGATGGTTGGTCGGACGCTTTAAAGGAGCTCGGCATATAGGCAGACTTCGAACTATTTCATACGCATAATGTAGGCACTCATCCCAACTTGGATAAGGAAATTGATGATGATGAGCGATATGAAGAGTCGTTTGTAGTTCCAATTATTGTCTCTGACCTACCTCCTCCCGAACCAGCTACTAAAAATAAGGCGAAGGTGTAACTCCTTTATCTAGTTTTTTCTTATTTTCTGCTTGAATGTTTATTTTTCCTTTTTTGCTTTCTTCATTTATAATGGAAAGACAGTTTTAATACTTGGTTCGTTAATGAAATGAAGAATTTGTTTCATTCTTTCTAATATTCTTCGTTATTTAATTTCCATTGTTTGCTTTCTTTGCTCGAACTTGTGTGCTTATACTTGTGAATTTCTAGTTTAATGCCAGGAAGACTATGATCATATCTGCTAAATTCGACCTGCTGCAATATTACAATAGTTTTATTGAAGTTGGCCATGTGTGTTTAACTTAACAAGGTTAGAAGGATTGCTTAGTGCATATGCCTCACACCAAGTGAAGGATGATATGTACCTTTGCATAGTCTTTTTGATAGGGTAGTGGCGAATAACGTTGCATATTATAAGATGATTAAGCAACTACAAGAGGATCATAATCTTTCTCGCGCTCAACTCCACTCTGATTACGAAGCCAAATATGAGGTGCTGGCTTTGATGAGAAGGTACACGAGATTACATCCACCTTAAAGAAGAAGGAATTCATGATGAATAAAGGAATGTAAAGTGCTTGGGAAGTCGCTACTCTTCTTTAGAAGGAGAATAATTATTTAATAAATGAGTTGGAGAGATTAAAAAATTCAGTTGAGGTTGCGCCAAAAGAGGGTGCCTCTTTCTTAGAGCTTGATAACACCAAATTATTGGAAAAGCTGGAAAACTTGAAGAAGAAGAAGAAGAAGAAGAAGAAGAAGAAGAAGAAGAAGAAGAAGAAGAAGAAGAAGAAGAAGAAGAAAACCAATTTTGATCATCCCTCTATATAGGTAGTTGCTGTTAGGCTAATTATGGATGAAGAGATAACTAAGAAGACATTGGCCTACCAAGCAGCATTATTAAAAGAGAAATATCAAGCCATCAAGAAGTTACAAGACAGAGTGTACTGACTAAATTTTCACTTCCACAGGCAACCCAAAGTTGTCTAGATGGATGGCTATAATGAAGCCTTAACCCACCTGGATGATCATCTGGAGCAAGCTCATCGGGAAAGATATAAATGTTGTTGGTTGAACGTGTTAGGACTGCTGAAGATAAAAGACAAAAGTGACTTATGGTATTGGCATGATCTAAGCATGTTAGATTATCCTGACTCTCCATTCAAGATTGATGCCGAATGGATTCCGACTGATGCCATTCCCCAGAGTTTAGTCAGAAAATACTTAGGGGATTATGTCATGTAAGGTTAAGGTGAATACAGTCATCCCCCTTATATTGTATTAGCCGAGCAGTAGTAGACGTAATAAGCCAAGAAATTTTAGAAATACAACTTTACCCAACACTCTTGATGATCCTCTTATTGGGATGAGTAAAGCCGAAGGAAAATGCCCAATAGAATGGGCTTGTTTTATTGCTTTTTTTATGATTGTACAAACTGTAGATGGAATAAAAAGACTATTTTGTAGCATACATGTTTGTCTATGTATTTTAGTCTTTTATCCATAATTAAGATTTATAATTAGTGTATTAACTATGCAACCCACTGATCTTCTTAATTGATTTATGTTTGATCAAGTTATGAACTTGAGTTATAGGGCCTTAGGTTCTACTAATGCACTTAGGTTAAATGTTTTTATAACTAAGTGTTTGCATTAATTACCAGTGGAGACCAAGTGTATTAGGAATGTAGGACTTTCCAGAATTTAACTTAGTTGGATAAAATTCCTTATTCTTGACATTGAGTCATACATGAAGTTTCAGGGACTTCTTATTCGTGACTTGTCAAATATGAGGTCATACATGAAGTTTAAAAGAATTTTCTTTTTAATTTTTTGAAGTTAGAAAATTTTGTTAGTTTGTGGTGGATGTTTATCATCACCATATCCTGAAAAAAAAACATAAAAAAGAAGCATAATTGGTAGAAAATCATAACTTCATTAAATTGGAAGAAATGATTACATCGAATCAAAATTACTGATAATACTTTCTGAGGTGGTCGATGTTCTATGAATTCTTAAATTCTTACCCTTCAATTGTCTTCAGGAGATTAGTTCCTCATCGAACGACTACCAAGATGCAATAAGACCGTGCCAGTTTAGTTCTAACGTGTTTACCTTATGGATTACCTTTTTAAGGACGTAGTCTCCTTCTTTCAAGTTGGTCGGCGTGACCCTTCTGTTGTAGAATCTAGTAGTCATTTATTAATAAGAAGCCATTCGAAGTGCAACGTCCTCCCTAACTTCTTCAATCATATCCATATCCAGTCTCCTCATGAGATAACTCTTGGGGGAATCAAAGTTCAACACTCTATGAATCGACAAATCTATCTCGGCTAGTATCGTGGCTTCTATTCTAAAGGAAACCATGTATGTAGTCTCACTAGTGGTTGTCCTTGGCGTAGTTCAATATACCCAAAGAGATTTATGTAGTTTATTTATTCGGTTTCCCTTTGTATCATTTAACCTCTTTTTAACCCATCAAGTATGGTTTTTCTAGTAACTTATGTTTTTCCATTGCATTGTGGGTGTCTAGGGGCAGAGTGAAGTTTTTAGATTTTGGATTGAATACAGTACTCTTCAAACTCCTCGTTATCAAATTGTGTTCCATGGTCAGTGATGAAAGAAAATGGCATTCCATACCTGCATATGATGTATTTCCATATGAACGTAAAACTATTTCATAAGGCATCTCAACTAATGGCTCAACCTCCACTAATTTGGTGAAGTAATCCACGGCTACAACCAAGTATGTGAACCTTCCTTTGGTTCTCGACAATGGGATGACCAAATCATTTTCCTAAATAGCAGAAGGCCAAAGGGAAGTAATGGGAGTTAATGCATCCATAGGTCTTTTATGAATCATGGAAAACTTCTAACATTTATCACACTTCTTTACAAAGGAAATGCAATATTCTCTCATAGTTGACCAGTAATAGCCTTGCATAGCTATCATGTGTATTAATGATCGACCAGATGAATGATCCCCACATGAACGTTCATGCACTTCACTTCTGTGATCAAGTCTGGTATCTCGGCTAGGTGAACATAGTGAGGCAATGAAATAATGTATGCTCTTTTGTATAGGACTCATCACTCTAACACATAACAGGTTTCCTTGAAACTCAACTTCCTAGATTTTTTTGGATCATTAGGTAGCATTCCTTTCTCAATATAATCTATGATAAGATCCATCCATGAAGGTCCTTAATCCATCATAATAAGGCTAACTACAATGTAATACCCCATATTTTTGGTGATATTTATTTATGGGATTAATTGAATTAAGTGTATTAATTGGAAATTAATCCGGATTAAAAATACTAGCGAGATGCGAGTTGGTAATTGATATTAATGAGTATATATGGCTATATATGAATATTGAACTATGAGACTTGTCGTGAGATTGAAATACGGCAATTTGGAAATTTTGTTGAGACGCGTGTGACAGTCGCGTCAGGAATATAATTATTTTAATTAAAAAAGTGAATTTCATTTCTATTAACCGTATGGTCGTTTTGAGTGCACCAACGCGTCCGGAAGGGTCGAAATAGTCAGAAAACACTAGCCGAGGGTTTAGTTTGGGTCCCGGGGCATTTTTAGACCATACCGGCAACGTATGAGGGTAGTTTGGTAATTTTGGATTTTTGGGAATGAAAACCCATGAAAATTAGGAATTAATATCTGATTTGGCAATTACCCACTAAACCCACCAATAACCTAAGGGGCTCCAGAGGTTATTGAAATTAGTTCCAAAAGAGTTCCTAAGGCAAACCCTAGCCACCATTGTCACTTTGGAGAAGAAAGCTTGTAGAGAGAGAGAAGAGAGGAAAATTCTGCAGAGAGAGAGAGAGAACACTTCATCAATTCGACATCAAAATCATAGATACACATAAGGCAAGTGGTTTAATTACATATTTTGCAAAGAATGCTTCTTCCATGCGTAGGAAATTTATAAAATTTCATTGTTCTTGGAGAATGATAAAAACCCATTGAATTGGATGTAGAGATTTATAAAATTTATGAGGAGATTGCATGTAGAACAATGTTAGAATGATTATTCAAAGAAAAAATACATCTTTTATACCATAAAAACGGATTTATTTATGTCTATGGATGAATTTAATTTCTAGGGTTCATGTTATTGTGATTGTGGAAGAAGATGTAGAAATTTGATATTTGGATGATATTTAGGATGAATTAATTCCACAAAACACGTTAGAATGTGACCTAAGTTTGTTTAGGAACGATTAAAAACCTTGAAAAATTGTTGAATTGATGTTTAGATGATATTAGAGTGGAAGAAAAGATGGAAAAATGAGTTAAGGAAAATCTGGGCTCGAATATGGCCACTCGTTAGAAGACCTGCCCAGGTCGTTCGAACGAGCTCGTTCGAACGAGCTTCTAACGAGTTGACATTTTGACTTCTAACGAGAGGGATGTTTGTTCGATGACTTTCATTCGAACGAGATCTCGTTAGAAGGCCCAGTTCGTTCGAACGAACTCTCGTTCGAACAGCCTCGTTCGAACGAGACTTCTAACGAGCTGACAGTTCAGGCTTTTTAGCCTATTTTGATCTTGAGTGTTCTGTAACCTTGTTTATATGTAGAGATAACACTCCCTTGTGGATTAATTAATATATTTGGGATATTTGGGATATAATGAGGAGTAAAACCTAGAAGTGTAGTTTGAACCTAAGGGAAATTATGAATCAGGACGCGAGTGTCTATTACGATGCGAGAATTATTGACGGCCCAAATAATTATATTAACCGGGAATATATAAATTGTGTAGCATTATATGTCGGTACGAGAATGAGAAGTATACCACAACTATATTATGGTGACTACTAAGATGTGTGCATACTTAGTATATGTATATGATTTTATGTGTATGACATACCTACCATACTTGCTATCACGGGAGGTTTACATTCGCTTAGGGCCCTCTAATCCTTGTGTTGCCCGGATCTAGATTGGTACCTCGAGAACATAGGTCAGAGAAGGACTTATTGGGATATTAATAAGTCTGCTGATCGTGGGAGCGTAGGTATGTACGTGACCCATCTGATGTGACTGTGTTCGCCTCCATTGTTTGTGATGTTGTTATCTGAGAACGATTCCTGAGAGATTCGGAATGCGTGATCCTTATGTACATGATGTACCGGGATGGATAACAGAGTATGTGTGCACCGCATCTAGTCTCGGGGTGCTTGTATTGTATATTTATGACGTGAATAGTATACACTAAATTAATGGGAACTTTCATGTTGGTATTGTGAATATACTTATGGTAATGTTTTGAGAAAACATAACGGGTTAACCGATAGTTAATTGTATTACTAATTGAGAATCTGAGTTTAAGTAAAGCCCTCTATTTAATTGATAACGCTAGAATGTATTATGGGAATCGAGTAGTAAGGGGTAGAACTTATTACGGTTTGGTTAGATATGTATGTTATTTAGATGGGTACGGTATGTTAGGAGTGCACATGTAGTCGAGAGGTGAGAATTTCATGTGAGTGCACGTCCTAACATGTATTTTGCATTTAATGTTTTAATGTTTTAATGTTATTAAAACACTTGCTATTTTTAAAATGATTTCCACTTTCGGGCTCTGACCCATTTGCTTTCAAATCTATTTTTGTAAAAACCATTTTAGGTGCCCAGCCACAAGGACACCATGCTTAGGATCCTGATTCTGGTGACGAGCTGTAGCTGTTTGTGGAAGTTACAGGACTTTGCTTGTAGACGCTTCATCTATCTTGACTCTATATTCAGTATTTATCAGTTGTAGGGCATGTCGCCCATTTCTTTTAGAGACATTTCATTTATTTCATATTTTTAGACTTTTGGCATGTAATTAATTCAGGATTCAGACTTGTCATATTATTTTCAGTTGTGGGATTGTTGTGAGGAGTTTTCCTCCGGACTTATTATTATTTGCTGGTTATTTCATTACTTCGTTATGGTGAATGGATTATGTTGTTCTTCCATTATTCTTTTATTGTATGTTAATCAGACTTAAATTAAAATTTGGCAACTTACTTTTTAAATACTAGGTGGTTAGTAACTATAAAAATGTTTTCGACAGTGATGTTATTAACTGGACCAACTTGACATTTTGTATTAATTTAATAAAGGAGTAGCTACCCGGTATTTAATTAGTCGGGGTGTCACAGGTGGTATCAGAGCATCAGGTTCTAGTGTCCTTTAGGATCTGTACGGCTTATTATGTTTCCGCTGAGCTTTCTTTGATGTAGAGCCCTATATTTTAGGATTGTTGTATTCTTTTGTTTATGCTACGTTCTTCAGCTATTTTGAGTTTATAACTGCGAACTTATAGACTTTATTCTTGTTTTAGAATGCGTCCACGAGGTGCACAAAGGATTCCCAGGGATGCAACGCCATAACCACAACCCGCACCAGTTCAGAGCACGATGAATGCCGCCGAGGTTGCAGCCATTGTGTCCCAGGCGGTAAATGTCGCACTAGCCTTAGTTCAGCAGGCACCACCTCAGGCACCGATAGCCGCACCAGTTCCGGCACATGCATTCCCGTCTGCTTGGGAACGTGTACGTGATGCTTTTCAGAAAGCACACCATCCGGAGTTCGCAGGTAGATCCGATGTTGTGGTTTCTAGTTAGTGGAGGAAAGACATTCAGCGACACTTCAGGATGTATGAGTGCACCGATGTCTAGAAGCAGATACTAGCTACCTTTAAGCTAGTGGGGTCTGCACTGCAGTGGTGGGAGTCTATTACCACCATGGAGGAGAGAGATATTCTCACTATTCAGGAGTTTTGGGTGCGGTTTGACCACAAGTACTTTTTGTCAGCTGTTCACATGGAGATGAGGAGGAAGTTGATGAGCCTCAAGCAGGAGGGTAAGACTGTGGCCGAGTATGAGGCCGAATTCACTAATCTTCTTAACATTGTTTCGGATGAGATACTGACAAAGGGGAAGAAGATATAGAAATTTACAGATGGGTTGACTTGGAGGATCCGTCAGCATTTGTTGGGGAACCTATCGTTGGCCACTTACTCTGATGTGGTTAACGTTGCACTACTCCATTGCTAGGATCACCACTTTCACATGGCTGAGGGCAAACGATCGGGAGAGTCCAGCCATTAGGGCAGGACTGGAGGAAATGGTGCCAGTGGGGCACAATCTGTTCCGGGGCAGAGGCAGGGTGATCAGGGTTCCCAGCAGGGGGATCACAAGAGGTTCAGGTCGGGAAATTTCAGGCACGGACAGGGAGGTTTTTGATAGGGCCATCAGGGTCCGAACGTCCATCTGAACCAGCAGGGTCAGAATGGTCAACAGCAGTTTCAGCAGGGCCAGCAGTGCCAGTGGAGGAACCGTAACGGCCACCAGGGCCGGGGGCAGCAGGGGAAGAGAGGGGGGAACTTCTGGGGGAAGTGTTTCGTTTGTGGCAAGACTGGCCATAAACGCCAGGACTGTCCTGATAGGGGCAGGGCCCCGCAGCAGCAGCAGGGTGCTAGACATGAGCCACAGAGGCCACTTTTTCCACCTGCCCTCCCAGCTCCAGCCCAGGTGCCAGCACTTCCAGCCATTCCAGCAGTTCCTGTGCAGCAGGGGCAGTTACAGTATGGACGTGTCTATAACGTCCACCAGGCAGCAGCTCCATAGGCACCACCAGCAATTGAGGGTATGTTTCCTATCCATGGTACTATGGGTCGGGTTTTGTTTGATACGGGGGGAACGCATTGTTTTATAGCTACACATTTTGCGAAAGCCTTAGGGTTGTTAGCCACAGCAGAGAGCACAGTGACGTGTGTAGACTCACCATTGCGGAGTGGGTCACTTATTTTCTTTATATGCCGGGGAGTGGGGGTAGAGATTGGTAGTTTGGTATTACCTGCATATATGTTGGTATTAGATATGCATGTGCACGATGTGATTATCGGTATGGATTGGCTCGATGATTATAGAGCCATGATTGATTGCTTCGGTGGGAGCATTGTTTTTGCCATTCTGGGGCAAGAGATGTCTATAGTGGCGATGCCTCGCCCAGAGGGAGGCTCGACCACTCATTTGTATTACATAGCGGAGGATACCTCTAAGGAGGTTGTGATCCCTTTAGATTCGATCCCAGTTGTCAGGGAGTACTCAGATGTGTTTCAGGAGATACCAGGACTACCCCCCAGTAGAGAGATAGACTTTTTCATAGACTTATTACCAGATACGAGACCTATAGCACGCGCACTGTACCGTATGGCTCCGGCAGAGATGCGAGAGCTACGAGATCAGATTGAGCAGTTGTTGGGTCAGGGGTTTATACGGAGGAGTACTTCGCCGTGGGGTGCCCCTGCGTTGTTCGTGAAGAAGAGAGATGGTTCACTGATATTGTGTGTGGATTACTGAGAGTTGAATAAGGTCACGATACGAAATAAGTATCCGTTTCCTCGAATCGATGACCTATTCGACCAGTTAAGAGGAGCTTCTTTCTTCTCGAAGATTGATTTGCGATCGGGATACCATCAGTTGCGTATCAGGGAAGAGGATGTCTCAAAGACTGCGTTCTTAACGAGATATGGTTCTTACAAGTTTCGGGTTATGCCTTTTGGTTTGACCAATGCTCCAGCTGTGTTTATGGACTTGATGAATAGGGTGTTCAGAGATTTCCTTGATCAGTTCGTCATTGTCTTCATCGATGATATTCTGGTTTACTCCTAGACTGAGGAGGAGCACGCAGAGCATTTGAGGAAGGTTTTGCAGACGCTACGTCAGAACGAGTTGTATGTAAAATATGATAAGTGCGGGTTTTGGCTGAAGGAGGTCCAGTTTTTGGGAAATATTATTTCCGACCGGGGGATATCTGTTGATCCGGGGAAAGTATCCGCGGTGAGGGAGTGGGGATAGCCCACGACACCGACGGAGATCCGTAGTTTCTTGGGACTAGCAGGATACTACAGGAGGTTCATTCAGGGATTTTCGAAGATAGCGGGTCCTTTGACACATCTGACTCGTAAGGGAGTGCCATTCATCTGGAGTGATTCCTGTCAGTTGACATTTGATGAGTTGAAGGATAAGTTGATCTCAGCACCTGTGTTAGCATTGCCGAGACCGGGAGTTGAGTATCTAGTCTACACCGATGCGTCCTTGCAAGGACTTGGAGGTGTATTGCATCAGGAGAGTCAGGCCATAGCCTATGCTTCCCGTAAAATTAAGCCTCATGAGAAGAATTACCCCACTCATGACTTGGAGTTGGAGGCAGTTGTATTTGCCCTTCGGATATGGAGACATTACCTTTTGGGGGAGAAGTTTCGATTGTTCATGGACCATAAGTCCCTATAGGACCTATTCACACAGAAGGAGTTGAATATGCGGCAGCGAAGGTGGCTTGAGTTTGTGAAGGACTATCAGTTTGATATCCAGTATCACCCGGGGAAGGCTAACGTGGTAGCAGATGCATTGAGCCGTAGGCCAGTAGATGAGGTGGCAGGGGTGTGGAAGGCAAAGTGGAAGGAGTTGGGACACCAGGATGCAGTGGCCCGATCATTCATGTCGGTGATGACTGTTACACCGAAGATTGTCATGAGAGTGGTAAAGGCACAAGCAGATGACTCGTTCTGTCAGGAGCAGATATTTCGATTATTAACCGAGGGAGCCGAGTCCTATACCGTTAGCTCAGACGGGGGATTACGCTTCAATGGGGGATTGGTAGTTCCGGAAGGGGAAGAATTGCGGCACGAGGTGATGGCAGAGTCTCACGGTTCGCGGTACATCCTGGAGGGGAAAAAATGTACCAAGACATGAGACGACAGTATTGGTGGAGCGGGATGAAGAGAGATATTGCCGTGTTTATTTCTAAATGCGCCACTTGTCAGCTAGTAAAAGTGGATCATCAAAGACCGGCTGGACTTCTACAGCCATTGGAGGTCCCGATGTGGATGTGGGAGAGCATATCCATGGATTTTATCACGGGGTTACCTACGTCACAGAGAGGTCACGACTTCGTTTGGGTGATTGTGGACAGGTTGACCAAAGTCGCTCATTTTCTACCCGTAAGGACAGACTACAGTATGGGACAGTATGCCCAGCTCTTTATTGCAGAGATAGTGAGACTTCACGGTGTGCCCCTAAATATCGTGTCTGACCGAGACAAGATATTTGTTTCACAGTTTTGGGAAAGTTTTCAGGAGGCCATGGGTACGGAATTGCGGTTGAGTACGGCTTATCATCCGCAGACCAATGGGCAAACCGAGCGTACAAACCAGATGTTGGAGGACATGCTACGTATGTGCATCATTGATTTCGGGGGTGGATGGGAGTAATATCTTCCACTGGTGGAGTTTGCTTACAACAACTCCTACGAGTTCCCATTGGCATGGCTCCATTTGAGGCGTTGTACGGTAGACCTTGTCGTTCCCCAGCATGTTGGTTGGAGGTGGGAGATAACAAACCACTTGGGCCGGAAGTGATTCAGGATACTTCGGCGAGGATAGAATTGATTCGGAGTTGCATTCGAGTAGCTCAGGATCGGCAGAAGAGCTATGCCGATGCGAAGAGGTTCTTGAGGGAGTTCCAAGTGGGGGACCAGGTTTTTCTCAGAGTATCTCCTATGAAGGGGATTATGCGTTTCGGGAAGAAAGGGAAGTTGGCACCGAGATATGTGGGACAATTTCCTATTATTGAGCGGATTGGACCGGTTGCGTATAGACTTGGGTTACCGGAGCATTTGTATCGGATTCACGATGTGTTTCATATTTCCTCGCTAAGGAAATATCTTAGAGACGATTTGTCCCATTCTCACATTGCTTTGGAGGACATCGATCTCTAGCCTGATAGCTCCTACGAGGAGGGGCCGATTGCTATTTTGGACCGGAGTGAGCGGAAACTGCGGTCAAGGATAGTCCCGTTAGTACGTGTTCAGTGGCGACATCATAATGTCGAGGAGTCCACATGGGAACGCGAGGATGAGATGCGCGAACATTATCCAGAGTTATTCTTACCAGTTACTTTCTAGTTTCGAATTCGGGACGAAATTCTGTTATTAGGGTGGAAGTATGTAATACCCCGTATTTTTGGTGATATTTATTTATGGAATTAATTGAATTAAGTGTATTAATTGGAAATTAATCCGGATTAAAAATACTAGCGAGATACGAGTTGGTAATTGATATTAATGAGTATATATGGCTATATATGAATATTGAACTATGAGACTTGTCGTGAGATTGAAATACGGCAATTTGGAAATTTTGTTGAGACGCGTGTGACAGTCGCGTCAGGAATATAATTATTTTAATTAAAAAAGTGAATTTCATTTCTATTAACTGTATGGTCATTTTGAGTGCGCCAACACGTCCGGAAGGGTCGAAATAGTCAGAAAACACTAGCCGGGGGTTTAGTTTGGGTCCCGGGGCATTTTTAGGCCATACCGGCAACGTATGAGGGTAGTTTGGTAATTTTGGATTTTTGGGAATTAAAACCCACGAAAATTAGGAATTAATATCTGATTTGGCAATTACCCACTAAACCCACCAATAACCTAAGGAGATACGGAGGTTATTGAAATTAGTTCCAAAAGAGTTCCTAAGGCAAACCCTAGCCACCATTGTCACTTTGGAGAAGAAAGCTTATAGAGAGAGAGAAGAGAGGAGAATTCTGCAGAGAGAGAGAGAGAACACTTCATCAATTCGACATCAAAATCAGAGATACACATAAGGCAAGTGGTTTAATTACATATTTTGCAAAGAATGCTTCTTCCATGCGTAGGAAATTTATAAAATTTCATTGTTCTTGGAGAATGATAAAAACCCATTGAATTGGATGTAGAGATTTATAAAATTTATGAGGAGATTGCATGTAGAACAATGTTAGGTGATTATTCAGAGAAAAAATACATCTTTTATACCATAAAAACGGATTTATTTATGTCTACGGATGAATTTAATTTCTAGGGTTCATGTTATTGTGATTGTGGAAGAAGATGTAGAAATTTGATATTTGGATGATATTTAGGATGAATTAATTCCACAAAACACGTTAGAATGTGACCTAAGTTTGTTTAGGAATGATTAAAAACCTTGAACAATTATTGAATTGATCTTTAGATGAGATTAGAGTGGAAGAAAAGATGTAAAAACGAGTTAAGGAAAATCTGGGCTCGAATCTGGCCACTCGTTAGAAGACCTGCCCAGGTCGTTTGAACGAGCTCGTTCGAACGAGCTTCTAAGGAGTTGACAGTTTGACTTCTAATGAGAGGGATGTTCGTTCGATTACTTTCATTTGAACGAGATCTCGTTAGAAGGCCCAGTTCGTTCGAATGAACTCTCGTTCGAACAGCCTCGTTCGAACGAGACTTCTAACGAGCTGACAGTTTAGGCTTTTCAGCCTGTTTTGATCCTGAGTGTTCCGTAACCTTGTTTATATGTAGAGATAACACTCCCTTGTGGATTAATTAATATATTTGGGATATTTGGGATATAATGAGGAGTAAAACCTAGAAGTGTAGTTTTAACCTAAGGGAAATTATGAATCAGGACGCGAGTGTCTATTACGATGCGAGAATTATTGACGGCCCAAATAATTATATTAACCGGGAATATATAAATTGTGTAGCATTATATGTCGGTACGAGAATGAGAAGTACACCACAACTATATTATGGTGACTACTAAGATGTGTGCATACTTAGTACATGTATATGATTTTATGTGTATGACATACCTACCATACTTGCTATCACTGGAGGTTTACGTTCGCTTAGGGCCCTCTAATCCTTGTGTTGCCCGGATCTAGATTGGTACCTCGAGAACATAGGTCAGAGAAGGACTTATTGGGATATTAATAAGTCTGATGATCGTGGGAGCGTAGGTATGTACGTGACCCATGTGATGTGACTGTGTTCGCCTCCATTGTTTGTGATGTTGTTATCTGAGAACGATTCCTGAGAGATTCGGAATGCCTGATCCTTATGTACGTGATGTACCGGGATGGATAGAAGAGTATGTGTGCACCGCAGCTAGTCTCGGGGTGCTTGTATTGTACATTTATGACGTGAATAATATACAATTAATTAATGGGAACTTTCATGTTGGTATTGTGAATATGGTAATGTTTTGAGAAAACATAACAGGTTAACCGATAGTGAATTGTATTACTAATTGAGAATCTGAGTTTAAGTAAAGCCCTCTATTTAATTGATAACGCTAGAATGTATTATGGGAATCGAGTAGTAAGGGGTAGAACTTATTACGGTTTGGTTAGATATGTATGTTATTTAGATGGGTACGGTACGTTAGGAGTGCAAATGTAGTCGAGAGGTGAGAATTTCATGTGAGTGCACGTCCTAACATGTATTTTGCATTTAATGTTTTAATGTTTTAATGTTATTAAAACACTTGATGTTTTTAAAATGATTTCCACTTGCGGGCTCTGACCCATTTTCTTTCAAATCTATTTTTGTAAAAACCATTTTAGGTGCCCAGCCACAAGGACATCATGCTTAGGATCCTCATTCACGTGACGAGCTGTAGCTGTTTGTGGAAGTTACAGGACTTTGCTTGTAGACGCTTCATCTATCTTGACTCTATATTCAGCATTTATCAGTTGTAGGGCATGTCGCCCATTTCTTTTAGAGACATTTCATTTATTTCATATTTTTAGACTTTTGGCATGTAATTAATTCAGGATTCAGACTTGTCATATTATTTTCAGTTGTGGGATTGTTGTGAGGAGTTTTCCTCCGGACTTATTATTATTTGTTGGTTATTTCATTACTTCGTTATGGTGAATGGATTATGTTGTTCTTCCATTATTATTTTATTGTATGGTAATCAGACTTAAATTAAAATTTGGCAACTTACTTTTTAAATACTAGGTGGTTAGTAACTATAAAAATGTTTTCGACAGTGATGCTATTAACTGGACCAACTTGACATTTTGTATTAATTTAATAAAGGAGTAGCTACCCGGTATTTAATTAGTCGGGGTATCACATACAACTTCCATATCTACACTTCAGTGTGCAAGAATTTCACATGGATGGTACTTCTGAGTTATATCCTGTTTCCTGAGGCCAGCCGAGTAAATGCATTTTCTCGAGCATTCTCTATCCTTGGTATTCTAACTATTTTGACTATTACAAATCGAGAGATGACTTCCATCATTTTGGACAAATACTTGATCATGAGATCCTGTTTGACTCCATATATTTGATGCGCTTGGTTAATAATGACCTAGGAATCACTATGCCCCATAACCTACTCGGTTTCAAGTGATAAGCCTAACTCCAAGCCTATGAACAATGCTTTGTACTCTGATTTATTATTGGAGGCATAGAATTGAAAAATAAGTGCATAATCTACATCACTGTTGTCCGGAGTTTTGATGATCAGACCAGGAACACTGCAAGTAGCACATGAGGATCCATCAACATATAACTTCCAAAATGGAATGTCATTATTGAAGATTTCCCCAGACAGTACGCTTGTCAAAATATTTTCTTTCTTTGTTCATTATACTTTTGAGACATCTATTGATCAACGGATGTTTCAGGTTGGTTGGCAATCTTTTCAGTTTGCTTTGGAATGGAGCTTTATTTTAAAGAAGGGTGCTCAGTAGGAAAACTTGAAGCAGGGATCACCCTTGGATATGTGAATTTTGCAATGAAGTCCGCTACATCATGTCCCCTCAAAGGTTTCCTAAGCTCATAAAGGATCTGACATTCTACAAGCTCCACTGTCCAGGACATCAATATTCCATATTTCTCTGGTTTGTGGAGTGCTTTCCATAGAGATAAGTCTGTGTAGACCACAATAGTGTGCACGTGAAAGTAAGGCTTCATCCTCCTTGAAGATTCGATAAGTGAAAGGGCAAGCTTTTCCAGGAGAGGATATCTGACTTCTGCTCCTCTGAATTCTTTGTTGGTGTAATATACTGGCTTTTAAACTCTATCTTCCAATCTAATCAATGTCAAGCTAACAATGGACTTCGAAACAGCCACATATTGATATATTTTTTCTCCAAAAACTAGTTGGGAGAGCGGTCGTGGAGATACCAAGTACCTTTTCAAATCATAAAAAGTATTCTCATATTCTTTATTCCATTCGAAGGTTATCCTGAGTATTTTAAAGAATGGTATGCACTTATTAGTAGCTCTGGATGCAAATCGATTGAGGGAGGTAACTTTTCGAGTGAAATTTTGTACATCATTCTTGCGGATTGGAGATTGCATCTCAATTAGTGACTTTATTTGATTCATGCTGGCTTCAATTCCGCTTTCATTCACATTAAAGCCAAGGAACATTCCTTCCTATACACCGCACACACATTTATTCGAATTTAGCTTCATTTGATATTCTTCCAGTTGATCAAACATCTGACTCGAGTCTTAAATGTGGTCAGCAACCACCTTGCTCTTGGTGAGAATGCCATCCATATATACTTTCATGTTCTTCCTAATTTTTTCTTCAAAAACCTTATTCACTGGTCTCTATTATGTTGCTCCAGCATTTTTAAGCCCAAAAGACATAACGTTATATCAGTAGGTAACTCGGTCGGTGATGAAAGACATACTTTCTTTGTCTTATGGCTTCATTTTTATGTGGTTATAACTAGAGTAGGCATCCATAAAGCTCAATAACTAGTGAGCTGCTGTTGCATCTACCAATTAATCAATTAGCAGAAGAAAGTGATCTCTTGAGCATACTTTGTTGTGGTCGGTAAAATCAACACATATTCTACATTTATTCTTCTTTTTTTTTACCATTACTATGTTGGTCAACCATCTAGGACACTTGATATCTTCAATGAAATGGGCTTCTTGTAATTTATCAACTTCTTCTTGGATAGCCACATTTTTCTCGGGACTAAACACCCAGTGTTTCTTCTTGATCGACTTAGCATCTTTGTTGATGTTGAGCTCATGGCATATGAAATTAGGATTCTAGGCATATCCTCATAGACCCAATCAAATACTCTATTCCTCTATCTAATGAATGCAATTAATTCCTATTTGAGGGAAGATGTTAGGTTTGAGCCAATCTGAGTGGTTCTTTCTGGCTTTTCCTCACCTAATACAATGGTTATCGTGGCTTCCGTAACTGTCTCTTTAACCAACTTTGTTTCTTCACGAGGATCCAAAGTGTCAATTTGGTAGGTGGTGGTGCCTTTTTGAATTTCTTGCTGGTTGATAGAGGTATAGAATCATTTTATAGCCTCCTTCTGGTTTCCCTTTACCACACCAGCCACATGTGGGGAACTTCATACACTAATGACCTATGGATGTCGCTGCTTTCAACTTCTTTAATATAATCATGCCAAGGATCATACTATAAGATGAAGGTATATTTTTGTCCTAGGTGAAGAAATAATTCTTCTTTGTTCTACTTGTTGGACAAGTGCCGATCAGCAGTTCTATCTTGACAGTCCCCAAAGGATACACCTTTTCTCCAGAAAATTCGATTAAAGGTTGATGGTAAGGTTCCAGTTTGCTATCCCATAACCCTAAGCTATGAAAATAACTATACAACATGACATTAGTCGAGCTACCATTATCTACGAGAATTCTTACCACCCTATCATGATATACCCGGCATGTGATAACTAAAGGATCGTCATGAGGGTAAAAAACTCTTCATAAATCATTCTTGGAGAAATGAATGACCAACTTATCTTTGATCACTTTTCTGGGCCAACCATCTACTCCATTTGTTAGATTAAATTGCTTAAGGGAAGAGCAAGCTTTGACCTCGTTCAAATAAGCTTTTCTTTCAGCTAATCCATCTCCACTTCCAGCGTCCCCTCCTATAATGAAATGATGACCAAAATATATCATACTTACATCATGTTCAGGCTCTTTGGGTTTTTCAACGGGTCGGGGTCCTCTTTAGAATCATCATCTCGTCCTCTTTTCTTATCAACTTTGTTCTTTCAGTGGGATTCTGACCTTCTTCTCGTGTGTCAACCTTTAGTTATGTCAAAAAACTTGGTCAACTTTACTCGGCGTATGAGAAATTTGATCTCATTGTTCAAGATAATACAGCTATCAATGGTATGCCCATGGTCTTTATGAAAGTCATAATACTTGGACTTATCACTCCTGTTGAGAGGAATTTTTTGCTTCCCAGGAAATTTCAAATCATTGCATCCCTTCATTTCATTTAGAATGTGATGCATACCTATGGTGAGAGGAGTATATTCCTCATACTTTTTAGGTTTCTCGATTTCTTATCCTTATGTTCCTTCTTTTCATAGCTCTTATGGCCTTCACACTTTGTCCTAGGGGATTGCTTAGCAGTCATAGCGTCTTCGACATTCATGATCTTCCCTACTTTTTCCAGCAATTCAGTCATGGTTTTCATAGGTTTCTTTGCCAAAGCATAATACATATTCCCACGGAGTAGCCCTCTCATTAAAGATGTGATAGCCATTTTCCCCTCATAATCAATAACTTCTAGTTTCTCATTATTAAAAAAAGTGATATACTCCTGAGTAATTTCTCCTGGTCACTAAATAACACTGAGTAGATGGTTTACTCTTTTGATTGTCTTTGCTCTAAAGTAGAAATTATTGATGAATAGTTCGACGAGTTGATTAAAATTGGCAATTTATCCTCGGGGTAAATTATTGTACCAAATTTGAGATGGACCAGTGATCGTACTTGAAAAATTTCTTCATCTCATCTCTTTCAAAAAAGAATAAATATTCGTAATAGCCTGGTACTGCTCAACATGAAGGACGAGATCAGTTTCACCATCATACTTGGGCGTGACCACAAGTGGTTTGAACTTGGATGTCTGGGGTAATCCACAATAGCTTGAATAAAAGGAGATCCTTTCACAAAGCTCATCTGCAAAGTGTTATTGGTCTTAGACATTTCTCATAAACGATCTTCCAATCTTTGTATGGACCATTTCCAAGAGTGATCCTCTAGCTTGGATTTATCTGAGCAGCTTTAGTGGCCTTGATATGCGTCTGTGCTCAACTCTCTTCCTGAGAAATATACTCGGCATGCACATACCCATATGATATTAGCCCTAGATCTAATTGATCCTTCTCTATACTAGCGGGATCGAACAGAATCTCTATGATGACCTCTGTTTGCTCGGGGACAAAGACAATAAAAAAAGATTCCTTACTCAAGCGTTTTAATATGCTCGGTCGTTCAGAGGTGAAAGACTGACTATTATAGTAATCAGTAGATTAAACTGACGATGTTAACCTGGGTCGGTAAGATCTATCATGAGTGTATCTAGACTAGCTAATTCATTTATTTCTAATGGGAGGAGGTAGCATTTCCCTGCTGGATAGTGTGGTGGTGGATTTATCTCACAAAGTTCGAGCCAATTGCCTGAGCCACTCTTGCATTGTCGCCTTCCCTTTGGCAATATTAAGTAAAATGCCTTGAATATATTCAACACTAGGGGTAGATGGATCTGGAATGTTGCCTGTAGCTACAAGGCTAATCTCAGGAATAGTTGTCATCCTTCAAAGAACTGCCAAGGTGAACAAGTGAATAAAATGGGTAGAGAACGATGACTATCATTCCCACAGACGACGTCAATCTGTTAATGTACAAAATTTGTAGATATTTTATCAGAGCTAATAATATCCAATTTTGTAATCACTGATAATTGGTTGAATAATATAAATGAAAATAATAAGGAACACCAAAGATTTTTAAAGTGGTTCAGCTTAGGAAAAGCCTATGTCCACTGTTATGGTATTAGAATTGAGGGTAGTTACATAAAAGTTTGGTTAGTCTTGTGTATGTGTGCTAGAATTGTTTCTCGAGTAAGGGAATAATATATTTATAATGTAAAGGAAACCAAAGGGTTAAATGCCTTTATATATCCAGGATTTTACACTAATACATAATGAATGAGACTATTGATCATCTACGGCACGTGTGGGATGTCTCTTGATAATTCCCATGTGAATTACTTTTCTTCCTGATGGTTCATCTTCTTAAGCTGGTCGGCCGATACGCCGACCAATTTGTTCTGGATCCAATCAAGTATAAATCAAGCACTGAGGTGTATACTTATGAGAACAGGTGTCACAACATCATACATCCGTGTGGCATGAATAATTTGGCCCACAACATATATATTAATAGAATCGACGTATATTAATGGAGAAAAAGAAGAAAAAATATTGGGGAGAAAGGCTGGAACAAGGGTGGTTGTGAGTGGTGGGGCTAAGTTATGTGTGATTGGGATAAGCAATGGCAGGGAAGGGGTGGGTCAGGGCGGAACAGGGGGTCGCGCGAGAGAGAGAGCAAGCGAAGAGAGGGAGGAGAGCGACAATTTGTGGAGAGATAGAGTAGAATGTTTTGTGTTGGCTGAGGAAAAAGGGACAAGGGTTTAATTCATCTTAGAATTATTGCCACAGTCATTAACCCTAACATGACCATGATAACAAAACACGAAGATGTTGTCATGGTCTTTGACCCTAACATGACCGTGATAATGTGTTGTCACGACCATGTTAGGGTTAAGGACTGTGACAACAACTCCGTGTTTTTTGTCACGATTTTATACCATGACAAATCCTTGCGGGTGAAATATAACAAAGTCCTTTTTTAGTCTAATGGGAGTAATTATAAAAAAACTAAGAAAACTCTAATGAAACATTAATTCCTATCTAAAATGACAAATAACCTCCACTAAAACTTCACATAAAATCATCCTTTTAATTCACAAGGCTTTTGGGGATATTCTTAAACTATCCTTGAAGAAGAATTTAATTATTTTCTTAAGGAGAGCCCCTTATACAAATTTGTGAACTAATCTACACAAATTGTGATTTATATTCTTTATGTAAGGAAAGAGAATTACACTCTCTCCTCTCATGATGTAAATAATGACTTCTACCTAAATAATTTTTTCATGAATAATAAAAATATGTAGAGATATTTAGGATTTATCTCATGTGTTGGTAATATTGGGATTTTTGGTAATTAAATGAATAAATTCAATACTTGAAAATTATGTTTTAGTTAACTTGTTTTATTGTATTAAATTGAAGAATTACATATTCTATTAGTATTGGGTTAAACGAGTTGAATTGTATTGAGTTAGGGAATTTTATGTTAATATGATGTTCCTATTGAAATTGGTTTAGAAAAATTCAATTTCGTTAACAGAATTGTAGTTTTTCATTAGTATGAGTTATTTACATAAATTATATGGTGGACTACTATTTTGAATGTTCTTGATTATCTTTTTTCTAAATTATAAGATTTAAAGTTGATATGAAATTATATGTTGTAATTTCCTAAATAACAATGAGAAAATGATAGTTTTTTTAGTTGAGATGGAGCCTTACAATCATCTTAGGCCATATTTGGGGACTATTAGGGATTGACACTGCATTTTCAAAAGAGAAATGATGTTTTTCCAATTCTGGGTTATAACAGGTTGATTGCATAATTGATCTAGGAAAGTTTAGTTCCGTGCACCGTGTTCACGACGTTATTTAGTAACCCTTTGAATGCCTCTGTGCACACGTCTAATATTTGGTACCTTTCTCATGGAACCAGTAAAATGTATCAATCCTTCTTAAACGTTTAGAGCATGAATGATAATTATAATTATGCACTTTTACTTAATGTACATTCCTAATATGGGAAACCGTGAGGGATTCCAACATCTGATTCATGGAAATATATAACACAAAGGATGTGACATTATTAGTAAATACTTTATTAACCTTATGCTTAAGGGAGAAGGGTAATGATTAATGGATGAAAGAACTGTTTTGATACTATTAGGCTAAACGCTATGTTCCTAATATGAATTTACAAGTAATATGGTAGGTCTCAACTCTGAGCCATGGGTTTATTATACTCGATATAAACAAGTAGAGAATTATACCGATATATGTTTGAGTATAGAAACTTCTATAACTCTTCATGATTAAATAGGTAGCAGTTGCTTAATAACTATAGGCTTAATAATTTCCACTATTGATTAATGATTTTACTACTTAAGTGCATAGCTATTACCTTGTTGCCTTGGGTCTAACCCATAGCATTGTTGTCGGTGCTCCAAAATACCCGACTAAGTTTCTTACTCAAGTACACTATTGTCTTTTCCATTCGACACTGACTTTTGAAGATGTAGTGTCTATACCTACCTTTAGATTTATTTCATGTACATTGAGTGATGCGAGATATTTAGTGGTTGTATTTAGTTTTGTGAAGTGAGATATTTAGTATGTATTGAGTACTAGCAAGCAATTTTAAATGTGTTATATATTAAAGTTGGAGGTTTTTCTCAAATCGCTCTTTATATCATTTCAACTTCAGTCTTTGTTTCTGGTTACATACTAAGGATGATAATTAATTATTTAAATGACCTCTAAACTTTAATAAATAGTTTAGACAGACATAATTCTCTCAAATATACAGGATGTCACAATTAATATTAGATCATGGTACTAGGTCTTAAGGGTCATATACCTATGCTAGTATTCCACGTACCATTCTTTGATACACTTTGTGATTTGCACTCTCTTTATACTTTGAGTCTAATATACGTTATGTTCCTATTTATTAAGATGGTGAACACTAGGATGAGAGAAGTTAAGAGTGCCCTGATAGGTAATGCAATGAGGGTTTGGTGGAATAGACCGAATAAGGTCAGTTTATTACAAGAGGCGATCATGTGGTAGTAATTATTCATGAGGTGACAATGTCCTGAGTTGAGATAAGAATCCATAGAGCTAGAAGTTAGCTAGTGCTATAAGAAGGAATTCTCGTATCATCTTGGGAAAAGGTTAGGGAAAGTTTTCACAAAGATAATGTGCCCATGTTCTTAGGGAGATTTGACCCAATGGTGGATTATCAATATAAGATGAACTTGGATAGACACCTTAGAATGGTGGAAAGCGTAGGGAAGCAGAAACAAAGGTTGGCTACCCTTAAGATAACCTATAATACTTTGCAATGGTAGGATGATGTTACAACTCTTGAGGAGAGGAACCAATTGACTTATGGATAATTTACATTAAGATTTAATATGTATCTATATGTTATTAGAATTAAAAAGAAGGATTTACTCATTCTACAACAAGGTTAACATAAGGTGACCAAGTATGAATAATAGTTCACAAATTTATCTAAACTTGTCCCAGAAGAAGTTGACACTTCAAAACAGAATAAGGATGGTTTCATTTGAGGATTGAATGCTTCGACTAAGAAGTTTATATTAAGAAACCTGATAGTGAATGTCGCATTAATTATATGACAATATTGGGTAAATTATCATAAGAAATTATCCAATAGGAGATAAATGAATGGTCTAGATATAACCCAGATATGGATAGGTGATGCTAGGATTAGAGGATCGAAAGGAACCTTGTGAGGAAAATTATGGCAAGAAGATCCGAGTAGAGTATGATCAGAGGCAAGGCAATAGAGACCTAAAGTTAACTCCAGTTCAACATCAAGTATTCCAATAAGGAGACCGAGTATGAGTTAGGTGACAATGCCATTTTAGAGGTACTTGTTATACATATGGGGAAAAAATACACCAAGTTACGAGATGTCCTAGAAATAAAGTTCATTACGAGTCGACATTTATAGTTGAGGAGGTAACATAGGATGTTGTACCATTTGGAGAATGAAAATGGTCCATTTCTGTTACAGCCCAAACGTAGATTTGGGTAGGATGCTCATGTGGTTATCATTATATTTTATTGGGGTGTGTTATTTCTTATAATTAAACATATTGTAACAACTAGATTTTGTTTGGAGTATATGGTCACTGAGGGCGTGGCCTATTATTATGGATAAATGTGAATGACTTTTTAGGTATGATATGTCTTAGTCAATATATAATAACTATGAGTGTGGTGACTCAGTATTAAAGTTTTTACGATGGAAATTAAGGACAAAAATAGTAAATTAGAATAAGAAAGAGTAATGGACAAAACATAACACAAGTTTATAAATATTTTAAGGTTTATTCAAACCTACATATAGGCATATAAAATATTCTAAAAGTTTATGGCCTGCAAGAGCTTTTTAGTTCGATTTTTTTCAAGAATCCAGCTAGCAAATGTTAGAAAGGTAAATTCATTTGAGGCATAAATTTAAGGTAAGAATACCTTGCGAGAGTACATAAATGATTTAGATATTGTTTTTAACCCTATATATAAATTGATCTAAAAGAAATTATAGATATAATTTCGAAAACATGAACCTAATTATCCTCATGACAGTAATTGTTTATATTAGAACTTGAGAAATCTAGAAAGTAATAATACCTATAAAATGAGTATATAAGGTAAATTGTTTAGGACTGGTTATGAAAAAGATGATTAATATGGTAATGGGACAATAATTTAAAATTTTCCTTGTGATTCTTTTGAGAATTGAAATGTGAAATATGATTATGATTAGTCCCATAAAATTTTAATACACATTATTTGTAATGATGTTGGGACACGGTTAGTTGTAGGCCATTCATATGAATCCCATCTTTACATGCGTTTTGGGAATCTTATTTCGATACATGAATGGATCGATAACTCATTCATTACAATATCATTGGATAGCTATGTACAGACTTATTAATAAATTGAAAATTGGTATTTTTGGAATATGATATTGTATTAATCAAATAATGAAAATATTCGTAGTTTACGAATGGGGGTGTGTTGGGTTCAAAACGGAAAAATAAATTTAAATTGTTTTTCCCTCTTTGGTGTATTAATGAAATGTGGTTAAGTTTAAAAGAGGTTAAGTTTCTCTTGGTATAGTTAGTTGTTAGGAAATTCACATGAATACCACTTTAATACGGATCAAGAAACGAATGGTGAAACCTTAATTGGAACTTTGGAAATTGTAATATATGCATATGATTAGAAATCATAAATTTAACGAATGAAAGAATACATTCTGGTGCTGAACTAAGGTTGGAGGGAGTTGGTTATTTGATATTATTAGGAAGATTGTGCTAAAAAATTTAAATTTTTAGCTTTTATGGTTGGAGTAGAAACTGGTATTGATCATATATAGAAATTTTTTGGATACATAGTGTCGATAAATGACAAATGATTATGGATTGTGATAAGCGTGGACATTATGGATGGGTGAATAATTACGCATTTGATTGATGGAGTTTTCTTTGGTATTAAATATCAATGAGACATAATTTGTTTGGATTATGGATCAATTATGACTTCATTCACTAGATGATGATGAGTGTAGGTAGAGTATATGTTGTTAAAATAAATTAGCGACAGACATGGACTTATAATATTTACTCATGGGAGTTGCTATGCTTAAAATTATATAATGGTGCATTTGGAGATAGGAGTGATGGGACAAGTAATTATAAAATAAAAGATGTATAAAAGGATTTGTCTAGATGTTGTCCTAGCAATTACTTAATCTAGACAGAAATTTACCGGGGGATCCTTGTTTGGATTTCATTTACGAGACATCCCACAAATGGAGTCTAGATAGGGTAGGATTTAGGAATTTAGAGAGTATAAGCTAATTGGTTTTTTGTGTAATAGTATGAAGTTGTTATAAGAATATTGTAGATACTCAACCATTTACCATTGTATGAGTTGGAATATAATAATAGTTACTAGGAGTCCATTTTTACGGCCCCTTATGAGGCACTTTATGTGAGATCGTGTCAATCCCCGGTATATTGGCTGGTTCCAAGTGAGGGTAGACAGTTGAGACCAAAATTCATGCAAGAGATAATCGAAAAGATCAAGCTAATCAGAGAACGAATCAAAATCATTTGAGATAGATAGAAGACCTATGCCAATAAAAAAGGTGATTAGGTTCGGAATGAGAGGAAAGTTAGCCCCTCGTTATATTGGACTGATGATGATTTTAGAGAAAGTGGGCAATGTTTTGCACCGTTTAACACTTCTGAACCACTTGGATAGGATGCATAATGTGATTTTACATTTTTCTACTCCGTTCGATGTGACACCATAATTCTCTATATCAACAAATTGATCTGGGTGAGATTGGGTTAAATTTGGATGCATCATATAGTGAGTAGCTTGTAGGTATTTTTGATCGACGAATCCAAACGTTGCATTTCATGTAGATTATTTTGACTCATTGTTAAATGAGGATATAATCTTAACTCATTTTTATATAAGGATATTATTTTGAATCATTAATATATGAGTTTATTATGTTAACTCATTCTTGTATGATGAGCTTATTTTTACTCATTCTTATATGAGGAGATAACTTTTCACTCATTATTATATGAAAATATAGTTTTGAATCATTTTATATGGGAAAATAATTTGACTAATTTTATATGAAGAGATAGTTTGGCTCATTATATATGAGAAAATAATTTTAACTCATTCTATATGAGTATATGGTTTTGAATCACTTTACATTTGGTAAAATAAATTTTTGCGCAATAAAAATTTTAACTTAGCAACTGAGGGATTTCTTATAAATTTCGAGCATGAAATTCTTTTTGTCAGAGGGGAAGATTGTGAAACCCCCGTAATTTTAAAGGATTTTCCCTATGATTTTAAAGGATTTTTAATTAATTAAATAATAAATTAATTTTGGAAATCGGTGAATTTAAAATAATTTGAAATAATTATTTTAAGTAAAAACTTAAATTTTGTAATAAGATTGAGTGATAAATAAAGTGTTATAATAAAATTTGAAGTTGGAATAGTTATATGGGGTTTAATTCTAATTTGGAAGTTTACTAAACAAAATTAAAATTTAGAATGTTATTAAAATAACAATTTAGAAAAAGAGGGATTTAGACTTAAGATCGTGGTCATAATTGTAACTAAAGCATACTTGGGGAGAAATCTAGGGTTAAAGGCAAAAGAGGAAAGGCATAATTAAGAGGAGTTAGTAGATACCCTAATTCCTATTCGAAAATCACAAACAACCTCCACCAAAACATCACACCAAATCATCCTTTCAATTCACAAGGCTTTTGGGGATATTCTTGAAGTATTCTTAAAGAACAATTAAATTATTTGCATAAGGGGGGCTCCTTCTACACATTTGGGAATTTCTCTACACAAATTGGGATTTATATTCTTTATATAAGGTAAGACAATTTTAACATCTCCTTTCATGTTGTAAATAATGATATCTACCTAAACAATATTATCACGATTTATGAAAATGTGTAGAGATAATTAGGGGTTATCTCATATATTGGTAAATTTGGGATTTTTGGTAATTGAATGAATAAATCCAACTTTTGAAAATTATTTTTTAGTTAACAAGTTTGATTAGCTTGAATTGCAGAATTATATGTTCTATTAGAATTTGGTTAAACTAGTTGAATTGGATTGAGTTAGGGAATTTAATGTTAATATGATGTTCCTATTGAAATATGTTTATACTAATTCAATTGTGTTGAGAGAATTGTACTATTCCATTAGTATGACTTATTTACATAAATTATATGGTAGACTACTATACTGAATGTTCTTAATTATCTCCCTTCTAAATTATAAGCCCTAAAATTGATATGAAATTATATGTTATAATTCCCTAAATAACTATGAGAAAATGATAGCTTTTAGAAGATATTGACCGTTAAAATCATGATAGACTGTATTTACGAATGTAGTAGCATAGCATCAGGGAGACCTTCTAGAAGGACCACCCGCCCGAGTTTCGTGGTGGTATGGATGTAGTGGCAGCATACCAATTGAAGAAGAACATTCAACGCCATTTACGCATGTTAAATTGTAGTGATGTACAAAGACAAATGTTGGCCACCTTCACATTTGTGAGGGCAGCCCTCCAGTGGTAGGAGTCAGTGACCACCGCTGAAGAGACGGACTTAATGTACATTTCAGAGTTCATGGTACGATTTGACCGCAAGTACTTTCCACCTGCAGTGGATTCAGAGATGAGGAAGAAATTTGTGGAGGTATGCTAGGGTGATCGCTCAGTTGTCGATTATGAGGAAGAATTCACCCATCTAGCAAACTTTGTGTCACACGAGGTGAGCAATGAAGAAAGGAAAAATGCAAGGTTCATGGATGGTTTGGCCTAGAAGATCAGGAAACATTTGATTGGTATCACTGCATTGATGACTTACACATATGTCGTTAACGCTTCACTATTACATTATCAGGACTACCGCTTCCACGGGAAGGGAAGAAAGAGGGGAGTAGAGTCTAGCCAGCAAGGTAAGGCCGGGGGGAGTAGCGTTAGTGGGGAACCACCCTAGCAGCAGCAGACAGTGGGTACATAGGGGCAGAACTACCAGCTTGGTAACTCTACCAAGAGGTTCAGATTTGGTGGGCACCGACTAGATAGGCAGGGCCATCAGGGTCCCCAGCAGCAACAGGTTCCCTAGGGCCTTCAGGGCCAAGGTAATTAGGGGTAGCCAGTAGTGACAAGGCCAATGTCATGGCTAGCAGGGCCAGGGGCAGAGATAGTTCCAGGGTCAGTGCTTCACATGTAGCCAACAGGGTCACAAGAGTAGTGCTTTTCCATGGCAAAATGGGGCACATCGTTAGGGTGCCCAATAGGGGAAGTAGGCTTAAATATCTCCATCACCAGCACCAGCCCCACAGTAGAAGCAGTAGTGTCATATTCATAATGGTCATGTGTATAACATTCGTGATATTTCGATGCATCCAGCACCACAGGCGTCACTTGCAGTAGAGGGTACGTTTTCTATCCATGAGTTTTATGGTAGAATACTTTTTTATACTAGAGCATCTCATTTATTTATTAAGACTAGATTTTCATGAGTCGTCGGGTTATTAGAGACAACCGCCAATCTCCCTATGTGTGTTGAGTCACTGATGGGTAGTGGTTCATTCATACATTCGATTTATAGAGGAGCTGATATTATGATTGGGAGACTGAGTCTAGCGACAGACCTTCTAGTGTTATACATGGAGGGTTATGACATGCTTCTGGGTATGGATTGGTTAGCAGGCTATAGAGTGATGGTAGATTGCTATGAGAGAACTATTGCGTTTTCGATTCCGGGACAAGAGATGTTCCTTGTGGAGATGCCTCTTACTGAGGGATGATCATGCACTCATTTATATTAAGGATGAGACCTTGTAGGAGGTAGTTGTTCCCTTAGATTAGATTCATGTAGTGAGGGACTTCTAGGATGTATTCCAGGAGATACCGGAGGAGTGATAAAGCCTTCTCGCACGTGCCCATTGAGGAGATTGATTTGTAGATAGATGTCTCATATGAGGAGAAGCCTTCAGCTATTTTAGATTATACTGAGCATAAACTACGATCAAAGGTGGTGGCATTGGTACGAGTTCAGTGGGGACACCAAAATGTTGACGAGTCTACTTAGAAGCGGGAGGACGATATGCGAGAGAAGTATCTAAAGTTATTCACCGCATGTATGTCCTAATTTTGGGGACAAAACTCCTTTTCAAGGAGGGAAGTATGTAATATCATGTACTTTTATGCATTCGATATTTAAATTAATTCGAAAACTAATTGAGAAAAATATGCTATCTAAATTACGTGAGAGAAGTAATTTAATGTGATTTAAGAATAACTGTGAGTACTTAATATTAATCGAGAGATAGGTACTGATTAATATTATGATACGAAATTTACTAAGTGCAAATAGTAAATAATTAATGATTTTTTATATACGTCATAGCGAGTGATATGGGCGTATTTGATTTTATCTCAACCAGGAGTCGCATGTAGACTATATTTAGGTCGAGATAGAAAATATATTTTAAGTGACTCGGATGATGATTTAGATGTCATGAATGATTCTGAATGGGTCAAAATAGCCAGAATAGTATATCTGGGGTATAGTTTGGGTCCTGAGTCAATTTTAGACCAAATCCACACCTTTTGAGGGCAGTTTGGTCATTTGAAAAAATAGAGGTTAAGGGACCTACGAAATTCTATGTTTTATATCAAATGTTTAAGACTTGAGGCTAGGGTTAGAAGCAATTTAACCTAAGAGGGGCCATTAGAGAGAAAAGAGAAATCATTCCCAAAGGTTAAGGAGGCATTCTTAGAGGATTGAACCTTGCCTTGCACCCTAAGAATCCAAAGAGTGAGGATTGGAAGAGAAGATCATTACCCCAACATTTAAATCCACAAAATCATACCCTATAAACAAAGAGGAAAGTTTTTTATTGCAATATTCATGAAGTTATAAAACCCATGTGTAGGGTTTTATGATTTGTTTTGTTAAATCAATATTCTTGGTAGAATAAGAATTGTTTTTATGCATGTTGGGATATGATGATATGCATGTAGAACGATTTAACATATGTATAGGATCAATAATTTGAGGAGAATTGGTCTTTAATATGAATTAAATCAGGATTTTGGTGAATATTAGAGGAAGAACATGCAAAGCTAGGGTTTTTGAGGATTAGAGGCTTAAATATATTCCTGAATGATTTGTAATGTTTTGATGCAAAAAGTTACATTAGAAATTTTCCTTATACATGTGGGAAGGGTTTGGTACAATTAGTTTAGAGTTTAGTGGGAGAACATGGAAGATCAAGGTGCGTAAATGGTGAAAAATGTACATGCTATAGCGACAGAAAAGAGTTGCAGAAAAACAAACTGGTCCGGTTCAGATTGATCGATTTGGTTTTATCTTTATAGAATGAGTTTCAAAAAAATGAATCGGTCCGGAACAAATAGGTGCGGTTCTGTTCGGTTCGGTCTCTATAGAATCGGTCAGTCCCCTAAATTAATATGAAACTTCCTTTTTGGGACTAATGTCCCTAATTCGATGTTCTGAAAACCTTTAGGACTTTGTAATAGTAATAATATAAGATTTGTCATATTATTGTGGGCCTATTAAGGAATTATGAAGTAGACTTATGGAGAAGTTTAAGACGAGACTAAATTCGAGAGGAACAACATCATAATTAATCTGTGAGACGGATAAAGAATTACGAGAATTTAATAAATGGATGTATCGATCAGTAAGGTTAGTTAGACGTATCTACCGAATTTCTAAAAGGGGTAACTAGGACCCTTAGAGTTGTGTGAACACTCATATAAATACGATAGCAAGAAATCGTAAAATAAAATTTGCAATAAGTATCAGAGATAAATACAATACGTACCAATGTGCATCATTAGGTTGTGTGAATACCTATAGTATAAGTACTTAAGTTGTGTCAATACCTAAAGTATACTAATAGTATTGGAGTCGATGGGTATCCGGACCAACATGTGAAAGTTTGAAGTTGGGGTCGACGATTATCTGAACCAAATAAAAAATAAATAATATTATGGTCAATGGAAAATCCGGACCAATATACATATACATAATATTTATATTGGGGTCGAGGGATATCCAGACCAATGTAAATGATAGGATAATTGGGGTCGATGTTTATCTGGACCAATATTCCTTATAGTATATACGTGTGTGAAATATATATACCTTACAATACCCTACTTGGTGAGATAGTAGATTTGTAGATCATATATTTATGGATATAGATCTAAAAGACGAATTAAGAAGAGAAACTTAATTTACCCTAACATGTGTGAGTGTTGCATGAGGAATAAATTATATATGGGACGTGAATGAAAAATTTACTGTATGGGCAGTATGGGGAACATAGGCGAATAGATAAGTTCAGGTAATAATATAGTCTAGTTAGCTTGGGCAGTATAGCTAGGCGGGCTAAGTATAGAACGTTAGGCGTGCACAATAGATGAGAGGTGAGTAAACTCAAGAGCGTGTATGATAACCTAACATGTGTAATAAATAACCTATTTGGAATGTAATAAACACTTGTTATATATTTTCAAAATGTTTTGTGTACTAACACTTTCTATGAAATATTTTCGAAAGCTTTTTAGGTGTCCAGCCACAGGGACGCCAGGTGTGACTTCATTCCAGGGACTCGGAGCTGTAGCACTGTAGATGATGACTGGATTGATTTGATTAGACAATTCCTCCATTCAGATCTAGTGTAGGATCTCATCTTATATTCCATGTATGGACGTGTTGTCCGTTGACATTATTTCAGTTATTTCAGTTTCGGACTAGTGTTAATTTATTTCATTTGTTTTTGGATTTTTGTCGATGGTTTATTCGACAAGACTTTATTCATTCATATATTGTGAGGGTTTGGGCTTTAGTATTGTGAATGTTTACATTAGTTTTCTCATGGTTATATTTATCTGTTTAAAGAAATATAAAATTTAACACATGACTAATTTCAATTAGGTGATTAGTAATTAAAAAGTTTTCGACAGTGATGCTAAGATATAACCATATGAGAAACATATTTTAATTTAATAAAGGCCTGATCAATCGATGTTTAATTAGATGGTGTGTCACAATATTATCTTATTACGGTGGGCCTGACCCATCACTTTGTTACGGGTGCTCAAGAGTACCCAACTTAGTTTTTTACTCGAGTACACTTCCATCCTTTCCATTTTCCACTAAATTTTGAACATATAGGGGCTACACCTACCTTCTGCTTTATTTCATAAACATTGAGTGACATAAGATATCTAGTGGTTGTATTAAGTTTGGTAAAATGAGAGATTTATTATGTATTAAGTATTGGCAAACAATTGCGATTGTGCATGATTTATATATATCAAAGTTGGAGTTTTTTGTCATATCGCTCTTTGTATCATTTTAACTTCAGTCTTTGTTTCTTGTCACATGCTAAGGATGATAATTAATTGTTTAGAATACCTATATAATACTAATAAATATATTTGATAAACCTAATTATTAAAAATATACTGGGTGTCACAATATATGTTCATCTTTATGAACCATGTATTCTACGATAAGCAACTCGCAACTAATCATAATATTAAGAACGATCTCTTGTTAAGATTTTAAAAGTGTGCCTCTAGTCTATCAATCTCGAATGATCTCATGCATATGATTTATTATATGCGTCTCTAGTATATTCATTACATTAGTCCCGAGTCTTAAGTTTATGATTATACATCACTAGAAAAATTCAAGACCAGTATCACCATCTAAAGGTACAACAACACATAATCACATTATCCAGAATGTCCCTGATTATACAAAACTCATATAAAATCACATGAGCTATGATCAAGTCCACAAATAAAAGATATGAAGGCCTGTCACTGCTGGATTTGAGGATCACTCATGCCATACTAGGTATAGTTATAAAGTGTCCCAATCCTATAACCTCAAAGCATTTTCAAGGGATAATCGCTATGTATTCCCATTATATCTCACGACCTCTATGCCCAAGGATATATGATAAAACTTCTTCACTTACCTTCTTTAGTAACACAAGTATGTCACCTAGAGTATCGGGGTAAAAATGACCTAATTAGGGCCTGTCTCATCATTATGAATACCGCAAGTGGTCAACGTTGTATGCATCTCATCAAAACCCCTCCTAGTACGCTAATAACTCACATGCCATGGTAAGCTTGCACATATAATCCAACAAAAAAGTATGAACCTACTCAATTGGGTCAAACAATATTCAGTTGGGTTACACATAATGTCTCTTATTATATTAAGTTAATACATACATTAACTATAATTGTTATCATAACATTAGCTCGAAGTCCTAGGACTTCAGAGTCTAGGTATACTTTCCCACCGAACATTCATTCTAGCCATACATATCAATAGTCACCCCACTCTATGGGCTACATACTTATTCTAGACTCTCATAAGATCTAGGAAATGATAAAACATCTCATAATATCAAAAACTATCCCAATTATTGGCACGATAATCTAAGTCCCTAAGAAATTATGCAAAAATCCAATATACTCTTGGATTACTAAAAATATCACATGTCTCAAAGTAATTTATCTCTAATTAGTTAAAGATTTATAGCAAAACTATTTCCAAGTCATTCTGACGAGATCCCCAACAAAAATCACCAAGTCGTTCGAACCAAAATTAAATTTGTTCTAATGAGATTACCCAAGTCATTATAACGAGATCCTAATCTCATTCTAATGATATTCATTATTTCATTCTAATGAGAACCTATTCTCGTTTTATCAATCTTAATGCACTGTTCTTCTTCTCGAAGTTTTAAAAATAACCATTAACCACCCAAAACCTAAATCTAAAGCCTCTAATTGATCCACTTCCATCCTCTTTCAAATTTAATTTGTTTATCAACAATTCTAACCTATAACTACAAGTTTTACGTTATTAAAATTAGGATTCAAGCATTAATTTCAAATTATAAGATTCAGAACCCTAAGTTCATAATTCCATCAAATAAATTTAAGATTTGGTTCAATTAAAAATTAAACGTGAGAGATTTTATAAGTATCATTACTATGATTAATAGGGGTGGAAATTCGTGTATTTGGGTCATGTTTTGGCTTGACATGACACAGCACAACAAGAAAATGTTAAACACGAACATGAAACAACTCGACTTCTTTTTTTTAGGTGCTACGAACACTACCCATATAAAACAGGACACACTCAACGCGAGTTATAATTTTTCACCCAATTTAACACGAGAAACGCGAGTTCCACGAGAAACACGATATACACGCTTAACACAAATTACAATTTTTCATCCAATTTTTATTTTTGAATATATTTTTATAAAACTTTTAATAAATGAATTATGCACACTAATGATGAAAACAAATTTCTACTTTGTCCAACGTTTTAAGCATAAAATAATTTTGCAAAACACTTTATTTACAAACACTTTTTATGTACTTTTGAATGTATTTCTACATCAATTTTTTGCTAAATTCTGCTACAAAAAATAATTTTGCACAACAGAAAGTAATAATTTTAAATACATTTAATTCTTCTAAACAAACGTTTGTCCAACAAGGAAACATGTTCAAATTTTGTCCAACATAATTAAGTTGTCTATAAAACCATTCACCCAACAACCAAAAACCGTCCATTCTTCCATATTTAATTTCCCCAAAAAGAAATCCCCAAAAGAAATAGCTTGCAAAAAAAGTATAATTCAACCATGCAAAAACAACATATCCCCCTTTTCCCTTCCTATGGCCTTAATTAAATATCAGCGGGGTAATCATAATAAATACAGAAAAGTTACAACACACTTAAAATTATGTCAAAAAATAGAAAGAAAGGAAAAAAATCACTTGAATAACAAAGTCTAATTAACTTACTAAAAAAAAAACCTTTAACAAACGAAATTACAAAAAATTCTACAAAAATAAAAGGGTAAATACTTTTATAAAATGTAATGACCCTACCCAAATTTATGGGTCACCCGTGAGTCAACCCGGCCCGACCCGATCTTTAGGTGTGAAGTGCAATAAAACGACCTATATAATGTTTCTAGTCCATTTTTATTTTAATTAACGTTCCACTTGTTTACCATGCGATTCCAGTTTCAAGATAAACTACGTGTGGGACCCATGGACCCCGAGTCCAAGTAAACCGAGCTACTAACGTAAAATAAATAAAGTATACCTACATGTACAATGCCCTCAAAATACGAAACCTCACCCAATCTGTTGTAAAAAAGCGAGGGTGTGATCCTATGTCCAGTGAGAATACTCACACGCTACAATCACATGCATGCAAAAATATATGTGTATCTATGCGCACACACACACACACACACACACATATATATATATATATATATACATATTCAATAATTTAATCGTTATACTTCCAAAAATTTACTCATCCAGATTAATTTATCGTAATATTGAAAAGACTTCCATCATTCATACTTAGCATTTTTCAATTTGTTTGACACACCCGATTCCTCACTTAATCCCACTACACTTGATTCATGCCCACCCATTCCTTTACTGAAATCACCCCTTTTATTTCATTAAAATATACTTTAGTATTTCCATTGAAATTACCATTTCAACACACGCATTCACCGTGTTTGAAAATACTTATTTGTCATTTGAAAAACTTTCTACACATACTCATGCAAATTATGGGTTTCTCTACTTAGGTTACTTAACCACACGTTTGCCAACTTTACTTTAGCCTTTTTCACTCAACTTATGGAAACTAATAGATTTGTGTATTTACTTGCCCATTTTATCTTCACCGTAACATTTATTTCATTCATTCAAGTTAGGTTGTATTAACACGTTTTACCTCACAACCCATTTCTTGACATGTTCCTTATTCATTTGATCTTTTCTCAGAATTTTACCTTTACCACATATTTACACGGGTTCCACACCGACGACTATGCGCACCATATGCTCTGGCCAGTGATTTAGGGATTTTCACCCAATGGCTCCGGGCCCTTCTTACTTTATCCTGGTGTCATCCGAGTTCCTTTTATATGTTTTAACATTTTACAAATGTCCATATTATTCCACTACTTTGCTTTCACCTGGACGAAGCCAAAACCCGGACTTAACCGTTCGTAATTCCATTAACACTTGAAAATTTTGTTTCTTTTCTTGTTTAAGTCCATTACCCACACACACGTGATTTACACTAAGATCATTCACTCTTTTAGGAATTAAATTCATTTTCACATATTAGTGTAAAGACATTCTTTAACATTTTTATTCCGTAAACATGTTCCACTTTAAGTAAATTACTGATTTACCCTTTATTTGCCAAACTTGAAAATTAGTCCTTATAACAAGCGTTATTTCTAAAAATGGTTATTTAGTTTCCAACTTAACATTTAAACACTTTAGCCATTTTAACACTTGTTTAATACCACACTTTTGCAAATTTTCACGCTTGTCAATTTAACACTTTTAACACGTCAAAATAACACCCTTTACATTTTAAGTTCACAAATTTACATTTGTCTTATTTCATGCTTAAACCGATAAGATTTTCTTTAACGTGCTCACATATTTATTACCAAAACACTACAAGTTTATATTCATAGAAAGTGGACTTTAAATACTTAAATCCTACCAACTCACTAAACATGCATTTCATGTAATAAAGACATTTTATCGATTTCTTTAACTCAACAAATATCCATTTATTCATAAAGTCTCCATTTCGCACGAAACTTAAAAATGTTTATTACATAAATATATTGATGACATTAACATTATTCCAAATTTTTATTCCATAAAAATGTCCATTATTTCCTTTTTCTAGGAATATACATAAATACTATTTTCTTACATTTTTATTTCCATAAAAATGTTTATTTTTTCTTTTTCAACACAAATACACCAAAATGGCATTTCTTACATTTTTATTTCATAAAAATGTTCATTATTTCTTTTTCGCTAGAAATACACCAAAACGTATTTATTACATTTTTATTCCATAAAAATGTCATTTTCAGTTTTATTAGAAAACACACAACAATAATGTTTCTTAGCATTTTTATTCCAGAAAAATGTCTATCTATTATTCTGAAATTTTATTTTATTTTCAAGATCCATTTTAATTCATCTTTTTTCTACCCATTCCATACAAATTCCAAGATAGTTAATAATCAATACTAATATGCAAACCAATATCCTACACACATATATTTAACCTAATATGTGTAAATAACATGCGAGAAGTATAGTACACATAAAACTCGGATCGGAGTTAGTTTTTCCCACCTAAATGTCTCCAAAGTGGTGGTGGTGATGAAGATGGGTGACTCCCCGACCTCTAAAGGTGGTCAAAAAGGGAGCCACAAAAGCTCCACTAATCATACCTTCATGGAAGCTCCAAAATATTCCATCAAAACCTCCTTCCAAGCCCCCGGAGAACACTACCTATTTATCTTCTTTAAAATTAACCCCTCTCAATATACACATCACAAACCCTCTAGCAATAACATATAATTAGTTTTTGTAGCTCTATATAAATATCTAGTTTCAAAATGGTGGAAGTAGGTATTTATTATGGTTGCGTGTGATTAGATCTCAAAATGCAGAGTATTATCTAGAGAGGGAGCTGTGAGCTTCTTAGGTGATAAATGGTTTAGCTCATGGGTTCTTTCCCCACCAGTGTCCTTCTTATATCCCTAATTAAATGGATTTTTAACCAAAGAGGCAATCTCATCACCTAAATCGTTCCATATCAGGCATAAACTCATCATAGATCGACAACACTCAACATCCAACGGCCCTATAAGTGAAAGCACAAATGTCACGTTTTGTCGAATAGTTCACCCCCTTTCTCTGATTAACAATCCCACAGATTTCCACCCAAACTAATATATGTTTTGAACCAACCACTGAGAGCTCGACATCACACTAGCGATGCAAACATTTTCTGAGTCTTTCAAACGACTCTTCAGGTCGTTCAAGCGAGATCCTCCCCTCACTCAAACCACATTCACGGTCGTTTGAGCGAACGACTAGATATTTTAGAATTTTTCTTACCTTTTTCTTATCTTCTCAATCAGCACACTTGCCCCAACAGTTTCAAAATTTAAGAAGGTATATATATATGTTTTATAACCTAAAAATTTCCATGATCCTTATATAATCTAGAATTAAATAATTCCACTAGTTTAATCCGTTTTATTTCCCCCAACTTCCTACAATTATCATTAGTTCCTCCTCTTATAAAATCTATATATAATTTAATTAATTTATCAGGGAGGGGTATTACAAACATCCCTCTTTAGAAAATTTCATCCTAGAAATTCTCTGTTTATCACATGACCAGTTTTTCATTTTAAGTTTCCTCAACACTACGATCCAAGACCAAGGATTTCACTTTAATCGATCACCATTATTAATCCGGTCACGGCAGCCCTAAGGTCTTATTGCAAAATCCCAAGTATTCCAAATATGTATACCTAAACAATGCCTCGAGATGATCAATATTCATCAAATATCACAACGACCACAATGAACTTCTTAACATGGATCACTACAATGTTAGGATTCATAACCTATGTTTCCTTAAGCAATATTTGATCATGCATAGCCTAGGTTGATACAACCTCAACACTTCTTATTACACCTAACAAGGATAATCACCTTATCATATAGTCCTACCTAATTGATATCTCTTAGGAGATACCTACTCCGACCTAGGGTCACCATGGGTATCACAACATGTATACACATAAGAGATCATCTCTTAGATCTCCAAAATTTTGAACCATATGCGACACTATCATCCAAGGTTTATCAGGTTCTAATATTCATAATACTATCAAGTCACAACCTCGGGACATCCGACCAAGTTGTAACTAGTTACACAGGATAACGAATAACATGTTAACCTAAAGCAATCAAGTAACACATCAATTAAATGCAAGAATACGAGATAACGCGCACACACAGATTAGCTAGAACAACGGTGCATCCGAATGAGAGTGCATTCACATACCATGACGCATTAGCCACAACCAGCCTAACCCGCGTCACTACTGAGCTTATACGTCACCACACCCGAATCAAAACTAATCAACACCCCCCGTTACTGGGATCAAGAAGACACAAGAGTGATATAAATTGGTCGATTGCCACGCCGAAAGGAACCAATCAATTTTTGACAACGAATCGACCCACACAAAATGCGAACCCACAACGTATACTTGAACTCTATAACTCCTAAACGTATACTTGAACTCTATAACTCCTATCAGATACCAACTAAACACCTTAGCCTTACCATGTACTCTGGTTTGGCCTCTTAACCATGATGGGTTCTACTCGAGAATTATCCACCTATTCCGAACGGATGAAATGCAAATTTAATTCATTCAGAAGGCTGAAATGGTAGGATTCCCTCTTTAGTACTAATGCTACCTATCCATTACTGGTAAGCACAATTATCCTAAATCCAGGAAAAGTTGCTTCTCTTGACACTTATCATTAGTTATCTACCTATCACAGCTAGACCTCTAAAATTTTGGTACACGGTAGCTAACCTCAGCCTTCGATATCACCCTTATAAAGTGAACATGGAACTCACATCGTTTCAGACATCCAACTCATGGACCATAACTACCACCCTTAGCACTCTCTATATGATCCGAAATTGTAATCATTTTAATGTCATCTCAACTATCAACATCGTTAAATCCTAATGACTTCCTTCAACAAATTCATTACTTAATCATACAAGTAGCACACTTAGGTTCTATAATTATGCCTAACACTTTATCTCGAGTGTTATTTATAAATGTCATGGAGAACTTCATCTTGTTCTAAGTCTCACAGGTGCGCCACCTAGAATTCATCAACCTATTTTTGAAATTATCCTCACAGGCCATATCATGACACATGCCTAAGATCAAAATTCGTGGCACTAACTCCAAGGCACTTGCCACAAATTGACATGATCTAATTGTACAATAATCATCAAAGGTCTGCCATCAACTATGCAAACTTCAATATAACAATGGTTCCCAATGCCTCTAGGGCAACGACATCAAACTCCAATGTTTCTTAAACAACTTACACATCTATCATAAGGAACCACCAGTCATACCATGACCTATGCTATACAACCTTGAGTTTATCACCACGAAATGCACATCACCACATATACCTCAATGCAATAATAATTACCAAGGTTTCAAAGAGAGATACTATCATTGTTGTAATGCATGGTACATATCCTCAGATTCACTGTTACTAGAGGATGATTACCACTCGCATTAACATCTCTCTAGCTAAACCTTAGTATACACCTCCAAGGAATTATCACTACAACTTTTTTTCACTCCTATCCAAATTATTAACCCACTGTCAATTTCATCAAACCACCTTATTACTTATCTCCAAATGGCTTTCAACGCAACTCACGTGCGTACTGAGAATTCCAACCCGTAGTTAAATTCACTAGACCCCATCATTTGATTCCCAATTAGTGCTCAACAACTATAATTGAATTGCCTTACTATGTAAAACTCACATTATGTATTAATTTACTGAGTCCACTATATATATTTTGGAAGGATACGAGACATCGAGCTATGCCTACGAACAGTAAGGCCCATGCCTTCGAACGCCACAAGGGATCCTATTTCATAATGCTAAACTACGATCACCAAACTTTAACCCAATGCCACCTAAGTTTTGGTAGGACATATGACGTGGGGTATTGCCCAAGAGGAGGCCCACCCTAACAACACCGCAAGAGGTCCTATTCTAACACATCACAACTTATTTACTCAATACCAAGTCAGTACGATTTTCTAGGTTCACTCCTAGGTTGCCTCAAACCATCATGATTATATAAATCGACAGTATAGTCAAGTCACATGAATCGAGATATACTAAATCAAAGCTCGCAACTAAGGGTCCTAATATTTTGTTACCACGTAGTTAACACTTGTAAATACATTCATCAACCAACAACCACTAAGGTGTTCACCCATAAGGATACCATCCTATCAATTAAGAGTGACTTATCCTCTAGTGTTAGCCTACACCAACCTATATGCTCATTAGCCTTACCATCAATCACGGTATCACCCCAAGGATCAAAATTTCCTAGTCATCACATTGACATTGACCCCTCAAATGTGTCACACCCAAGATTACATATAATTAAAATCAAAATTTCCCATTATATAATTATGACACTCTAAATGTCAATATCTACCATTGGTTATTCACAATTTGGTGCCATTTTCCTAACGGGCGATATTTCGTTCTATCAACATCTCCAAAGACTCTACATCTATAAAGGCTGGACTACAAACACCTTACACTACGAACCACGGTATCACCACTTCTTGTCTTGCATGGACACCTATAAGTTATTTTCATACTAAATCAGAAATGCAGAAGCGAGTTATAACAACTAACTTGATTGTATGCCACTTGGAACTGACTTACTTGTTGTGCTGACCTCTTTGACCTTACCGTCGAGGAAACAAACTAAAATTGTTCCACTTTAATTAAATTACCAATTTACCCTTTATTTGCCAAACATTCAAATTAGTCCTTTAACAAACATTATTTCTCAAAAATGGTTATTTAGTTTCCAACTTAACATTTAAATGCATTAGCTATTTTTACAATTGTTTAATACAACACTTTTGCCAATTTTCAAGCTTGTCACTTTAACACTTTTAACACATCAAAATAACATCCTTTAAATTTTAATCTCCCAAATTTCCATATTTCTTATTTTATGCTTAAACCCGACAAGACATTCTTCAAACTTGCTCACATATTTATTATCAAAATACTACAAGTTTATATGCATAGAAAGTGGACTTCAAACACTAAAATTCTACCAAGGGGACTAAACATGCATTTCATGTAATAAAGACATTTTATCTATTTCTTTAACTAAACAAATGTTCATTTATTCATAATGTCTCTATTTCGCAAGAAACATAAAAATATTTATCACATAAATATTTTGACGGCATTGACATTATTCCATATTTTTATTCCAATAAAATCTCCATTATTTCCCTATTCTAGGAATATACACAAATACTAATTTCTTACATTTTTATTTCAATAAAAATGTTATTATTTCTTCTTCACCACAAAAACACCGAAATGGCATTTCTTCCTTTTTTCTTTCATGAAAATGTTCATTATTTCTTTTTCGCTAGAAATACACCAAAAAGTATTTCTTACATTTTTATTCCTTAAAAATTTCTATTAGAAAACACACAACAATAATGTTTCTTAGCATTTTTATCCATAAAATGTCTATTTATTATTTTGAAATTTTATTCTATTTTCAAGGCCCATTTTAATTCATCTTTTCTCTAAACGTTCCATACAAATTCCATGATAGTCAATGATCAACACTAATATGCAAGCCAATATCCTACACACATATTTTAACCCAATATATTTAAATAATATGTTGAACGTATACTACACATTAAACTTGGATCAAAGTTAGTTTTTCCCAACTAAATGTCTCCAAAGTGGTGGTGGTGCTAATGAAGATGGGTTACTCCCCCACCTCCAAAGGTGTCCCTAAAGGAAATCACAAAATCTCCACCAATCAGACCTTCTTGGAAGCTCCAAAATACGCCATCAAAACCTCATTCCAGGCCCCCTAAGAACACTACCAATTTATCTTCTTTGAAATTAACCCCTCTCAAAATACACATCACAAACCCTTCTGCAACAACTTATATATATATATATATATATATATATATATATTGTAGCTCTATATAAATCTCTAGTTTCAAAATGGTGGAAGTATGTATTTATTGTGGCTGTGTATGATTGGAGTTCTAAATGAAGAGTATTATCTAGAGAGGGAGCTGTGAGCTTCTTAGGTGATAAATGGTTTAGCTCGTGGTTTCTTTCCCCACCAGTATCCCTCTTATATCCCTAATTAAATGGATTTTTACCAAAAGAGGAAATCTCATCACCTAACATCTTTCCATATTAGGCATAAACTCCTCATAGATCAACAACATTCAACATCCAACGGCCTTATAAGTGACAGCACAAATGTCACGTTTTGTCGAGCAGTTCACCCCCTTTCTCTGATTAACAATCCCACAGATTTCCACCCAAACTAATATATGTTTTGAACCAACCACTGAGAGCTCGGCATAACACTGGCAATGCGGACATTTTCTGAGTCTTTCAAATGACTCTTCAGTTCATTCAAACGAGATCCTCCCCTTGCTCAAACCACATCCGTGGTCGTTTGAGCGACCGGCTAGATATTTTAGAATTTTTCTTACATTTTTCTTATCTTCTCAATCAGCACAATTGCCCCAACAGTTCCAAAATTTAAGAAGGTGTATATAAATGATTTATAACCTAAAAACTTCCATGATCCTTATATAATCAATAATTAATTAATTCCCCTAGTTTAATCCATTTTATTACCCGCCACTTCCTACAATTATCATTAGTTCCTCCTTTTATAAAGTCTATATATAATTTAATTAATTTATCGGGGCAGGGTATTACCAAAAAAACTGGCAATGTTCGTTACCTGATTATTTTCATCCAGATGGGGTTCAATTTCAATAGGTTTTGACGTGTCAAAGATGGCTTTCAATTTATTTTTTGCATTCATTGTGATGGTCACCTTATTTTCAATCTGAGTCATTAAATTGATCGGAGGTCTTTGTTAACTTGATCGGACTCTTTTTTTCAATCAATCCCATTTGTTTCAATCGGAGCCGTTAAAATAATCAGAGCCTTTTTTTTAATCGGGCCCTTTTTTCGATGAGAAGGGATATGGAGGGGAGATGGAGATGGTGGAGGGGAGGGGATATGGATATGTAGATTATGTGAGGGATAAGAAGATGGCGATGAAATGAGGATTTCGTTTTATGTTTGTGAAAAAAAACTGTAAGACAAGATGGAAATGAATTGAGGGGAAGAATGGGTTTCAAGTTTTTTTTTCTTCGAAGTGTGGTAGTTGCTTAGATAGTGACGTTTGGCTGAAAATGGACGATTTTAATTAAAGAGAAAGTTAATCCCTATTTAAAATAAAGATACCACAGTGTCTATTTGTGTTATAATTGGGATTTTGTGTCATTAATTTCATGTCAATTGGGTCGTGTGTGCGGGTTGACATGAACACGACACGAGTTTATGTTAAAAAACATGAACACGACACGAACAAGACAAGTTGTGTCAGTTTCGGGTTAATTTTGCATCATCTCGTGTCTAAAAAAGACACCCCTGATGATTAAGAATGAACCAAAATCCATCGTATTACAAGATCAATTCATAGAATTTATCAATAAACTATCCTAGTTCATTAACATGAGATTAAGGCTTAATTTAACAATTAATATAATTACAAAAATTAGGTTTTCGATGACTAAAATCAAATTATATAAGTGTTAATCCAAATTCCAATGACTACTACTATCATAATATAACCCCAATTACTTTCTTAAGCGATGTAAACTTATTTTGAACCGATTGATGAATCAAAGTCGTAAAAACCTCCAAACCTCTTCAATTCTAAGTGTCTCTTCTCCATATCTCTATAAAGTTTTCTTAAATGAAAAGTGAGTGTTTTAGGTCTTATTAATATACCTAATAAGAGTGATTTCCACGGAATTAAGCCCAGGCCAAATGTAAGCCTTATCCCAATGAGCCCAAAACGTATTCCAAATGTCCTAAAACTTGTCCTAACACATATCCAATCCAATATACTTAAATTACACTATTTCAAGTCTAAAACATACTTTCTAAGTGTCCCTAAAGTCAACTCATAACAAAACATATTTTACTAATTTGAATATCTCCTTAAATTAATTTATAAGTCAACATGAGTCAATTAAGTTAATACTTCATTATAAATGAGTTGTATGTGCCTCGACATTATAAAAAAACTAATTTATAATCGTTGGTACCCAATGCCGGGGGAATAATCGAAACATGGAAACCCCAGACACCAATTCCCAGACCATTCTATAGTCGCCCATAATACTAAGTCGCTTAAATTATTTAACTAATGAATTAACATGTATTATGTCAATTTCCAAGGAATGTAATTCATGTAGCACATATATAAAGACATATATAAATGACGTAACAACATATCACAAATATAATAACGGACAAACGACATGTTATATGTAAATAAAAACTCATCAGAAATAAATAATCAATTTAACAATTAATTAATAAGTACAAAAATACGGTGTATTACCCCCCCCCCCCTCCCCCAACAAGTAATTTTGTCCTCGAAATTCAATTCTCTTATTCACCAAACTCGTAAGTTTAAAATTATCTCACCTGCCTAGAATCCTCACATAATATATAAGGATACACTCTCTCTTCGACCTAATACACATTAGTATATCTTGTTATAAATCACGTCCATCTAATACTCACACTAATCTAGTATAACTATTGAAATGTCAACTTGTCCATTAGGAATTCCCTTCGTTGTCTAACTATACCTAGTATGGCATTGTTGATCCCCAAAGGCAGTAGTGATAGGCCTTTGTATCTTTTATTTGTGGTCTTGAGCATAACTCATGTGATTTGATATGAGATATTTATATGCACAGACATTGTGGATGATGTGATTATATGTTGTTGTACCTTGAGATGATTGTATTAGATCTTGACTTACATTAGTGGTGTATAACCATAAATTTATAGATCAGGAATAATGTAACGAATGTACTAGACATATATATACTAAGTCAATGGCATGAGTTTATTTGAGATTCATATACTTGAGGCACACTTTTATAATCATAACTAGAGACTGCTATTAATAATATGATTTGTAGTGAGTTACTATTAGGGTGTGTTTGATTGCAAATATGGAAAATGCGTGGAAAATAGTTTATTTGGATGTGATGTTCGAAAATGAGCAGATAAAATATGAGTTTTTGTTCCTACTTTTTCAATTTTCCATGGAAATCAATTCTCTGGTGGGTGGATAAGAAATATTTTCCAGTAAAAATGAGGTTTAAGATGGGGTACTAGCTACTTGAATGGTGATTTTTCTTATATAAAGTGTTTGCAATCAAAGTACTACAAGAGAAAACATGAGTCCAAATAACTATTTTCCATGGAAAATATATCCATGTCAATCAAACATGATATGCTTGATGTGTATAGTGTATATATATATATATATATATATATATGATATACTATTCATAAGGAAATAAATGTGAGTTAATCTCTGGACTATCCCGAATAATATATATGTCATATAAGTGTATAAGGTGAGAATATTACATACGAGATTGATAACACTAAAATGTGAATAGTGTAGTAACTAGAGAAAGTTATTTGTAAGAAACGAGTAAATGATAAGCCGGAGGTTAATGCATAAGCTCGGGCGAAAGGTTAGGATATCATATACGTGGATAGTTGAGATAGCGTATGGATGTTAATGTTTGGTGAGATACTAGTTAGGCAGGGTAGCGTAACTAGGGTGTTTAAAATACATACGATAGGCGTGCACTGTTAGATGAGAGGTGAGGGGTATCTCATGTGAGTGCGACACCAGTTTAAATATGGAGAATATCATATTTTAAATATTAAAGTATGTTAGCAACTTGCTAAAAATGTTTTTAAAACTCAGGCTATGGCCCATATCTATCTTTTCTTTTCTTATTCTTTGTTATGCTCTTTAGGTGTCCAAACACAGGGATGCCTGGATGACTATTCTTTCGAGTCGGACGTTTCTGCCGCAGCTGTGGATATTGGTAGGAATCGTTTTATACACTTACTTATTTGATATCTAGATAGGAGGTACTGAGAGTATATTCGGGTATGCTTCCCAATGGATGTCATTTATTTTATTTCCAGCAATTTTATTTTACGTACATTTGATATAGTTCTATTATGTTTACCGAGAGTTATCAGTTAACTATTAATTTATTCTAGTTGTTTATTTTCCTGTGTGAATGGATTTAATTGTGCGGTTAAGTTGAAAAGTTTAAAATTTGACACCGGGCCTAATAGGTTATTAGTAATTAATTGGTTTTCGACAATGATGTTGAGAATGAAACAACATGACATTCTTGTCTTAATTTGATATAGGACTGATCACCTGGTATTTTATTGGGCAGGGTGTCATAGGTGGTATCAGAGCATCAGGTTCTAGTGTCCTTAGGAATTTATGAGGACGTACTACCCTTTCAGTGTTGCCTTCTATTTCATATAATACCCTATGTTTAGGAGTGTTGATTCCTATGGTGAGATTTCATTCTCCTGCTATTATGTATAGATATTAGTGAATCTTATTTGCGTTCGGGTGTTTTCGTGTGCCGAACAATTAATGGATGAAAGACAAAGGCCGTTAGGAGGACAACAAGAGGCAGGGTTCGGTTGAGGTTATAGAATATTTTGGGGATAATGACCATAGTTGAGGTCACCTCTATTATTACTCGGTAAGTTAGGAGATGTAAGGACTGGTAGGGTGTAGCATATGATTTCCAAGTACCGCTATAGTAGAAAGTGGTGTCAAATTAGACTCCCCCAACGTGGTTGGACTGGGAGAGAGTCAGGCGGGACTTTGAAGAGGAACACACGTACGAATTTTAAAAAATGCTGAGATTGTGCGTGTTAGCCAATGGAAGTTAAATATCCAGAGGCTTCGGCATGGTGAAATGTGGCATACCCAAAAGTGAAAATTTGGGGTAAAAAATTTTCTTGGCTCGTAGGAGCAAAGTTATAATGGTGGGAGTCAACCACCACACTTTGAAAGTGAAATTTTATGTTAATGGAACGGTTTTAGGTACGGTTTGACCATAAGTTACTTCATCAAATATTTAGGAGGAGATGTGAACGTTGTTCTGAACTTATCTTATCACAAGAGGGTCGAACAGAGGTGCATTTGGGAAAATGAATTTATTTATATAGCATATTGTGTACCGGATGAGGTTAGTACAATGGAGAAGAAAATTCTTAAGTGGGTAATTGACTCGCGAGAAGAGTTGCAAGGACTTAAAGGAAATTCTACTTGGGCTTTCGATGCAGATAGTGTCAATATCAAGTTTTGACAATTGAGATATTAACGCTTCTTTGTTAATGGAGCTAAAAGAATCGAAAGATTTAGTCGATCAATAAGACTGGATGAAATGGTGTTAGTGAAATATCGCAAGGGAGAGACCCATTAGGGGACCCATCTAAATCATTCGAATGTCTGAATTCGTACCAAGTGACGGTGAATTCAATCAGGGATGTTGAGGCCAGCAGTCTGTTCCTTAGGGCTAGCGGAGCCAAGGGAACAACGGAGGTAGCCATCAGAGTTAATACTACCAGAGTCTAAGAGAAGGATAACTGTAATACGGACAGTATGATCGAAGATATGTGGATTATAAATAGAGATATTTTTTTGGAGAGTACGACCAGATGCATTAATTTTTCCCGAAGTGAGTAAAAGGAACAAGAGTATGGTGCCTAGTGAGGGCAATTATTAAAGTAGTTTTTGGTTTGGTTCGGACAAGCGTGTTATGTCCGGAGACCATTTCAGTAGCCAGGGTGATTGGCAAGATATAAATATGAGTTTTATCCTTAGAGAATGAGGCATGTTTTTTGTGACACGAGCTAGTCACTGTATTTTGATCAGCAATAGATTCACATGAGAGATGACTTTAGGGCATATATCAATAACATTATTATTATATGTATGTTTTCCTTGGTATAACGGGGTTATCGTGGTGTCATCCACGGGTGAGCAGGTGTATTCATAGTGGTATATATTTGGTTGAGATTAATCATTTTAGTGATGTGTTATACGGGTATGATATTATCCCGGATATGGTTTTATAGTAATGGTTAGACCGAGAGTGGGCGGATATCGCAAGGCCATCGGGGTTGCTGCTCTAGAAAAGGATGTGTTGTTCTGGCGATGCCTCACCTACGAGAGGGTCAAGCTCGCATTCATATTATCTTATTATAGAGACTTCGGAGGGCATGGTTGTCTCGAGATATTTAATCCCGGTGTGTAGGGAGTTTACCGATATGATTCGGAGTGTATTGGGTTTACTGTTCAGCGGAGATATTTAGCTTATTATTATGTTTAGCGCTTAGAACTTGGTGATAGGAAAAGCGCATTGTTATTTCGCTCCTTTAGAGATGTGGGAGTTGAGATTGATGTTTATATGTCTGGGGATAGGAATTTGAGTCCCAGTTGTGTATTTGAGGTTTATGGAATATGCTTACCACCAGTGCCGGATGATAGTGCATTTGGGGGGGAGTTCCTTGTTTAAATGCAATTACGGGATGAGATATGCATGGATCTTGGTTAATGTCGTAAGTAGAGAGAGACGGGAAATTAGGGGTACATGCTATGGACTTAGGGCCTAACGGATTTAGATGAGCGATAATGTTAGGTAGTAGTTTATCGGGAGGGTTCCTTGTTTGGATTTATCTTTGCGAGACGTCCCACGCACGAAACTTAGCGCAACGTCGAAAGTGGGGAGATGTTTGGTCATTAGTCCATGAGTCTGGTACCTCCATCATTATACAAGTATGTATTTATAACTGCCAATTGAAAGTTATATTATGATGTAAGGCCACTGGAGCCAGTAGTTCCATGAGAGAGCACTGAAAATTTTTCTTGTCACCCTGAGTTGAAGGGTAGAACGATGTTAATGAGAATTAAAATTTCATTTATAGGGTGATTAAGAATACCCAAGCATCATAACCACGTTTTGAAACCGAGGGAAATAGAGTAATGTGTGTTACGTGTGAGGCGTATGTGATGTTTCCACCAATATACATGGATTATACGGTGTGTGGGCGCCAAGGTTAGATAATTTCAAAATCGTCCGAGTTAGAGGGACGTGGGAGTGGATGTGTGATATATCGATTATGCATATGGGGCAGTTACAATAAAGTTAAAATGATATAATGGGGTAAACATCGTATGAGAAAGACAATAATCCAAATATATGTGTGCGATGAGAGTAGAAAACCCGAAATAGGTTGAATGGCTACGGGAAGACATTTAAAAGAATATCCCTTGAGAAGAGGAAAAATCTAACTATTATGGGAAATTTGGGGCGGAGTCTTACACAGTTCAATGTTGAGAGTGACTTGTGCATAAATAGAATGTTGATGTCAATAAGGTATAAAGAGCCTAGAAGTGCTCATTTGTGGCAGGAAGTGCATGGGCCGAAAGTTTTGGTATACCCCAGGGAAGAATGGGAGTATAAGAATCACTTAATGTGAGATGATATAAATGGCAATTGGTGTTAGGTGAGACATAGTGACATAGTCTCCGCGTGAAGCACTCATAGATATAAATAAATTGGTTTAAGATGATCAACAACAAAATTTTGTATCAAACCAACGATTCCAGTGATGGAATGGGCAGTCAGGCTGGTAAATTTCATTGATGGGTTGCCAACATCAAGATAAAGTCTACTTCCTTCGAATGTATGGGATGGATTGACCAAGATGAAGTACTTGTTATTATTGTGGGGTGAGTTACACTATTAGATAGTGTGCCCAAACCCTACTTTGAAAAGAAAGATTGCGCCGGTGCGAGGTGCAACCCAATATTATTGTGAATCAGGATGAGATCCTTGAACCCCACCTCCGATAGGGGATTTCAGGAAGCAGTGGGGGATGACGTTTATTTTGGATAAGTCGTGCAACCTATGACCCGATGAATAGACGGGAGGTGACTATCGACTAGTGAAGTGATATGAATGCGAATTCGGAATTTATTTCCTTCCACAACTGATATAGCTTGTAAGTGAAGTAAATCATAGTACGATTATTGGGAGAAGAAATTACCAATGGTAGAGTTGTGTCTAAGCACATGTGTGACACCCTGTCTAATTAAATATCGAGTAGATACTCCTTTATTCAATTTAATACAAAATATCAAGTTGGTTCAGTTCATAGCATCACTGTCGAAAACATTTTAAATAATTACTAACCACCTAATATTTAAAAAGTGAGTTCCCAAATTTTATTAAATTAAATTAACATGCAACCAAAGAAATTATAATCTAATTATACCACATCCACATCTATAACAAAATATAATGATAATGGAATGATAACATGAGTCTGGAGTAACACTCCCCTAAATAATACAATTATTGAATAAAATCCAAAACGAAGTCTGAATAACTAGATAAATTCCAAAAACTAAAATGAAACGGGTACACTAAGAGTTCTATAACTAAATGCAAAGGGGCAACATGCCCTAACTGATAGATTACCCTGAATAAAATCAAATGCAGAATGTGGAGGCGTCTAATACCGAGATCATGTAACTTCCACATCAGCTACAACACGTCTATGAAATGGAACTCCTATGCTTGGTGTCCCTGTGGTGGGGAACCTAAAAAGGTTTTACAAAAAAAAATATATTTGAATGCAAACGGGTCAGAGCCCGAGGTGAAAATAGTTTAAAATACAGCAAGTGTTTAATTTCATTAAATAGTAAATATTTCATACATGTATGTTACGTGTTCTCACATGAGTCCTTAACCCCTCAACTAATATGCACACTTAACGTATACCCTTAACCCATCCTAGTTATGGTGCTAACTAAGTAGTCTCTATCACTTTCTATCTTCATATTATGATATTGGGGTCTATTCGTTTTCTTCTAATATATTCTGCATGTAACTCAAATTTTCATTAATCAGAATTATTACATTAATTACGATATGAATTTTCATATTTTTAATCCCATTCCAGTATCTCAATTATTCGTATTCACAATTTAACAATGAGCCAGTTATAAGTGCTAGTATATCATTCTCAGTATAAATATACAAATATGGCACCCCCGGGCTAAGGTGTGGTGCACACATACTCTGCTATCGAATCCCTATACATCATGTACATAAGGACTACGTATTCCGAACATCTCAAGAATCATTTCAATAAGCCAAAATCACACATATTGGAGGCGAACATAGTTCCCATTCCACGTGTCACGCACATACCTACGCTCCCATGGTCTACTGACTTATTAACTCAAAATAAGCCATTCCAAGTCCTATGTCCTTGAGGTACCAATCTAAATCCCCCCGTAGGCATACAAAGATTAGATGGCCCTTATTAATAACCAGCCTCCAGTGATAGCAAGTATGGTAGGATTGTCATACACATAATAATCCATATATTAAGCATTCACACAACTTAAATAATTATTTATTTTATTAAGGGTATATTTCGGCCTTATACCATTAGTCAAAGTTCATACACTATGATTATTCCGGATGATATATAATATATATTGTCGATACGTCTCATGTCATAAATTTCGAGTACTTAATCATAATCGAAAGGTTACTTAATCTCCAAACTTTCCCAAATATTAATTTAGTACCCTTTAGCTCTTTATTTATATTTCATATCCTAACTTATCACTCTTAATAATATAAATCATGTTCTCGTATTGTAAAATAGAAAATTCCTCATCGAACCCTCATAAACTCAATCACTATATTCCCAATTAATTCTAATATGTTTCGGGGTTCAATTACGTCTATATTGGTCTCCCTTAAGTCCTAATGTCTTTACATAATCTCCTCGTTCAACCTTCAAATGGCCGGAATTGGTTAAATTCGAAAAAGGGAAAAAGATCACTGTTTCTGGGAAGGTCGATCGATCGACCTATGAACATCGATCGATCGAGCACCATCGATCGATCAACCTATGAATGTCGATCGATCGATTGATCAAGCAGGTGCAGGCATTTTAAGTCCAATCCTTGTCTCAAATCATCATTTCAAGGTGTTAAATTCTAAAGTAAACATCTAGGATGATTATACAACCTAACTACATGATTATCAAGGTTCCATAACTGTTAATTCATCATCAATTGGTCTTTTCTTGGATTAATCATAACAATTTCATAAAAAGTCTTATCTTTCAATTTTCTTCAAGAATCATCATAATCTCTTCATAAATCCGAAATTAATTACCCATGGTTTATGATCTAATATGTGAGGTTCTTCCATAATCAAGATTTCATAAACAACCTAATCATAATTTAGGTTTCATCTCCAAATTTCATGAATTTTCAGATTTTTCAAGGATATCCCCAAATCCTACTCTAACATGGATAATTTATTTGCTGAATCTTAATGGATTAAATCACTTGCCTTTGATTTGAAGATATAATCCTTTGATGATGATCTAGGTTTATTTTTCCTTCTCTTTTCTGGTCATTATTTCCGGCGATCGCGGCGGCGGGTGATGGTTGTGGCTTTGGAAACCCCTTAGAACTTCTCCTCTCTTCTCTCTTTGATCAAAGCTTCGTGTGATAATGAATGAACCCAAAGGGTCTTAATATAGGTTGATTTCAAGACCAATTTTCGTGGATTGCAAATCCCCAAAAATGTAAATTACCAAAATACCCTCTCGGGTTTCCGGTGTGGCTTAAAAATGCCCTGGGACCCAAAATAAACCCCTGACTAGTGTTTTCTGAATCTCTCCACCCTTCTGGACACACTTGTAAGGAAAATTTGTCCATCTTTATGTATATGTTATGTCATACGCCGTTACAAGATTGATGGTTAAAAAGATCACATCGTCATCAACGAAATCCGAAATCCGAAGATCAAAAGAAGAAGGAATCTGGAAACAGTCAGCCGGACCGGTCCGCCCCAAAATAAAAAGAACCGATCCGACTGCGGACCGATCCGCCCAGGACCGGACCGGACCGCCTTGAAAATTAAGTCCAGAGAGCACCGAACCGATTGCGAACCGAATCGGCTTCAATTTAAAAGAACCGATCCGCCATTGGACCGATCCGCCTGAGGCCGACCGATCCGCCCTGGATAAACTCTGATAGATTGTGTAGCAGATTTTTTAGGGTTTTGACTCCTTATTTAAACCATGATCAGTAGTTGGTTTCGATAAGACTTTCCCACGTTTTTTTCAGAGCATATCAACCCTAAAGTCTTCACTTATTGAGTCCTATGGTTCTAGGTTTTTAGATTCACACATCTTCCATATCTATGTGAATCAAGTTTGGTAACCCAAGAACACCATTGCTGTTGTTCAACCCTTGTGAAGTGGACCGTTTCTTCCTCTTCATTACAGCCCTACTGGAAAGGGATAATTCCAGCCGCGACTACAGAATCCGTTACCTGAGGGTAATTCTTAGTCAACTTGTATTTTCATTGTAATCCGATTGTAAGCCGTTTTCTTACAAATTATAGTGAAAATAAATGGTTTTGCCCCTGTGGGGGATTTTTCGTCAATTATGTGTGTTTGAATAACTCGTGCATGATTTCATATTGTTTCATTCACACCTAGTTGCATGTTTAGGGTTTGTTTGGGTTAAAAGGTGTTTTAAATATAATTTGATCTTAATTGAACGCAAGCGCCAACTTTTTCAAATTGGTATCAGAGCAGGTTACGCTAATTTATCGCGTATTCCTATTTTCCGCAAAAATTTGTGTGATATTGATTTTTAAAATCAGTTTTATGAAAAATCGCAATTTTTCAATGGAACGCCCATTTAATGAGGAGCCTATTTTTGAAAAATTTCACGACCGTGCTGAAAAATTAAAAAGTTTGAATTTGAAACTTTGCAAAAGAATTAAAGTTTTGGAAAAAGAAAATTCTCTCTTTAAAAGTAAGATTGAATATTTGCAAGAGTTTCAAACTCAAAGTGATATTTGTCGTGAGCACTTTGGTAATTTGTGTACTGATTTTGATTCTTTAAAAATTGCCAAAAAGAAGAGTGATGAGAGAGTCCTAGTTTTAGAGAAGGAATTGGAGGACTTAAAAAATTCTAGGGTTCCCGTTTGTGCCATCGAGGATAAAAAATTAATCGATGATTTTACGGCACGCGAAAAGACTCTTAGGAATAAGTTTGTTTTAATTGAGGGGGAGCGTGTTAAACTATTAAGTTTAATTGATAATTTGAAGAAGGCGTCCCTTAATTTGGAAGAGTTTAATTCTTTGCTTGAGTCAAAAAATTTTAAGTTAAAAAATGATTTGACAGACTCAAGTAGGTTTGATAGTGATGGTAATGGATCATCGTGTTCTCATGCTTCTAATGCTAAAGACAAAACCATTATTTGTTTTAGAGGGTCAACTAATTCCAAGGACGCTAGAAAAGATCACACTTTCGGTGTCATCCCACCCGTTTACACATGCTCATATTGTGGTAGGAATGGTCACCTTAGGCGATTTTGTTTTGATCTTGGAAGAGGTCCTAGGAATTCGAACTCTAGTATTTTGTAGGTTCCCAAAACCCCTTGTCAACGTGTTTCATCCATTTGGGTTAGGAAATCACTTTTGGAGGAACTAGATTTTAGACAAGTTGATTCCCGTTTGCTTGCACATGATTCTTCTCTTGCCATATCATATAGATGATTGTGTTTGCATGTTTGTCATACGCTAGTTATGCTTTTTGATATATTTTTGCTAGCATTGTGACATGTACTTTTTGTATATATTTTTTTGAAAAATTTTAAAAAATACAAAAAGATTTTTTTTTGTTGCACCGTTTATGGATGAACACTTTGGATGACCGAGTCACAACATCATTCCATTATTTTCATGTGACTATTTGATAGTGTTTTGAGACAATAGGTCAATTCATCCTTGTGCTTTATAATGTTTGGAGTCATTAAGATGTAATTAAGTGTTACTTCCTACATGTTTGACTCACTTTATCCTTTATTGCACACATGCACGAATTTGTTTGATTATTGTGCTTGTCTTATCACATGTTGGTTGGGTGTTTTCACTTCAATCCTGTCCTTAAAATGAACCAAGCGCGATAATTTTTTATAAGGAAATTGTGCATATAAAAACCGTTTTGTGAGTTTGTGTGCTTTCATTAAAAACGGGGAAGGGTTGCGAAAGGTTCATTTTACCTTTGTGAATACTAAGCCACCGTTAAATTGGACCTAAAAAATTGAGGAATTTTATTATCCGAGGTCCAAAGAGGTTAAAAGAGCCCGAAAAAATTGAAAGGCAATAAAAAGAAATTCATGCCAATTATGGGCCATTTAGGTTTTTGCACCAATTCTCCAAAGTTTGAGAATTTAGATTACCTCTAAAAAGAATATATATATATGAGGGAGTTTGGTTGGAGAATTTAAAACGGTTTTGCGCGTCCTTGAAATGCTTGAAAATGCGCTACATAGTTTTGGACGTTATTGGTGTGGAAATCACTTTAACTTTGATTTGTTCATTTGTATAAGACGATGTCATCTAAATTCAACAAATTTTTTACACCTAAGGATACTTTTGATGATCATTCGTTAGGAGTACACATATGCATCGTGCACATATGATTGATTGAGTTGATTTACCTATCCAATGTGTTCACACCCATTAATTCCATTTCCATGACTTGGTTGTTTGAGTCTAAATCCATGGTGTGATTTTTGTATCATGTTTTACATTTTTTTCAAAATGGTATCTATTTTTTGTATAAAAAATTGAAAAAAATCAAAAATAGTTTGTGTATTTTTTGTATACCATGACAACCCGGTTTTACTTGTTTATTTCATTTCTCTCATTTTGTCTATTTGGGGACATCATAAAAAGGGGGAGAATGAATTATCTGATTAGAATGAATTATCTGATTATGGGGGGATTTTTGAAATTTGAGGAGTTTTGAAATTTGAGAGGAGTTTTGAAATTTGATGTTCATCATAAATCTGGTATATATGTATATATGCATATGTTTTTATCATATATTGATATCCATGTTATCTCATTTCAAACTCAATACGTCACTTGGTATTTGCTTTATCTCATTTGTGTATGTACATCCTTGATAATCCCATGATACACACCCTGATGAGAAAAGCGTGAAGATTCCTGAAGAATTGAAGAACAAACGATGCAGCCTTAGTCATATGTACCTCTTTCAGTTTTGGGTTCATGGAAGGGTAGATTTGTATAGTCATTGTTCATACTTGATAATTCGGATTTTTTTATGTTTGTTCTGGCATAGACATAGGGGGAGATTTGTAAGGACAATTTGTCCATCTTTATGTATATGTTATGTCATACGTCGTTACAAGATTTATGGTTGAAAAGATCACATCGTCATCAACGAAATCCGAAATCCGAAGATCAAAAGAAGAAGGAATCTGGAAACAGTCAGCCGGACCGGTCCGCCCCAAAATAAAAAGAATCGATCCGACTGCGGACCGATCCGTCCAGGACCGGATCGGACCTCCTTGCAAAATGAGTCCAGAGAGCACCGAACCGATTGCGAACCGAATCGGCTTCAAATTAAAAGAACTGATCCGGCATCGGACCGATCCGCCTGAGGCCCGGACCGATCCGCCCTGGATAAACTCTGATAGATCGTGTAGCAGATTTTTTAGGGTTTTGACTCCTTATTTAAACCACGATCAGTAGTTGGTTTCGATAAGACTTTCCCACGTTTTTTTTAGAGCATATCAACCCTAAAGTCTTCACTTATTGAGTCCTATGGTTCTAGGTTTTTAGATTCACACATCTTCCATATCTATGTGAATCAAGTTTGGTAACCCAAGAACACCATTGCTGTTGTTCAACCCTTGTGAAGTGGACCGTTTCTTCCTCTTCATTTGATCTTAATTGAACGCAAGCGCCAACTCTTTCAACACTGGCGCACTCAAAATAATCATATGGATGATAAAATTATATTTTATTTTTAAGTTCAATTAAATTGATTCCTGATGCGTATGCACGCATCCCAGCTAAATTTCTCGAATTGTCGTATTTATGACTTGCGACAATTTTAATCATTTATATAATCATATATTACTATATTTACCCAATGATATTCATAATCATCATAATCATAATCAAATACCAACTCATATCTCGCTAGTATTTAAATCCGGATTAATTTCCAATTAATTTTCATTTATTTTAATTAATCCCATTAAATAATATCTATAAAATTACGGGGTATTACATACTTCCCCTGTAATAACTGAATTTCATCTTGAAATTTGGAATTAAATTATACCTGGCAAAAATAATTCAGGATAACTCTCGCGCATCTCATCTTCACGCTCTCGGGTAGATTCCTCGGCATTATGATACCGCCACTGAACACGTACTAATGGTACTATCTTTGGCCACAATTTCCTTTCGCTATGGTCTAGAATAGAAACCATCCCTTCCTCATAGGAGCTATCGTGCTGAAGATCAATATCTTCCAAAGTAATGTGAGTATGGGCCAACTCATCTCGATGATATCTCCTCAGTGAGGAAATATGGAACACGTCATGGACCTTATGCAAGTGTTCCGGCAATCCAAGTCTGTTGGCGACTGGCCCAATTCGTTCGATGATAGGTAATGGCCCCACGTATCTAGGTGCCAACTTTCCTTTCTTCCAAAAATGCATAATCCCATTCATATGAGATACTCTGAGCAACACCTGATCCCCCATGTTGAACTCTATAAAGGACCTTTTGGCATCAGCATAGCTTTTCTGGTGGTCCTGAGCTACTCGTATACGGCTCCGTATCATCTCTATTCTAGTCTAAGTATCCTGAATCATCTCCGGCCCAAGGAGTTTGTTATCCCCCACTTCTAGCCAACATGATGGGGAACGACAAGGTCGTCCGTACAACACCTCGAATGGATCCATACCAATAGTGAACTGGTAGGAGTTATTATAGGCAAACTCTACCAGTGGAAGATACTTCTCCCAACCACCTCCAAAGTCTAGTATACACATGCGTAACTTGTCTTCCAATACCTGATTGGTCTGTTCAGTCTGCCCATCACTCTGTGGGTGATAGGCGATACTTAACCGCAATTCTGCTCCCATGGCTTCCTGGAAACTCTCCCAAAACCGTGACATAAATATTTTGTCTCTGTCAGACACGATATTGAGAGGCACCCCGTGGAGTCTTACTATTTCAACTATCAAGATCTGGGCATACTATCCTGCAGTGTAATCTGTCCAGGCTGGCAGAAAGTGAGCAACCTTTATCAACCGACCTACAATCACCCATATGGAATCGTGGCCTCTTGGTGATGTAGGTAACCCCATGATGAAGTCCATAGAAAATCTCTCCCATTTTCACATAAGGATCTCTAACAGTTGTAAAAGTCCTTTCGGCCTCTGATGGTCCACCTTTACTAGTTGACACGTGGCACATTTTGAAACAAACTCGGCAATATCTCTCTTCATTCCTCTCCACCAATACTGTCACCTCATATCTTGGTACATTTTATCCCCATCAGGATGCACCGCGAATCGCGAGCCATGCGACTCTTTCATTACCTCGTGTCGTAAGTATTCCCCATCAGGAACAACTAACCTTCCATTGAAGCGTAAGCCCCCATAGGAACTAACAGAATAAGACTCGGCTCCTTCTGCTAACATTTGTATTATCTGCTCCTGACAAAATGGGTCTGTTGCCTCGGCCTGTATTACCCTAGCAATAATCTGGGGCGTAACTGTCATTACAGACATGAATGATCAGTCCACTGCGTCCTGGAGCCCCAACTCCTTCCACTTTACTTTCCACACCTCGGCACCTTACCTATTGGACTATGGCTCAACGCATCTGCTACCACGTTAGCCTTCCCTGGGTGGTATTGGATATCGAACTGATAATCCCTCATAAATTCTAGCCATCGGCATTGACGCGTATTCATCTCCTTCTTGGTGAAGAGGTATTGAAGCGACTTGTGGTCTGTGAATAAACGGAATTTCTCCCCAAGGAGATAATATCTCCGAATCCGGAGAGCAAAGATGACGGATGCTAACTCCAAGTCATGGGTGGGGTAATTCCCCTCGTGAGGGTTAAGCTTACGGGAAGCATAAGCTATGACCTGACTTTCCTGCTGCAGTACTCCCCCAAGTCCTAGTAAGGATGCATCAGTGTAGACTAGGTACTCCACTCCCGATCTGGGTAATGCTTACACTGGTGTTGAGGTCAACGTGTCCTTCAACTCATAGAATTCCAATTGACAGGTATCACTCCAGATAAATGGCACACCCTTGCGAGTTAGATGTGTCAAAGGACTAGCTATTTTTGATAACCCCTGAATAAACCTCCTGTAGTATCCTGCTAAGCCTAAGAAACTATGTATCTCCGTTGGTGTCGTGGGTTATCCCCACTCCCTCACCGCGAATACCTTCCCTGGATCAACAGATAATCCCATGTCCAAGACGATATGACCCAAAAATTGGACCTCCTTCAACCAAAACCCACACTTCTCATATTTTCCATATAACTCATTCTGACGTAGTGTCTGCAAAACTTGTCGTAAGTGATCGGCATGCTCTTCCTCGGTCTGTGAGTAAACCAGAATGTCATCAATAAAGTTGATGACGAACTGGTCCAGAAATTCTTTGAACACCCTATTCATCAAGTCCATAAACACAGCTGGAGCGTTGGTTAAGCCAAAAGGCATAACCCTGAACTCGTAGGAACCATATCTTGTCAGCAATGCAGTCTTCAAGACATCCTGCTCCCTAATTCGCAATTGATGGTACCCTAATTTCAAGTAAATCTTTGAGAAGAAGGAAACTCCTCGCAACTGGTCGAATAAGTCATCGATTCGGGGCAATGGATATTTATTCCGTATCGTGACTTTATTTAGTTCTGGGTAATCGATACACAATCTCAGAGATCCATCCCTTTTCTTAACAAATAGCACAGGAGCACCCCATGGCAAAGTACTCCTCCGGATAAATCCCTGACCCAATAATTGCTCTATTTGGTCCCGTAGCTCCCTCATCTCTACTGGAGCCATACGATAAGGTGCACGAGCTATTGGCTGAGTGTTCGATGCCAAATCTATAACGAAGTCAATTTTCTACTAGGTGGAAATCTAGGAATATCCCAAAATATATCAGTGAACTCCATAACAACTGGAATCGAGTCAAGCGGTATTAACACCTCCCTAAAGGTCTCCTCCTCTATATAATACGAGTGTGTGAACGATCCTCCCTCAGGGAGAGGCATCACCATAAAAAATATGTCCTGCCCAGGTATGGAAAAAATAATACTCCTACTGTAACAATCAATCATGGCTCGATACACAATCATCCAATCCATACCAATAATAGCATCATACTCGGTCATATCTAATACTAACATGTCGGCAGGCAAGGTAAGCCTCCCGATCTCTATACCAACTCTTCTACATATAAGGGAAATCACAGAACCCCTACTCAATGGTGAATCTACACAAGTAACGGTGCTCTCCGCGGTCTCTAATAATCCCATAGCATACGCAAATCTCATGGCAATAAAATAGTGCGTATCCCTCGTGTCAAATAAAATGTGCCCCATAGTCCCCTAAATAGAAAACATACCCTGAATCATAGGTGGATCTTGTGGGACTGCGACCTGCTGAAATTGGTAAACCCGATTGTACTGAAGTTTTTCCTGTTGGACTGGGACTGTCGAGATCGGTGGTAATATCGGCATCTGATGAGGCGCTGCGATGGCGATGAGAAAAATTAGTCTTTGGGGCTCATTTCGATCACCCTACTGCGGCTACTGCGGTTGCGGCTGTTGCGGTGGGGCCCTACCCCTTTTAAAACAATCATGGTGTTTGTGGCCAATCTTTCCACATAGGAAACATCTCCCCTGGAAGTTTCCCCCTCTTTGACCTTGCTGCCCGCGGCCCTGATGGTCGTTACCATCTCTTTCCTTGGCCATACTGGCCCTGCTGAAACTGATTATGGCCCTGATGACCATGTTGACCCTGTTGTCCTTGCCTAAAACCTCCTTGGACATGCCTAAATCCCCCTAATTGAAATCCCTTGAAATCCTCCTGCTGGGGACCCTATTCACCTTGTCTATTTTGTCCCTGAATTAACTGTGCCTCGTTGGCACCATTTCCCCCTATCGTTCCCTGCTAGCTGGACCCCCTTCTCATTTACCTTCTGTCAAGTGAAAGTGATGGCCCTGGCAGTGTAGTAAGGCCACGTTAACCACATCTGAGTAGGTGTCCAACGAGAGATTTCCCAACAAGTGATGACTAATCCTCCATGTCAACCCATCTGTGAACCTATGGATTTTCCTCTCTTCCGTGGGGATATCATCAGGGACGATATTCGGGAGATTAGTGAATTCCGTCTCAATTCTACAACTGTTTTCCCCTCCTATTTAAGGTTCATTAATTTTTCGCCTCATTTTGGTGTGAACCGCTGAGGGAAAATATTTACGGTTGAACCGCACCCAGAACTCTTGTATCGAAAGAACGTATCTCTCTTCTACGGTGGTAATTGACTCCCACCATTGTAGTGCTGATCCTACTAGTTTAAAAGTAGCTAGTACCTGCCTCTGCACGTGCGTACACTCGTACATCCTTAAGTGCCTTTGGATGTCCTTTTTCCACTGGCTCGACATGACAATGTCAGAGCTTACTGCAAATTTCGGAGGGTGCGCTTTTTGAAAGGCATCTCGGACATGTTCCCAAGCAGATGGGAATACCTGAGCCTGAATTGGGGCTACCACCGGTGCCTGTGGCTGTGCTTGCTGCACTACTATTAATGCAGCATTTACCGCCTAGGCTACGATGGCGGCAACTTTAGCAGTGTTCCTTGAACCCTGAACTGGTGCAGGTTGAGGTTCGGTTTGGGCATCCCTGGGAACTCGGTTTGTACGCCTAGGAGGCATCTGAAACGAGAGAAGTTTTGTAAGTACACAGTTGATATCTTCAAAATAGCTGAAGAACATAGGATACATAATATAGGAAGTGCAATTTTTGGGGCATATTATGACAGTTGAGGGTATTTACGTAAACCCATAGAAGGTTACAGCGGTGAGGGAATGGGATCATCCCACAATGTTAGCTAAAATTCATAGCTTTCTGTGTTTGGCGGGGTATTCTCGTCGTTTAATTAAGTGTTTTTCAAAGATTGCTGTCTGTTCAACAAACTCTACCCGAAAAGGATTGCAGTTTATTTGGGATGACTCCTCTCAGCTAGCTTTTGATGAGCTAAAAGACAAGTTGACCTCTGCCCCTGTACTTGCGTTTCCAAGATCGGGAGTAGATTATTTAGTCTTTACTGACGTGTATCTTCAGGGATTAGGGTGTGTGTTACAACAAGAGCATAGGGCCATTGCATACACATCTCGCAAGCTTAAGCCCCATAAGAGGAATTATCTCGTACATGATTTGGAGATTTTAGCAGTAGTATTTTCCTTAAATATGTGGAGGCATTACCTTTTGGGTGATAAATTTAGTCTCTTTATGGACCATAAGTCGCTGTAATATTTGTTCACACAGAAAGATCTAAATATGCGGCAACGTCGATGGTTAGAGTTTATAAAGGACTACCAATTTGATATTCACTACCATTCAGGCAAGACAAATGTGGTAGCTAACACGATGAGTCGAAGACCCGTGGGGCAATTAGCGGAAGTGTGGAAAGCTATGTGGAAATAACTTGGCCAGGATGATGTTGTAGCTAGAGCGTGCATGTCGGTGTTGACCATAACACCTGATATTATAATGCAAGTAGTAAAGCGCAAGTAGGGGATAAAGAATGTCAAGAACGGGTACGACAATTACTGACTGAGGGAGCGAAGTCCTGCTCTATTAGTTTTGAGGGTGGGTTATGTTTCCACGGAATATTTATAGTTCCGAACAAAGGAGACTTGAGACGCGCTGTCATGATAGAATCCCATGGTTCGATATTTGCAGTACAACCCGGTGGGGATAAAATATACCAAGATATGCGCCGTCAATATTGGTGGGACGGAATGAAAAGGGACATCTCTGAATTTATCTCCCAATGCGCCACTTGTCAGCTAGTAAATGTGGACCACCAGCGGCCGACTGGAATGTTGCAACCGTTGGAAATAACGGTGTGGAAATGGGAGAGTATCTCAATGGATTTTATCATTGGATTGTTGATATCACAAAGTGGTCACGATTCTATGTGGGTTATTATCGATCGCTTGACCAAATTGGCACACTTCTTATCGGTGCAGACGGATTACAATACAACACGTTATGCTCATCTTTTCATAGCGGAGATTGTGAGACTTCATGGGGTGCCGATCAATATAATGTCCGTTCGAGATAAAATTTTTGTAACCCATTTTTGGCGAAGCTTCCAAGAGGCGATGGGAAACAAATTGTGGTTGAGTACAACATACTATCCGCAAACCGATGGGCAAATTAAGAGGGTCAACCAAATGTTGAAGGATATGCTTCGGATCTGTGTACTTGATTTTAAAGGAGGATGGGAGCAATACCTTCCGTTAGTCAAATTTGCATATAATAATTTTTACCAATTCATGATAGGTATGCCACCGTATGAGGCATTGTATGGCCGACCGTGTCGATCGACTTCTTGCTGGTTGGAAGTAAGAGACAATAAGATCCTTGGACCAGAAATGATCCAAGACACCTCTTCGAAGATTGAGCTTATTCAAAATCGCATACGGATTGCACAGGATGGCCAGAAAAGCTATGCTGATGCGAATCGGAGGCATGTGGAATTGGAAGTAGGGGATCAGGTTGTATTGCGAGTGTCCCCGATAAAAGGTGTGTTGCGATTTTGGAAGAAACGAAAACTTGCGCCAAGATATGTAGGCCATTTTCCTATTATTGAAAGGATAGTCCCTGTACCATATCGACTTGCTTTGCTGGAACACCAACAACAAATTCATGATGTATTCCATGTTTCATCTTTAAATAAGTATAAAAGATGTGAGGGGGCTCATTAGCATATTGCATTGGACGATATTAAGTTAAAACCCGACATTTCATATGAGATACAACTAGTTTCCATCTTAGACCGTGGTGATCATAGACTAAGGTCAAAAGTGGTGTCCTTGGTTCGAGTTCAATGGGTGCACCACAATGCCGATGAATCAACTTGGGAACGAAAGGATGATATTCGAGAAAATTATCCACACCTCTTTTTATAAGGTACGTTTAAATTTCGGGGATGAAACTTCCTTGTAAGGGGGGGGAGAAGTATGTAATACCCCTTACTTTTGAGTACTTTTTTTTATTAAATTGCCTTGTGGGTTAATTATTTAAAATATATGAAAATCAAAGTAAATATTAATTTGTGTGATTCAAGAGTTAATATTTATGACTATTTTATATTTACCATCATGTTAATGTAAATAGTGTAATATTATGTTATGTTTCGTCGTTGAGCATTAAAGCAACGGTTATGGTTTATATCCCAATCGGATTATTTTTAGAAAGGTAATACGACGTTGGGATAGGAAATTACTAACGATATCTCGGATGTCAGTTTGGAGGGCACGGTTAGTCCGAGAAGGGTCGAGATAGTCAAAATAACTATCGTGGGTGTTTTTGGGTTTCGGGGTACTTTCGGCTAGTTATGACTTAATTATGAAGTTACGAGTCATTTTAAATATATAGTAGCATTTAATGTTGGACTTAAGTGTATTTGAGCCATTTTGGGTAATTAGTCTTACAAGAGCAATTAAAGCTCATTTGTGTTTAACCTAGAGAGAGAGAGAGAGAGAGAGAGAGAGAGAGAGGAGACGAGCTTGAGAGAAAGAGAATAAAAGAGAGAAATTGGTGATTTAAGCTTGGAATCGTGTCAACGAGAAGAAATCTGAGACTTCAATCTTGAGGCAAATTATTAAACTTGCAAAACTTTACGATTGTGTTGAATAATTTGTATAAAGGGTTAGTGTTCTTGAGTTTAAACCATTTAGATATTGTGGTGATTTTGTTGTTTAAATCCTCATATATATATATATATATATATATAGAGAGAGAGAGAGAGAGAGAGAGACATGATTTGAGTGGTTTATATTAGTGGGTTATCATGTGGGACTGATTTATGGATGATATTGTTTGATGACAGTTGGTTTAGATGGAAGAAGAAATAGTTGGGAGATTTAGGTTTTCGTTTAAACCAGTAGCCATAACTGGGTTGTCCGACCCAGGCGAATCGACTCGGCCCTTGGCGAATCGATTCGCTAAAATGGTAGGCTACAAGTCATAGGTAGTGAATCGATTCGGGGTAGATCGAATCGATTCTCCAAATTAGCATCTTTACATAAACCTTGGTTATCTCGAACGAATCGATTCTCTTTCTGGCGAATCGATTCGCTTCAAGGGAGAATCGATTCGGCCTTTGGCAAATCAATTCGAAAATCCTGTTGTGTTAAAGGATTTTTCCAACTTTGAGTTAACTCCTTTTCCTTTGGGTTTAAATCTTAGGAACCTTGTTATATGATGTGTTATAGATGTATATGATCTTATATAAGGAAATTGATACCCTTGGATAGTGAGGGGGCATGCGGGCATATTTCAGGTATTAGATATGAGATCATAATACCTTATGTGGTTAACTAAACGATTATAGGATTGGTGTATAGTCAGATTTTGTCGTTTTTGCTTTCGGGGGCTAGTATAGAAGTGTTCATACCTTATAGACTAAATTCATTATATATATATGCTTTCGGATGTGAGAATTGTATATATAATTAAGATATATCATGTGATTATGATGTATATATGCACATACCTCTCTAAATGTTATCATAAGGGAGGTTACGCGAAAGAGGTGAATCCTCTTGGCTAGTAAATGCAGGGAGAGTATAGTGCTCAGGCCATAGCACCAGTTGTTACATTATGTGATTGTTGGATTTGAAGTGAAGTAATTCCGGGTATGGTTACGTCTCACTATCGAAGGTATATGGTCCCTTCCCATACGTTGTGATTTAGGACTACCCAAACAGCGAGATATCGACTGTGGGTACCCATGTGGTCATGATGATAGGCCCTGAAAGATGATAGCAATTAGGGATGCATCCAGTAGGGTGACTCCCAGAAGGATGATCTTAGAATTGTAATTGTATGAACATAATTGTTCTCACTGAAATTGTATTTTAAATGAGAAGGATTAAATGTAACTGTGAACCAACTCTAATCATATGTGATCCTCCGGGCTTAAATGACTTGTGAGGTTAAATAAATGAGAAAATTGGTAAATTAGGAATATTGTATATAGCTAATGTTATGCGTATCAGCTCATCGGTAGATAGTTAGGTCATCCTTACTAGTAGTCAGGTAGATTAACTTAAAGTAAAATGTACGCGATAGGTTGTGCACTTTGGAGGAGAGGTGAGTATATTTTCTTAAGTGAAGAGCGAATCTAAAATGTTTATGAAATCTTGCATTCATAGCTTTTATTCATCTTATTCACTTGTAATCATAACAAACCGGGCCCTGACCCATTTATATTTTGTTCTCTTTGTGTCGTTTTTGTTCTATTCAGGTGCTCCGCCGCAAGGGCGCCCGTTCTGACCTTCCCTTACACTGTTAAAGAGCTACAGCATTTTGCGGATGTTGTAGGATTTTTGTTTTCGATGCATCAAATTCGTTTTGGATATTCTAGTTATGATTCATCAGTTATATTCGGGCGTGTTGCCCAAGTTTCTAACTTATAGTTATTGTTATACTTGGTGTGACCTTTTTGTATCAGTTTGTTAACCGACAGCTTATTCGGTTATGTTTTGTAGTAATACTATCAATTGTTAGTTGTAAACATTAACCTTTTGTTATGTTAAGTGATTGAATGATTTTTTTTTTTATAAATTTGACATCTGTTTTTAAAATGTTGGGGGGTTGTCGCTTGTTATATTTATGTGACAGTGATGCTAAGAATGGACCATTTGATATTCCTGTTTTTATTGGAGTAGCGGGCTGGTCACCTCTTAATTTAATAAGCGGAGTGTCACAATCGAATGCTAAAAAAATTTGCCTCTCCAACCTCACACATTTAGTTAAATACACACTTTCTTCCTTTCATCCATTTCTATCCTAAAAACTGTTAATTTATTCTTTAACTATAAACAAAATAATAAATGTCTAACAGTTAAAAAGGAAAAAAAATATGCAATTGCAATAGAACCAAGAAATTAAGTCCAAAGATAAAGTAAAACACCCAATTGGGCATTTTTCCAAAACGTAGAAAAAAAGGCTAAAACATGATGGGAGTTATGTACTCACCGTAGAAATCTCTAACCGCTTACTTCCAAACTGCGTAGTAACCATAACATCATAAATTTGTAAAATATCAAAACTAAAAATAACTTAAATTCCCCCTCGTAGTATCCATCCATAAAACATAGAACATTCACTATATTATTTGCTCTGTTGAAATCAGGGATTTCACAATACATTTATAAATGTCAAATATATTTGTTATGAAAAAGTTGAAACTAAAATAGGTGTAACCAAATACACGTGAAGAAAAAAAACTGATGTTTGTACCCTATTCAAGCATCTCTATATAAATCTAAAAAAAAACATAAACAAAATACTAATTGAATAGAAATGAGAAGAGAAAATATAAAAATATAAAAAAAAAAAAAAAAAAGTTGTTATGGATTGAACCACAAACACCCCCCCCCCCCCCCCCCCCCACCCCCCCACCCATACAAAAAAAAACATAAATGAAAAAGAGAATCGATAAATAGAAAGATAATTTAAAACCACAAAAATAATTAAAAAAATAAAATCAGCGATCTATAGAGAAGGGAGAGTGTACCTGATGAGGGAAGATCCATAAAACAACAAAAGAATGTACGTGAGAGTATATCACACCCAAGATACACTATCCATATTTTTTATTGGGAAAATGCTTTGAGTCCCAAATAACTCCTCCAAATCTCCCTCAAATCTTATGTGGACGCCACATCATTCTATCACTTTCCAGTCATCTATTGCCATGTGGTGCGGGTCCCGTCAGGGCACAAAGTCAAGTTATTTTGGGAGAGATTTAGGAGAGTTATTTGGGGTATGTACATTACTCTTTTTACTGATTATGCTTGAGCGCGCTTTCGTGGATTTAGCTTTGAGAATTTTCAGCTCCAATAATAAGTACCATAAATTTCATTACCAATAACTCTAATAAGAGTCAAGAGAAACCCAAATAGGAAACCCACCATAACCCAATTTTCTACAGTATCTGTTGATATCATGTATACAATTTGTCCAGGTAATAAAATTGAAAAATATAGTATTCAAACGTTTACAATCATTTCCCCAGTCCTATAATATCTGCTTCTATCATACATACAATTTGTGTCCTTAGAACGGAACAGGAAATGGGAAATGACAAACATATAACTGAAGAGAAAAAGTGTACGAGAAGAGAAAAATGTAAGGGTTCGTTTGATTTGCAAATTTGTCATGGCAAATGTCAAATCAGTTGACAAATATGGCATTTGCCCACTTTTTGGTCTGTTTCATTTACAAATTTGCCTACAACTCATTTGCCTATGTACAACACCTCTAATGCATTAAAAAAAATTGTTTTAGAAATGATTTAAAAATTGTTTAAAAACTTTTTATAAAATATTTAAATAAACTAATTGGATTGACTTTAAGTCGCCTAATTGTTATTTGAAAGCTTCGTGTGAAAAAACTAGGTAAAATTTGCCATGACAAATTTTACTCATGAAAAATTTTACCATCTCCACTTTTGCTCACTTTTAAATCAAACGAACCCTAAGAGAAAAAGATGAAAGAGTGGAGGAGAGAAAAAGACGAAAGAGGAAATGGAAAATGAATGGATGAGTCGTTAAAATGGAACTCCAAACGTTTTGATGGAACCAAAATAATAGTATTAATTGTAAGGATGGAGCATTAATACCTCTAATATTATCGTATTAGAGGTATAATATAGATTTATGTTAGTGTGACTGTTATGTCTTCTATTTAATTAATGTAATAGCATAGAATTATGAATAATAATAAGTATAGAAAGAAAAATAATTAATGTAATAGCATAGAATTACAAATAAATAATACTTACTTGTATTTGCAAAAATAATTAGTAAAAACAAAAAAGAATCTGAGCCCTGTGTGATACCACGGTGTTCTTAAGACAATTTTATTCCCTCCTTAGTGCTTTAGGTTAACGAATAATTGTCTCCTAATATATAACGAATTTCCGAATTAATTCAAGTACCACACCAAAGAATTAATTCCATCGAACACAATTTCCTGTGTTAAATACTCAACCATTGACACAAAAAAAGCGGAAAGACTGTCTAAATGAATGGAGTGGGGAAGTATTTTTTTTGGAAAGCAGAAAAACTAGGGTTGTGTTTCGGCGGGATCGGCTCGGAAAATGCCTCTTCGGAAAAAAATTCGATTTTTTCGGAAATAAAATAACTATTCCGATGTCCGATCCAATTTTTTAGGAAAATTAAAAAAAAATTGCGAATTCGGAAAAAATTGGAAAATAGGCAAAAATCGAAAATTCACAAAATATATTAAAAATTCAGAAAATTCCAAAATTTCAAAAAAATAAATTATGGATTTTCGATTGGTCGAAATTCTCATTTTAAAGAAACAAGAAAAATGGTTTAACCCAACATGTAAATACATGAGGATTTTACTCATTTTTTTTATTTGTGTAGAAGTTAGAAGGGTACTCTCCTTTTATAGAGCATATTTTGGAGTCATCTCCCTCTCCCAACCGATGTGGGATATGGGAAACTTTCAAAAAATCAGAAAAGAAATCGAAAAAATCGAAAATCGGAAAATAATTCCGAAAAAATCGGAAATAATTCGAAAAAAATCGAAAAATCGAACCGGCATAGTTTCGAAAAAGTCGGATCGTAAAATCGGAAATCGGCGAACTAATATTTCATTCCAAATTCGGAAAAAATCGAAAAAATTGAAAAGTTCAGAAAAAAAAAATACAGCCCTACAAAAAACGAAATTTTTCATTAGTGGAAACTGGAGGGAATGGTTTATATTTATAGATTTTTTTTTCTGCTGACTGTTGGCATTAATTGCTTTCTTAATTAATTAATTTAAAGCCCAAAAAGTTAATTAAATTTGGTCCAAAAATATAGGAAATTTTTATAAGCCCAAGCCGAGCCGGTCGGCGCGCGTGTGGGCTTTTAGGTCAAGCCCAACACATGCATAGTGTAGGTCATCTCTCCTTCAAAGAGTTGGGATACCCCAAGGCCAACACTTCTTCAAAATAATAGTATTAATTGTAAGGATGGAGCATTAATACCTCTAATACTATCGTATTAGAGGTATAATATAGATTTATGTTAGTGTGAGTGATATGTCTACTATTTAATTAATGTAATAGCATAAAATTATGAATAATAATAAGTACAGAAATAAAAAACGAAATTATAGATAAATAATACTTACTTGTATTTGCAAAAAAAATTAGTAGAAACAAGAAAGAATTTGAGTCATGTGTGATACCACACTGTCCTTAAGACAATTTTATTCCTTCCTTAATGCTTTAAGTTAACGAATAATTGTCTCCCATGATAGAACGGATTTCCGAATTAATTCAAGTGGCACGCGAATGAATTAATTCCATCGAATACCATTTCCTGTGTTAAGTAATCAACCATTGACACAAATATGCAAAAAGACTCTCTAAATGAATGGAGTGGAGAAGTATTTTCTGGAAAGCAAAAAAACGAAATTTTTCATTAGTGAAAACTGGAGGGAATGGTTTATATTTATAGCCTTTTTCTGTTGATTGTTGGCATTAATTACTTTCGTAATTAATTAATTCAAAGCGCATAAAATTAATTAAATTCTGCCCAAAAATTATGAAATTTTTATATGCCCAAGCCGAGCCAACCGGCGCGTGTGTGGGCCAAGCCCAACACATGCATAGTGTAGGCTATCTCTCCTTCAAAGAGTTGGGATACCCCAAGACATCCAAGCCTTAGTCCATCATTTGGGTTTTATTAACTCATCATTTTTCCACTACTCTTTAAATTTGGGACAATAGTTAAAACGTACTCAATTCATTAACTTTCATTGCTTAGTGGTCACTTTGGGGACATATTTATCATTCAAAACTTATTGAAATTGGACATATGAATATATTACGTTAATCTCCTTGCAAAGGAAAACACATTCGTATATGGTCCCACAATTATCGTGGTGTGAGTCCCACCTAAAGTTGAGCTTAAAGTTTCTCGAAATTCTGTCCAGAAAATTCTTGACAGCTTTTTTAAGTCCAATTTTTCCAACAGTGACCCCCAATTATATTGCTCCTAGTCCAACTAGCCACTAATCCAAAGTGGTTATACTCCAAATTCATAATCACAACTCTACAAAGGTTGCACTTAGTCCAACTAGCTGCTAATATAAGCATTTATAGGCATGCCCAAGCAGATAAAAATCACATTGTGCCCACTCCATTTCACAGCGTTTATAGCGCTAATATGCATAATCCCATATTAAGCATACCCTTGTAGATAAAAATCACATTGTGTACATTTTCCAACTCACACTGTGTATAATCACATCATGTATACTAATCACGTCTGTGGGTATAGTCCCAGGTGTTAATTATCCCAGTTATTGAAGTATACATAATGTGAATACTTAAGATTATGTGTGTAGTCCCATGTATTGACAACTCATAATTAAAATAGTCAAAGTATACTCCCATTGTGTGTACTCCCAGCCCGTGTCCCCTAAATTATGTATACTTTTAAAGTGTGCATAATCCCAACTTTCTCCTAATCCAACTTGGTACTATACACACAATTGCAGCCACATAAAATTACAGTTTATCCACACGGAAACACTTACTTCTAGTGGATAGTCCTAGGCATTGAAAATGATAATGAAAATTATCTCAGTTATTGAAGTTTGCATAGTGTGAATACTTCTAGTGAAAATTTAAAGTCCCGGGTACTGAAAACTCCACATGCAATTTGTTAGAGTGTGTACTTACAGTAAAAAAGATAAAAGCGTTCATAGTCAAAATGCTGGAAGTATTCAGTCAAAATAGCCAAACATAATCACATAATTTTAGTGGGCACAATTTGTACTCACACTCAAAATGCCACATTTGTTGGCTTAAATGCAAATTAGTCATCCATGGCTAGTTCTTTAACTATTCAAATTATTCAACAAAAATAAACATTTAAATCATTCAACAATAAATCAGTTGAGGATATTTTTCAATTGCCAAATGCATATTCAAATCATTCAATGAGAGCAAAATGAATAAATTGCAGCAATATAATTGTGAAAAATACAGTTATCTCAAAGTAAAGCCACAAAAGAAGTGCATACATTGCAATCACAATTTATTGTTCTGTCCCCCTGACCTTACTGATCAATGAATCACAACTAAAACCAACACCCTGAAAGGTCATAAGGTTTCCAAGAAAAGTCGTCGACGTTTTGATTGAGGAACTCCAAAAGTTTGTTTGCCTTATCCCGATGAGCTCTGGTCTAATGATGAAATATTTCTCCTGTTGTAAGGGACCGAAAAGAGCCATTTGTAGTTCCTTCATTTCTCAGTAGACGAGGGACACTCTAGTTTCTTCAACCCTTGGTCAAGCGCCCTTTCATTGATATTTGTCCTAATTGGCCTCAGGCTAGTTGTTTTGTTATTCCTTTTTTGACGGAGTTTTTTTGGCTTGATGGAGGTGACAAACAACTCCGGGTTGCTGCTTGATTTCACATATAGCTTGGTCGGTTACACATTTCAGCTTTTGATACAGGGATGAGGGAACCACCCTCGTAGTGTGGAGCCAACACATTCCTAAGATGGTATTATAGTGTGAATCTAACCTACCATATGGAACTCAATCTCTCGATTGATTGACCCTACTTTGATCGATAACTTGAGCTTCCCTATGGGGTCTCCACATTACCGTTGAAGCCAATCGATGGTCCGACCTTGGTATCTCGGTCCTTGGTACTGTATCCAAGTTTTTAGAGGACATATACATATGTAATCTCTCACCGTGGTCAACTAGGATCCTCTAAACATCAAAATTGGTGACCCTTAAGGAGAGGACCAAGGCATCGACCAAGTCCTCATCAAAGAACATGATAACTCAATCGAGATCGGTATCCTTGTTTTCCCATTTGCTAAGGACTGGCTTGGAAACCTCCACCTAGAAGGACTCTTAAACACTAGCTGCAATTATGATCCTTTCACAGAGCTGGACTAAGATGGGGCAGTGTACAGATGAATGTCGATCACCATTCCTGATGGCGGCAAGCCTGGAGTGCTATTAACTCATCCTGGAGACTTCGTCTTGCAGTGTGAGTATAACCCTTGAGAAGAATAGCTTTGGACCAGATCTTCCAAGTGGTGCTTCGGCATGTTACAGTTCTACGTCTTGTCAATTCTAGTATCTTAGTATACACACGAAAGGCTGACTGTTTAAGGCATATTGCCCACTGATTAGCCAAGTAAACTCGATATATTTTTACTAACAAAAATTGAAAGTCTTTGACTATTTATCCCGATGCATTTTCTCTTCAATTGCTCTCAAATTTGTGTATTATTTTCTTTACAGATGAAAAGCCAATTTCCATTCATGTGGGGAAATATTGAAAATGGTTTATTAAAAAAAAATAGGGAAAATTTGTGCCCGAATTCGAGTGGCACTCACATTTTGAATTTGGCAGGACCACACATAAATACGCTCTCATACTCAAGGAGAACAATGTGGTATATTCACATGTCAAAAACCACTATGTATTGAATGAGAAAATCAGCTATAAAATTACCCATTTAATGGTTAAAATAAAAAAAACTTGGTGTAAAACACCTTGTCCCACATAGAAAATATATGGGAAATTTGAAAAGTCGATATATTCCTACATGGGCACTCCTTGGGCTGAACGCCACCCCACTTTTCTGGAGGGGAAAGGATTAAGGCGCATGTGGGATTGCGGGTTTAACAGCTCGTCCCGACTCGGACCGGACTGGCTTGGTCGGGCCGGATTTGGCATGGGCTTGGGATTCATGGAGTATTTAACTTTTTAGAGAAATTCGTTTAAAGTTTGTGGTTCGGATTTTTTTCCATCCCATAATACGAATGGATCTTAGTGTTGATTAGATCCGCTTGGCCCATTTGCGAAATGGGATTTTCAATTTCGTTAGAAAAGTCGAAGACCATATCTATTTGCGGGGTTCTTTCTGAAGTCTGTTCATTGAAAACCCACATTTGTACGGGCCACGAAAAAGTCTATAAAATAGCATTGGGCCGTCCGTAAGTCCTCACTCAATTTTCTGCTGCTGCTTCCATAGGAACAAAAAATCCATTTTATCCTGCGAGACATAGAGGGAGCAAAATTCATTGGGCTCGGATTATCTATCTACAGTCAACCTAAACGCGACAATAATTCCATACGTTTTTATTCCTTTTTTCATAAGCTCCGGGCTTTTGAAAAAAACAAAGGTATTGCTATAAGCTCCAGGCTTTTCAATAAGTAAGTAATCCAAACTGTTCATATATTACCTTAAATGGTTTAACAAAATTCAGTGAAAAACACAAGCCAATGCTAAACATTCTATTTTACATTATAACGGTCCAAGGCATGAGATTTTCACTTTCACTTTAAGAGTGACCTTTGTATAATATTACGTGCATATGTTGTTATATGACCTCAGTTTTGTATAACTTGACATAATGTATCAACATTTTGGTGACTGTATACCACCCGTGGTTTTAACTAAATGATGACATAATTGTGATACAGTTTCTATATTGACTGATCTAATTAATACTATAATAAGTTTAACATATATTTATTTTTCTTATTAGCTATTTTATAATTTTATTTAAGGTATTAATGATCCAACAAGTTGACCCACTCTTTTTCGTTATATTAATATTAAGGTTGAGTTTGATAACATTTGTGCAAGCATGATTCTCAGAACATGCCTTCATTAACTGCTTTATCTAAGAAGGAAGGAAAGTAGTCACATGATTTTTAAAGCATAAGCCGAGTATATATTCAGAGTTCGTGCCTCGGTACAATGGCAAGTGTCCTCATCTAAGTTATGGTTGTTATAGGAATCGAAATATATGAGCAACCTCTCCATATATGGGATTAAGGTCATCCGACATCCGTCTCTCCTATATTACTCTAGGAGTTCAGAAGTGCCATCAAAAATATTATAAGTGTCAAAAAATGTCCTTTATAAATGTTACAAAAAGTGTTTTACTAGGAAAAGTTCAAAATCATTGATTACTTATCCCAATGCAATTTCTTTTCAAGTGCTCTCAAATCAGCGTATTGTTTTCTTTACATATGAAAAGCCAATTTTCATTCGGGCTGGGAATTATTGGAAATGGTTTATTAAAAAACAGTTTGGGGAAACTTTGTGCCCGAATTCGAGTGGGACCCACATTTTTAATTTAGTGGGACCATACATAAATACATTCTCCTATTCAAGAAGAACAATGTGATATATTCACATGTCAAAAACCACTATGTATTGAAAGAGAAAATCATATCTAAAGATACCCACTTAGTGGATAAAATAAAATAAAATAACTTGGTGTAAAATACCTTGTCCCACGTAGAAAAATATATGGAAAATTTGAAAAATTAATATATTCGTACATGAGCACTCCTTGGTTGGGCCCAAGGCCACCCCACTTTTGTGGAGGGGAAAGGATTTAGGTGAATGTGGGTGTGTGGGTTTAACACACAAGCATTCATGCATTGTCGTTCGCTCATCCTGACTCGGACCGGACTGGCTTGGTCTGGCCGGACTTGAGCCTGGGCTTGGGATTCATAGAGTATTTAACTGTTTAGAGAAATTTGTTTAAAGTTTTAGGTTCGAATTTTCCCAGCCCATAATACAAATGGGTCTTAGTGTTCATTAGATCCTCTTGGCCCATTTGTGAAATGGGTCCAATTTTATTTTATTAGGATTTTCAATTTCATTGGAAAAGCCGAAGGCCATGTCTATTGATGTTCTTTCTGAACAAGTTGTTCATTGAAAACCCACATTTGGGCCGACTACAGTGTTACGTCCATAGGAACAAAAAATATTGTTTTATTTAGATAGACATAGAAGGAGCAAAATCGTCTTAAGAACATATGTAATCAGTTGACTCGGATTATCGGTCTACAATCAACGTAAATGTTACAAAAATTCCCTAAGTTTGCATTCATTTTAAACATTCCTTTTTTCATAAATTTGACTAATTGTGGACAAATCCGAAATAGCACTATACACTGTAGCCATCGTAGGAAAAAAAGTATTGCTATAAGCGCCAGGCTTTTCTATGACTCAGTAATCCAGACTGTTCATATATTACCTTAAATGGTTTAACAAATTCAGTCAAAAACACAAGCCAATGTTAAACATTCTATTTTACATTATAGACAGTCCAAGGCATGAGATTTTCACTTTCACCTTTGAATAATATTACGTGCATATGTTGTTATATGACCTCAGTTTTGTATAACTTGACATAATGTACCAACATTTTGGTGACTGTATACCACCCGTGGTTTTAACCAAATGATAACATAATGTTGATACAGTTGCCATATTGACTGATCTAATTAATAATATTATAAGTTTAACATATATTTATTTTTCTTATTAGTTATATTATAATTTCATTTAAGGTATGAACGATCCAAGAAGTTGACCCACTCTTTTTTGTTATATTAATAGTAAGGTTGAGTTCGATAACATTTGTGCAAGCATCTTCCTCATAACATGCGTTCGTTAACCGGTTTATCTAATTATCTAAAAGAGTAATGATACTCTTACTCGGTGATAAAATCGGGTTAGTACCAAATGCGTTTTATATGGTTTGTACCCTGGCGGGACCCACACCATAAAATAATCAAATCACACTATAGTACAAGCAAATAAAACGATACTAGCCCTGGTACTACCACCTGGTGTGCCTATCATTATTCTATCTAAAAAGGAAGGAAAATAGATTCACATGATTTTTAAAGTATAAGTCAAGTATATATTTAGAAGTCATACCTTGGTGCGACGATAAGTGCTTTCGTCCAAATTACGATTGTTACCGGGTTCGAGATATGGGAGAAACCTCTTCATATATAGGGATAAGGGCATCCGACATCCACATCTCCTATATTACTCTAGCACTTCATAAGTGTCATCAAAACTATTAAAAGGGTCAAAAAAATGTCTTTTATAAATGTTACAAAAAGTGTTTTTGGAGTATTAGAGTATCAAAGTGGACATATGATAGACATACCCTTAATAAATTGTAGAATATTTCTTAAATATTACGTTATATCTTGTCAATCAAACACACCCTAAAAGATTGTTGGAAGCCAAGTATGTACCCCTAAATTGCAACAGAATCAAAATTTTAAATGCCCAAATAATATATGCAACAGCATCAAACATCCTTTTTTTTTACAATCAGCATCAAACTTCTAAATGTTCAAGTATAAGCCAAGAACACACCCTTGAACATTTATTTTTTAGTTCTTATTAAAATAGTTGATCCAAATAACACCTACATTTGTAATAAGTCAAACAGTGCCTATGTAAGAGAATGTGCCAAATAAGTTATTATAAACACTAGGATATATATATATATATATATATATATATATATATAACCCGTGCCGATGGAAAAATTAATTTATTCAGGTATTTCAGTTTTTTAAACACACCAAGCAATGTGTCCACGACATATCCCACGTTTTGCACCGAGCTTTTTATTTTATTTTAATTTATGTATTAATACATAGTTCAACAAATCACTTATTTTTTCCAATGCAATATTAAGGTTTATTAAATGTATTGGAAACGTGTTAACCATCTACCAAACACATATGCACATTGATATAATTATAATTAAACAGCTATATACACAATTTATGCGGGTATATTGTCAACCCTAAAATCAACACATTACAAAGTCTATATTCCTATGCTAATAGTCATATCAATACAAGTGATACAATTGCATTTTAGGTTGAATATACCTCCAACACATTATTTACGGTAGCACCAAAGATATACCCCACATAGAAATATTGAAGATACCAGCCCAAATTCTTTAAAAATGTTGAGTGGTGCAAAATATCAGCCCCTCTGAAAACTGAAGTAAACATAACATAACATAAAACAAGGGGTATGCCCGTACCAATGACACGGAAATATTTTCACTCCAATATATCGATTTTCATGATACATTTTGTGCTTACGAAATATGCATCATGTCTACATATTACGGTAGAGATGGCAATTTTAGACACGACGCGGTAACACGATGTGAAACAATACAAAATAAATCTGAAATTGACACGTTCTCTAATGTTTGAGTCGGATTTTTCTGACACGAAGTTTTGTCGTACTCGTGTCGAAATTACCACTTGTGTTAGTCGTGACTCGTGTTATCGTTTTATGGCTCGCTACTTGTGTTTCGTGCATTACCGTGTTTAATTGGATGTATGATTTGTCAATCATGTTAGTCATGACGTGTATTAAATGGGTCGTATTCATGTTAAATAAAATACACGATTTATTGCCATGTTGTGTTCTAATCTAAATGGTGCTTGTTCGTGACGTGTAGTGCCAAAACAGGATCCGAAAACACGAATTTCCACCATTAGGTGCCCGATAGAAATGGCTGAACATTATCATTGCATGGTAATGCATAAATTAAAGACTTATCAGCAATGGCGGATCTAGGGGCCAGGGGTGGCCTGGGGCTCCACAAACTTCGGAAAAATAAATTTTTTACCTTTGGAATTTGTGATATTTTCCCAAAAAACTATTCATATGTATTTGGCCCCCTCAAAAATAATTATATATACCCCTCACCCTAAATCCTGATCCGTCACAACTTTAACATATTTTGTATCTTGTATATTTTTTATATACTTACTTAAACCTTTCGCTCCTCAACTATGTTACTTATCTTAGAGTCATACTAAGAGCATCCCATGGGGATGCATAATGACAACGAAATTTGTAGTTTTACAAAACCTTTGGTCTGCAATGGAGGGCATTTTATAGCAAAATCTGTAAGTGGTTCTGTAGTCGTTCTCTAAAGTTGACAAATTCGATACAGAATTTGCAAACACTTCCTACAAACATTTGAAGTTTCCAACGAAGAAAAGAAGTTTGTAGAAGTATTAATACCTAATATTTATTATATAATTGGGTTCCTACGAACTTCTATTGGTATTAATAATTCCTACGAACTTCTGTTGTTCGTAAGAAATATTACTTTATTTCCTACGAACAACAGTTGTTTAGGAACTATTTTTTTTTACCCGAAAACTTGAAGACCCGTTTATTAAACGGGTAGGGTCCGGATATTATACAAGATTCGGACCCGAAGACCCGACCTGAATTGTACATTATTATTTTTAAAATATATATATATATATATATATATACTATAAATTTATATATATTTATAAATATATCTTATCAATATAATATGCAAGTATTATATATAAAAATATATATTTATGTACATAATAAATATAAGTAATATATATTTTATTTATACTAAAAATATTTTGTAATACATTACAAAATATTTTAATTTAAGATTAAAAAATAAATAAGGGGGATAAAATAAAATAAATATGAAATAAATGTATATATTTGGCCAGACCCGGACTCGAACCCGAGACCCGAAGACCCTAACGGATCCGGATCAGGATCCAATATTGTAGACCCGATGAAGAACCGAACCCGAACCCGATGAAGAACCGATTACACGGATCTTGATCTTCCTAAACCCGACCTGTTGACAGGGTATGATACTGGTGCAGAGAGAGTTTTGGGCAGCAATAATGAATTTGGACCATTAGATTCTTCTGAGTTCAATTCTAACCCTTGTAAGATTTAAACAACCCATCTTCACTGTCATATAGATATAAATAGATATACATGTTGGAAATAGGTATTGGATACAATCTTTTGAGCAAGTTTGATCTTAATTTTAGACACAATTCACACCACAATATTAACGAGATTATATGCAAACACATTCTCCTTCGAAAGAATATTAATGTGGTATATTTACATGTCAAATTCCATTAAGTTATGAATCATAAATTTGTTTTCAAAGTAAGTCATTAACCAATGAAAGTTAATGATGTTGGGAGTGTATTACTCTTGACCCATATAGGTAGAATAGTAGGAATTTGAATAGTTAATAAAATCATAAATGTGCACTAAGGCTTGGATGTCTTTGGTGTATCTCAATCCTTTAAAAGTGAGGTGGCCTACAATAGGCATGTGTTGAGGCTTGGGCAAAAAGCCAACATGGCCACCATTCGTCCGATCGTCTTGGTCTGACTCGGTCTAGGCTTGGGCTCGGGCCCTGGTCATTTGTAAAGCATGTATGTGTCGGTCGGTGGTTACATGGGGCTTGGATTGATTTTCATTATGTTACCTTCTAATTTTTTCTGCAAATTCAAGTAAGTTTTACTATTTTTGTAATTTCGGTTCAGAATAATACAATGTATGTTTACAGTTATTGCGTAGTAAAGTTTGTTGCATGTTTATTTCGGTAAGTAATTATGTACTTTTGTTTTTATTATGTACAATTTAATTTATAAATTAGTAGTCATAACAATCTTAAGACGATTTAAATATTCTATTGTTTGATAAACAATTATAGAGATTAATATTTTAATAGTACTGTCACTACACCAAAATGAGAAAATTGGCACCCTTTCAGCGGCTAGCCTTGTCACGGTCATTGACCGTGACAAGTCCGTGACAAAGGCTTGTCACGGTCATTGACCGTGAAAATTCTATAAAGTTGTCATGGTCAATGACCGTGACAATTATGTCAGCAAAAAAACCTTTCCCCTCCTTTTTTCCTCACTGATTTCTTTCCCTCCAATATTTCTCTCTCTCTACTGTGCTGCTCTCCCTCTCTCTCTCTACTTTCAAGTTAGTTTATCTCTCTCTCTATTATTTATATATATATATATATATATATATATATATATATATATATATATATATATATATATGTGTGTGTGTGTGTGTGTGTGTGTGTGTGTGTGTGTGGTGGGGGAAGGGGGTGGGGGCTGGGAAGGGGTGTGTGTGTGTGTGTGGTGGGGGAAGGGGGTGGGGCAGTGTGTGTGTGTGTGTGTGTGTGTGTGCGGTGGGAGGTGGGGAGGTGTGGGTTGTTTGTCTGTGTGTGTGGTGGGGGAAGGGGGTGGGGCAGGGTGGGGGGAGGGATGGGTGGGGGGTGGTGGGGTAGGGGGTGGAGTTGCATGTGTGTGTGTGTGTGTGTGTGTGTATGTGCGCGTGTGTGTATATGTATGTGTAGTGTGCATGTGTGTGTATATGTGTGTGTAGTGTGCGTGTTTGTGCGTATGTGTGAGAGAGGGAAATTATGCGGGGGGTGTGACGGGGGGTGGGGCTGTGTGCGTGTGTGTGTGCGTGTGTGTGTGTGTGTGTGTGCATGTATGGGGGGTGGGGGGGATGGGGTGGGGCTGGGGCAAGGGGAAATGGGGCGGGGGTGGGGCTTGTGAATTTTTTAATTAAATTTTGATTGGTTTATTATATATTTTTCCTCATATGCAAGTAGTGTCCCTTGTAAACAAATTGATTGATTATTAAATTTTTTTAGTAAATTAATATATGAAAGTAGGATTGCCCCTCATTGTTAACTAGTAAATTGATAATTGTATACTTTAATTATTAGTTTAATTGATAAAAATAATTAATTCAGTAGATGAATTAGAAGGAGTATGGGATACACATTTGTTGTTGACATTGCGATTGGATTATATTGGATCGATGTTGGGTTGGTCAATGACCGTGACAATTCGGCAGATTTGGTGTAGTATGTTACGAAAAAAATTGCACAAATTATATAAATTGTAATAAAAATATATTTTACGACAGGAAATTTTAAATTTGATTTTATTACTTCATAAAATAGTTTTTGTTATTAGATTAATTGTACTATTCTAAAATATCTGTCAGAAATTGTATTAATAATTATAAATTCAAACTTGTACATATATTCAGTTATATATAAAAACTTTGTCAATATTAAATAGAATTTTCTATTCAGTTTTAATAATTAATTTATATGTTGATAAAAATTCTATTTTATTAATCGAAATGGATGAAACAAGTGCAACCATTGTTCCACCAACCATGAGTGTGTTTCATGGAACGACTGCTATCACACCCGTGATTGTGCCTCATGCGGAGAAGCTAAAAAAATCAAAGGAGCGGATTTCAAGTGATTGGAACAACAGATGTATTTCTTCCTCTCTACTTTCCATTTGGCAAGGTTCATACATGAGGAATGTCCCCTACTTATGGAGGGAGTTGAAAAAGAGAAAGTCCAAGTAGTGGAAGCATGAAAACATTCGAAATATCTATACCGAAACTATATCCTCACTTATTTGGAGAATTCACTCTATAACGTGTATTGTACCACGAAGACTGGAAGGAATTTTGGTAATCCTTAGATAAGAAGTATACGACTAAAGATGCTCACATGAAGAAATTCATAGTCGACAAATTTCTTGACTTTAAAATAGTAGATTCCAAGCCAGTGATAGCGCAAGTCCAACAACTTCAAGTTATTCTTCATGACAATCATGCTGAAAGAATGTCTGTTAGTGACTCTTTTGAGCAACTTTGAGCTCAATTTTAAATGGGACCCACATCACGATATCAGTGGGACTATATACGAACGCGTTCTCCTTCGAAAGGAGATTAACGTGATATATTTACATGTCCAATTCCATTAAGTTATGAATGATAAATTTATTTTCAAAGTTACCCATTAGGCAATGGAAGTTAATAAAGTTACGAGTGTATCACTCTTGTCCCAATAAGAGTTAGATGGCCGATTCAAACCCATAAAGTTTGTAAACCTAATGACCTAATAATAAGGGCTTTTTTCCTCAGGTCTTTCTCATCGTTCATCCAAAAAATACGAGATTGGAGCCCCCAAATAAGTTCTGACTTCTGAGGATCATCACCTGTACGTAAGAATGATCTTGCTCATGATATTGGGTACAAACTATCCACGTCCTTATGGTGTTTTAAAGATCCTCCCATGTCCCAATTTTTTCCATCTACCTTGGGAAATATTGGTCTACAGTCGTTCGAGAAATTATCCCTAGATAGTTATCCTCTTTCATAGAGTTGTACAAGTATCTTACTTCCTAATTCATCACTAATAGAAAGGTAATTAATATGATGGACTCTATGGTCACCCTACGAAAGAAGTAAGGGAAATCCCTACGAAAGTATGCTCGACAATATTGGTAGTTGTTAAATCAGATATAAAAATTATAATGAATAATTAGCGGTCTCATGCTTCAGGTTCGCTTATGCCCGATATGACAACATGTACCAATACCTTACAAAGAAGTAGACTTCTCCTATGGACGACCCTATAAAAAATATTCCAAGATAGAAATAGGCTCATAGCATTGATAATAAAAATGGTCATTTGACCAAACCAAAAACAAATTATAGGTATGAAAGGAAATGAGTAATTGGCATTATAAACTCAACCCTATCTAAGAAATGGGGCAAGTTAGACAAACTAAAAGGCAAAGCATGGGGGCCTCCAATGGAAATTGTTCACGGAGATCATCACCACCTTCAAGGAACCTATTTAGAAGAACAACTCTATATTGAACACAATAATCCAACCTTGTCCTTATCACAATGTGTATATTCCCAATTCATGCATAAAAAAGTAAGTAAAAATCATTAAAAAGTTATAGCCAGAGTTTATAAAATGCAAAAATTTATGATAATGTGACCCCCATTATTATTTCTTCTATTCCTTCCAGTAAGAGATACAAGTTGTGCATACTAGTAGTGCAATTTATGTCACTATGACCCCCATTATTATTGCTCATATATTATACTAAATTGTTTTTTATTCACAAATAAGACATTAATCAGCATGTTATATCAAGGTTTAAAACAGTTTCTAACATAATTTTCAAGATGTTTATTCTTCATGGAATTACTAAATCAATATGTTGTATAACTATAATTCGAAAATCAAAATTTGTCCATTGCTAGGGTTAGATATAGTTCTTGAATATATCTAAATTTGTGACTTGAATGCTCCAATATATTCGTCCTTGAAACCTCTTTGAAACAGCCCAGAATTCTCACTTATATATGCCCAGAATTTTGAGAAAATATAAAAAGGTGAATTTTGGATTTTCTCTTCCACCTTATGTATAAGTGAGATAACCGTGGATGGTAGAATGCAACTCAATATATTAGGGTAAGAGGGGAGAAATATTTTAGTCAAAAATGCCCTATTTTCTAGGTTCCACCATCCATCAAGTAAGTTGAAATTAGGAACCAACCCAATCTCTTAATTTTTTTCATTTATCACATGCCTAATTAAATATCTGACTTATTAAAGCAAGTTCCAGAAAGAAAGATATAGAGAGGGAGAGAATTTAGAGAGAAGAAAATGTTTTATTCTTTTATCAATCAGTGATCTAAATCTTTACAATGGCTTGTTGAGTCCCTTTATAGTTGAAAAGAGAGTGAGTCCTTTACAAATTCTGTTATAACTGTATCTCATCAAGAAACAAACAAAACATAACATTAAACTAACTAAACTAACTAGGGAAAGAATAGTAATATCACCATTGCAATGACTCATTTTAAACAAAAATGTACTCTTAACATCCCCCCTCAAGCTGATGCTAGGAAGAAAAGGAAGCATCAAGTTGATCATCTTTTGGAATTGTGGCAGGCATGAGCTTGTCCCTAAGGTATTAAAATCTAGATATAGAGAGAACCTTTGTAAAAATATCAGCTAATTGATCCATTGTAGACACATGAGATACAATGAGCTTCTTAGAGATAACTTTTTCTATGATAAAGTGAAAATTAACCTTTATATGCTTACTTCTTGCATGAAATACATGGTTTGCACCCAACGAAAAGAGCCCCAATGTTATCACATAAAATGGTTGGAGGAGAGGACAAAGTGATTGAGACATCCTTGAGAAGTTGTTATATCCAAACAACCTCAGCTGCAGTGGTGAAGAGAGCTTGGTATTCAGCTTCAGTACTTGATTTGGACATAGAGGATTGCTTCTTAGCTGACCATGAGAGAAGATTAGGACCAAGAAATACACAGTAGCCAGAGGTTGACCTCCTATCTTGAGGGTCACCAACTCAATCAGAGTCTGTATATCCCAAGAGATGAAGAGGACTAGGTTAGAGCATAATTCCAAGTTGCAAAGTTCCTTTAACATATTTCAAAATCCTTTTTACTAAAATGAAGTGACAATTGATAGGAGAATGCATAAATTGGCATACCTAATGTACTGCATAAGAGATATCAGGTCTGGTTATAGTTAGATACTGCAAGTAACCAGTGAGGCTTCTGTAAAGATGAGGATCAGAAAAAGGTGTAAGGTGAGGGGATTTAGGAGCTTTAGAGGCTGTGGGAGATAGAGAAGGTTTACAGCCTTGCATTCCAGCTTTAGCCAATAACTCAACAACATATTTATGTTATGATAAGAACATACCATGAGTTGAGGTGTGAACCTTTATTCCAAGAAAGAAATGTATAAGACTAAGCTCCTTCATAGAAACAGACCCTTTCATAGCTGAGATCAACTTGGTTATTTCGGAGGAGGAATTACCAGTCTACAAAATATCATCAACATAAACTAGAATTAAAATCACATGTACTGAGGCTTGGTATATAAACAAGGAGGTATCTGCAGTGCTATTAACAAATCCATAGGAGGTGAGAAACCTGGAAAATGTAGCAAACCAGGTCCTATGTGCCTGTTTAAGTCCGTAGAGGGCTTTTAGTAACTTGCAAACAGCCTTGGGTTGATTAGGATCAGTTAAGTCAGGTGGTTGTACCATATACACTTCCTCCTCAAGAAAACCATGCAAGAAGGCATTTGATACATCAAGTTGCTGAACACACCATCCAAAATCAAATGCAAGAGACAGCACCAATCTTATGGTAGTTTGTTTGATAACAGGACTAAAAGTTTCAAGATAATCAAGACCCTCGGTTTGGTGGAATTCTTTTTCCACAAGTCTAGCATTATATCTATATAAGCTCGCATCTGCATTGAGTTTAATTCTGAATACCCACTTACAGCCAATAGAAATTTTATTAGTAGGAAGAGGAATAAGCTTCCAAGTGTGTTGAGGCAACAAAGCATTAAATTCATCTTACATGGATTTTCTCCAGATTGAGGAGGATTGGGCTTGAGAAAAGCGGGTAGGTTCCTTTGTTAGATAAGAGTCAGGTGTGAGAGGAGAAATGTGAGCTGAAAAATCATAAGTAACTTTAGGATTATGGATGCCAGCCTTAGACCTAGTTACCATAGGATGAGAATGAGACTAGGGGGTAGGGTAAGTGGACATAGAAGAATTGGAAGAAGAAGAAGAAGAAGAAGAAGAAGAAGAAGAAGAAGAAGAAGAAGAAGAAGAAGAAGAAGAAGAAGAAGAAAAAAAAGATAAGGAGGGAGAAGGATGACCAAGAAAAGAAATAGGAAAGTATTGAGAGAAAAGTAAGGATAGAGCAGGAGAGGAAGATATAGAAGAAAAGGGAGATGAATTGGAAATAGGGTACAAATAGTCAGCAAAGTTTGAGGAGAATGGAAACTGGGACTTAACAAAATGAACATGTCTAGAAGTGAAAATTTTCCCTGTGAGTGGTTCCAAACACTTGTATCCTTTTTAAGCATGTGAATATCCCATGAAAACACAAGCTTTGGACTTAGGTTTAAGTTTTGAATATCTATAAGGAACAAGGCATGGAAACCAGCATCACCCAAATACCCTCATGTGAGAGTAATTAGGTGGAATTTTATATAAAATCTCATGAGGGGAAATAATATTGGTGCTACCAGAAGGTAGTCTATTTATCAGGTAAGTAGCATTTAGAATTGTGTCTGGCAAGTATTTAGAATGAACAAATGAATGGGACAACAAGGGAAGAGTGGTTTCAACAAGATGTCTGTGTTTTCTTTCACTAAGGCCATTTTGTTCAGGTGTGTAAGGGAAAGAAGTTTGGTGACTAATACCTTTTGAGTTCATTAATTGAAGCATAGAAGAGTTCAGGTATTCTGTACCATTATCAATTCTTAAGATTTTGATGGGAAGCTTAAATTGAGTAAAAACCATATGAGTAAACTAAACAAAGGTAGGGAAGGCATCACTTTTTGTTTTAAGAGGATAAAACCATGTGAACCTTGTAAAGTCATCTATGAAAATGATGCAATATTTAAGACCAGTGGGAGAAATATTGGAGGTAGGTCCCCAAACATCATTATGGACCATATCAAATGGTTGCTTAGTGACTGGGGTGGAGAAAGAGAATGGTAATTTGTGACTCCTAAAAGTGGAACAAGCATGACAATCAGGTGGGGCGGAGATGGATGGGATTAAATGGAACTTAGAGAGGTGATAATGGATGTGGGATGAGGAATGACCTGGTCTAAAATTCCACTGATAGTTCAATGCATGGACAGAGACTAGAGCCTTAGAGGTAGGTGGAATATAGGATGTAGTAAGAGAGTACAGACATTTTGAACAAGAGCCTTGAAGAATATGACTTGATGAGTGTCCTTTTCCTGGATAAAGAACTGATTGAAATAAAAAAATGACTACACAGTTGTTATCCCTAGCAAGATGATGAACAGAGAGTAATTTGTGAGTTAGGTCAGGAACATGAATCATGTTGGAGAGTATGAGAACTTTAGATGAAGTAGAGAGTGAACCAGCTCATATATGAAGGTAGGTAACTTGTTTCCATTTCCCACAGTAACGGATTCATATCTATGGTAATCTTGAAATTTATTAAAGTGAGCTAAGGTCTTGGCAAGATGACTAGTGTCACCAGTATCAAAAAACCAACTAATGGGATTAGGAGAATCAAGATTATCTATGAAGTTATGTGGATATTGTTGATCAGAAGAAGTAGGGATAGAATCTGGGGAGAAATGAGAGGTCAATGTACCATGAAGTGGGAAGGGGATGTAGAGGGAGGAGGATAAGGAGGAGTAGGGAGGAGGGGATGATTATGTGTAAGGATTGTAGGAGAGTAGGGAGATGATATATTTGAGGGAAACAATTATGCAAAGTAGGCTTGTTGAGAACTAGGACAGATTTGTGGATAAGATTGTGACACCCCGCCCAATTAAATATCGGGTGATCAGTCCTTTATAAAATTTAAAATAGAATGTTCGGTTGGTTCATTCTTAGCATCACTGCCGAAAACAGAATAACTCATTTAATCACCTAATATAATTAAGCTAAGTGTCAAAATATTTTTTTTCCTTTTTAATTAAAACCATTTAAATTATCAAACCAAGAAATTTAATATAAACCATTCAGGCATAATTAATTAATAAAATACTGAATCAGAATCACATGCTAAAATATTTAAGACTGGATAAAACATTCCAGTTCAAAACCCTAAGCCAAGCACCATAGTAAACATAAATCCAAATCAAAATGAACTGAAAGTAAACTGAACATAATCTCTGAAAAACTGTCTAAGGAATGGGCGACACATGCCCTAAATAAAGAGTCTATAAATAATGGAAATGAAATGATGGAGGCGTCTGAGATGAAGACCTACAGCTTCCACAACAGCTGCAGCACGTCAAGCAATCCAAATCTTTAAACCTGGTGTCCATGTGGCTGAGCACCTGATATAATACATATATATAATAAGAGAGAGAAGAGATGCAAGAAACGGGTCAGAGCCCGATGTGTAAAAATATTTATTTTAGCAAGTATTTAAAATTTGCAATAAAGAAAGTATCAAATGAATGTTAGTTCCAACTCTCACATGAGATTATCACCTCTCGTTTATCGTGCACGCCTAACGTACATCTATTCCTGATGATGCTGGAAACAACAACACCCTTCAAGGTGTTTGTAAGCTCAATTCAGCGTCAACAATGGTAGCATAAGAGTATTTGAACATATAATAGAAGGTGGTGAGGAGAAGAGTATGAACATCATTGTATAAGTGGTTCAGCCAATTAGGCCTACATCCACTGTGCAAGTGAGTGAGTAAGGTCACCAAAATAAGGCACTAATGGCCATGGATACAATGTCTCAAGCTTTCTCTCTCTTCTATATATTTGGACAGAGTTTCAGCTAGGGTTGTCATTTTGGATCCCTCTCCATGAAGGAGAAGGCAAGCATATATAGTGTGGGGGGTGTAATTCACCCCCTACGCATGCAATGAGCATGTGTGTGTTGATCTAGCCAATCTGATGAAGACACCTGTCATTGTCACATGTAGAGGATGATGATGAAATATTCCCCCACGTGAGGGTATTGATTTGTTACAACTAATTTTGTACACGTGTTCCTATCCTTGCATACGTGAGTAAAAGGCTCGGCTGTCTTCAATTGGCACCAACCTTGGCCTGGAAGAGTACGAGGTTGGTGAAGTCTGGCTGCTGTCCACTTCGAGGTTACTCATGATGGTCTCGGCCCAGTAGGGCAGTCGAAGTAAGGCAGGTGGGGTTATAACATCGGCCTGGGCCGGGGTTATGTAGGAGTAGTTGGAACATCGGTTGATTCCCAGCCGAGGTTGATTATAATGATGTTGTAGTCCTTGCTTCCTCGACTTATACCCAGTCGAGGTTTCTATATGAGGTAGACGTGATGTCAGCCCTGGATGACCTGATGAATTACTGCCCCCGTGGATCATGAAGACCTCTGCTATTGCCAGGTAGTGAGTCAACTACTAACGTCGGCCATGGACGACCTTGTAAAGGACGAGGCTGCTGGTTGTCAATCTGGGACCCTTCTAACCTCGGTCATCTCCTTAGTCGAGGTTGGTGTCTCTGAGCTATGGGGTATATAAAGGGCATATCAATCACCCCCTAGACCTTAGTTACCTATGTGAACAGGTGACTAAGGGGTACGTATGTCCGTGGTTGGATTTCTTTAAGTGCCAATACTTTCTTGACAAGTGTCAACTACTGAAGTGGATAGCGTGCCTGACAAGTGTAATGACGTTGATTATCTTTTGGGCTCCCAAGGCAATGATGGGCCTTGGGACGCGTTCGATCATATTTAAAGGTTTAAACCCAATTTCTTTCTCTTTCTTCTTCATTTATCTCCTTCCCCAGCTTTGGTTATCTCTGCAACTCTCTCTCTCTACAAGGGCTTGGCTGCTAAATTTCAGAGGTTTCCTTGTTTCCATTCCTCTTCTCCTTCATTTCGCACTTCCACCGGTATTGTCTCCACTCTGCTTTGCCATTTTCATCTTTTAATTCTTGTTTCTTCATTTCCCGATGAGTTTTTTAGGTTTTTCGACCACTGTTTTGCATTTTTCGGTGACTGTTTGAGCTTTCCAGTGGCCCTTGTTCTTAACTGTTCTTAATTTTTCTTGTTTAAAATCCCAGCTTGATCCTTAGTTAGTTCGAGTCAAGTTGTTTGTTTTTAGCTTGAGTCAATAAGTGTAAGGTCATCCCCATATGCTCATGCCCCTTTATCAACTCTTAGAGGAATTCCCTTTTCTTAGGGAAAAAACCTTAGATAAGATTAAGAAAATAGAACGAGCCCAAAAGGAAGCTCGTAGGGCAGAGGCATTCCCTCTCAGGCCTATATTTCCACCCCCTTTGAAAGTGATATACCCTGAGCCCTCTGTGCCTGCAGAGGTCCCAGTATAACCCATTCCTATGTCCGAGTCTGAGTCGTCAACCTCATACCCTATGTCTGTGGATTCTTTTCAAGAAGCCATGGATTATTCCATCGGGATGGATCAAGCCCCTGATCAAGCCGAGGTTTCTAGCTGGGCCTCGTCTAACCAGAGTTCTAGTATTTCGCATTCTTCCTCTGATGTCGAAATTATAGGACCCAGTGTGGCTGTTCCACCAATCCTTGATGTTATTCCCTTATCAACCGCCACAGGAAATGAGTTTTCTCAGAGGTTCCCTGATGGTGCTCCCTCGTCCACTCCATCCGACGTTGATCGAGATGAGGATGAGGATAGCGAGATCGATGTTGACACCTCAGAGGCAGCCGAGATAGAGAGCACTGTCAGTGAACTCGACCTCTTAGTCTTCAGACATATGTATTCTATAGGTCCCTCCATAAAACCTAGGAGGCCTCTGAGGGACGAGAGGGCCTTCGGCGGTCGAGATGGTGAGATCTTCTTATATGAAAAGATGTTCAAGTTAGGATTTCATCTTCCCATTCATTCGATTATTAGGGCCATATTGTTCTATATTAACTTGGCTACTTCCCAATTATCCACCAATGCCTGGAGGGTGATAATTAGAGCTATAGTCTTATGGAGGTCAGTCCACCATTCAGACCTTCCCGTCCAGGTCTTCACAGGGTGCTACATCCCCTTCTCTGCTAGGAATCACCCAAGTTATTACCACTTTTTAGCTCGGAAGTCAAATAAGAAGATATTAATGGTTACCCAAACTTCGAACCACAATTGGAAATCGCGATACTTTTTTGCCTCAGGGTCATGGGAGTTTGGTCCATGTGTCCCCTCTTCTTCCCTAGAGTTGAGAATACCCCTACGATGGGGAAAGGTGTCAATGGCCGCTAGGGTCGACCTAGGGTTAAGCCAAAATAATTTTCAGAAGGTCAAAGACCTTCAAGATCAGGGGGAACATGGTCTGTTAGTCAAGTACGAGCATTTGATGACCCCCGACTACCTCTCTAAGACTAGCCTTGGGGGGAGTCCTCTGACCGAGCTCCATAAGTTACTTTATCATTTTAACAAGTTTTACCTCTGATTTTGTTATGTCTCTAATTTTTTAACTCAGATCTTTCTGTTTGCAGAGTGCCCAAAAGGAATTTCTGATGACCTCTGGGAGATGGCAGCCCCTGGTCTTACCAAGCTTGTGAAGAAAGTAGTTTTAACTGCGCCTCCTCCTACAACTTCAAGGGCTGAGGCCTCCAAGAATAGGAGATCTGCTGACCCTGCCCATGAGGATCAGAGGCAGAAAAAGAAATCTTCAAAGGGGGATCGTGCTATCCCCATATCCTACGAGGATGTGCTAATTGCTCGTCTGGAGAAACTGAAGATTGGAGACAGTCTTATCGGACAGAGTCCAAAGGCCTTGGATTCTATCGATAATGTCATGACCGACTCTGACAAACACTTCTGTCGTTCCCTAGATACCCCTCTGCTGGCCGAGTTTGCCCTCCATCGATCCATCCAGGTAAGGCTTTTTGCTTTTGCCGCTGAATTATATTCAAGTGTAACATCAGCTTTGAATTATATCAAATTTTGAACTGACATTTCTGCACATATTTTGTAGGGTCTCCTCACTATGTACCAGTTTGTTGACTGGACTCTGAGTAAACTTCCTCTAATTGAGAAGGGCAGATAGGCCCAAAAGACTGAGGCTGCTCTGAACGTCGAAGTGGAGCGTCTGAAGGCCTCCTTGGAAAAGTCTAAGGCCCATGTCAAGCAGTTAAAGAAAGACATGGGCAAGCTTAAAAAATATCATAGCTCTGCTCTGAAGACCCAGGCTGACTCTCTCCAATAAAAGGTTGACGTTATTGTGAAGGTTGCTCTGGAGGATGCCTCAGAGAAGATCTTGGAGGAGTACAAGGTCTCTGATGAGTTCGTCAACTTCGACTTAGAGTACCTCGAAAGGGGTGTTAAGGCCACTGGAAAATGGGCTGTAATAAAGAAAAAAGAATCAGGGAGCCTAGCAGCCTCTGACTTCATTGGTCTGGGTTACATTGATCCTTGGTTTGCTCAGGCCTTGCAAGAGGTAGAGGATTAAGGAGGTGCCGCACCTGCCGAGATTGCTCCCCAAGACGATACCAGACTCAAGATATTGGTCCTCAGGATGATGGGGGTAGAAGTGACCAACCTCGTCCAGGGAGATGGGGGCATGGAAACTAAACCTGAGACTGCAGACACTTGAATCCACTTTATGAAGCTCTTATAATTTTTAATTTTCGATTCAATCTGTAACCTCTGATGAAAAATTTTGTTACCTTATGGCTTGTAATTCTTAACTATATGTTATATCAACCACTGAAGAGGGTTTTATTTCTTAGTTATTAAATGTTCTTTGAATGGTTTTCTATGTCATGCAATGTGTTTGTGTTAAGGTCTAAAGCCTCATTATAATGGTGTCTTTATAACTCTTATAACATTGTATAAGATATGAGGTCATAAGCTAAGATGTTACCCTTACAAATAATTTTTCACCAAATTAATGATGTTTAAGGTCTGAGGTTATTCAAGCATGATGTCTCACCTCAGACCTTGTCACCAAATTATGATGTTATAAGGTCTGAGGTCATCAGCTAAGATGTTACCCTCATAAATAATTTTTCACCAAATTATGATGTTTAATGTCTGAGGTTATCCAAGCATGATGTCTCACCTCAGACCTTGCCACCAAATTATGATGTTATAAGGCCTGAGGTCATCAGCTAAGATGTTAACCTCATAAATAATTTTTCACCAAATTATGGTGTTTAAGGTCTGAGGTTATCCAAGCATGATGTCTCACCTCAGACCTTGTCACAAAATTATGATATTATAAGGTCTGAGGTTATCCAAGCATGATGTCTCACCTCAGACCTTGTCACCAAATTATGATGTTATAAGGTCTGAGGTCATCAGCTAAGATGTTATCCTCACAAATTCTACCACTATAGCGTAATGAACAAAGAATTGACACGAAAAACTGATCTTCTCATTAATAATCTTTTTATAAGATGATGCATTTAGATTAAAACTCTTGCAACGTCATATGTAATACTTTTTTAAATGATCAGCATTCTAAAAATTGGAGAAAGGTTCCCCTTCAAGGTTTTCTAGCATGTAGGTCCCGGGTACAACCTCCTCAATCACTTTGTAAGGACCATGCCAATTTGGATGAAGCTTATTTGCCTTCTATAACGTCTTCTTCGGCACTAGGTCTCCCATGGCTATGGGTCTTGATTTTACCCTTTGATTATAGAACTTTGTTGTTCTCTGCTGGTAAGCTGCCTGTCTGATCTCTGCGTCTTCCCTTCTCTCTTCAATCAAATCTAGGTCAAGTCTTCTCTCCTCCCCATTTTTCTCAGGATCATAGGTCTGAACCCTTTGAGTAGGAAGTCCTACCTCTGTGGGTATGAAGGCCTCTGAGCCATGTGCTAATATAAATGGGGTTTCCCTCATTGGTGTCCTAGCCATTGTTCTGTAGGCCCATAACAGAACATCAACCTTTTCAGTTCATCTTCCCTTAGCTTCTTCTAACCTCTTTTTGATCCCGCCAAGGATTGTTCTGTTTGTGACTTCGGTTTGACCGTTTGCCTGAGGTCGGCCAGGAGAAGAGAAAAATTGCTTTATCCCAACTCTTTCACAATATTTTTCTAACGGGGAGTTCTTGAACTGGGTTCCATTGTCCGAGATGAGGGTGTTTGGGAAGCCATGTCTGCATATGATGTTCTTCCAAATAAACTGGAAGGTCTTCTGCTCTGTGATCGTGATCATCGACTCGGGATCTACCCATTTGGAGAAGTAATCAATGACAACTATCAAAAATCGATAATTATTTGCATCCCTTGGCAGGGGACCCACAAAGTTAATCCCCCATACTGCGAATGGCCAAGGAGAACTAATTGACGTCATAGGCTGATGAGGTTAATGTGCGATAGTGGAGAATCTTTGACATTTGTCGCACCTCTTCACGTAGGCTACAACATCCTTGGCCAAGGTTAGCCACCAATATCCTTGCTTAATAATCCTCTTGGCCAAAGGTCTTCCTCCTATGTGACTGGAGAAAGAACCCTCGTGTACCTCCTATAAGACGCGAGGAACTTCTGTGGGATGAACACATATGAGGAGAGGTAACATAAATCCTTTCTTATATAGGATATTTCATATTATTGAGAACTTTGTAGCTCTGTACCTCAGTTTCCTCCTCTCTAGCTTTGATTTCGGCAGTTCTCCCTCTCTGATATATCTGATAAGGGTCCATCCATGAGTCCCCTAGGTTTAAATTGAGGCAAGGGTTACTAACCTCTTCTTCCTCAATGGTTGCTTTGGGCAGGATCTCGACTGGAACTGTCCTTCTGATGTCTGTCCTTGTTGCTGAAGCCAACCTTACTAATGCATCTGTGTGGCTGTTATTTTGTCGAGGTATTCTCTTTATCTTTACCTCTTCAAAACCTTCTAGTATCATTCTTGACCTCTTCAGGTATTTGTCCATCCTTTCATCCTTGGCCTCATAAACTCCCAACACTTGGTTAATAACTAACCTCGAGTCACTATGAAGTAGGAGTCGTCTTACCCTGAGGGTCTTTGCCAAGGAGATGCCTACTACCATGGCCTCATATTCTGACTCATTGTTTGATCCCTTGAAGTTAAACCTTAGGGCATATTCAACGTTGGTGCCATCCGGAGCTGAGAGTATTAGCCCTGCACCTCTTCCACTTTCGCAAGAAGACCCATCAATAAAGAGGTTCCAGATATCTTTATCAGATGAGAAGCTCCCTTCTAACATGATTCCTTACTTGAAGAGGTACCGGCCCTCCTCATTCTCGGCTATTCCGTTTCTAGCTCTCTTGGATACAACCTCTTATGGGTCTTGGAAGATGCTACTGTTTGATCCCTCTGTTGTCTTTAGGTTATTCTCAACCTCGGTCTCTTCCCATGTGAACTCAGTAATAAAATCTGCAAGTGATTGTCCTTTAATGGCCGCCGTGGGTTGATAAGTAAGGTCATACTCCCCCAACTCAATGGCCCATGCCATCAATCTACCCGATTTCTCGGGTTTATGGAGGACCTATCTCAGCAGGGAGTCAGTGAGGATGACCATAAAATGGGCTTGAAAGTAGGGCTTCATCTTCTTAGAATCATGTATCAAGGCGTAGGCTACCTTTTCCGTCCGAGGATAATTCTATTCGGACCCTTGAAGGGCCTTACTGTTGAAGTATACAGGCCTTTGGACCCCAACGTCTTCTCGTACTATGGCTGCACTTATAGCTGATTGAGAGACTTCTAGATAAACATACAAGTTCTCTCCCAATATGGGCCGAGATAAGAGCAAGGGAGATCCGAGGTAGGACTTGAGTTGGTTAAAAGCCTCATCACACTCTTTGTCCCACTCGAAGTCCTTTCTAAGCACCTTAAAGAACGAAAGACACTTGTCCGTTGCTCTGGAAACAAATCTGTTAAGTGCATCTACTCTTCTAGCGAGCCTCTAAATGTCCTTGATACTCCTTGGCGTCTTCATGTCAAGCAAAGCCTTAATTTTCTCAGGGTTCGCCTCTATTCCTCTCTGATTGACAATGAATCCAAGGAATTTCCAAGCTCCTACCCCGAAGACACACTTCGCAGGATTGAGTTTTATTCTGTACAAGTCCATAGTATCAAAGGTCTTTTTTAGGCCTGCCACGTGAGTGCAGGCCTTTAAGCTCTTCATCAACATATCGTCTACGTACACCTCCATAGTCTTGCCTATTTTATTTTCAAACATTTTATTCACAAGACGTTGATACGTTGCCCCCGCATTTTTCAAGTCGAAGGGCATAACCTTGTAGCAATATCTCCCTTTGTTCGTGATGAAGGTTGTCTTCTCTGAGTCTTCGGCATCCATGAAGATCTGGTTGTAGCCTGAATACGCATCCATAAAGCTCATGAGCTCATGCCCTGCAGTGGCATCTACCATCTAGTCGATCCGAGGTAAGGGATAGCTGTCTTTTGGGCAAGACTTTTTCAGGTCGGTAAAATCTAACCACATCCTCCATTTTTCGTTGGCTTTGGGCACAATGACTGTGTTTGATAACCACTCCGGATATATGACTTCCCTGATAAACTCAGCCTCTTCTAACTTTATGACTTCTTCCCGGATGACGTCATACTTCTCCCTAGAGTAAACTCTTCGTCTTTGTTTGATTGGCCTCGCATCCTTAGTCACATTGAGCTTGTGGCACATAACCTCAGGGTTGATTCCGCTCCAAGCGAAGACACTCTGCCTCTTCCTCAAGAAGTTTATCAGTTCTTCCTTGATTTCCTCTTTTAAGGCTTTACCGACCTGGATGGTTCATTCCGGTTCGTCCTCATTGAGGACGATGGATTCTACCTCTTCTGTCGCCTCTCATTTCTTCAACTTTGTTTCATCTCTAGGGTCAAATGTATCAATGTTATATGTGGTAGTTGCTCTCTTATGGGCCTCTCTCTCTTTGGCTGAGTTGAAGTAGCATTCTCATGCTATGGTCTGGTCACCCTGCACTTCTCCTACCCCATAGGGGGGTCAAAAATTTTAGCATCTGGTGGACCGTCGATGGCACAGTCTCAAACTCCTTAAGAGCTACTCTTCTTATGATGAGGTTATAGGCCGAGAAGACGTTTTCGTCTATAATTAAAAAATAAATCTTCCGGGTTAACCTCTTAGTCCACTCATCGCCCATTCGCACGTCCATCTCATACATGCCCAACGGATGGACCTTTTCACCGCTGAAGGCCATTAACGGATGATGATAGGGTACCAGCCTAGCTCTGTTAAGGCCTAGGCTTTTGAAGCAGGGCTAGAACATCACATATATTGAACTTCCTCCATCTACAAGAATTATCTGTACCTCGCATCCATTCACTCTTGTTGTGATTACCAAGGGGTCATCATATGGAGCTAGGATGCCTTTGAAGTCGAGTCGGGAGAACCCGACTATAAGAGTGTCCATATCCACCTTCTTTCTCTTCTTTTTGGTTTCGAAAGACATCAGATTTACCACTTCAAGTTTGGCCACTGGCTTGGCCTTTGCCACATGAGCTTTTCGGTCCGCCACTTCAGAATCGCCCCCTGTGAGTCCTCCGCATAATGTGTTAACACCAAAGGAGATCACACCAACCCTCTTCACTGGGGTGTTGTCATCTTTTGGTGGCAGGTCTGGATCGTCTTCATCATCAGCATCTTAATCATCCCCTCTTCTTGTTGGGGTATCATCACGACATCTGTCACTTCTCTTCTTTTTTGGGTTGTCTCTTCCCCTTTTAGGAGACTTGCCATCAACATATTTCCTCAACTTTTCGAATTTCAACATCTTCTCGATCTCATCCTTTAAGGCGAAGCACTTGTCTGTTACATGGCCATGATCTTAGTGGAACTCATACCACAAATTCTCGTTCCTCTTATGTGAAGGATCCTTCAGTTTCTCTGGCCATCTTAGAGACCGGTCATTCTTGATCTCATTGAGGATGTGTTCGCAGCTCACAGTTAAAGGGGTATAGTGTGCGAACTTGTCATCAGCTGACCTCTTATTTCCGTCCTTCTTTCTTTGGAACTTCCCGCTGCTACCGTCGTTCTCATCCTCATACTTTGCGGCCATGGCCTCTTCTGCGTTCATCACCTTACCCGCAATTGTCAATAGCTCTTCCATAGACTTGGGAGGGTCTTCCGTGAGTTTCCACAACAACTTCCCTTTCTGAAGACCTCCTATGAGGGCGGTCATGGCTATATTCTCTTCGTAGTCTTCCACCTCAAGTTTTTCTTTGTTAAATCTGACGATGTAGTTTCTTAGTCTCTCGTTCTTTCCTTTCTTGACATATAACAGATGGGTGGTCTTCTTTTGAGGTCTCACCCTAAAACAGAAATTGTGAATGAATCGTTCAGCCAAGCCCTTGAAATTCTCAATTAAATTCTTCAGAAGAGAAGTAAACCAGATGTGTGATGCTCCCGTCAAAGTCCCGAAGAAGGCCCATCACTTCATATCATTTGGTGTTGAATAAATGTTCGTCGTTGATTGGTATATCTCAATATGATGTATAGGTTTGGTGCTACCATCATACTTGGGAGACATCGTGGGTAGTTTAAACTTGGCAGGGGTTGGAAAACTCACTATCCTAGCCAAGAATGGGGAGCCTTCTGAGAAACCTCTTTGCAGTGGGTCTCGGCTTTTGATGAGGTCTCCTATCCTTTATTCGAGATGTTGGATGGAGTTATTCCATGGTCTTGTAATGTCGGCCTGGACAAGGTTATCCCCAGCCACCTCCAAGGGGTGTACTGAAGGTTCCCCAACCGTAGCACAATGTCGGCTGTTAACCTCTTACTGGTCTCTACCTCTTCCTATGTGGGATCGGCCTTGATGAGACCGACGTTGACCCTCTTCCCTTTGTGAGCCGACTGCACTTCTCAACCTTGACAACCTCTGTCTTAGGTCATTTACTGGGCCGAGCCTTTCAAAGGCCGACCCTCTGCTCAATCGATCAAAAGTTGATCCTTTTTGTTGGGTTTCTTCACCTCTTCTGCCTCCATAACCTCGGCTCTGCTGGATAGGTCAAACTGTGTTATTTGAAACCTCATACGGCTCCCAATAACCTTCTGGAACATCTTTCGACTCCAAATCATCATACCTATCCTCAGGGCAAGGCTGTCCTTGCCTCCCCAAATGTAAACGCCTGGGGTCAGCAACGTCCCTCCTCTGTTGGGGATTAGGTTGGTCCTTTCGTGGCACCTGGGATGGTCCCCTGGCTTCAGGATGGGGCTGAACAGCCGTCAGAGTAATCATCTCCGGTGAGACCCCATGCGGTCTCATCATATTTTGACTGAGTTGTGCAAATTTCTCCTTCATTGCTTATTGCGTTGTAGCTAAAGACCTCAAGGCTGCTGCCACCTCCGCCATTTAGGATTGAGTCTGTGCCTAGCTAGAACCAGGTCCTACCGCACCAGGCGGCGGAAGAGGTGGTGGTAATTCCAGTGCCATACGTTAACACTAAAGAGCTAGTGTAGTATATGAGCTTAATACCTTAAAGGGCCTCTTTCAATGGTGAAACAGCTCCACGCAAGGGGTGGGGTCTGGTTCACCACCAGAGTCTCCGGAGAGGTTAAGTAGCAAAAGAAGAAGAGACAGCTTCTCAATTCCCACAGACGGCGCCAAAATGATGATGCTGGAAACAGCACAACCCTTCAAGGTGTTTGTAAGCTCAATTCAGCGTCAATAATGGCAGCATAAGAGTATTTGAACATATAATAGAAGGTGGTGAGGAGAAGATAATGAACATCATTGTATAAGTGGTTCAGCCAATTAGGCCTACATCCACTGTGCAAGTGAGTGAGTAAGGTCACCAAAATAAGGCACTAATGGCTATAGATACAATGTCTCAAGCTTTCTCTCTCTTCTATATGTTTGGACAGAGTTTCAGCTAGGGTTGTCATTTTGGATCCCTCTCTATGAAGGAGAAGGCAAGCATATATAGTGTGTGGGGGGTGTAATTCACCCCCTACGCATGGAATGAGCATATGTGCGTTGATCTAGACAATCCGATGAAGACACCTGTCATTGTCATATGTAGAGGATGATGATGAAATATTCCCCCATATGAGGGGATTGATTTGTTACAACTGATTTTGTACACGTGTTCCTATCCTTGCATATGTGAGTAAAAGGATCGGCTATCTTCGATTGGCACCAACCTCGGCCTGGAAGAGTACGAGGTTGGTGAAGTCTGCCTGGTGTCCACTCTGAGGTTACTCATGATGGTCTCAGCCCAGTACGACGGTCGAAGTAAGGCAGGTGGGGTTATAACATCGGCCTGGGCCGGGGTTATGTAGGAGTAGTTGGAACATCGGCTGAGTCCCAGCCGAGGTTGATTATGATGATGGTGTAGTCCTTGCTTCCTCGGCTTATACCCAGCCGAGGTTGCTATATGAGGTAGACGTGATGCCAGCCCTGGATGACCTGATGAATTACTTCCCCCGTGGATCATGAAGACCTCTTCTACTGCCAGGTAGTGAGTCAACTAGTAACATCGGCCATGGCCGACCTTGTAAAGGACGAGGCCACTGGTTTCCAATCTGGGACCCTTCTAACCTTGGCCATCTCCTTGGCTGAGGTTGATGTCTCTGAGCTTTGGGGTACATAAAGGGCATATCAATTCCCCCTAGCCATTCGTAACACTTATAACTAGATAAAGACTTGTACTTCTTACTATAACTCGTAGTAGCATTTCATAATTCCTAATTTTCCCATATTATAAATGTCAGCATTTATTAAGAAATTCGGTTAAGTGTTGTCACACTAAATTAAGTATTCCCAACTTATGTTACTTAAGATTATACTATCTCAATATCCTAGAATTATCTCTCAGTAGGAATAACACAAGTATATATATATAGTCAACACAATAATATACACATACTAATACAACACCACAAGGATAAACCTATAGTGCATTGCATACTCTGTTATCATGTCCCGGTACATCTCGCACTCTAATAAGGACTGTCGGTTCGGAAGTCTCCCATGAACCATATGCACAAAATACACATAGTGGCGGTGAACATAGTTCACATACCTATGGGTCACGCACATACCTACACTCCCATAGTCAGCGGACTTATCAACTCAAAAATAAGTCTTCACAGTACTATATTCTGAGATACGAGTCAAATATTCCCCCGAAGGTCACCGAGGATAAGACTGTCTCTAGACAACCCCCCGCGATAGCAAGTAGCTAGGTATGTCATACAAATAACATTAAACAAGTAAAAGATTTCCACACATCCTATTAACATTTATAGGTATTCTCCCATCCTTCTTATAGATGCTCCATACGTATTTCCTTCTCGTTATTACGTATTTTATAGTATTACTAAATTACCACAATTCTTTAGTAATTACCAAAGTAACTCTTCTTTTCGGATTAAAGTATAAAACTCACGACATACTTGTAGATCTGCCTCGATATAAATCTGTTAACTAGTAAATTTCTCTCACTCGTAAAGACTGGAAACTTCCAAAACTGCCCCTAAGAAAATTCCTGAAAATTTCTCTGTTGCTCGAACCAGATGGCATGTCGTTCGAATAAATTCCATGTGTCTCTCGATCGACTTCGCGCGAGATGCAATCTCTCTTAAACGACTTCGCGCGAGATCGCGCTAGACTTCACTGTTCGTCTTCTACCCAAAATTTCAGTTTTTTCCACCATTTTTAACCTTAAAACCTCTAAATCAACATCCCAAACTCCAAACAAATAGTTCTAACTCGAGTCCTATCAATTGTATATGAATTCTAACATCCTAGAATCATCAAATCATTACGAATCATCAATAAAACATGGAATCCCCAAATTAATTTACCAAAACCCTAGTTCTTTAAATTCTTATTAAAGAACACATAATTTCCAGATTCGATCTACACATAAGTTCATCAAAACTTGATTTCTAGTCTACATACATGAAGGGTTTCAATTTAATAAATCTCAGATTCAATCTACATATCCTAATTCCTCAATTTTCATCACTTTTATGAATTAAAACATGATTATAACATCCCTACACTAACATGAGTATGATAATTGCTAAGATACAACAAGTTATAAACACTTGCTTTGAATTTTTCGTCTAATTTCTTAGCGTTGTTGGTATGGTTTTGTTCCCCTTGTCCCGATCTACACGGTGGTGGTGGAGGTTGTGCAAGGTGGTGTTAACTTATGCCTTTTCTCTTGGAAATAGCTCTCCCTCACACCTTCTATGGTCGGTCTTAACTTCCTGACACTTTTTAACCCTAATGGACTTTCCTTGGCTGATATAATTACTCTTAATTTTCGTCCATTAATTAGGCCCAAAAATATAATTTACCATAATGCCCTCTCGGGGTGCCGATTAAGCCTACAATTGCCCCGAGACCCAAACTAAACACTTGGGTATACTATTTTGACTATCTTGACCCTTCTGGACTCAACGTTGCACTCGAAATGACCATACGAGTTACTAAAAATAATTAATATATTTATTCCATTAAATTAGCCCCAACACGACTCACACGCGCGTCTGACTTTATTTACTAAACTCTCGTATTTCTTACCTTTGACAATTTACCGAAGTGTATAGTTCCATATTACATATCACACAGTAATATTCAATCAATAAGTATTAACCCTGGCACGTTAGTTAATATTTATTTTAAATTCGGATTAATCAACAATTAAATTCTCACATTTTAGTTCAATTAATCCTTAATTATTTAAATCATAAAAATATGGGGTATTACATACTTGCCCCCTAATAACGTAATTTCATCCCGAAATTCAGAAAATAAGGTATACCTAGTACGAATAAGTCTGGATATTTCTCTCACATATCCGCCTCCCTCTCCCAAGTAGACTCCTACACATTGTGATGCTGCCACTGCACCCGAACAAGTGGAACTATCTCTGACCTCAGCCTCCTCTCACTTTGATCTAGGATAGTTACCGGTCTCTCCTCATATAAACTGTCTGGCTGTAACTCAATCTCCTCAATCGCAATGTGAGTGTGTGCCAACTCATCCCGAAGGTATCGCCATAGTGACGATATGTGGAACACATCATGTATACAATGAAAGTGCTCTGGTAACCCAAGTTTGTAAGCTACTGGTCCGACCCTCTCTATAATAGGTAATGGTCCTACATATCTCAGAGCCAACTTCCCTTTCTTCCCAAATCTCAGTACCCCTTTCATCGGAGATACTCTCAACAAAACCTGGTCCCCCACTGCGAACTCTCAGAAGGATCTGTTAGCATCGGCGTAGCTTTTCTATCTGTCTTGGGCTACCCGTATGCGATCTCGAATCATCTCGATCCTGCTCGATGTAACCTGAATTACCTCTGGCCCGAGTAGCTTGTTGTCTCCCACCTCTAGCCAACAAGCTGGGGAAAGACAATGACGACCATACAATGCCTCGAACGGGGCCATACTAATAGTAAACTGATAGGAGTTGTTATAAGAAAACTCCACCAGTTGAATATACTACTCTCAACCTCCCCCGAAATCAAGGATACACATGCACAACATGTCCTCGAGCATCTGATTACTGCGCTCAGTCTGCCCATCGATCTGCGGGTGATACGTTGTACTCAACCTCAACTCGATACCCATAGCCTCCTAGAAGCTCTCTCAAAAATGAGATACAAACATCTTGTCTCTATCCGACACGATGTTAAGAGGCACACCATGCAGTCTCACTATCTCTGCAATAAATAGCTGAGCATACTATCCCACTATGTAGTCTGTCTTGGCGGGCAAAAAGTGGTCTACTTTCATCTATCGATCAACAATAACCCATATAGAATCGTGCCCCCTCTGTGAACTGGGAAACTCGGTGACAAAATCCATGGAAATGCCTTCCCATTTCCATTTAGGAATCTCCAATAGATGAAGCAAACCTGGTGGTCCTGATGACCCACTTTCACTAACTGGCAAGTGGTACACTTGGATACGAACTCTGTGATATCCTTTTTCATTCTTCTCCACCAATATTGTCACCTCATATCTTGGTACATTTTGTCCCCACCGGGATGTACCGCAAATCTGGACACATACGACTCCGTTGTCACTACATGTCTAAGGTCCTCCCCCTCTGGAACAACGAGTCTCCCATTGAAGCGCAAACCACCCCCGGAACTCACTGAATAAGACTCGACTCCACCTGCTAAAAGCTGCGTAATTCGATCTTGACAGAATGAATCCGTTGCCTGTGCCTGTACTACTCGCGTAACAATCTGAGGCGTAACAGTCATCGCAGACATAAATGATCGGGCCACGGCATCCTGATGTCCCAATTCCTTCCATTTGGCCTTCCACACCTCGGCCCTCTCGTCCACTGGCCTGCGGATCAACGCGTCTACTACCACATTAACCTTTCTTGGGTGGTATTGGATATCGAACTGATAATCCTTCACGAATTCAAGTCACCGACGTTGACGCATGTTCAGCTCTTTCTGTATGAAGAGGTACTGTAGTGACTTGTGATCCATGAATAAGCAAAATTTCTCCCCCAGGAGATAGTGCCTCCAAATTCGAAGTGCAAACACGACTGCCGCTAACTCCAAGTCGTGGGTGGGGTAGTTCCTCTCATGGGGCTTAAGTTTACGGGAAGCATAAGCTATAGCCTGATCCTCCTGCTAAAGTACACCCCCAAGTCCTAATAAGGATGCATCTATATAAACGAGATACTCCACTCCTAGCCTGGGTAGTGCTAACACCGGTGCTGAAGTCAACTTGTCTTTCAGCTCAATGAAAGCCAACTGACAGGCATCGTCCCAAGTAAATGGCACTCCTTTGCGAGTCAAATGAGTCAATAGACCCGCTATCTTAGAGAATCCCCGAATGAACCTCCTGTAGTATCCTGCTAGGCCCAAGAAACTACATATTTCAATCGGTGTTGTAGGCTGTCCCCACTATCTAACCACCGATACTTTTCCCAGGTCTATGGATATCCCTCTATCCGAACTAATGTGCCCCAAAACTGAACCTCCTTCAGCCAAAATCCACATTTCTCATATTTTTCATACAACTCGTGCTAGCATAGTGTCTGTAAAACCTGTCTCAAATGTTCGGCATGCTCCTCCTCAGTCTGGGAGTAAATCAGAATGTCATCTATAAAGACAATGACAAACTGATCTAGAAACTCTATAAACACCCTGTTCATCAGATCCATAAACACGAATGGGGCGTTGGTTAGCCCAAAAGGCATAACCCTAAACTCATAGGATCCATATCTCGATAAGAAGTCAGTCTTCGACACATACTGCTCCCTAATACTTAACTGATGGTATCCCGACCTCAAGTCAATCTTCGAGAAGAAGACAACTCCTCTCAATTGGTCGAATAAGTCATCGATTCGAGGTAACGGATATTTATTCCGTATTGTGACCTTATTCAACTCTCGGTAATCAATACACAATCGTAACGAACCATCTCTCTTCTTAACGAACAGCACAGGGGAACCCCAAGGTGAATTACTCCTACGAATAAACCCATGTCCCAACAGCTGCTCTATCTGGTCCCGTAGCTCTCTCATCTCTACTAGGGACATACGGTACGGTGCGCAGGCTATCGGTCGAGTGCCCGGTGTCAAATCTATGACAAAGTCTATCTCTCTACTAGGTGACAGTGCCAGAATATCCTGGAACACATCAGCGAATTCCTTCACCACCGGTATCGGATCAAGCGATATCACTAACTCCTTAGAGGTCTCCTCCTCTATATAATACAAGTGAGTGGACGACCCTCCCTCAGGACGTGGCATCGCCACCAGGAACATCTCCTGATCGGGTATGGCAAAAATAATAGTCCTACTAAAGCAATCGATAATGGCCCTATATGCAACAAGCCAATCCATACCGATGATCTCATCATACTCGGACATCTCTAATACAAGCATGTCGGCTGGTAAGGTAAGTGTCCCAATCTCTATACCCACCCCTCGACATATAAAGTGAATTAGCGAACCACTACTCAAAGGTGAATCTAAAGAAGTAACAGTACTCTCTGCTGTAACTAATAACCCCAAAGTACGTGCAAACCTCGTGGCGATAAAATAATGGGTGGCCCCCGTATAAAATAAAATGCGCCCCATAGTCCCCCGGATAGAAAGCATACCATCAATCAAGGGAGGAACCTGTGGGACTGCGGCCTGATGGAGGTTATAAACCCGTCCATACTGAAGTTTCCCCTGCTATTATAGCGGGCATCGCTGGCATCTGAGGTGGTGCTGGGAGGGAGGCGGGAAAGATCGGTCTCTGGGGCTCCTACTGAGAACCCTGCTACTGCTATTGTGGGGCCCTGCCCCTATCAGGATAGTCGTGTCGCTTATGGCCAGTCTTGCCACATATAAAACACTTCCCACCAAAGTTTCCCCCTCTCTGTCCCTGCTGGTCGTTCCCACCTCCCCTTTGGCCCTGCTGGCCCTGCTCAAACTGTTGCTAGCCCTGCTGGCCCTGATGCCCCTATTGGCCCTGATGGCCAAGCTAACCCTGCTGGCCAGGCCTAAAACTTCCCTGACCCTGACGGAAACCCCCTGACCTGAATCACTTAGAATCCCCGTGCTGGGAACTCTGATCAACCTGCCTCTACTGATCTTGAGCTGGCTGTGCCCCGCTGGTACCATTACCTCATGTCCTACTCGGCTGGCTGGACTTCCCCCTCATCTACTCCCAGTCATATGGAAGCGGTGGTCCTGACAATGCAGCAATGCTGCATTAAGCACATCAAAATAAGTCTGCAATGAGATATTACCCAGAAGATGCTGCCTGATCCTCCAGGTGAGGCCATCCATGAACATATGAATACGCTTCTTCTCAGTAGGTACCTCCTCTGGTACCAAGTTTACCAATTGCGTGAACTCCTCCTCATATTCCGCAACTTTCCTCCCTTCCTGGGTGAGGTCTATAAGTTTTCGCCTCATCTCAGTCTTGACGGCGAAAGGAAAATACTTATGGTCGAACCGCACCCAGAAATCACTGATCGTCATCAAATCTCGCTCCTCAGCAGTAGTAGTGGACTCCCACCACTGTAAGGCTTCCCCTCTCAGCTTGAAGGTAGCCAAAACTTGCCTATGTACCTCCGTGCACTCATATATACGAAGGTGTCATTGTATGTACTTCTTCCACTGACTAGCAATAACCACATCCGGACTGCCCATGAACTCTGGGGTACATGCCCTCTGAAAAGACCCTCTCACCCTTTCCCATGCAGTGGGAAACGGATGTACTGGCACTGGTGCTACTGCCTGAACTTGGGGTGGGGCCTGCTGCACCACAGCTAAGGCGTTATTCACCGCTTGTGCAACAATCGCGGCAACCTCTGCTGCGTTCATTGTCCCTTGAGCCTGTACTGCCGGCTGCTCTGGCTGAGCCTTTCTGTCTCTTGGTGCACGCCAAGGAGGCATCTGAGACGAGAAATAATATTATTAGTCCACAGTTATTACTAAATCTAAAATAGCTGAAGACGTAAGCGCAAAATTTAAGATCACAACAGTCCTAAAGATAGAGCTCTATATCAAAGGGCGCAAAGTTGAAAACATAATAAGCCGTACATATCCTAACGGACTCTAGAACCTGATGCTCTGATACCACCTGTGACACCCCTCCCAATTAAATATCGGGTGATCAGTCCTTTATAAAATTTAAAACAGAATGTTCGGTTGGTTCACTCTTAGCATCACTGTCGAAAACATAATAACTCATTTAATCACCTAATATAATTAAACTAAGTGTCAAAACATTTTTTCCTTTTTAATTAAAACCATTTAAATTATCAAACCAAGAAATTTAATATAAACCATCCCCGCATAATTAATTAATAAAATACTGAATCATAATCACATGCTGAAATAACTAAGACTGGATAAAACATTCCAGTTCAAAACTCTAAGCCAAGCACCATAGTAAACATAAATTCAAATGAAAATGAACTGAAAGTAAACTGAACATAATCTCTGAAAAACTGTCTAAGTAATGGGCGACACATGCCCTAAATAGAGAGTCTATAAAGAACGGAAATGAAATGATGGAGGCGTCTAAGACGAAGACCTACAACTTCCACAACAGTTGCAGCACGCTAAGTAATCCAAATCTCTAAACCTGGTGTCCCTGTGGATGAGCACCTGATATAATACATATATATAGCAAGAGAGAGAAGAGATGCAAGAAACGGGTCAGAGCCCGATGTGTAAAAATATTTATTTTAGCAAGTATTTAAAATTTGCAATAAAGAAAGTATCAAATGCATGTTAGTTCGAACTCTCACTTGAGATTCTCAACTCTCGTCTATCGTGCATGCCTAACGTACATCTATTACCCCTAGCCATTCATAACACTTCTAACTAGATAAATACTTGCAATTCTTACTATAACTCGTAGTAGCATTTCATAATTCCCAATTTTCCCATATTATAAATGTCAGCATTAATTAATAAATTCGGTTAAGTGTTGTTACACTAAATTAAGTATTCACAACTTACGTTACTTAAGATTATACTATCCCAATATCCTAGAATTATCTCTCGGTAGGAATAACACTAGTATATATATATAGTCAACACAATAATATACACATACTAATACAGCACCCCAAGGCTAAATCTGTAGTGCATTGCATACTTTGCTATCATGTCCTGGTACATCCCGTACTCTAATAAGGGCTGTCAGTTCGAAAGTCTCCCACGAACCATACACACAAAACACGCATAGTGGCGGCGAACATAGTTCACATACCTATGGGTCACGCACATACCTACGCTCCCATAGTCAGCTGACTTATCAACTCACAAATAAGTCTTCACAGTACTATATTCTGAGATATAAGTAAGATATCCCCCCGAAGGTCACACAGGATAAGACTGTCTCTACACAACTCCCCGTGATATCAAGTAGCTAGGTATGTCATACAAATAACATTAAACAAGTAATAGGTTTCCACACATCCTATTAACATTTATAGGTATTCTCCCATCCTTCTTATTGATGTTCCATACGTATTTCCTTCTCGTTATTACGTATTTTATAGTATTACTAAATTACCACAATTCTTTAGTAATTACCAAAGTAACTCTTCTTTCTGAATTAAATTATAAAACTCACGACATACTTGTAAACCTGCCTCGATATAAATCTGTTAACTGGTAAATTTCTCTCACTCGTAAAGACTTGAAAATTCCAAAACTGCCCCTAAGAAAATTCCTGAAAATTTCCTTGTCGCTCGAACCAAATGGCATGTCGTTCGAACGAATGCCACGTGTCGCTTGATCAACTTCGCGCGAGATGCAATCTAGCTTGAAAGGCTTCGCGCGAGATCGCGCGAGACTGCATTGTTCGTCTTCTACCGAGAATTTCAGCGTTGTTCCACCATTTTTAACCCTAAAACCTCTAAATCAACGTCCCAAACTCGAAACAAACAGTTCGAACTCGAGTCCTATCAATTGTATATGAATTCTAACATCCTAGAATCATCAAATCATTACGAATCATCAATAAAACATGGAATCCCCAAATTAATTTACCAAAACCCTAGTTCTTTAAATTCTTATTCAAGAACACATAATTTCCAGATTCGTTCTACACATAAGTTAATCAAAACGTGATTCCTAGTCTACATACATGTAGGGTTTCAATTTAATAAATCTCATATTCAATCTACATATCCTACTTCCTCAATTTTCATCACTTTTATGAATTAAAACATGATTATAATATCCCTATGCTAACATGAGTATGATAATTTCTAAGGTACAACAAGTTATAAACACTTGACTTGAATTTGTCGTCTGATTTCTTGACGTTGTTGGTATGTTTATGTTCCCCTTGTCCCGATCTACACAGTTGTGGTGGAGGTTGTGCAAGGTGGTTTTAACTAATGCATTTTCTCTTGGAAATAGCTCTTCCTCACACCTTCTATGGTCATTCTTAACTTCCTGACACTTTGTAACCCTAATATACTTTCCTTGGATGATATAATTACTCATAATTTTCGTCCATTAATTAGGCCCAAAAATACAATTTACTATAATGCCCTCTCGGGGTACCGGTTAAGCCTACAATTGCCCCGGGACCCAAACTAAACACCCGGGTATACTATTTTGACTATCTCGACCCTTCCGGACTCAACGGTGCACTCAAAATGACCATACTAAAAATAAGTAATATATTTATTCCATTAAATTAGCCCCGACACGACTCACACGCGCGTCTGACTTAATTTACTAAACTGTCGTATTTCTTACCCTTGACAATTTACCGAAGTGTATAGTTCCATATTACATATCACACAGTAATATTCAATCAATAAGTATTAACCCTGGCACATTAGTTAATATTTATTTTAAATCCGGATTAATCAACAATTAAATTCTTACATTTTAATTCAATTAATCCCACAATAATAATTAATCCCTTAATTATTTAAATCATAAAAATATGGGGTATTACAAATATGCATGTGGAGTAGACATGGGAGATGAATTTATAATGTTTTGGTTACTTGTAATGGTGATTGATAGGAGCTATTGAATCTGTGATAGCACTGAGAGGCAGTGTGATTATTCTTCCCACATATTTGACATTGAACTCTGAAATTAGTGTTCCTCCCAAAATTCCTTCCTCTGTTGTTTTTATTTCTATTATTATTATTGTTGTTGTTGTTGCCTCTGTAATAGTCAATTTGATTAGGGGAATAACCTACAGGACTTTGCATATTGGAGAATGTATACTATTGTAAAGCTTGAAAAGACGATGGAGCACTAGGTTGCTGAGATGTAGAAGTGACTGATGTGAGGGGTGTGGTTTCAGTAACATAATTCAATTTGGAGTCTCTTATAACATGCAATTCTTCAGATCTAAGCAATGTCTGTAACTCAGTAAATGAGACAAATTGAGATGCAGCCCTAAGTGTGGTTTTGAGGGATGAATATTCATGAGGTAAACCATTTACAGTATACAAGAAAATATCATCTTCAGCAATCTCAACACCAGATGCAGCTAGTTTATCAACACAATCCTTAATTTTGTCCAGATACTCATCCATAGAGTTTTGATCTTTGGATGCATTCAGCAATTTGAGTTTTAATTCATGTATATGAGATCTAGAAGCAGAAACATGGCGTTTTGAGAGATAATTCCAAATTTCAGATGAATGATTGAACCCTAGAATTTGGGGCAAAATCGAAGGTGATATTATCGCAGTTAAACAACTCACTAATTGACAATCAATGTTGTTCCAGCTTGTATGTTGAGAAATAGGATTCAGATTACCTTCAAAATTAGTAATTTCAGCAGCTGGACAAGGTATGGTACCATCAACATATCCAAGAAGATGATTGGCACGTAATGCATTATTGACTTGAAGACTCCATATCACATAGTTCGACTGAACAAACTTTACAATTACTAATGAAGAAAGATTGGAGACGAAGAAGATAAGATGAGGTGGGATATCCAGGCCAGCTATGATCGCCGTTAATGGAGGTTTGGAATGATAGAAGAAGAAGATGAATATCAAGTGTCGTTCTGATGCTCTGATACCATAAAGAAAGTTTCAAAAGAAAGATATAGAGAGGGAGAGAATTTAGAGAGAAGAAAATGTTTTATTCTTTTATCAATCACTTATCTAAATCTTTTCAATGGCTTGTTCAGTCCCTTTATACTTGAAAAGAGAATGAGTCCGTTACAAATTCTGTTACAACTGTATCTCACCAAGAAACAAACAAAACATAACAGTAAACTAACTAAACTAACTAGGGACAGAGTAGTAATATCACAATTGCAATGACTCATTTTAAACACAAATGTACTCTTAACACTTATCAAGACCACATTTAATGGAAAATACATAATTTTGAATTTTAATATAATTAAAATTAAAATTAATTTTCAACTTAAAATATTAATTTCCAACATCATAGTCTAACTAGAATCTAATACAAAGTGTTTATACTACCAATGCAGTTTATTTGTATACTGCTAATGGAATTTATGATAGCGTGACCCCCAATGTTATTGCTTCTAGTCCAATTAGCCACTAATCCAAAGTGGGTATACTCCAAATTCATACTCACAACTCTATAAAGCTTGATCCTAGTCCAACTACCTACTAATATAAGCATTTATAAGCATACCCAAGCAGATAAAAATCACATTGTGCACACTCCATTTCACAGCGTCTATAGCCCCAATCTGCATAATCTTAGTAAGCATACCCTAGTAGATAATAATCACATTGTATATATTTTCCAACTCACAGTATGTATATAGTCCCAGGTATTGAAAACACCGAATACAAATTATCCTACTTAGTTACTGAAGTATACATAATGTCAATACTTCAAGTTTGTAGTTCCATGTATTGACAACTCATAATTAAAATAGTCAAAGTATACTCCCATTGTGGGTATCCCAGCCCGTGTGTCCCAATGTATACTTATAGTCTGTATAGTCCCAATTTTCTCCTAATCCAACTTGGTACTATACACACTATTGTAGCCACATAAAATTACATTTTATCCACACGGAAACACATACTGCCAGTGTATAGTCCTAGGTATTGAAAACTCCTAATGAAAACTATCTCAGTTATTGAAGTTTTCATAATGTGAATACTTCTAGTGAAAATTTATTCTCCCGGGTAATAAAAACTCCCCATGCAAATAGTCACAGTGTATACATGTGTACTCACAGTAAAAAAGATAAAAGTATTCATAGTCAAAATGCTAGGAGTATTCACAGTCAAAATAGCCACACATAATTACTTAATTTTAGTGGGCACAATGTATACTCACGTTCAAAATGCCACATTTGCTGATTTGAATGCAAATTATTCATCGATGGCTACTCCTTTAATTATTGAAATTATTCAACAAAATGAATAAATTGCGACAGTATAATTGAGAAACTACAGTTATCTAAAAGTAAAGCCAGAAAAGAAGTGTACATATTGCAATCACAATTTATTGTTTTTTCCCCCCTGACCTTATTGATCAATGAATGTGAGTACACATTGTGCCCACTAAAAGATGTGTGAGTACACATTGTGCCCACTAAAAGATGTGTAGGAAAAAGGATTTAGGCGCTTGTGGGTTTAACACATGTGCATGCATGCATTCGTGTCCGCCTTGGCTTGGGATTCATGGAGTATATAACTTTTCAAGAGAGCATATGTATTCATTTTATCTTCCTAAGAGCATATGTATTCATTGGGCTCGGATTATCTGTATACAGTCAATGTAAATGTTACAAAGATTCCGCAAGTTTTTATTCCTTTTAAACATTCCTTTTTTCAGAAATCTTACTAATTGTGGCCAAATCCGAAATAGCACTATACACTATATAAGCTCCAGGCTTTTGAATGACTCAATAACCCAAACTGTTCATATATAACCTTAAATTGTTTAACAAAATTCAGTGAAAAACACAAGCCAATGTTAAAAATCCTATTTTACATTATAGACCGTCCAAGGAATGAGATTTTCACTTTCACTTTAAGAGTGACCTTTGAATAATATTACGTGTATATGTTGTTATATGACCTCAGTTTTGTATAACTTGACATAATGTATCAACATTTTGGTGACTGTATACCACCCGTGGTATTAACCAAATGATGACATAATGTTGTTACAGTTGCCATATTGACTGATCTAATTAATAATATTATAAGTTTAACATATATTTATTTTTCTTATTAGCTATATTATAATGTTATTTAAGGCATGAACGATCCAACAAGTTGACCCACTCTTTTTTGTTATATTAATAATAAGGTTGAGTTTGATAACATTTGTGCAAGCATGATCCTCACAACATGCCTTCATTAACTGCTTTTTCTAAAAAGGAAGGAAAGTAGATTCACATGATTTCTAAAGTATAAGCCAAGAATCTATCTAGAGTTCGTAGCTTGGTGCGATGGCAAGTGTCCTCGTATAAGTTACGGTTGTTATCAGGTTCGAGATAGAGGAACAACCTCTCCACATATGGGGTGAGGGTCATCCGACATCCGCCTTTCCTATATTACTCTAGCACTTCAGAAGCGTCGTCAAAAAAATGTCTTTTATAAATGTTACAAAAAGTGTTCTACTAGGAAAAGTTAAAAATCGTTGATTATTTATCCCGATGCAATTTCACTTCAAGTGCTCTCAAATTAGCGTATTGTTTTCTTTACATATGAAAAACCAATTTTCATTGGTGCTGGGAATTATTAAAAATGGTTTATTAAAAACAGTTTTGTAAACTTTGTGTCCGAATTCGAGTGGGACCCACATTTTGAATTTAGCGGAACCATACATAAATACATTCTCCTAATCAAGGAGAACAATGTGGTATATTCACATGTAAAAAACCACTATGTATTGAATGAGAAAATCATATCTAAAGATACCCACTTAGTGGATAAAATAAAATAAAATAACTTAGTGTAAAATACCTTGTCCCACATAGAAAAATATATGGGAAATCTGAAAAATGAACATATTCCTACATGAGCACTCCTTAGTTGGGCCCAAGGCCACCCCACTTTTGTGGAGGGGAAAGGACTTAGGCCCATGTGGGTGCGTAGGTTTAACACACAAGCATTCATGCATTGTCGTCCGCTCATCTTGACTCGGACCGGACCGGCTTGGTCTAGCCGGACTTGGGCCTAGGCTCGGGATACATGGAATATTTAACTATTTAATGAAATTCATTTAAAAATTTTGGTTCGGATTTTTCCAGCCCATAATACAAATGGGTTTTAGTGTTTATTAGATCCTCTTGGCCCATTTGCGAAATGGTTCAATTTTATTTTATTAGGATTTTAAATTTCATTGGAAAATCCGAAGGCCATGTCTATTTGTGGGGTTCTTTCTGAACAAGCTTTTCATTGAAAACCCACATTTGTACATGCCACGAACAAGTCTATAAAATGGCATTGGGCCGGCCTTAAGTCCTCACTCAATTTCCGGGTTTGTTTTCTCTCCCTCTCCCTCTCCTATGCATATATTGTTGCGTTCGCCAATTCCTATGCCAACTAGAGTGTTGCTTCCATAGGAAAAAAACTTTTTTTTTTAATTTAGAGACATAGAGGGAGAAAAATCGTCTTAAGAACATATGTAATCAGTTGACTCGGATTATCTGTCTACAATCCACGTAAACGTTACGAAAATTCCGTAAGTTTTTATTCATTTTAAACGTTCGTTTTTTCATAAAATTGACTAATTGTGGCCAAATCCGAAATAGCACTATACACTATAGCCATCGTAGAAAAAAAGTATTGCTATAAGCTCCAGGCTTTTCAATGCCTCACTAATCCAAACTTCATATTCTACCATAGATGGTTTAACAAAATTCAGTCAAAAACACAAGCCAATGTTAAACATCCTATTTTACATTATAGATAGTCCAAGGCATGAGATTTTCACTTTCACTTTAAGAGTGACCTTTGAATAATATTACGTGCATATGTTGTTATATGACCTCAGTTTTGTATAACTTGACTTCATGTATTAACATTTTGGTGACTGTATACCACCCGTGGTTTTAACCAAATGATGACATAATGTTGATACACAGTTGCCATATTGACTGATCTAATTAATAATATTTTAAGTTTAACATATATTTACTTTCCTTATTAGCTATATTATAATTCTATTTAAGGTATGAACGATCCAAGAAGTTGACCCACTCTTTTTTGTTATATTAATAGTAAGGTTGAGTTTGATAACATTTGTGCAAGCATGTTCCTCATGACATGCGTTCGTTAACTGCTTTATCTAAAAAGGAAGGAAAGTAGATTCACATGATTTTTAAAGAATATGTCAAGTATATATTCAGAGGTCATACCTTGGTGTGACGACAAGTATTCTCGTCCAAGTTACGATTGTTATTGGGTTCAAGATACGAGAGCAATCTCTTCACATATAGGGATAAGGTCATCACATCTGCATCTCCTATATTACTCTAGCACTTCAGAAGTGTCATAAAAAATATTAAAAGTGTCAAAAAAATGTCTTTTATAAATGTTACAAAAGGTGTTTTTGGAGTGTTAAAGTATCAAAGTAGAGTGTTGATATTTATACTCTTAGGCCCCGTTTGGTTGTCCAAAATTGTAAATTGGATCATTAATAAATTGCTCCATTTACAAATTGACTCATTAATTGTGTTTGATTTTATTAATGAAAGGATTCATTAATTGTCCCATTTTAGCTCATATACAAAATTTGAAATTGAATCATTTCACAAAAAATGTGAAATGAATCCATTTGAAATAGGAGTCACATTAAGTGCATGTCTCCTCTATCTCTTCCCCTCCCCCTCTCCCTCTCTCTTTCCCTCCCCCTCTCCCTCTCTCTCTTAATTTGTTTTTATCTTTTTTTCATAGAATCTTAACATCAATTTCAAATTACCAAACATTGTGTAAAATTGAATTTAACTCATTTCAAATTCACTCATTTATAATTCACTAATTCACAATGAACCAATTTACACAATCAAACAATTTGCGCAACCAAACTGGGCCTTAATAAATTGTAGAATATTTCTTATATATTACGTTAAATCTTGTCAATCAAACACATCCTAAAAGACGGTTGGAAGCCAAGTAGATACCCCTATATTGCAACGGAATCAAAATTTTAAATGCCCAAATAATATATGCAACAGCATCAAACATCCTTTTCTTCTTTTTTTTACAATCAGCATCAAACTTCTAAATGTTCAAGTATAAGCCAAGAACACCCCCTTGAACATTTATTTTTTAGTTCTTATTAAAAAAGGCGATCCACATAACACCTACATTTGTAATAAGTCAAACAGTGCGTATGTAAGAGAATGTGCCAAATAAGTTATTATAAGCACTAGGATATCTACATATATACACACACACACACACACATGAGTATAACCTGTGCCGATGGAAAAATTAATTTATTCAGATATTTCAGTTTTTTAAACACACCAAGCAATGTGTTCACGACATATCCCACGTTTTGCACTGAGCTTTTTATTTTATTGTAATTTATACATTAATACGTAGTTCAACAAATCAATTATTTTTTCCAATGCAATATTAAGATTATTTAAATATATCGGAAACATGTTAATCATCTACCAAACACATTTGCACATTGATATAATTATAACTAAACATCTATATACACAATTTATGCGGGTGTATTGTCAACCTCAAAATCAACACATTCCAAAGTCTATATTCCTATGCAAATAGCCATATCAATTCAAGTGATACAATTGCATTTTAGGTTCCAACACATTATTTACGGTAGCACCAAAGATATACGCCACATAGAAATATTGAAGATTCAAGCCCAAATTCATTAAAAATGTTGAGTGGCGCAAAATACCAGCCCCTCTGAAAACTGAAGTAAACATAACATAACATAACATAAAACAAGGGGTATGCCCATACCAATGAAGCGTAAATATTTTCACTCCAATTTATTGATGTTCATGATACATTTTGTGCTTACGAAATATGCATCATGTCTACATATGACGGTAGAGATGGCAATTTTAGACACGACGCGATAACACGATGTGAAACAATACAAAATAAATCTGAAATTGACACTATCTCTAAAGTTTGAGTCGGATTTTTCTGATACGAAGTTTTGTCGTACTCGTGTCGAAATTACGACTTGTGTTAATCGTGACTCGTGTTATCGTTTTATTGCTCGTTACTTGTGTTGTCGTCCATTACCGTGTTTAATTGGATGTATGATTTGTCAATTATGTTAGTCATGACGTGTATTAAATGGGTCGTATTCGTGTTAAAATAAATACATGATTTATTATCATGTTGTGTTCTAATCTAAATGGTGCTTGTTCGTGACATGTAGTGCCAAAACAGAATCCGAAAACACGAATTCCCACCATTAGGTGCCTAATAGAAACGGCTAAACATTATCATTGCATAGTAATGCATAAATTAAAGACTTAGAGCATCCACAATGGGGATGCTAAAAGATGGAAGAAATGGTAAGTTTGCAAATCGAATGATCCACAGTGGTGTAATGAAATAAGCTAATTTTGTAGGAGAAATGGTAGTCGTTTGGTAAAGTTACTGATTGGTTACTGAATTTGTAAATGGTTCCTACGAACTTCATTTGTTCGTAGGAATTTCCTACGAACAAATGAAGTTCGTACAAAATATAAAGAATTATTTTTATTATATATTTGAGTTCTTACGAACAACATTTGTCCGTATCATTTCCTACGAACAAATGTTGTTCGTAAGAAGTGGATTTTTAGTTCCTACGAACAATAGTAGTTCGTAGGAAATTGAGTTGCAAATTTCTTAATCATCACCACTGTAAAGGACATGACTCACGAAAGGTAAATAGAGATTTTAGATTTTCATATCTACCTTTCCTATATCTCCACCAGTACGGTTGCTCTTATAAGCAATGGCAGATCTAGGGGGCTAGTGGTGGCCTGGGGCTCCACAAACTTTGGAAAAATGACTTTTTTATCTTTGGAATTTGTGATATTTTCCAAAATAACTATTCATACATATTTGCCCCCTCAAAAATAATTATATATATACCTCACCCTAAATTCTAATCCGTCACTACTTAACATATTTTGTATCTTGTATATTTTTTATATACTTAAACCTTTTGCTCCTTAACTATGTTACTTATCTTAGGGTCCGTTTGATAGAAAACTGGGAAAATGCAAATGACTCCAGGACATTTGATTCCAGGGCAAACAATTTCAAGGCAAATGAATATTTTCCAACTTGTGTCTGTTTGATACAAGTTGGAAACTCATCAATTTTCCACATTTTCTATCAAACGCAAAAGCTGAAAAATAGATATAAATGTGAAAAATTCGTTTACGGAATATATATATATATATATATATATATATATATATATATATATATATATATATATATATATATATATATATATATATATATATATATATATATATATATATATATATATTATTAAATATACAAAATATATGAATATATATTATTGCGGAATATATATATTCCGTAAATTATTATTAATTTTTGAAATATTCATATATTTTGTATATAATTCTGGAAATTAATAATAATTTACGGAATATATATATTCCACAAATAATATAATATATATTCATATATTAAATATAATAATATATTTAATATATGAATGTATTCCATAAATAATATATTATATTTTCATAGATTTTGTATATTTAATAGATTTTGTACATTTAATAATGTACAAAATGAATATATGAACCTATATTATATTATATTATATACTGAATATACTAAATATATATTATTTACAGAATATATACCTATATATAGAATATATATTTACATATATACAAAATATTATATTCTGTATATATGTAAATTATATATATATATATATATATATATATATATATATTACGTATTTATGAATATATACATATATATAATATACATTATTCTGCATATGTATATTATATAGAATATGTATATTATGTATATGTATATATACAATATATATGTATATATAGACAATATAAGATACATATATATTATATATATATGTATACTAAATATATATTATTTACAGAATATATACATATATAATATGAATATATACATATATATTATGTATTTATATATAGATATATAATATGAATATATACATATATATTATGTATTTATGAATATATACATATATATAATATACATTATTCTGCATACGTATATTATATATATATGTATATATTTTGTAAATAATATATATTAAATATAAGGAATATGTGAAATATATAAATATATATTAAAATATATGAATTATATAAATTATATAAATGTACGAAATATATAAATATATGAAATATATATAAATATACGAAATATACGCAGTATACATATATGTGCTAAAATATATAAAATATACGAATATATATTAAAATATACGAAATATATATATTTATATATTTATTGACAATATATATTTATATATTTATGAAATATAGAGAGTTATAAAAAAAATTGGTTTTAAGTGATTTGCCACCCAAAGGTGGCAAACAAAAATCTGACCCCCCTAAAGAATTGAATTCCACCATAGGGTGGCAAATTGTGCTTAAGGGGTGTTGTACATAGAAAATAAATTTCAGGGCAAATTAAGTCTATCAAATAGCCTAAAAGCTGAAAAATATCAAAATTTTCCAACTTTTGAGAATTTGACTTGGAATTTTTGTTCAATCAAACGGACCTTAGAGTCATACTAAGTATACTTTGGTTCTTGATATACCTAGTATTATTCTTTATTTTAAAAATCAATATTATTGTTTGGTTGAAGATATTATATAGTATATTTTTATTTAATATTTGTATTTCCAAGGCATTAAAAATTTGTATTTCCAAAGCATAACTATGCCAGTCTAATTCCTTTTTATCTAGACGACCAAGGCCTGCCACCAAATTTACATTGATTCCCTACTTTTGCAGTGTAGACATACGGGTGCAGAGAGAGTTTTGGGCAGCAATAATGAGTTTGGATCATTAGATTCTTTTGAGTTCAATTCTAACCATTGTATGATTTAGACAACCTATCTTCACTGTCATATAGATATATATGTTGGAAATGGGTATTGGACAGAATCTTTTGAGCAATTTTGAGCGTAATTTTAGACAAGATTCACACCATAATATTGATGAGACTATATACAAACACATTCTTCTTCGAAAGAATATTAATGTAGTATATTTATATGTCAAATTCCATTAAATTATGAATGATAAATTTGTCTTTGAAGTAAGCCATTAACCAACGAAAGTTAATGAAGCTGGGAGTGTATTACTCTTGTCCCACATAGGTAGAATAGTATAAATTTGAAGAGTTAATAAAATCACAAATGTGCACCAAGGTTTGGATGTCTTTGGTGTATCTCAATCCTTTGAAGTGAAGATGACCTACATTATGCATGTGTTAAGGCTTGGGCAAAAAGCCCACACACGCACCATTCGTCCGATCGGCTTGGGCTTGGGCTCGAGCCATGTTCATTTGTAAAGCATGTATGTGGCGGTGGTTACACGGGGCTTGGATTGATTGTCATTATGTTACCTTCTAATTTTTTTCTGCAAATTCAAGTAAGTTTTACTGTTTCTGTAATTTTGGTTCAGAATAATACAATATATGTTTACAGTTATTGCATAGTGAAGTTTGTTGGATGTTTATTTCAGTAAGTAAGAATGTACTTTTGTTTTTATTCTGTACAATTTTATTTATAAATTAGTAGTTATAACAATCTGAAGACGATTTAAATGTTCTACTATTTTATAAACAAGTATAGAGACTAAAATTTTGATAGTACTGTTACGAAAAAAATTTGCAAAGATTTTAAATAATGTCATAAAAATATATTTTACGACAGGAAATTTTAAATTTCGTTTTATTACTTCATAAAAAACTTTTGGTTATTAGATTAATTGTACTGTTCTGAAATATTTGTCAGAAATTGTATTAATAATTATAAAATCAAACTTGTACATATATTCAGTTATACATAAATTTTTGGTCAATATTAAATAGAATTTTATATTATGTTTTAATAATAAATTTATATATTGACAAATAATATTGATAAAAATTATATTTTATTAACCGAAATGGATGAAACAAGTCCAACCATTGTTCCACTAACCATGAGTGTGTCTCATGGAACGACTATTGTCACACTTGTGATTGTGCCTCAAGGGGAGAAGCTGAAAAAAATCAAAGGAGCGAATTTCAAGCAATTGCAACAACAGATGTATTTCTTCCTCTCTACTTTACACTTGCCAAGGTTCATACATGAAGAATGTCCTCTACTTATGGAGGGAGTTGAAAAAGAGAAAGTCCAAGTAGTGGAAGCGTGAAAACATCCTAAATATCTATGCCGAAACTATATCCTCACTTATTCGGAGAATTCACTCTATGACGTGTATTGTACCATGAAGACTAGGAAGGAATTTTGGGAATCCTTAGATAAGAAGTATAAGACTAAAGATGCTGACATGAAGAAATTCATAGTTGACAGATTTCTTGACTTCAAAATAGTAGATTCCAAGCCAGTCATGACATTCATGCTAAAAGAATGTCTGTTAGTGAATCTTTTGAGCAGCTTTAAACTCAATTTTAGATGGGACCCACATCACGATATCAGTCGGACTATATACAACATGTTCACCTTCGAAAGGAGATTAAGGTAATATATTTACATGTTCAATTCCATTAAGTTATGAATGATAAATTTATTTTCAAACTAACCCATTAAGCAATGGAAGTTAATAAAGTTACGAGTGTATTACTCTTGTCCCCCATAGGTAGAATATTGGAAATTTGAAGAGTTAATAAAATCACAAATGTGTACTAAGGCTTGGATGCCTTTAGGATATCCCAACTATTTGAAGGGGACATGGCCTACAGTGTGTATATGTTGGGCTTGGGCCAAAAGCCCACACGGGCAGCCTATGTGCCTTCCGTCCGACTGGATCGATCCGGTCAGGGCTTGGGCTTATAAAATTCCTTTCATCTTGTGTCATTTAAATTAAACTTTTGGACTGGGTTTTAACCCTTAATTGATCCCGGTTGGGTTGTTGGTTGGACCCAACAATTACAACCGTTTGTAACTGTTAACTGTCTGAACAGTCAACCAACAATCCTGAGTATCACACAGAATTGAGTTCGCCAAAGTTGAGCATTACAGTGTTGTCTGTTCATACTAGTAAATATGTTATATGTTGAGAGGAAATAATTCATAACATTAACACCATGGAGCGAATTAAATTGTCTTCAGGACACTCTGGTAACATAGGGCTCAGATTAATTGTCATTATGTTACCTCCTAATTTTGTTTGGAAATTCAAGTATGTTTTATTGTTTCTGTAATTTCAATTCAGAATAATAAAATATATGTTCGTAGTTACTATTTAGTAAACTATGTTTCATGTTTATTTTTGTAATTACAATTATTAGTAATTATGTACTTTTGTTTTTACCCTGTACAATTTAATTTATAAAATTAGTAGTCATAACAATACATGAGCAATGTTGCTTAGCATAAATAAATGTGAACCCCTTTAATTATTGGAGTACAATTTTTCTCCCTCTTAATTCTTTATGTTCTTTAGTTTTTATAACATGGTATCTACACGCTTCAAAAAATATATATATATATATATATATATATATATATATATATATATATATATATATATATATATACAACAAAAATCACTCACGTTGTTTTCCTCTCTTCTTTTGATATTAACTTAGAATTAAATAGATATATGTATGTGTGAACACGGCTTGCAAAATCTTATGTGCATCTGCACTCATGCAAGCATCCATAGAATTAGATTTGACTTGCAAAATTTACTGAATGATGGAATCATTCCTCTAATAGGTATCAATATACACGGAAAAAAAATTGCCTTGGAACTTGAATTAATTAAGCATGAGAAAGAGGGAAAACCAAATGTGGGTTTGAAGAACAAATCCTAGGTTTATAATACAATACCTTTGCAGATGCGGTTGTAATCCACTGTGGAGAAAAATATTTTTAGGTGATGGGTTTGTCTTGTTTTGGATCTCCAAAACCTTACTTAAACTTCTGTGAAGCTTAAATAATCTAGTGTATGATCATCCCCAAAACTAGGGTGGTGTGTGGCCATCTTTTGAGAAGAACACCCTTCTTTATGAGTGAGATATGATCCTCTATCTCTAAACCTCTTCACAAAAACTTGAATAGTGTTTTCTCTCACCCCTCTAAAACCCAATGTGTTCAATAATGACCATAATCCCCTTCCTATACAAGCATAAAAGGTGGGCTTGGGCTAAATTGGATTTCTTCAGAATATAGCCCTAGTGTAACAACCCATATTTTTTAAGCATTAAAAATAAATTAATTCGGTTAAATTAAAATTACACCTGTGACGTAATTTATTGGAAATTAAATATTATGGGTTGATTAAATTATTAATCGAAGAGAAATGATTAATGTTTATCGAATAAATTACTAAGTGAATAGTAACAATATATTTGACGTTATAACGAGTGATAGTGACGTAACAATATATTATCTTAACCGGTTGTCGTGGGTGGACTAAATGGGGTCGAGATATAAAAAAATATTGGTGAGTAAATTGGACTATAATTTCAAGGTCACGGTTGAGTCTGAAATGTCCGAAACAGTCAAAATAGTATACCCAGGTGTATAGTTTGGGTCCCAGGATAGTTTTAGACCAAACCAACACCCCGAGAGGGCATTTTGATCATTTGGTAACCTAGGGTTAAGGGAATTAGGAATTTCCAAAGATTATATATACTTGTAGTTGTGTGAGGTTAGGGTAAAGAGAATGGAAAACACTTGGATGCCAATAGAGAGAAGAGGAAGAACTTTCTTGGGGCTTAGGAGAGGATTTGTGGAGAAACTACCCTTGTTCTTGTAGCACAACCATTGTTGGAGTGTGGATTTGAAGAGAAGAGTCATGAAGAGAATCAAAGAAAATCATTTCCATATAAGGCAAGTATTTAACTTGCAATTTTTTATGAGTTATAATACCCATGTAGAGTAGGGTATTTAAATTAAGGAAAATGATAGTATTCAAGTGATTTGATGAATATAACTCATAATTGGGAATTGGAATGCATGTAGAATGAATCCAATTATATAAACAAAATGAAATCAAGAGTTTTGGGATTTAAATCATGGGATAATTCTGGGCTTTTGGATGAATTCATATGATGAACACAAAATTATAGGGATTAATGATTTATGGAGATTTTAATTTGATATTGGGTGAAAGATTGTGGATTTTATTCATGATTTACATTAAAAATCATCCCTACATGTATATTTGATTTCTAGATATGATAATTAGGAGTTTGGGATTGTAGTATAAATTTTTAAGGAATTTGATAATTGGAAAATTCGTAACAGGGAAATGAAGATGAAGACACCTTAAACTTTTTAAATCGATTCGACCATTGGGTGAATCGATTCGATTTTGCCTAGAATTGAAAATTTACTGTTTAAGACCTGAAATTTTGGATAATTCGTAAGGGGACTTTTAGGATATTTTAAAATATAGAGGAAAATATAAAAATGACAATAGGCGTAAAGTGGAGATTAGGTTTACATAAATTGAGACGAGTTAAGTATTGGGATAATTGAGAAAATGTCCCCAATTGATAAATAAACGAAATTCGTGACAAGTCACATAGTGATAAGTGAATCTATGTTTATGACCAGTAGTATACGATGGGAATAACTACATATTAAATAAGGGATAAATAGCACCCTTAGAGTAGTAAGAGATACTTAAAATTACATAAATTGGAATTATAGTTGAAATTAACATTACGTTAAATATCATTTTCTTATTCACGGACCATAAATTGGTTTAGTATGTATTCACGCAGAAAGATCTAAACATGAGACAAAGGAGATGGTCGGAGTTCATAAAAGATTACCACTTTGATATTTTGTATCATCTTGGGAAGGCTAACATGGTGATGAACGCGTTAAGTTAAAGTCCTGCATGAGAGTTAGCAGCAGTTTGGAGAGAGAAATGGATAGAGCTTCGCCACGATGACGAGACTGCTATGGCTTTTATGTCCGTATTAGCTGTCTCATTCGAGATTGTGATTAAGGTGGTGAAATCATAGGCATAGGACCAATAATTCTAGGATAGAGTTCACCTGTTATTATCTGATGGGACAGATGGGTACTTGATCAGTACAGAGGGTGGTCTGCATTTTAACGGGAGACTCGTGGTTCCAGAGAGTGATGATTTGAGGCATGCAGTGATGTCACAGGCTCATGGGTTCCAATTTATGATACATTCCAGTGGGGATAACTAGGATATGTGCAGTTAGTATTGGTGGTCGAGAATAAAACAGGACATAGCAAAGTTTGTCTCAAAGTGTTCTACCTGACAGCTAGTGAAGGTAGACCACCAGAGATCGATAGTGATGTTACAACCACTAGAGATTCCTATGTGGAAATGGGACAGTATCTCCATGGACATTATTACTGAGTTACCATAATCGTAGCGGGGTCATGAATCCATATGGGTGATTGTGGACCGGTTGACTAAGGTGGCTCATTTTCTTCCAGTTCATACGGATTTTGAGAAAAAATAGTATGCACAGTTGTTTATCATCGAGATAGTACGATTTCATGAGGTTTCGATTAATATTATGTCCGATCGGGATAAGATCTTTGTGTCCTATTTTCTGGCAGAGTTTTTAGGACGCGATGGGCACAGTTTTACGATTGAGTACAACGTATCATCCACAGACAGATGAGTAGATTGAGAGGTTTAATCATATGCTTGACGATATGCTACGTATGTGTATACTTAACTTTGGGGGAGTATGGGAGCAATACCTTCCATTGGTGGAGTTTGCGTATAATAACTCGTACCAATTCACCATCGACATAGCAGCACTCAAAGGCGCATCTGAATATCTCCCAATAGGCAGAAGAGTTATGCTAATGTAGACAGGAGGCACATTGATCTTGAGGTTAGCGATCAGGTGTTAGTGCGAGTGTCTCCTATTGAAGGAGTTATGAGGCTCGACAAGAAAGGAAAATTGGCGCCTATATATGTCCAACCTTTTTTTATCATTAAGAGAGTGGGACCCTTAGCTTATAGACTAGGACTACTAGAACACCTACAATGGATTCATGACGTGTTTTACATGTCATCGTTGAAAAGGTAACCGAGGAGTAAGGGAGATTTTTCTCATGTTCCGTTACAGGAGTTCGACTTGTAGCTCGACATCTCATACGAGGAAAGATCAGTGCCGATACTTGATCGTTGTGAGCGTAAATTGTGGTCAAAGTCGGTACCCTTGGTTAGAGTTCGGTGGGTGCACCATAACGTAAACGAGTTGACATGGGAGCGGGAGGATGACATGTATGAGAAGTATCTAGAGTTATTCACCCCATGTACTTCTCAATTTTGAGGACGAAATTCCCTTGTAAGGGAGGAAGTATGTAACAACCGGTATTTTTGAAGTATTAAAAATGAACTAATTCGGTTAAATTTAAATTACACGTGTCACATAATTTATTAGAAATTAAATATAATGGGGTGATTAAATTATTAATCAGAGAGAAATGATTAATATTTACCGAATAAATTACTGAGAGAATAGTAACTACATATTTGACATCAAAACGAGTGATAGTGACGTAACAGTATTTTATCTCAACCGGGTGTCGTGTGTGGACTAAATGCGATTGAGATAGGAAAGTATTGGTGAGTAACTCGAATGTTAATTTTGAGATCACAATTGAGTCCGGAAGGTCTGAAATAGTCAAAATAGTATACTCTGGTGTATAGTTTCGATCTCGAGATAGTTTTAGACCAAACCAACACCCACCAAACCAACACCCCGAGAGGGCATTTTGGTCATTTGGTAACCCAGGGTTAAGGGAATAATGAATTTCCAAAGATTATATATTCTTGTAGTTGTGTGAGGTTAGGATAAAGAGAATAGAAAATACATGGAGGGCAGAAGAGGAAGAGCTTTCTTGGGGCTTGGGAGTGGATTTATGGAGAAACTACCCTTGTTCTTGTAGCACAACCATTGTTGGAGTGTGGATTATAAGAGAAGAGTCATCAAGAGAATCAAAGCAGATCATTTCCATATAAGGCAAATATGTAACTTGTAATTTTTTATGAGTTATAATACCCATGTTGAGTAGGGTCTTTAAATTAAGGAAAAATGATGTTATTCAAGTGATTTGATGAATATAACTCATAATTTTGAATACGATTACATGTGGAATGAATCTAATTATATAGATAAAATGAAATCAAGAGTTTTGGGATTTAAATCATGGGATAATTCTGGTGTTGATACCAAATTTAATCTGCTGACTTGGATCAACCATATGAAGACACGTGGCTATCTACATGGCAACAATAAGCACTTTCGAGATGATCATACGCTCCGAGGAACTCTTATGCTCCGAGGAACAAGACCTCTCCGAGGAACTCATTAGCACCGAGAATCTCAGGCGGTCCGAGCTGCATCTCGAGCAAAGCATTAATAGCTGGATAACCAACAGTTCAACTGATTCATTAAATGCTTATCATTCAGACGCACACGCAAAGAGGGCATTAAATGTATTACCCTTTCATATGTATATCATTTAATGTATTACCCTTTCACATTACAGCCTCAGGTCTATAAATACATTGTACAATCCTCATTGTATGGGGGGATCCTGAATCCAAACTTTAAGATCCAGAACGGAATTTCTTGTAATCGAGAATTCCCATACAAACAGCAATAAAACAACAGTGGACGTAGGCCATTCTTATAAGGCTGAACCACTTTAAAATCTTTTGTCTCATTTATTTATCTGTGATTGAATTATTAGAGTGATCTAATTTTTTACATCGAAGGAGGTTATGATTTCAAGAGTATTGGTCGATAATGGTAGCTCGACAGACATCATGTTCTACTCGTGTTTCGATAGTTTAAACTTAAAGCTATCTCAACTGGAGCCTTACCACAGACCCCTCATCGGTTTTGCTGGCGAAAAAGTATTTCCACTTGGGACGATCAAGTTGGATATATTCATTAGTACATGGCCTGCTTGTCAGACAGAAAGAATACGTTTCTTTGTGATGGATAAGAATGTCCAATCATCGTACAATATCATCATGGGAAGAGTAGGATTGAAGAAATTCGAGGTTGTGCCATCTACAGTGCATCAGTGCCTAAAATTTCCAACAAACTTTGGAGTAGGAGTTGTGAAAGGTGATCAGAAGGTAGCTCGGGAATGCTATTATTCATCCGCCGAGCAAGAAGAGCTGGAAGAATCAAAGAAAAAGACTACTACCTATCAAGTGGAGGAAGGTACAAAATTGAAACCTTGGATCCTCGAGATGAGTCGCAACTCGTGAAGGGTCAAGTGGTAGAAGCTACTGAAAACGTCATTCTGGACGACGAGCACCCTGAGCGAACTACTCAAATAGGTTCATCATTGGAAACCTCACTAAAACAGGAATTGATAACTTTCCTTAGAAGCAGAAGATAAACTTTTGCGTGGAGTCATGAAGATATGCTTGGGATAGACCCAAACTTCTTATGTCACGAACTCAATGTGAATAAGGAGATCAAGCCAGTGAAGAAGAGAAGAAGAGTATTCAGTCCCGAGAAGAATCAAGCTATACATGAGGAAGTCGAGAAGCTCTAGAAAGCTCGTTTCATTGAAGATGTTAAATATCCAGATTGGTTAGCCAATGTGGTGATGGTAAAGAAGAAGAATAACAAGTGGAGGATGTGTGTAGACTTCACCGACCTCAACAAAGCATGCCCAAAGGATCATTTTCCACTGCCCCTAATTGATTAACTGGTAGATGCTACCTCGGGACACGAGTTGCTAAGCTTCATGGATGCTTATTCTGGTTACAATCAAATTAAAATGAAACCTGAAGACAGGGAAAGCACTTCTTTTATTACCCCTAGGGGAACTTATTGTTATAATGTTATGCCTTTTGGTTTGAAAAATGCAGGTGCGACATATCAGAGGCTGATGACTAAGGTCTTTGATGAACAAATCAGTGACAACATGGAAGTCTATGTTGACGACATGCTGACAAAAAGCAAGAAAGTTGTCGATCATCTAGTTGACTTAAGTCAAACTTTTGATCAACTAGATAAATATCAAATGAAGTTGAACCCGACGAAGTGCATCTTTGGAGTACGAGAAGGCATGTTTCTCGGGTACATTGTCAATCAACGAGTCATTGAAGCAAATCCTGAAAAGATCAAAGCTCTATTAGGGCTGCGATATCCAACAACGAAGAAAGAAGTACAAAGTCTCACAGGACGAGTAGCGGCACTCAACAGATTTGTGTCACGAGTAACTGATAGATGTCTCCCATTCTTCAAGACACTCAGAAAGACTTTTGAGTGGAATGATGAATGCAAGAAAGCTTTTCAAGACTTGAAGAGATACTTGGGAGCACCCCCACTGTTGTCCAGGCCGGTGATGGGAGAAAAATTGTATTTATACCTTGCAGTATCTGAGAATGCAGTTAGCTCGGCGTTGATAAGAGTGGAGAATTGAATACAAAAGCCAATTTACTACACAAGTAAGGCCTTCCGAGGAGCAGAGATCAGATATCAGAGGCTAGAGAAATTGGCACTGGCGCTGATTGAGGCGAGTAGGAGAATGAGGCCATATTTCCAGGCTCATACTATAGTAGTATATACCGATATACCATTGAGACAAGCCCTTCACAAGCCAGAAAAATCAGGGAGATTGATGTACTGGGCAATAGAGCTTGGTGAATATGATATAATTATGAACCCCGATCATCACTAAAAGGGCAGGCTGTAGCAGATTTCATAGCGGAGTTCACCTATCCTGATACCCCCGAGGAGCAAAAGTTGCTCGCTGATTAACCTGTGGATGTTACAGGATCAACAAAAACAAAATTACTAATACGTAACTTTTGCTTCTAATGTAGATTTAGAAGTAATAGGTAGAGAGAGGGCGTCCAAGGCGAGGATTTAGAAGCCTCTCTACCTTGGGTCGGTAGGACTCCCGTGGACGACTGAGATAGGCGTGATCTCCCCCCGGTCGACTGAAATTTTTCGGCACCCCACGGCCTAAAAACCGTGGGAGGTATATTTCTTAAACCCTCGCGCCTCTCCTGTTAGCGAGTCAATTTTTTTGTGTGCTCTTGTGTGCTCTTACTTGATTTTATTCTCGCATTTATTTTTGAATGGTGTGATGAATTAAATTACTAAGACCTACACCCGATCACTCACGAGAAGGGATTTCATCACCCGACTCACTCGCTTACTATTTGTGTGCTACCCTAGCCATCACTAAATTTCATTTGATAACGAGACTTTTGCGTGTGGTCGTTGTTGTTGAAAGCCAAGTTAGTCAAAACCTCAAATACCTACAAATATTAAATAAACTCAAGTGTAGAGGTAAGTAAGGGTATCAATCCACTTTCTAGGGAGTAAAACACATGGAACAAATTCAATTGTAATTCACTTTTTATTTTCTTTTTGTGCTTTTTCACTTTTCTATTTTTTTTTTAGCTTTTTCAATATTAAAACAAAAGGGTGAGGTGAGATCTAAACTAAAATAAACTAAATGTAAAATGAAAATAACTAACTAGAAAGTAACTAAAACGAAAATAAAGTCTAACACTAAAATAAAAGATAAAGTGAGGCAAATAATTGTGAGAGCAATCAAGGAATGGAATTACACCACAAATTTTAATTATTCTAATTAATTAATTTAATTATTTGAATTCTCCCAAATTAATATTAAAATTACAAACCAACTCTCGTTGCAAGTGTAATTAGAATAGTAATCTTTTAGAAAGTTAAAATTAACACCCCACAACTCTAGAAAATTAGATCTACACTCCTTTTAATTAATCACCCGCTAGGATCGATCAATTAGAATTTATTTCAATCTTAGAAATTAAATTTAGAGTTGAAATTCAAATGATAATACCCCACTTAAGAGACCCCTATCTCTAGTTCGAATCTAAAATGGGTATTATCACTAGAATTTCAATTTTCTCTCGAAAATCATTTACCCTCTCTCGAGGCGTAAATCTAAGGGTGGGGGATCAAATTTAACATTCAAAGGGAAATTTCAAGTTAAGCAAACTAATTAAACTAAAATAATATCAAATAAGGGTTTCACCCCACCCCTTGAAAGGGGATTTAGCCTAACATGGTATGAAATATGACAAATTAATAATCAAAGGCATAAACAAATAAAATAGAAGGGTAAGAGGACAAATCTTCAAACAAGTCTCCTTGATTTGCAAAAATGGACTCTAATCCTCCATTAAAAGTGAGCAACATCCATTCAAAGTGAGCTTTCCACCATATTCAATTACATACAAACACTCATTTGAATCACTCAACAATTAATTTCTCACAAATATCTAAAAAGATAAAAACAAAAATTATTTACAAAAATATTCTACCTAATTTATTTTCTAAACTAACCTATCTCTCTCTCTAGAATTTTCTCTCTACAAGTTGATGATGCTCCAAAATGGTCTTCAACTCTCTTAAAATATGCAATGGAGCAAAGGGGTATAAGTGGGAACTGGCTAGAGGTGCATGTGTATAAGGTGAGAGCACATGTGCATGGGGGTGTGAGGTGAGGGAATATTTGGAAAAATCTGATTTGTTATTGAGGGTAATGTGGGTTGTGCATGTGGGATATGTGTTGGGGTGTTTTAGGTGAATGGGTATAAGAGGTTAGTTGGGTGGTATTAAGGGAAAAATGGTTTAAGTGGGTTATAGTCACATGGGTTAAATGTTTTATTTTTGGTTTGGGTTTTGGTTTTTAGCAGGTAGTATAAGTCGTGTAAGGCTTACAAGGAAAATGGGTATTTGGGTTGAGATGGGTTTTTGGATTGAAATGGGTAAGATGGGGTTTAATTGGTTTTGTTTTGTTGTTTTGGCAGAAGGTAGAAAATGTGTGAGGGCTGAAATGGGTTTGGGTTGGAATAGGGTCGGAACTTTGGGTATCGAGTTTAGGACAGGAAGCTCGCCGGCCGGAGCTGGGTTGCTCGCCGGAGTGGCAGGGAGCGAGAGAGAGGGGCGTCGGAAAACAGGGGTGTCGTTGTTAAGGTGGCCGCGGGTCTGGACATCCGCCGGCGGTTGAGGGACAGGTGGGTCGAGGGTCTCGGTTGGGAGATCTCGGGTTGGCCTGGTTTCGACCGGAGAGGGGCTGCGTGCGGGTGGAGGTAGGTTCCGACGCCGGAGGTATAAGGGGTACCGGCGACGGGGTAGGGAATGGAGAACGGGATAGGTGCAGGTTTGGTAATGGTGATGATGATTGAGTTGGTTCTTGATGTTAATGGAGTTTGAGAAACATTGGGTACGGTGGTTTAGTAGATGAAGTTGTAGTAATTAGGTGGAGTGAGGGTATAGGGTGTTAGTATGAGGGTGAGGGTTTAGTTAGGTTTAGGTGAGGGTGTTGGGTATTAAGGTAGGATAGAAGGGGTTGTGTGTGTATTTAATTTGAATTCCTAAAAAAACAAATTAATAAAGACTCAAATAAAATTGATAAAACTAAAACTAAAAAATAAAATCTAACTAAAAATAAAACAAAATAAAAACAATAAAAAAATGAAATCCTAAGCTATAATAAAATAAAAGAAATAAAAAAAATGAAAATTAAAGTCCTAAAAATATAAAATCTAATAAACTAAAAAATAAACTACTAAAACTAATCTTAATAAGACTAAACTAAAAACTGATCAAAATCAAAATAAAGTAAAAAAATAAAATAGAAAAATAGAAAATAAAATCTAAAAATTCTAAAATAGATCTAAAATAAATCCTAAAAATAGAAAAGACTCAAACTAAAAATCTAAAAAAAAATAATAAAAAGGACACAAACAAACACACAGAGGGTTTGGGACAGTTTAGGCTAGGATTAGGGCTCGGGTGAGGTTCTTGGATAAGGGAGAGGTATTAGCTCCATAAAGCGCGCAATTGCCATGAAATATAGCTTTTGACACCGCAATTGACGTTAAGCCTGCATGATAAACATTTAAGCACATAAGACCCATATTGTCAAGAAATAGCAACTTAAGTACGTCTATTTGGGGTATAAATTGTACAGTTTTGGGTGCTTATCACACCACCCCCAAACAGAGCGTTGCTAGTCCTCGAGCAATAAGATAGAGAGAAAGAGAAAGATAAGTAATCAAAAGTGTACCACTTTCGCGGGCACTTGCGATTGCACTTAGCATGTGCAACAAGCCTTTAAACCTATAGGTTGCCCTACAGGACGAGTTGTGTCTCGTGAGGGTTTGCAGGGAATATACCCACAAAATTCTTATTTGAAAAGATTTATTGAAGGGCGGTCGACATATAATAATCGCACAATCCATCGCATGGGAAAATATTTTCAGAAATACAAGCTAGAATGTGTAAAAAGATTAAGCTAAGTAAATACTCAAGGCACATCCTTCCTAGAACTCAACGTGTGTAGTGTGAATCAATCAAAACGGGTCGAGTATCATAAGAGTAATTCCTAGATTGCCTTATCGGAATCAACGCTTCAACTTCAAATCTCACTAGATATAACTCTCTCAAACGAACTCTCGAGATTAGGGGTAGTGTATCGCTCTTGTGTGTGAGGAGGTGAGTAAATGTAAGCAAGTTCAAACGTCTCACACACATATATGAAAGAACGAACAATAAGAAAGAAAAATGATCTCATGAAAGAATGCTAATCACTATAGTGAGAACGTCGAGTTATTCACCACATTGACTATTATTTGCCCGAACACCTAGGGGAAATATGAATGTATATGGGTGAGGGGAAATGAAATGGGAAGGGTGGTATAAGGTGTGGTATAATAGGATGAGATGATGATATGATGGATGGTGGATATGCGATGTGAAATGGATGAAAAATGGATGCGAAAGAAGAGTGTATACACTTTAGGATAAAAAATGTCTTTATTTTACAACTAACTACAAACTCTCTTTTTCTTTTCTTTTCTCTCTTTTTTTTCGATTTTTCTTTTCTTTTTCTTTTTTCTTTTCTTCTATTTTTGCTATTTTTATGTTTCTCTCTTTTTTTTTTCTTTTTTTTCTTCTTTTTTTTTTTTGTTTTTCTCTCACTTTTCAAACTAACACTGAAGACATTTACATTTGGAATCAACACTCTTTTATTTGAAATGATGATGGATGATATAAATGGAGGTGATAGGTGGGTGTCGGCGCCATTTGATAAAAAGAAAAATTACTTCTAATGTAGATTTTGTCGTTGTTGCAACTTCTCTATCCATCAAAATTTCCCTTGAATCTACAAAATTATAACAAAACTAGTGTAGAGGTAAGTAAGGGAGTCAATCCATATCTAAGGGTGAAACACAAAATTGGAGAGGACATATATATAGATTCATTTGCATTTTATTATATTTTTTTCTATTTTTACTTTTTCTATTTTTTTATGAATTTTTCAAGGGAATATTTTAACTAACTAACTATACTAATTTTTATAACTACTAATTAAGAAGTAAAAGCTAATTTAAGAAGGGTGAGGTAAACAAAATTGTCCTAATAAGTAAACTAACAAAATTGGACTCATAAGGGCTTCAATATTTCATCCCATAAATGGGAGATTAGCCCTCAATAATCATCATCCAAAAATATAAGATAAACAATTGAAAGCATGAGATGATTAAACTAAAAGTAAAAGAGAGGAATAGATCAAACCCATTTAAGCCTTGAATTGACATGAAATCTTCAATTACATCATCAATCTCTCAATTACAATTCTTCACTCATGTATTTATTGAAGCTAAACTAAAAATTACAAACTAAAAATTAAAAGGATAGTGGATGAATTCATAATGGACAATTAAATAATAAAAGAGATTTGCTAAAAATGCAAATCCTAAAATCCTAAAATTGTACATTAGAATTCATCCAAAGAAATAAATTCTAGATCATTAATTTATATAGAGATAATTGCTAAAAATGCAAAATCTCAACATAAATGAATGGGTTAGAATTTATCTCCCATAAGGGATAAATTTCACTACATCAATCTATTATGAAATAATTGCTAAAAATGCAAAAATTCATAATAGAGGGGTGGGGTGAATTTTATCCTAGAGATAATTTTACCTACACACCTCTATATTGAGGTATTTGCTAAAAATGCAAATACTCAACATAGAGGGGTGGGGAGAATTTTATCACACCAAGCTTAAAACTAATTTGAGATCCCTTTGCAAATGGGTCTTCATCCTCTTTAAATAGTAGGCACATGGAGCATGGGAGTAATTTTGGGAATTGACTTGGGTGTGCATGGGAATGGTGAGGGGAGCATGGGGTGTGAGTGTGTTTGAGGGCATGTGGGTTAGATGAGGTGAGGATAAAATCTGATTTGTTTTGTGGGGTATTTTAGGAAAATGGCTTAAAGTGATTGGTTAGGGGGTATAATGGGTAAAGGGACAAGTTGGTTAAATGGTTTGACTTGGTCTTGGAAATTTGGTTTGGCAGATTTGAAGAAGTTGTGGCTTTGGCTTTGGAGAAAGTGGGTTCTTGGTTCACATGGGTTATGGGTGGAGGGCTCGGTTTTGGGCGGACACGGATCCGGGTTTGGGTTAAAAGGGTTGCACCGGAGCAGGAGATCGGAGGTGGTGGTCTGGTAAGGGGGTCGAGACTGGCGGGTTGAACAAGGGTGAGGTCACCGGGATTCGAATGGAGGTCCGGTAGGGCAGATCGGAGAAGGAAGTGGCTGCGTGGTGGTGGTTGACGCCGGCGGGGGCCGGTTTTGGTTGATGTCGAGAGGAGAGAGAGAGAGGGTCGGCCATGGTCTTGGGCAGAAGGGATTTCGAAACCGCCGGGGAGTGGCAGCAGGGCCGCCGGCGTAGGTTCGCCGGGTTGACGGTGGGGTAGGTTGGGCACACCGGTAGTGGGGTCGTGAGTTTTGGTTATGGTGAGAGGGGTGGTGTGGTGAGTTTGATGAGAGAGAGAGATGGGTGAGTTGGGTGTTAATGGTGGTTGGAGGAGAGGGAGGTGAGAGAGAAAGAGGTGGGAGGTTAATTTTGTTGGTTATGGAGGTTGGGTATGAAAATGGTGAAAGAGATAGGAGAGAGGAGAGAGGGGGTGATGGATGGTTGAAGAAGAAGGAGGATAGGTTATGGTATGTGTGAGGTGTAGGGTGTATGGTGAGGATGAGGGTGTATTTGGGTGAGGCTTAGGGTGTAGGATAGGTTAGTGGGTATAGGAGTGTAGGATAAGGTGTGTTTAAGTGTGAGGGTGTGTGTTTAATTTGGACCCCTAAAAAATAACACTACAAATAAAATTAATAAAAATAAAATAAAATAAAAAATAAAATAAAATAAAATATAAAATCTAACTAAAAATAAAACAAATTAAAAATAATAAAAATAAAAGTAATAAAACTAAAAAATAAAATCCTAAGCTATAAAAAAAACTAAAATAATAAAACAAAATAAAAAAATGAAAAATCTAATAAAAACAAAAGTCCTAAAAAAAATATAAAATCTAATAAACTAAAAAATAAACTACTAAAACTAAAAATAAGACTAAACTAAAAACTAATCAAAATCGAAATAAAATAAAATTATATTAATAAAAATAAAATCTAAAAATTCTAAAATAAATCTAAAATAAATCCTAAAAATAGAAAAGACTCAAACTAAAAATCTAAAAAATAATAAAATGACACAAATAAAACACACACGGGCTTAGGGTAAGTTTGGCTAGGTTTAGGCTCGGTTACGGGATAAGGGTATTTAACTCCATACAATGCATAATTGCCTTGAAATACGCGTTTGAACACCGCAACGTGCATTTGACCTACAAGATAAATATTTAAGCGCATAAGACCCATATTGTCGAGAAATAGCAACTAAAGTACGTCTATTTGGGGTATAAATTGTACAGTTTTGGGTGCTTATCACTCGTTGATTAACCTGTGGATGTTACAGGATCAACAAAAACAAGCCCAGACCAATTCTGATTGGTAAAAGGGCGTGTGGATGTTACAGGATGTGATGCAGAGATAGTTGGGAGGACTCCGGACGAGGAGCAAACGTCGCTCGCTGATCAACCTGTGGATGTTATAGGATCGACAAACACTAGCTCAGACCAACTCCGGTTGGTAAAAGGGCAAGTACATGTTACAAGATCATTAAATTCGAGCTCAGAACAACTCTGGTTGGTAAAAGGGCAAGAAAAAATGATCGACGAGGAGCGAGAAAAATCAGGGGAGGATGAAAAGAAGCAGAAAATATTTCACCGAGGAACGCTGACTGATCAGAAATTCGAAGACGAGTTACCTATATGGAGGCTATATGTAGATGGCTCATCTTGCAATATAGGATGTGGCGCGGGGATAGTTTTGAGCACTCCGGACGAGGTCGACATGGAATACGCTTTGCGTTTCCAATTCAAAGCTTCCAGCAATGAGGCTGAATATGAGGCCATGATTGCAGGGCTTGATTTGGCAAAAGTTATGGAGGCGCAACAAGTTATGATCTTCAGTGACTCTCAACTGATTGTAAACCAAATGATGGGAGTATATGCAGTTAGAGGAGAATTAATGATCAGATATCATGCAAAGGCAAAGGAGCTGGTGTCAGAATTTGTCGCTATTCAGCTGGTCAGAATACCAAGAATGGAGAATGCGAGAGCAGACGCCCTAGCTCGACTAGCATCAGCAACTCGCACCGAGCTACGACGAACAATCCCAATTGAAGTGTTAGATGGTCGGAGTATAGATGAAGATCTGACGATGAACTTTATCACCCTTGATTTAGGTCCATCTTGGATGGATCCCATCAGGGCGTATATCGAGGAGGGAGAATTGCCAATTGACAAGCTCGCTGCCAAAAAGTTAAAGTTTAAATCTACTCGGTATGTACTAACTAATGGTGTTTTGTATAGACGAGGAATTATGGCAGGTTTGCAGAGATGTGTACATCCCTCCGAGGTGAAAGAATTAATCGAAGAAATCCATGAAGGGTCTTGTGGAGCACATGTAGCAGGTCGGACGCTTTTACAAAGGGTGATGACACAAGGATACTACTGGCCGACGATGAGGGCTGATTGCATAGCCTATGCCAAGAAATGTGACAAGTGCCAGCGCTTTTCCTCCATCCTAAGAACTCCACAAGCATTGTTGACACCCATAACTTCCCTTGGCCATTTTCCATGTGGGGAATTGATTTGGTTGGACCACTGCCAACGACCCGAGGAAGGTTCAAGTACCTCGTCGTTGCAGTGGATTATTTTACGAAGTGGGTAGAAGCTGAGCCACTCATTGATATGACGTACGAGAAGGTGTACCAATTTGTTTGGAAGAACATCATTTGCCGATATGGTCTCCCTCATGCCTTCATCACAGACCATGGGACACAATTTGATAACGAGGAGTTTACCGCCTATTGTCATCAGTCAAACATTTTGAAGGTTCATTCAGCACCAGGTCATCCTCAAACCAATGGACAAACTGAAGTGACAAACAGAACGCTGCTGAATGGTTTGAAGAAATGATTGGATGATGCAAAAGCAAACTGGATCAACGAGCTACAATCAGTACTCTGGGCTTACTGAACTACTCCCCGAGTTAGGCCTCCCAACACACAGGGTACTGAATTTCAATTCCCCAGTCAGCGACTTAATGAGAAGACTGGATTTAGACATGCTCGAAGAAGTCAGAGAAGAAGCAGCCATTAGAAATGCTGCTTACCAGCTGCGAACAGCTTTGTTCTACAACAAGAGGGTGAAGAAGTGCGACCTGAAAGAAGGAGACTATGTGCTGAAGAAAGTAATTCAAAAGCATAACAAACTGGAAGCAAACTGGCATGGACCATACCGAGTTACAGAAATTGTTCGACCAGGAACTTACTGAATAGCAACTCTAGAAGGCGAGGAGTTTAAGAATGTATGGAACGCAGAGCACCTGCGCAAGTATTATCAGTGATGTATATGTAACGCAGTTCCATCAGTATGAATAAAATAAAAATATTCTACAAGTCTCTCTGTTTATTGAAAAAATTTCGAGGAATACTAGTGCTACGCACTACTCGATACAACTCGGCAGACTACTCAAGAAAATATTCCAAACTGTACCAACATAGTTGGTCGACGAGGAGAAAATATTCCAAACTGTACCAACATAGTTAGTCGACGAGGAGAAAATATTCCAAACTGTACCAACATAGTTGGTCGACGAGGAGAAAATATTCCAAACTGTACCAAGTATGGCTATTCGGGGATAAAAACCCACTAACTATAGTTGGTCGATGAGCAACAATTTAACAACCTTGGTTGGTTGGAAAAATTTTAAACATTTTTTACTTTATCGAGCAACATTACTGATACTTGTAATATTTTTTTACTAAGTTGGTCGATGAACAACACTATTATTATCTTTTTAACAGATATGCATAAATGTAAAGTGTTTGATATTTACAGGACAATAGCAATTAAGATTTGCAAACAATAATGAAAGTCTTTCATTAAATTCGAAATAAATTACAAGTTACATTGATAATAAAATGAAAATTACATTCATATGTATACTAACTGTTACATTAAAAATTCCTATTCTATTGGTCTTTTCCCCTCAGCTTTCGATACAGGTTCCTCGCCAGCAGGCGGATCATTTAAAGACTGAGGAGAATCGATGAAGTTCAAATCCTTCAGCATCCTGATGTTCATCACAGAAGGTCGATCTAAAAGATGCTCAGGACAAGATACCTCAATTTGAGAATGTAAACTGTAGTCACCGAGGTATTTTGAAATTAAGCTCCGAGGAATGGCCCGAGCAGGGATCCACTCCATCTCCAAATTATATGGTGGCACAGGCAGGTCGAGAAACCCGGGATCGTGGTAGTCCCACAGATAGTGTCCTTTTTCGAGCTTCAGTACACCTAAGGCATTCAGCCAGCCTTGTTTGTAGCCCTCATTATTGGCATTCTGGATACGATCATCCAAGTGGAATAATGCTTCGTTGTATCCAGCCATCCAGAATTCCCTGGGCTGTTTGTGGAATTGATATGTTAACCTCTCTAGCTGCTCGTGGAGACTCTTGATGAAAATCTCCTTATTCTCCAAGACGAACTTCTGCGTAGAGAGCTGTTTTTCCAAGTCCCTAATCTTCTTTGACATGTCAGACAAAGCTTGGTTCTTCGCCATTAGTTGGAACGCCTGGTTCTCTAAGGCAGATGCTGTCCTCTGTTCCTCGACAAGCACCCGAGCTGCTCTTGCTCGTCCCCGAGGATCTCTTCCTCATCCCCGAGGAGACGTGGAAGGTCCCAACCTCCTCAAGGTATCCAATTCTTCCCTCAACTTGGCATTCTCCACTTCTAGGAATGAAAATCCCTCGTCAGTCACTGGGATTAGGGCTGTTGAAGAAGAGGCTGCAGACTTCAACTGTGATAGCTCTTTCTGCAAGTTGTTGTTTTACTTTTCCAGCAGCTCGGCAATCTTTCTACATTCCTCGACCTCGGCCCTCAGGGTTCTCTCCCTTACATCATAACCAGCAAAAAGCTTCTTGTAGCCCTTGTCAGCGACAATCAGCTTGTACTTTTTCTCATAACTCTCATGCAACAAGGAAGTGGATTCTTTATATTGAAGTTGAAGGTCTTCAAGAGTGCCTTGGAGATCCTCGATCATTTCGTAGTAAGCCACATTATTGGCCACCGCTCGATCAAGCAGACACTTCAGGTACTGATATGCTTCCACTGCCTGTTCTGAAGCATCCTGGCCAAGGATGTCGATAACTTGTGCAGCACTCAAGTGTGTGTGACCAGCCTTAAAGTACTCATTGCACTGTTGCAGCAACTTTGTATCATGGGCAGATAGCAGATCCATCCTGGCCAGAAACTAGCAGAGAAAGAAAAGCAATCATCAATAAGAAGAACAAGCAGAGTATGAATAGAAGATGAACAGCAATATGCAAGAAAATTCAAGTTTTATTAGATCATAAAATTTAGAATTACAAGTGCTGGATTACATTTGATAAAGAAAGAAAATATAAAAGTAAGCCCGAACAACACTACACCTTTTCCTTATCTCCCAAAACCTTCTCGGGAGGTTGGGAAGAGGAAGCAGGTTGCTCGGAGGGAACTGTGGGTTGTTCGGAGAGCACCAGCTGTTGCTCGGATGAAGAAATGACTTGCTCGATAGCAGACTGGATGGCTGGGGGGTGATCTCCCATCACCATTGAAGACTCCTCAGAGGTAGCTTCGTCCTCTTCTGATTCTTTGGGAGTAGGAGGAGGACCAGGGATATGCCTCTGGAAGAGCTTGGAGGACTCATCGACCTTCATTTCCTGAAGGGCAGCGACCCATCCATCCCTAAAATACTTTAGACTGCCATAGTCTACTTGAGATACCATGGGAGCACACCCTTTGTTCCATCCCTTGTCCCAACCAGAGCTGAAGGACTTTTTCACAGCAGTTTTCCTCTTCATCTTCTCCGAGGAAAGCATCTCGGACAGAAGGTTCTCAGCATTCTTCAGTTTGATCTCAACGACCTCCTTCTGCCGACCTACTTCCTGGAGCTGGTCCAGCCTCTCCTCAGCAATTTTGAGTTTATTTTCCAGTTCTCCAGCAGCTTTGAGCTTTTCCTCAAGCTCTTTATTTGTCTTATCCAAGGCATTCTTTTTCTTCTCCAACTCCTTGGAGTCATCAGAAACTCGAGCTTTTTCTTGCTCGGATGAGGAAAGTTTTTTCTCCCAGATAGCCTTATCAGTGGCATACTTCTGGCGGGAGTCTTCCAAAGATTTGATAGCCTCTTCCATAGCTCCCTCCACACTGGACGAGGAGCATGAGGCTTTAATGGCTTCATCCTTTTTCAGGATTATGTTAAAGCAGCTCGTCAACTATAAACAGAAAAAGAAAGCAAGTTAGAAACAGAAATGACAAAGGAAAATATGAGAAGTTCAAAGTAAAGAAACTTACTGAAGTAAGATGACGAGCAGCCAAAGAAGTAACCATGTCCCGAGTAAGATTATCTTCATTACCCTGAACCTCGGGAATGGTCCGGGACTTCACCGAGCTCATGGCAGAGCTCGGAGGGACAAAAGTGGGAACTACAGTCCCAGCAGCTGGGGGATGAGTAGTGGTGTCAGCCAAATTGACCGAGGAGCTTTTCTTCAGCCTCCTCGGGGGAACAATTACAGATTCAACCAAGGATGAATCCTTGGTCGGTGATATCACAATCACCTTTCCAGGAGCAGCAGAGCTGCTCGGAGCCACTGCGGGCTTATCAGCAACCTTCTCGGAGACTTTAGCAGGAGCAGCTGGAGGAGCTGCATTAGTCTTCTTTGTCCCCTCCTTTGGGACATCAATCTTAATCCTTTTTACCTCCCCAGAACCGGAGGCGGTTTTCTCAAACATAGCAGGAGTTCTTCTCTTCTTCATCCTTTCGCTCAATGGAATATGAGATTCAGGCGAAGAACTTGCAGAGGCTGGTACTGGTTCTGCTTCACTGATCACTGGACGAGAAGTGAAGGAGGTTGTGTAGCTCTTGTACTGGAGAAGATAGGAGGCCGACCTGATATGCTCGTCGGCAACCCTTTGATGCAGACCCCAGATAAGTCCCAAATGCCTTATATTGACATCTGTTTCTTTTGGGTACTTTCTCTTACTATCAACTGCAAATAAACAAACATTGTTATCACTGATACATTTTATCAAACACAAAATAAATATGATTTCAAAATAAATAAAATAAAGTAAAAATAACCTATCCCATTGCCATAAGGAGGGCATCTAAAACCCTGGTAAACCTCATCTCCGATTAATGGAGGGTGTTGCCAATTTTTTACGACATCCCCGTGTTCAAAATAATTCCTATTGGCATCAGGGAGATTGACTACTAAGGCTCTATTTATAAACCTAGTTTTTAAATAGTAAACATTATCATTAACTGCCCATCTATAGCAGTACATGATTTTTGGAATTCCTATACGAGTTCCATGCACTTGATTTAATTTATGCACCCCATTAACTATTCTCCATGTGTTGGGGGCTATTCGTGCAGGAACAACATCAAAATACTGACAGAATTCCAGACACAGGGAATTTGGTGGAAAAGAAAATCCACACTCAGTAAAAAAGAGACTAGGGAACCAATGTCCCTCAGCCAAATTGAAATAATTAGAAGGCTCAGAAAGCTCTTCCAAGACGACCCAAGAGGGAATGGAAAAATCAGAACGAAATTTCTCAAGAGACTCAACAGGATAAACCATGGTGAATAAAGAAATAAATATGAAGGAAGAAGATCTTACAGGAAAAGAGTAGAGCTGATGACGACAGAGGATGGAAGAGATGAATACACAAGAGAGTAAAAGACAATGAAAAACTCGAAGATGAAAATTTGAAAAAAATGATTACGTTACCGACGGCCAAAAAGATGAAAAGTGGCGCGGGAACCAAAGCGGGCAACAGCGGCCAAAAAGACAAAAAGTAATGCGGGAATCGAAGCACGCAGAAAAGTCCAAAAAAACATGATTCTACGAATTTGGAAGGAGAAAATAAATACAAGGGAAACGCTCCTAAAAATTAGGAAGACTATTTAAAGCTACCGTATTCCGAGAAAGAATGTTCCATACTCCTCAAATTTTGAACTATGAAACATTGGGGGCTTCTGTTGGATCAACCATATGAAGACACGTGACTATCTACATGGCAACAACAAGCACTTCCGAGATGATCATACGCTCTGAGGAACTCTTATGCTCCGAGGAACAAGACCTCTCCGAGGAACTCTTATGCTCTGAGGAACAAGACCTCTCCGAGGAACTCACTAGGACCGAGAAGCTCAGGCGGTCCGAGCTGCATCTCGAGCAAAGCATTAATAGCTGGATAACCAACAGTTCAACTGATTCATTAAATGATTATCATTCAGACGCACACGCAAAGAGGGCATTAAATATATTACCCTTTCATATGTATATCATTTAATGTATTACCCTTTCACATTACAGCCTCAGGGCTATAAATACATTGTACAATCCTCATTGTACGGGGGGATCCTGAATCCAAACTTTGGGATCCAGAACGGAATTTCTTATAATCGAGAATTCCCATACAAACAGTAATAAAACAACAGTGGACGTATGCCATTCTTATAAGGCTGAACCACTTTAAAATCTGTTGTCTCATTTATTTATCTGTGATTGAATTATTAGAGTGATCTAATTTTTTACATCAACATCTGGGTTTTTGGATGAATTCATGAGATGAACACAAAATTATAGGGTATAATGATTTATGGACATTTTAATTTGATATTGGATAAAAATGTATGGATTTAATTCATGATTTACATTAAAAAATAATCCCCACATGTATATGTGATGTCTAGTTATGATAATTTGGAGTTTGGGATTGTATTATATAAGTTTGAGGAATTTGATAGTTGGAAAATTCGTAATAGCGAAATGAAGAAGAACATCCCTGACACTTTTCGAATAGATTCGACCTAAGAACAAATCGATTCGATTTTGGCCAGAATTGAAAATTTTACTTTTTAAGTCCTAAAAGTTTGGATTATTCGTGAGGGGACTTCTGGGATATTTTAAAATATAGAGAGAAATATAAAAATGACAGTAGGGCTAAAGTGGAGACTAGGTTTACATAAATTCAGATGAGTTAACGATTGGGATAATTGAGAAAATGTTCCTAATTGATAAATAAATGAAATTCGAGACGAGTCGCATAGTGATAATTGAATCTATGTTTATGACCAGTAGTATACGATGGGAATAAATATATACTAAATAAGGAATAAATAGGACCCTTAGAGTAGTGAGCGATACTCGAAATTACATAACTTGGAATTATAGTTGTAATTAATGGTATGTTGAATATGCTAGTGATATATACTATGTACGAGTGGATAAAATTGGGTTGGGTGCATACATTATGAATAATATATCTATATAAGTTGTGTTAATACCTATAGATATGATTTTATTATGTGTGTGAGCATACCTACCTTGCGTGCTATCAGAAGGTTTCCGCACAGAATGCAATCTATCCTGGACTATGTCAATAAGGTCTGGATTTGTTCCCCAGAACATGGAACTTTTAACGGTCCACTATGTGTCATGTATTAATGGTATTGGCAGGTCGTTTGGGTACGTTAGGTATGTTCATATCCCAACGTCTTAGGACCATGTTTGCCTCCATTGTTGTGTTGATTTATTGTGCGATCGAGGATACATGCCAAACCAATAGTCCTTGATTGAGTATGCGAGGCTCTTGGACTTAATAGCAGAGTATTCCAGCATCACAAACGACCATTTTGAGGATGTTATAGTCGTGTATATATTATATGTGTGATAAAAATATACCGATGTAATATATCTACTAATGTGAGACAGTATAATTGATAAATAATGTATATCTAAAATACTTTAAGTAGTGAAACTTTAATAATTGACTCAATAATAAAATGGGAATAAATTATTATTATTATTATTATTATTATTATTATTATTATTATTATTATTATTATTATTATTATTATTATTATTATTATTATTATTATTATTATTATTATTATTATTGAGACTGTAGTAATGTGTCATATGGTGATATGTGAGAGAACTAGACTTATCGAGAGTAATGAGATACCTTATCTAGTTGGGAAAATGATACTAGTGAGGTAGAATACATTAGGGGTGCACATTAGTTGAGAGGTGATAATCTCAAGTAAGTGTACATGGACATTACATGTGTAATAAATAACTGATTTAAATACTTACAATATATTTTCAGAATGTTTTATTTGGTCTCCGAACCATGTCAAAAAATATTTTCATACCTTTTAGGTGTCCAGCCACAGGGAAGCCAAGCATAGAGATTCTATCCAGAGACGCGTAGCTACAGTAGTGTGGAGGCTTGCAGGAGATTGCTTTAGACACTTCTGCTCATTCCTTCTAGATAGGAAATTTCCTTAATAGTTCATCTGGGCGTGTTGCCTTCAGACTATTTCTTTTATTCAGTTATGCATCAGACTATATTCCGATTTTATTTACATATTTCAGATTGTGGTTGGATTTTATACTTAAAAATCATTGGTTTGTTTAGTCTCAATATATATATATATATATATATATATATATATATCGTGTGATTGTTCAGACTATATTTTTATGTGAATGGTTTAATTTATTGAATTTCATTTCCACTTGTGTTCATAATAAAAGATAAAATTTGACACGAGCATAATTTAAGATAGGTGGTTAGTAATTAAAAAGTTTTTCGACAGTGATACTAAGAATGAAACCATAAATGATTCATGTTTAATTTAATAAATGACTGATCACCCAGGATTATAATAGGCGGGGTGTCTCACCTAACTACCTTAGGACTACACTGGGGACCCAAGACAAATAATTAAATTAGCTTCAAATAAATACGTGAAAATGCCCAATTATGATTACCATAATTTATATTCTTTCTTTATTTAATTATAATTAATTTCACTAAATAATTATGACTACAATCCAACTTAATTATCTCAAAAATCCTTGAACATAATGAGGTCTTATTTGCATTGTTGATTATGGGGCATAATCTGATTCCCCGCGTTAAGCGACCGATACCCGCTTGGTTAAATCAATTTACTGTTAATCGACTTTGACGAACATCTAATCAATTTCCTTGACTCTCAGGCTTAGCTCATTTTGCTATCTCCATCGAATTATAAATAATCCACTCATTAATTTTACTAGTGGAAAATAATTTTATAACTCAGCCAAGGGCTACCGCAATCCTAGGTATCCCCGAACGCGAATTCCTTTGAATTAACATATTAGACCTACTTATATAATTATCACCCAACATGCGAGGATCATTTTATTCAATTTGATATTGAATCGTACTATGGCAATCAAAGTGACAACTACACAAGTATCCTAATCCTCCTAATTCTTGGGATTAAGAATCTATGCCCACATTGCAAATCCTGTGAGATATCTTGGGTCTAATCATAACAACCCTTATACTTAAATCTCATGTGTGGTCCCGTTTAATACATTAGTATATACCAATCACAATCCTCTGTTGAACTATCTCACAAGTTCCCAAACCATTATTGGTCCCCCTTAGTTTGAGATAGACTACTAAGATTGTATCTCAATTATTATGGTTTGATTCCATGTCCCTATCAAGGATGTGAACATTTCAATAGTGTTAGAACCGAAATTCCAATCTCGTTATGATCAACCCGAAGTCGCATTATTGTAATTTTTACTTAGCTCTATTGACCATCATTTAATGAAGTAATAAATTTAAACAAATATAAAGCATTCTCAAAACTTGATTTTTATTACAAAATGAATAAAACAATTCCTTTATTAATAGATAATAAAATATTTTATACATTATGTCACGAATAAACTACAATAATCTCCCACATAATCTTAAATCCATATAGTCATGTACTTAACTGTCATTCCTTCTACGTAGCTGTCAAAAGTCCTAGAATTTAAGCTCTTTATAAAAGGATTTTCTAGGTTGTCCTCATAGGCAATATGGGTCACAATGATGTCACAATTTTCACGATCTCCCGAATCAGGTGATGTTTGCATTCATTGTGTTCCACCCTCTTATAAGTCCTTAGTTCTTTTAAATTCTCAATTTCATAGTCATTATCAAAATAGAGTATAATAGGTGACTGCACAGAAGTAACCTTATCCAACTCACTTATGAAATTTAAGAGCTAAACAACCTCCTTTGCGGCCTTCGAAGCGATAACATACTTGGCTTCCACGGTGGAATCAGCAATACAAGACCCCCGAGAGTAAACACGTATCCTGAGCTTGATTTCCTGGAGTTTGTATCTGACTGAAAGTCCGAGTTAGTGTACCTTATGGACATTAGAATATCTGTTGATTATACCAGCACATAATCATTAGTCCTCTTAAGGTACTTCAAAATGTGCTTTACAACAGTCTAGTGCTCCACACATGGATTAGACTGGAATTTACTGACCATGCCTATGATAGAACAAATATCCGGTCTAGGACAGACCATAGCATACATGAGGTTGCGTACTGTTGAATATGAGGAAAAATTTCCAATTGAGTCCTTTGTATGTTTATTTGACTTATTCTCATAACAAAATTCGTTTGAGCCATAGGTCGTATTTTTATTGTCATAATCCCACATAGAGTATGACATATTGAAGTTTATTGAAGACGTTGAGGCAAAGCTTCAAAGAATTTATCATGCCGCTTTATGCTGCATATTTCGTCTTCGAGTTTAATTACATTTTGAGATCACTCAAGTATGAATGCATAATTTTAATGGGACTCAAAATTTATTTTAAAATGTTTAAGGATGTTATTTTATTAAAGAAATAATTTTATATTTTTTTGCAAAAGTGTTTGAAATGGTTTACATTTCATTTTATTCTGATAAGGACGAATTAGAGTAGTGTTTAATTAGAACTCTAATTCGATCAGTCGCTCAAACAACATCAAAAGAATAAAATGAGTATCTCGCTCAAACAACATCAAAAGAATAAAATGAGGGAGATCACTATGTCATTTGAAAGACATGGGTATCTCGCTCGAGCGACAGCTACAGTCGGTCGAGCAAGCTTCTGCCTCAAGAAAAATATATAAGTCGCGTTTCCATCAGAATTTCGAATGTGTGCAGTCCGGGAAACAATTTACAAACTAGTATGATTCTGCACATAGTTTTCTAAGGTTTTCCAAGATTAAAACATCCTTAAATTTTTAAAGATTCGAGTTTTCATTACTATATGTTATAGTGATCTTTGGTTGCACTAAGAAGAGTTTTTTATACACTTGAACATTGGGTTTTGTGGTGAAGAAGCGAAGGAGTTCATGTTCAACATCGTAGACATTACAAGCCATGTAGGTAGACACCGAGACATACGTGGGCGCGTGTGTTGTGGATAGCATCGTGGGATAAGGACTTTTTGCGTGGGCACTGTGGAGGAGTGGTTGAAGATCAGAAGGACGTCAAGTCTCTTGGGGATCTTGTTGTTAAGTAAGACTTGTGTATGTACATTATAATTCCACATCATAGTGATTGTCAAGCTTGGGCCATCCGAGATTTTTTTCCTTAGTGGTTTCCTCGTACATCCGGCATTGTGAGTATTCTTTATTTTATTTTACTTTCTTTAATCACTATATTAATGTTCGGGATTAATCAAGATAAAATTTGGTTAAGTTAAAATTGGTTCACAACTTAGTGCGAATTAAAAATTGGAAAAAGGTTGTTCATAAAAAGAAATTGTTTTGTCATCCTTAAAAACACTTTCCGCATAGAAAAAGGGGATTAAAATTGGTATCATCGCTAGAAACATATTTTTATTGTGTTGATCCCTTGTGTTTGTCAGAATGAATTTTGGTTGTTTTGAAATGTTTCGTGCTCCTATTTTTTATGGCACAAATTATGCTTATTGAAAAATACGAATGAGAAGTGCTTTAAAATCCATTGATGAGATTGTGTGGTTAGCGATTGAAAAGGGTTGGTCACCACCAGTCACACGAGAGGGTGAGGTCACTAGTTTGAAACCCATTGAGTCATGGACCGAGGCTTATCATAGGCTTGCACTTTACAACTCTAAAGATCTACACGTAATTTCCTCACGTGTCACACCGGAAGATTATAATAAAATTATGACTTGTGAAATTTTAAAAGAGGCTTGGGATACACTTACACTTACTCACGAGGGAACTAGCACGGTAGGGAGTCAAAGTTACAAAACCTCATTCCACATATTGAGACGATTAAGAAGTTAGAAAGTGAGTCATTTGATGAGTTTTACACTAGGTTTTCTAATATTGTCAACTCGCTTTTTATCTTAGGAGAAAAGACTCCCGACAATCATGTGATAAAGAAAATTTTAAGATCTTTACCGAGTAGGTTTGATGCAAAAGTGATTGTTTTAAACTCCTTAGGTATGCTTGATTTGACAAAACTTGAAAAGATTGTAGTTGACTTACAAACCTATGAACTGGATATGTTTACCTCCAAGCAAGTGCCAAAGAAATAGAAGTGCGTTGCTTTGAAATCCTGGGAGGAGAAAACTAAAGTTTTGGATGATGATTTTGAATCCAATTTTGAGGATGTTGCCTTGTTGACAAAGAATTTCAAAAAGTTTCTTAAATTCCAAAAGCAATTGAAAGATGCCACAAAGTTTGAGAAATTCAAGAAGAACAAGGAAGATTCCACTCGTAAGGATAAGAAGGAGAAATTTAATAGGGTTGAGTAGGATAGGTGTTTTGGGTGTGAGGGGTATGGTCACAACGTTTCCAAGTGCCCCACTATACTTAAGAAAGAGGGCAAGAAATCGATAGCTTATAATGCCTCCTTAAGTGATAGTGATCCGGAAGAGGGAGAGAGTTACCCCAATGAGATAAATTTTGTTGCTTTTTTGGAATGTCATGTGAGCAACGACGATAAATCTTCCCATAAAGATTCTCATGTGCATGACACTTCCAAGTCCGTCAAGAGTAAATCCTAAGTGAAAGAGGGTGAGAACAGTGAGGAGGAAGAAATTGATGTGAAAGAGTTGGAAGTTTCATTTAATGAGTTGTATGTCAACGCAGTGAAAGTGAAAAAGGAAAACTCTAAATTTCAAGGTAGGTTGAATGAGCGTGCCATATAAAATAATGATGCATTAATTGAGGATCTTAGGGCACGGGAATGGAAGCTTAAGGAGAAACTAGAATATGTGGAGAAAGAAAGAGATATCCTTCGTGGTTTGATGGAGGCATTGAAAAAGGAGATTCTAGAGTTTGAGGAGTGTAGGCGTGTACTTGACTCTAGGATTAGTGAGTTGGAAGAAAAGTTAAAAGACTCGAGTAAGGTTAATTTTGACTTGGAATCTAGGTCAGAGAAGTTGGATAGGATGTTAGGTACCGTCCAAGTCAAAAGTGATAGGTGTGGTATAGGCTACAATGATAGAGTTGTTCTCATTTCCAAAGACAATACTAACTATATGAGAGAGCTCACTAGGAACGTGAGGAGAGGTCGACATTTTGGTAATCATTACTATCGTCTTTACACTTGAACACATTGTGGTAGGAAAGGTCACCTTAGACGTTTTTTCTATAACCTTATGAATGCTCCTAGCAAGTTAAGGAAAAAAGTCATTTCGATTCCCAAAACCCCCATGCATAATTTCACACCTACTTGGGTAAGGAAATCAAACTTAGAGGCTTTAGTACTTAAACTTCATGGTTCTCATTTGGTTACACCTGATTTTTCCCATGCTAGATCTAATGGATGATTGTGTTTCCACGTTTGTCATACACTAGTCTTTGCTTCATGATCTATATCTTGCTAGTGTTATGAGATATGTATCATTTTGTATTATATTTTTCATTTATTGAGTCTTATTTGAAAAAAACAAAAATATATCATTTTTGAAAAAAAAAATTTTGAGAAAATACAAAAAGATTTTTGGTTTCAAATTTTTGAGAAAATACAAACTGCCTTTTCTTTTATTTGAGTCAAAATATATTGAAAAACCACAAAGATTTTCATTTTGTTTTCTAATTTTTGAGTTTACATGTTTAATGTGGCATATTGATGTGCTAGGACCCCCTCCTTTTATTATCCATGTGGCTAGGACATTTGGTCATAATTATTTATTCTTAGGCTGATCTTAACCATTGTATTATTGGGTGGTTTCGAAGTTGATATGTATTTTGATTCGACTTTGTATATATGCCATTTTTTCACACATGCACAAGTTTATATGAATGTTTGACATCTCCTGCGTATTTGAGTTTGGTGAGACGTTCTTATCTCAATCTTGTCATCTATTCGTAAGTAGACATAAGTAGGAGGTGTGCATGTAAGAACCATTTACCGTGAGGATAGTAATTAAGAAAATGACGAGTGTTCATGGGAGAGTGTAAAATTAACTCGTCATGAAAACCACCATTTAAAAGATCCCGAAAAAATTAAAGTCAATAAAAATATTCATATGCAAAAATATGGGCCAATTAGTTTATGTTCATTCTAAAAGAACAATATGATATATTTGAGGGAGTTTGGATGGATAATTTAAACTTGTTTACACCACGAATCCTAATGTTGAAAAATCGTATCATGACGCTACTGTTTGTAGAATCATCAAAATTTCGAATTTGTGTTCATGTTTGATTGTTTAGTTCATTTAGCTCACAATTTAAATTTCACATATGGATAAGATAAAGTTTGATAATTTATAGCTATCAATTAGAGCTTTTTGATTATTTCGATGTGGTGGAATTATGATTCATTTGTTGTAGTTCACGCCAGTACATTCCATGTTCATGCTTGAGCACAACAGTACTAGGTTAACAAGTAACTCATCTTGTTTTTGTTGTTTTCGCTACTGTTTTACAGTTTTCTGCCACTTCCAGTTAGTTTTTTTATGAAATTTTTTCTATGGGCAAAGCTGTTTAATTTTTAGAACTGGATATGAGAATTTGAGTTTCTCAATCGAGGGAGAAATAGGTGTCGCGCGAAGTCTTTCTTGTGAGAAGCCTTTGTCGTTCGAGCGACAGGGCTATCTCATTTGATCAAGTAGTTTGGAATTATTTTTTCTTCTGTTTCAGTACCCTGGATCATATGGTTATATATTTTGGTACTGCTGGATTGCTCTGGATAGTTTGTTGTATGCAGCTTATCACTGATTATATTTTACTGCATTATGATCATTTTAGTCACACCTGATTAGATTGTTGATTCCTGTTGAGTGATTACTATTTTCTAGCTACGAATTTGATATTGTTGATCATTATTAGCCAGTTGTTTGCATGATTATCTATATATATTTATATATTTCATTGATTATGCTAGTGCTAGAAATATCGCTAAACTTTTTATCTTTTCACCGGGTTGTCTATTCAAGATAAAAAGGGGGAGAGATGTATGTGATGTAGAGGGAAAGTTTGTTTGATGAGAAGATACATTTGTTGCATTATTTTTTGGTATCATATTTGTGATCATATGCTTTCATGGTTATATTTATTTTACACAAATTGGTATCATATTGTTTTTGCATTGGTACAACTTGATATTATGATTTAGATATTGTTTACATAATGATATCATGCTCACATAACAAATGATTTGGATTTGATTTTTTCATATTGGTTTTTATATCATTTGTTTCTCCATACTTAACTGAGTATTTGTTTGTTTCATGTGTGTAGGTATGCTTAAGAGATTCGAGATTTCAAGTCTACATCACATTCCGACAGTTCATGCTTGCCAGACCATCATTTACTAGTCTTGTCCTGTATTTTTTTTTTTTTTGGGGGGGGGGTATGGGATGGGATTTATGCGTCATACGGATTGACGAGCCGACTTAGGCATTTCATTGTTGGTTTTTGCCAGAATAGTCAAAGGGGGATATTTGTAAGGACAAAATTTCCAATTGAGTCTATTATATATTTATTTGACTTATTCCCGGAACAAAACACGTTTGAGTCATAGGTCATATTTGTATTGTCACGATCCCACACAACCTATGACGTATTGAAGTTTATTGAAGACGTTATGGAAAATCTTTAAAAAATTATCATGACGTTTATGGTACATATTTCGTCTTCAAGTTTAATTGCATTCCGAGATCACTCGAGTATGAATGCGTAAATTGAATGTGACTCAAAATTTATTTTAAAATCTTTACGGATGTTATTTTATTAAAGAAATAATTTTAAAATGTTTTTATAAGTGTTTGAAATGGTTTACACTTCATTTTATTTTGATAAGAACAAATTAGAGTAGTTTTTAGTGGAACTTTAATTCGACCAGTCTCTCAAATGATGTCAAACGACATCGGTAATCGTTCGAGATAGACCACCATGTCGTTTGAATAACATGGGCATCTCATTCGATCGACAGCTACAGTTATTCGAGTGGGCAACCGCCTTAAGAAATATATATATATATATATATATAAGGCGTGTTTCCATTAGAATTTTGAAGGTATGCAGTTCAGAAAATAATTTACGAACCAGTATATTTCTGCGCATTGTTTTCTAAGTTTCAAATATCCGAGTTTTCATTACTATATGTTATAGTGATCTTTGGTTGCACCAAGAAGAATTGTTCTACACATGAACATTGGGTTTTGCGGTGAAGAAGCGAAGGAGTTCGTGTTCAACATCGTAGATGTTACAAGCCATGTCGGTGGACACCGAGACATACTTGGACGCCTGTGTTGTGGACAAGCATCGTGAATAAGGACTTTCTGCATGGGCATTGTGGAGGAGTGGTTGAAGATCGAAAGAGCGTCAAGTCTCGTGGGGATCGAGTTGTTCACTTCACCAAAAATAGCAATTTGCCACACCTAGATATTAAAAATATGTCACGATTTAATGATTATCCGTCACAATTTAAAACAGTGCCAAAATTTGGCACTATTTAAAAGTGTGCCAAAACTGAGTACAATTCACTAAAATATAAAAAAAAAGCTAAAAAAATTAATCCACATATTTTTGTTCTCTCGCCTCCCTCACTCTCAGCTCTCTCTCTCTTTCTCATACCTCTTCTTCGTTTCTCTCTATCACACCCAACTAGACTCCTCGGCTCAGCAACCCACTTGGACGTCCGTGCGACCTAGAAGAAATGGTGGAATGGCCCATGGTTCAGAGAAAATAAGGGTGGGGGAGTGGTTAAACCTGAATACGGATCTTTTGACCCCAAGATAGGGATTCATTGATGAATAAATGGGTGAAGAGAGTCAGGTTGAAAGACTGGGTGGTGGAGAAATTGGTAAACACCAGTGGTCAACCTCTCGGAATCTCTCTTGGACACAACAATGAAGTTATTTTTGTCGATAGCAAGTCAGGTTTAATGTATCGATGCTGCTACTCACTATTTGATTAAGGTTTGTTAAAATTAGGAATGTTAGTTTCACGATACTGGCTTGCAGTGTTTGATATATGATTATATTTTGATGTTTGTTATATTTGATTTTAGTTGGTTTTGGGTTTAATTGGTTAGGTTTAATTCTCTATCAATGTGATTAGGTTTAATTTTTTATGTACTTTAATTTGGGCATATTGATTAAAGATTTTATTTAGTTGGGTTTCAATCTTTTGGATTCACATGGTTAGTTTCTTTGGGGTTTCAATCCCTACAAATTGAAACTTGTACCTACCATGCCAAGATCAATAGGGAAAAAAAGTAGATCAAATTCTAGAAAAGTTATGAATTTGTATAAAAGTTGTTGACTTAATTTTACTTTTTTTATGTCTATCGAATGGCAAACACACTTTATGATCTTTTGCTATTTAGGTTGATCTAGGAAGTTCTGGTGCACTTGATGTTGAAGGAAAGGAGTTGCCCATGCCGGTGCACTTGATGTATTTTCTTTGATCGTTAGAGATAACATGATGCTGAATAATGATTTTGATTTACAATGTTGGTTTGATTTTGATTCCAGATATTCATGTTGCAAGAGATTTTCATGATATGTTGATTGAATGATGTGTAGGTGAGTGCACATTTATAATACCTTCTATATGAATGACCCCTACTATATGAATGTTTATGAAGAACTCCCTCGAACTAGCTTATGGTATTGGTTTCTATAAGAATGACCCCTACTACCTAGTTATATCTTTTCGTTTGAACACATGTATGTGTGTGTGTGTGTGTGTGTGTGTGTGTATCTTTTAGTGGAGAGACACTGATTGATTTTAAAAAGTTATCTTAGCTGTGGAATCAAACACAAAGGATATAAAGAATCAATTTACTGTGGTTTTCCTCGTATGAATTCTTTCTAAATTTGTGGAGAGAACTAGGAAAATAAATTTGTTATTTATGTTACAAAATAGAAAATTCTCTAATCAATTCATACGAATAATATGAACTGATCTTGACACAGTCATCTTTGTTACATATGTCACCGACAAATGTGATTTTTTTCTCAGTGTTGATATCTGGCCAGCGCTATCCGACCTACATTGCTCAACCTGACCATCTTCCTTATCCGAGAGAAGGTGCCTATTGACCCTCCTATGAATATAATTTTTTACATTCATAGTCCATAATATGAAATGTTTATGCATCCCACTTTGATTGTATCCATTTTTACACAAGGATAAAGTTGTCATCATGTCCATAAAACTGCTTTGCTTACTGCTTTGTTAAAGTCCTACTTTGTTTTCATTTCTAAAGTCCTAGATATTGAGGTTTATTGCTTTATTTTTTTAATTGGATCTGGGTTTGTTAATCTATAGAGGTTGCTTTCGACAAAGATGAAACCACCCTTTGAATTTACGAAAAGGATATGTTTACAAACTAAATCAAGGAGCAATTTTCTTCATACAGAGCAACTTAGAGACCGAACGACAAAAGCTTCGTATATATTCCATCTTTGCTACCTCAAATGAAGATTTGCACGTATGATTATTACTTTTTCCCCTAATCTATCCCTCTCATTTTTCTTTATTTGTAAGATAATATTTCTATGTATGTGACATGTACATAATTATGTATACATACTGTAACTGCATACATAATACTCATTCGGGAACTATCAAACTAAACCCCAATATGCTTTAGAGGCATTGAGACATGACCAGTTAGGCTTTCATTTCTACAATTCTCCTTAGGCCTTCACTATACCAAAAATAGCAATTTGGAACACCTTTATATTAAAAATTTTGCACAGTTTAAAACTGTGCCAAATTTTGGCACGGTTAAATGACAATCTGACACACTTTAAACCCATGCCAAAATTTGGCACTGTTTAAAAGTGTGCCAAAATTGAACACACTTCGCTAAAATATAAATACCCTAAAAAATACATTGTCTAAACTTTTTTAGTCTCCCGATCTATCACTCTTATGTCTCCCGCTCTCCCACTCACTATTTCCCCCGTTTAAGAAATCGCACCAAAAAAATTCAACCTTCAATCCGAAAACCTTGCGTGACACGCTCAAAACCTTGTTGTTAATCTCATTTTCTATGCGCTGTTGTTCTCAATCGGGTAAGTCTAATGATTTTTTTTTGTGCTTTTTAGTAAGGAAACAAAGTTTTGATTTTGTGTTTGTTCAGATTTATTTAATACAGAGGATGAGTCTCAGCTTAAGTTCATGTATCCATTCTGTGCAGAGGTTTTCAATGTGCTCGGACTTTGATGTCATATTGAGTTTGTATTAATTAACCTAATCTTAATTAAATATGTTATTTTTATCTGTTTTGCTAAATCCAAGTCTCATCTAGGTCCTGTTTGTGTTGGTACTACCTAATTTGAAATTTAGGGTTTGTTCATCTTTTGAATGTTGCTTTCAAAATGACTTAAGAACACTTCATTATTTTAGCTTATTGTTGAAGAGAATATGTTTCTTTTTTTGGTAGTTTTGGTTTTAGAGTTTATGTTAAATATATTCTTTCCTTTACTTGTTTTAAGATTGATTTACCTTTATATAATTCACTCATTTTCCCTTCCTTTTCATCAAACAAGCTTGAATGGGGTTGAAAGTTGTGGTAACCACAATATGTAGTCCACATACATGTAAGTTTTGGATAAAATCTTTTTTTAATTGGTCATTCTAATTTTTTACTTTAGTATCCATTTTTTTCTTTCCGTATTAGTGATAAATTGAAATTAGCTATTCACATTCTTCATTTTTGTTTATAGTTTACTTCGAATAATAGTTCATAGAAAATACCTAGCTTTAATCTAAAACACTATCAAATTCCACACGCCGATCATGGCGAGATAGAAATGTTGGACTTTAAGAGTTATCGCCATATCCAACTGAGTGCCTGATGGATTATCATTTGGATTGCCCCACACACCCACTCCACCTTTATATATCAGATATGAGACTATTTTTTTGTAAGTTTATGGTTGCTTATTCAACTATATTCTTATTTATATTCGATCGGAACAGGATCATTTGCTTCATGTCAAACCGATGTGATGATTTTTTATTTTAAGAAATTTTATTTGTATCTGGAAAAGAGTTATTTTATAGTTCCACTGTTGAATATTCTAAGGTATGTGGTCCCACAGGACATATTTCGAACTGTTGAGACCCATGAACAAGCTATTATTGAGTGACCTGTCCCAAGAATAGTGGCACATTAAGTAGATGCCATCAGTTGGATCTAATTACTGTTTTGGTATGGGATTAGCGGCAAAGTTCCACCGTACATGATTGGAACTCACGTGTTAGCCCCAGTGCTCGGGCAAAATGGAATGAATATCACGTTCTTCATTGTTTCTAGTGATAATATTTCTTACTCAACCTAGAATATGAAGTTTTATGTGATTGGATATAAGCACGAGTACTTCGTACAATGAGATTTTGTAATGAAGTCCAACCATGAGGCATTGTGAGTCTTAAAAAGCCAAAACAGAATCAGTGATTGGCACATCGAATCATCTAACTCCATGAAGTGATATACCTTTCACTTGAAGTATAAGCAATGCAAGGAGAATCAAGTTGCAGACAACGCGAGATCATACATTGTAATGATGCATACTTTACCTTTTGGTTCGATGAGGTACGTGGCTTGTATGCATCTGGCGCATACTTTGGTGATTATTGAGGTGTGAGACCTTCAACAATACATCACAAGGGTTATCATCGAGTTCCTCTTATTGGATGGGTTCCTTTTTGTGGTTCTGATCTGTGCATTTCAGTATCCTGTGTTTTGTGCATCTAAACTATATGTGTCATAATTTGGAGATCGACTCACTTTTATTTCCTCCATTCACAACCGTCTTCATATTTAGATGCATCCACACTATTATCTCTTTTATTTCCACACTGCAGCAGTACATTACAAATGATTTTTGTTTGATTGTGTATGTTAAGTTTAATGTTGCAAAGGTTTACAATCCACTTAGAAATTGGAAACTAGAGAAAAGCAAACTTTTCAATCTATTTGTTATTATAGTGTAAAGTCTTTTGGTTTAGATCGGTGTAAGTGGAACCCTCTCCATATGTATATATAATACATATTGCTATATGTTTGCCCTGTAACTTATATAGTTATACCTTTCACTATCAGGTTGTTTAAAGTCAATGGGCAACCAATGTTTATCCGTGTACCATAGATGAGGTGGGGCATTTTGTTCAAAGTTGAGTATCGTACTTAATTTTTGTCAATCCATTAATTCCTAATGTTGTAGATTTTTGGGCGCAATTTGTTTTGGTATGCTGCTGTTTTTGGTACTATAACAACAATAAGCAGGGTTGAAGTGACCGATGAGCTTCTAGTACTGGATCCACATGGTGCGATGTCTCTGGTTGTCCAACATACACACTTCACACCAAAGAGATGGTGTGGGAGAAAAAATACCAAGATTGTTAGGATGGAATTTGAAACTTTATATCAGGTTATCTTTCTAATTTGAGAACTTTTCTCCTACCAATCTGTCTCTATCTCATAAATATATTACACACTTTCCTTTGAATCAGTTTGTCCAACGAAGTTATCAAAATCTTAGTACTCTTAATGAATTGGTACATTACTATTAACATGTGAATATTTAGGTAAGTTATCAAAAACAGCATCATTACATGCTCTAGCCCCTTCTCAACCTTTACTACTATGTAATTAAGTTGGATATAAAACCAAGAACTCAAACACAGAATGCATTAACTAGTTCATAGCTGTTGATTTTAAGCTTTGAGTGGTGTTATTATTTAACGTTGGTTTTAACCATAATCACTAAAATAAGCCATGACTTTGATTGGTTGGGCCAAAAAGGAACTTTCTAGACTTAATCCTAAGAGATTACTACCTCCTCCAACCTGTGCAGATTCTATAAAATGATTACCCATACCTCTGGTTAGTTCTCTCTCTCTATATATATATGCATACACTCATATCTAAGATCACTACATGTATATATTTGATGATCTTGATATTTCATTATATCCATTTGAATTTGAACAATATTTTTTAGGAAGTGGTATTAGCAGCTGATATACAGTGTGCCAAGTGCCAGATAAGGGTAGCTGAGTTAATTTAGAACAGGGTAGTAAGTTTACAATTTGTCAATAGAGAATTTAGTAGTCATTAGTTGGAATCATATTTGATGGAATGAATTCAAATATTCCACTAACCAATGTGATCTTATCTATAATTCTCAGTAGCATCTTTGCATCTGTTAACATTGTGTGGAGGCAATAATCGTTTGAGATTCTTCAAAGCTGATATGCATGAAGAAGGGAGCTTTGACGAGGTTGTAAAAGGTGTGTTTCATATTGCTATGTGATATAAACTATTTATTTAACGTATTGTATGGGAGATACGGGTATACTACTAGAGAGCGTAGATGGTGATATTATGATTTCGAACTAGTTAGGTCGGGTAGCATAGCTAGTGTGGGTTAGATGTGCTTAAGGCGTGCACAATAGATGAGAGGTGAGAATCTCATGTGAGAATTCGGGATCTAAAATTCACATAATACTTGCTTCATTGCAGCTTTAATTACTTGATAAATATTTTTAAAACATCAGGCTCTTACCTTTTTCTCTCTTTTGCTATATATATGTATTATATCACGTGCTCAGCCACAGGGTTACCAGAACTAAAGATTTGGATTGCATTACGTGTTGCAACTGTCGTGGAAGCTGTAAGTCCTTGCATTAGACACATCCATCATTTCCATTTAGTTTTATCTAGACATCTGAGTTGGGGCATGTGTCGTCCATTCCCAGTTTTTATCAGAGTTATTATTCAGTTTACTTTACAGTTCTTTTAGTTGGATGGATTTTACTATGAGTACGTGAATTGGAATTTTCAACTGGGAGGTTTTACCCAGTCTTATTTATTTCATTACTTGGTTCATGCTCATTACCTTTCACTTTTCTGTGTATGGTGAATGGTTTATATTTTATATACTTGGGAATTTAAAATGAATTGTTTTGTTAAAACTAAAATTGGAAAATGTTTTGGCACCTAGCTTAATTTTATATTAGGTGATTAATATGTTAAAAAGTTTTTGACAGTGATGCTAAGGATGAACCAACCAAACATTCTGTTTTAAATTGGTACAGGACTGATGACCCTATATATAATTGGGCGGGGTGTCACATAAGACTTGTGTTTGTTCATTGTAATTCCATATCATAGTTATTGTCTGGCTTGGGTCATTCGAGGTTTTTTCCCTTAGTGGTTTCCTCGTACATCTGGTGTTGTGAGTATTATTTACTTTATTTACCTTGCTTTAATCACTGGATTAATGTTTAGGATTAATCAAGATAAAATTTGGTTAAGTTAAAATTGGTTCATAACTTGGTGCGAATTAAAAATTGGAAAAAGGTTGTTCATAAAAAGAAATTATTTTGTCATCCTTAAAAACACTTTTCGCACATAAATAGGGCCTACAAATTGGTAACAGAGCTAAAAACATATTTTTATGGTGTTGACAAAAGACTCCTAATGATTAAGTACATAAATTTGAAGTCATTTAAAAGAGTCCCTAAACTCTAAAACTTTTTAGGTAAAAAGATAGGCTAAACTTAAAAATTCCGTAACAGGTGCCCTGAACCCATTCGCCCTGGCCAGGCCAAACCCATTTGCAGGGAAAACTGGTTCATGCCTATAACAGAACCGGTTCGGTCCTAGCTTCTTCCCAAGTTCGCCTTGTGTGCTCAAATTTCTCTTATTTTCACTTTCTTCATCTATAATTTATCCCCATTTTAAATGTTCATAACTTCTTCATCGTAGCTCGAATAGGGGTGCTATTCTTCTATTATTCTCATTATTGTGAATCCTTTGACTTTTTAGTTGGATCCTTCTTTAGGTTTCGACAGAAAAATTATGAATATTCCCTTGTCTTCCCTTTCTTTCAATTCTTTAACCGTTTCAGTTTTTCCCTCGCATCCACTTGCACGAAATACTTGTAAAATAAGAGAAATATACATAAAACACGAAATACTTGTCAAAAAGGGTTAGTATCATAAACATAGGAAAAATCTGGTCTAAATATACTGTATGGGACCATAAAATACTAAAATTAAGGGGATAAATATGAAATATTTATGCCTAATCAAACTTTCCTTACTTAGAATGTTGCGCATCCTGAGCAATGTAACAGAATAAGTGCATGAGTCTAAATGGACTTTTGAATAACTAATGGGATAGGATACCTCTTTCACGGGTAAGCGATTGCATTTAGCCCCTAAGTTACCCTAGCAGGATTAGTGGTATCTCGTAAGGGTTTGCAGTGAGTTTACTCCCAAAATTCATTTTGGACTCAAAGAAAATATCAAAATAATTATAACTGTATAATTTAAATTCCTGGAAAATAACTACATCAAATTTTTATTCGATAATCTCAATTCATAGTGTGTGTACACGAAGTCAAAAATGAAACCGCTAATTTTCACTTATTGATCCTTACGTTACTTTTCAAAAATTTACTTTTATTTAGTTCCTCACAGAATGCAATCATAAATGACTCACTCAAATTGTGGCTATTTTCTCTCGATGTGCGTGATATTAAGAGAAAATATAATGGAACACGAGTTCATGCACATAATTTGAAAGATAAAAAATTTTTGGTGAAAAGATCTCATGAACAAATTACGGTCATTAGAAAACAAAAAAAAACATTATTTATTCGTTATCGTTCCTTATTATCTCTTCATGTTTTAGCTCTCCAATCAGTAACTAATTTTGTTAATCGAACTCGGTTAGGACTTTCTCAGATTTTGGTTAAAAATGGAAATGTTTGGGAATTTCGGAATTAGAAAATTTTTCTGCGATGTCCGTTGGCACTTTTTCGGGCTCTAACTCAATTCATTTTTTTCCTTTCTATTTTACATATTTTCTCATTATTCTATTTTTTTATTTTTTATTTCTATCTTTGTTTGAGCATTTTTCTGCATATTATGCCCCTTTTATGTACTATTTGCACTTAATTGATGATTTTTTTATTATTTCCACAACTCCAGGCCAATTGGATTTTGTAGGTTGATAAACGAAAAGGAATATCAATTTTGGGGCCAAAGTCACTTGCAAAAAGGATAACAAAAAATTCACGACTTTTTATGGCTAATATTCTTAGGTAAGCAAACGATAGCTTAACTTCATTTATCAGAATTATTACATACATTACCATATGTGTCTCGAGATTAATTTTAATTCTGAGAGATTTTTAGCCCATTTTCAAAACAACATTTCACACATTTTTCATAACCAATCAAACAATGATTTAGAGATCACCAACGACTTTTTTGTTCACTGAAAAGAACTTTTGAGTTAACTTTTAACTCGGATTGATTTAATTACTCGAAAAAAGTTATTGGCTCAAAAATCTCGTCGGGTTAAGAAATCTCCACACTTATTCGTTAAGTCGTCGATCTTTGGTCAATTTCGGCTTAGTGCAATAGATTTTTACAAATTGAAACTTCAAACAAAAATTTAGTGACTTTTTAAAGAATTTATATTCCAAATTTTATTTATTTTGATTTTTTTTAATTTTCCAGAATTTAACAATTATTTTGGTATTTTGAAATTTGTGAAGTTTAAAAATGCACATGCATCCCCCCCCCCACCCCCCCCCCCCCCCAAAAAAAAAAAAAAAAACTTAGACTTTTGCCTTGTCCTCAATCAAAAGGACTAAAATCTAAATAAGAAAAGCATAGTGCAAAAATAAAACAAACAAATATTAACATGCAATGGACAATGAAAACTCAAATATATAACATTAAGCTAGAGAGCATAATTAAATAGTTCCTTAAAAAGGTACATCCATATAAAATGAGGAAACTACATAATAAATGGGAACACACATCCATGAAAACTAATGAGCGGAGTTGGGTGCATTAGGGTCGCAGGCATATCGGTACTTAAAATAATCCGATAATTTCGCATCCGGAGCCATATTCAAGTCGTACATGTCCGCTTGAAGCCTCATGATCAAACTCATGTGGAACTGATAGTCACTATGATCCACTTGATGGTCCTCTCAATACTCGGCAATGAATCCATCAACGCGAGACTAGAAATGGTCCATAAGGCTATTAAGTACCGTCGTATTATAAGCACGTTCATCAAACTCGGCGTCATAGTCGAGGTCGTCCTCCTCTTCATCGTCTTGGACCTCCCCCCCCCCCCCCCCGGCAGCTTCTTCTTTGTCGGCACATTTTTCTTCATCATCTCCCTCCTCCATGTCAATATTCTAAAATATAGGCGGGGGAGAAGGTTGTGCATTCCTTATTTGGATGTTGCTCCCCTCAATGGAAGTAGCGTTAATAGGATTCGGTTCATGTGCGACGGGACCCATCCGCTGACAAGATAGTCGTAGCAAAGCGAACATATGAAGCGCGCATAAGGAAGAGACATTTTATCGGTTTTGACAAGATCCGCAGTAATGATATCACTAAGGTCATAAAAGAATGTATCGTGTCTAAGTCGATTGGCGAAGTTGTTCGTTGTTGGGCGAATCATTCTGCATGTAATGAGATTTTTGTAGCAAACATGTTCACGGAGTTTCCCGATGGGGAAGGTGTCTCAGGTCCAGTTGGTGTCGGGATCCCAATGGTTTGCACATTCTTGTTTCGTGAAGGGTGGAGAGGACTTTAGGTAGGTTTGAGGGTCATACATGTTCACCCCCTACGCCCGCATTTTTCGTTTGATTATACTAAGAGAAAGAGGGATTGTTTTTCCATTGACATAGGCCTCGTAGTGGCCTCAGGAGGTGCGGAATAGGGTCCCATAGAAGAGGCAGATAATCGCCTCGTGGACTTGGTCGGCGGCAGTCATCCATTAACACCACCCAAATCTAGCAAAGATTCGAGCGACCTCGGCGGGAATATCTTCCCACGCCACCTCCCTCTCAATGAACAACATACGGGTTGGCCCAAACAATGTCTCGAACCAGTCTCGTTCTTGGGTCAACCAAAAGATCTACCTTGCATCATTGTATTCGATGTTGGTAAAGTTGTATTTAAGTATGAAACTAGGAAGGGTGGAAGTTTTTAAGGTATAAGAGAGAATTTTTGGTGTGGGGGAAAGGGTGGGGTGGGTTGGTATTTATAGGTGTGTGGAGGCGTGAAAAGGTGGAAAAATGGTAAGGTTTGGTGGGGGAAATAAGGGGGGGAAATGGATGGTTTTTGGGTTAGAGGGAGGTAAAAAGGATGATTTCTTGTGTATGGAATGGAGTGTGATGTTTTAGAGGGGAGAATGGGTGGGAGGGAAATAGAAAAGGGAGGAAGAATCCACATTTTGGCAGTACAGGGGGGGAATCAGTTTAGCCCTTGGAGCGAACCGGTTCGGCACAACATTCTGCCAAAACCTATTTTCTTCTCATATTTCACCTTGGGTCGGGCACGAAGGTGAGGGGAAAATTACAATCTCTCCACAGTGATTCTAACTTCACTAATGGTGACCGAGGGCCCTCAAAACTTACTACGATTTTGATTTCTTTTCTCTCAGGACGTGTTTGGGTAAAACCAAACGCTTGTCTCTCTTTCTAAGGTGGGATCAACTCACATATAAACGTGATAAACACACAAAATTGAAAAATACAACAAAAACATCAACCCATACGTGTGAGGGTGTTACAAGATCTCTGCAACTTTCCTATTCATCCATGTGCACGAGGTCTGACAACAAGATTATTTTGGGTTCCTCAACATACGCCTCTAGATATGGTTTTGAGCATTGTAGATTTACCTTAAACGTGTCCCCTTACTTAAGATCCTCAACCTATATTGCACCATGTGGGAACACCTCTTTCACAGTGAATGGGTTGGTCCACCGCGAATGTAACTTGTCGAGAAATAAATGAAGTCAGGAGTTATATAAAATCATTTTTTAGCCCAAATGAGCCTCTTTTCGATTGATATTTCTATCGTACGTAGTTTCATCCTCTCTTTGGTTATGTGGGTGCTCTCATACGCATTATTGCATATCTCTTCTAACTCACTCAATTGAAGTTGTTGCACTTCACCAACTTTATCAGGATTAAAGTTCAACCTATTAATGGCCCAATATGCTTTGTGCTCGAGCTCAACAGGGAGATGGCAAGGCTTTCCATACATAAAGCATATCAGGGGCATTATGAGGGGGGTTTGTACGCTGTCTGGTAAACCCATAGCGCATCGAGTAATCTATTGGACCAATCCTATGGTTGGGATCAACGGTCTTCTCTATGATGTTCTTTATCTCTTGATTAGCAAGATCGACTTGCCTATTCGTTTGAGGGTGGTAGGTCGTCCCAATCTTGTGGACAATGCCATACTTTCTCATTAACTTCTCAAACGTCCTATTGCAAAAGTGCGTGCATGATCACTAATGACGGCTTTCGGAGCACCGAAATGAGAAAGTATGTGTTCATAGATGAACATTACCACCACCTTACTGTCATTCATCCTAGTAGCTATGGCCTCTACCCACTTTGACACATAGTCTACCATCACAAGGATGTATAGGAAACCAAGAGATGGAGGGAAATTTTCCATGATGTCAATGCCCCAATATTAGAATATCTCAATAGTGAGAATAGGGGTCAACGGCATCATGTCACATCGAGTAATGGCTGTCATCCTTTGGCACCTATAACAAGATTTATAATATACGTTCATATCCTAGAATATAATGGGCCAATAGAGGCCACATTGGAGAATCTTTGGGGCCATCTTTTTTTTGGAAAAATGGCCTCCACATGCTTTTAAATGATAAGATCGGTGTCACTCGGAATCTCCTCATCCGTCACACATTTTCAGATTATTTGGTCGGTGAAATATTTAAAAAATTGGTATCGCCAGGGAAAAATACGCACGACCATGTAAAGAAATTATGCTTCTCTTGTGGTGTTCTATAGGAGGCAATGACCCCCGTGACTAAGTCATTCATGATATACACAAACTAAGGGAGAGAGGAAGTGGTGAATAATTTCTCATCCAAAAAATACTCATCTATGGTATGGGATCTTTAGGTACGTCGAACGAGAACCTAGATAAGTGATCGGTTACGATGTTCTCTACTCCTTTCTTTTCTTTAATGGAAAGATAGAACTTTTGGAGTAGCAAGATTCACCTAATAAGGCATGGCTTTGCATACTTCTTGGAAATGAGATATTTGAGAGTCGCGTGGTCGGTAAAGAAAGTTATGGGTGATCCGATAAGATATGAATGGAATTTATCGAGGGCGAACACTACTGCTAGTAACTCTTTCTCTCTGGAGGAGTAATTCAATTGAGGTTCAGTTAAAGTTCGGATAGCATAGTATATGACATGGGCCTTCTTATCTCTCCTTTGACCTAAAACATCCCCTACCGCATAATCAATCGCATCACACATAAGCTCAAATGGATGGGTTTAATCCGAAGCTTGCATGATTGGAGCGGAGATTAGCATGCTTTTCAATTTTTCAAAAGCCTCTTGCCATGCTTCACTCCACTTAAAAGGGGCATCCTTCGTGCATAGGTTACTTAAGGGCCTAAATATGAAGCTAAAATCCTTAATAAACCCATAATAAAACCCCGCGTGGACAAAAAATGAGTGCATATCTTTGAGTGACTTGGGTGGGGGAAGTTTGGTAATAATGTCAATTTTTGCCCTATTGACCTCTCTCCCTTTGAACGGTAGGACGTGGCCAAGAACTACTCCTTTGGTAACCATAAAATATCACTTCTCCAAATTTAGTACTAAGTTCTTTTCCACACATCAGTCAAGAAACTTTTCGAGATTAGAAAGGCAATGGTCAAAAGAGGGGACGAAATAGTAAAATCATCTATGAACACCTCAAGGCCCCTTTCGAACATGTCGCTAAATCGATCAAGCATTAACCTTTAAAAGGTTGAGGGTGCATTAAACAATTCGAAAGGCATATGTTTTGTAGGCAAACGTTCCAAAGGGGCATGTGAATGTAGTCTCGTCTTAATCTAGCACATCCAACTAAATTTAGTTATACCCGGAATAACCATCCAAAAAATAGTAAAACATGTTGATCAAGGCTCTCTCAAGCATTTGGTCCATGAACAACAAAGATAGGTGGTCTTTCTAGTGCCGGCATTGAGCTTTCGATAGTCAATGAAAATGCGCCACCCAGTGGTGGTACGTTTTGGAATAAGTTCCCCATTTTCGTCTTCCACCATAGTCATTCTCGACTTCTTTGGGATAGCTTGAATAGGACTCACCCATTTACTATCTGAGATGGTATACATGATGACCGCATCCAATAACTTAATAATCTTCGTTCTAACAACGTCTTTCATGATTAGGTTCAAACATCTTTGCATCTCCCTAGAGGGATTCACATGCTCCTCTAAGTGAATTTTATGGGTAAAAATCAAAGGACTTATACCATTCAAATCAACAATGGACCAACGAAAATCACCTTTGTGCTTCCTTAATATCACCCCTAATTCTAGTAAATCTCTCTTGATTTTATTCTCTTTAATATTTCACGAAATGGTGGGCGCACCCAGATTTTATACTTGGGTGGGAGGTAGCTCAAAAATAACGAACACACATTTTATACTAGGAACACATTCTTATTTAACTTTTATTTATGTTTCACCATGAATAAGTCCTTTAATAACTTAGCATACACGGGAATTTTCTTGATAGCCTCAAGAGAAGGTAAGTTAAGCTTCACTTGCTTAAGAAATTCTAGAATGTCATCACGGGAGACACCTTTAGGAGGAGGGACCAACCGTTGAGGGTGCGGTGTAGATATAGGGGTTACACTACCACCTTGGGCCTAAATGTGTCATCTTTTTCACTCTCATCCAAAGGGGATTCTGCAGCCTCTTGCGTGTCGAGATAAATCTCCTTGTGTTTTTGCACGTCGTGTGAGGGAGGTGACAAGTCAATAGCTCTCCCACTACGTAGAGTGGTTATGGCTTGACATTGCTCTTTATTTTCATCGGGACTAGATCTCACACAATTTTGACCTTGGTGAGGTCATTGGCCTTGGTCAAAAAACTTTCCCTTCTCTTAGACACTTAAGGAAGATTGCAACTTTGAAAGAGATGTCTTTAAGTCGACGAAATTTTGAGTATTTTGCGTGTTTGTAGCTGACAGAGTGTGCGGAAATTGAGTAAGAGTGTCCTCTAGACTCTTCCATTATAGTATCACATAAGGCGTGAGAGGAGGCACTTGCATGGGTGGCACTTGTTGATAAGGTGGGAGTGGTGGCGGTTGTTAGGCAATGTGCGGATTCTGGTTCATCGCTGCATTCGGTTGCCCGTCATTAAAACCAATATGGTTTCACCATGAGGGATAGAAAAAATTCCTATGAGGGGAGTTAAAATTACCCATAAAATCTCCCGTCGCCTCAACTTTGTTTTGAAACATAACTTTATAGGCGGGTATAGTCAGACATTCCTTTGTTAAATGGCCCGCCTCATAAATGGCGCAAGCCTCCTCTGGTAAACCTATAGATGGGCCAAGATATATTTCTCCCAAGCTTCGACCACATCTTCTAGCCTCTTGTCTAGATGGTTAATTTGGAGCTTCAACACGGCTTCCTTGTCCAAGTGATGGAGTCCGGAAACAGAAGGAGCTGTGGATGTGATTCTATCTTTGGGTTAGGTGTTCGGATCCGATATGTCCTAAGCTTGAGTAGTCTCAGTGACATGCTTAAAGTGGGCCTCCTCATAGTCCTCATATAACTTGAAGAACTCTCCCGGGCACATAGTTTTAATGAGTTGTTTTGAGCTTAGGCTAAGCCCATAATGGAAGTAAGAGATGGGTCTCCACTTTTTTAAGCCATGATATGGGCACAAGTTAACTAACTCATTGAACCTCTCCAAACACTTATCAAAATGGTCATTGTCATTTTGATTAAAAGTCTAAATTTGATCGAGAATAGAGTTAGTCCATTCCACGGGAAAGAACTTCTGGAGAAATTTGGCCAGCATATCTCTCCACATAGTTTTTGGTGCTAGTAACCAAAGCCAAGTGTTATCCATATCCTTAAGTGAAAAAAGGAAAATCTTGAGGCGCACTTCGTCTTGAGTGAGAACTTTATCGTTAAACGTCTTTCGTGCCTCCTCGAACTCTCCAATGTGCAGATAAGGCTTGTCCGAATCCACACTGTTTAAATGTGAAAAAATTTGAATCATCTCATTCCTAAAGTGGAATTGCCTCGCATTATAGATGAATATAATGCATCCCGGAGCGACTATTCCCACGGGGTATAAGAGTTCTCTTATGGGACGATACGGAATCACTTCTCCCATTCTAAAACTAGCATGATCAGACATCATAATCACACGTATATAATCATTTTCCTCACCGGAGTTCCTATACGTTTGACTCATGGTGTGACTACTCGGTATAGGAGGTGGTACCCATAAATTAGGAGTTCTTGGAGTGTTATTGCTAGAGGGGTGGATTTCTATTATAGGCTCGGGATTTGGATTGAGCGAGTATTTTTGCATTTAAAGCATCAAGAGAATTTTTTTTTATTTTCTGATTTTTTTGGATTTTGGGGATTTTTAAATTCTTTATTTGGCTCTTTATGATTTAGAGTCAAATTTTTAGATTAATTCGACCTAACATGGAGTGTCTACTTGGTTCCCCGACAACCGCACCAAAAAACTTGATGTGACGAAGAATGTGTATGCTATGTGTGTACCTATATCTCAAGTGCAAGCCAATCAATCAAGTAATACCCGATAAGTCAGGGTCGAATCCGCAGGGAATAGAACAAAAATCATGATAATGACGATAAGGTAGGCTTCTAAGATCTTAGTATTGACTCTTGAAAAGAAAAGAAAAATATGATGGCTTTTCTGAAAATTTGTACTTAACTAAATAAACCTAACTAGCAAGTGCAATTTTAATTTAAAAGAAAGAAAAAATTGAAATTTTGATTTTCGACAATCCCCCGAACCACAGGTATTTATGGTAGATATAAAATTTTCAATAATTATATATTTAATTATAAGAAAACATTAATTAAACCAAAACACTAAATATGTGAGAATTTTACTCTACATGATATTTAGTCAATAATTAAATTAACGTGAATGACGAGTTTGCCGACACGTATATTATATCCTCAAACACTCCAGTTGCTTATTACAAACGGATTTAAGAGACCTATAATATTAGTCTCGACAAAATATCAAACCTAATAATTATATATACGATTATATCTGATTTTATATCCAATTATCATACCTAGGTTGGGTTCATGTTCCCCAATTCTCTAACGATTTAGCTGGACATGTTTACATTAACTACACATGTGATAACGAAATTTCAAGAAGGCATCATGATTGAATAATGAGAACAAATCCTAAAAATAAAGATACATAATACATGGACAAGAACAAGCTTCAAAGGAAATCTAGAGAATATAAAGCTCTTGATTAAAATTTACATGAAAAAAGTAATAATTTTGTTCCTAGATGTTACCCTTTTTTCAAAAACTTCTAAGAATTATTATGATGATAAAAGAATCCTAATCACTAAGTAAATAAGTTGGAAGTCATTTAGAAGAGTCCCTAAACTCTAAAAGTCTTAGGCTGAAAGATAGGCTCAACTTAAAAATCACGCAACAGGTGTCCCAAACCCATTAGCTCAGGCCAGGCCAAAGGCATTCGCAGGCTAAAAGAATCCGAATGTTCATAACTTCTTCATCGTAACTCGAATTGGGGTGACATTTCTTCCAGTATTCTTGTGACTGCTAATTCTTCAACTTTTGAGTTGTCACCTCCTCTGGGTTCCGACTGGAAAATTATGAATATGCCTTATCTTACCTTTCTTTAAAGTCTTTCACCGTTTTGGTTTTTCCCCCACATCCACTTGCAAAAATTACCTGTAAAATAAGAGAGAAATACACCAAACATGAAATACTCATAAAAAAGGTTAGTACCATAAATATGGGATAAATTCGGTCTAAATAACCTTCACAAGACCATAAAAATACCTACATTAGGGGATAAATATGAAATATTTATGCCTAAACAGTCACCTCTCTCCTTTTATTAGGTCAATCAACGGATCGAATTTAGACCAGATCAAGGTCAACCCATATTTGTTTATTATGAAAATTATTAAACCGGATCAGATCTGGATCATATAGCGGATCTTGAAAATAATAATCTATATCTAAATCCTAACAAATTTGGATCGAATATTATCCGACCCTATTCAAAATCATTTAATACATAATAATATTATAAATATAATAATAACTTAGGTGAGCAAACAAAAAAAAATTAAGCCTATAAAAGTATGTAATAGATAATATTGTTTAATAATAATCATGAAATAATATAAATCACGGTCATACACTAAAAGTATTAAAAAATTTAATAATTTAAAATATCGAATGGGTTTAGATTCTTAGTAGATTGGATATGTATGAATCCAATTTAGATCCATTTACTAATCGGATAAACAGATAATCAGATTATCGGATTATCGAATTACATAGCACAAATCCATATCCGAATAAATACACTGGATTCAAATGAAAATCTGATCCATTAATAGGCCTATTTATATGTGTTATCTTTCTTAATTACTGACAATGGTCATAACCCTTACTTTAGTCATTCGAATCATTAAAGAAGGTTGGCCAATTAGACTTTCACAGCAAAATCTTTATAGCAGCATTCTTGTCACTAGCATGGCCTCCATAGTCATGTTCATGGCAAAAAACATATCACACTTTGAATCTCTTAAACAAGAGCATGCCTCCTAATGTTCTAACCAGGATAATACTTAAAGAGGTACGGATCATCTCAAAATAAATGGTTGGATTTCGAAAGAAATTTGGACCGATCTATGATACCCCGACTAATTAAATACCGAGTAGCTACTCCTTTATTCAAATTAATACAAAATGCCAAGTTGGTTCAGTTCATAGCATCACTGTCGAAAACATTTTAATAATTACTAACTACCTAATATTTAAAAAGTGAGTTGTCAATTTTAATTAAACCCGATTAACATGACATCCTTTTAAATTATAAAAGGCTAATACCACAACCACATCACAGTCACAAAAATAACAATGTAATAAACTAAATCTGGAGGAAAACACCTCTCAACAATCCAAATACTGAAATGAACAAATACAAGCCTGAATCATATAATTAATTACAACCCAAAATCTGAAATAACTGAATAGATACAGTATCTCTAAAAGGAAATAGGGCGCCATGCCCAACAAATGAGAGAATACGATAATATAGAGTCAAGATCGAGAATGGAGGCGTCTTCTGTCAAGGTCCTGCAACTTCCACAGCAGCTACAGTACGTCACCTGAATGGAACTCCTATGCTTGGTGTCCTTGTGGCTGGGCACCTAAAAGGCTTTTACAAGAAAATATATTTGGAAGCAAACGGGTCAGAGCCCGATTGTGAAAATAGTTTAAAATATAGCAAGTGTTTTAATGACATTAAACAATGAATGCAAAATACATGTTAGGACGTGATCTCACATGAAATATTAACCTCTCGACTATCTGTGCACTCCTAACGTATCCGTAACCAAATCTAGTTATTCTACTATCAAACTAGTCCGCTTCAATATTTGGTGTTTACTAAACTAATCATGGTTTAATTCCCGACGCCTTTATATAAACTGGGAGTTTTACTTTCATTTAATTATCGAAATTAATCATAACAATTTCTAAGCGTTTTCCTATTTTTAATTCTACAAAGATGTAACATTAATTCACACTAGCACTTATATAAACGGTTCGCATCAATATTTCATTGCATCCATCTTCTCATAATTTTACAATACTGGAACCCCTAGACTAAGCTGCGGTGCGCACATACTCTGCTATCCAATCCCGGTACATCACGTACATAAGGATCACGTGTTCCGAATCTCTCAAGAACCATTTTGAAAAGTAACAAACACACATAGTGGAGGCGAACATGGTTCACATCACATGGGTCCCGCACATACTTACGCTCCCATGATCAGCAGACTTATTAACTTCTCAATAAGTCCTTCTCTGACCTATGTTCTCGAGGTACCAATCTAAATCACCCCCGTAGGCACATAAAGATTAAATGGCCCTGATCGAACGCCGACCTCCCGTGATAGCAAGCATGGTAGGTATGTTATACACAGATAACCACATATTCTAAGAATTCACACTTCTTAGATATCTCAGTATATTAATAGAGGTATACTTCTCGTTCTTATCCCATTATTTACTGTTATACGTTTATAAGTTCCCGTTTTAAACGCATTAGAGTTGTCAACTCTTCTCACGTCGTAATTAGGTACTCATTTCCAAATCCACAATTGTCATTCGGTTTACTATAAGATTCTAAGTTCTACTCCTCAACGTACCCCAATTCTCACAATTATACCCACTAGTCAATAAGGGAAAGTAAATTCTTTGTTAATTAAGTCTACGGGACGTTTGAAATAAAATCAGGCCTAAAAAGGACATTTTGTCAACACGTTAGAAGTCTCGTTCGAACGAGGTCATTCGAACGAAAGGCTTCGAATAAACAACCAACTCGTTAGAAGGGATACTGTCATCTCGTTAGAAACTCGTTCGAACGAGGTCGTTCGAACGACCTGGGCAGGTCTTCTAACGAGATGGCAGAACACGCCCAGAAATCTGCAAATCCATTTTTCTTCCTTTTACTCTTTTCTAAATCCATCCTATCATCATCCAAACTAAGTTTTAATGTGTTTAAGCTACACTAAGTCCTCATAGGTCACTCTTAAACATATATATGGGGTCAATACCTCCTTTATCAACATGTAATCATCATAATTCCCAAATCTTGTCACAAACCCTATAAACATGAACACAGAATTTAATGTCTACAACCATTTCTTATAAATCCATTTTTAAATCATCAATACATATATTTTGGATATGAAATTTTTCCATAATTATTCTACATGCGATCTTCATATAGGATTACTATTTCAATCTCCAATTTCATGGGTTTTCATCAAACTTTCAATACAAGACATATATTCAATTTTAAGCATGGAGGAAACATTCACTTGAATTTATGTAATTAAACCACTTGCCTTAGATGTTCTGATTTGATGTTGAAGGATGAAGTTTGATTCTCCTCCTTCTCTCTACAGATTTTTTTTTTCCAAGGATGGTGATGGTGGCTAGGGGTTTCTTTTGGAACCACTTAAGACTCTCCCTTTAACTCCCGTAGCCCACTACTTGATAAATGTTGATAATGGAATTAGTGGGTTCATTACTAATATAAAATTAACCTCTAAAATTCGTGGGTTTTAATTCCCATATTTTTAAAATTACCAAACTACCCTTTTGGGTTGCTGGTATGGCCTAAAAATGCCCCGCGACCCAAACTAAACCCCCGACTAGTATTTTCTGACTATTTCGACCCTTCCGGACACGTTGGCTCACTCAAAATGACCATTTGGTTGATAAAAATATAATTCACTTTTTAATTTAAATAATTTCATTCCTGACGCGATTGACACGCGCGTCCCAACTAAATTTCCAAATTGTCTTATTTAAGTCTCGCAACAACTTTAATATTTCCAATGCTCATGTATTACCATACATAATCAGAGATATTAAATTTTAATATCATAATCAAATACCAACTCACATCTCGCTAGTATTCATACCCGAATTAATTCTCATTTAGTTTAATTAATCCCTTAAATAAAAATCAATAAAATTACGGGGTATTACACGATTTTTCTTACACGAATGTGAAGGCATTTCACTTATAGCAAGATAGTTCACAATATCGACATACCATGGAAGTTAGGAGACAAGCTTCAGTTGATCGTTAGGTAAAGAATTATTTAGTGTCAACATACTATCGGTGGATTCTCGGCTTAATCTAGATAGATGATCAGTTCTTTTGTTCCCACATCCTTTCTTATCTCGAATCTCAAGGTCAAAATCCTAAACTAATAGGATCCACCTAATGATACGGACCTTGGAATATTTCTTAAATAAGAGGTACCATAAGGTCGAGTGGTCAGTGAAGATAATGACTTTGGTTCCTATTAAATCAGACCTAAACTTCTCTAGCATAAAAATAATAACTATGAACTCTTTCTCAATTTTGAAATAATTTAATTGGGCATTGTTGAGAGTCCTACTGCCACAATTAATGATATGGGAAAGTTTCTCATTATGATGACCTAGAACCGCACCTATAGCATAGTCAGATGAATCACACATGATCAAAAAGGGTTGACTCCAATCGGAAGGTTTCATAATGCGTGCAAAGGTTAATTCATTCTTAAGATTTTCAAAGGCTTTGAGGCATTTATAGGAAAATTTAAAGGGTGCATCCTTGGCAAGAACATTTCATAAGAGTCGAAAGATCTTTCTAAACTCCTTTATTAACCCATGTGTCCTAAGAATGAGCCAATTTCATGCATGACTTTGGGGGGTGGGAGATTAGAAATGATGGAAGATAGAAAAATAACCAACTAAATTTATCGCTCCGAGATCCCAATTCAACTCCTAGTTAGGTGGTCAATATGAAGCATCATTAAAAATCACCATCCTAGACAAAACGTTCATAGGGATGATTTGACAGGTTATTATTGGAATTGGTTTAAGTCTTAACCTTTTCAAAAATTTCCAATGAGCGATGTGATACCCAAGGGTCAGTGATGGTTCGAAGTCGTAAAAATTCTTGAATTATTTAAGTAATCTGTGGGTCAAGGAAAGGTGATAAAATTCCTACCTAATCTTGAGATATATTATTGTAGCTTGCTAATTGAAATGCGTATAGAAGCCATGTAGATTAGGCATGTCAATGGGTCGAGCTTGGACCCGGACCCTACCCAGACCCAATCCGTTAAACCCGGGTCTGAGCACTTTTATGAAACCCAATTACTCTATTAACTGGTTAGTCGATTACCCACTTATTAAATTGATGGGATATTGATATAGGTAGACCTGATCCGTTAAGCACCCGACCCAAAATCTCTCTCTCTCTATCTCTCTCTCTCTCTCTCTCTATATATATATATATATATATATATATATATATATATATACAAAATAAATTAGAAAACTTATATATGTCACAAGATACAACAATGATGTCATGAGATGAATTAGTTTATGTACTACCTATTTTTCCCTTTAATTTTTTCGATTCCCCCTCTTTTCTTCCAATCATATTTGTTTTCCACTCTTCACCAAAATTCAAAAAGAGGGGTAGATTAGTATTTGACACATTTTATCCAGATCTAACCCCGATACACACTCAACCCCCATCACAAAAGCTTCGTCCCTCCAAACTGATTCTCTCTCCTGCCATCCTATCCCACATTTCAAACCCTCCAGCTGCCGCCCTCTCCAACACCCGGCCTCTCATCCCTCCCGCGACGATGCCCTTGATCTCTAACACTGCCTCCCTTAGTGGTTTGGATTTTATCTTAGGGTTTTATGCTTTTCAGGTTTGATTATATGGAGAGGAAATCCATTGATGGGGATCATTTCTCTCAGTCACACTTACCACCAAGCCATAATCCGGGTATGGTTATATTTGAAGTTTTATTTATCAGTCATATTTTAAGTTTTGTTATTGTTTACTTTGCATTTTGTTTTGCATTGTCATGTTATATTGATGTTGCAGGTGGTTAATTTTGGCATTCCACTACTCCTATTTAAGGTATCAAATGGTTTAATTTTGTTTTGTATCTCTATTGGTTTTCTCATTTTGTTGTTTTATTTTTTTAGTTGTTTTATTTGTATTCTAAAGTCAGTTTTTATTTTGATATGATGTCTTTCTTATAGTCCATAACACTTCTTTTGTTGGCAAGGTTAATTAAAGAAAATTATGGTTATTTGATTCCATTAGGATTGGTGAATTTTTGGCCCCTTTTATTATTAAAGCATTTAATATTTTCCCATTTAATTTATCATTGTCATTTGTACCTCTGAAACATTTGTTATTTGAGAATATTTCTCTATACTGTATTGTCATTTTTGGCATGCCTCTTAGATGTTAGAGAAAATAACCTAATTGATGTTTTACTCTTTTAATAGAAAGGAATTTAGTGACAATGTGATTAGAAGTGAATGCCAGTGTGTAAAGATATTTTGAATCAAGTTGTTGATTGAACGTATGAATATTATTATTGGAATATTGATACATTTCTGACCTTATGATTTGTAGGTATTTAGTAGGAAACTCCACAATAATTATTTGATTTACCAAATGCAGTCATCCCCAACATTCAACTTTATTTAAAAATTATTCTTGTGATTGACCTTTAATGATTTAACTTGACAAATTTATTTTGATATTTCATGTTTTAATTTGTCTTCGTATAATAAGAAACTTATCAATGTTACATTGTAGGTCTTCTACAATGATGTAATGTTTGAATTAGCTATGAGATGAATAATTTGTGATTTTCCACTCATAATTATGGACTTTGAATAGGTCTCAAATTAGTGTCGCTAGCTATCTAAGTCTATATGTTATGGTTTTTTATACCTGTTAAAAAAATTACATGTCATGTAATGAGTGCAACTTTTCCAATTGTTTTGTACCCTAAGTAATGCAACTATAGGCGTTGCAACTACAATATTTTTTAATGCTACATAATTACACAAAACAATCTTAACAAGACACCTAATATGATGGGTCGGGTCAATGGGTCGTGTTTCGGGCCAACGCGATAAGGTTTTTTTGGACAAAAACACGACACGACACGAATTCGTGTTTTCTTAGTTGACACGAACACGACCCGAATAAAAAACAACACAGAACGACATGACACGAACACCATAATTTCTTAAATTTAATGCCTAAAAAATACGATAACATGACATGACTCATAATTCAAACATGAACACGACCCGACTTCGTGTAAAAAAACATGGCATGAACACGACATATCCTGTCAATTTTGTGTCGTTCCGTGTCATTTTTCGTGTCATCTCTAAAATTTTAACTTCTAATTTTATTACATCTTTGGATATTCTTTTGGTCATTTTATGAGGACAAAAATATGTATTTAAAAAAAGTTCATTTACTTGAATGCAGAGTGTTAAAAAACCAATCTAGTGGTTAAAAAAACTCAAGATGATTTGTTCTTTTGTCTTCGTATCGAGTTTCGTTTCAGGAAAGATGAAATGATACATGTTTTAGAGTATATGAAATTGAACAAAATTAAAAATGCGACTCGACAACTTGGCAATGTTTAGGTTGTTTTGCTATCAAACATGGCGAGGCAAGTCGAGTTCATTCCACTGATGCTCCCCTGTCACAAATCAGGAGTCAATATTTAAAATTCCGAAATTTGAAGGAATTATTTTGTTTTTCAATAGCCTCCAAGATTTATAAATGCATCATCTCAACATCTTCATCACTCGATATTGAGCTTCTTTGTCTGATATTTTAAGTCATTTGGCATATCTTTTGAGGATATTAATCGTAATTGAACTTTATTGAATTGTAAGTGAAGTTCAATGAAATTCTAAACTAATTGGTTTCAAGTGAAAAATACTTCAAAAGCATCTTTTTAAATAATTTAATAGTTGGGTATTCTAACAATTCAGTACATATTAGTATTTTGTGCATATTATGCCTATATGCTCTGGAATGAACTTTTAGACATTCTCATCCTTTATACTTTGTTATTACAGCTGAATTACGGCTCAACGATCTCAAATTCATGTCAAGGAGGATAAAGAATCAATTTATAAATGTCTCGGAAGATCAATAATTAAGCCCTGAGTTCTATAGCAGCTATCATCACCTGATCATTTGGTTGTGTATAATTTCATGTCACTACTCCTATATAGAAATAAAATTTACATATTCATTAGTCTAAAAAAAGATGTAAATCTTCTCAATCACAATTTGATCTGGGCTTTATTGCTGGGTTGATCCAGCGTTTAGAGATGGTTGGTGAAGATATGTTTGATCATGTGGTCTATAGCAGTGCCAGTTATCAGATATGGGATTTCAACATACGCAGGTTTATTCGTTTTGATTTGTTTTTCAATGGATATATTATTTTTGTTTACATTTTTAAATCCAATGTTTTTGCAGTCGGTTCTTCAAAAATTGCTCGCGGGGATACATCTATTTCATATTTAATTTGTTATGGGCTTTGTTTGCAGTTATTCATCCAATGATAGTTTGATTTGGATGTATTTCAGTTGACTTGGGTTCTTAAATCCAACAGCTTTACCTCATATCAATACTCAGTTATGGATCTTTAAATTCTTCAACCTATTGCTCCCAGTAGGGAGAAACATTTACGCATGTGGTTATCTTGGATTATTTGATAATTTGCCTTCAATGGTTTCAAGCTATTGAATTCAATTATTCATCAATGATCACAATTGTCAGTGAGCACATGATTTTGATCACGATTCAAGTGTAGGATGGTGTGGTCTCATACACGTAAACTAATTTGAGATTTTATGGCCAAGGTTGCAGATTTGATAGCATAGATTTCAAACATCAGATGATTTTCTTTGAAATTAATGGACGAGTCAAATGCTGTATTTGATCAAAAAGCGATAAATAAGTATTGGATAGACATTGAGCTCCATTGGGGTGATTATAACTCACGTGATATTGAGCGTTACACCGGGGGTCTCATATGTCCAACGGGTATGTCATATCTTCAATGTTGTTTCATTTTCATTAGATTTTGTCAATATGGTAATAATGTTTAATACGTATTATGGTTTCTTTTATCTATATAGTATAATCATTTATAGCGGCCTTCAATTGAGGAGGAATTAGGCCTGAAAAGAGCTGCTATTACTAATGCTCCAAAACTCAGTGCTGAATTGGTGATCTCAATTCTCATCAATAGCTCGAGAAAGATGAGACTCCTTGCCTCCAGAGATTCATGACTAGATACCCTTTGTTTTTTTTTCCATAATTCGATTCATGGATATATACTCGATAATGTTCTATGGATCTTGGAAATTACTATAGTTATAAAAATTGCATATACATTGAATAACATTAATCATGATTCACTTTTGGTCATTTATTAATCATTGTTTTAGGTTTGCCAACCCTTTAATCTATCATGTTCTGTTAATGTTTAGAAAATATTATAACTTTCATGTTCTGTTAGTGTTTACATATTGAAATACGAGTTCTCTGTTGCCAGTTCTGTTAAGATATTGAAATATGAGTTCTCCGATGGCAGTTTTGTTATGGTAGCGTGTTTAACAACATTGTTATATGTTATGGCAGTTCTTAATAGTGATTTTTTTATCATGGTTTTCCATTATGATGGTATTGTTGATGAATGGAAGGAATTAAATGGAGTCAAATTGTGATACATATATCTGCAGTGAATCAAACTAAATGGTAGTATTAAACTCTTTACTATATCATCTCATGTGATGGAAGTTGCATTCGGTCGATTCATCTTAGTTTGTTTTCTAATTTCTTGATCAGTATTGATGATTATGAATAGGTGATTTGCTAAGCGATTCTTACATCCACACATAGTTTCGAAATACAACTACATTTTCCTATATGATGAATACCGCGACGTTAAAATTTACAGCCCTAAACAGTGAATTATAATGTTTCTTTTTCTGTTTCAAATTCATTTTTATGAGTTGGTTCTTACTGTTTTGTGATTTAGTTTTTAGTCATTGTTTAAGTTTTATTTTTAAATGGGTGGCCATTATTATTAGTTATTTGTAGTTCTATTAGGTGATTCTATGTTGTTTTTTATTGTGATTAATTTACATACTCATATCACAGGGAAATGGTGTACGTATTAATGCAAAAAGAGTTGAGCCAACCTAAGACTCCACAAGACATTTTTTCTTTCGAATAAACTTTGTTCTTCTTTTTTATATTGGAGCAACAAAAATTCAAGCTCGTCTAAGATTCTCTTAAACGAAGCATGGGCAAAACCAAACTATTATTTGATCTATTTTTTTATTATATTTTCACTTCTCAATTTAGGCTAATGTGATTTGTATTATATTGTAGGCTTAATGCCGTAATCAAGTATTTATTGCATCCATAATGCAGAGGTGATGTTTGATCAAACTATGCTTGGGGTGATGTAGCCTATTAAACCGATTTCAAACATCGTACTGACTATTTTGCATCATCCTCCACAAGCAATACAACCAATGCAGTAGCCAATGCAATAATCAACACTCATGTTAGTCTGAGTGCATACAAGAGTAGTTTCTTCATTTTTTTTGAAAAATTTGTGAATTATGATTTGAATATATTTGTTTGTTTTCAGGTTTTCCAGACACGAGTGAATTTGGGGTATATTCTCCTCACTTTTCACGTTTAATCTGTGGGGTAAAAATAGTTTTTGATTTATACGAGATTAAATGCTTTGTTAGGTTTGAATAATTGGAGCTTAAGTTTTACCAACCACTGCCACTAACATCTAAGGTAATTTTATTATTTATGTATATATTTCTATTTAACAAGTTTGATGGTTTTCATTTCTATTATTCTGCGTGAGTATTCATTATTTAAGTTCTTTGGAAACATGAAATATTAGCCCAATTATAATTATAATCATTCCAATCCATTAACTAAAGTACCAATGTCTCGTCCTATTTGAACTATGTTGATTTTTGTTTGTTTTACTCTTTACTTATTTTAAAGCTTTGGTATTAATATTTAAAAATTTTAATGCAAGGGTCATGAATGAACTGGAGTGCCATGAATAGGGAAAAACCGCTTTTGAAAGTCTGTAAATTGTCAGCATGCATCAGTCCTAAAGAGAGCTTTCATTGATGTAAGCTGCTTATCTTTAATCAAGTCGAAAGTCTACCTATAGGCCATATTTTGTATTTCCTCAACCATCTTCACACTTCCTCCCATCGGGAGATGCTCCCTGTTCAAATTGGCAGCAATCATGTGCTTTACTTCTCTGATGCACTAGAGAACAATCGACTAACCATTATCATCGCGATAAGCATCAACTCCAATATTGACTTTGTGTCGACTAGGATTCGCAGGAAAAACTTCAGTAATGCCAAGAATGGAATCTTTGGTTATGGCCTCCACGTTTGGTTGTTACCCCTTAAATTTACACTTTGTTAATTTGTTTTACAATGTGAATTCAATTGATGAATATTGTTTATTTCAAGTTACATTTTAGTTTATTTGATAAACTTTAAACTATTTAAATATTGTTGGACTATTTGTTATTTGTTAAGTAGGGTGAATAGTCCTATAATTAAATAAGTTAAGGTCAATTTTTTAAAATTACATTTTTTTTTATTAAGGAATGAAATTTTTGCCTCTTGCAATTATGTACTTTGATTTTTTTTCCATTTTCCGATTATCGGCTTACCTTCAGGCACGGACATACCCTAGTATATATATATGTGTAACAACCCGCGTAATTTTGGGCTATTTTAATTAATTTCTGGAAAATGGAGGAAAATAAAGTTTTAGATAAAATTATTTTTATTGCTCAAATATGTTCAATATTATTTTTTAAAGGCGAGAATTTCAAACGGTTTTGAAAACGGAGTTAAAACGGATTTTAAAATGATTTTTAAATGTTCTTAACTCTTGGAGTTGTTTTGACTTCCAACTCTTCATTTATTTGCCTTATTTAAAGGAGTCTTTTGGATTCCAACTCTTCATTTCTTTGCATTATAAAAGGAAGTCGTGGGCAAGCCTTTTAACCTACTTTTGGCACAACTTTTTGGCAGCAAATATATTTTATATTCCTCTTCTTTTTATATACACATTGGCCCTTGAGATTTGTGAGTTCCAACCTTAGATTAGAGGTGTTCTTCGGGCTATTTTGTTGGAGGTTCTTGGAGGAGCTTTTGTAGATCTTTTGTGTTGATCTTGAGGATGTGATCATTGGTTTCTTATCATGGTTTAAGGTATGGGGTTTTACACAATATGCTCCTTAAATCTCGCGAGTGTCATTCTCTTTGAATTCTTGTTTAATTGAACTCATATTTGAATTGATAAATTCATTGAAATCTGGAAAATAAATTTTGAAATTATTTTGATTCATGTGGTATCATTATATTGTTGATGAGCACGTTGTCATGAGATTTTAATATGACACGGATGTTGGGCACCCGCCAAAATTCCTGTTTCCCGGGCTATGGCTTGATAAAGCATATACGGATGTGGTGAGGCCTGGTGACCCGGTTAAAGTGTTGTTGAGAAATTATAATGATGAAATGCTATTGAGATTTGCATTTTGATTTGAATATTCGTACTCGTGTTGTTACGTTTTATTCACTGCTAATCCATATTTATTGAGCATCTTTCTTGTCGTATTGTGTACTTCCCCATATTTTCTTTTAGTGGCAGGTTAGCGCGGATTTTAGGGCGCTATGGAGATTGATTTTAGCGAGGATTGTTTGGGAAAGATTTGTATTATTTTGATGTATAGAGCTTTGGAGATTTGTATTTTTAGTCGAGTTAGATAGTTATAATTTTAATTCGAGAGACTTGTTGTAATTGAAGAGATTGATATTAGTGGATTTATATTATTGTGGGTTTATTTAGATGCTCTATACCTTGTCACTTGTGGATTTGGATTTATTTTATCGCATTAGCGCTCCGTTCGCTCTCCCCGGGCGGGCGGGGTGTTACAAATGGTATCAGAGCTTAGGTATACGGCAACCCTCGGGGCTTGGGTTTTGGGGTTCATTGCGTGGTTAGCAATTTTTGGAGTTAGAAAATTTTAGGTGATATTCATGATAGGTTTCGAGATTAGATGTGAGGAATTTATTTTTGGAGACGAAATTATTTTTGGAGATTGTTAGCCTGATTTTTGAGAGTTAGGCATTCGGCGAATTTCGAGGGTGAAATTCCATTGTTAGTGGGGAAGTGTAACAACCCGCGTAATTTTGGGCTATTTTAATTAATTTCTGGAAAATGGAGGAAAATAAAGTTTTAGATAAAATTATTTTTATTGCTCAAATATGTTGAATATTATTTTTTAAAGGCGAGAATTTCAAACGGTTTTGAAAACGGAGTTAAAACGGATTTTAAAATGTTTTTAACTCTTGGAGTTATTTTGACTTCCAACTCTTCATTTATTTGCCTTATTTAAAGGAGTCTTTTGGATTCCAACTCTTCATTTCTTTGCATTATAAAAGGAAGTCGTGGGCAAGCCTTTTAACCTACTTTTGGCATAATTTTTTGGCAGCAAATATATTTTATATTCCTCTTCTTTTTATATACTCATTGGCCCTTGAGATTTGTGAGTTCCAACCTTAGATTAGAGGTGTTCTTGGGGCTATTTTGTTGGAGGTTCTTGGAGGAGCTTTTGTAGATCTTTTGTGTTAATCTTGAGGATGTGATCATTGGTTTCTTATCATGGTTTAAGGTATGGGGTTTTATACAATATGCTCCTTAAATCTCGCGAGTGTCATTCTCTTTGAATTCTTGTTTAATTGAACTCATATTTGAATTGATAAATTCATTGAAATCTGGAAAATAATTGTTGAAATTATTTTGATTCATGTGGTATCATTATATTGTTGATGAGCACGTTGTCATGAGATTTTAATATGACACGGATGTTGGGCACCCGCCAAAATTCCTGTTTCCCGGGCTATGGCTTGATAAAGCATATACGGATGTGGTGAGGCCTGGTGACCCGGTTAAAGTGTTGTTGAGAAATTATAATGATGAAATGCTATTGAGATTTGCATTTTGATTTGAATATTCGTACTCGTGTTGTTACGTTTTATTCACTGCTAATCCATATTTATTGAGCATCTTTCTTATCGTATTGTGTACTTCCCCATATTTTCTTTTAGTGGCAGGTTAGCGCGGATTTTAGGGCGCTATGGAGATTGATTTTAGCGAGGATTGTTTGGAAAAGATTTGTATTATTTTGATGTATAGAGCTTTGGAGATTTGTATTTTTAGTCGAGTTAGATAGTTATAATTTTAATTCGAGAGACTTGTTGTAATTGAAGAGATTGATATTAGTGGATTTATATTATTGTGGGTTTATTTAGATGCTCTATACCTTGTCACTTGTGGATTTCGATTTATTTTATCGCATTAGCGCTCCGTTCGCTCTCCCCGGGCGGGCGGGGTGTTACAATATGTAAGAATGTATATATAAATCAGTCTACATATTTTTTGTTTAAGTTGAATTTTTTTTGTCCATTTTTTAGTTTCAGCTATTCGAGTCGAGTTCTCGGGTCTGGACATGATTTTTTAGGCCTGATAGGTAATTGGGTAAGATTCGATCCGTTAAAAAAATGCTCGGATCGAATATGGATATAGGTACACCCGATCCAGACCCGACTCATTTGCAGGCCTTCTAGATTACAAGTAAAGTAGAGAGGGGACTCACAAGTAAATTAACACAATGTTAAAATGATGAAATATTAAATTTATATAATTAAGGACAATAAAAAAATTTATGCTTTTTTTATTATTATGATATTTTTTTATTGTATATAATGGAATTATTAGATAACAAAAAAAATAAGCAAAACAAAATAATTTTGAATATTGAATTTTTAATTTTTCTTAATTTTTTTGCTAGATAGATACTCAAAGTTTTTTATTTGAAAAAAAACTATTCTTGGATTTTTTTAACTTTTATTAAAAAAAATGTTTTTTTTTGGAAAACAAGTAATTACTACTATTTACTAACAAAAAAAAACTAAAATCAAATTTATTTTCAATTTTTTAATGGAAGCACAAAACAGATTGCTTTTTTGGATTTTTTTTAAAGACTAACTAAAAATAAATTTTGGACATTGTAGAATCTTCTTATAATTTGGATTTTTTTAATTTTGATGTATATATATGCTTTTGTGAAAACAAGAAAGAAACATATAAAAAAAACTAGTCCGAAGATTTAGACTTTTAAATTAAAAATAAAACCTATGTGTAACACCGTGGCTCGAATTTATGAGTTACTCGTGGTCAACTCAATCGGACCCGAAAGTTAGGTGTAAAGAGCAATGAAAGAACCTACATAATGTTGTTAGTCCAGTTTATATGATTAACATTTCACTTATTTAGCATGCGATTTTCATTTAAATTAAGCTACGTGAGGGAACTGTGAAAGCATCCCCGAAATCCAAGTATACAGAGATACTAACGTAAAATAAAAAGAATAATTACCTGTGTAGCACTCTCAAAATATAAATCCGCACCCAACCTATCGCAACAAAGATGAAGGAATGAGCCGAATGCTGTGTGAAAAATTACGACAGTGCAATTTAAAATCGAACGGTAGAAAAAAAGACTCTAACAAGTTATATATAAATGCACATACAATTACAATATAGAGATGTATCTACATATATATACTTACATGCATGAAACCAATTTTATTCCAAAAATATTATTTATTGGGTTAATTCACCCTAATGCCGTAAAATAAATTCACTTTTACTTGACTTGACATTTATTTCTTGATATAACACATTCGGTTAAATACTTAGAACAAATACACTTTATTTACGGAAAATCGTTTATTTCACCGAAATTACCCACTTTATTTGTACCGATTCACATTAGTGTTTTCATTGAAGAATCACCTCTTCAACACACGTAATGTCGTGTTAGAAAATAAAAACACCTTTAAGTTACTCACACTAACTTCTTAAGTATTTTTAACACATTAACACCTTTTAAACATGTTGGGTAACATTCCTCTTAAGTTGGAAACATCTTTATTTCATTAGTTTCTTTTCTAAGAAATCATTGAACATCTAAGGCTACTTTATGAGAAAAATAGCATTTTTATCATTAATACATGTAGTCCTGAAACCTTACACTATTCACATTTTCAACACCCTTTCCATACACTTTAAGAGTTGAAATTTCTATTTTCATTTATCTCATGTTTAACCCCATTATAAACCTCATTAAACTTGTTTATATGTTCAACATAAAAATACTACAAGTTTATTGTGACACCCCGCCTAATAAAATACCGGGTGATTAGTCATATACCAAATTAAACAGGAATCTCATTTGGTTCATTCTTAGCATCACCGTCATTCATTCATTTATTACTAACCCCTAGTTTTTCATTAAGCTGATGTCAAATTTTATCTTGATTAATCCAACCAGACAATATAATAAAATAACCACAACCCAATATGAGAATCCAACTAAAACATGCCACAAAGTAAAAAACAATAGTCTGTCGAACAACGTCGACTACAAGCCATCCACAAAATGTGAATATAAAAGTACCAATACATGCCAAATTAAAATATAGAGATACAAGTCAAAAAGTACAACTGATAGGATTCCTATCTAAGATAGAATGAGATAAGCGACTACATCAAAGAAACCACAGCACTCCACATAGTTTCAAACACATACCCTGTAGAATGGAATCATGTCGGGCGCCCTTGTGGGAGGACACGTAAAAGGTTTTTGAAAATATTTTTTAGCAAGGATTAGAACCCAAAACATTTGAAAATATTTAGCAAGTGAATTTAAATGCAAGTAAATATTCAAATGCTCTTCATATTTAAATTAGTGTCGTGCACTCTCTTCAGTTTGCCTCATCCCTCAAGTAATGTGCATGCCTAATGGATTAAACCTAATGTTCCTAAACACTTCTCTCATAACTAGCCTATCCCAAATACTATACTAATTACCCCACTAATACACCCTAAGTGAGTATAGTATTTTACTTATTAAGTTAGTACTCGCATTAACTTATATGGATCATAGATTGTTCACTTTAGTTCATATAATATTCCCACAACTTATAATAATTATACATTTCGCGCCAAGTATATATGTAAATTCCCGTATATAATTCTGCACTATATATACGTATCATATCTCAATATTCACACATATGTCAAATATACAATGCTATCACCGAACGCATAGGAGGCGGCCATAGTTCCCACCGAAAGTGTCCGCTCCATACCAATGATCCACCCCTAAGTCACAAACGCCATGGCCTGGGAATTATACTCGCCCTAGTCCTCAAGTCAGGGGATTCACCCTCATCGCACAACCTCCTATGATACATATATATATATATATATATATATAACTCATATATGTACTATACATCGGCATATAGAGAAATCCAAGCTATTGGAGTATCATGCCCATATTCAAGCCAAAATTATTTAAGTCTATACCCCGACTTCCTTATTTTTATTATTTACACATAAATTTTCCTTATCTTAATGTAACCCCTATTCAAGTATAACCGAACTCTTTATCTCTCGGCCCGAAATTAAGTGTGTCTAGTCCACCATTCAATTTTCTACAATCAAGTTTAATCCCTTTAAATAACAAGATTATAATATACTAAATCATGAGGTTATATCTCTCATATCATGCAATTTAGTCAAATACTCCCAAGGTTCAGAAATTCCAAATTAACCCTATTTTAATATTTAATTTCACAAATTTATCTAGGGCATAAACTATAAACTTCTAACATAGCAGGTCTGAATCAGGGGATTTCAGAAATCTGATAATTATCATATCTCGTTCGAACGAAGAGCCCTATCGTTCGTTTGACAGTGGATCTCGTTCGAACGAATTACCATGGTCGTTCAAACGACATGGTAATTCTTCCTCTCTTCTGCTTCTGCATAGACCCAGTCCTCCATTGATGAAATTACAACCCCTATTTTGAACAGGTATCTGCATAAGTGTTCCCTAAATTCGTCCTAAGTCCCTTTCTCCATGACAACAATTCTAGCTCTAGTTATCTCGTCAATTTTCACATCTTCAATCGTCAAAATCATCCTTTAACAAATCATATACAGTTTTATAATTATTATAAGGAGAAAACCCCAATTTATGAAAGAACTAAACCTAGGATTTCACTTTGATAACACCTCTTTTGATATGAAATTGCAAGATACAATTTAGTACTCAAAATTTAAACCACTTTACTTAACTAAGATGATCTAAGGCTTTAAAAGATGAAGTTAGATTGCAATTGCCTCTTCAAGATCCCCAAATTCACTTTTCCTTTAGCTTTCCCTCTCTTCTCTCCCTTTAGTCTTCTATTATGACTTAATGATGCCTAACCCCTTACACATCTTAGGGTAAATACACTAGTCACATTTTGGGCCTATGGGCCCTAATTAAAATGACCCAAACTCTTTTATTTAAGTTCACACATGTGTAATAGGACCCCAGTACCCAATATTTGTAAGTGCCCATTTCTTTTTTACTTTTTACCCTACCAGACTCAACCGCCCACTTAAAATCGCCATCCGGATTATATTTATAAAATTAACTCCTCACTCATTCACTTTACTAAATATACACTTTTAATTCTTCCCATTGATGAATTCTCATTAATTAAAGGTCACTGATTACCGAATTAGTTGATTCAAATAATTACCCAGAAATTACGAGGTGTTACATTTATATTCATGAGAATATGTCAAGTCCAAAAATCCTATAAATGTGTCTAACATATAATTTACTTTAGACATTTTCATAATATTTGCACAAACATACTTTCTAAGGAAAATTACATTTTTAATTTCTCCAAAACTGGAATAAAATGTCCATTTATATAAAATCCCAAATTTTCACAAAAAATCTTTGAAACACTTATCCATAAAATATTTCCAATCAAAATCAACATTCTTCTAATATTTTTATTAAATAAAAATATTTCATTCCAACGTTTCTTGAAATATATCATTTTTCTCAAAACTATTGAAACCCATTTTTTTTCAATTCGGAAGAAATATTATTCTTATATCATAATATATCCTACTCTTACAATTCTAGCTACAAGACTACTAATGTGCAAAATAGAGTCTTAAACTAAGAGTAGAATTTTTCCACCTCAAATGTAGCTCCAAAAATGGTGGATGAAGAAGAAGATAATGCAACTATCCATCTCCTAAGGTGACCTTAAGGAGGTTTCCTAACTCCACAAAGATTGTCTCCAAGAAAGCTCCAAGAAAGCCTCCTTCAAACCCCATAAATTTTAACTTCTTCTTCTCTAAAACCCCAACACCACCTCCAAAATTCGTTGCTTTGACCAACAATGGTAGAAATGGGTGTATTGGGCTTAAATATAGTGGAATAATAGTAATATATGGTGGCATAAGGTGGGGTATATGGTGTAGTAATGGTGGAAAATGCTTTGGGGAGATGAAATACCCTTGAAATTAGAGTGAGAGGGGGAGGAAATTTGATGACCCTATTGAACGACCTTATAATTACCTACAAGGCCCTATTGAATGACCTTATAACGAGATTGGAAAGTCTTTGCACTTGCATCTCATTAGATGCTCATTAAAACTCTACTTTGAACAATATTGGATTCTCGTTTTAACCACCTAATTCTCATTCGAACGAGATTAGGATCTCGTTCAAACAACATTCACGTCTGTTCAAACTTGCCAGATTTCTCAAATCTCCAATTTCACCCAACAACTACTAATAATTACCTACAAGGGCCAAAGAATAATCAAATATAGCAATAAAAGTCCTCACTACTGATCCAAATCCCAATGTTTCACATTATTATAATTTACATGGGAAAAATAATAAAATATTGGGCACGGGTATTACACTATGGCACCGACGACTTGTTGTGAATTTAATAAATACCGCTAGTGCATGGGATATTAATATAATAGACTACAAATATGAGTCAATTGCACGAGGAAATGATCATTTTTATAAAGTTGATTTTCCAACTAGACAACTTTTTTTAGAATAACTAATAAGATGAAACAATTCGAGCAACAATCGAAGAAAAATATGTACGGTGGTTAGGGTTGTAAACGGATATTCGAAAATCCGCATCCGTCTAATATTCGAATCCAAATTTGCGAATATTTATCCAAAAAAATGGAAACGGATTCAAATATGGATACTCTATAAAAATATCCGAGAAAATAGATACGGATATAGATAGTACTAGTATCCGACACGGATTATCCGTTCCCGATGCGAAGTATCCATTTTACCAGATATCTGTTTTACCGGATATCCGTATCCGTCTAACATATGTTTAAAATACTACTAATAATATTAGTATTAGTATTACTAATAAAATAATATTTTAAAAAAACTTAATCATTTATTCCTTAAACAAAACAAACACATACTCCACTCAAAATAAAAACACCCTAAAGTTATGAATTTATTAGATATATTATAAAATGCCATGTATTATTATTTGATTAGGTATATTATCATGGAGTTACGCTAAAATTACAATAAACCCTATCTCACACAACATACAACCACTAAAGAACATATACTCCAATCAAAATAAAAATAAAAAAACTCTAATTTCATTCCATTTCTCGTTCGTATAAAACAAGAGAAAACAAACACTCATTTCACTCCACAAAAAACCCTCACTCCTTTACCTCCCCCACTGCCGCATCAGCCCGTCGCTGTTCATTAAAATAAAAATAAAATATCAGTATATTTTGAAGACTAAAAGGTCCATGAGGTTGTCATTCTCAATAAATTTGATTTAATCTAAAAGGTGCATATTTATTTCTATTGTTATGAAATGCTACTGTTATTTTGTTTGGATGGATTTAAGCTTATATGGTTATAAAGTATGGATGTCTTTACGTCATATTATCATTATAGAATGCTACTATTATTATGGAAGCCATAATTGTTGATGTTAGGAGGTAGTAACTTTGTTATATATTTATTTGGATTGGATTGGATTTCATTGGACTGGATATTTTAATAGTTGTTTATTGCGATGGCTAAACAATGTAAAGGGATACGAATATTATCTGAATCCGACGTATCCGAGCGGATACGAATATGGATAGTTGTTTTAACTATCCGGGCGGATACGGATAGTGCATCCAGATAGTGGATACGGATGGGAAAAACATGGTATCTGATCCATATCCGTCCGTTTACCACCCCTACGGGTGGGAAAGAATTCCTTGAACTTTAGAGCTATTTACGAATTTTAATTAGCAATAATATACATAAAAATTTCAATTCCTAATTTTTGTAACTCAAAATTCTCCGTATATCTTCGCATAAATTTTGAAAGATAAATCAATAAAGTTCAACTTTTTATTCACTTTTTATCTTATTTATAAATCGAGTAAATTTAACCTAGCATAACGAATAACAAAATGGGACTCCCGCCTAATTAAACATCGGGTGATCAGGCCTTTATTAAATTAAAACAGGTTTCTCAAATGGTTTATTCTTAGCATCACTGTCGAAAACTTTTTAATTACTAATCCCCTAAGTAAAAATTAGACCGGTGCCAAATTTTATCTTTCTTAAAACAGATAAATCAACCATACGGAACGAAGTATAAAAATAACCATGTACTATAACCCAATCAACAAAGCGTGAGTAAAAAAGAATAAGAGTAATACCGAATAAACCATCGGCTAAAATCCTAAAATAATAGTAGAACAACCACTAGTCTGAAAATAAACATCTGAGACTGATACCGGACCACAAGTCCATACAAAGAATAGTGTGAGATCCTGCACTAGATCTGAATAAGAGATATAGTCTAATCAAAATCCTGTAAGCATCCACTGTGCTACAGCTTCGAGTTCCTGGAATTAAATCATCATACATGGCGTCCCTGTGGCTGGACACCTAAAAGGTTTTGAAAATATTTTATAGCAAGATTTAGTACTCAAAACATTTTGAAAATATTTAACAAGCGTTTATCACAATATAAAATGCGGTTATTGATTACACATGTTAGGTTCTCATACACTCTCTTGAGTTTACTCACCCCTCATCTTTTGTGCACACCTAACGTTCTACACTTAGCCTACCTAGCCATATCTTCCAAGCTAACTAGGACTAAGTAATCATCTGAACTTATCTATACTTAAGTTCTCGTATCGCCCACACAGTACATCCATTTCATTAACATATCGCGAAAGTTAATTAATATTCAAGTAACATTTCACCTATGTTATTTTCAAAACTTCTCATTTAGTTTCACTACTAAATTTCTACAATTATCACAATTTTTATCTTCCCATTTTTGTAATTAAGTTTCACTACTTAAATTACTAAATAGATATTCCCTATCTAACGTTACGTTTCATAATTAAGTTTCACTATTTAACTTACCAGTTCGGTATGTATCTTTAAATACATAATATTTATCAATCTACTAATACACATAAGTATATTATCATTAAGTATTTATTTCACACACAATATATACTAAATATCAGTCATTGCTATTTTGTCCTTTTCACACACGTAAAGGACTCTTGGTTCGGAATGATTCATCGACCCCAAGTAAGAATTGGTTCGGAATGATACATCGAACCCAATTATTTATATACACAAATTCTGGCTCGGACTCTTTCATCACGCCACCTGTTCAAAGGTTTGGTTCGGCATTTTACATCGACCCCAAACATATAATAACCCTATGTTAGTTCGGAATATCTCATCGACCCTAACATAGTTAATTTTGGTATACTTCTCTCGACCTAAAAGATCATATAATTCAGTAAGTACACGCCCGACCTATTAATTATGTTCGTACGTAATATTTTAATCTCTTATATCTACCGTACAGTATTCGCTTTACGAATTATCTCATTAATCGCATTTATTTGAGTATTCACACAACTCTAAGGGTCCTAGTTACCCCTCACATATAATTTCAGTAGTTATTACTTACCCTACTGGTCTATTACTTGAATTGACTTTACCTCGCCTCGTAACTCAATTCCGAATTCCCCGATACTCTACTAAATCAGATTATTCTTTTCGGTCCATAATCCAAGCCCTAGGGGCCTCATCGGACCTCAATAATATACCTCTTGGTCTTATTCTCACTCCCATATAAGTATAATATAAATCCTAGGATACCCATTCATTCCCGAAAATCAACGAAACCATAAACACGAAAAATTCAAAAAAACAGCTTACGTCGATCGATCGACTACTGGGTTCGATCGATCGACCTAGTCGATCGATCGACATTCGAGATCGATCGATCGAGCAGGGACAGACGCAGTCCGTCTTCTTCGTTAACCTCTTCCTCCATTAACAAATATCCAAACTTCATTATAGTCCACCAAACTTCGCCCCAATGATCCTAACATGTTTCCACATATACTAGGACAATTTCTAACGTTTCAAATACATCAGAACCTCAATTCCTTTAAAGAAATAGTGAATTAAACCCAGAATTTCTTAAAACCCTAGTTATGGTGTTCTTCCCATATATTCATTCAAAACCTAGATTTTATTCCGAAATAATCATCAAGATTACTCTAAATATTAATCCTCTACATATGTTAGATTATTCTACATGTGATTCCTATCCCAACATGTATAGATATCATTATTCTCCTATCATGATATTGATTTAACAAAACTATTCAAAAACCCTACACATGGGTATTATAACTTTATAATTTTTGCAATAAACAACTTGCCTTGATAGAGGGAATCTGATTTCGTGGAGTTGATGATGGATTGATGCTTCTCTTCTTCAATCCTTCCTCCTTTGGCTCCTAGGGTGCAAGATCCAAACCCAACCTCCTCGAAAGCATCTTCTAAGCCTTGAGAATGGATTTCTCCTTCTCTCTAATGGTATTGGTGTTTACATGGGTTTTCTAACCTTAACCCCTCTTTCATATGGCTGATAAAAGGCTCTTAAATTCGTAGGTCTCCATACCCTCTCATGTTAAAAGACAAAAACACCCCCGAACGGTCTCGATTTAGTCCAAAATTACCCCGAGACTCAACTAGTACCCCCGGGTATACTATTTTGACTAATTTGACCCTTTCGGGCTCATCTGTGACCTCTAAATTATCATTTGAGTCACTTAAAAAAATATTACTCGTTCTCACCCAAAAATGGTCTACACGCGTTAAGTAACTATTTACTACTCGCACTAAGTAAATATAATGAGGCAATATAAATCGATATCTATCTCTCGATTACTATCCCATAATTATAATTTTTAATAAATCTCATTAAATTACTCCTCTTACGTAATTTAAATTAAGCCGTATTTTCTCATTTAATTCTCCAATTTAATTAAATAGAATATTCAGAAATACGGGGTATTACACAAAATATTTTCAAGATGAAGATAGAATTATAATTATAACAATCAACTTACAAGATTTTGATTCAACAATCACGAATAAGCCCTCTCCTCAAATTTGTACATAATAATATCTTACAAACACTTGTATTATATTTCGACAAATTCCTCTCCCAAAATTTTTCTTCAAACGTTCGGAAAATTCTATAATTTATAGTGGTGGAATAGTACAAGTTGAGTTGAATTGGCTCTCTCCTCTACTAGATAATAAGTCTTTTGGAGTAACCTAAATAGTTGCCTTAAAAATAATACTCCACCTCCTTGATTTTCGAATTGGGGTGAGATACAAGATTTACCCCCATTTAGACTGACTCTCTAATCGGGTGAAACATGCACCTCTGATTTCATGGCACTCGGAGAAAAAAAAATCATGTTTATTTATCGATTTTATTATCATTGTTATTATTTTGATTTTAATTTTAATTTCAATTTTCTCCAATTTCTCTTCAATTTGTGCCAAATTTTACGAGTACCTACAAAGCCTAAAAACAGATATTCATGAGTACTTTTAGGCCTATAAAATATATGAAATTATCACAATACCCCTTTATGCTCTAAAATATGTACGTTCATCCCGATTTATTCGAAAACTTACAAAATCACTCTAATTGATGAAAGTGACTCAATAACTTTTTAAATAAAATAAAATGAGCTTAATAAAATATAAATTTAAGTATAAAATATAAAAATAATGCACTTGTCATTTTATTCATGACTTCAGTGCGATCTCACGCCCAGTGCGTGGTTTCCTGGATAAAGGCGTTCCATTCAATAGACGAAAACGTTCCTAGAATAGTCTGATAAGTTTAAATCCTTTTGGCCAAGACCCACATCATGCAATCACTTGATTGGACCCTTCCATTCGAGCTAATGTGTGACGCTATTGATTATGTTGTAAAGGCAGTTGTAGGTCAACGTAGGGATAAGAGGCCTCACATGAAATCTTACGCCACCTACGCGATGAATGGTGCGCTAGTGAACTACTCCACTACATAAAAAGAATTTCCAGCTATAGTGTTTGCATTGGATCAATTAATGTCTTACTTGGTGGTTTCATCCATTGTTTTCTTCATGGACCCTGCCACTCTCAAATACCTTCTTTCTAAGAATAATGCTAAGAGTAAGCTGATTAGATGGGCACTACTCCTCTAATAATTCGACATCTCAATAAAAGATAAAAGGGGGTTGAAAACATCATCTCAGATCATTTGTCCCCATTAACATTTGATCACGATCATATAGATCTAATCCACATCCAAGGGTATTTCCCCAATGAGCAAATCATGGTCGTTTTTATATTTCCATAGTTAGTAGATGTGGACAATTTCTTTATCACTTGGGCATATTCATCGCAACTCGTGACTATTTTTTGATAACCCTTATATGTTCGAACATTATCCGAACCAAATCGTTTGGAAATATGTGCTTAATGATGATATTCCTACTGTCTTGTCATTTTACGGTAATAAATCATGTGGAGGTCACTTCTCTTCCCAAAACACTGCATTTAAAGCCTTACATTATGGGTTTTATTTGCCAAATCTCTTCAAAGACGCATAATCTTTTTGTAAAACTTGCCCTCATTGCCAATTACTTAGGAATGTCACTGCGCAAAACATGATGCCTCTTTCCCTCATCCTTTTAATCGAAGTCTTCAATTGTTGGGAGATATACTTCATGGACCCTTTTTCTAAAGTCCAATCAATTTTAGTACATATTAGTCATCGTCGACTATATGTCGAAGTGGGTTGAAGCCCTGATGACACGGAAGAACACCGCGAAAGTGGTGTTGATATCCTTAAATATTGTATCATATCTTGCTTCGTCATGTCGAATGCTATAATAAGTGAAAAAGGCATCCATTTTTGTAATGATCTTTTTACCTCATTGATGTGCCAATATGGCATCACTCACAAGGTTCCCATAATGTACCATCCACAAACTAATGACCGAGTTGATTGGCCAATAAGGAGTTAAAAATATTTTAGAAAACACTGTTGATCCTTTAACCAATGATTGGTGGTATAGACTCACTAACGCTCCTATGGCAAATCAGATGACTTATAAGACTCGCATTGGGATGTCTCACTACGACGTGATGTATGGTAAACTGTGTCATTCATCGATATAGCATGAGCATCGGGCATATTAGGCTATCAAAAGCTCAATTTTGACATCATTGAGGGTGGAGACCTTTAAAAGTTCCAATTCAATGAACTTGAAGAGTTAAGGAATGATTTATACGAGAAACCTCATATATTCAAGTCCAGGACAATGGTCTTTCATGATAAAGGGATAGTGTGTAAGTACTTTGAGGTTAAAAATAAATTTTAACTTGATAAGTCACGATTCCACCTTTTTCTTAAGAAATTATAATCCCGAGTTGTTCGCAATTAACTAAGTCTACGAGTACAACGTCTCTAAATATCGAATCCACGAACAATAACCATTTCGAAAGTAAATGAAATGGATCAAACATGTTCTCAAAGGATTCGATCCCAAGTTGGTCAAGTTCATATAAGAAGACTCCCTAGTGGGCCCTGCATCGGGCGGCGCGTAGGTTCGTCTTGTTCTAACCATTTTTTTACTTTTTTGGATTTCCCAATGTCCATATTGTGTGTAATTTTTCTTTTAATACCTCCACACTTGTTGTTTTTAATGCTCTTATAAGTGTCGACCCTCCTTATCCCCGTTATTTGTCTTTTACCCCATCCGAGCCTAATTTTCATCTTTCTCATTACCCTTGCTTAATCGACCCCAGTCGTTGATTAACCCCGTATTTTAACATTTATTTACAAAACTTTTTTTAGAAGAAGATATTTCCCCTATTGATCGATCTAACCAAACTATCAATCGATCACCTATTTGGGTAATTCTTCAAAGAGTTTATTATGTAAAAGCAATTATCCCCCATCGATCGATTGACCCCAATCATCGGTTGATCACTTATTGTAACACACCCTTAAGTCCTTAAGTCAAATGTTTCAAAAGCATTATTCTCCTTCTTCTTATCTCTCCTGCCTAACATCATCCCAAATCACACCTAGCTCATAAATCTCTTTCCTACCCAAATATAACCATTCAAATCCTAATTCCTTAACATCAAGGTATGTATCTTACTACATTTACTTGTATTCAATGATTATTCTATGGGTGTTTTCATTATTAGGACTTGTTTTTCACATATGATATAATTGTTATAATTTATGATTGTATATTCCATATAATACATTTGTATGTGATTTTATTCACCATTTGCATACATATTTAATAGTTTTAATGTTATTGTGTGATGTTGAGTGATTAAAAAATTCTAATGAAATATATGGGATGGTTGTGATATTTTTTTCGAGGTGGTTGAGTTTGTTTTGTGTCTGTGTGTTTAAATTGTTCAAACTTGCAATTACATCTTCTAAGTGCTTAATTCTTATGGTTATTCTCATCATTAACACATACATTGATATATTCTTAGGATTGTTTATGTTTGAGGATATTATGTTAATTCAAATGGCATTGCCACCCCCATTTTCACTTTGTTCACAATAAGTGTTTGTTCAAATACCTCAATGGGTTTACACACTTTGAATTAGCACACACTTGTTATCTTGTGCACTCCATGGAACACTTGCTCACATTTGGCACACCTCTGCATATTGATTGACCGACAATCACCATTATAACTTCCACTTATCATGTCCTTTAGTTTGATTTGAAATTAATCTTGTCTTGCTTAACTATTGTCTTTTAGGTTGTAATAACCGTCGTTGAGAAATATTCATCAACAAAAACTTTCCCAGTTGGGGGTATTTATGGTTTCCGATCAAATAAACAATGGGAATGGTATCAAACATATTTCCAAAGGCATAAGTCACTAGCTTTCAAGGCACCGTGGAAATTAGATAATTTAACCTTAAAGTGCGCACTTATCTTTAACGCCACAATTGAATAGTCTAGGGAGACTAACAAAGACTTGGTGAATCTGTTATATGCCTCATTATTGTATCTCACAAACTGCAATGCATGTGAGGCCTACATTTTATGTAGCTGGGTCACTTTCTCTTGGGAGGACTTAGCCTGATTTATAGGTGAGGTAGATTCGCCTAACTAGCTCGTGTACATAGAGCAGTCGAGGATTTTTGAGTTTGAACAAATTATATGTTTCTTGTCCCCTAGGCACGTATTGACTAAAGATGTATTTAAGTCCATATACATGGTGAACTTACCCTGGATACTTCATAATGTCAATTCCCACTCCACCATTCTCACAAATAATCGTGCTGAGGTATGTTATAAGCAAGTGGAGTTTTTGTATGCACCTTTCACTAGTGTGGGAAATTTTAATATTTTTGGTCTTGTCTTATGGATCATATGTATTGCTTCAACAAAGAAGGTAATGACATTTTGCCTCCATTATGGTGACCTTGTTATACGTACTTGTTAGTCTTTTAATTATCAATATCCACCTAGTGATCAAAAGACCTCAGTTCCCTCACCTCTGATAGAGAAAAATATAACGAGGTGTTTTGTGATATTCCTAGGATGAGGAGCTCATGAAAAAGAAGATGGATTTAGGTTACAATAATGAGGAGGGAAACATGAGAGATACTGAATATGATATAATTTCCCCCATCGCTTGAGGTGAGTTTTGCAGCCTTCGAGGACAGATATGAGATAGATCTTGACAACAACTGTAAATATTTTCATATGATGTAGGAGTTGCAAATGGCCATGTTTTTGTTATAGTCTAGGGAGGACACAGTACCACCATCATGTTTCCACGACCCATACTCTTCGTGTAACCCCTCTATGACAGGACCCTTTGATGGTCCCTATTGCTAGATTTTTATCTCTTATGTATCATGATAGTTGTGTTGGGTTATATAGTTATGATGGTTGTGCTGGAGTGGTTGGAATATATAATTGCGGTATAGACGTTGGACTTTTGGTTTAACATTGTTGGTTTATTTTTGGTATTGATGTAATTTCTACATGCTTATGAAACCAATTGTACTACGTATCCTATCTTGTAAAGATATTTAAGCATTCCTTATCTTATTGTCAATGTCATATCAGTTGTATCCTTGTTCACATATTTTTATTTTGAGTATTTATTGGTATTAATAATTTTATATGCTCATCAATGCAATTATCAGGGTCGCTCCAATTAGGGTGATTAATTATATCCCTCTTTATTATTGTGTCATTAATTTCATTGAGGATAATGAGTTATTTATGTTAGGGGGTGTGATTACTCATTTCAATTATTTGTGAGCTGCATATTTAGTTAAAAACAATTCAAAAATCAAAAATATTTTTTTATTTCTTTTTTTCTTTTTTTTAGGCATCATGCCCTTATATTCGATGATCAATAAATCGACTTCCGTATCCAATTTCTAAATAAATGATTGATATTATATTTTATTCTATCTATTTCATGTGATAAGACTTAAGTCCTGTAATTTCTAGTATTTAGAATAATATCAGGAATTGAGACTGTGAAACCTTTGTGCACATGCTCTTTTGTTGTCAAAAGATTCAGTTTAAGATAATTATAGCATGGTAGTCGTTAGATGCTGTGTGAACATTAAAACCAAGAGAGCTTACTGCTTTTGTTCGTTTGTGAGTGTTACACCCAAATTAATATTTCTATCCTAATGACATTAAATTGTTGGTAGTCTCATTATTCTTGCAATGACAACTCATAATTCAGTCAATATGAAAAATTGTTATTATATCATAATTTTTAATGTACTTAATATTCGAGAATTGCGTGAATCTGATGCCACGTGTAATTAAACACTTAGGTTGATCAAGTCTAAATATAAAATTATACAGGATAATAAATAATATAACACCATTCTCCGCATGGAAAGAACAAATGAAAGATGTGAAAATATAAATGGAAGAAATATGAAGATCCGCATATAAACTCATAATAAAATCCTAACCCCTAAGAGAAATAATAACAATGTACAAACAAAATCTCAAGTGAAACTCCTAAAAATAATACAACCCAACAACTGAGTCTCATAATATATGCCAACTACAATATCTCAAAATACTAAACTAAAAAATAAATGATAAACTAAGAGGTAGAGATGGATGAGGTCTCTGAAGTTGGGATGTTGGAGAGCGGGAGGTGAATTAGATGTACTAACTGGAATAAGAAGATAAAGGATACTTCCATCCCTAGCACCTGAGGTCCACGTAAAAGAGATGGGTCAAAATCCTAGCAAGTCGCTTAGCTACGCATCTCAAACCAGTTATATATGTAGATGATAAAATCATATTATATACGCCCGTTACATACAATGCCACCTCATATTGTATTAGAATTATCTCAATTTATTACATTAATTAATTATTCTCATTAATTAATTAACACGTAACTGACATATGCCCCTTCCTCTTAACCATCTCAATAACTTGTGATACCCAAAATCAAGTTGTCACACATCCCATAGCCACCTACCTCACAATGTTGAACTCCTTAACATGTATAATTCATAAGCATCACATTACCCATCATGTCTCCACCTAGTATTCACATGGACGGATATTCTAGCACGTATAATACACAAACAATCCATTACACATACCATAGACACATTTTGTTTGCATAGCCGCAATTCCACATTCCGTATGGTAAATAACATTAATCTACAATTGTAGTCTTTGATTACACCATTTTACAATTTCTCCCTCTCATCACACACCCATAAAACTCTATTCATGATACCATAAAATGATAATGCTCCAAGTCTTAATCTTCTCACTTGTGGTTAACTCATTATTGCCTTATTACCGAACCCTCGGGTTATTTCCATTAGATTGTTTAAGTATGTTTATCAGCATTGTATGAGGAGCAAAAGGGATATAAGGAAACACAAAAATTCTCATAGTATAAAACTCTTAAAGTACATGTATATTGATTTTTATTAAAAATTATGAGTCATCACACCTACCCGTCTCTAAATTCCGTGCATGAGACGTCTCACCAAAGTCAAATCCGAGCAATGAACCCTCCCAATACACTTACATTTAGATATGGTAGTTGTTAAGACAAGTTAATTAAGGATTTATTAGGAGATAATAATGTAAGGAACTAAATGTCTACATATCCAATTTTATGACTAACCAACTAGTCCAACACCACCAACCAACAACCAACACAAATTATCTCTTACTCCTTCTATCATCTATTGAATAAAATTGATATTAATTATAATAATATCTCAAATAAAGGCTCGTAACATATTCTTGTATAAAGAGAAACATGTAACTAAACTTACGAGGATGTATTTCATCATAAGGGTCTGATTTATATATATCGAGTGTCCAAAGTCATTTAAAATGTGTTTACATAAGTTCTTGTTATTGAGTTTTATTCATAAAACCATGTGCAAAATATTTCATCATCCATTAATAAAGGAATTATTTTATTCATTTTGAAATGAGAATAAAGTTGTGAAAATTCTTTATATTTGTTTAAATACATTATTTCATTAAATCTCGTTCAATTGAGCTTAGTAAAAATTACAGTGTTTCAACTTTGGGTTGATCACAAGGAGATTGGAATTTTGATTTCGACACTATTGAAATATTCACAACCTAGATAGAGAATTGGCATTCTATCGGACTGGTTGGGATACAATCCTAGTAGTTTATCTCAAACAATGGGGAACAAGTAATGGTTCAAAAACTTGTAAGATAATTCAATAGAGGATTGTGATCAGTACATACTTAGAATGTATAAAACGGGAGCCCTCATGAGATATGAGTCTAAGAGCCGTCATGATTAGACTCAAGATATCTCACATCATTTGCATTAGGTGCATAGATTCTTAATTTCAATATTTATGAGGATTCAGATGCTTGTGTAGATTTCACTTTGATTTCCATGGGTGTGATTTAATATTAAATTTAAACAAATGATCCCTGAATATTCGGTGACAATTATTCAAGTAGGTATGATATCTTGATTCAGAGGAATCTACGTTCGGGGATACCTCGAATTACGATATCCCTTTAACTAACTTATAATTTTTTATTTCCACTGGTAAACCTGATCAGTGGATTATTTATAATCCGATGGAGGTAGCAAAATAAGTAAAGCCTGAGAGTCAAGGAAATTGATTAGATGTTGGTCAGAGTCGATTAATAGCAAATTGACTTAACCAAGCGGGTATTGGAAGATTAACATTGGGAATCGGATTGTGATTAATTAATTATGATTAAATAAAGAAAGAAAATAGATTACGATAATCATAATTGGGTATTTTTAAGTATTTATCTGAAACCAATTTAATTATTTATCTAGACTCCCTAGTTTAGTCCTAATACCCAAGTAGTTATCTGATATTCTTAAATACCCTATTTAGTCCAAAGCCAACATTTTATACTAGTATATAAATGTGTGGCAAGGTGCTTAAGCTCATTATTGAACATATTAGGGTTTGAGAGGGGTGAAAGAAAATATTGTTCATGTTTTTGTGAACAGGCCTACACAGAAAGAACCATACCTCACTAAAAAGGAAGGATTTTCATCTCAAAAGGTGCCCACACACCTACCTAGCTTTTGGGAGGATCACACACTAGAATATTCAAGCTCCGTGTAAGTTTAAGCAAGGTTTTGGATATTGAAAACAAGGCAGTCCCATCGCCTACAAATACTTTTCTCCACATTGGATAACAATAGGATCCACAAAGTTATTGTATTCAAAACCCTAGGTTTGTTCTTTAAACATAGATTTAGTTTACCTTCTTTCCATGTTTGATTAATCCAAGTTCCAAAGTAGAACTTTTTTATCCCACGTATATTGATCCCCATCACTTATAACATGAATAAGGCCCTTATATTAAAGTTCATCAATTTGGGAAAAAATTACCAAGATTACTACCCTCAAAGTCTAAGGTACAACCCCACTAAGCATTCGTTAATTTCAGAATTTATAAATTCTAAATTAAGTCCATATCATCCATTTTCCAATCTTAACTATTCAATTTTTATAAATGGCCCTAAAATACCATTTTTATACCATGGGGACAAAATCCAATTTCTATAATTTATTTGTCCTTAACATTTAATTTCAATATATAAGAATAGTATAATTCACCTAATTTCATCAATAAGATCGAAATTTACAATTTCCTAAGGTTTTTAATTCATTTTTATTCTACAATTACGTTTAGGTGAATTTTAGCAAATACACTTATGAAAGGTGAGACAACCCTTGAAAACACCTTTCGAAATGGTCTTGAAAAGCCTCTTATAAATCCCCCTTTAATAATCTTGAACCCTCTTTCTAAAATTTTATATGAAGTGGAGAATAAGTTAGGGTTTGATTTGTAATAAAATTAATTGTGGGTGGAAAGGTGGAAGAAAACAATAGGTTTTTGCTTTGGTAAAATAGAGAAAATGATTCTTTGTTTGCCGACAAAAAAGGAGAGAAAATGTCTTACGTTTTTGTGTGAATCACTGGCAATTAAATGCCCTATGGTTTGTGCTAAAAAAAACTGCCCGATATCCTTTATTCTCTACCTAGCACCGCAATTCTCCCAAATAATTTCTTTGACAGCCTCTTATAAATCCCCTTTTAAGAATCTTGAACCCTCATTCTACAATTTGATTTGAAGTGGAGAATAAGTTAGGGTTTAATTTGTAATAAAATTAATTGTGGGTGGAAAGGTGGTAGAAAACAATAAGTTTTTGCTTTGGTAAAAGAGAGAAGATGATTCTTTCTTTGCCGACAAAAAGGGAGAGAAAATGTCTTATGTTTTTGTGCGAATCATTGGCAATTAAATGCCCTATGGTTTGTGCCAAAAGAAAACTGCCAGATCTCCTATATTCTCTACCTAGCACCGAAATTCTCAACAAAAGAAACCCAAATAATTTCTTTGACTAGCACCTGTGACACCCCGCCTAATTAAATATTGGGCGATCACTCCTGTACCACATTACAACAGGAGTCTCATATGGTTCTTTCTCAGCATCACTGTCGAAAACATAATTAATTACTAATAACCTATTAGGATAGCGTCAAAATTTTATCTAACTAATCTTTTTAACCAAACCATTTTATATAACACATCCACAACAATTATAAATAGAACTTAATGAAATAAAATAACCGAACACTTGGTTTAACATTATACAACCAAAATGAATGGTCGCACTAAAAGGCGGTAAAAGAATAAATAAATGAGGGTTGGGTTATTAGTGTGAATGTTTATATAGTACCTCCTATCTAGATTACAAGGATAGAAGCGTCTACAGTAAACCTGCAAGCATCCACAGCTGTTGTAGCAGACATCTGACTCGAAGAATCATCATCCAGGCGTCCCTATGTATGGACATATATATATAGCAAGAGGGGAAAAATAGATAAACGGGTCAGAGCCCGAGTTGTGAAAATATTTTGCAAGTGAATAAATGTTTTATTTATGAAAATATGTTATATCTCATATTTAAATTGGTATCGCACTCCCATGAGATACCCCTCACCCTTCTTCTAATGGTGCACACCTATCGCATCCCTCTAAACAACCTAGTCAAGCTACCCTGCCTAACTAAACTCGTCACCCCCAAACTCTGAAAGTCCTAAGTAACCCGAGCACTAAGGGGATAAACTTATCCCCAGTCTCAACACTGTGCCATGTTCGTGCGTGGGGTGTCTCGCGAAGCAAAATCCAAACAAGGAACCCCCCCGATACACTACTACTTGGCAATGTCGATCGTCGAGATCCATTAGGGCCCCAGTACATAACACACACACACACACACACACACACACACACACACACACACACACACACACATATATATATATATATATATATATATATATATATATATACCCATATACTCATATACATTATCATACTCTCTCTCTCATATACATATCACAATATACATCCGGATAGAATCTCCCAGAATGAGATTTAATCTATATTCATTTTTATCTCTTTACTCTAGTCAGAGATATATATATTCTCGTTCTCATACACAAGTAATGTACTATACACATAAGTACAATAACCATCCCAATGAGCTATAACTCGAGGATGCAGTCTCATAGTGCCTATCCAATATCCGAGTTTACTCACTATACCACGGTACCAAACCAGACTCTCTCATGGTCATGGTAAACGAATACACAATGGTGGACGCGATCATGTTCCCCCTGCGAGTGGAGTACACACATCGCACTCGAACGCGGGACGAGATGACCTGGGGATATACTCTCCCTGCTCCTCAAGCCAGGGGATTCACCCACATCGCGCAACCTCCCAGGATCGCACTAGAGAAAAATATATAATTTGGCTGTTCCAACCCTACACCAAAGGAAAGCCCGTGGAATCCGCCGCTAAAATACACATATACCAATCACACACAGATATATATGTATTCATATCGTATATAATATATACTATAATCACATTGTATATATATATATATATATATATATATATATATATATACTTATACAATCCTCACTCCTCAAATGTATACATGGATATAATTGCCAATCTCATAAGTATTTAAGTATTCTCATACTTAAAATACTAATCCCATAAGTATCCTCTTACATAGTTGTACCTCGTACCTTGATCGTTGTTAAGGATTTATATACTCTCCAAATATCCCAAACCATAACCATTTAATAATTATAACCTTAACTTATCTTTAGCCTATAACCCATATTCCATCATAGTCGCCTCATAGGATTAACTCACTAATTCCCCATACAATTACATTTTATACGCGCACAATTATTTATATAAAATCGCTCGCTAAAATACTCCCTCGAGTGTTACTCGTACCGAACATCCATAATTAAATAAGTCATGGATCCTATTTTCCATGAACTCATAGCTTACATACGACTCAAAAATTAATTTAGAGGTGCCCAGTCAAATTTATGAACCTTAAACTTTAATTCGTCAAACTCTTTATTTTCCCCGAAAATATACTTTTAGTGCCACACCATTTAGCACCCTCGTAGCCCCTATAAGTTTCCTCAAATGGATAGCTATTAATTCCATACATGAATATTTATATCATCAATTAAATAAACTAGAATCTATTAAATTCGTAATTAATCCCATCTAATTAACCCTAACCAAAATTGCCAAAAATCCTGGACCATCGATCGATCGACCCTGGGCCATCGATCGATCGATCGCCCCACACATCTTCTTCTCCGAGAAGCTGCTTTGGCCATTAAAGCTTCCTCCAAGATTTTATCTCCTCTCCTAACCTCCTCCGACCTCAATCAACTACAGATACACATATAAAAAGGGTTCTAAACATCCTAGAACCCATAACCAACAATCAATTTCAATAAATTCCTACGTTTCTCGAATTAAAAATTATTTGGGGTTTACTCGTTTAACTTTTGAAAACCCATTTTGATTCACAAAAACCATATGACATTTATGCTTAAAATAAAGAAAGTAAGTAAACACTTGCCTCGTAGATAAAATCCGACGACCTCGAGTCGAATCCCACGAAGTTTGGACGAAGTCTCCCTTTTCCTCTCTTCTCTCTTTTACTTTCTTATTTACCTATCCCTTGCCTTATATAGGGAGAAATATGGGTTTATCCCATATAAACCCAAAAATAACTCGTTTACTCAATTACGAGTCCCTATTAGCCCAAATATTCCCGGAACCTAAACACAACCCCCGAATACTCTATTCTGACTGTCTTGGCCATTCTAAAATGAACCGCGCACTCAAAATTTCCATTCGAGTCACTTAACTACAACTTACTAATCAAACCCAACGCCTCTCAATATGGGCTTTCCAATTAAAATATTATCCTTTGTCGCTTTACCCAGCTGCAACATGTAATTAAAATAATCCAACTCATTTACTTTAGTCTCAAAAGTAAATGAAACACACCCCCGGTAATAATCAAATGTTCATAAATACCAAAATTAGGATGTCCCTTAATCTCCAAATTATGCCCACTTGTGAAATTTAATTATCCCCAAAAGTGCGGGGTGTTACAGTACTGCAATGGCCAACAAAAATTTACCCTACCTATGATATTATATCCCCAAATAAAAGGTAGCCGACTACTACCCTTTCCCCCATGTCGCCTTTTCCCAAAGTCCTGGCCCCTTAACTTCTACAACTGCCAATTCCCAATAGCCAAAATCCACCAAACATATATCAGCGCCTCCTTTCCCATTTTAAAAATATTCATGCACCTCCTTTCTGAATAATCTGTGCCATAATTTTCTCCTTTTGTCTCCCTTTCCCAAACCCTTTAGCTTTGTGTGAAAGGTAGACCCCAAGTAGGGCTACAATTACCCAAATATCCATGACTTTTACCCCAATTCTTCCATAAATAATCAATTAGCATTAAATTATCTCCTTCAACAAATAAATCAAATAAACTAATTCTTCCAATTAAACAATTAACAATAAAATTTCATTTTGACTTCTATTAGCTTCATAAACTCATCACATTAATTCCTTTAACATAATGACACACAAAACACTTTAAAATCTCAAAATAAAATTTTAGTGTCTTGTTAACTAATTAAATTATTATAAATTAGTAGATCCCTTAAAATAATGGGGTATTATACCAAAACCCTATAATAGGATCATAGGCCCTCTTTCTTGCTAAAACCATATAGACCTTGACATTCCCTACTAAATATATCCATAGTCACCGCCTTTGATCTTTATATATAGCCTTTCATTTCATCACATAAATTCCATAACCACATCCAATGAACATAGGTTATTATGTTGTCCTTGATTATGTGGTTGCAATTGAGAAAGTAAGTTAACTGTTATTCCAAGAAAAGAAAAAAAGAAAAAAATAATAAAAAATAGAAAAAAGAAAACAAAAGATTTGTTTGGGAATCGAAAAAAGTAAGAATCCCTAGAGATGTGAATAGAGAATAATAATCTTAGTCATGCTCTATAGTTATTCCATTTCTTGCTATACATTCCAAAATTTGAAATTGCCCACACGTACCCTTACCCCAAGAAATTATTCATAAATCATTTGAATCCATATTATGCCATTCATTTCATTACCCTAAACTTACATTATAACCCTAAAAGGTCTAATATTATCCTAAGGTGAAGGTGTTTCAAATGTTAAAATGATTGTGATAATATGTTGGAGTACATTTTGCCTCCCTTAATGAATGATATCCATTCATGAGATTACATTTTTGAACTTTTATATACCATTCTTAATTTTTAACATATTTGTGACCTTGTTTAATGTTACAATTACTCATTGATGGTTGCATGTCCCAAGTGTGTTACGAGTGCTATCATTTTTTGAGTTTAATCATCAGCGAGGATTGAGTGGGAGCATGATTTTATTTTTCTCCGAGTTATAGGAGGTTTGACCAAATCAAAAAAATTCATGTGCCATATTCCAGACACACTTAAGCTTTCAAATTTTATGAAGTTTTCTATTTATGTTGATAATTACGTATGATTGAGTAAATTCTCATTTTCTTTGCTAATAACCTATTGAAATCTGAATTATTGTTAAATTTGGTATTGGATTGTAGGATAAATATTTATGAGTAAATGTGATATTTGAGGGCTTTATCCCTCAAAACCCTCACAAGACAACACTCATCCACTAGTGCAACCTAGGGATTTAACAGTTTGTTGCATTCGCTAAATGTAACTATGCACCTGCGAAAGTAGTATTCTATCCTTTGTAAATAATTATATATTATGTTTTCTCTTATTTATGGTTCTTATTTTTTCCTAATCACTAGTTACTAGCAATGTGTAAGTTAGGAGGTATTATTTATCTCAAATATTGCATCAAATACCCCTTGTTTTTACGCATTCTATCATTCTCATTCATGTTTTTCCTATAATTGTGTTCTTACACATGATAACCTCGATATTAAATACATATATCTTGTGGAAATATTATTAAAGCTTTTGCTAATGTTGGGATTGCATCGCAGGGTAATTCAATGCATTTTAACAAAGTTTCACTTGATGATGGAACTTCAAGATCATTTCTATAAATTCAAACTTCAAATTTGGGTTCAAAAAATAAATAGCAATGTAGTTCGTTGATTAAGATTTGCGTAAATGCCGACAATTCATCAATCTGAGTCCAAACAATCAAGTAATGGTCGTTTTCGCAAAAGAGCTCCAAAATTGAGAAGAATTGAGAAACACAACCAAAAGTTATCGATCGATCGAACAAAATAACCGATTAATCGCCAGTATTTGTCATTTATTTTTAGAGTTATTTGGCCTATGTGGTTCATCAATCAACTATTTTGGTCGATCAATTGATAGTGCAAATATTTGTGCTTTTCTTTATTTTTTTACTTTCTAATTTTGTAACCTTACTAACATTTGAACATTGTTTTTTTAGTTAGGCATATCTGATTTTGTCTAACCAAAATATAATCATATATTTCTTCTCTCTCCTAGATTTAATACCCATTTTCTCACTCTCTTTCTTCATTACTTTATAGTAAGAGGTTCTTGTTGCTTTATTGTGTTGTCCTTTGCTTTTATTGAATACATAATGATCATTTATTGAAGTAGGTCCCTTTGAAAACTTGTGTTAAATGGATTTTTCTCTTTTAGTTCAATTTACCTTGTATTTTGATTCCTATTTCAACACATGTAGCAAGTTTCATTAGTTTGGAGGCAAAAACCCACCATGGACGGTTGAACTTGATTGTTAAGTTTTTAGCTCGAATCAAATCATTAAGTTTATGTGTTAATATTGGAGTATCATAGTGTATTAAGTTCCCTTATAATGCAAGGGTAGTATTTTAATATTGACTACATCATTAGCACAATTGTTCCAGTAGCTTATTAAAATCCTCATTTTTCGTTGTTAGGTTGACACCTTTCCATATTTAATAGTTGGTTTCATTGAATTATTCCTAATTGATTGTGATTTTATCCTAAGAAGTAAATATTTTATATTAATCCAAGGTGTGGGAATTCACCTAAGCCTCTTTTAATCTCAAGTTAAATTAATTCTTTAGTTATAGTCATTTAATTTAATTTATCATCATTTAATTCTCTACCATAGCTTAGTTATAACCTCGTTCTTGTTCTCACTCTTTTATACCCAAATCATCTTTTCATACTTTTATCTTTTCTTCTCAACATTTTTCTAATTCAACATTAGCAGTACTCTATATAAATCAATATGGAATTCGACTTTGGTCTTATCGAGTTTTTACTCCTCTTGTGGTTGGATTGCAATTGAACTATACAACATTTGAAGCTTATCGACTTTGGTCACCCACCTCTAACATTGACTTTCACCACATATGGAAGGTTATCATCGCATAACGAAACTTGAAGTCTTGGATCTCCCATGAGTAAAGATGTAATAGTTTAGTAATTTATTATATTATTTGACTCTAAAGTTACTAATGTATTAATTTTCGAATTTATTAATTATGAGTTTACTAATTGCTCACTTATTTATTATTTAAATGGGACACAAGTATTTAGTCATATTTTAAAAATACATATGTAACCAATCTCAAGTTATTATTCTTTTAATTATCAATCATATTTTAACAAAAATGGGACGTATGTTATTGTCCACGAAGATGAAGAAGGGAGGTTAGAAGCGGTTAGATTTATTTGTAGGACTTAATAAAAATTTAAAAGTGAATAGGATGAGAGCAAACCAAATCTTTAAAAATGGTATTAAAGTTTAAAACTCTATTATTTAAATTAGTAAGTTAATAATTTATCAAATTATTAAAAAATATTTTACTTTAAGTTGAGAATTGAGTTACCATCTAACTAATGTGTAATAACCCATATATATATATATATAACAGCTACAAAATGGAAGACTATATTGAATGTAGACAAACAGTTAACCACTCCACATGGCACCCCATTTCCCTTTTTATTACACATTTTATTTTTAGGTGCAAATTATTACATCTTTTCAAATTCTCCCAAAATGCATTTCTCTCTCCTATCTAAAGCCCTCTCTATTATATCTTTTCTCATCCCCTATTCCTTTAAAATTAGATCTGCAAATATATTAAATCTTTATACGCACTCATTTCCCTAGATAGAAGAAAATAAAGGGTTGGTCTCATCTTCCTTGCACGCCTTTTCCTATTACCAGTGCAGTTCAATCTACACCCACACTGCGAAAAAAAACTCAAAATTACTAATCGAAAAATATGGTTACACAATTTAAATGAAAACTCAAACTCATCCCCACTCATAATAACCTCCAGTGTTTAGCAACACACAAAGCACCTTCACATAAATAATATTACATTTGTATTTTAGCTGGTGTTATGATATTAGTATGTCTTGACTGCAAGTGTTGTTGAAATATGCACTAAATATTCCGATGGGTTTATTGAGGTCATAACCACTAGCTCCTTTTGGAGGAGGAGGATTGGTAAGTCATAGGATTTAAGGACTTCGTATTCGAAGAAGGGTTCGATCAAGGCAGTGCTTGGTGAGAGTCACTGCACCAAAATAGGGACATTCTAATGGATTTTTTTCCTATTTGTAACGAATTTAGTCTGTTATAAATTTGTAATGGTCAAAGTTTGTTACAAATAGAAAAATTATGTTGGAACATATTGATATCTTAATTAAAAAAATAAGAAGAAAAAATAGACATGGGAAGGTCGGGCGGGATAATTCCCCCCAAATCCCAAACCCACTATCCGATCAACCAAACCCACTTTCACCCACCCCATTTTACCTCTTCCCTCCGCCTACCTCTCTACTTATCCCCATTGGTAATTGAGCAACTGAACAAATATCTTCTCCGGGTCTGGTTCCCCTTCTTACAAAATTCGGCCTCTCTTCTCAATAGTGTAAGTTATTATTGCTTTTATTTGTAATTTATCATTCAAAGTTTTAATTTATCATTTACTATCATTCAAAGTTTTAATTTATCATTTACAAATATTGTTATGTATGTGTGTATGATATTCATCATCTTATTTATAGCTTTAATTTATGGTTGGTGGTTGGGTGTCTATCCATAAGTTGAAGTCATGTGTAGCACGAAGAATGCATGGAGTTCAGATCTGAAATCCATTTTTTTAAAAACAATGTTCAGGTTGAACTCCATATAAATGTGTTTGATGATAAATGGTTGTTATATCTAGATGATTTCCATATATTCATTGAAAATTTGTTTCAAATTTAAAGAATTCAACTGTTTGAAATACATGAATATGAGTAAGATGTTAACAAAGTCCCTGATGTTTATTGATGGGAGTATGCTTTCCAATCATATTTATGTCTACAAGTGCCCCTTATTTTTTATTTTGTTTTGTGATGGGGACAAATCAACATATAAATGTGTCTATTTGAGATAAGAATACAGTTTCATGCATTCAGTATTTTCTAATATATTATTTATAGTATATCTTCAAAATTATTAGTAAAATGATTTTGTAAAATTCCTTTGAAAAATGTAACATAACTATAAAAATTTCAACATGTCTTCAGAAATTGATAAATTTCCATATGGATGTGTTGAAAATCAATATTTTGTGTTTTTAATCTATTTGGGGAGGTATAAAGGTACATATAGACATTATAATTAGAAACCCTATCTCGATTCGCTGGGATATGGTTGGGGCAGTTGCTAAAGCTTGACCTAGGATCGCTGGGAGGTCTGCTTTGATCCCACCTTGTCGGTGACCCTCACTGAAAGCTGGAGAGCAACAGGTAACACCAACCTTACCTTTTCCGGATTTAGGAAATTATTATTTTTTTGTGGGAGTTTGAGCATGGAGAAACTTTTATTACAGTCGTCGAGGGTGGGTCGTTAGTGATAGTAAATAAAAAAGTGTGTCACCCGTTATTTTGGACATGTAGGGGTTATATTGGGTTCACTAGAGATCGAACATTGAGTCTGCAATGCTAGTTTGTAGTTAAGCTCCAACATAAGGGATATCAATGCAATCGTGACCATCGTGAAGGGTCGTCGACTTCCCATGGCTCTGCCCAGGTGCTTTTGATGGGGGAATAATAAAGGACCAAGGGTTTCACGAAGGGTGGGAGTTATTTGGGGGTATTTTATAGTGAACCTATTGTTTTGATACTTGTTTTTATTATCTGGTGTGTAGCGAGGATTTTTGGGGTGACGATAAATGTGGTGACGCTTAACCACAGGAGATAGAGGCATGTTTGGAGAGTTACTGTCGGTTCCTTCTAGCTATACCCATGGCTCTACAAGAACATGGGCAGCCATACGAGGGAACCTATAGCACTTTGATGTAAATATTACGAAAATTAATACACCGACTTTTCATAATTAAAGTCTTCTCTTGTTCATTCATTTCTCTAAAGTATTATTTTTCGTATGTCATAAAAAAATAAAGATAGATATATCTAAGTTCATATTACTTAACAATATATTATGTCATTAAAATTATATAGAACTAAATGTATATTTTTCATAAGAATTTAAGTTAAGATGTTTAGAGAACATGGCTTTCCCTGTTCTTTATGCTACCTATATTGTTTTCTACTAAATTATCAGCCTGGATGTTTCCCTATTGTACCTTTGTGGGGGGTTGATTGGCGTTTTTTTTATATTAAATTTAGTTCAATTCTTCTATTTTGATACCCAAAAGTGTCATTAATACTCACAAACATCAAAAAAGATTCTCATGAGGCATAAAAATTGGTATTCATGACCTTATTAGAAGTTAAAGTACAAGAAATTAAATTAATGGGGTCAAACTCAATATAGTGGAAAAAATAGGAATCAACGGCATAATAGCCCTTTTTTAGTGTATAGTCTTGGGATTTCAGGGATAGGCTCGTAGACCACCAACATATGTTACAGCGACAAAAGAAAATCCTTATGATGCAAAGTCATCCCACGAATGAGCTAATAACACAAAAAAATAAGGCAGTTTTCTAATAGATAATGAACCCAACTCCTCATTAAGAAATAATCTGTGAGCAGCCGAAATAGTGTACGCATTTAATGCGTTAACCAATTCCATCGATTCTGATGACATCGAAGAATTTTCCCAACCATGAGGTAGTCTTTTCATTGTTGTCTTTATGCTACCTAAAGGATTTATGTTCGCCATTATCCAATCTGAACCAAATGCCAAAAGTGCATTGCTTGCCAGGAGCGAATGAAATAAATAAAATCCTTTTTTAGCCCTCTCTAGCCCTAGTTTTTTAATAGCAAAATCACCATCATCCAGTAAATGATCTGGCTTCACCGAAGCAACAATCCCTTGTTTCCCAAACTGGGCAGCAGACCTAGGTAACAAATGTTGAGCATGTTCAATCCTAAATCTTCTATCCCTCTTGCCATTTGTTAAAACTACCTACTTGTACATATCTAAGATCAAGTCATTTCCCTTGTCACCTATAGCATGGATAGCAACCTGAAGGCTAGATTTATTAGATAAAACTGTCATGTTGAGTAGACTTTCAATCTTTTTCACTTGACCATAGTTGTGAGGCTCATCAACATATTCCTCATAGAAGAGTGTACTATTAGATCCTAAGGATCCATCAGCAAAATCTTTAACACCACCAAGGTAACTCCACTGGCTTAACTTACGACCCTCCTTTTTTATTTTCTTTTTCTCTACCCTTGGTCTCTGGTTGGTTCGAGTTGAAAGATAAATGGTGAAAAGTTTTTGCACTTGTTAAGAGTTTAATTTTGTTCGCTATTTTGCCAAAAAATCACATAGTTGGAGAACTTAACTTATTCACAATTGAACAAACAACTTAACTCTAAATAAGTGAAAAGACCTTTCACCATTTTCTTCTAGTTCTTATATTTTTTTTACAGGCTTTCTTCCCCCTAACATATGAGTTTTCTACCTCTTCTTCTTTTATGTTTATAAGGCTTCATCCCCCCTAACATAGATTATCATATGATGAGATAGTTCAGAGCTTCTACTGGGATTTAAGGCATCCATTTGATTTAAGAAGAGAACCTGATGCAGTACCTCTGAATGTGACCCTTCGGTCTATATTATTTAAAAGCCAAGGCAAGAACAAATGGGCTCGATGTCTTAATGAGCTTTCAAAATACGTTGCTGAGCTCTGACCAAACTCTATTCAGGTAGCAAAGTATTTTTTTTTACAAATGTTATTTACTTCGATTTTAGTAATCTTTATTTTCTTTTTAATATCTTGTCTATAAAGTCTATTGTCATAAAGTCACTAATGCACCTTACTGTAGTGCATTTAGTTTATTTTATGGCTCTTCAGAACTTGCTTTTGGTACTCTAGGGGAAGATCAATTGAATAATTAATTTTTTGCTATTGATACCAAAAATTATCATATTACGTGGACCAATCAGAAATAGACATGTATTATCCATCGTGGCATTAATCCTAGTCAGTAAGGCCTATTTATCAGAATGAATCCAAGAATGTCGACCAATAGTGAAGAATGCCGACCAACACTAGGAAGACCGACCAATAGGGGCTATCAAGCGCCATTAGTTGTATACAATATGAACATTGTGCAGATGTAAATGTCTATGTTATAAAAGCATTCCATCATTTAATATTCCACTTCTGGTACACCCTCAGGGGCTATAAATACATTTTAATCCATATATCCATGGGACACGAACGAAGAGATAACAAAACAAATGCAATGCAATATACACCAATGGACGTAGGCTTTTCCCTTTGAAACGAACCACTTTAAAAATCTTTTGTGTCTCTTATTTATTTATTTATCTATGATCAAATAATTAAAGATATTCTAGTTTTTTGCATCAACAGATTGACATATTCCGTGGGAACATGTTTCCAACCGTTTTCACCCATCCATTCATTTAAATGGTTGATATTCTTGAATTAACCCTCAGAAATGATGGCATTCCACTTGTTCTTTCTACCCCACCAATGCCCAATGATTTGACTAGTATTCTGGCCAGTCTCTTTAGAGGACAATAACCTATGCAAGATACTATGAGGCAGTTAGTGTAGACCTTGAAAGCCATGTCACCTTCCTTACCTGCTCGTGGAAATATGCCACCTCTTCCTCTAAGAAACAGTAGTCATAGCCAATCTAGGACTACTAGAGATACCTCTTATCTCCTAGGAGCAAGTTATTATCTCAGAACATCGGGACCCTATGATAATCAGTCTTTTACTCCTGAAAGATTGAGTGACTTAGAAAGGCTTAGTCGAGCATCTCCTTTTGACTGTTTGGGACCCAGGGAGAATATAAATGTTCCCAGGGCATTATCGAGGAATACTCGATGACCAATTGATCAAAGGGAAGGCTCAGCCCAATCTATATCAGATGCCCCCATGAACTTCCCGGATCGAGCAACAATCGTAGGAAGATAGTTCAGCACAAACTGTTGGTAGGAATGAAAAAGTTGTAACACATAAATCTGATGTAGGAAACAACACGTGGAAGGGCTCGATCCAGCACTTGGAGGATATATTAGGAGAAAGGGCTAAAGCTAAGAACCCATTACAAAGAATCTGTGTAAAAGGATCTTCTTTCATATAAGCTATTATGGATTTTCCCACACCTTTAAAATTTAAAGCTCTTGTGGTTTCACCCAAATATGATGGAAAGACTGACCCTGTCCTTCATATCGAGCAATATCAGGTGGCAACTGACATGTATGCCATCCCCGATGAGATGAGTGCAGAGCATTATCCTAAATAATTACTGGTCCTGATCAAATCTAGTACAATATCCTTCCTCATGGGAAAATTTCCAACTTCAATCAACTGGTCGAGCTATTCATTAGCAAATTTTGCTTTGGGGCCAAACCAGTCAAAAGGGTTGCTCATTTGCTCACTATAAGACAAAAGGAAGAAGAAAGTACTAGAGACTACGTCACTCATTTCAATAACAAGAAATTAGAGGTTTTGTATTGTGAGGAGAAGACTATTATAACAGCTTATGAGTGGACTGCTCCCCGAGAAACTCTACTACACGCTTGCTAAAGATCCCCCAAAGACAATGATCGAGTTAATAGCAAAAGAAGCCAAGATTATGAATGTAGAGATGGCAATGGCAGCTAAGCGGAGCTCGGGGACAAAAGAGAAAGCAAAACTGACAAGAACGAACACAATTATTCCAAGGAACATAGGGAATCGAAGCAAAAAGGGATTATAGATCGGCTCAAGAAGTACGATAATTACACTCCATTAACAATGGGTATTCACTATGTTTTGGAGGAAATTAAACATAATAAAGATGTACGTTGGCCAGAGAAGTTGACGAGTTCCCTTATCAAAAAGGATAAGTCCAAATACTATGAATTTCATAGAGATCACGGTCACACAACAGATCATAGTATTTCTCTGTAGAATGAAATTCAAACTCTCATCCGAAGAGGAAAATTGAACCAGTTTATTGATCGACAGAATAACAAAGGAGCCAGACAAAGGTCGAAATCGCCTTGCAAGCCCAGATTTGAGAAAAAGAGAACTCATGAAGATAAGCAGGAGGATGGTCCTAATTACTCAAGAAGCTGAGGCAACCAGAATGTGATGTATTCATGCTCATCTTTGGTTCTTTTGATTTTCAAACGATTACAGGTAGTGATGAGGTAGGAGGAGTTCATGCAGTAGAAAGGAAGGTTTACCTCAATGAGGCACAAGCTTGTTACTACATAGAGAGAATCAATCTAGCTGAAGAAGATCGACTAAGGAAGGTCAACAAAGATAAATTGGTGATCGATTTCTCTAAAAATGATCTTTTAGGAGTATTTTACCCCCATGATGATCCTCTAGTAATCAAAATCAGAAAGCATGATATCATTATTTCCAGAGTATTAATTGATAATGGTAGCTCGATAGATATTATATTTTATCCTTCCTTTGAAAGTCTAGACTTTAAGATCTACCAATTAGAGACCTACCCCAAACCTTTAATAGGTTTTTTTGATGAGAAAGTATTACCTTTGGGAAAAATTAAGGTGGAGATGTTGATCGGCAGTTGTCCAGCCAGCCGAACAGAGAAGATACGTTTTTGTGTAATGGACAAAAATATTCATTCGGCCTATAACATGATTATTGGAAGAGTAGGGTTGAAGAAGTTCGAAGATGTACTGTCTACAGTCCACCAACGTTTGAAGTTTCCAACCAAATTTGGGGTAGGAATTGTAAAAGGCGATCAAAAAGTAGCTTGTGATGCTATTACTCATCTGCCGAGCAAGAAGATCTAGAAGAAATAAAGAATAAAACCACCACTTACTAAGTGGACACCTCTGAACCTGATGAAGAATCTGAGGCTGAAACCTTAGATCCAAGGGAGGAAACATAATTACTGAAAGGCCAGATAGTAGAGGCAACAGAAAGCATTTTATTGGATAATAACAAGCCAGAACGCACCACTTAAATAGGAGCAACACTGGATCTTACTCTTAAACAAGAACTAGTGAAATTCCTTAGACAGAAAAAACATGTGTTCTCATGGATTCACGAAGATATGACAGGGATTGATTTTACCTTTCTTTGCCATGAACTCAACATTAACAAAAAGGATAAGCATGTAAAGGAGAGGCAAAGAATGTTCAATCCCGAAAAGAACCAAGCAATACAAAAAGAAGTTGAAAAGCTTCAAAAACTGCTTTTATCAATGAACTGAAGTATCCAGATTGGTTGGACAATGTAATTACGATCAAGAAAAAGAATAATAAGTGGAGAATGTGTGTAGACTTCACAGATTTGAACAAAGCATGCCCAAATGATCATTTTCGTTTGCCACGAATTGATCAACTTGTGGATGCTACATTGGGCCATCAACTACTCAGTTTCATGGATGCCTATTCTGGTTATAACTAGATCAAAATGAAACCTGAAGACAGGGAGAGTACTTCCTTTATTACACCCCAAGGAACTTACTATTATAATGTTATGTCATTTGGTTTGAAAAATGCAGGTGTAACTTATCAAAGATTGGTGAATAAAGTCTTTAAGGCGTTGTGACCACAATTGTGTATCTAGTATGCGTGCTGATATAGGCTCAAGTGCAAGCCTATCACGTTAGTAATAAACCCAGTAAGTAGGTATCGTCTCCACAGAGAACTAGAACGAAGAATCGTAACGACACTAAATAGCTGACTAACCCTAAAATTGACTCTCGAAAAGAAATGGAAAAGGTCATTAAGATGAATAGGAACTCTACTAACAAAATGTGAATGCAAATTCAACTACTAATTAAACTATGTGCAAAGGATCAAATATACTGAATGAATTAACTATAAATGAGGAAAGATAGGTCGGGTTACAATCCCCCCAACCCTAGTACATTTACCTTATAGAATGCTAGACTTTGAATTAGAAATTTAATTGAACCTAGTCTTTTGTAATCCTAAGAATTACATATATGAGGATACAAGTCCAACTCATACAAAATCAAAGGTAAAAATAAAGCGGTGTTGGATAGCTACACGCGCATCGCATCATTAAACACCCCGATTACCCAGGGCAAACAAGGTTAAAAGGTCTACGATGGTTGTGTGTACTACACAACACGATTCACTTATTGTAAATTACATCGGGTTGGGTTCATGCACCCCAACCCTTAAAAACTTAGTCGGACGTGATTAAATTAAAAGAAAACACAAGTTCTAAAGTGCAGGAATTCATGACTATTTTTTAAAATTGAGAAAAAAAAATGGAATTAAGAATTGAAAACTAAGAACTATGAATTAAGCTAACTAACTAATAATGAAATTGAAAGAAGAAATTAAATGTTACCTGCAATGGAGAAATCTGGAAAAAAAACTTTGAATCTTGAATTAATTGTAAAACTTCAAAACTAGGGTTCTTCTCTACAAGAGCCCTCTAAAACTAATAAAATTCGATCCCTTAATGTCTGACCATTAGCTAAGATAATTACATTTCCAAATTTACAAGATTTTGAACAAAGTAAAACTCTAAATGATGAACCAAAAATATGGGAAAATCTCAACCAAACTAGTCCAATGGATCTTCTTAAGTTCGGTTCGGTATCAAATTTTGTGCAGGGATCTTCACAAAATTGGACCGGTTCATTTTATTTTGAAATTGAATCGGTCTGGTACTTATTTTTATTCAGTAACTTTCAAGACGTCGGACTGGTTTGGCTTATTCTGCACCCGAATCGGTCTGATAGCCAATTCCATTCAGAGTCTTTATTCTTTCTGAATCGGCTCATTTTTTTCTATAACCGGTCTGATCCGATGGTGAAATTAATTCAGGGACTTGCTTACTTACAGATCGATTCTCTGTTTATCTTGACCAGTCCGGTCCGGATTTCAAATTCATTTTCCTTCTCTTTCTTTTGATTTTCTGTCATCTTTGAATCGCTGTAACTTTTAATCCAGGGCTCGATTTGGGATGTCGTTTGTTCCTCGCGCTTATAGACGTAAGGTCTTCATTTTTTAGGTTGATCCCTCGTTCGAACAATAAATGTGAAATGACTATTTTACCCTCTGATTTTTCTTCCTTTATTGATTTCTCGGCTTTGGATTCCTCTTCTCTTCTCTTGCATTAAATACCTGTAAAAAGCATGAAAAATACACAAAAGTCGAGGCACTATGTGGGCATTATCAATAGCATATAAATGATACAAATCAATATGAATTACATTATTAGAGGTCCTAAAAGATACTAAAATTAAAGGGAAAAATTCCGAAGAATTTATGCCTAATCAGGTGCAAATAGGCAAAACTATGGAAATTTATGTGGATGATATGTTGAGAAAGAGCAAAAGAGCATTTGATCATATTTCCAAGCTCACCCAAACTTTAGACCAACTAAAGAAACACCAAATGAAATCGAATCCGACCAAGTGCGTGTTTGGAGTATAGGAAGGAATATTCCTCAGGTACATAGTAAATCAAAGGGGAATTGAAGCAAACCCAGATAAGATCAAGGCACTAATTGAGATGCAATCCCCTGCTTGTAAGAAGGATGTACAAAGACTAACTCGGTGTGTAGCTGCTCTGAACAAATTTATGTCCCGAGCTACTGACAAGTGCCTACCATTTTTTAAAGTACTGAGAAATAGTTTAAAATGGAATGACGAATGCGAACAAGATTTTCTGGAGTTGAAAAGCTACTTGGGGTCACCTACCCTACTCTCCCGACTAATTCTAAGGGAAAGATTGTACTTTTACTTAGCTGTTTCTGAATCAGCTGTAAGTTTTTCCTTAATTCGAGAAGAAAATAAAGTTTAAAAACTAGTCTACTACACCAGTAAAGCTTTTCGAGGAGCAAAAATTAGATACCCGCGCCTGGAGAAGTTGGAAATGGCACTGATTGAGGTGTCCAGATGGATGAAGACTTATTTTCAAGCCCACATGATTATAGTATTCACTGATATGCCACTAAGGAAAGCCTTGGACAACCTACAGAAGTCTGGAAGATTAATGTACTAGGTAGTAGAATTAGGGGAGTATGATATTATTTATGAACCAATATCTTCTTTAAAAGGACAAGCTATAGCATATTTTATTGTAGACTTCACTTACCCCAGGATACTAAGAAATAAGATGGGCAAAAAGAACAGAATCAGGAGAAGAGGCTGTCAGCAATCAATCCCCCGAGCAACCTTCATTAGAAGAAAGGTCAAAAGAAATCACTATCGACCTACATGATTCCTCTTCTAGAGCTCAGGAGATGTCAGGGAAGTATGAGGAAGTGAGGAGAAAAACATTCCATTATGGGAGCTTGACAGACTAAGCATTTGACAACAATATCCCAATATAGAACATGTATGTTGATGGGTAATCATGCGCAACCGACACTGGAAAAGGTATAATACTTAACACTCCATATGGAATAGATATTGAATATGCTTTGCGATTCCAATTCCAGACCTCAAATAATGAAGCATAATATGAAGCTCTCACTGTGGGCTTGAGTTTGGCCCAATCACTGAATGCTGAGAAAGTTGTGGCGCACAGTGATTCTCAGTTAGTGGTAAATCATATATTGAGATTGTATAGAGATAAAGGAGAATTAATGACCAGGTATTTTCCAAGGAATTGAAAGTAACAACAACATTGCCTGCAGTTTGCATGTACAAAATTCCAAGACCATACAATGCTCGAGCAGATGCACTAGCTCGATTTGCTTCAGTAACCATAATCGAGCTCCGACAAACTATTCCTATAGAGATTTTAGCAAATAGGAGTATAGATGAAGACCCGGTGGTTAATTTTATTGCAGTAGACATGGGACCATCTTGGATGGATCCCATCAGAGTTTACATCGAAGAAGGAACTCTGCCAGCAAACAAGATTGAGGCCAAAAAGTTAAAATATAAGGTTGTCGAATATGTGATAGATAAAGGAGTGTTATATAGTAGAGGGATAAAAGTTAACCTACAGCATTGCGTTCGCCCATTAGAGGTTCCAGACTTGAGTCAAGAGGTCCATGAAGGATCTTGTGGAGCCCATATAGAAAAAAGAACACTGATGCAGCGAATCAGTGCATAGGGATACTATTGGCCTACAATAAGACCAGATTGTGCAGCCTTTGCCAAAAAATGTGATAAGTGCCAAAGGTATTTTAGCATTCACAAAACTCTACAGGCTAATTTAACCCCAATCACTTCACCTTGGTCATTTGCCATATGGGGCATAGACTTGGTCGGGTCATTGCCGACCACTCGAGGAAGATTCAAGCACTTGGTTATTACTGTGGACTACTTTACGAAGTGAGTTGAGTCTTAACCATCGATAGACATGCCTTATGAGAAGTTCTACTAATTCATTTGGAAGAATATCATTTGTAGATATGGGCTGCCCTATTATCACTAACCATGGAACACAATTTGACAATAATGAATTTGCAGCCTATAGTGTCCATTCCAATATCCAAAAGCTATATTCTGCTCCAGGTCATCCTCATAGTAATGGAAAAATTGAAATTACAAATAGAACTCTTCTCAATGGGTTAAAAAAAAGACTTCATGATGCTAAGGGAAATTGGATCAATGAGCTACATTCTGTTTTGTTGGCATACCGAACAACCCTAATGACTCCAACTGGAGAATCTTGCATACGTGTTGGCATTTGGGACTGAAGCTGTAATACTTGCTAAATTAGGCCTTCCATCCCATGGAGTTTTGAACTTTAACTCTCCTGTAAGTAATCTAATGTGAAGATTGGATTTGGATATGGTGGCAGAAGTACGTGAAGATGCATCTTTGAGAAACGCTTTTTACATGCAACGAACAACACGTTTCTACAATAAGATAATGAAGCCGGCTAACCTAAAGGAAGGAGATTATGTGCTAAAAAGGTTATCCAGATAAACAACAAACTTAAGGCCAACTGTCATGGGCTATAGCGTATTTCAGCAGTTGTTCGACCTGGGACCTACAAAATTGAGACTCTGGAGGGAGAAGAATTCAAGAATCCATGGCTTGCCGAGCACCTTAGGAAGTAGTACCAATTATGTAATCAATTGTACTCAGTTCAATATCAAATTTCACTATCAATATAATGATGATTCCTTCCATTTCTATTTTATGATTTTTTGGGGAGTACTAGTGCTATGCATTACAATATCAAGTAATTTCAAGTATTAAGTTGTCACTACTTATAATACGTCCATCACAACAACCATCACACAGTTGATTGATATCATATGTTAGTCGGCTCGGGCAAGAAGTTGCTTGGCATAAACATAACTTGATAAACAGCATATAAAAACCCAAGTATAGTAGGATCTTAAGTCCTCAAGAAACTTTGTCAATAAAGATAAGGATAAAACAAGATCTTTATCCTACTAACATAACTTGATCGGTAGTAGATACAAACCAAAGTATAGCAGGATCTTAAGTCCTCGAGAAACTTTGTCTACAAAGAGAAGGATAAAATAAGATCTTTATCCTACTAGGAAATGTAAAGGAAGAACATTGTGAAGATTCCTCAAGAGGAATGCAGACACATATTCCATATACACCGGGTCAGACCACTGGTAACTAATGCTGAAAACCTATGGAGACACATGGGTAGCTATTACTAAATTTAGATTTTAATCTAAGTAAGCTAGTAGAACCTATGTATTCATTGGTAATTGATGCTTCAAGGTGTCAATAGAAATAATGAAAAAAGAATACAATCACATTCAAAGAATGACAAGACAGGTTGATCAAATATATTTCACTCATTTAATGATCATTACATGCTTTTGTTCATAAAAAAATTATAGAAAATTATTCTAAAGGATGTTTTTCCTCAACCTTAGAAACTGTCTCTATACCAGTTGGAGGATTCTCTAGGTTGTAAGGAGAATTGATAAAATTAAAGTTTTGGAGCATCCTTCTATTGCTACTGCTTAGTCGATCTAATAGATGAGGAGGACAAACAATTTACAGCTCATCGTGAAGGCCATAGTCCCCTAAATACTTAGAAATCAGGCATTGAGGAATGGTATTGACAAGAATCCAATTAACATCCAACCTAGAAGGAGGATCTTCAAGGTCCAACAACCCTGGATCATACCATTTCCAGAAAGGGTTGTTTTGCTCCACCTTCAGTACCATAAAGTAATTCGTCCAGCCCCATTTATAACCTTCATTTTGAACTTATTTAAACCGCTCATCAAAATTACCTAAAGCTTCATTGTATCCCTCCATCTAGATTTCCCTAAAGTGCTTGTGGAATTAGAAGGTTAATCTATTGACCTGGTGCTGCAACTTCTTCAACACTCCATCTTTGGCTTGTAATTGAGTAGACTGGGTAACGATCTGGTTGAATTCTGTTTGAAGCTTTAGGAACATTTAAGTAAGGGCTTGATTTTTGGCTTTTAATTAAGTAACTTGATTTTCAAGAGTCGGATGTGTCCTTCCTTTATCTGTAGTAGCTCGACCAGGTTTAGTCCTTGCTCGAGAAGAGGAAGCAGACTTGGTCTTTTTCAGTACTTCCACTTCTTCCCTTAACTTAGCATTTTCAGCCTCCAAGAATGAAACTCCTTTATCAGTAGTAGCAATAGTAGATTAGGAAGTCTTCAGTTCATTTAATTCATCCCTCAAGTTATTATTATCCTCCTCCAGCAACTTGGCAATAGCCCTAGCTTCTTCTACTTCACGATTAAGAAAAAGCTTTTGTCTTCTGAAATGGGAAGCATATTTCTCCAGTTTATGCTCAAAACCTCATCCTTCGCTTAAAGTTTGATATTTTTGTTCATAGTCATCATGAAAAAGGGCCTTGGATTCCTTATAATTCTCTTGCAGTTCCTCGGTAATTTCATAGTAAGCTATGTTATTGACCACTGCCCCATCAAGGAGGCATTTTAGATGAAATTAGGCTTCCTTGGCTTAATCTAAAGCATTTTCCCCGATCAACTTTGACAGCTCTTCCTTGGTCAAAGATAGGTGACCAGCTTTGAAGAGTTTATTGCATCTCTGAATCATCTCGGTGTTAGTTATGGATAATTGGTTTAGTTTATCCATGAACTATCAAGAGTAAGAAAAGTTTCCAATCAACAATTGTATGTGAAGTAAGGAGAAAAGATAGGCAAATTAGAAGTAAAATTTCCTTTTATTGATAAACTGTTGAGTATAAGTACATCAGCATAGAAGAAAAGAAAAATTACAATTGCAAAAGAAAATAAAACAAAAATTGCTCAAGCAATTGTTCTAGGATTAGAAACAATAGAAGGCAAGGTAGGGTTACCACCAGCTGGAGGAACAGAGGATTCAAATGCAGCAGTTTGGTGTTGATTGACAGATTCCATCACCAAATTGGATTCACTTAATCCCCCACCATCTTCAATTTCCTCATCCATGTTAAGAGGAGATCCTGGTTCATATCTGAGGAATAGTTCAAATTCTTGGGGAGTGCCGACCTCCACTAAGGTTATCGACCAGCCATTTTTGAAATATTTTTTCTTTGTAAATTCAATTTGCGTAGAAGCAGCTCCAATTTCCTTATCCCAGACTTTGTTTAAAGAAGATTTCCCGGCCTTGGCTCTTTTAGCCTTCTCTGTAACCACCTTGTCTTTTTCAACATCCAAATCTTTCTGCAGATCAACAACCTTCTCCCGAGCAGCAGCATCATCATCTTCAGTAGTCTTTATTTTTTACTCCCACTTCTTCTGCTCATTAGCCAATGTTTGTTAAGAGTCAAGCAATGACTTCTTCAATTCATCAAAGGCTTTTTCAACCTCAGTTGAAGAAGAACACGGAATATCATCCTTATCCAACATGTTATTGAAGTCGACCAAGAACTATAACAAAAAATAAAGCAGGTTAGTGTAAAGAGTGGCGAAGAAGTGAGTAAAAATAAAAAGATATGATAGTACTTACCATAGCCAGGCTTTGAGCAGCCCTTTCAAAAAATTTTGATCGAGGCACTGAAGAAGAAGCACCCTTATGGTCTGGCAATGTACTAGACTTTATTAGTTGTTTGGCTAAGCCAGGGCCAAGAGCCACTTGTGAGCCAGAAGCAGATAAATCAACCAACTCTTGTTGTTCAGTGTTGATTGAAGACCCTTCTGCCAGCCTAGAAGGAAGCCCTCTTTTCAGCCTCTTAAGATGGATTTTATCAGCTTTCTTATCTAGAAACTTCTTCCCAGCATTCTCTTTATTAGCTGGGGGATTCTTCCCATCATCATCATTGTTATTGGCCCTATCAGTAGCCCGCTTGGAGGAACCATTAGCAGTAATATCCCCCAAAATATTAGGAAACTTCCTCTTCCCCATGGCAGAAGCAAGAGGTAAATCTGAATCTAAAGATGAGGGGGAAGCAACAACAAGTTCACCACTGCTAGATGCAGTGGCTGATGATGTGGAAATGGAATCTTGATCAAGATCAATCAGGAGTAAAGGAACAACAATGGTGGGGCGAGAAATGAAAGAAGTGATGGTATTCTGGTAGTGCAACGAATATGAGGCTGATCTGGCATGCTCCTCCTTAATTTTCTGGTGAATGCCCTAGATGAACTTCAACTCTGTAAGGTTAATATCACTATCTTTGGGAAAATTTATTTTTCGATCAACTGTAATCAAAGTTAACAAGGTATACATTAATATTATCAGTTAGCATAATATGCAAAGAAAAATAAATAAACAAATGCAACCTATCCCATTGCCACTTAGTGGGCACCTAGGCCCCTGATATTCAGCATTTCCAATCATGGGAGCATGTTGCCATGTTTTCACAATTACTCCATGATCAAAGTAATCTCTATTGGAGTCAGAAAGATTAACAAGTAAATCTTTGTTTACAGCCCTCGTTTTTAAATAATATATGATGTCACTTGTGACCCATTTGTAACAAAACATAATTATTCGGATCCCTATATGGGTCCCATAGAGTTAGTTTAAACTATAAACCCCATTAATCACACTCCAAATGTCGGGGTCTATTCTAGCAGGAACGACATTAAAGTACTGACAAAATTCAAGATAAAATGGGTTTGGGGGAAAAGTAAACCCACACTCAGTAATGAAAATGGAAGGTGTTGATATAAAAATCAGTCAGCTAATGTGGATCAATTACATGAAGACACGTGTCACTCAACATACCAAGCCACTCAACATATCGAGCTCTTCAATATACCGAGCTACCTGCATACCAAACTACTCAGTGTACCGAGCAACTAGTTAGGAAGATTAAACGACAAAGACAGATTCAATGAATATTTTTACCATGTACAGATGTATATGCCTATTTAATAACGACATATTGTCTATTCATATTGACAACTCAAGGGCTATAAATACATTGTAATACCCTCATGTCAGGATTAGCTATTCTAGGAGAACATAATTGAGATGACGATAAGACACCCAGTAATACAAGACAGTGGACGTAGGCCATTTCATTAAGGCTGAACCACTTTAAAAATCTATTGTCTTATTTCCTTATTTCATATTTATCTGTGATTAAATAATCAGAACAAATCTAGTTTTTTACATCAACAGATTGGTGTCGTCTGTGGGAACGACTATACGTAGCATTTTTCACTAAAAATTTCTTATACATGGAAGATATCCCAGAATCTAGCAACAGGAACAATGATAGGAATCCTCCAAACCCTTCTACTCCTCCAAATACAAACGATATCACATGGATCCTAGCAAATTTATCTAGGGGACAAACAACTATGCAGGAAACGATTTAACAGTTCATTCAAACTATTTAAATTTGAGCATCTGCTCAGTCAAGCCAACGAAGCACTCATAGAAGCATGCATCCACCATCTTCACGCTCCAGACGCATTGAACTCCATCATAACGGGAATTCAAGTGATCCATATTATCACCCTAGTTTAACTTCTCCTATAAGAATTTCGAATTCTCAAGAGAATGTCACTCTAATTCCAGAACGAATAATCACCTTGGAAAGGTTGAGCAGAGTTTCACCCTTCGATCATTTGGGCCTGAGGAGGAATAAAAATCCTCCTCAGATTGCGTCAAGAAATTTTCAACGACCAAATTATTTAAAGGAAGGCTCATCCCAATCACATCCCAATCCAAGGCCTGCAACTCGTATAGAAAGATCCTAAGAGGAGAATTCTGCACGATCTGTTTCTCGTGCGAACATAAACAAATCAGAGCCTACAATGATGCATGGAAGGTATCTATTCAGAGATTAGAAGGCAGGCTAGGGGAAATGGTTAAAGCCAAAAACCCTCTCCAAAGAAACTTTATCCAAGGATCTCCATTTATACAAGCAATCGTGGACTTTCCCAAACCACTAAAGTTCAAGGATCCTGTGGTCACACCTAAGTACGATGGTAAAACTAATCCTATTATCCATATAGAGGCAGTACCAAGCTGCAGAAGATATCTATGCAGTCCCAGATGAAATGAGGTGCAGAGCATTCTTAGGAACCATTACCGGATCTGCTCAGATATGGTACAATAGCCTTCCTCGGAGGAAGATTATAACCTTCCATCAACTGGACGAGCTCTTTATAGGAAATTTCTATTTTGGTGCAAAGCCAGTTTAAAGGGTAGCACATCTATTGAGTGTTAAACAAAAGACAGGAGAAAGTAACAGGGATTATATCACTCATTTTAACAATGAGAAACTGAAGGTCATAGACTATGAGGAAAAGATAGCCATCACAGCTCCATGAGTGGTCTTGTGCTAGACAACCTGTATTACACTTTAGCCAAGGATCCCCCCAAATATATGGATGAATTGATGGGTAAAGCAGCCAAAATTAAGAATGCCGAGGAGGCAATGGCTGCGAAAAAGAATGATGAGTCAAAGGCAGAAGCTAAAAATGAAGGCAAGTCGGAGAGGAAAGATCACAAGCATAACGGTGGGAGCAAGCACTCGAAAGGTAAGGAAACATTGGAACACTTGAGGAAGTATACAAATTATACTCCCTTGAAGGTGGATATAAACCACATTCAGGAGTAAACCAAGAACAGCGAGGAACTAAATTTGCCAGATAAACTAAAATCAGCTCTCGAAAGAAGGGATAAATCCAAGTATTGCGAGTTCCATAAAGATCATGGTCACACGACCAAGCAGTGTGCAGATCTCTAAAATGAGATAGAGGAACTCATTAGACGTGGAAAGTTAAACAGGTACGTTGATCGCTAGAATGGTGGGAGAACCAACAACAGAGCTTAGCAGAGGTCCAAATCTCCTTACAAACCAAAAGACACTAAGAAAAGGGACCATGAAGATGACCCTGAAGATGACCCTGATCTCCCAAAAAAGCCGAAACAGCCTGAGCGTGAGGTATTTTCAATTCATTTTAGTTCATTCAATTGTAACATGATTACAGGCGGAGACGCAGGAGGGTGTGATCATATCGCTGAATGGAAAGCTTACCTCAATGAGGCTCAAGTTTGTTTCTATATAGAGCGAATAAATCTAGCAGAAGAAAATCGCCCTAGAAAGGTTAATAAAGATAAGATGGTCATTGGTTTTTCTAAAAATGACCTGGAAGGTGTTTTATATCCTCACGATGATCCTCTAGTGATCAAAATGATGATGAAGGATGTAATCATTTCAAGAGTGCTGGTAGATAATAGTAGCTCAACAGATATCATTTTCTACCCTTGTTTTGATAGTTTAAACTTGAAGCATGGTCAATTGGATCCGTATCAGTGGCCCCTCATCGGGTTCTCTGGAGAAAAAGTTTTTCCACTTGGAACAATCAAGTTAGACATGTAGATTGGTACCTGGCCTGCTTGCAGATCAGAGAAGGTGCATTTCTTTATGATGGATAAAAATGTCCAGCCAGCCTATAACATAATCATGGGGAGAGTAGGCTTGAAAAAGTTTGAAGCAGTTCCTTTCACTGTACATCAGTGTTTAAACATCTTGACCAATTTGGGGATTGGAATTATAAAGGGCCATCAAAAAGTCATCCCGATAAATTTTAGGGTTGGAATTGTGAAGGGCTATCAAAAAGTAACTCGAGAATGCTACTACTCATCTGCTGAGCAAGAAGAATTGGAGAATGTTAGGAAGAAAACTACCACTTATCAAGTGGAAGAATCTGATGAGTCTGAAATTGAAACGTTAGACCCAAGAGATGAAATGGAACTCGTTAAAGGCCAGGTCATGGAGGCAACATAAAGCATTATTCTGGATGATGAGAAACCAAAAAAACAACTCAAATTGGTGCTTCACTTGATTCGGTATTGAAGCAAGAGCTGGTGGCATTTCTAAAGCACAAAAAAAAAGTATTCGCGTGGAGTTATGAAGATATGTCGGGGATAGACCTAAATTTCCTATGTCACTAGCTCAACATCAACAAATAGATCAAACTAGTGAAGCAATGAAGAAGAGTCTTTAGTCCGGACAAGAATCAGGTTATTTAAGAAGAAGTGGAAAAGTTACAAAAGGCTTCTTTCATCAAAGACGTCAAATATCCTGATTGGTTGGCTAACGTTGTGATGGTAAAGTAGAAAAACAACAAATGAAGAATGTGTGGACTTCATAGACTTGAATAAATCTTGCCCAAAAGATCATTTCCCTTTCCCCAGGATAGATCAGTTGGTAGATGCAACTTCGGGGCAAGAGCTGTTAAGCTTCATGATGCCTATTCTGGATATAATCAAATTAAAATGAAACGAAAGACAGAGAAAGTACCTCTTTCATTACCCCATGTGGAACATATTGTTAAAATGTTATGCCTTTGGGTCTTAAAAATGCAGGTGCTACATATCAGCAGCTGATGAACAAGGTGTTTGCAGAGAAGATTGGCAAAAATATGGAGGTGTACATCGACGATATGTTGACCAAAAGTAAGAAAACAGCTCACCATATAGCTGATTTGAGCCAAATATTTGATCAGTTGGAGAAGTACCAGATGACGCTGAACCCGGCCAGGTGTGTTTTTAGCGTACAAGAAGGAATGTGTCCTCGGGTACATTGTGAATAAAAGAGGTATTGAAGAAAATCCTGACAAGATAAAAGCCTTGTTAGAGTTATAATCTCCAACCACCAAGAAGGAAGTGCAAAGCCTTACGGGGCATATTGCAGCTCTCAATAGATTCGTCTCCTGAGAAACTGATAGATATCTACCATTCTTCAAGGTGATCAGAAAGACCTTTGAGTGGAACGACGAATGTGAGAAGGAATTCTTATAATTGAAGAGATACTTGGGGACACCTCTTTTATTGTCCCAGCCAGTGGTAGGAGAAAGCTTATGCCTATACTTAGCAGTTTAAGAAAGTGCGGTCAGTTCGAATTTGATACGAATAGAAAGCGGGGTATAAAAACCAATTTATTATACGAGCAAGGAATTCAGGGGAGCAGAGATCAGGTACCCAAACTTGAGAAGTTAGCATTGGCACTGATTGAAGCAAGTAGGAGGATGAGACCATATTTTCAAGCCCATGCAATAGTGGTATATGCTGACATGCCACTTATACATGCTTTACATAAGCCATAAAAGTGTGGAAGATTGATGTATTGGGCAGTGGAGTTAAGGTATTATGACATTATCTACGAGTCAAGATCCTCTCTTAAAGGGCAGGCGGTGGCAGATTTCATTGCTGAATTTACCTACCCAAAAGTCTTCGACCAACAAGGGGCTAATACAGAGAAACTCCAGGATGCTATAGGAACAACAGAAAATATCCCCGAGCAACTCCCAATAGCAGAATTGATAAAAGGGATGGCCACCGATCAACCAAAATCCTCTGGTAAGGTGAAAGAGTTGAAAAAGAAATATGAAGAAAGGAAGGACACGATATTTCATCATGGGATTTTGTCAGACCAAGCGTTTGATGATAATATCCCTATATGGATTTTATATGTCGATGGATCTTCATGTGCAACAGGTAGCAGAGATGGAGTTATTCTCAAAAGTCCAGATGGGACAGATATAGAATATTCTATGCGTTTCCAATTCCAGGCTTCCAATAATAAAGCTGAGTATGAAGCCGTAATTGTAGGCCTCAACTTAGCTAAATCATTAAATGCATAGAAAATTATGGTGTTCAGTGATTCGCAACTAGTGATAAATCAGATGCTAAGTCTTTATGCTACAAAAGGGGAGTTCATGTAAGGTATTTAACTAAAGCTATGGAGATTGTATCCAATTTGGCAGTTTTCCAAGTGATTAGAATACCAAGACTCGAGAATGCAAGGGCAGGTGCACTTGCTCGATTAGCTTCAGCTACGCACATCGAGCTACGAAGAAAAATTCCCATTGAGATACTTGCAAGCAGAAGTATTGATCAAGATTTGATGGTGAATTTTATCGCTTTAGATATGGGACCTTCCTAGATGGATCCCATCAGGGTTTATATTGAAGACGGTACTTTACCAACCGACCAACTAGAAGCCAAGAGGTTGAAGTATAAGGCTGCCAGATATGTATTAGACGATGGAGTTCTGTACAGAAGAGGTGTGATAACTAATCTGTAAAGTTGTGTTCATCCAACAGAAGTTAAAGAACTAATGAAGGAAATTCATGAAGGATCTTGTGGAGCTCACATAGCAGGTAGAACTCTTTTATAGAGAATAAATACGTAGGGGTACTATTGGTCAACAATGCACGCTGATTGTAAAACACGATCTAATCACTTATTTAATTTAAAGGACAAATTTTATATCTATGCATACCCCATCGGGTTGGGTTCATGCATCCCCACCCTTAAAAACTTATCTTAACATGATTAAAAGAAAAGAAAACTTAAAAATGAAAGTGCAGGAATTCATAACTAAATCTAGAAAATTGAGAACATGACTTCAATTGGGATTGGAAAACTAGAAAGCAACAATTAATTAAACTAACTATGAAAGCAGTAAAAATAATAAATTAAAATTACTTGCAATGGATAAATGATGAATCTTGAATAGATCTTTAAATATTGAATAGTAGCCAAACTTCAAAACTAGGGTTCTTGGATACAAGAATGCTTTAAAAACTAACTACTAGCCTCCTACAACGTGAAGTAACAAACCTCATTTCTTCCTACTAGGGTTTGCCCTCTTATATATCTCAAAAATGACTCTTCTAATGCCACTCCATGTTTTACAACTAATAAAAAGGAATTATACAAGAAATTTCAAGAGTTGAAATATTTCAGCTTCCAGAATTAATTTCAACTTTGACTTTCTGTCTCTAACTTTAAATGGGCATAACTTCTTCACCATAGCTCAGATTAGGGGGGCGTTTTTTCAAATGTTCTTGTAATTTAGAGATATTCAACTTTCTAGTTTCCCCCACCATCGGAATATATATGTAAAATTACAAAAATACCCTTGAGCTCCCCGTTTCTTGCTTTCTTTCACTATTTTGCATTCTCTTTCGCACTAATTTGCATGAAATACCTGTAAAATGCATAAGAGATACACAAAATATGAAGTACTTGCCAAAAAGGTTTAGTAGCATAAATACAATACAAATTCAAGCTATTTACAATGCACATGATCATAAAAATACCGAAATTAAGGGGATAAATGTGAAGAATTTATGCCTAATCAAATCCCCCTAACTTAGAACTTTGCGCGTCCCGAGAAATGTAAGAGAAATGAGTTGACTTTCGAAATTCCTTTTATTAAAATAAAATTCCACTTTCGCAGGAAAGCGATTGCATTGAGCATATGCAATAAGCCTTTAAACCTCTAGGTTACCCTAGTAGGACGAGTTTTGTCTCGTGAGGTTTTGCAGTGAATACACCCACAAAATTCTTTATTGACTCAAATAAATATCAAAATACTTAAAAATTGTACAATTTAAACTTTTCAAAAAATAATCACCATAAATTCATATTCAAATGTCTCAAACCATAGTGTGTGTGTGTGTGTGTGTGTGTGTGTGTGTGTGCAAAGCCAGAAATTAAATCTCAAATTTCCACCGATTGAGCATTACGTTACTTTTCGAAAATTCATTTTGATTCAAATTCTTACGGATGCACTCACAAACGAATCACTCGAATTGTGGTTGTTTTCTCTCGGAATGCATGATATAAAGAGTGAATATAATGGACACAAATTCACGCATACAAAATTGAAAAGAAGGAAATATATGGTGAAAAGATCTCATCATCGGAATACAATTATTAGGAAACGGGAAATATCATCTCTTAATCACACCATTTTAATATCTTTTATTATATTTTCATTTCTTAGCTCTCCATGCAGTAATTAATTTCGCCATTCGGACTCGGTTAGGACTTTTCGGGTTAAAAAGTGTAAAGGGTAAAAATGAGAATGGACGGAATGTTCGGAATTAGAAAATGTCCTTATGACGTCCATTAGTGCTTTTTCGAGAATTTTGCTCATTTTTATCTTTCTTTTTCTTTTGTCATTTTTTTCTTTTTTTTCTTGCTATTTTTCTTTTCTTGCCCTTTTTTTATTACACACTTTGGACTTACTTGATGAATTTGCAATTTTTCACAATTCCGGGCTATTTGGGTTTTTCGGGTTATCAAACGAAAGGAAAATATTTTATTAGGCTCAAAGTGGGTTGCAAAGAGAGAATTTTTTCACAACTTTATTATGGCTCATATTTTTGGGTTGAACAAAAGAAGGCCTACTTCATTGTCCAAATTGCTAATCACATTGCCATATGCATCTTGAGATTAATTAAGTTTAGAGATATATTTAGCACGAATTTCGAGACAACATTTCACACATTTCCCATAACCAATCAAAATAAAGGATTGAGATCATCAACGACTTATTAAAATGCCGAAAAGAACTTTGAGTTAATCATAAACTCAGATTGATTTAAAAACTCATAAAAAATTGAAAGGCTCGAAATCTCACCGGGTTTGATCAATCTCCACACTTATTCGTTAATTCCTCAATTTTCTTTCAATGTCCATCTTCGGTCAATTTTGGCTTAGTGCATTTTGATTGTTAACAATTTGAGACTTTAAATAGAATAAAGGTGATATTTTTGAAGCTTTTAAATTATAATTTTTATTTATTTTGAAGAAAAATAATGTTGGCTTTTTTCAAAAAAATTCAATGTTTTTGGAAATTTTTGAAATTTTCTAAAAAAAACATACTTGGGAAGAACATATGATCGAATCAATGAATCTAAACACACTTGAAAAGAACATGTGATCGAATCAATGAATCTAAACAATAAACGGGAAGAATATCCCACATCCCCTAACTTAAATGTTACATTGTCCTCAACGCGAATCAAGAACACAACATAAAGTGAGGAAAAGAAAGATATTACCCAAATATAGTGATCCTCGAAAAGTACGAGTCCATTGAATCTACAAAACATGTTAGAATCAAGCATAACAAAAAGAATAACAAAAACTCTACCATCGAAAGTAGACTATAATAAAAGAGAAAAAGTAATAATAAAAAAAACTAATTATTTACAACCTAAAATTTAAACGACTAATAAATCATACACTAGAAGTCGAAAAATTTGAGGGTCCACCCAAAATACAATTTGACTTTGAGGGATTAATGGTGTGCCCTCACTAGAAAGCATGTCGCCCGGACAATAAGAATTCGGTTGGAAAAATGGAAGGCATGTGCAACGCGGAAGAAATGAACCATCACCAATTAAAAATTTTAGGGGGATAATGATGGATTTGAGTGCATAGTGGGACAAGTACCATTGGGATCCAAGAAAAATAGAATCACGTCCCAAAGATTTTTCAAGTAGTATGGGAAGCAGAGCACACAAACAGAAAGAGTCCATGTTGGAAAACAATTCAAGCATAGAGTCATTGTCCTCAAAATCTTCTCCCCTAAAATTTTCAATCGGATCTAGTGGAGTGACACGTCTAAGTGAATGGAACGTAAGATGAAGCATCTCAAAAAAATATTCCCATACAAGAATCGGATCAACATACTCAAGACATTCATCCAATTCTTGTTATGGATTTAATGGTTCGATAATAATGGGGACACAAGGAAACAAATGATCTTCAACCTCAATAGGTGTTGAAATATTTATAAGAGGTTGAGATTCAAAAGTACTTGGATCATTCTCAATGATTTCGTTCTCAAAAGTATTAGGTGAAGCACAAGTCTCGACCTTCTCTAAGTTGTCCAAATAATCATTAAACTCCTTACAAGTTGCTCTAATTTTCAACTCTGTAGCAGCAAGGTCATCAGATTGCTTTTTGATAATAATCAAGAGTTCTTCCAAATTAGGCTTCCTTGGTTCTAGCACCTTGGATTCCTCATTTGGTTGAAAACATTCTTCAACTTCAAAAATATCGGAACAAAAATCCTCATTGGGTTCAAATAATGCATCTAACTCTTGCTCCCAATAACGATTTTTTTCTCGATAATCTTTTTCAAGTCCTTCTTCTTCAAGTAATTTATTTTGGTAAATTTGGATGGCCTTAGCACTGGCCTTGTATTTATGAGATTAATCTTTAGTGATATTGATCCAATGTTCATAAGTCTTGAGCTCCTCCTCCTCACTATTATCATAACAATTAAAGCCACTAAAAAAGTTAAAGTAAGAAATTTCAAATTGGGCAATTCAAGAACGTGACACCCATATTTCTGAATTTTTTTTTTATTATTTTTTTTAAAGTTCAAATTTGGGATTAACCAACCTAACCTAAAGTCTACCTAATTCTCCGGCAAAGGCGCCATTTTGATTGAGTCGAAAAACCGAGCGTCCGTGTAGATATGCTAGTCGTTGTTATCGGCTTCCAACCACAATACCAAAAACCTAAACTTGTAACTACACTCTTAAGGAGTACAGTGGTGAGTCTGGATATCGAATCCTCATGGAACTAGGACGAGTGAACGTGACGATAATGATAAGGTAGTTTAATCCTAAAGTTGATATTAAAATAAAAGAAAAGAAAAAGATGATTGATTTTTGGATTTTATCTATGAATTAACTAAATTTAATTAAATTAACCTACGAAAGCAAAATTAACTAACTAAGAAGGAATAAATATGAGTGAAGAAATGGGTTAAGAATACACTCCCCCAAACCCTAGTGTGTATTCCAGTACAAAATTAGTCATAAATTAGATAATTTATCAGACCCAGTCTTTAGTACTCCAAAACATTACATATATGAGGTTCAAACCCGCATCATACATAATCAAAGAATGAGTAAAGCAGTGTCGCAATAGTTCACGCGCGTTGCTTCCTTAAGCACCCCGGTTAGCTAGGGAAAACGAGGTCAAAAGGTCTACAATGGTTGTGAAACTATATAAGACTATCTAATCACTTATTTAATTTAGAGGACAAATTTTATATCTATGCATACCACATCGGGTTGGGTTCATGCATCCCCACCCTTAAAAACTTAGCTTAACATAATTAAAATAAAAGAAAATTTAAAAATGAAAGTGTAGGAATTCATAACTAAATCTAGAAAATTGAGAACATGACTTTAATTGGGATTGGAAAACTAGAAAGCAACAATTAATTAAACTTACTATGAAAGCAGTAAAAACAATAAATTAAAATTACTTACAATAGATGAATGATGAATATTGAATAGATCTTTAAATCTTGAATAGTAGCCAAACTTCAAAACTAGGGTTCTTGGATACAAGAATCCTAGCCTCCTACAACGTGAAGTAACAAACCTCATTTCTTCCTACTAGGGTTTGCCCTTTTATATATCTCAAAAATGACTCTTCCCATGCCTCTCCACGTTTTACAACTAACAAAAAGGAATTATACAAGAAATTTCAAGAGTTGAAACTCTTCAGCTTCCAGAATTAATTTCAACTTTGACTTTCTGTCTCCAACTTTAAATGGGCATAACTTTTTCATCGTAGCTCGGATTAGGGTGCCATTTTTTCCAATGTTCTTATAATTTAGAGATATTAAACTTTATAGTTTTCCCCACCACCGTAATATATATGTAAAATTCCAAAAATGCCCTTGAACTCCCCATTTCTTGCTTTCTTTCACTGTTTTGCATTCCCTTTCGCACTAATTTTCATGAAATACCTGTAAAACACATAAGAGATTAACAAAATATGAAATAATTGCCAAAAAGGGTTAGTATCATAAATATAAAATAAATCTAAGCTATTTAGAATGCACGGGATTATAAAAATACCGAAATTAAGGGGATAAATGTGAAGAATTTATGCCTAATCAAGATGATATTCCACACATTACTCTTACTAGCTCGGCGTTAGTGTAAGGCCCTAAAACACAATTAGTAAGGTTAATTATACGATTAAGTATAAGTTATGAGTTATAAGTTATAAATTGGTTATGTGGTTAAATGCATCATGAAAATTTGTTTCTAAATGCATCATTATGTTTATAAAAAGTAAGCTAGAGTGTTGGTGTGAAAGTGGCGATGTTTGGTCGCCAAATGTGAAAGTTATGAAATTTTGAGTAAATAATTACTCTTCTGTTCGAGCCCAAATTAGGTGTACTAGTTTTATGATTTTGGGAAGACACAAAACACGAAAGTTGTATATGTTTAAGTTATATACTCATAGACACAAAGTTAGAGTAAATCGGGGCCCGAAATAGTGAGTTATGGTGATTTTACGAGGCAGGACAAATCTGTCATTAACGGAATTGTCCTATTGGACCCCTTGCCCAACGAATCGCGTAATACCACCTTAAAGTGGTCCCATAGCCACGTTTTTTAGCTCATAAGGCAGAACTTATCATCTTTTTCATTTCCTATTACAAGCTTGAGAAAAATATGCTTATGGAGAGAGAAAAACAAAGTTAAGGAAGAATTTCTTTGAAAATTCACCATAAATCGAGGAATTCTCGTAAGGTAATTACATCTTTATTAAAGTTTGTCGCATGGATGAGTTATATACTTGGCATGTTTTTATTTATGATTTGGATATATATTTTAATAATACCCATATTGCTGAATTGTGTTGGAACAAGGATGGGTTAAGAACATAAGTTAGAACCAGAGCTAGGATCGTAAATGCATACTTTAAAGTCCTAAATTTACATCATCTTTTCGTAAAGCATTTTGATTTAGAAAATTCACGATTTTGATGTATATTTCTGCTAAAACATGTTTATTATATGTTTCCATGAATTATACCCAAGGTCAAGGTTATGTATGCTTAAAAATGTTAAGTTATGCCTTAATGTTGTATTTTGACCTAGTTATGCTAAACATGGTATAAATCATGGAATACTTATTGGAATTGAGTGATTCAAGTTGGAGAGTAAAATACACTCATACATATATAACATATCCGAAAATTGTGTAAAAATACCAAGGAATGAACCCTTGGTGATAGTTTGAAGTCTTGGTTTAAAATCTTCCCTAAAGGAGCAAGAATGCATACCAAGTGTTTGACGTTTTGCTCGACATAGAAAATGAGCCCTAGAAATTATGAAACATTAAATTTGTATTATTCAATGTGTTTACTGATATTGGGTGGAATATCATGAAAAGTTATGTTGTACAAAAATTATGAGAATTCCAGGAAGTTGAAGTTGTGTTGTTGTTTTTCTTGAGAAACGATTTGGAAAAGGCTGTAATAAAATGGGCATAACTTTGTCTAGCAAATTCGTAATTTAATTCTGTAAATTGTGTTAGAACCCTAATTAATTGGGTGTTATATAAATGTGAAGTGTCATATGTAATTCCTCCTTAGTTATTTCTGATTGACCAAATTATGTGATGTGTTACTGGGTTTGATGTTAATCGGTGTATTCAAATACTAACGATATTGACTTGTTAGGTGGGGAAGCAGCTAATACTACCATACCAAGGAAGTAGTTGGTATTAATCTTAGCACCAAATCCAAGGTGAGTGACCTTCCTTATGAAATATAAATGCTTATAATTTCATATGGAAATGTGTAGTTAAACACGTGTGAAAATGTTTATGGGAGTGATATTGTTTTTATGAAGCATATGCATATGATTAAAAATGTTAAGCGATGTTATATAATGATATGGGCTAGTGAGTCCTTTATCTAATGTTAAGGACTGTGGTGGGTCCTACGGGATGTGGTGGTCCTGTTAATCCAACTTAAAGGTTTGTGTACTCGGGCCTAATAAAGGGATGTGGTGGTCCCTAATAATTGTGGTGGGTTAATTGGACTGTGGCGGGTCCAGGCTTGCGAGAGTTTCACAATTCCTGTTGGGTTATAGCATTAGAAAAAAATAAAAATGGTTATTCAAATTGTTTATATGTGTGGTATGTGGTCATTCACTAAGCCTTTATAGCTTACACTCCTATAATATTTTGTTTCAGGTATGCTTATAATTTGGAGTTCACTGCCAAGTTAGGACCTTAAAACGGGGGAGTGATGGATATTTAGTATGGTTTGAATATCATGATTTCTTTTGTGTAATTATTAAACTAAGGATCTTGGTTATGTAAAGTTATGTAGTACTTATTAGTTATAAGTAAAGGCAGTTATGTTTTCATCTACACGTACCTTTGGGGGAAAAAAATCTTATGCTGTTTTCCTTAGAGATTTAAATTAAAGCATTGTTTAAGCCAATTTATCTCTAATTAAAAGGATGAGTTCAAAAAAATTAAGTCGGGGCGCGACAACTTGGTATCAGAGCGTGGCCATTGGGTTCTGGATAGGGTGTGGGGTCTAGATTGGCAGTGGACACTAGAAAGTGAGTCTGTTATGCACCTGGATTTTGACTAAAAATGTTAATATTAAATTGCTGCTATTGTATTTTGTTTAAGTGAGTTATATCGCAGTGAATGATGGATCCACATGAGCCACATGATGGAGCGGAGGTTGAGGCATCTTATGTTCCTAATAGTTAGCAAGGACATAGATATATTCAAGTGGAGGAACCGGAGGTGCAACAACAACCTATTGATGATGTGGGAAGAATATTACGTGTTGTGGCACAACTTATGGAACAAGAAAGAGGTGGAGAACATGGGGGGGATAGGGACAAATTACATGAGAGGTTCATGAAGTTAAATCCGCCTGCATTTACTGGGACTACGGATCCGTTAGTGGCAGAGGGGTGGGTTAGAAAGATGGAAACAATATTTAAGGTGATGGAAGTGCGAGATGAACAAAAGGTTTTGTTAGCAACCTTTAGGTTAGAGGCTGATGCAAAGTTATGGTGGCATGCAACAGAAAGGTTACTTACTACAATGGGGGGAGTGGTTCCAATAAATCCTCCACAAATTACATGGGAGAGGTTTGTGAAGGTGTTCTTTGAAAAATATTTCCCAAGGCTTTATAGGAAAGAGAAAGAGGAAGAATTTATCACGTTGAAACAAGGGAACCGAACAGTGGCAGAGTATGAAGCTTTATTTATATCCTTATCAAGATTTGCACCTGACTTGGTGAGGACGGAAGAAAGTAAATGTGATCGGTTTCAAACCGGGTTGAGTGTAGAGATAAAAAGCATGGTTGCTAATATGAAGATCATAGATTATGTGGACTTGGTTGATAGGGCCATGGTGTCAGAAAAGTCAATGAAAGAAATGCAAGCTGAACGCTCGAAGAAAGCTAGACATGATGTTATAAGATCATATGGATGGGAGACGGGAACCTCAACTCAGATTGTAGCACGAGGAGTACCTAAGGAACAAGAATTTAAAAATAATAGAAGTGCACGTGGAAGATTTCAAGCTCGAGGTGGAAGGACTGGGATGAATTGGTCAGAAAATGCATCTGTGTTGGTGCCGAGGGCTATATTTTGTTGTAGATGTGGTGGTCAAGGGCACATGTCTCGAGAGTGTACAATAGCTGAGACGACACCTTTGTGTTTCCATTGTCATCAACCGGGGCAATTACGAAAGAATTGTCCAGCGATGGGAGCTACAACATCAGTTGGGAGTGTGGCAGTAGGAGGTAGGAGTTCTACACAGAATGTAACCAGGGGAGGTAGAGGAGGTATATCGCAAAGTCAAGGCCAAGGTAGAGTGTTTGCACTGACGCAACAAGATGCACAAGCTATGCCTAACGTAGTGGCAGGTACACTTCCTATTGGTGATAAAGATGCTTATGTGTTGATAGATCCTGGTTCTACACATTATTTTGTGTCTTTGCTTTATCTGTTGCATCTTAATAAACCATTATCATCATTAGATTCTAGTTTAGCTATTGTTACTCCAGTAGGGGGGTTGGTTTTTATTGAGAGGGTATATAGGGAGTGTGTGGTGCGAGTGGGTGAAAAAGAATTACTAGTTGACTTATTACCTCTCGATATGCGCGACTTTGATGTAATACTGGGTATGGATTGGTTAGCTTAATATCATGTATGTTTGGATTGCTTTAAAAAGGAGGTAGTGTTTCAGTTACCGGGTGAACCTGAATTTAAATTTATTGGGGAACGAAATGTCACTCCAACTTGTTTGATTTCTGCTACAAAATGTTATGAACTGCTAAGGAAAGGATGTGAGGGTTATCTTGCCCATGTGGTGGACATACGACAAGAGGCTGGAAAATTATCAGATATACCAGTAGTTAATGAGTTTGCAGATGTCTTACCGGAAGAACTCCCAGGGTTAGCACCAGACCGTGAGGTAGAATTTGCGATTGAGTTGGTACCAGGCACCGCACCGATATCTATTGCACCATATCGCATGGCACCTACAGAATTAAAGGAGCTAAAAATACAGTTGCAAGATTTGTTAGACCGTGGTTTTATAAGGCCTAGTGTATCACCGTGGGGAGCCCCAGTATTGTTTGTGAAGAAGAAAGAGGGAACCATGAGGCCGTGCATCGATTATCGTCAATTGAATAAGGTGACTATCCGTAATAAATACCCACTACCCCGCATTGATGACTTCTTCGATCAGTTGCAAGGAGCCAAAGTGTTTTCTAAGATTGATCTCAGATCCGGATATCATCAATTGAAAGTAAGAGATTGTGACATTTCTAAAACTGCTTTTCGTTCCAGGTATGGACATTATGAATTTCTTGTCATGCCATTTGGGTTGACAAATGCACCGGCTGTATTCATGGATTTGATGAACCGTATATTTCACCCATATGTGGATTCTTTTGTTATTGTCTTCATCGATGATATTTTGATATATTCTCGTAGTAGGGATGAGCATGAATGCCACCTGCGTCTTATTTTACAGACCTTGCGAGAGAAGCAGTTGTATGCTAAATTTTCTAAATGTGAATTTTGGCTAGACAAGGTAGTATTTTTGGGGCATGTTATTTCTGCCGATGGTATTTGTGTAGATCCCAAGAAGGTTGAAGCAGTAATGAATTGGGAAAGACCAACTAGTGTGACAGAGGTGCGTAGCTTTTCGGGATTGGCGGGCTATTACAGGAGGTTTATACCGGGGTTTTCTTCTATTGCATTGCCATTAACTAAGCTTACCAGAAAGGAGAACAAGTTTGTGTGGAGTGGCGATTGTGATAAAAGCTTTGAAAATTTAAAGGGTAAGTTGACATCAGCTCCAGTATTGACTATCCCAACGGGTACAGAAGGTTTAGTTATTTATAGTGATGCCTCGTATCAAGGACTCGGTTGTGTGTTAATGCAGCATGGAAAGGTAATTGCTTTTGCTTCTCGACAGTTAAAGATACATGAACGCAACTACCCTACACACGATCTTGAGTTGGCTGCAGTAGTTTTTGCATTAAAAATCTGGAGACACTACTTATATGGTGTTAGTTGTGAAATTTTTACTGACCATCAAAGCTTAAAATACTTGTTTACACAAAAAGACTTGAACTTGAGGCAAAGAAGGTGGATGGAACTTATAAAAGATTATGATTGTACGATACATCACCATCCAGGTAAAGCTAATGTTGTTGCTGATGCTTTGAGTAGAAAATCTCTAGGAATAGTATCTTGTATTTATTGTATTCGAGTTGATCTGCTGAGAGAGTTAGCTTTAATGGGGGTGGAATTAACTTTGAATGAGTCTTACGGAATAGTAGCACATTTAAATGTTAGACCCACATTGATAGACTGGATAAAACAAGCACAAGGAGGAGATACAGAATTGGAGAAAGTTAGAGACAATATGAAAAAGGGTAAAGCAAATGAATTTTCTATTCGGGATGATGACATTGTTATGTATGGGAATCGTTTGTGTGTACCTAATGTGCCTGATTTGAGAAGAATGATTTTAGAGGAATCCCACTGTTCTTTATATGCTATGCATCCAGGGAGCACGAAACTGTATAGAGATTTGAAATAATGTTATTGGTGGTCGGGAATGAAACACGACATTGCGGATTTTGTTACTAGATGTCTAGTTTTCCAACAGGTGAAGGTGGAGCATCAGAAGCCAAGTGGATTACTACAACCCTTACCTATCCCTGAGTGGAAATGGGAGCATGTTACTACAGATTTTGTTGTAGGTTTACCAAAATCATCACGAGGGTTTGATTCTATTTGGGTTGTCGTTGATAGGTTGACTAAGTCTGCACATTTTCTTCCTGTTAAAACTACTTACTCCATGGATAGGTATGCCAAATTATATGTGGATGAGATTATTAGATTGCACGATGCACCTGCTTCTATTATTTCTGATCGAGATCCTAAGTTTACTTCTCACTTTTGGCCTAGTTTACAAGAAGCTTTGGGGACTAAATTGAAATTTAGTACAGCTTTTCATCCTCAAACTGATGGGCAGTCAGAAAGAACGATCCAAACACTTGAAGACATGTTACGAATCTGTGTGTTGGAGTTCAAGGGGAGTTGGGATGAACATTTGCCACTAATAGAGTTTGCTTATAATAATAGCAATCATTCGAGTATTGAGATGGCTCCTTATGAAGCTTTGTATGGGAGAAAATGCAGAACTCCAGTGTGATGGACTGAAGTAGGAGAACGAAAACTACTTGGGCCAGAAATCGTACAGCAGACTACTGAAAAGATCAATCTCATCCATAATCACTTAAAGGTGGCGCAAAGTAGACAGAAAAGTTATGCAGACAACCGAAGGAAAGAATTGAAATTTGAGGAAGGTGATCGAGTATTCCTACGTGTTTCTCCTTGGAGAGGGGTTATGATATTTGGGAAGAAGGGAAAGTTAACTCCCAGGTACATTGGACCTTATGAGATAGTGAAACGGGTTGGATCTGTAGCTTATAAGTTGGCATTACCACCAGAATTATCTCGGATACACGATGTTTTTCATATATCGATGTTACGTAAGTATGTGCCCGATCCTTCACATGTGTTTATTTCACAACCGATAGAGCTTCAAGATGACTTAACTTACATGGAGGAACCAATTGCTATTGTAGATCGAAAAGAGCAAATGTTACGTAGTAAAACCATTTCACTAGTTAAGGTGATGTGGAGAAGTCAGAATGTGGAGTATGCCACCTGGGAAGGGGAGGATAACATGAAGAAGCAATATCCTCAATTGTTTGGTAAGTTTCTTATCCGTTAAATTTCGAGGACGAAATTTTTATAAGAGGGGTAGAATTGTAAGGCCCTAAAACACAATTAGTAAGGTTAATTATACGATTAAGTATAAGTTATGAGTTATAAGTTATAAATTGGTTATGTGGTTAAATGCATCATGAAAATATGTTTCTAAATGCATCATTATGTTTATAAAAAGTAAGCTAGAGTGTTGGTGCGAAAGTGGCGATGTTTGGTCGCCAAATGTGAAAGTTATGAAATTTTGAGTAAATAATTACTCTTCTGTTCGAGCCCAAATTAGGTGTACTAGTTTTATGATTTTGGGAAAACACAAAACACGAAAGTTGTATATGTTTAAGTTATATACTCATAGACACAAAGTGAGAGTAAATCGGGGCCCGAAATAGTGAGTTATGGTGATTTTACGAGGCAGGACAAATCTGTCATTAACGGAATTGTCCTATTGGACCCCTTGCCCAACGAATCGCGTAATACCACCTTAAAGTGGTCCCATAGCCACGTTTTTTAGCTCATAAGGCAGAACTTATCATCTTTTTCATTTCCTATTACAAGCTTGAGAAAAATATGCTTATGGAGAGAGAAAAACAAAGTTAAGGAAGAATTTCTTTGAAAATTCACCATAAATCGAGGAATTCTCGTAATGTAATTACATCTTTATTAAAGTTTGTCGCATGGATGAGTTATATACTTGGCATGTTTTTATTTATGATTTGGATATATATTTTAATAATACCCATATTGCTGAATTGTGTTGGAACAAGGATGGGTTAAGAACATAAGTTAGAACCAGAGCTAGGATCGTAAATGCATACTTTAAAGTCCTAAATTTACATCATCTTTTCGTAAAGCATTTTGATTTAGAAAATTCACGATTTTGATGTATATTTCTGCTAAAACATGTTTATTATATGTTTCCATGAATTATACCCAAGGTCAAGGTTATGTATGCTTAAAAATGTTAAGTTATGCCTTAATGTTGTATTTTGACCTAGTTATGCTAAACATGGTATAAATCATGGAATACTTATTGGAATTGAGTGATTCAAGTTGGAGAGTAAAATACACTCATACATGTATAACATATCCTAAAATTGCGTAAAAATACCAAAGAATGAACCCTTGGTGATAGTTTGAAGTCTTGGTTTAAAATCTTCCCTAAAGGAGCAAGAATGCATACCAAGTGTTTGACGTTTTGCTCGACATAGAAAATGAGCCCTAGAAATTATGAAAAATTAAATTTGTATTATTCAATGTGTTTACTGATATTGGGTGGAATATCATGAAAAGTTATGTTGTACAAAAATTATGAGAATTCCAGGAAGTTGAAGTTGTGTTGTTGTTTTTCTTGAGAAACGATTTGGAAAAGGCTGTAATAAAATGGGCATAACTTTGTCTAGCAAATTCGTAATTTAATTCTGTAAATTGTGTTAGAACCCTAATTAATTGGGTGTTATATAAATGTGAAGTGTCATATGTAATTCCTCCTTAGTTATTTCTGATTGACCAAATTATGTGATGTGTTACTGGGTTTGATGTTAATCAGTGTATTCAAATACTAACGATATTGACTTGTTAGGTGGGGAAGCAGCTAATACTACCATACCAAGGAAGTAGTTGGTATTAATCTTAGCACCAAATCCAAGGTGAGTGACCTTCCTTATGAAATATAAATGCTTATAATTTCATATGGAAATGTGTAGTTAAACACGTGTGAAAATGTTTATGGGAGTGATATTGTTTTTTTGAAGCATATGCATATGATTAAAAATGTTAAGCGATGTTATATAATGATATGGACTAGTGAGTCCTTTATCTAATGTTAAGGACTGTGGTGGGTCCTACAGGATGTGGTGGTCCTGTTAATCCAACTTAAAGGTTTGTGTACTCAGGCCTAATAAAGGGATGTGGTGGTCCCTAATAACTGTGGTGGGTTAATTGGACTGTGGCGGGTCCAGGCTTGCGAGAGTTTCACAATTCCTGTTGGGTTATAGCATTAGAAAAAAATAAAAATGCTTATTCAAATTGGTTATATGTGTGGTATGTGGTCACTGACTCAGCCTTTATAGCTTACACTCCTATAATGTTTTGTTTCAGGTATGCTTATAATTTGGAGTTCACTGCCAAGTTAGGACCTTAAAACGGGGGAGTGATGGATATTTAGTATGGTTTGAATATCATGATTTCTTTTGTGTAATTATTAAACTAAGGATCTTGGTTATGTAAAGTTATGTAGTACTTATTAGTTATAAGTAAAGGCAGTTATGTTTTCATCTACACGTACCTTTGGGAAAAAAAAAATTTATGCTGTTTTCCTTAGAGATTTAAATTAAAGCATTGTTTAAGCCAATTTATCTCTAATTAAAAGGATGAGTTTAAAAAAATTAAGTCGGGGCGCGACAGTTAGATTCTAAAATTTTCTACAGAATAATCCCCATGCTCAGAATTATTTCATCCAGCCTTGAATCACTTTAATAGACATCCCTACCCCCCGGGATTAGGTATAACCAGGCGACATATGCCACGAAGTCTTTATACACTACCATATAAAAGAATATATATATATATATATGTGCGTGTGTGTGTGTGTGTGTGTGTGTGTGTGGATACGCCTCCTCTGAAGTGACTCTTAGCACCAATACTAACGAACACAAAATATCACTATAATGGTATATTTTTCCCTCAACCCATCGTTAGCTAGTTCGAGAGTCAGGGTTGTAATAAATTCTAATCCCACGTTTCTCATAGTATTACTATAGACTATAACGCATCTAAGTTATTCTTGATTTCCACTTTATCTTAAAGGACACTATAAATAATGAAGTATCGTACCTCCAAACGCGGGTGATAGTTGCGGCATCAGTGGCATAACCGTATATCGAGCATTATAAATACGTCCATACTGTACTCCTAGTTGTTACTATGGAGTCTGCGATGTTGGGGTAAATATCCATGCTTCCCCATGTTGGGCATTCTTTTGTTCCGGGAAGACACAATGCGGTTGTTGTGGGGTCCTGCCATTCATAGGGCATTTTCGACGGAAGTGGCCCCGTTCGCCGCATATAAAACACTTAGCAATAAATTTTCCGCTGTGTTGGCCTTTCTGAGCAAGCTGCTGGCCCTGATGGCCTAGCCGGCCTTGTTAAGTTGAACGCGGTTGTCCTCCAACTAGTTGTGGGAAAAGTTGGCATTTGTGGCCATTTCTTCCACACTTAAAACACCTCTTTTTTATGGTTCTTTATCCTTAGCTTTGATGGCCCTGGCGGGTTTGTCTCTTCCTATGATTTCCATTGTCCTCTTGGTTTTGATGACCTCGAAGAACTTGTCGATGTTGCGATGGTAATTTCCAATTCTTACTGTCCCTAGAAATGTCATATTGATCGTCTTCCCTTGTTCATGTACCCCCTGTAAGCTTCACACTGCGATTTTGGTACTGTAATATTGCAGTAGTCACTGCTTGTGCCACAATATTCGCTATCTCAGTGATTGCCTCTCTTTCCTGATGTACCCAAGGTACCTGTTGGTTTGGTCCCGCAATTTCATTAGCGAGGTTAGTTTATCTCTCCCTCATAGGCGACATCTGAAATTCAAATGAATTTTATAAGTCTACCGATTATACACAGCATTGTAGCATAAGTACGTAATCGACAACACGTAATAATGAATGCAAAAGTCCTAATAATAGGGATCTATATCAATGAACGCTATATGGAAACATAATAAGTTGTACAGATCCTAAGGACACTAGAACCTGATGCTCTGATACCACATGTGACACCCCGCCTAATTAATTACTGGTGATCAATCCTAAATTAATTAATTTTAAAATATCAAGTTGATTCAGATAAATGCATCACTGTCGAAGAACTCAAATTTTAAATTAAACTGAAAACTACCCACCTAATATTTAAAAAGGTTGGTGTCAAAATTTTATCTTGCCATTCGTTATCATCAAGTAAAGAAATACTTAACTAATACTATTCATCCCAAAACATAAGGAAAGAACTAGCTGAATTAAAATAAAGAACTAGAGTAAAAACTTTCGGTCAAAATCCCATACAATAATCCAAAGCCATGAAATAAAAGTCTACTAACAGAATAAAATATCTAAATCTCTGAATGTAAAATAGAAAGGGACGACATGTCCAACTAAAGTAAATAACTGATAGATAAAGAAGGATAGAATATGAAGCATCTACTAGCAATGTCCTGTAGCTTCCACAGCAGCTACATCTCGCCAAATGAGTAGGATCTCTTCAGCCTGGTGTCCCTGTGGTTGAGAACCTAAAATAAAGGAACAAGAAAAGAGATTTGCAGAAAAACGGGTCAGAGCCCGAGTAAAAAACAGTTTAAATATATCAAGTGCTTAAATTGGTTAATAAGCACAAATATTATTCATGTTAACTTAGCGTACTCACTTGAGAAGATCACATCTCATCTAATGTGCACGCCAAACTACCCATACTAGTCACGATACTCTGCCTGACTATACGTAGTATAACCACTATGCCGGATAAAATATCTAAATAACCCGAAGACAATATATAGCTATTATTTACTAATAGGTTTAAAGATTCTTTAACTCGTTCACATAACATTCTTAATTCTCAACTGGTGACCCAATAAGTATATACTATAATAAAGTGGTCAATATGAAACACAGAATAGGAACTCAATATGCATATATAGAATCTCAATATGTATACATATAAGTATATATCAATACTGCACCCATGGTTAAGAAACCTCTGGTGCTAGGCATACTCAGCTATCTAGTCCCATTGCAATGCTCATGCATGAAGGACAATAGGTTCAATCTCTCAGGAACCAATAAAACATGTACACATATTGGAGGCGAACATAGTTCCAAGCCGATGGGATACGCACATACCTACGCACCCATACGACCGTCAACACTATCGCTCTCACAGATAGCCCGTCCTTAGGTTCCATGCTCTAGTGGTACGACTCAACATCCCCCGAAAGGCACACAAGATATGATCGTCCACAATGCGCTAACCTCCATTCAATAGCCGGTAGCTAGGTATTAGTCATACACCTAATATTTCAAGTACTAATCATGCACACAACTTATATAACTTAATAGGCATTCACGCAACCCGATCCCCATAATACGTACGTAATATTATAATTTCTACCACTCACCGTAATTCTTTCATATATTACCTCTCTCGAACCTACCTTCCTTCCTAGGTTCTATAAACTTTTTATATCTCATGAACAATCACACTCCCAACTAAATAATAACTCGGAATTTATGATGCCAGATACTCACATAGGTTATTACTCTCACTTGGATAAACCTAGGATGATTTTCAACTCAACCGGACCCTAAAAAGCCATTCTGGAATCTCGTTAGAAGTCAAGGAAATCTCATTAGAATGAGGTTGTTTGAATGAGTTTGTTAGAGTGAAGTTCTCACTTCGAACGAAGTCCCTCATTTCATTAGAAGGGTCATTGGAATTCTCATTGGAAGTCTCGTTCAAACGAGGTCGTTCGAATGACCTGGGCAGGTCTTCGAGCGAGAATTCCGGACAGGCCCCGTTCGTCCCCAAATTCGATTTTTCTAACATTTTAAACCTCAAATCCAACCCTAATAATGTCTAACCTCAAGTAACATAATGTTAAACTATTTTCAATCATTGTGGGCCATTCTCTAACACAATTTAGGGCTTAAATCCTCATACTTTCAAAGGAAAAATCAACAATTACTCAAATCTCTAAAATTTCCTTTATAATTAACCCAGAATTTTAATTGTCCAAAACTCTTATTATAATTCGTGATTAAGACATAAGATTCCTAAATATTCATATTCTAACAAAGGGCAAAACCTCTATATGCATACCTATCTCCAATTCATAAGGTTTCTTTACAATTCGGTCTAATTAAACCTAAGTTTTCACTACACCAAGTTTATATCATCAAACTTAAATTAACAGGAACAATATAAGCTAAAAGAGGAGCAAGATAAACACTTGCCTTTATATGGATTTATGATTATCTGATTGAATTTCGTATATGGTTGATCCTCTCATCGCGATCTACACTTTGGTGTAACTATTTGTGAGAAATCTCTAGTGTTTAGCCTTTTTCTCCAATGGTTCTTCTTCCTCCTTGGTTCTAACTCTCTTTATCTATCTTTCTCATGTAGGTTGAAACTGATAGACCACTAACCCCCGATGTTCCTATTTTAATCATATTTCCATCCGTTTAATTAATCAAAAATCCCAAAAGACTAAAATACCCCTCCGAGGTGTCATTTTGGGCTAAAATGCCCTGGACTCCAATTAAATCACCCTAGTAGTGTTTTCTGACTATTTTGACCCTCTCGGACACACTGACGCACTCAAAATAGTCATTAGAGTTATATAAAAATAATTTACCTTTTTAACCCCCAAATATATAATAGTGACGCGACTCATACGCGCATCCCAAATAATTATATCTTAATTGTCGTGTATCTCGTCCCCTGCCATATTATTATTTTCGAAACAATATTACGTTACTCACTATGTAATGTTCAACATAGTTATTACTCAACATGATTTCAATATAATTATTTTTTATAACTACCTACTCTCGTCACGCTAGTAATTATTACCATTAAATCAAATTAATTATAAATTAAATTTTCTCCCTTTAAATTAATTAATCCCAATTTCCATAATTTCATAATAAAATAAATATGCGTAAAAATACAGGGGTTAGTTTTCATTTTAATTTAAAATTTGAGTTCTTCGACAGTGATGCATTTATCTGAACCAACTTGATATTCTGAAATTAATAAATTAAGGACTGATCACCTGATAATTAATTAGGTGGGGTGTCACACTTCCCAGTCCTCCTACGAACCTTTTTTATTTTGTCTGAGGGCCATTGGCTTCCTTCTATTTTTATTGATGAATGTTGGTTCAGTTTTCTCCCAAGCCCATTTTTTCTTGAGTTTTGCTAGTATTTTGATGTCGTCCCTGTTAGAATAGCCCCCAATACTTGGAGAGTAGTTAATGGGGTTTATAGGTTAAATCATCTTTATGGGGGCCATATAGGAATCCTAGCGATCATGTTTTTCTATAAGTCAGTCACAAGTGACAACACATATTATTTAAAGACTAGGGCTTTAGTAGTTAACCTACTAGACTCCAACAGAGATTACTTTGATTATGGAGTAATTGCCAAAAATTAGCAACAAGTACCCATGATAGGGGATGCTGAGTACCAAGGGCCCAGATGCCCACAATATGGTAATGGGATAGGTTGCAACATTTTGTCTAACTCTTCTTGAATATTTTACTAATTGTTGATACTAACTTTTATCCGGTGACCTTGGTTGCAGTTGATCGAAAGAGGAAGTGTCTCAAGGAGGGTGGTATCAACCTCGGGGAGTTGAAGTTTATTTGGGGCATTCATCAAAAGATAGGGGAGGAGCACATTAGGTCTGCATCATACTTATTGGAGTACAAAAATACCATAACTTATTTTGTTGCTCGTCCAACTATTGTTATTCCCTCTATAGTGATTGATCTTGATCAAGACCCCATCTCTACTTCATGTGCCACTGCATCTGGCAGTGGTGAACTTGTTTCTGCCCCATCTTCTTCCATTAATTCAGACTTGCCTCTGCCACAACCATGAGGAAGAGGAGATTCCCCAATATCTTGGGTAATATTGCTGCTACTGGTTCCACCAAGCAGGCTGTTGGTGGGGCCACAAATAAGGAAGAAGCTAGGAAGAAGCCCCTAACTAAGAAAAACGATGAATCCCGGCACAAGAGGCTAAAAAAATGGCTTCCTTCCAGGCTGGCTGAAGGCTCTTCTTCTAGCGTCGATCAACAAGAGTTAGTCGATTTACCTGATTCTGGTTCACCAATGTCCATTGACCTTGGTTTGGCTAGACAATTAATAAAGTCTGGTACACTACCAGACCATAGGGGTGCTACTTTTGCAATTACCTAATCTAGAATTTTTGAAAGGGATGCCCAAAGCCTTGTATTAGTAAGTATTGTAACTTCTCCTCCTTTTTATTCATTTCTTTGTTATTTCTTATACTAACTTGCTTTGATTTCTTTTTGCAATTTTTGGTCGATTTTAACAATATGTTGGAAAAGGACGATGTTCTGCGTTCTTCTTCAAATAAAGTTTAGGAGGACTTTGAGGAGCTTAAAAAGTCCTTGCTTGACTCCCAACAAGCATTGGCTAACGATTAGAAGAAGTGGGAGAACAAAATAAAGATTATAGAGGGTGATGCTGCAGTTGCTCGGGGGAAGGTTGTCGAGCTGCAGAAGAAGTTGGGTGCAGAGAAGACCAGAAGGTTGAAGGGTAAGGAATCTACATTCAACAGGGGTTGGGATAAAGATATTGGCACTACATATGCTCAAATTGAGTTCACCAAGAAGAAATGTTTTAAGGATGGCTAGTCGGCAGCCCTTACAAAGGTCGGCAATCCCCAAAACTCTAAGTTATTTCTCAGGCATGATCCTGAATCTCCTCCTAACATGGATGAGGAGATTGAGGATGATGGAGGGTCAGATGAATCTACCCTTGTTTTAGACTCTACCGACCAACTTCAGGTAGCCGCCATTGATTCTTCCATCCCTCCTTCTACTGATCAAGTTATTATGCCCCCTTATGCATCCAATCCTTCTAGGTCTACATCAGATATAATGAAGGTGTAGACCAGTTCGCCGAGCAGCTTTTGTTTTTCTCTTTAATTGTACTTTTTCTTTTTATTTCATGCTAATGTAATTGTAATCAACATTTTATCAATGAAAAGGAATATTAAATTACACTTTCCTTCTTCTTTTGTTATTGATTGGAAATTTTTCTTACTTTTTATAGATCATCGATAAACTGGATCAATTCTCTTCAACTGATTCAGAGCTTCTTTAAAAATGCAATGATCTCTTCAAGTCTGGTCACTTTACTATGACCGAGGAAGAATTATCTAAGTTTCTCGGATAGGGTGCTTCGGATCAAGATAGAGAAGACTACCTTTATTTAAAGTGTCTTCTTGATCGGGCAGTGACCAACAATGTGGATTATTATAAAATAATTAAAGATATACAAGAAGATCCCAAGGAGACTAAGGCTCTTTTGTATGTTTATTACGAGTATAAGTACAAAGCTTTAAGTGAAGGTTGGGTTTTTGAGCAAAAATTAGAGAAACACATGCCTTTCTTCAGGAGGCAAGAATTTTTACTTAATCGAGAGATAGAGGAGGCTAGAGCCATTGCCAAGCTGTTGGAAGAAGAAAATAATAGCTTGGCGAAGGAATTGAATTTGCTGAAGGCTTTTTCTTCTATTGTTGCTACTACTGATAAAGGCATTTCTTTCTTGGAAAGTGAAAATGCCAGATTAAGGGAAGAAGTGGAGGCACCTAAGAAAACAAAGTCTGCTTTATCTTCCCGAGTAAAAAATAAACCTGGTCGAGCTACTACATATGAGGATGCAGCAGACTCTTACTAATCAATTTGCTCAATTGAAGGCAAAAAATTAGGCCATTGCTGAGATGTCCCGGAAGCTTCAAACTTAATCTGGGCAACTTTTTACCCAGTCCACCCAATTACAAGCCAAACATGGAGTGCTGAAAAAGTTGCACCACTAGGTTGAGAGGCTAACCTTTTAATTCCATAAACTACTAAGGGAGATCTGGATGGAGGGATACCATGAAGCTCTGGGTCATTTTGATGAAGAATTTAAGCAAGCTTAGAATGAAAGTTACAAATGGGGCTGGACCAATTACTTAATAGTGATGAAGATGGGGCAAAACATCCCTCTTTAGAACTGGTACGATCCTAGTTTGTTGGACTGTGAAGGTCCTTTTTTCAAATTGGATGATGATTGGATTCTTACCAACGCTATTCCTTAGTGCCTTATTTCAAAGTATTTAGGGGATTATGGCCTTCATAATGAGATAGAGATTATTCATCCTACTCATCTGTTAGATAGACCGAGCAGCAGTAATAGAATAACTCTCCAGGACTTATCAATTCCCTTTATACATTAGATGATCCTACAGCAGGCATGGAACTCGCATCAAGTTCATCTAAGGCTAAGTGAAAGCATCCCTTAGAATAAATTTTATTCCTGTAATTTAGTTGTGAGAAATATCATGTGATGATTATTTAAATGAATGAAATATATTTGATCAACTTATCTCGTTAATCTCTGAATGCGAATGACTTCTTCTTTTTCATTAGTTCTATTGACAAACTTAAGCTCTTGCCTAAGTTTAGCATCAATTACTAACGAGCGCATAGGTTCTACAAATACACTTAGATTAAAACCCAAGTTTAGTACTAGTTACCCATGTATTTCCATAGTTTCTACTAATGCACCTAAATTTTTAGGTTTTGCATTAGTTACTAGTGGTGACCAGGAGTATGTGGAATATGTGTCTACATTCCTTCTTAGGAATCTTCACAACGTTCTTCCTTCACTTTTCCCAATTGGATAAAATCTTGTTTATCCTTAACTTCAGTGGATTAAAATCTTATCTTATCCTTGTCTTCAGTGATCAAGTTTCTTGAGGACTTGGAATCCTACTTTACTTGGATTTTTATCTGTTGCCGATCAAGTTTTTCTTATGCCGAGCAACATTTGAACATCAGTAATCAACTATGTGGGTGTTGTTACGAAGGACCTATTCTGGTCACCGATCAACGGTATGGTTGTTATTTGAAACACTTTTGAAGTTTTTTCGAGCAATTTTCAACCGTCGCCAATCAAGTATATAGTAGTGCATATAGTACTCCCAAAAAATTAAAAAAAGAAATGGAGGAAATCATCATTTTTATTAATACTGAAATGACATGAGTACAATGTGTTTCATTACATCACTGGTAATACTTCCTAAGATGCTTGGCATGCCATGGATTCTTGAACTCTTTTCCTTCCAATGTCTCAATTCTGTAAGTTCCAGGTCAGACAATTGCTGAAATGCGATACGACCCATACTAATTAGCCTCAAGTTTGTTGTTCTTCTGGATTACCTTCTTCATCACATAATCTCCCTCCTTTAAGTTGATAGGCTTCATTCCTTTATTGTAGAAATGGGTTATTCTTTGCTAGTATGCTGCATTTCATAAAGCAGCGTCCTCATGTACCTCCTCCAGTATATCCAAATCCAATCTTAGCATTAAATCACTTATAGTAGAGTTGAAGTTCCATACTCTATGGGACGGGAGGCCCAATTCAACAAGTATTACTGCCTTAGTCCCAAATGCTAACATGTATGAAGATTCTCCCGTTGCAGTCCTTGAAGTGGTTCGGTATGCCCACAGAATAGAGTGCAACTCATTAATTCGGTTTCCCTTTTCATCATCAAGTCTTCTTTTCAACCCATTAAGTAGAGTTATATTTGTAACTTCATTTTTCCCATTGCTCTGAGGATGACCTAGAACATAATGCATCTTTTGGACATTGGATTGAGCATAATAAGTGGTAAATTCTTTATTATCAAACTGTGTGCCGTGGTCGGTAATGAAGGCATAAGGCAACCCATATCTGCAAATGATATTCTTCCAAATGAATTGTTAGAGCTTCTCATATAGCATGTCCACTAAGGGTTCTGCCTCCACCCATTTTGTAAAGTAGTCCACAACAACGATTAAGTACCTGAATATTCCTCTGGTGGACGATAAAGGGATGACTAAGTCTATTCTCCAAATTGAAAACGGCCAAGGTAAAGTGATTGGAGTGAGAGCAGCCTATGGAGTCTTTCGAATGCTGGAATACCTTTGGCACTTGTCATATTTCTTAGCAAAGGCTACACAATCCTCTCACATAGTTGGCCAAAAGTATCCTTATGTACTAATTCGTTACAATAGTGTCTTGCCTTCTATGTGAGCTCTACAAGATCCTTTATGCACCTCCTGGATTAGGTCTTAAACCTCTGTTAGATGAACACAACGCTGTAAGATAGCTGTCAATCCTTTTATGTATAACATTCTTTTGTCCAGCACATATCTTGCTACTTTGTACTTCAGTTTTTTGGTCATAATTATATCTGGTGGCAGAGCTATGATCTGATGGGATCCATCCAAGATGACTCCATATTTACTGTGATAAAATTAATCATCATGTCTTCATCTATACTCTTATTTTCTATAATCTCGATGAAAATAGTTCTTGAAAGCTCAATTCTTGTTGCTGAAGCTAGCCGAGCGAGTGCCTCTACTCGGGCATTCTCTAATCCTGGTACTCTGCTCATCTTAATAGTCGATAATTTGGTTATCACCACCAATGCTTTAGACATGTATCTAGTCATCAACTCTCCTTTAGCTCCATATAAGTTCAATATTTGGTTTACCACCAATGGAGAATCACTCTGTGCCACAACTTGCTCGGCATTCAAGGATTAGGTCAAACTCAAACCCATAATGAGAGATACATACTCTGCTTCATTATTTGAGGATTGGAAATGGAATCGCATAGCATATTCAATATCTATCCCATCAGGAGTGTTAAGTATTATACTTGATCCACTGCCAGTTGCACAAGATGATCCATCAACGTACAAGCTCCATATCGAGAGATTATCATCAAATGCTTGGTCTATCAGAATCCCATTATGGAATATTTTTCTCCTCGCATCCTCATACTTCCCTGACACCTCCTAATCTCTAGGAGAGGAATCATGTAAGTCTTCAGTGATTTCTTATGACCTTTTTTCTGATGAGGGTTGCTCGGATGGTTGATCGTTGACAGACTTAATTGGACTATTCCTTCCTATGCCTTGTTCTGCCTGCACTCCCTGTTGCTCAGGGGTCTCAAATTAAATGAATTCAGCAATGAAATCTACCATGGCTTGTCCTTTTAATAAAGACCTTGGTTCATACACAATATCTTACTCCCCTAATTCTATTGCCCAGTACATCAATCTTCCAAACTTCTCCAATTTAAGCAAGGCTTGCCTAAGAGGCATATCAGTGTACACCACAATTGTATGGGCTTGAAAGTATGGCTTCATCCATCTGGATGCCTCAATCAATGCCAATGCTAACTTCTCCAGGTGTGGGTATCTGATTTCTGCTCCTCAAAAAGCTTTACTAGTGTAGTAGACTGGTTTTTGAACTCCATTCTCTTCTCAGATTAAGGCAAAAGTTACAGTTGACTCAGAGACCGCTAAGTAAAAATATAATCTTTCTCCCAAAATTGGTCGAAAAAGCAGTGGGGGTGATCTCGGGTACTTTTTCAAGTCCATAAAATATTTTTCACACTCGTCGTTCCATTTGAAACTCTTTTTGAGCAATTTGAAGAATGGCAAGCACCTATATATAACTCGAGACATAAATATGTTCAGAGCTGCTACTCACCCAGTTAGCCATTATACCTCATTCTTGCAAATAGGGAACTATATTTCAAGTAGTGCCTTGATCTTATCTGGGTTTTGACTCAATTCCCCTATGATTTACTATACACCCAAGGAACATTACTTCCTGTACTCCAAACATGCACTTGGTAGGGTTTAATCTCATCTGGTATTTTTTCTAGTTGGTCAAAAGTTTGGCTAATATCAATAATATGATCGGCCACTTTCTTAATCTTCATCAGCACATCATCGACATAAACTTTCGTATTTTTGCCTATTTTCTCCTCAAAAATTTTTTTCACCAACCTCTGGTAAGTAGCACCTGCATTTTTCAAACCAAATGGCATAACATTATAGCAATAAGTTCCTCAGGGAGTAATACAAGAAGTGATTTCCCTATCTTCAGGCTTCATCTTGACCTGCTTATAACCGGAGTACGCATCTATGAAACTGAGTAGTTTATGTCATGAAGTAGTGTCAACAAGATGCTCAATTCGTGGTGAAGTAAAATGATCCTTTTGGGCACGCTTTGTTTAAATTCGTGAAGTCTACGCACATTCTCCACTTGTTATTCTTCTTATTGACCATTACTACATTGGCCAACCAATCTGGATACTTCACTTCATCAATGAAAGCAGATCTTTGAAGCTTTTTAACTTCCTCCTGAATGGCTTGATTCTTCTCGAGACTAAACACTCTTCACCTTTGCTTTACAGGTTTGGCAACCTCATTAACATTGAGCCTGTAGTAAATAAGTTAGGATAAATCCCGGTCATATCTTCATCACTCCAGGCGAGCACATACTTCCCTTGTCTAAGAAAATTCACTAGTTACTATTTAACAACGGGATCCAGTGTTGTTCCTATTTGAGTGGAGCGTCGTGGCTTGTCATCGTCCAGCACAATACTCTCCGTTGCTTCCACTATCTGACCCTTCACCAATTTTATTTTATTTGTAAGGACATATTTTCATAGGTCCATTATCAATTTATTATGTCATATACCGCTACACCGTCAAAGAGCATTCAAGAGACATCTACATGAACGACCTATCCAAATTACTCAAGTTCTTCATCATTCAAGACTCCGTGAAGTTTACTTTGGTAAGTTTATGTTTTAAATACCTTAACTTTTCACTTAGAGATTTTCGAAGATTTTTACAAAATATTTTCTAAGTGTTGGAGCGGACTTTTTTGTCAAATATTGAGAATGAGTATTTTTTTAAGTTTTGAAGCGGACCTCGATTTTGATGCCCAGGTCATTCGCGCGAGATCGCATCTCGTTCGAACGAGTTTGGAAGTCGCACGATGTCGTTTGAATGATATGCGTACTTCGTTCGAGCGACATATGCTTCTCGTTCGAACGAGCTCGAATTTCGAGGCGGTGCATTTTTGTATAAATACTCATTAAATGGTAACGTTTTTATTAAGAAGTCCATACGTTTTCCAGAACAGAAACAGTGCCAAAGCAGTAATCTTTAGGCTTCTTCCTTTAGGGTTTTAATACCTTTTTTGTTTTCAATTCACAAAACTCCCATAAGCTTTAGTGAATTGTTTTAGTGTTCAAGAACATAACTTTTTCCCTTATTTATTCTTTGTGGGGAGAGCTCTACAACCGACAGCTGCGTGCTATTTTGGAGGGAGTCCTTGTGAAGATTTCAGACTCCGTGTCTTAAATTGCGGTCCTTGTGGTATAGCTGCGCGTGAACCACTGCAGATTTCTAGCCGTTGCTTTGAAGGTTTGACGAAGACACCGTGCGTTACTCTTGTGGGCGATGCACGTTGGTATGTAATTCAATGGTCTTGTAAACTTTTCAAAGTTCTAGATATAAAAGGTTTTTCCCTGCGTGGATTTTTCCTTAAGCTTGTGTCGCATGCTTTATTTATTTTATGGTTTGACACACGCACACACGCAGTTGAATGAATTGGGGCTGATTTATTTTGGTTTAAAAATTTACACTAATTAAATAAGTGTGCCAACGTAGAAAGTTGTGAATTTAATCAATTATCACTGTTGCACTTTCACAAATTGGTATCAGAGAGGGTTACGCTAATTTATCGCGTATTCCTATTTTCCGCAAAATCGTGTGATATTGATTTTTTTTTTGAAAAAATCAGTTTTGTGAAAAATCGCACTTTTTTCAATGGTACGCCCGTTTAATGAGGAGCCTATTTTTGAAAAAGTTCACGACCGTGCTGAAAAATTAAAAAGTTTGAATTTGAAACTTCGCAAAAGAATTAAAGTTTTGGAAAAAGAAAATTCTCTCTTTAAAAGTAAGATTGAATATTTGCAAGCGTTTCAAACTCAAAGTGATATTTGTCGTGAGCACTTTGGTAATTTGTGTATTGATTTTGATTCTTTGAAAATTGCCAAAAAGAAGAGTGATGAGAAAGTCCTAGTTTTAGAGAATGAATTGAAGGACTTAAAAAATTCTAGGGTTCCCGTTTGTGCCATCGAGGATAAAAAATTAATCGATGATTTTACAGCACGTGAAAAGACTCTTAGGGATAAGTTTGTTTTAATTGAGGGGGAACGTGATAAACTGTTAAGTTTAATTGAAAATTTGAAAAATAAATCCCTGTCTTTGGAAGAGTCTAATTCTTTGCTTGAGTAAAAAATTTTGAAGTTAAAAAATGATTTGACTGGATCAAGTAGGTTTGATAGTGATGGTAATGGCTCATCTTGTTCTCATGCTTTTAGTGCTAAAGCCAAAACCATTATTTGTTTTAGAGGGTCAACCGTTCCAAAGGATGTTCAAAAATATCACACTTTAGGTGTCGTTCCACCTGTTTACACATGTTCATATTGTGGTAGGAAAGGTCACATTAGGAGATTTTGTTTTGATCTTGGAAGAAATCCTAGGAATTCAAAGTCTAGTGTTTTGTTGGTTCACAAAACCCCGTGTCGACGTATTACATCCGTTTGGGTTAGTAAATCACTTTTGGATACACTAGATTTTAGAATAGTTGATTCTCATTTGCTTGCACACGATTCTTCTCTTGCCATATCATATAGATGATTGTGTTTGCATGTTTGTCATATGCTAGTTATGTTGTTTGATATATTTTTGCTAGCGTTGTGACATGCACTTTTTGTATAGATTTTTAATTTTGAAATATTCTGAAAAATACAAAAATTTTGATAAAATTTTTAGAAAAATCCAAAAAAAAAATTGTATTTTGTTTGCACTGTTTATGGATGAAGACTTAGGATGACCGAGTCACAACATCATTCGATTATTTTCCTGTGACTAGTTGATAGTGTTTTGATACAATGGGTCAATTCATCCTTGTGCTTTATAATGTTTGGATTCATTAAGATGTAATTAAGTGTTACTTCCTACATGTTTGACTCATCTTTCCTTTATTGCACACATGCACGGATTTGTTTGATTATTGTGCTTGTCTTATCACATGTTGGTTGGGTGTTTTCACTTCAATCCTATCCTGAAAATGAACCAAGCGCGATAAATTTTGATAAGGAAATTGTGCATATAAGAACCGTTTTGTGAGTTTGTGTGCTTTGTTGAAAAAACGGGGAAGGGCTGCGAAAGGTTCATTTTGCCTTTGCGAATACTAAGCCACCGTTAAATTGGACCTAAAAAATGGGGAAATTTTATTATCCGGGGTCCAAAGAGGTTTAAAAGAGCCTGAAAAAATTTAAAGGCAATAAAAAGAAATTCATGCCAAATTATGGGTCATTTAGGTTTTTGCTCCAATTATCCAAAGTTTGAGAATTTAGTTTATTCTCCTCTCAAAGAAAATATTTATGAAGGTGTTTGGTTTGAGAATTAAAACGGGCTTGCACGTCCTTAAAAGTCTTGAAAATGAGCTAAATAGTTTTGGACGTTATTGGTGTGGAAATCATTTGACTTTGATTTGTTGATTTGCATAAGACAATATCATTTAAATTCAACAAATTTTTACACCTAAGGATTCTTTTGATGTTCATTAGTGAGGGGTACACGTATGCATCGTGCACATATGATTGATTGAGTTTATTTACCTATCGAATGTGTTCACACCCATTCATTTCATTTCCATGAATTGGTTGTTTGAGTTTAAATCCATGGTGTGATTTTTTTTGTATCCTATTTTTGTATAAAAAAATTTGTAAAATTCAAAAATAGTTTGTGAAATTTTTGGGGACATACCTTTGCATGCGCGTAGCTTGATCTTTGTTTGCTATGCATTTTGTCGTGACACTCCATGTTTTGATTTTTTTTCTCCTTATCTGTCTATTTGGGGACATCATAAAAAGGGGGAGAAAGAATTATCATGTTATGGGGGACTTTTTGCATTATGGGGGAGATTTGATTATTAATACTTTATTCTTATATCATTTCAAACTCTATGCGTCACGAAGGTTTTTTCTTTATCTCGTGTGTGTAGGTACAAAATTGAAGATTGATATGTTGCACACCCTGATGAGAAAATCTTTGAGATTTGACGAAGATGATTGAAGAACAGTTTTGAAGTCTTGCAAATTTATTCATGGGAGGGTAGATTTGTATAGGTAATTTGGTATTTGATAATTCGGATTTTTTATGTATGTACCAGCATAGACATAGGGGGAGATTTGTAAGGACATATTTTCATAGGTCCGTTATCAATTTATTATGTCATATACCGCTACACCGTCGAAAAGAATTCAAGAGACATCTACATCAAATATGAATCTGAATTACTCAAGTTCTTCATCATTCAAGACTCCGCGAAGTTTACTTTGGTAAGGTTATGTTTTAAATACCTTAACTTTTCACTTAGAGCTTTTGGGAGATTTTTACAAAATATTTTCTAAGTTTGGAGCGGACTTTTTCGTCAAATATTGAGAATGAGTGTTTTTTTAAGTTTTGAAGCGGATCTCGATTTTGACACCTAGGTCGTTCGCGCGAGATCGCATCTCGTTCGAACGAGTTTGGAAGTCGCGCGATGTCGTTTGAACGACATGCGTACTTCGTTCGAGCGACATATGCTTCTCGTTCGAACGAGCTAGAATTTCGAGGCGGTGCATTTTTGTATATATACTCATTAAATGGTAACGTTTTCATTAAGAAGTCCATACGTTTTCCAGAACAGAAACACTGCCAAAGCAGTAATCTTTAGGCTTCTTCCTTTAGGGTTTTAATCCCTTTTTTGTTTTCAATTCACAAAACTCCCATATGGTTTAGTGAATTGTTTTTGTGTTCAAGAACACAACTTTTTCCCTTGTTTATTCTTTGTGGGGAGAGATCTACAACCGACAACTGCGTGCTATTGTGGAGGGAGTCCTTGTGAAGATTTCAGACTCCGTGTCTTAGATTGCGGTACTTGTGGTATAGCTGCACGTGAATCACTGTAGATTTCTAGTCGTTGCTTTGAAGGTTTGACGAAGACACCGTGCGTTACTCTTGTGGGCGATGCAAGTTGGTATGCAAGTCAATGGTCTTATAAACTTTTCAAAGTTATAGAAATAAAAGGTTTTGCCCTGTGGGGATTTTTCCTTAAGCTGGTGTTGCATGCTTTATTTATTTTATGGTTTAACACACGCACACACGCAGTTGAATTATTTGGGGCTGATTTATTTTGGTTTAAAAATTGACACTAATTAAATAAGTGTGCCAACGTAGAAAGTTGCGAATTTAATCAATTATCACTGTTGCACTTTCACATTTTCCTTTGGGTCTAAGGTTTCAACCTCAGATTCATCATGGGGTTCAGAGGTGTCCAAGTGGTGGTTCTCTTCTTCATCTCTGCTAAATCTTCTTATTCAGCAGATGATTATTAGCATTATCGAGCTACTTTTTGGTCGCCTTTTACAACTCCCACTCCAATGTTTATTGGGAACTTTAAACATTGATGGACTGTAGATGGTACATCCTCAAACTTCTCCAACCCTACTCTCCACATTATCATGTTATAAGCATAAAGAACATTTTGTCCATTACAAAGAAACGTATCTTCTCTGTTCGGCTGGTTGGCCATGTGCCTATCAACACCTCTACTTTAATTATTCCCAAGGGGAATACTTTTTTGTCAAAAAAACCTATTAAGGGTCTGTGGTAGGGCTCCAACTAGCTGAGCCTGAAGTCCAAACTTTTAAAAACAAGGATAAAACATAATATATATCGAGTTTCCATTATCAACTAAAAATCTAGAAATAATTATATTCTCCTTTCTGACTTTAATTATAAGAGGATCATCATGGGGGTATAGTACCCCTGAGAGGTCATTTTTAGAAAAGCCGAACACTAGCTTGTCTTTGTTGACCTTCCTCGGCCGATCTTCTTTATCTAGATTAATCATCTATATATAGGAACAAGCTTGTTCCTCATTAAGGTATGCCTTCCTTTCAGTAGTATGGTCTCCTCCTCCTGCGTCTCCACTTGTAATCATTTGACAATCAAAAGAACCAAAATTGAGCATGAATACCTCATGTTCTGGTTGCCTGAGTTTCTTAGACAGGTCGGGATCATCCTCCAAATCATCTTCATGAGTCATCTTTTTCTCATCTCTGGGCTTGCAAGGAGACTTTGACCTTTGTCGAGCTCCATCTTTGTTCTGTCGATCAACAAATCTGTCTAACTTTCCTCTTCGGATGGGAGTTTTAATTTCATTTTGAAGGGCAATGCAATGATCTGTTGAGGGGTCATATTCTCTATGAAATTCATAATATTTGGATTTGTCCCTCTTAGTGGGGGAACTCCTTAGCTTCTTAGGCCAATGTACATCCTTGTTATGCTTGATTTCCTCCAAAATATTGTGGATGCCCATTGTCAATAGAGTGTAATTATTGTACTTCTTGAGTTAATCAATAATCCTTTTTTCTTTAATTCCTTGTGCTCCTTGGAATCTTTGTACTCATATCACTAGTTTAAATCCAAAGCAAAAATTACCAATGAATAGCTCAACAAGCTGATGGAACTAGAAATTTTCCCCCGAGGAAGATTGTTATACTAGATCTAAGAAGTTCATGTAATTGTCCCAGAGAATGCCCTGCATCTCATTTCATCGAGGATGGCATAGATGTCAGTTGTTGCCTGATATTGCTCTATATGAAGGACGGGATCAGTTTTCCCATCATATTTGGGAGTAACTATAGGAGCTTTAAACATTGAAGGTGTGGAAAAATCCGCAATAGCTTGTATGAAAGGATATCCCTTCACAAAGCTTATCTGCAAAGGGTTCTTGGCCTTAGCCATTTCTCCAAATCTATCTTCCAATTGATGGATGGAACCCTTCCATGCATTATTACTAGCGTCAGATCTGTGTGTTACTGCTTTTTCATTGCGGCCAGCTATTTTGTATTGACCTCTCCTCTTGTGAATGTTTCTTGGTACGACCAGTTCATCGAGCATCTGATATAGATTGGATTGAGTCTTCACGTTGATTGGTTAGTCGTCAAGTATTTATCCATAATACCCTGGGAACATTTCTATTCCCCCTGGGTTCCAAATGATCAAAGGGATATGCTCGACTTAACCTTTCTGTGGCACTCAATCTTTCAGGAGTAAAAGACTGATCATCATAGGGCTCCGATGTTCTGAGTGAAGAACTTTCTCCTAGGGGATAGGAAGTGTCTCTAGTAGTCCTGGATTGGCTATGTCTACTGCTTCTTGGAGGCGGTGGTGGCTTATTTACACGAGCAGATAAGGAAGGTAGTCTGGCTTGCAGGGTTAGTGTTAACTGCCTCATAGTATCTTACATAGCCTCTTATCCGCAGAAAAGACTAGCCAGGATTCCAATCAAATCACTGTCATTTGGTGGAGCAGAAGGAACAGGCGGGATGCCATCATTCCTAGTACTTAATTCAGGAATATCAACCATGTTGAATAGTTAATGAGTGAAAAAGCTTAGAAACATGTTCCCACAGACGATGCCAATTTGCTGATGAAAAAAAACTAGATTATATCTAATTATTTGATCATAGATAAAATAAGTAAATAAGAGAAACATAAAATATTTTTTAAGTGGTTCGGCTAAAGGGAAAAGCCTACGTCCACAGTCGTGTATTGCATTACCTTTGTTCAGGTGTGTCCCTCTCCCTTGGATTCAGGGATTACAATGTATTTATAACCCATGAGGGAGTACAAGAGTTGGAATATCAAAGGATGGAATGCCATTATAAATTAGGCATTTACATTTGTACAACATTTATAATGTATATAACTGATGGCGCTTTACTAACCAGGTTGGTCGGTCTTCCTGCTGTTGGTCGGGCTTCTTAATATGTTGGTCGGTCTTCTTGCTGTTAGTCGAGGGATTATGCCTTGCTGACTAGGAATGATGCCATGTTGGATAACACATGTTCATTTATGATTGGTCCAGGTAATAAGGCGATTTTTAACATCGACACTTGTTGAAAACAAAAGTCAACATCCTACATGGACCAACTACAAGCTAGCACGTGTCATCCAATGTGGAATAAGTCCAAGTCAGCATGATAGAATATCCCTACCAACATAGTTACCCAACCAACTAGGAAGCCCGAACAACAGCCAAAAATCCAATCTGTATTGCCAACCAAGTGCCAGTAGTCTTACAGTCTGTATTATGTAACACACCGCATTTTTAGAGATAATTAAATTTCATATATGGGTGTAATTTGGAAATTTTAGGAATTTCTTTGAATAATAATTTTTGGAATTTATGAGGGTTAGATGATTTCATAGGTGTGTTTCATCTACTTTTGGGATTAAGTAAATAAGTCGGACTATTTTAATTACATGTCGCAGTTAGGTAAAGCAACAAAGTATAATATTGTAATTGGAAAATCCGCATTATGATGTATTGGGTTTAATTAGTGACTTTCGGTCAAGTACCGCGGATGGAGATTTTGAATGTGCAGTTGATTTATGAATGGCCGAGATAGTCAGAATAGAGTATTCGGGAGTAGTGTTTAGATTTCAGGAATTTTTGGATTAAAAGGGACTCGCAATTGAGTAAACGAGTCATTTTTGGGCCCTTATTTCTCCCTATATAAGGCATGGGAGAGGGAAAGTAAGGAAAGAAAAGAAAGAAAAGAAATAGGAGGGGAAAGGAAGAGAGAAAAGAGGAAGAAAAGGGAGGTTCCGACCAACCTCCGCGGGATTCGACTCGAGGTCGTAGGATTTTATCCACAAGGCAAGTGTTTACTTGCTTTATTTCTTTTTGAGCATAAATCTCATATCATCTTTTAGTAATAACAAACTAGATAACTTTGGGTTGGGTTTTTGTGAATCAAAACGGGTTTTCGGAAATTTTAACTAATAAACCATGGATATTACCCAATTTGGGGAAACTTAGGAATTAATTGAAATCAATTGTTGATTATGGGTTCTAGGATGTTTAGAACCCTTCTTATGTGTGTATATATTGTTGGTGGTGGTTAGGATGATTTTTGGAGGAGTTTTGTATCGGGAGAAAAGCCGAGACAGCCATAGTTGTCTAGTGTTGAATTTTACACAGGACCGGATTGGTCCGCCCACCCAAGACCGGATTGGTCCGCCCACCGAATTGGTCCGATTTTTGCTGATTTTATGAAATGAAAATTGTAGATATTTTCGATACGGTCACGTGGGCACCGACCGCGTATTTTTTTGATTTTTTTTATTTGATTTGATTTTATTACTAGAGGGTGTTTTTTACCAAAATAAATTGTGGAGATAAATATTTAGAGTTCCTAAAATAGAGTGGGGACTTCTAAATTATTAATGGAGTGAGAAGTATACCTTGGATTAATTGAGTAAAATCTAGGACTCACTAATTTAAGGGGTTCGAGACGAGAAACACTAGAGAAAGTATTTCACTAGGCAATTATATATAGAGAATTGTGCGCGTATAAAATAAAATTTTATGCCGATTATGTTAGGAGAAAATCCTACGAGGTGACTAGAATATAATTGAGGGTATAGGCTGGAGTGATGGGGCAATTACCCCGTACGTCTATTGACGACGTTTATTATAGTTGGTGTGATAGCTATGGAATTTAGACAAGTTGATAATATACTTATCTAATAAGTACGGATTTGTATATTCGGGTTTATGTATATAAATCCTTAGTAGTGATTAAAGTGCGAGTTATACGATAAGTGAGAGAATATTTATGAGTTTAGTATTCTAGGTGCGTGAATACTTAAATATTGTTACGAGTGAGAACATTTTGGAGATATTGGACATCGTTATGTGTGGTCGGCAATTATAGTCATGTATACATTTGAGTAGTGATAAATGTATACATATATACGATGTGATTATAATATATATTATATGATACGAATACATATATATCTATGTGTGATTGGTATATGTGTATCTTAGAGGCTGATTCCACGGGCTTTCCTTTGGCATAGGGTTGGAACAACCAGATTATATATTTTCTCTAGTGCGATCCAGGGAGGTTACGCGATGAGGGTGAATCCCCTGGCTTGAGTAGAAGGGTGAGTATATCCCCAAGTCATCTCGTCCCGAGTTCGAGTGTGATGCGTGTACTCCACTTGTAGGGGGAACATGACCGCCTCCACGATTGTGTATTTGTTTACCATGTCTGTGAGAGAGTCTGGCTTGGTGCCGTGGCATAGTGAGTAAACCCGAATTTTGGATAGGCACTATGAGACCGCATCCTCGAGTGATAGCTCGTTGGGATGGTTATTATGCTTGTGTGTATAGTATAATACTTGTGTATGAGGACAAGATATTATATATCTCTACTAGAGTAAAGAGATAAAATGAATATAGATTAAATCTCATTTCGGGAGATTTTACCCGGATGTATATTGTGATATGTATATGAGAGTGAGTATGATATGTATATTATTATATGAGTATGTATATATATACCTTGTGTACCTAGGGTCTAATGGATCTCGATGATCGACACTACCAGGTAGTAGTGTATCGGGAGATTCCTTATTTGGATTTCGCTTCGCAAGACACCCCACGCAGGAACATGGCACAGTGTTGAGACTGGGGAGAAGTTTAGCCCTTAGTACCCGGTTTACTTAGGACCTTTAGAGTTCTGGGGGTGACAAATTAGTTAGGCAGAGTAGTTGACTAGGATGTTTGGAGGGATACGTTAGGTGTGCACTATTAAAAGAGAGGTAAGGGGCATCTCATGGGAATGCGATACCAATTTAAATATGAGATAAAACATATTTCTCTTAAATAAAGCATTTATGCACTTGCAAAATATTTTCACAACTCGGGCTCTGATCCGTTTCTGTATTTTTCCTCTTTTGCTATATACGTATATATATTTATAGGTGTCCAGACACAGTGACGCCTGGATGATGATTCCTTCGAGTCAGGCGTGTGCTGCAGCAGCTATGGATGCATGCAGGTTTTCTATAGACGCTTCTATCCTTATAATATATATATGAGGTATTGTATAAATATTCGGGCTAATAACCCGACTGCTTTTATTTATTCTTTTACCGCGTTTTATGCGGAATTCAATAGGGTTGTATTATTGTTAAATCGAGTGTTCGGTTATTATATTTCATTTTTAGACTTATATACAAACTCTGTGAATGTTTTATTTATATATTTTGTTTAAAAAGATTAGTTAAATAAAATTTTGATGCCAGCCTAATAGGTTATTAGTAATTAATTTGGTTTTCGACAGTGATGCTAAGAATGAACCATATGCGACTCATGTTTTAAGTTTGTACAGGAGTGATCGCCTGGTATTTTACTAGGCGAGGTGTCACAGATGGTATCAGAGCATCAGGTTCTAATGTCCTTAGGAATCTGTGCGGGTGTACTACGCTTTCAGCATTTCTCTCGATTTGATATAGAGACTTAGGATTAGGATCATTGATTCTTCTTGTGAGATTTTATTCTCCTGCCATATCGTAAGATTATAGTAATCTTTTGTGTGCTCGTTCGAGATTCGTGTGCTGATCGATGAAGAACGGCCACAGAAGGCCATTACAAGGGTAGCAGAAGGTGGGACTTATTTGGAGCAGTTAGTTGAAGTCGGAGATTAAGACCACGGTAGAGGTCACTCTCCCTGTGGAATTTGTCAAGGATGGTTGCAATGACTACTAAAGAATAGTAGTTACAAGTATCCCAGTACAGCTATAATAGAGAGTGGTGCTAAACTTGAATTACCCAGTGAAGTAAATTGGGAAAAAGGTTCTCGATAAGGACCATATGTTGAAGTTGAGATTATACCGAGTAAGTGTAATGTGATTCAGTGGGAGTGAAAGTCTTAGAAGATTTGGCTTAAATCGGGGTGTGGAAATACGCATATGTGAATATTTGAGGAAAATTTTTCACTCGTGGGAGAAATATTGAAATGGTGGGAACGGTGGTCACCATATTTGGGGAAGAAAGATGTGTTGCTCGTAGAGGAATCTCACGGATGGTTTTAACCGCAAATTCCTTTGATTGATTAGGAAGGAAGAGAATGCATTTCTTGATTATTCACATAAGGTTCCGCCAGAGGCCGACAGTGAATAAAGAGTGATATAGAGAAGTGAACCTAGTACCGAAGTAAGGTAGGTACAATGAAGACAGGGTCCTTCAATGAAATGATAGGCTCGCTGGATAAATGTTTCTAACACTTGTGGAGAATTTGTATCCACGGAACCCCATTGGTGGATATCCACCCGAGAAATTCATTGAATCGGGGTTGTTGAACCCGAATGTGGAGTTTCCTTTTAACGAAGAAGTTATGGGAACTATGAGGGCAATCGTCAGGATCAAGGCTATAGAGTCTGAGATACTGATAACCTTAACCTAGTCAGGGTGGCCAGAGATGGATAAAGTTGCAATGTGGAAGGTGGAACCACACGCTTTGACCTTGCCCGGTGGGAGTTAAAGGACAAGAATAGGGTGTCGAGGTGGGGCATCGATTAAAGTAGTTTCTGGCTCAGTTAGGGCAAGTATATTATGTCCAGGAATTATTTGGAGTAGCCAGGGAGATTGGAGAAGTTATTATAAGTTTCACCTCGGACGAAGGAGGTATATTCTATATGACAAGATTGAGTCACAATATTTTATTAAGCCCTAAATTCTTGTATGATTCGATTTTATTAGTAGTATCGATAACATTATTTAGTATATGTTTATGTGTTTTTTCGCGATAGCGGAGATCTATTTTCTTTCATTCGTTGTGAAAAGCGGGTGTTAGTATTTTGAGTTTACATCAGGTTTGTATTGCTCATTTTGTGAGTGTTATACGAGTATGGTGCTATCTTGAGTATAATATGTTCTTTGTTGATCGGAGCGATAGCAGGCTAATGATTGCAAGACTATCATGTCCGCGGTTCCAGGATAGAACAGGTTGTTGTTGCGATATCTCACTTGGATACAGGTTGAGTGCGCCTTTATTATATGTACAGATGGAACTTCGGTGAGCAGATGTTTCATTATCATGATTCGAGTGCATGGCGACCTTATAGGTGTGATTTAAGGTATGCAGGATTTATTGTTAAGCTATGAGTTAAGCTTTTAATTATTTGCGCAAGGACTTAGTGTTAGTGCGAGCGCTTGGTGGTGTGGCTCCTGGTCAGATTTGGGAGTTCAAACCACATTTTGTTGAAAGAGGGGAATAGGGTTACACATTAACGCTAACGGACCTCCACGGCCGACAAAGTTAAGTAGTAGTGTATTGGAGGGGTACCTTGTTTGGATTTTTCTTGCGAGACGCTCCACTTATGAACCTTAATGACGTCGGGAGTGGATAAATATTATAGGATGCAAGGATGTTGGTTTTGTCGATAAGTCATATAGCGTGGAGGAAACACTATAGGTTGAGGGCCGCATGATGATGGTATGCTTATGGAAATATAAGTGCTATGGAGAAGCGCTAAATGGTTCTCTCACCGCAAGTAGGTGGGTGAAACAGGGGTTAGAGAAATTAATTTGAGGCTTATATCCAGGCCTTAATGAAAAGGCAAATTTTGGAGGAAGTATATTTTAGGTATGATGTTCGTAACACTTTTGCAGAGAGTAGGCCCCCCAATTTGATGGACTTTCCATATCGTTAAGAGGAATGATAGAGTGGTAGAGGTACGTGAGTAGGTTAGCGAGGTAGGATTTAGGATGTCCCACTGGTGTGCCTTAGGCCGTTATATCTCGATGACCGACGATGCGAGGGAGTAGTGTAATGGGAGGGTTCCTTATTTGGATTTTTCTTTGTGAGACGTCCCACGCATGAAACCGAGCAAATGTGGGGAGTTGATAAAGGTCTTGGGCACCAGGGACACAATTTAGGATAGTACTCATCTTACGTGTGTCGAAAAAACATTGATCGTAGGGTTATTAGTAAGTAAGGCCGGTAGAGTTAGTGGCGCCGATATAGGAAGATTAGTTGGTTCACCTTGAAAAGGATCAGATTTCCAAGTATATGAGGAATTAAATTTTGCGGGTTGGGAAAACCCATGTGTGAGTATTACACCGAGGAAATAAGACCCATCTTTAGGCAGAGTGTTACGTGTGTGACACTTACAATAGTTGTGCAAATAAGCACGGATTAAAAAGGTGTATGGGCACCCTGGTAAGTTGGTTTTACATACCGCTTGAAATAGAAGGGGCGTAGTATATAAAGTTGAAGATTATGCCATGAGGCAGTATAAGTGGAATTGAAATGGGTTGAATGAAACATCATAGGAGGTGCGCAATAACCCAATTGTATAGGGAAATGAGAGGTAGAATGCCCAATATAAACGATGAGACTGATGGGAATAGTCAAGCGTTAGAGTAATTTCTTTTTTAAAGGAAATTAGATATTATGATGTAGATGAGTGGACACTTAGAATAACGGATCTCCGATGGGATCAATAAGTTAGAGCGGCGATTATAGGCTCATTTTCTTTACTTGCGGCTATAGAATCACTGGGTGCGATGTGAATTTAGAGTCAACCTTACAACCTAGATAGTGTTGTAGCATATGGAGATTTAGGTAAGCTTGTGGTCAAGCTAGTACGTTAGAGCATACGCCTTGAGATAGGTGGAATATGGTAGGGGACTATTGTGTTAGCACCTTTCGACTTTGGTATTCTAGGACGTAGTGTAATTAGCGATCCTAGGTTGATGGTGTAGGTTATATCCGAATTTCGTGGATGAAATTTCGTTCTAAGGGGGGAAGTATGTAACACCCCGCATTTTTAGAGATAATTAAATTTCATAAATGGGTGTAATTTGAAAATTTGAGGAATGTCTCTGAATAATAATTTTTTGAATTTATGAGGGTTAGATGATTTCAGAGGTGTGTTTCATCTACTTTTGGAATTAAGTAAATAAGTCGAACTATTTTAATTACATGTCACAGTTGGGTAAAGCGACAGAGGAAAATATTCTAATTGGAAAACCCGTATTATGGTGTATTGGGTTTAATTAGTGACTTGCGGTCAAGTACCTCGAATGAAGATTTTGAATGTGCGGTTGATTTCGGAATGAACGAGATAGTCAGAATAGAGTATCCAGGAGTAGTGTTTAGATTCCGGGAATTTTTGGATTAAAAGGGACTCGTAATTGAGTAAACGAGTCATTTTTGGGTTTAAACGGATAAATCCTTATTTCTCCCTATATAAGGCATGGGAGAGGGAAAGAAAGGAAAGAAAAGAAAGAGGAGGGGAAAGGAAGAGAGAAAAAAGGAAGAAAAGGGAGGTTCTGGCCAAACTCCGCGGGATTCGACTCGAGGTCGTCAGATTTTATCCACGAGGCAAGTGTTTACTTGCTTTATTTCTTTTTGAGCATAAATCTCATATCATATTTTGTTAATAAAAAACTACATAATTTTGGGTTGGGTTTTTGTGAATCAAAACGGGTTTTCGGAAGTCTTAACGAATAAACCAAGGATATTACCCAATTTGGGGAAACTTAGGAATTTATTGAAATCAATTGTTGATTATGGGTTCTAGGATGTTTAGAACACTTATTATGTGTGTATATATTGTTGGTGGTGGTTATGATGATTTTTGGAGGGGTTTTGGTGAAGAAAATTAGGAGAAAAGCCGAGACAGCCATGGCTATCTCGTGCTGAATTTTACACAGGACCGGATTGGTCCGCCCACCCAGGATTGGATTGGTCCGCCCTCCCAGGACCGGATTGGTTCAGTTTTTTCTGATTTTCTAAAAACGAAAGTTGTAGATATTTTCGATACGGTCGCATGGGCGCCGACCACATATTTTTCTGATTTTTTTTATTTGATTTGATTTTATTACTAGAGGGTGTTTGAGACCAAAATAAATTATGGAGATAAATATTTAGAGTTCCTAAAATAGAGTTGGGACTTCTAAATTATTAATGGAATGAGAATTATACCTTGGGTTAATTGAGTAAAATCTAGTACTCACTAATTTAAGGGGTTCGGGACGAGAAACACTTGAGAGAGTATTTCGCCAGCCAATTATATATATAGAAGTGTGCGCGTAGAAAATGAAATTTTATGTCGATTATTGTTAGAGAAAATCCTACAAGATGAATAGGATATAATTGGGGGGATAGGATGGTGGTGATGGGGCCGTTACCCGGTACATCTATTGACGACGATTATTATAGGTGGTGTGATAGTTATGGAATTTAGACAAGTTGATAGTATACTTATCTAATAAGTATGGATTTTTATATTCGGGTTTATATATATAAATCCTTAGTAGTAATTAAAGTGCGAGTTATACGATAAGTGAGAGAATATTTATAAGTTTAGTATTCTAGGTGCGTGAATATTTAAATATTGTTACGAGTGAGAACATTTTGAAGATATTGGCCATCGTTATGTGTGGTCGGCAATTATAGCCATGTATACATTTGAGGAGTTATAAATGTGTGTGTGTGTGTGTGTGTATATATATATATATATAGATATATACGGTGTGATTATTGTATATATATATATGATAGGAATACATATATATATATATATATATATATATATATATATATATATATATATATATGTGTGTGTGTGTGTGTGTGTGTGATTGGTATGTGTATCTTAGAGGCTGATTTTCACGGGCTTTCCTTTGGCGTAGGGCTGGAACAGCCAGATTATATATTTTCTCTAGTGCGATCTAGGGAGGTTGCGCGATGTGGGTGAATCCCATGGCTTGAGGAGAAGGGTGAGTATATCCCCAGGTCATCTCATCCCGCGTTCGAGTGTGATGTGTGTACTACACTTATAGGGGGAACAAGACTGCCTCCACTGTTGTGTATTTATTTACCATGTCTGTGAGAGAGTCTGGCTTGGTGCCGTGGTATAGTGAGTAAACTGGGATTTCGGATAGGCACTATGACATCGCATCCTCGAACGATAGCTCGTTGGGATGGTTATTATACTTGTGTGTATAGTATAATACTTGTGTATGAGGATAAGATATTATATATCTCTACTAGAGTAAAGAGATAAAATGAATATAGATTAAATCTCATTCCGGGAGATTTTATCCGGATGTATATTGTGATATGTATATGAGAGTTAGTACGATATGTATATTATTATATGAGTGTGTATATATATATATATACGTTGTGTACCGAGGGTCTAATGGATCTCGACGATCGACACTGCCAGGTAGTAGTGAATCGGGGGGGTTCCTTGTTTGGATTTCGCTTCGCAAGACACCCCACCCACGAACATGGCACAGTGTTGAGACTGGGGAGAAGTTTAACCCTTAGTACCCGGTTTACTTAGCTACTTTAGAGTTTGGGGGTGACAGATTAGTTAGGTAGAGTAGCTTGACTAGGATGTTTAGAGGGATACGTTAGGTGTGCACTATTAGAACAGAGGTAAGGGGTGAGATAAAACATATTTTTCTTAAATTAAGCATTTATGAACTTGCAAAATATTTTCACAACTTGGGCTCTGACCTGTTTCTATATTTTCCCTCTTTTGCTATATATGTATATATATATTTATAGGTGTCCAGACACCGGGACGCCTGGATGATGATTCTTTCGAGTCAGGCGTGTGCTGCAGCAGCTGTGGATGCATGCATGTTTACTATAGACGCTTCTATCCTTGTAATCTAGATAGGAGGTATTGTATAAACATTCGGGCTAATAACCCAACTGCTTTGATTTATTCTTTTACCTCCTTTTATGGGGAATTCAATAGGGTTGTATTATTGTTAAACCGAGTGTTCGATTATTAGGTTTCATTTTCAGTCTTATATATAAACTGTGTGAATGTTTTATTTGTATAGTTTGTTTAAAAAGATTAGTTAAATAAAATTTCGACGCTAGCCTCATAGGTTATTAGTAATTAATTTGGTTTTCGGCAATGATGCTAAGAATGAACCATATGCGACTCCTGTTTTAATTTTGTACAGGAGTGATCGACCGGTATTTTATTAGGCGGTGTGTCACATATTTCCAATGAAGTGACAACATTCATATATTTAATTCTCATTACGTAATGATGTAAATACCTAACAAATAAAGGCACCCCATCCTTTCACATGACAAGGATCAAGACCCATCTTGGGCTATAAATACATTACCCTCATTGTAAGGGGACTAAAAAAAACAACTCAAGAAAACCAATAAAGAATAGTGGACGTAGGCTATTCTTTTGAGCCGAACCACTTTAAAATTTCTTATGCCTTGTTTGTTTTACTTATTTTTATGTGTGAACGATTAATTAGTCCTAATGTAGTTTTTTGCATCAATAAATTATCGTCGTCCGTGGGAACGTATTGCAAAACGTTTTCATTCATTCATCATTCATCATTCATCATTCATCATTCATCATTCATCATTCATCATCCATTGCTAAAATTATAGAATCAAGTACCAGAAATGAGGGAATTCTTCAAATAATAATAATTTAACCTGAATTTTGGCTAGCTTGGACAAGGGTCAAGAAGCTATGCAGGATACGATACGACAGTAGGCTCAAACTCTGATAGTTGGTGTGTTGGTACAAGTTAATCAAAGCAGTATGTCACCGCCGTCGATAAGGAGTATTGGGCATAGCCGTTCCAGAACTTCTAGGGATCCTTCATACCTTCCTAGAGCAACTTCATCTATTAGGATCACTAATTCCACTGACGGACAATCCTTCACCCAGAAAGATTGAGTGCCTTAGAAAGGCTAAGTAGGGCATCTCCTTTCGATCATTTGGGACATCAAGGAAATGCCTTATGGGTTGTGTCAATAAATACTCGAGGACCAAACGATTTAAAGGAAGGTTCATCCCAATCCAGATAAAATACCTAATAAATTGATAGGTTCAGTCAGACAGAAGGTTCACAGGAAAAAAGTTCGGCACGATCTGTTGGTCGGTATAAAAAAGTTGTAATCCATAGTGATAGTAGTTATGCCAGTAAAGGTTCCATTCAACGCCTGAAAGACAGATTGGAAGAAATGGCTAAGGCCAAGAATCCCCTCCAAAGAAGTTTTATTAAGGTATCCCCCTTTGTGCAAACCATTGTAGATTTCCCTACACCGACCAAGTTTAAAGCTCCAGTTATCACTCCCAAATATGATGGGAAGACTGATCCAGTTCTTCATATAGAACAGTACCAAGCAACTACTGATATCTACGTTGTTCCTGATGAGATGAGATGTAGGGCATTCTCGGGAACAACCACTGGATCCTCTCAAATATGGTACAACAGCCTTTCTCGGGGGGAAATTTCTTGCTTTCAATAACTCACCGAGCTATTCATTGGTAATTTTTGCTTTAGAGCAAAACTAATGAAACGAGTAGCTCATTTGTTCAGTGTAAGAGAGAAGGAAGGACAAAGTACCAAGGACTGCATCACTCGTTTCAACAACGAGAAACTGGAAGTCATTGATTATGAAGAGAAGACAGCAATCACTGCCCTCATGAGTGGTTTTTTACTTAATAAATTATATTATACTTTAGCAAAAGATCCACCAAAGATGAGGCAGCGAAGATTATGAATGCCGAGGAAGCTATGGCTGCTAAAAGAATTCAGGCGCAAAGGAGAAAGCAAAAACATAAGGGAAGTCAGATAAGAAGGAGCACAAGAATCATAATGAGCACAGGAGTTCGAAGGTAAAGGAAGGCCTAGATTGGATTAGGAAATTCACTAATTACACTCCCTTAACGGTGGATATACATCATGTATTGGAGGGAATCAAGCTCAATAATAATTTGAGTTGGCCTGAAAAGTTAAGGTCACGTGTTGATAAGAGGGATACGTCCAAGTATTGTGAGTTTCACAAAGATCATTTTCACACTACCAACCATTGTATTGCCCTCCCGAATGAGATAAAAGCGCTCTTCCGAAGAGGAAAGTGGGACATATTTGGTGATCGGTATAATGGTGGAAGAAATGGAGGTAGAGGTCGACAGAGATGTAAATCTCTAGTTAAAATCAGGGAAGAGAAGAAGAGGAACCACGACGATGATCTAGAAGATGATCATGATCTTCCCAAGAAGCCTAGACAACCAGAACGTGAGGTATTCACACTCAGTTTTTGATCTTTTAACTGTCACATGATTACAGGTGGAGATGACGAAGGAGGAGATCATACAGCTGAAAGGAAATCTTACCTCAATGAGGATCAAGCTTGTTCCTATATCCAGCAGATCAACCTCACTGAGGAAGACCGACCAAGAAAAGTTAATAAAGATAAGCTAGTAATTGGCTTCTCCAAAAATGATTTATCTAGAGTGTTGTATCCTCATGATTATCCTTTAGTGATCAGAGTTAGGATGAAAAAAGCAGTAGTATCAATAATATTAGTGGACAATGAAAGTTCACAGACATCATATTTTATCCCTGTTTTGGTAGTTTAGATTTAAAACTCAGTCAACTGGAGCCTTATCATAGGCCACTCATTCGATTCTCAAGCAAGTGTTTCCTTTGGGGACTATCAAGCTAGATAGTTGATCGGGACATGGCCAGCGAGCAGTACAGAGAAAGTGAGATTATTTGTAATGGAACAAAATGTTCATTTTGCTTATACTATGATTATGGGAAGAGTATGTCTGAAGAAATTCGAAGTTGTACCCTCTATTGTTCATCAATGCCTCAAATTCCTGACCAACTTTGGAGTTGGAGTAGTGAAAGGAGATCAGAAAGTAGCTCGGGAGTGATACTATTCCTCTGCCGAGGAAGAAGATATATTGGACACAAAGAGGAAAATAATCACTTATCAAGTGGATATATATGAGCCGAACAACGAATTCGAGGTTAAAATCTTAGATCCAAAAGACGAATCTGAGATCGTAAACGGCCAAGTGATGGAGGCAACAGAAAGCATTATTCTGGACAATGATAAACCAAAACGAACAACTCAAGTAGGAGCGTCATTGGAACCGGTTCTTAAACAGGAGTTGGGTGGTTTTCTTGAGACAAAGGAAACAGGTATTCACGTGGAGTCATGAAGATATGACGGGCATAGACCCAAATTTCCTATGCCATGAGCTTAATATGAATAAGGAGGTTAAACCTGTGAAGCAGCGGAGGAGAGTTTTTAGCCCGAAGAAGAAATAGGCTATACAGGAAGAAGTAGAGAAGCTTAACGAAGCTTCCTTTATTAAAGATGTGAAGTACCCAGATTAATTGGCCAATGTAGTTATGGTCAAGAAGAAGAACAACAAGTGGAGGATGTGTGTTAATTTTACTAACTTGAACAAACACTACACCAAAAACAGGAATATGGCACGGTTTAAAACTGTGCCAGATCAAATCTGGCCCGGTTTTGAAATGTGCCAGAATCAGGTGTTCCAAAATGGTCAATTTTTTTGCACGGTTTAAAAGTGTGTCAGATTTGAGCAAACAGGAACACTTTTGGCACACTTTAAAACCATGCCAGAATTTGATATTTCTGGCACGCTTTTGGCACACTTTATAACTGTGCTAGATTGAGTACATTTTGGTACACTTTGGGCACATTTCAAAACCGTGCCAAAATTTGATACACTTTTGGCACGGTTTTGAACTGTGCCAATTTTTTTGTTAGAAGAAAACAAAATTATTTAAAAATAAGAAAATTCACAAATTACAAATCTCGCACGTTGTTGATAAACTAATGCACATATAAACTTCAAAATATTACAAGTCTTAATAGTTCACAAACGAAAAAAAGGGGCAAAATTTCCTCTATTTTCTAAACATTCTAAAACCTGTTAATACAAAACTTGTGTAATGTAAAGTCCGCACGGCCGTAAACTATAACAATAAAATTACAAAAGCCCCCACGGCCATAAAAGTTAACAATAAAACTACAAAAGGCCGCATGACCATAACACAAAAAAATATAACCCTGAATATTAACGACATTAAATAAATAATCCCCTTGATGTAAACCATTGACTTCTTCGTGTGTTCCACGTGGATAAAAGCTAACGATAAAATGTTATCCTTTAAAAAAATAGGATACAAAAAAGAGATGATATTAGTAACCAAGTAATTTTTTAAAAAATCTTATTCAAGCTGAAAAATTACATATATGAGTTACAATTATTATTATATTCTCAAATCGGAAGTCTTGTGACTACGTGGTCAGCTCCTACGAGTTACATTAGTATCATGCGAGGTGTTAGTGCCTCTTACGGGACCGGTTGAGGATTGGTTTGGATTTTCACCCTCAAACGACATGTTTTTAAGCATAATCTAGATATTTTTAAATTATCATCATAATCTCAAATTGGGAGACCCGCGCCTATGCAGTCAGTTCCTACAAGTTATATTGGTCCCGTGCGAGGTGTTCATACCTCTTACGGGCCATTTGGGGGTTAGTTTGGATTTTCACCCTTTTAACGGCTTGTTTTTAATCTTAATCTAGATGTTTTTAAATTATCATCATATTCTCAAAGCGGGAGACCCGTGACTATGTGGTTAGTTCCTACGAGTTACATTGGTCCCGTGCGAGGTGTTCATGCCTCTTATGGGGCCGTTTGGGGGATGGTTTGAGTTTTCACCCTCTAACGGCATGTTTTTAAGCCTAATATAGATATTTTCAAATTATCGTCATACTCTCAAATCAAGAGACCCGTGACTACGCGATTAATTCCTACAAGTTATATTGGTCCCGTGCGAGGTGTTCATACCTCGGGCCGTTTGGGGACTGGTTTGGGTTTTCACCCTTTTAGGACTAGTTTTTAAGCATAATCTATATATTTTCAAATTATCGTCATATTCTCAAGATATGCATGTTAAATGTAATTAAAGAAGAAACGTAAAAATCATCATCAAAATGAAAAAAAAAACAGAAATTAAAGCAGGTGAATTATGGCCAATTGTTGAATAATATCGTTGATTTGCCAAATATTATGGCAAATTGTCCTCATTTAGTATCCTCATGTTCCTAAGACACTCAGAAGTCTTCAATGGGGTTCTCTCATTCTATTATAACCGATAAAAAAATGTCGTAACTTTTATTGCATTAATTGAGAATTCTTTTATTGTATACTTTATTCTTTTATAGAATTCAGTGCAAGGTAATATGATATCAACTACTTGAATACGTGCCCCTGATCTCGTCTGCAGATTCTTAATAGTTTTCCCACCCTTGCCTATTATTGAACAAACCTACAATGGAAAAACATTTCAAGTGAGAAATGGTAGGGAAATTTTAAGTCTTTCACCTGAGAAAATTTAAAGATATATACATAAACATCAATACAAAATGAAGCATGGGTGCTACTAAGTCAAAGGATGCTTGGGAAATTTTAAAGAATGAGTTTCAAGTCAGAGTGGAATACAACTGTGGCAGCATTTCAAACCCAACTTATAATATTGACAGTTAATGGAAGTATACTTTGAGGGACTTGCATAGCCTTGCGAATGATGCAACTCTCGCGGAAGTTAAAATATGTATAGCATAGCTTGAGTCTGTCATAAATCTTAATGTACACATGTAATTACAGAAGCTAAATAGAAAAGACAAGCTTAATGTACACAGCCTATATATTATCTTGCGATTGGCATGCAGGCACTTCCACGTTCTAGATCCACATAACCTGTACACTTCAAGAAAATCAAAGATTAGAAATGGAAGACACAAATATCTTAATAATCATTTGAAGAAAAACACAGAAAGTGGATTGCTGCACTAAAAGGTGGATTACTGCATACCTGTCTCCAACTCCAAGTTCAGACAAGATTTTTGGGAAAAATAGTTCTGTAAAATGAACAATATGAGAGCTAGGACACGATATGAAACTCAGAATGAGCAACCAAATGGATAAAAAAATCATAAGATAGTCCATTAAATACTCGATAGTTTAGACAAATGTTATGCTATAAAACCAATTATAATAAAGGAATTGATGCATGTCTATGTGAGTGAAGCTCTTATACAGTTTAAAACAAGTAAAAAATAAACAGTAAACACAAATTTATGCCATTAAAGGAGTAAAAATAATAAATAGTATCAATTCTATCGTAGAGCACAGAAATTACCTATTGGAGAAGATCAGCTTCACTTGAAAATGGATACCATTGCACTACTATTTTCACATTTTTATCCCTGTCAGCAGCAGATGACCTCGTCATCTTATTCCAATCTTTAACCAGATATCCTAAGCTGGAAATTTGTTGTTCTATAATTCTTTACACTCATATATCCTAAGCTGGAAATTTGAGATGGGGATTGAATATCAGGCGAAACAATGTTTAGCACAATAAACATTATCTTCTATGACAACAACTATATTCAATCAGAACCTACAGTCTATATGACCAATGCTACTAATGAGGATACATACAACTCAGAATTACATGAGGTTCTAGCTACTGGAGAAGAATGCATTAATGTAAAGGAGGACCTCAACCTGTTCCCTGGGCTGCCCCCTATAAATAATGTCATTTGGTCTGAAGTTGTAACTAAAAAGAAGAATAGTAGAAAGGTCAACAACAGATCCCAAACCTGTCTAAATGTTAAATTTCATCATGTGGAATATAAGAGGAATTGCTAAAAAGAGTGCTGATAGAAGAGTGAAAAATTAAAAAGACTTCACATTAATGCTATTGCTTATGTTACATGTTCAGGTTGTATTATAATTTTTGAACAACCAAACACAAAATTGTATAATACTTCATTTAAGAATCGTAATCAAATTTGAATGGCGGAGCTAGAGAAGATAGTAGAACCGTTGAGTTTAAATCAACGTCATAATCGTTTACTCCAAGACCTCTTCATTTCTCACTCCAAACCTAAACCACCTCCTGAAGCAAAGGTCAAGCTCGAAGGAAGAAAACGTTTGTGCAAAGCAGCGTTAATAGACGATAAGGATTATATCCTTCAATTCTCCAAAATAGTTGATTTTAATTCTCCTTCGCTTGCTGAAATGAAGTCATCTAGGGTCCTTCTTGAAGGCTTTAAACTTTTTGGCAGAGATGATGATGATTGAGAGAATAGGTCGGATAGTAATCGACTGAATTTTTCAGATTGTCAAGTTCTTGTAGCAGAAAAGCCATCAAAGGTAAAAAATAAAGGCGGAGTTTTACCTCGTGATCACATTAATAGTGAGAATATAGCTTCCCTTGACAAATTTACAAATTCTAGAGTTAATGATTTTAGTTCTCAACCTGAAGAGGATAAACCTTTGAAGCTTAAGATTGAAGGTAGAATCCGCCTTTGTAAAGTTTCATCAAAAGATGATCATGATGGAGAGGGAAAAACATCAGTGAACATAAGGAACCAAATTTCGATGCCATTGCTGATTTTGACTCACCTTCTCCGATGAGAAATGTTACGAGAAGCAACCATGATGGTGGGAGGGAAATTAGGGATATTCTCAATGAATTAAGCTCGAAGTTTGATATCTTTCAATCGAGACGCTGCAGATTCATAAAACTAGATTAATCCAAGAATTTCCCATTCTTGTACTACAAAAAGTTCCCTATAGCACTACAGAAAGTTCTATATTAAAGTTGGTCACATGGATGAGTTCTTGTACTTGGGGGTCCTCATAGCACTCATCCATGTGACCATTCTTGTACTTGGGGGTCCTTTTATTACAACTAGATTAAGGATATAGGACTACAGAAGGCTCATTGACAATATCACTATCAAAATAAATATCTGGACCAATAAGTTTTTGGTCTATGTTATAAGACTCTGGCTTATTAAGTCTATGGATTTCAGTATACAGATATACTAGTTTAGCCTTTTTATCTTGCCTAAAAGTGTGATTAAGAGAATTGAGTAGCTGATGAGGAACTTTTTATGGACCGGTAGTGACCTCAATCATACCGGGGCTAAAAGTGATTGTTCTCACGCAACTATACATGCTTAAGCTTATAACCTCAATCCTATTATACATTGCAGTCGTGCATATAGCTGAACCAACGAAGCCATTGCCTTATAAAACTGCAGTAATGATACAATCAGTTATGATATTCCATCCTTGCATATAGTTTCCAAATGTGGCTAAGTTATGATACAATCTCTTGCCTCGTAAAACTACAATTATGATACAATCGGTTCTTTATTGTAAAAATACAAAATTAACATAAGTAGATAATATGATTGTCATGTGCGATAACTGTAATAACTCTTATTTCGGTCGTATTAAGCTCAAAAGCCAATAGAGGCATATAGGAGATCAAATTATGAATCGAGTTATGATATAATTAGATTAACTTTATTATAGGCCACAAATGTGCTAAAAATATTCTCACCAATGAAATACGTTGTACCAAAGTCCTATGAACTTATAGTAAACATTGAGTCGTATGAACTTATTGGAGAACTTGGATGACTTGTTGCTCTTTCAATTAAGGGAAATTGTAATAAACAATGTATTGACATTACTTGAAATTACTCCTTACATGTTATGAGTTGAAAAGTCACCTAACAGTTTCTAAAATCTCATAAATCAGCTTCAGAAACTAAACCGAGTAATCTGCATAGCAACCAACACACGATCATGGGTATAATAAATTCTAGCCTCTTGCATGAACTCCATACTACAGCCACTTACCATTTTCCAAACACAACACCCAATCATTATTCAATTTTTGAAAATTTATTAGAACAAAGTTCATAGTTAGATGCAACAGGTCATAAAATATATCCCCAACACATTGGAACACTACACCAGTGAATGTTGATATATATATAAATTTCATATTACTTACTCGAGAAAAGCTAGCTATTAAAGTGATTGGTACCCAGCCCCGATCATCCATATTTAACCTTAAATTGTAGTCCTTAACCAAATTAGAATCACTGCAATCGATAAGCAATTGAATGAGAAATTATTAAATTTCCAAGAGGCAAAAAACAACAAAAAAATATCGTAAAACATAAGACTAAGAAGTGAGACCATAACATTATGTCCAAACAAAGCAAGCCATCAATGTCCAAATGCCTGAAATAGTTGTGCACTTCTTTAGGACCCAACGAATTTCCATCATCCCACATATTATCATACAAGCGGCATGAGTGAAGCACAAAAAAGTACCACAATCAGTAACAAACCCAAGATTTAAGCATTTATAGTGATAAATTGAGACATAAATATAATACCTAAAGAATTATTAAAGTCTGTAGCATCCTTTTCCTTAAGACAGACACCAAGAATATCAAAAGCGAGAGGATAACAAGGATAGAATGATCTTTACATATCCCTATCAACTATAAAATTAATGAGCAGGGGTCCAAAAATAAAGAACTATGAACTCTCTATGATGATTACATACCTAGGATTGACTTTATCATGTCCTAGTACCAAAGGACATGCATAAACATTATGTACAAAGAAGAAGAAGATCCCCAATTCAAAAAAAATGGTTCAAAGTCTCCACTTTTAAAAATCCCCAACTCAAATTCAAAGTCTCCACTTGGACATTTTGTCAAGCATGTAACATACAACTTATAAAACAGTTAATAGATACTCTTAAAAAATGATAAAGCCAAAGAAACAAATTCAAACCAGAGCCTGTTCAAAATACACACACATCAATATCACAGTGAAATAGAAACAAATCCATTGATTTCACCTTTGGAATACTCCTTTATTCTACTCAGGTCAAAATATTTTTGATATTTGATTTACAAAAACAAAGAGAGAAATGGGAGTATACCTGATTTACAAAAGCATTATCAAATCAATACCTTCAAAAATAAGTGTCGCACCCCGAATTAATTAAGTTAAACTCATCCTTTTAATTAGAGATAAATTTCCTTAAATAATGCTTTAATTTAAATCTCTAAGGAAAATAGCATAAGATTTCTTTTTTCTCAAAGGTATGTTTAGATGAAAACATAACTTCCTTTACTTATAACTTATAAGTACTACATAACTTTACATAACCAAGATACTTAGTTTAATAATTACAAAAAAGGAATCTTGATATTCAAACCATACTAATTATCCGTCACTCCCCCGTTTTAAGGTCCTAACTTGGCAGTGAACTCCAAATTATAAGCATACCTGAAACAAAACATTATAGAAGTGTAAGCTATAAAGGCTTAGTGAATGACCACATACCAAACATATAACCAATTTGAATAACCATTTTTATTTTGTTCTAATGCTATAACCCAACAGGAATTGTGAAACTCTCGCAAGCTTGTACCCGCCACAGTCCAATTAACCCACCACAGTTATTAGGGACCACCACATCCCTTTATTAGGCCCAAGTACACAAATCTTTAAGTTGTATTAACAGGACCACCACATCCCGTAGGACCCACCACAGTCCTTAACATTAGATAAAGGACTCACTAGTCCATATCATTATATAACATCGCTTAACATTTTTAATCATATGCATATGTTTCATAAATAAAACATCACTCCCATAAACATTTTAACCCATGTGTTTAACTACACATTTCCATATGAAATTATAAGCATTTATATTTCATAAGGAAGGTCACTCACCTTGGATTTAGTTCTAAGATTAATACCAACTACTTCCTTGGTATGGTAGTATTAGTTGCTTCCCCACCTAACAAGTCAATGTCGTTAGTATTTGAATACACCGATTAACATCAAACCCGATAATACATCACATCATTTGGTCAATCAGAAATAACTAAGTAGTAATTAAATATGACACTTCACATATCTATAACACCTAATTAATTAGGGTTCTAACAAAATTTACAGAATTAAATTACGAATTTTCTAGACAAAGTTATGCCCATTTTATTACAACCTCTTCCAAATCGTTTCTCAAGAAAAACAACAACACAACTTCAACTTCCTGGAATTTTCATAATTTTTATACAATTTAACTTTGCATGATATTCCACCAAATATCATTAAACATATTGAATAATACAAAATTAATGTTTCATAATTTTTAGGGCTCATTTTCTATGTCGAGCAAAATGTCAAACACCTGATATGCATTCTTGCTCCTTTAGGGAAGATTTTAAACCAAAACTTCAAACTATCACCAAGGGTTCATTCCTTGGTACTTTTAAACAATTTTAGGCTATGTTATAGATGTATGAGTATATTTTACTCTTCAACTTGAATCACTCAATTCCAATAAGTATTCCATGATTTATGCCATTTTTAGTATAACTAGGTCAAAATACAACATTAAGGCATAACTTAACATTTTTAAGCATACATAACCTTGACCTTGAGTATAATTCATGGAAACATATAATAAACATGTTTTAGCAGAAATATACATCATAATCATGAATTTTCTAAATCAAAATGATTTACGAAAAGATGATGTAAATTTAGGACTTTAAAGTATGCATTTACGATCCTAACTCCAGTTTTAACTTATGTTCTTAACCCATCCTTGTTCCAACACAATTCAGAAATATGGGTATCATTAAAATATATATCCAAATCAAAAATAAAAACATGATAAGTATAGAACTCATCCATGTGACCAACTTTAATAAAGATGTAATTACCTTACGAGGATTCCTTGATTTATAGAAAATTTCCAAAGATTTATTCCTTAACTTTCTTCTCTTTCTCTCTCTTTAGGAAAAACTCTTGTTTAAGTCTGCCAAACCATCACCCACCCTTTAACCAATCAAAAAATAGCACATGGTGTGCTAATAAGACAATTGTCGCTTAAGGGATGGACATATTTACCCTTGTTTCGTACTTTCGGTATAACTTCTTGTACGAGCCACCGTTTAACCCACCGTTTGTTGTGTTATAATATTAATTCAAATATATATATAACTTTCATAATTTATGTTTTCCCAAAATCATAAACTAATACGCCTAATTTGGGCTTCGAACAGGAAAGTAGCAATTTACCGAAAATCTCAAAACTTTCACATTTGGCAACCAAACATTGCCAATTTCGTATCGACAACCTTATTTACTTTTATAAACATAATCATGCATAAAAAACATATTTTATTATGCATTTAACCACATAACTAATCATATGTTTTAAACATGGTATACCCGATCATAAGCTCAATTAGCACCTAATGTAAACAATACATATATCACATGAGCATGCATCCCCTAAACATGATAATTAACATGTTTAACACACATAACCAATTTATAACTTATAACTCCTAAGTTATAATTAATCATGTAATTAACCTTCCTAATCATGTTTTAGGGCCTTACAATAAGACACAAAACGATTTAAGCAAAAATAAACCCTAGAGGTTGAAACACAAAAGAGCCATATTCTAAAACCATAAACGATTTAACGCACATGAGTTATCATCTGAGTGGTTGCCTTTGAAAATTAAAATTTTACCTGCTACGACACTAGAGTTGTAGTTGGGAAAAAGAAGATGATGATGGCTGAAATTAATGTTTACGGCACTAGTTTGAAGATGAGATAATAGGGGTAGGAGGCAATGGGCTGCGTGAGAGAGATAGTGAGAATGGTCGGGACAATGAGCGGGAGACTTGCTAGAGGGAGAAATTGGGACTTTTTAAGGCTTTTATATTTTATTCAAGTGTACTCTATTTTGGGACACTTTTAAATAGTGCCAAATTTTGGCACGGTTTTAAAGTGTGCCAGATTGTTACTAAACCGTGCCAGAATTTGGCACAGTTTTAAACTGTGCCATATTTTTATTATCAATGTGTGCCAAATTGTTATTTTTGGTGTAGTGAAAGCGTGTCCGAAGGATCAATTTCCTTTGCCACGAATTGATCAATTGGTAGATGTTACTTCAGGTTGTGAGTTGCTGAATTTTATGGTTGCATATTTTGGTTATAACCAGATCAAAATGAAGCCAGAAGATAGAGAAAGTACTTCCTTTATCACTCCTCGAGGAACTTATTGCTATAATGTTATGTCGTTTGGTCTGAAAAATGCAGGTGCTACTTCTCAGAGACTGGTGAACAAATTATTTGTGGAGTAGATAGGCAAAAACATGGAAGTGTATGTTGATGATATGCTCACAAAGAGAAAAAAAGCCGTTGATCATATTACCGACCTCAGCCAAACTTTTGATCAATTAGAAAAGAACCAAATGAAGTTAAACCCCACCAAATACGTCTTTCGAGTGCATGAGGGAATGTTCCTCGGGTATATAGTGAATCAAGGGGAATCGAATCTAATCTTGATAAGATTAAAGTTCTGATCGAAATGAAGTCCCCAACCTGTAAAAAAAATATTCAAAGGCTAACTGAGTGTGTAGCAGCACTCAACAGATTTGTGTCACCAGCAATGGAAAAGTGTTTGCCATTCTTCAAGGTACTCATAAAAACCTTTAAATGGAACGATGAATGTGAAAAATCCTTCCTGGAGTTAAAAAAGTACTTCACTACTCTCCTGACCAATGTTGGGAGAAAAGTTGTATTTATATCTGGCTGTATCCGAGTCAGCAGTTAGCTCTGCCTTAATCAGGGAGGAAAATGGAGCTCAAACGCCAGTTTATTACACCAACAAATCTTTTTGAGGAGTAGAAGTGAGATATCCCAGACCGGAGAAATTATTATTGGCCTTAATTGAGGCTAGTAGACAAATGAAGGAATATTTTCAAGCCCACACCATAGTGGTATACATTGATATGCCACTAAGGCAGGCTTTGCATAAGCCAGAGAAATCTAGAAGATTGATGTATTGGGCTGTGGAGTTGGAGGAATATGAACTTGTATATGAACCAAGGACTACTTTAAAAGGATAAGTTGTGGCCTATTTTATTGCAAAATTCACTTACCTAGAGGTCCCTGAGCAACAAGGGACTCTAGCAGAGTAACATGCAAGAGTTAGCAGATCTACTGGATATACGCCTGACCAACTCCAAACAGAGAAAACCATAGAAAAATACCAACCAGAGTCATCCAGTGGACAGGATATGATGAGGAAATATGAGGAGGTGAAGGATAAAATATTCCATCAAGGGATTCTGGTGAACCAAGCATTTGACAACGATATCCCCACATAGAGTCTGTATGTTGAAGGGTCGTCTTGTACAATTGGATGTGGAGCTGGAATCACTCTTAATACTCCGGACGAGCTAGACATAGAGTATGCTGAAGGTTTCCAATTTTAAGCCTCCAATAATGAGGCAGAGTATGAAGCTATAATTATTGGTTTAAATCTAGCTAAATTACTGAACGCTGATCAAGTTGTGGTGTATAGTGACTCATAGTTGGTGGTAAATTAGGTGTTGAGCTTATATGCAGCAAAAAGGAGAATTAATGACCAGATATTTGGCCAAAACTTTGGAAATAATTGCCACTTTGCTAGCTGTCCAGATGGTCAGAATTCCAAGATTAGAAAATGTCCGAGCAGATGCACTTGATCGATTTGTTTCAGTAACCAGAACGAAGATACGAAGAAATATTCCTATTGAGATATCGGCTAATAGGAGCATTGATGAAGATCTGATGGTTAACTATATTGCAATTGATATAGGACCATCTTGGATGGATCCCATAAGAGCATATATTAAAGATGGGATTTTTTCAGCCGATCTACTTGAAGCTAAGAGGCTGAAATACAAAGTTACAAGATATGTGCTAGATAGTGGTGTGCTATATAGAAGATAATTAACTGTTAGTCTACAAAAGTGTGTGCATCCAGCTGAAGTGAAGGATTTAATTGAAGAAGTCCATGAAGGTCCTGTGGAGCCCAAGTAGCAGGAAGAATGTTGTTGCAGAGAATTCATACACAAGGATACTACTAGCCAACTATGGGAGCAGATTGTGCAGATTTTGCCAAGAAGTGTGATAAGTGCCAGAGGTTTTCCAGCATACGTAAGGCTCCACTAGCTCTCCTAACACCAATAACATCCCCTTGGCCCTTTGCTATGTGGGGGATTGACTTGGTCGGGACTCTGTCGACCACCCGAGAAAGGTTTAAATACATTGTTGTAGCTGTTGATTACTTTACTAAATGGGTGGAAGCTAAATAATTTATCGATATGCCTTATGAAAAGGTTTATCAGTTTATTTGGATGAGTGTTATATGAAGGTATGGCTTACCCTATGCCTTTATAACTGATCATGGTACACAGTTTGGCAATGATGAATTTGTTGCTTATTGTGCCCAGTCCAATGTCCAAAAAATGCACTATGCTCCTGGCCATCCTCAAAGCAACGGCCAAACTAAGGTAACTAATAGAACTTTAGTGAATGGGCTGAACAAAAGGTTAGAAAATTCAAAAGGAAATTGGATCAATGAGCTGTATTCTGTCCTGTGGGCTTATCGAACAACATCCAGAATAGTTACTGGAGAAACTCCCTACCTATTGGCATTTGGTACTGAAGACGTAATTCCTGTTGAGCTAGGTTTACCTACGCATGGAGTTCTTAACTTCAATACCCCAGTCAACGATTTGATGAGACGGATGGATTTAGACATGCTGGAAGAAGTCCGTGAAGATGCAGCTTTAAGGAATACAACCTATCAACAAAGGACTGCACGTTTCTACAATAAGAGGGTCATGTCGAGCAATTTAAAAGAGGGCGATTATGTTTTGAAGAAAGTGATTTTGAAGATCAATAAACCGGAAGCCAATTGGCATGGACCTTATTTTATTACTGTAGTTATCCGATCAGGAACATATCGGATTGAGATGTTGGAAGGGGAGGAATTCAAGAACCCATGGAATGCAGAACACTTGAAGAAGTATTATCAATAAATGTAGTTATGTTGTACTCATTTCACTTCAAATTTAATGAGAACATGGCTTTCCCAAAATTGTTATTTATTTTGTTTTCTTTTTCGAAGTAATAGTGAAATGCACTTACAAACACAATTAAAACCACCAACAAATTTGGTTGGTATCAATAAAGGCCACCAATAAAGTTGGTCGGCAACAACAAAGGCTACCAAAAAAGTTAGTTAGTATTAATGAAGGCCACCAACAAATTTGATCGGTAATAACAAAGGTCGCTAATAAAGTTGGTCAGCATCAATAAAATCACCAACAAAGTTGGTTGATATCAATGAAGGCTACCAATAAAGTTGGTCGATAACAACAAAGGCCACCAACAAAGTTGGTCGACATCAATAAAACCACCAATAAAGTTGGTCAGTATCAACAGCAACCACCAACAAAGTTGAAGGCATTAATAACGACACTAACAAAGTCAGTTGTCAAACATATAAAACCACACAAGGCAAAATAGTAAGTCCCAAATTCTTAGTTAACAAAGACCCGGATGGATAATTTTCATCTAAACTGGGCTAAAAGATGGACAAATGTTCCACTCATGCCTGGGAACTAAGGTAACTAATGCAATTACCATAAAATCCAGGTACATTAGTATAACCATGTTGAAACATTGGTAATTGGTAATTGGTAGAAAACTTAGGATAATCTTAAGGATATCAATATAATCGATGAAAAACTAGAGACTAACTAAAAAGTTGATCCGTTCATAGTCAATGACTAAGAAAACACTCAGAGATTAACTAAAAGTTCATCCATTCATAAAATAAACTTTTCATTAAATTAAATGATTACATATTATTGTTTAAACATGGAAAAATAAAATACAAAAGTTTATTCTACAAGACGCTTTCCTTCAGCCTTAGAGACAGGAACCATGCCAGCTGGAGGATCATCCAAAGTAAAAAAAGAGTTGATGAAGTTGAAGTCCTGAAGCATCCTAGTATTTCTGCTACTATGACGGTTAAGAAGATGAGGAGGACAGATGATCTCTAATTCATCGTGTAGCTTGTAATCTCCTAAGTACTTAGAAATAAAGCATTTGGGAATATGGTGAATAGGTATCCAATTAATATCTAACTTGAATGGAGGATTGCCAAGCTGCATTAATCTCGGATCGCACCAATCCCATAGAGAGTTGTTCTCATCCACCTTCATCACAGTTAAAGTGTTTATCAAACCATATTTGTAGGATTCATTCTGGGCCTATTGAAGTCTATCGTTAAAATGTCCCAAAGCTTCATTATACCCATCCATCCAAACTTCTCTTAGTTGTTTATGGAATTGAAAGGTTAATTTATCAACTTGTGATTGCAGCTTCTTTAGTACACCGTCCTTAACTCCTAATTGGGAAGATTGAGTGGATAGTTGTTCAGATAAGTTCTGTAGCTTTTGGGACATCTCAGCAATATCTTGATCTTTTGCTTTTAATTGTTCAGCTTGGTTGGCAAGGGCCTGTTGGGTCCTAGATTCCTCTATGGTTCCTCAACCAGGCCTATTTCTAGCTCGAGAAGAAGCGGACTTAATATTTTTCAAGGCCTCCAATTCATCTCTCAATGTTGTATTCTCATCTTCTAAAAAGGAATAACCTTCATCTGTAGTAGTAACAACAGCTCCAGAGGTAGACTTCAAAAGATTTATTTCATCCCTCAAATTATTATTCTCCTCTTTTAGGAGTTTGGCAACAATTCTAGTTTCTTCAACTTGAATCTTAAGTAAAGATTCCTTTTTATTATAAACAGAGACGAAGTTACCAAAGTCTCAACCTACACTTAAACTTTTATATTTCTACTTATAGCTCTGGTGCAACATCGTAGTGGATTATTTATATTATTCTTAAAGTTCCTCTATCATTTCATAGTAGGCAATATTATCTTCTACCGCCCGATCAAGTAAGTACTTCAAGTACTTGTAGGACTCTTTAACCTACTCTGATATATAATCACCAAGCAACTGAGTGATTTCTTCTTCGGATAAGTCCGTATAACCAGCTTTGAAAATGCATTGCACTTCCTCAGTAGCTCGGTGTTATGGGAAGACAATTGTTCCATCTTCGCTATAAACTAGTAAGAATAAATAAACACCAATCAACAGCAAGGATGGAGAACAGGTATAATCAACAGGAAACAAAAAAGGAAAAACAAAAGGTTCTTTTATTGATAATAAAGATTTCAAGTACAATCAAAATAAAGAAAAAAGAAACAATAAAAGCAAAAGGGAAAATGCCGAATAACTTTACACCTTCTCCTTATCATTTTCAACCTTCTTGCTCTGCTCAGAGGAAGGGACTATAGGTCGGAGTTGCTCAGTTTATTTAGTTGGAGGAAGAGAAGACTCAGGGATTTTAGGTTGTTTGGAAGCAAAATCCACCATAAATGAAGACTCTTCAAAAGCAGTTTCATCTTTAACCTCATCCTCTATGACTGGAAGGGGACCATGAACATACCTTTGAAAAAGTTCAGAGTCTCCATTTATGTTAAACTCTTGAAGGGAAGGAAACCAACTATCTCTAAAACATTTTTGCTTCACATACTCAATCTGAGCAGAAGCATCGGAAATGGCTTTGTTCCAGCCCTTGTCCCAACCAGCATTGAAGGAAGTCTTCACAGCAGACTTTCTCTTAGCTTCAGCAGAGGATATAATCTCTTTAGCAGCCTTTGCCCCACACTCATCTTCCTCTACCCTGCGCTCAACTTCCTCTTTCTGGCGCTCAACTTCCTCTTTCTGGAGCCTAGCTTCCTTAGCCCTGCGCTCCGCTTCAAGGGAATTTGTATCAGACGTTCGACAAACAGTTTTAGTTGTCGCCTGCTGAGACTCAAGAAGAGACTTATTTAAACTAGACAAGGCTTCCTCCACCTCATTTGAAGAAGAAGAAGTTTTAATTGCATCATCCTTCTGTAACAACCCGCGTAATTTTGGGCTATTTTAATTAATTTTTGGAAAATGGTCGAAAATAAAGTTTTTGATAAAATTATTTTTATTGCTCAAATATGTTGGTTATTATTTTTAAAGGCGAGAATTTCAAACGGTTTCGAAACCGAAGTTAAAACGGATTTTAAAATGATTTTTTAAATGTTTTTAACTCTTAGAGTTGTTTTGACTTCCAACTCTTCATTTCTTTGCCTTGTGTAAAGGATTCTTTTTTATTCTAACTCATCATTTCTTTGCCTTATTTAAAGGAGTCTTTTGGATTCCAACTCTTCATTTCTTTGCATTATAAAAGGAAGTCTTGGTCAACCCTTTTAACATACTTTTGGCACAAATTTTGGCAGCAAATATATTTTATATTCCTCTTCTTTTTATATACACATTGACCCTTGAGATTTGTGAGTTCCAACCTTAGATCAGTGGTGTTCTTGGGGCTATTTTGTTGGAGGTTCTTTGAGGAGATTTTGTAGATCTTTTGTGTTGATCTTGAGGATGTGATCATTGGTTTCTCATCATGGTTTGAGGTATGGGGTTTTACACAATATGCTCCTTAAATCTCGCGAGTGTCATTCTCTTTGAATTCTTGTTTAATTGAACTCATATTTGAATTGATAAATTCATTGAAATCTGGAAAATAATTGTTGAAATTATTTTGATTCATGTGGTATCATTATACTATTGATGAGCACGTTGTCATGAGATTTTAATATGGCACGGATGTTGAGTACCCGCCAAAATACCTATTCCCGTGATATGGCTTGATAAAGCATATGCGAATGGGGTGAGGCCTGGTGACCCATTGATGTGTTGTTGAGAAATTATATTGATAAATGCTTTGAGATTTGTATTTTGATTTGAATATTCGTACTCGTGTTGTTACGTTTTATTCATCGCTAATATATGTGTTGAGCATCTTTCCTGTCGTACCCGCCAAAATACCTATTCCCGGCTATGGCTTGATAAAGCATATGAGAATGGGGTGAGTCTTGGTGACCCATTGATGTGTTGTTGAGAAATTATATTGATAAATGCTTTGAGATTAGCATTTTTATTTGAATATTCGTACTCGTATTGTTACGTTTTGTTCATCGCTAACATATATTTGTTGAGCATCTTTCTTGTCGTATTGTGTACTTCTCCATATTTTCTTTTAGTGGCAGGTTAGCGTGGATTCGGGGGCTATGGATTATTGGAGATTGATTTTATCTTGGATATTTTGGGGAGAATTTTTAATACATTTGAGAAGACTTGTATTTATTTATTTTGATGTATAGAGCATTGGGATTTATTTTATTTCGAGTTAGATGTTGTATTTAATTCGAGAGATTTGTTGTATTGTATTTGAAGAGATTTGAGATTAGTGGATTTATATGATTGTGGGTTTATTTAGATGCTCTATACCTTGTGTATTGTGGATTTAGATTTATTTTATCGCATTAGCGCTCCGTTCGCTCTCTTCGGGCGGGCGGGGTGTTACAAATGGTATCAGAGCTTAGGTATACGGCAACCCTCGGGGCTTGAATTTTGGGTCCATTGAATGGTTAACAATTTTTGGAGATGGAAAATTTTAGGTGATATTCGTGATAGGTTTCGGAATTAGAGGTGAGGAATTTATTTTTGGAGACGAGATTATTTTGGAGATTGTTGGCGTGATTTTGAGAGTTAGACATTCGGCGAATTTCGAGGGCGAAATTCCATTGTTAGTGGGGAAGTGTAACAACCCGCGTAATTTTGGGCTATTTTAATTAATTTTTGGAAAATGGACGAAAATAAAGTTTTTGATAAAATTATTTTTATTGCTCAAATATGTTGGTTATTATTTTTAAAGGCGATAATTTCAAACGGTTTCGAAATCGGAGTTAAAACGGATTTAAAATGATTTTTTAAATGTTTTTAACTCTTAGAGTTGTTTTGACTTCCAACTCTTCATTTCTTTGCCTTATGTAAAGGAGTCTTTTGGATTCCAACTCTTCATTTCTTTGCATTATAAAAGGAAGTCGTGGGCAACCTTTTTAATATAATTTTGGCATAAATTTTGGCAGCAAATATATTTTATATTCCTCTTCTTTTTATATACACATTGACCCTTGAGATTTGTGAGCTCCAACATTAGATTAGAGGTGTTCTTGGGGCTATTTTGTTGGAGGTTCTTGGAGGAGCTTTTGTAGATCTTTTGTGTTGATCTTGAGGATGTGATCGTTGGTTTCTCATCATGGTTTGAGGTATGAGATTTTACACAATATGCTCCTTAAATCTCGCGAGTGTCATTCTCTTTGAATTCTTGTTTAATTGAACTCATATTTGAATTGATAACTTCATTGAAATCTGGAAAATAATTGTTGAAATTATTTTGATTCATGTTGTATCATTATATTGTTGATGAGCACATTGTCATGAGATTTTAATATGGCACGGATGTTGAGTACCCGCCAAAATACCTATTCCCGGCTATGGCTTGATAAAGCATATGAGAATGGGGTGAGTCTTGGTGACCCATTGATGTGTTGTTGAGAAATTATATTGATAAATGCTTTGAGATTAGCATTTTTATTTGAATATTCGTACTCGTATTGTTACGTTTTGTTCATCGCTAACATATATTTGTTGAGCATCTTTCTTGTCGTATTGTGTACTTCTCCATATTTTCTTTTAGTGGCAGGTTAGCGTGGATTCGGGGGCTATGGATTATTGGAGATTGATTTTATCTTGGATATTTTGGGGAGAATTTTTAATACATTTGAGAAGACTTGTATTTATTTATTTTGATGTATAGAGCATTGGGATTTATTTTATTTCGAGTTAGATGTTGTATTTAATTCGAGAGATTTGTTGTATTGTATTTGAAGAGATTTGAGATTAGTGGATTTATATGATTGTGGGTTTATTTAGATGCTCTATACCTTGTGTATTGTGGATTTAGATTTATTTTATCGCATTAGCGCTCCGTTCGCTCTCTTCGGGCGGGCGGAGTGTTACAAATGGTATCAGAGCTTAGGTATACGGCAACCCTCGGGGCTTGAATTTTGGGTCCATTGAATGGTTAACAATTTTTGGAGATAGAAAATTTTAGGTGATATTCGTGATAGGTTTCGGAATTAGAGGTGAGGAATTTATTTTTGGAGACGAGATTATTTTGGAGATTGTTGGCGTGATTTTGAGAGTTAGACATTCGGCGAATTTCGAGGGCGAAATTCCATTGTTAGTGGGGAAGTGTAACAACCCGCGTAATTTTGGGCTATTTTAATTAATTTTTGGAAAATGGACGAAAATAAAGTTTTTGATAAAATTATTTTTATTGCTCAAATATGTTGGTTATTATTTTTAAAGGCGATAATATCAAACGGTTTCGAAATCGGAGTTAAAACGGATTTAAAATGATTTTTTAAATGTTTTTAACTCTTAGAGTTGTTTTGACTTCCAACTCTTCATTTCTTTGCCTTATGTAAAGGAGTCTTTTGGATTCCAACTCTTCATTTCTTTGCATTATAAAAGGAAGTCGTGGGCAACCTTTTTAATATAATTTTGGCACAAATTTTGGCAGCAAATATATTTTATATTCCTCTTCTTTTTATATACACATTGACCCTTGAGATTTGTGAGTTCCAACATTAGATTAGAGGTGTTCTTGGGGCTATTTTGTTGGAGGTTCTTGGAGGAGCTTTTGTAGATCTTTTGTGTTGATCTTGAGGATGTGATCGTTGGTTTCTCATCATGGTTTGAGGTATGAGATTTTACACAATATGCTCCTTAAATCTCGCGAGTGTCATTCTCTTTGAATTCTTGTTTAATTGAACTCATATTTGAATTGATAACTTCATTGAAATCTGGAAAATAATTGTTGAAATTATTTTGATTCATGTGGTATCATTATATTGTTGATGAGCACATTGTCATGAGATTTTAATATGGCATGGATGTTGAGTACCCGCCAAAATACCTATTCCCGGCTATGGCTTGATAAAGCATATGCGAATGGGGTGAGGCTTGGTGACCCATTGATGTGTTGTTGAGAAATTATATTGATAAAGGCTTTGAGATTTGCATTTTTATTTGAATATTCGTACTCGTATTGTTACGTTTTGTTCATCGCTAACATATATTTGTTGAGCATCTTTCTTGTCGTATTGTGTACTTCTCCATATTTTCTTTTAGTGGCAGGTTAGTGTGGATTCGGGGGCTATGGATTATTGGAGATTGATTTTATCTTGGATATTTTGGGAAGAATTTTTAATACATTCGAGAAGACTTGTATTTATTTATTTTGATGTATAGAGCATTGGGATTTATTTTATTTCGAGTTAGATGTTGTATTTAATTCGAGAGATTTGTTGTATTGTATTTGAAGAGATTTGAGATTAGTGGATTTATATGATTTTGGGTTTATTTAGATGCTCTATACCTTGTGTATTGTGGATTTAGATTTATTTTATCGCATTAGCGCTCCGTTCGCTCTCTTCGGGCGGGCGGGGTGTTACACCTTCTCCAGCATATTATTGAAGTGTACAAAAACTATAAAAGATGAAGATCAAAGTGAGCATATGAGGAATATAAATACAACCAAACCAAGAAAATGTAAATTACTTACTAATGCAAGGTTCTGAGCAGCTAATTCAGAAACCCTCGTTCTAGGGAGCATGGCATCCACCCCCCTTGGGTTTGGAAGAGTACCAAACTTGATCAACCTCCTAGCCAACCCAGGAGTAATATATATTGGAGAAACAACATCAGAAGAGGGTAAATCAACCAAGGACAGTTGATCGATCACTTGGTCGACTCGCTTCTCTACAAGCCCTTTCCTAAGTCTCCACAGAGGAACTTCAACCTCTTTAGGAGATACATCCTTAGAAGCCAGGTCCTTAGGAGTTGGATCTTTAAGGATTGGATCCTTGGGGGCTGGGGCTTCATAACATCCCTTGTTTTATTTTTGGCTCCTTCAACAGATGATTGGGAGCCAGAAGCACTATCACTGTAAAGGTCAGGAAACGTCCTCTTCTTCATAATTTTAGACAGAGGCGTATTAGAATCAACAACAACCTCTTGTTCAATATCAATTACCAGAGCATGAGAGGCAGCAGGTCTGGTAATAAAATAATAAAGATGTTTTTTTTACTAGAGCAGATAGGAAGCATACATAACGTGCTCTTCAGCAACTACCTTATGAACACCCCAGATAAACTTTAACTCTTTCAAATTTACTTCACTCTCTCTAGGTCACTTTTATTTTTGCTCAACTGCAAATCAATTTATAAAATAATAGTCAGTATGACATTTTATCAAACATAAACAGGGCAAATTTACTAAAATATAAAACAACATATTCCATTGCCAAAGAGCGAACATCTAGGTCCTTGGTATTTAGAACCTCCAACTAAAGGGGCATATTGCCAATTTTTTACAACGACCCCATGATCAAAATAATCCCTATTAGAATTAGGGAGATTAACTACCAAATCTTTACTAACAACCCTAGTTTTCAAATAAAATGTGGTGTCACTAGTTACCCATTTATAACAAAATATAATTTATGAAATTCCTAGATGGGTTCCATAAATATGTTTTAACCTATAAACTCCATTTATAACTCTCCATGTGTTAGGAGCCACTCTTGTAGGTTCAATGTCAAAATATTGGCAAAACTCCAAATACAAAGGTTTGGGAAGAAACGTGAAACCACATTCAACAATAAAGATGGAGGGAAACGTGAAACCACATTTAGCAATATCTAATGAGTGTGTACTAACTAATATAAATGTTAAAGTTACGTTAAAGGACAAGTCTAAAGTACAAAGTTAATAAAAGGAGTGGAATTTTGAGATGTTATACTATTTGCGGTTAAAATGTGGTTGATATTAAGTAGCAACGTTTTAGTGAGGGAATTCATTTCATTCATTAAGTATGAATGGTTCACAAAGGTAATTAAATGAGTTAACATTATTAGCAAATGAGGATTTTAATGGAAATAATTAGAAATTATAACTATAGACATTTTCTTGGTTAGCATTATTATGTTAATAGTTAAGTAAGGTTTAAAGGGATTAGTAGGAAATATATACTTGGCGGTTCATCAGAGAAAGTTTGAAAGGAAAAAAACAAGTCGCGATGGCGACTCTAATTCCACTATAGCTGAGGCAGGAAACTGTGCTCACGATGTTGCTGCAATTATCGTGGTGGTGAAGGGCCATGGTCACGGGAAGACTTAGCGCGATCGCGGGGTGATGAAAGGAGTTAATCTGGCCTTCCATAACTCGAAACGTGGCAATTAGACTTCTTGAGGGTTTAACAAGTATCGCAAACTCTTATCCCTTTGGGTATTTAAATTAAAGAGTGTTGCTGAAAGAAAAACCATCCAGCCTAAAGAAAAGAAAACCATTTCCTCTCCATTAAACATTCCATCAACTTATAAAAATAGGGAGAAACAAACCTTAAAAATGAGTTTGAGGTTGTATTTAGGGTATATTTTGGTGGATTTTGGGAGTGTAAATACAATGTAATAATTATTTGGAGCACACATTCAAGCTAGGAGTGTCTGACAGTCCCTTGAGGCCACCTGGGGAGGGGGGCTATTTACACCAAATATCTTTCAAGTTTAGACTACAAAATAGGTAGAGGTGTTGTATTAATTAGTGTTTTGTATAGTTATAATGCATTTAATAAATAATACACATGTGAAATACACATTTGCAAAGATATGTTGATTTATATTAGATTTGTGTTTAAGAATGTATTTGGGCAGTTTTAGGTGGGTAAAAGTATGTTTATGGTATTGGTATATTTTTAACCATAAGATATACATAAAAATGGTATATGTATGGATTAGATACATATATTTATGGTATTCACAACTTGTACATTTAGCAAAACAGGAAATTTTTTGGGGTCAAAAATAAAAATATGAAATTAAGGGTTTGTTTAAAATAATATTCTGAAAATATTATTTAAACCCTAGACTTTTGGAAAATTGTTATTCAGAGACAAAGGGTGTTATCAATTATGTTTTTTAATTTCTAAACTTTATAAAAATGATTTTGACTCCAAACTCTCATGAAATTATAGTTTGGACCCTAGATCTCTTAAAAATGCTATTTCGATCGTAAAAATGTGGTTTTATGAAATAATTACAAAATAGTCCCCAGATTTTTAAATATTTACAAAATGGTCCTCAAACTTTATATAATTGCATGGAATTTTAAATGATACAAAATAATTTTGGATTTTGATAAAATTACAAAGAGTGCCCTAAAACTTGTGGTTTTGGGAATTAGGCCTTGATATGTGTATGATTTTGGACTTTAACTCTGTAAAGAACTCACAAAGCAGCCTCAACATGTTAGAAAATTATGAACTGAACCTTTAGTGTTGTGTTTAATTAATTTAACTCTATAAAAGGGTCAAGAAGGCCAATATATATATATATATATATATATATATATATATATATATATATATATATATATATATATGTATATATATATATATATATATGTATATATATATATATATAAAAAGAAAATAAAAGTATAAATTATGCATAAAGTGTTTGAATGGATTGGTTGTTGGCCGGGTATAAAATGTTAAAATGCAAAAGGGAACTTAAGAGGATGTTTGTATAATTTGATAAATATGGCGCAAGCGGGGTACTTTAATGAATGCAGTGCCAGTCGGGTAGTTGTGTGAAGATGACATAAGACAGGTGATTTGATATATACGACGCAAGATGAGTATATGCTAAAATGCCAGTTTGACCATAAGAAACCAAACTTAATGAAAAGTGAAAGAATTTTCACTATGGAGTAACCTAGGTAACTTTAAGAAGGGCAGCGAGCCAAATGATGCAACTTTGACTTAGATCCAAAATAATTGTCTAGTAAATTAATTGACTGTGACATTTATGTGACACCCCGAACTAATTAAATACCGGGTAGCTACTCCTTTATTCAAATTAATACAAAATGTCAAGTTGGTTCAGTTCATAGCATCACTGTCGAAAAAACATTTTAACAATTACTAGCCACCTAATATTTAAAAAGTGAGTTGTCAATTTTAATTAAATCCGATTTATATACAACTAAAGTAAATTAAGAAATACTGATACCACAACCACATCACAGTCGCAATAAGATAACAATGTAATAAACTAAATCTGGAGGGTTACACCTCACAACAATTCGAATACTGAAATAAACAAAATACAAAGCTTGAACCATTAATTAATTACAACCCAAAATATGAAATAGAACTGAATAAGTAAGATGTCTCTAAAAGAAAAGGGGGCGACATGCCCTACAGATGAGTAAATCTGAAGTAGAGTCAAGATAGAAAGTGGAGGCGTCTACTATCGAGGTCCTGCAACTTCCACAGCGGCTACAGCACGTCATTGGAATGGAACTCCTATACTTGGTGTCCTTGTTGCTGGGCACCTAAAAAGATTTTACAAGAAAAATAGATTTGAAAGCAAACGGGTCCGAGCCCGATTGTGAAAATAGTTTAAAATACAGCAAGTGTTTAATATTATTATACAGTGAATATAAAATACATGATAGTGCGTGCACTCACATGAGTTCCTCACCTCTCAACTAATTATGCACACCTACCGTACCCGTACCCGTTCTAGTTATTCCCATATCTAACTAGTCCAATACACAATCTAACCTTACTGTACGATTTCCAATCCAATTCCCGAAATCTTAATTTAAACAGAGTGTTTTGGTTTGCTTCTTAGTTCTCAAAATTAGTAATACTAATCACTAGGGATTTTCCAATGTTAACTCTACAAAAGGTTGATATTATTCACACTTACATTTATACTCTACAAAGGTTGCTATTATTCACACTTACATTTATACATGACAGTTCATTTCGATTAATAGTATATTTTCCTCATCACAAATATACAATACTGGTACCCCGAGGCTAAGTTGCAGTGCACACATACTCTGCTATCAAATCTCGTTACATCACGTACATAAGGACCGTGTATTCCAAGTTTCTCAGGAATCGTTACGACAAGTAACAAACACACATAATGGAGGCGAACATAGTTCACATCACATGGTTCACGCACATACCTACGCTCCCATGATCAGCAGACTTATTAACTTCGCAATAAGTCCTTCTCTGACCTATGTCCTCGAGGTACCAATCTAAATCCCCCCGTAGGCACACAATGATTAGATGGCCCTGATCGAACGCCGACCTCCCATGATAGCAAGTATGGCAGGTATGTTATACACAGATAATCACATATACTAAGCATTCACACATCTTAGATATCTTAGAATATTATTAGAGGTATATTTCTCGTCCTTATACCGTTATTTAATGTTGTACGTTTACAAGTCCCCGATTTATATACATTAAAGTTGTCAACTCTTCTCACCTCGTAATTTTAGGTACTCGTTTCCTAGTCCATAAATGTCATCCGGTTTACTACACAATTCTAAGTTTTACTCCTCAGCGTACTCCAATCTCCCAACTATACCCACTAGTCAATAAGGGAAGGTTATTACTCAATTAAATAAGTCTACGGGACGTTTGAAATAAAATGAGGCCTAAAAGGCCATTCTGTCAACTCGTTAGAAGTCTCGTTCGAATGAGGTCGTTCGAACGAGTGTCGTTCGAACGAATGGCTTCGAACGAACTACCAGCTCGTTAGAAAGGGTACTGTCATCTCGTTCGAACGACCTGGGCATGTCTTCTAACGAGATGGCAGATTACGCCCAGAAATCTCCAAGTTCGTTTTTCTTCATTCTTCTCTCCTCTAAATCCACCCTAAGACCATCCAAATTACATTTTAATGTTTATAAACTATTTTTAGTCACCCTAGATCATTTCTTACCATACTTTTTGGGCCAAATCTTACAAATCAATAAGTAAAAATCATAAATCCCTAAATTTTACCCCAAACCCTATGATCTTAACCCAGAATTTTATTATGCCTAAATAATCATCATAAATCCATTTTTAAATCATCAAAGTTAAGTTTTAAATACCAAATTTCGTCCATAATCATTCTACATGCAATTCCTAACCAAGATCAAGGTTTCTACAATAATTCCATTGGGTTTTCTCCAAAATATACACAGCATAAGGTTTCTACGCTAAACATGGAGAAAATATTCATTGTAATTAGAAATATAAAATCAATTGCCTTAGATTTGTTCTTCAAATTTGTTGTCGATGTTTCAAGGTTGATTCTTCTCTCTTTTTGGTCACAATCTCTTCAAAAATGATGGTGGGGAGATGGTTTTTGGTTTGGAACCATATGATAACTTCTCTCTAACTCTCGTAGCCCACGTCTAATGCTTTTGGCTGGTAATGGCCTTAGTGCCCTCTTTAACCTTATAAAAATAAACTCTAAAATTCGTGTGTTTTAATTCCTCAATTTTTAAAATTACCAAAATACCCTTCTAGGTTGCCGATTTGGCCTAAAAATGCCCCGGGACCCAAACTAAACCCCCGGCTAGTGTTTTCTGACTATTTTGACCCTTTCGGACACGTTGGCGTACTCAAAATGACCATTCGGTTGATAAAAATATAATTCACTTTTTTTTTAATTTAAATAATTTCATTCCTGACGCGACTGACATGCGCGTCCCAACTAAATTTTCAAATTGTCGTATTTCTGCCTCGCGACAATTTTGAATATTTTCAATACTCATATATTACCATATATACTTAGATATATTAAATTTTAACATCGTAATCAAATACCAACTCACATCTCGCTAGTATTTATATCCGGATTAATCCCAATTAGTTCTCATTTAATTCAATTAATCCCTTAAATAAAAATCAATAAAATTACGGGGTATTACATACTTCCCCCCTAATAACAGAATTTCGTCCCGAAATTCGGAACTAAAGAGAACCTAGTAAAAATAAATCTGGATAACGCTCGCGCATCTCATCCTCGCGCTCCCATGTGGACTCCTCGGTATTATGATGCTGCCACTGAACACGTACTAATGGTACTATTTTTTACCTCAGTTTCCTCTCGTTGTGGTCCAGAATAGCAATCGGCCCCTCCTCGTAGGAACTATCGGGCTGAAGATCGATGTCCTCTAAAGCAATGTGAGTATGGGCCAAATCGTCCCTAAGATATTTCTTTAGTGAGGAAATATGGAACACATCATGAATCCTATGCAAGTGCTCCGGTAACCCAAGTCTATACGCAACTGGCCCAATCCTTGCGATGATAGGAAATGGCCCCACGTATCTTGGTGCCAGTTTACCCTTCTTCCCAAAATGCATGATCCCCTTCATAGGAGATACTCTGAGTAATACCTGGTCTCCCACCTTGAACTCTCTGAAGAACCTCTTGGCATCAACATAGCTTTTTTGCCGGTCCTGAGCTACCCAAATGCGGCTTCGTATCATCTCTATCCTTGCCGAAGTGTCCTGAATCACTTCCGGCCCAAGGAGTTTGTTATCCCTCACCTCTAACCAACATGCTGGGGAATGACAAGGTCTACCATACAACGCCTCAAATGGAGCCATGCCAATGGTGAACTGGTAGGAGTTATTATAAGCAAACTCCACCAATGGAAGGTATTGCTCCCAACCACCTCCAAAGTCTAGGATGCACATACGCAACATGTCTTCCAATATTTGATTTGTCCGCTCTGTTTGCCCATCAGTCTGCGGGTGATATGTCGTACTCAGTCGCAACTCCGTAGCCATGGCCTCCTGGAAACTCTCCCAAAACCGTGAAACGAATATCTTATCTTGGTCAGAAACGATATTTAGAGGCACCCCGTGAAGTCTCACTATCTCCGCAATAAAAATCTGGGCATACTGTCCTGTAGTGTAATCTGTCCTCACGGGTAGAAAATGAGCAACTTTGGTCAACTATCCATAATTACCCATATGGAGTCGTGACCCCTCTGTGACGTAGGTAACCCCGTGATAAAGTCCATGGATATGCTCTCCCATATCCACATCGAAACCTCTAACGGCTGTAGAAGTCCTGCCGGTTTCTGATGGTCCACCTTTACTAGTTGACAAGTGGTGCATTTAGAAACGAACACGGCGATATCTCTCACTACACCAAAACACGCCATTAGTAACACAATTTTACCGTTACTAAAAATATTAGTAACACAATTTTCCCGTTAGAAAAAAGGCTTGGGGCACGAAGCTAGTAACGGAAAATTCTGTTACTAATAGTAACGGTAAAATTCAGAATTAGTAACGAAAAATTCTATTGCTAATAGTAACGGTAAAATTCAGAATTAGTAACGGAAAATTATGTTACTAATAGCAACGGTAAAATACATGATTAGTAACGGAAAATTCGGTTGCTAATAGTAACAGTAAAATTCAGAATTAGTAACAATAAAATTTTGTTGCTAATAGTAACGGTAAAATGTAGAATTAGTAACGGTAAAATTATGTTACTAATAGTAACGGTAAAATTTAGAATTAGTAACGATAAAATTCTGTTAGTAATATTAATACATATTTAAAAAAAAATCAAGATCCAATATCCTAATTATTCTTACCACACAATTTGAACCCTAAGAACATATACAAAAAATAGTCTACAAAAACAAGGGCATTATATTCAACATTTAAATTTATATAAGTCTCCACTCTTTATTTACAAAAGAAACTTAAACTAAACAAATGTAACATCGTAATACAATCGACCCGAAAGTTACATTATTTTAATAAAAGCATCCAATATAACATCCTAATAAAATCATCCCCAAATGAGATATTTTTATATTATAACAAATCAAATGAAATATCAAAAAGAAGTTCGTTGTTGTTGACTATCAACTTTCGTTCTATTATCATCGCCATCAACGTCGCAACCCGCATCGCTGGAAACTTGATGAGGATCCAAAAATGACATTCTCTCAAACAAAATAAAATTATCATATTAGTTATAATATCAACATTTAGTCGTACAAAACTAATTTAGTACAAAAAATTATCCACCTTCAAAATTAATTGGACAAGCATGTGAACTATATCACATTTCACATCAGCACTTAAAAGTAGGAAATTTCACATATAAACAAGTATGTGAACTTATAATATCACACTTTCACATCAGCACAAAACACATATGGTTTCTAACACAAATTCAATTTTTTTAGTAGAACTAACACTGTTCACACAAACACAGAAACACACACTCACGCTGCACACAAACACTGAACACACACTTCACACTATTAACACAAACACACTATGATACAAAAAAATAAATGAAAATTGCTATGTACTTTATATCCAAGCATTTAATGTGCATTCATGAATTCTGGCTATTTTTCATAAATTCACATGATGTGAGATGTAAGAAATGCAAAAGAAAGAACTCAAGTACAAAAAAGTAAGAACTCGATAAAATTCATTCTGGACTTACCTCATCCAATATAATATGATCCCATTTGACGGAGTGCGAATTAGATCCCATAATACTATCGTCTTATGAATATCCTGCACACATGCCAATTTTTGTTATTTAATGATAAATTCCACTTCCACAATTGCACATAAATGATACTACATTTGGTAATAGAGTCAATATCAATTTACGATGGCAGCATACTACGAGCCCACTAAGATTTACTATAACTAAACTTTAATTAAACAAAAGTACATCAAAACTTATTAGTAGTCCAAGCAATACAGGTAGTTGGGAAGCTTACTGAATTCTGCTCTAGAGGTAGCGTCTAAAGAAGTAATCCGAGAACGTCACCATTCAGGTCGGATCATTTGCAAAATGCGATACAGCCCTAACCGCATATGTACGGACTAGAGGAACCTTATCACCCACATGAATCTTCATACATTCTATCACCTCATATTAACCTTATCTTATAAAGTTCATATTAACTTTCATTTGGGCAGGGTCTCATGTTGTTCTTGCTCCAAGAATCGTGTCCAAATGCTAGGTGGATGAGAATCGGGTAATAATGATATGATTGCCCATGACTTGTCATGATCTCTCTTAATTCATCCGTTGATACCTGTAAAAAACATAATTAAGTTTACATCTGGGATTTGTTCTATTACAAAGCAGGTAAAAGATTGAGGAGCATTATGGGCATTATGGGGCTTATTGTAACTGAGGGGCATTATGGGCATTATGGGCCTTATTGTAACTGATCCTAATAGAGTTACAATAAGCAAGTATAGCAGCCCCTATCGAAGTATTAGATGTATTTGCCTAAGTCACATTTTCAGTACGTTAAAAAATCTGCTTTGGTAGCAGATATGCTTTGTCACAACAGAGCAAAACATAGCTCAAAATGTTACTACATAAATATAGGCTAACCCTATGGACAAAGCATGAGTTACTTTTTTCCTTACCAATGCACAGCTGGAGGAAGCACATGGTACAATCCGCTCATAGAAGGACATGCTTCACTAAAAGAATTTATTAAGTTTATAAATAAATCATTACGTAGGCTAGCCATACAGTATACGAACATGTATGGTTCTGTGTGTGTGTGTGTGTGTATATATATATATATATATATATATATAGAGAGAGAGAGAGAGAGCAGATAGGTGGAGATGATGATAGCATACCTTCAAGATAGGTGGCTGTACTAGTCCCAGTAGGTGGCTGCCGGTGCAGGTAATCAGAGGTGATGGGGGGAGGTAATGTTGGATCCATCAGTTCTCTTGCAAAATCAAATCTCCCATGCAGCTAAGAGAAATATTTTTCACCAAAAATGAGGAATACATGAAATAGGTTTCACATTAAAGACTGCTATTCCTCTCATATATTTTAGCTGCAACATCACCAAAATAAAAATGACAAAAAATAAGTATTTTCTATTGGAAAAAAATGTAATGTCAAGCACACATATTAGCGTCACTGATATGACGTAAATTCTTAAAGAAAGTACATATATAGCAAAGTTGGTAGTATTAAACTTGTTACCTCAATCAAATTTAGTTCAGCTTCTATGTTTGCTTTTTTGTTGTTTTCCCAACGGCAGATATGCTCTTATGAGCTTTGTTTAACAATTTCAGGTTGTTGATTCAGTATATATAGTCACCACAAAACAAAAACTAAAATATGAGGTACAGGGGTAAAAAGCATCAAATTTGAGTAAAAAGGAATACAATAATCATCTCAAGATTGAAATTAAAACAAACATAATTGAATTCTGATAAGGCAGCTCTTACTTGTTCTCAGCTTTTGACTTCTCACTTTCTTCCCATGCTTTGATAAGTGATAACCTCTTCTCTGTTGCTATACGTTCAAGCACATTGTCTGAAAAATTTTAAAGGGGGATAAAATTATATCATCTTGCCATTAAGTTTCAACATAGAAAGGAAGTGAATATTGAGAAGTAATCTTCCTTACATAGATAGAACCCTATGAGCTTTTCTCCTCTCCTAGTACCTCTGCAACAACCATAAATCAGAGGAAGAAGATATTATATGACTAATTACAAAAAATAGAAAAAACAATTCATTTCAAAACGAGATTCACAAGGATCACAAGAGCTTACACAAACATGAGAAGATTGAATGAAATCATCAAGAGTAAATGGACAAAGCCCAAGAACATCAGCAAAAGTAATTAAAAATCTCCAGACGTGTATAATTAATTTAAGATTAGAAAGAATGCAACAGTTGTGAATATTATATATATAGTTCACATAGGCGAAAGAATTAATATGTTTTCTTCTCTAGTACATTATTTAAATAAAAGTTGAAAGAAAGATATTACAATGAACTTTTTAGACAATTCAAGTATGACAACATCATTACTTGTGCTTGGCATTACACTTAAAGAAGTTGGATTGCGGTACAAAAAATAAATTTTCTAAGGAGCTTGCTGAAACCACTAACTTTTTTCAGAAACTGAAAAAAGGAACGTAAAATAATTTAGAGGATAAGGTGTACACTAAGAAAACAAGCAAAGAAGAAGATAAGATGCAAAGAAAACAAATAGTGATCCCTCACTGGATTCTTCCATGGAAGTGAAAACATTTTACTAGATCGATTAAAATTCAAACGTGTATAAACAAAGAGCCAACCTTTCAGGACTTGATCAGTGATTGAATTTTGATAGTAAATAAACCAAAATATCAAGTACAAAATAGATTTAATAAGGTCACTTATCAACATTAGCTTCTCTCTTGAAATTCTCTTTTTGGTACACAGTAAGGCTTTTTAACATCACGGAAAACCCATAAATTCAAGAAAGCATAAATTATCTGGCTTTTAAATTTTAAGAAAGATTAAGCTTAAAACCATTTTGTAAGGACAAATATGAGTTGAGAGAGGTATTAATATCACCATAAGAAGAATACCAATGTTCTCCTCAGAATCAATCCACGGTTGAATTGTAAATGGTCTTTTAAAACACACTGACTTAGGTGGGAATTCACTGAGCATATCTAAATCAACAAAAATTTATTAGCTGCTTAGAATCTTAAACATCAGAGAGAAAGAGAATTGCAGGTAGAGTTACAAGAAATAGATAATGGGGTACTTGAAAACTAATGTATAAATTATTGCATCTATGAAATTGATTAGTTCTCATCCATGAGAGAATGAATTGATTTAGTCAAGAACCATATCGCAAGAAAAAAAGAGACTTCAGTTCAACTTAAACTAACACGTAGGATGAGATAGTTCAAGTAGTTTGTGGAAATAACAAGCAATCACCAACAAAAGTATTAAGTTGAAGTGTTCACTTTGGTTACTTTTGACAAATGAAAAACAAGTTGAAGTTTAGATACTACTAATAATTTGGAGTCATACAAAATATGGATGTGGAAATCAGCTTAGAGAAGATAAATTAAATAACATGCAAGGTAAGTTAAATACAACCACCTCTAAATAAGTCCAGACTTTGTAAAGTTTCGCTGTCTATAAACAACATTGAGGGCAACCCCCTATTTGAGGCTTCTAAGTCCATGAGTTCTAATAGTTTTATCATCAATAAGTTCCATTGATTCTTTAGCAATTCTTCTAGCAGTAGCCCTGTCATTAGCTGCTTTATCCCTTGCAACATCCTTATCTATGTGCATTTCTTCTTTTAGTCTCCATTTCTCAGCCTGAGAAGAAAAAGGTGATATATTTGGTTATATTTAAATTCCAAGACAAAAAATTTAGTTTACAATAATAAGCTAACAGACTTACTCTAATAGATTCTTTCTGTAAAAAATTCTCCTTTCGGTCCATTTCATGCCTCTGTTCTTTTTGATATCTCTCCTCCTCGCGCTATTTTTCATGCAACAACCTTCCTTCTTCTTTCCTTCTTTCATAGTCATGCCTCTCCATTTCTTTCCGCACTTGTTCTTCTCTCTTAAAATACAAAATTAACAAAAATCAGTTTACAACTAATATTCTCCACATCTAAAGCTATAAAAAAATAAAGAGCAAAACCTTTTGCCTCAAAATATCTTTCTTTTCAAGCTCTTTTCGAATTCTTTTCTCATGGGCTTCGAATTGCTTTGCAATTCTAGCCTCTTCAGTATAAAAGAGGCCAATGAACACATAAGAATCCTGCACTTACCTAAATACTCATGCTCCTTCCCTATAAAAGCATTATATAGAGAATACTAAAAAAACAAAATTAGATAACTGTAAATATTGAATGACTTTATTTTCAACATCGTAACTTACCTAAATACTTTATTTAAAGATCACTTATTCAGAGTCCTACAGTGAAGGGAAGATAGGCGAAGTTATATTTTGAGACATCATTCTGACTACACATATCTTCTATGGTAGCACCCAATCAATTGGTCACCACATCCTTTAAACTCAACTTTATCTATTATATCATGCTCATTAATTTTCATAAAAATTACAAAGAACTATATGAGTAATATTTATCCATATGCAATTTCTTTGATATTAATGGACAGTGTGGGCCTAAATCACTACTATAGTATAACAATAATAGGCATAGACACCAACCCACAAAAAAATCATATTTATAATGGAACATGGCTTCACAACAGAAAAACAACATATAAGTGTTATATTTCAGTGACTAGATACATTCATGGATATTCTCTCAAAAATAAATAATGAAAACTACTGAACAATACCTCCTAAGTTGTGTGTGTTGTCTTCAAATTGGTGGCGGTTTTAATAGTGAACCTGCAAGTTCATACATTAAATTTTAATAAATTCCTAAAATTCCTAAATATATATCAATAAATGAGAAGAAAAGCTAACATAAAGGTTAAAATATTCATATAAATAACTACATGTCAGGTCGGAAGTTAGAATAGGAAAAAACCCTAGGTTGAACAGGTATATAGGCAAAACATGTATATATGCATGTGTGTGTGTGTGTGTGTGTGTGTGTGTGTGTGTATATATATATATATACACACATATATACAGAGAGAGAGAGAGAGAGAGAGAGAGAAAACGTACCGAGTTCTTCCAAAGCCTAGGTTGAACAGGCCGCGATGCGATGCGATACGATTTGCAGGTCTAAACCCTAGGTCGCAAAAGGTATGAACCCTAGGTCGCGACTATTGTTTGGGATTTGTAGGTTTTGGAGAGATGAACCCTAGGTCGCGACTTGGAGATGTTAGCATGTCTTAAGTTTGGAGGAGAGTCGGGGAATATTATTTGGGATGGGATAAATTAACCTATTTTTTTAAGAAAAATAATTACTGTTAAGTTACTAAACTAATATTAGTAACACTTATATGAGATTAGTAACGCTAATTGACAGTAAGAAATAGTAATGTTATAATACTGTTAGTAATATAAAAAATAGTATGTAACTAAAAGAGCGTTTTGGTGTAGTGTCTCTTCATCCCGCTCTACCAGTACTGTCGTCTCATGTCTTGGTACATCTTATCCCCTCCAGGGTGTACGACGAACCATGAGCCGTTCAACTCTATCATTACCTCGTGCTGTAAGTCTTCCCCTTCCGAAATGACTAGTCTCCCATTGAAGCGTAATCCCCCGTCTGAACTAACGATATAGGACTCGGCTCCCTCTGCTAGTAATCGAACTATCTGCTCCTGACAGAACGAGTCATTTGCCTGGGCCTTTATCACTCTCGTAACAATCTGAGGAGTAATAGTCATCACAGACATGAATGATCGGGCCACTGCATCCTGGTGTCCCAACTCCTTCCACTTAGCTTTCCACACCTCGGTCACCTCATCTACTGGCCTATGGCTCAACGCGTCTGCTACCACGTTAGCCTTCCCTGGGTGATATTGGATATCAAATTGATAATCCTTCACAAACTCAAGCCACCGACGTTGACGCATATTCAGCTCCTTCTGCGTGAAGAGGTATTATAGAGACTTGTGGTCTGTGAACAACCGAAATTTTTCCCCCAATAGATAGTGTCTCCAAATTCGAAGAACGAATACGACTGCCGCTAACTCCAAGTCGTGGGTGGGGTAATTCTTCTCGTGAGGATTAAGCTTACGGGAAGCATAAGCTATGGCCTGACTCTCCTGTTGTAGTACACCACCAAGTCCTTGTAAGGATGCATCGGTGTAGACTAGATACTCAACTCTCGGTCTGGGCAATGCTAACACAGGCACTGAGTTCAAATTGTCCTTCAACTCATCGAATGCCAACTAACAGGCATCGCTCCAGATGAATGGCACACCTTTGCGAGTCAGATGTGTCAAAGGACTCGCTATCTTTGAGAAACCCCGAATAAACCTTCAATAATATCCTGTTAGGCTCAAGAAACTATGGATCTCAGTCGGTGTCGTGGGCTGTCCCCACTCCCTCACCGTGGATACCTTCCCCAGATCAACAGATATCCCCCAGTCTGAAATGATATGCCCCAAAAACTGAACCTCCTTCAGCCAAAACCCACATTTTTCGTACTTTGCATAAAGCTCTTTCTAACGTAGCGTCTGTAAAACCTGTCTCAAATGTTCAGCGTGCTCCTCTTCTATCTGGGAGTAAACCAGAATGTCATCAATAAAGACAATGACGAACTGGTCTAGGAACTCTCTGAATACCCTATTCATTAAGTCCATAAACACGGCCGGAGCGTTGGTCAAGCCAAAAGGCATAACCCGAAACTCGTAGGAACCATATCTCTTCAGGAAGGCAGTCTTCGAGACGTCCGGTTCCCTGATACGCAACTGATGGTATCCCGATCGCAAGTCAATCTTTGAGAAGAAGGAAGCTCCTCTCAGCTGGTCGAATAAGTCATCGATTCGGGGAAACAGATACTTATTCCGTATCGTTACTTTATTCAATTCTCGGTAATCTACACACAACCTCAACGATCCATCCATCTTCTTTACAAACAACAGAGGGGCACCTCATGGCTAAGTACTCCTTTGGATAAATCCCTGACCCAACAACTGCTCTATGTGATCCCTTAGCTCTCTCATCTCCGCTGGAGACATACAGTAAGGTGCACGGGCAATTGGCCGAGTGCCCGACGTCAAATCGATAACAAAATCTATCTCTCTACTAGGAGGTAATCCAAGTATATCCTGAAATACGTCAGCAAACTCCCTAACGACTGGAATCAAATCGAGTGGTATCACCAATTCCTTAGAGGTCTCCTCCTTTATATAGTACAAGTGAGTGGACGATCCTCCCTTGAGGCGTGGCATCGCCACTAAAAACATCTCCTGCCCGAGAATGGCAAAAATGATACTCCTACTGAAACAATCAATCATGGCTCAGTACGCAACCAGCCAATCCATACCAACAATCGCATCGTACTCAGTCATCTCTAATATTAACATATCAACAGGTAAAGTAAATCTCCCGATCTCTATACCCACACCTCTACAAATAAGGGAAATCATGGAACCCCTACTCAACGGTGAATCTACGCAAGTAATCGTGCTCTCTGCAGTGTCTAACAACCCCAAAATGCATGCAAATCTCGTGGCAATGAAACAGTGTGTGGCCCCCGTATCAAATAAAATACACCCCATAGTCCCCCGAATAGAGAACATACCCTCAATGGCAGGTGGATCTTGTGGGACTGTGGCATGATGGAGTTGGTAAACTTTCCCGTACTGAAGCTGTCCCTACTGGACTGGGACTGTTGGGATGGGTGGCAAGGCCGGCATCTGTGGTGGTGCTGGGAGGGCGGCGGGAAACATAGGTTTATGGGGATCATGTCGAGCACCCTGCTGCTGCTACTGCTGTGGGGCCCTTCTCCTATCAGGACACTCCTGGCGCTTGTGGCCAATCTTGCCACAAATGAAACATTTCCCCGAAAAGTTTCCCCCTCTCTGACCCTGCTGTCCACGGCCCTGGTGGCCGTTGACATTCCTCCCCTGGCCGTGCTGGCCCTGATGAAACTGTTGTTGTTGGCCATGTTGGCTGTGCTGTCCCTGCTGGCCCTGACGAAAACCTTCCTGACTATTCCTGAAACCCCCAGATCTGAACCTCTTAAAATCCCCCTGCTCGGAACCCGGATCTCCTTGCCTATGCTGACCCTGAGTAGATTGTGCCCCGCTGGCACCATTTCCCCCTGTCCTGCCCTGCTAGCTGGACTCTTCTGATTGCTTACTCTCTAACATGTGGAAGCGGTGGACCTGGCAGTGAAGTAGTGCTACGTTAACCACATCAGAATAAGTGGCCAATGAGAGATTACCCAACAAGTGATGACGGATCCTCCAAGTCAACCCATCCATGAACTTCTGAATCTTTTTCTCCTCGGTTGGAATCTCATCGGGAACAATGTTCAAAAGATTAGTGAATTTGACCTCATACTCGGCCACGGTCCTCCCCTCCTACTTGAGGTTCATTAACTTCCTCCTCATTTCGGTGTGAACAGCTGATGGAAAATACTTGCGGTCGAACAGCACCCAAAACTCCTGAATAGAAAGAACGTCTCTCTCCTCCGTGGTGGTAATGACCTCCCACCACTGCAACGCTGATCCTACTAGCTTAAAAGGTTCCAGTATCTGCTTCTGAACATTCGTGCACTCGTATATCCTTAAGTGCCTTTGAATGCCCTTCTTCCACTGACTGGACACAATAATGTCGGAGCTACCTGCAAACTCCGGAGGGTGTGCTTTCTGAAAAGCATCACGAACACGTTCCCAAGCAGACGGGAATGCATGGTCCTGAACTGGCGCTACTACCGGCGCCTGAGGTGGTGTCTGCTGCACAACTGCTAGGGTGGCATTTATCGCTTGGGCTATAATAGCTGCAACCTTTACGGCATTCAAGGAGCCCTGAAGTGGTGCAGGCTGTGGCTCGAGCTGAGCATCCCTGGGAACTCGCTGTGCACGTCGTGGAGACATCTGAAATGAGAGTAAAGTCTTATAAGTTCGCAGTTATTATCTCGAAATAGCAGAAGAGCGAAACATACACAAAACAATACAACAATCCTAAAATATAGGGCTCTACATCAAAGAAAGCTCGGCGGAAACATAACAAGCCATGCAGTTCCTAAGGACACTAGAACCTGATGCTCTGATACCACCTGTGACACCCCGACTAATTAAATACAGCGTAGCTACTCCTTTATTCCAATTAATACAAAATGTCAAGTTGGTTCAGTTCATAGCATCACTGTCGAAAAAACATTTTAACAATTACTAGCCACCTAATATTTAAAAAGTGAGTTATAAATTTTAATTAAATCTGATTTATATACAACTAAAGTAAATTAAGAAATACTGATACCACAACCACATCACAGTCGCAATAAGATAACAATGTAATAAACTAAATCTGGAGGGATATGCCTCACAACAATCCAAATACTGAAATAAACAAAATACAAAGCTTGAACCATTAATTAATTACAACCCAAAATCTGAAATAGAACTGAATAAGTAAGATGTCTCTAAAAGAAAAGGGGGCGACATGCCCTACAGATGAGAAAATCTGAAGTAGAGTCAAGATAGAAAGTGGAGGCGTCTACTATCGAGGTCCTGCAACTTCCACAGCGGCTGCAGCATGTCATTGGAATGGAACTCCTATGCTTGGTGTCCTTGTGGCTGGGCATCTAAAAAGGTTTTACAATAAAAATAGATTTGAAAGCAAACGAGTCAGAGCCCGATTGTGAAAACAGTTTAAAATACAGCAAGTGTTTAATATTATTAAACAGTGAATATAAAATACATGATAGTGCGTGCACTCACATGAGTTCCTCACCTCTTAACTAATTGTGCACACCTACCGTACCCGTACCCGTTCTAGTTATTCCCATATCTAACTAGTCCAATAAACAATCTAACCTTACTGTACGATTTCCAATTCAATTCCCGACATCTTAATTTAAACAGAGTGTTTTGCTTTGCTTCTTAGTTCTCAAAATTAGTAATACTAATCACTAGGGATTTTCCAATGTTAACTCTACAAAAGGTTGCTATTATTCACACTTACATTTATACTCTACAAAGGTTGCTATTATTCACACTTACACTTATACATGACAGTTCATTTCAATTAATAGTATATTTTCCTCATCATAAATATACAATACTGGCACCCCGAGGCTAAGCTGCGATGCACACATACGCTGCTATCAAATCTCGGTACATCACGTACATAAGGACCGCGTATTCCGAGTTTCTCAGGAATCGTTACGACAAGTAACAAACACACATAATGGAGGCGAACATAGTTCACATCACATGGGTCACGCACATACCTACGCTCCCATGATCAGCAGATTTATTAACTTCTCAATAAGTCCTTCTCTGATCTATGTCCTCGAGGTACTGTGACAACCCGCTCACCAAAATAAGGGGTGGCCAGCCCAATACTCCAATATAACGGAATCATAGATGGAATCATTCTCAGCATCACAATAAAAATATAGAGTATCCAGGATAACCACCCAATATTTCAGAAAACGGGTTGCCAAAAACTTTGATTTGAAAGTAAATAAATGAAAACAAACAACCCAATTCCTGAAAGATAAGAGAAACCCCAAGACATATATAAATAGTACAACAAAAATACAATAAAAAAAAAGATCGAATATGTTACTGGTCACCAACTGATACACCAATAATACACAAGTTCAATAAGTTACTTATTACATTTCATTAGACATTTATAAAATCTTGGGCACCTCGCCCGAATAAAAGACTTGATCTTAACTAGAATGCAAAAATGAAAACGTCTATACCAATTGTGTCCCGTAATACCCTCAATGCATCACGGCTCGCCGAGGACATCGGAATAGGAATTCAAATCAGGCATCCCTGCAGAGGAGTACCTGAGCAGAGACAAGATGCATATGCAATAAGAATTGTAAACGGGTCAGAGCCCGATTCTATATGATTATCAGATGAATAAAGAGTATGACAGCTATGAATATCATTATGCTAGAAAAGACAAAAGGAATCAAATCTATCTACACAGATCTACAGCATAAGCTAACGAAATAAAGAAAAGCATGAGTTTTAAATTTAACTAAGCAAGAGGAAAAGAAATATTTACATAGTTAAAACTTCTATCATATACCCCGATTCATGTCATAGTTTATTCCTCAACAGGAAAACAAATCTATAACTATAAGCTCTTTATGGCTTTTATCTCAATTTTAAGCTCTTTGTGGCTTTTATTTTAATTACATGCCCATCCTGGCATTACCATTCCTTAGCAGGAATATAATCAACATTAAATGCTCTTTATGGCATTTATCATACATCAAGTCCCACTTGATTTAGAATAGTTATATTCTTATGCATACAACGATTCTAAGACCGCCCCTCCGAGTTTCCCCACTGGGCGCGCCCCTAAATGACCATCATCTTCAAGGGCCTATCTATACAAGACAACATAGGCTCATAACGCAAACGTCGGGAAGCGGCCATATGCCTGCGGGAGAGTCAAGACCACACTCGGAATCTCCTCACCGACGCAGAAAATATAACATAATCGCTCATATGGCCTATGGACTATATCCACCCTGCATTCACTAGCCAGGGGGCATCACCAAGCGCCCGAACTTCCCTTATGATGTCATTTAGAGAGGTGTGTATCAACCATTTTATTTACCATTTTCAAGAATCAAGTAAATTATCATTTACCGAGTTCATGATTAAGTAAATTATCATTTACTAAAATCAATACCATTTCCACGTACATGTTTCATTTCTATCCGAAACCTTTTCCATTTACTTTATTTATAAATGATATAACTTATTATTCGGAGCCATACGTATATCATAACGGTATTACAACCTCAATGAATAAATGAAATATCAATTTATTCTCCCAAGATTTACTTGTGAAGTTATTATAAACCATCAAGACGGATCATAGCTCTATTGAGGTTCTAAGGTCTCTCAAACGTAATACTACATCTCCTAGTCTTATATTAGTCAACTAGAAGAAAAGAATGCCCTAACATTATTTGGCATAACCCCGGAAAAGTTCCCACCTATCCTATTTCTAAAGTAGGGTGGATAGCTAATTCCTCTAGGACTCTAAAACTCTAAATTTACTTCATTCAAGAAGGATCCTAGTCCCTATTCAAGAAAATAAATCTAGGAAACAAAATAAGATTTTAAAGGTGAAAAACAGGGGATCGGTCGACCGGTCCCTAGACCACGGTCGACCGCGTCTCAAGGTTTTGCCTACGGAGATAAGCAGAAAGCTTAAAATAGAGGGGCCGGTCGACCGGTAAAGGAATCGCGATCGACCGCGCTCAAAATTTATGCCTTTGTAGGAAAGCAGTAAGACCTCCCACGAAGGCCCGGTCGACCGGTCCCGAGACCGCGGTCGACCGGTCGTAGCAGACCTAGGGTTCTTCCTTCTTCCAAAATTTAACCCAAGTGAAAATTTCACTTTTCCCAAATCCTAAACCCCTTTTATTTTGAACTCAACCAACAATCCTTATCTACCCAAAGATTATCCTACATGATTTATAACCATAATAATCGACCAATTTCATCAAAATAAAGATTAGGGTTTAAATCCCACAAATTCACTTTTGATCCATAAATGCAAATACACAACCATCATACAAATTATTCAACTTAGATCACATATTAGCAAGTAGAAAACTTGCCTTAGGGTTAAAATTTCGGATTTCTTGGTGGTAGAAGAAATCTCCCATCTTCAATCTTCATTTTCTCTCTTCTTTCTCCACTTTTCTCTTCTTCTTTCTTTCTCTCTTTTTCTCTCTATGTTCAAGACATAAAATGGGGAAAAATAAGGGATTTTAGGAGACTAAATCGTGGCTTAGATTAAAAACTCCCAACTTAAATGGTCAACACCACATTAAAATGATTCCCCAGATACGCATTTAAGTTAAAACCAGGTAAAAGTGCCCGGAACCCAAAAATACAATATGACACTTATTTTGACTGTCTCGCACCATCCGAGACTAACTACACCCTCTAAACTGGCATCCAGAAATTTTACAAATTATTTTGTGAGTTCCAATTTCATTTGAACTATCGTGTCATTTATATACATGACACTATAAACATGCAACCTGATGATATTTACTTCCACATACTATAAATACGCATCAGTCTAGTAAATATTAACTTTCAATTCATCCAATTAATATTTACTCCAGTCCTCACATTTTATATAATTACCTTATGCGGTAAAATTAGTATAAAATGAGCCTCCCAGAATCGAGGGTTGTTACATACTCCCCCCCTTAAGAGGGAATTTTGCCCCCAAAATTCGGGCATACCCAACTCTCATAAAGGGTATACTACTCTAAACTAGGATTCTACCATCGTAAACAAACCCCTGGTTATCGTAACGTCCCAAATGGACCCGGACTAAGATCGACCCTATCGATCTCAGCCTACAGCAATTGTGCTCTAGTTTAGCACAAAGCGTTCCTCACTAACTATCGATTCTAGCTTCCTACGGCGGAAGACGATGCCCACATGACTCAGCAAAAATCGTCCAACCTCCATAATCATGTTACATCTCCCCTTGGGGCACCCATACCGACTCTAAGTGGCTTAACCCCAAGCTACCCAACTTTCCCTCGCATTGACGTATCTCATCAAGGTGTATGGCTTAAAAGTCAAATCTTTAAAGGAATGTCCCGAGACCACTCCAAGTCCAAGGAATATATTAACCATTGGTTCCTTCCAACTAGTATACGAATTACTCACCCGACCTCGCTAGGCCACTCACAATGCCAATGCCTTAGGAAATGATCCATAAGGACATTCAAAAGCCTAAAGGTTGTACATGGATTTCCATCCATACACACTCCTGCTCCGTCAGTCATGTATTCTAAGGCATACAATCAAGATACGCCTTTCGACATTAAGCCGGCCTCCTCCATTCATTCATCCGTGTTAGGGGGTAAGGTATACTCCATTTCCATACGGTTCCCATTACTTCATGGAAATTTGAACCAAACTTCCGACACGAATATCTAGTCTCGGTCTACCCTATTTTAATAGGCACCTCCCACGGTACGACCATTCCTCCATAAAGAGCGGGCCGTACTCATCCACATGAAGTTCGTCCATACTGGCCGGAAATGCAACAGTCTGGTCAAACGATTTACAATTTTCTCGAATAGGATCATGACCAGAACGCTGCCGACAATTCAATACAAACGTCTATGAATATAACCTTCTTTATTCCACCGATACTCTTCTTCGCACGAGTAGGTGAAATGGTCGATCACAGACCCGAATGCCCTTGCTACAGAGTCTTCCGAGTCATGCTCGTTTCATTTGGCTTTCCATGCCAACAAAAATATCTCCGACGGGTTTCTTACTCGACGCATCTACTACCCCAATTGCATTTCCTTAGCGAATGAGAAAATATCCAATCACTAGTCCTTCTGAACTCCAAGCACCAACTCGATTTCTCCCACGACATATTGCAACAACTTGTTGATTGTGAGAAAGACCAAATTTCCTACCCAGGAAGTAGTGCCTTATCTATTTAAGGTGATCACTACCACGATGAAGTTTAATTCAAGCATGGAGTAATACTTCCCATAAGTTTAAGCTTGTGAGATGCATAAACAATGGGTCTAGGCTCCAGTATCATTATTCCCCGACCTGGCAGAAACTTCTCCATTACAACCACTCTCGAGCTCACTATCATGGGCTCAGGAGTGAGGGTCCACCTGTCCTTTTAACTCCCCGGACGAGAAGTTCCAACGTAACACTATTTCTAAGAAAGGCCTCATCTATTGCGGCCAAACCTACCAAACCTCTCGAGACCCCATAAATCTCGTTCTTAGGGATCTAATCCCAACCCACGACTTACTCGTGGTCCACTCCTTACCAACTTCCTGTATTAACATCACATACCCTAATATCCCTAAAGTTCTAATGAATTCTAAGGTCGATCTATAGATATCCTATCTAAGTCGTATATATATGTAATACTAAGTATATCTCTAGTGTTCAAGACCTATCTCAACTTTCGACATTCACTTGGTTTCGTGCGTGGGACGTCTCGCCGAAGCGAAATCCAAACAAGGAACCCTCCCGTTACACTACTACCTCGCATCGTCGGTCATTAAGATGTGACGGTCTAAAACACATAATCGGGATCAATAAATTTCAACTTGCAATTATTTCAACAAAATTCTACTTCTACGTCTTACCATAGCATTATTAAAGATTTTAACTGATCAGACATTCACTTCCTGTGAAGCCTTTCAGATACATATCTCCTTATATAAACATGGCCTTCTTATCAAGGCACAATCCCGAAGTCTCAATTCGACTTCGTATCACAGTCTCCCTCACATCGATCAGAGGAGAGAACTATATACAGTGCTTCTATCTCGCACTTTAATAGCCCTTAATCACTCTTCTACGTGATTCTCGGCTAAACTTCCAATTCCACTTGTAACAACAAAATAAATAAAAGAAAGAAAAGAGTAGCGCCTCTCCACTCACAACATCGTTAAGTGTTCATGCGACGGAGTGTCTCGCCAAAGCGAAATCCAAACAAGGAACCCCTCCGACACATGCCTACTTAACTAGTTGATCCTGGAGATAGGCGTAACATGCATAAACAAAACAAACAAACAATCAAACACTCACACAAGATAACTAAACGAATAACAAAATCTCCTACCTACCTCGATTCACCTCTATAAAGTCTCAACTTGTATCCAGGAGAGATCTTATAGAACAACTAGTTCCATTCCGAAACTAGAAGTGAGATAGCCTTGCAATCCTATTTACCTGCTATCACTCCAAACCAACTAAAATATCTCTACTCGCATACTATACATAAGATAAGAGAAAGGAAAAGTAACATCTCTCCACTCACAACATCGTTAAGGTTCACGCGTGGAGCGTCCCGCAAAAGCGGAATCTAAACAAGGAACTCTCCTATGCATTACTACTTAACTTTGTTGGTCGTGGAGATAAGTCATAACAACCACATACAATGCTACAAGCAATAGAACACTCATACCACACATTACATATAACACATATACCTTTAAAATATCATCACTCGTTTCATAACGAGTGAAGAAATCATAAAATTTCCCTACTACGGAAGTCATATAATTACTCTTCTATAATCGCATCAAAACTACAACGAGCTCAAACTACACACCCGAATATACAGTAGATATAATACTACTAAGTCTTATAATAAGGAATACACCACCCACTAATAAGGGGGAATTCCCATCCACATACTTACCAACCACCCGCATCCTAGCCATTACTCCGACTCTGGTCGACAATAATTACCCACGCAGTCCCTCTTACTTCCTCAGTAAAAAAAGACACGCTCTCGGCCTCCTCTTCCTCAGTTCAATGAAATCTCCCCAGGCGGATGTCCACCAACGGGGTTTCATGAATCTTACTCCATTAGAAGTGTTAACGACACCTATTCTGGAGCCTATCATTTCCTGGTGCACGGTCTCCCTAACTGTACAACACCTTATTCCCCATCGGTCTTTAACCAAACATTTGTGAACCTTCGAGAATCCACCTTCTCCTCAGTCCAGTATCCCAGAGAAACTCTCCATTGCAAGTATCCACCAGGCTTCTCTATGGGCCAAACTTTCGGCACCCACGAATATGGTGACCACATTTCACCATCCCAACACTACTCCTACGGGTGAAGGATTATCCTCAATCCTACTTCAGGGCACTTCTCCACTTCGATTTAACATCGCTTGAAATATCAAGCTCAGTACCACTTTCTACTTCTCGCGGTACATGGGAAAACTACATCAACTGAAATTAGTAGCCGTAGTAGCAAGACAAGAAAATGCTACAAAAAGGGAGCGGCCTCCAAAGCGGTCCTCATCCCCGACTACAATTTACAGTTCTCAAAAGTTCTCCCCATGACTCCCTTCTGCAATCAACCTACTGTTCTCACACGAATGCGCAGAAGATTCTATAGATTCTACCTCATGGTAGAAGAACGAAATCTCACAAGAGAAACCAACGATCTTAATCCTAAGGCTTTATGTCAAATCAAGAGCAACGCTGAAACTTAAGGCGTCCACAAAGATTCCTAAGGACTCTAGAACCTGATGCTCTGATACCATCTGTGACAACCCGCTCACCAAAATAAGGGGTGGCCAACCCAATACTCCAATATAACGGAATCATAGATGGAATCATTCTCAGCATCACAATAAAAATATAGAGTATCCAGGATAACCACCCAATATTTCAGAAAACGGGTTGCCAAAAACTTTGATTTGAAAGTAAATAAATGAAGACAAACAACCCAATTCCTGAAAGATAAGGGAAACCCCAAGACATATATAAATAGTACAACAAAAATACAATAAAAAAAAGACCGAATATGTTACCGGTCACCAACTGATACACCAATAATACACAAGTTCATTAAGTTACTTATTACATTTCATTAGACATTTACAAAATCTTGGGCACCTCGCCCGAATAAAAGACTTGATCTTAACTAGAATGCAAAAATGAAAACGTCTATACTAATTGTGTCCCGTAATACCCGCAATGCATCACGGCTCGCCGAGGACATCGGAATAGGAATTCAAATCAGGCATCCTTGCGGAGGAGTACCTGAGTAGAGACAAGATGCATATGCAACAAGAATTATAAACGGGTCAGGGCCCGATTCTATATGATTACCAGATGAATAAAGAGTATGACAGCTATGAATATCATTATGCTAGAAAAGACAAAAGGAAGCAAATCTATCTACACAGATCTACAGCATAAGCTAACGAAATAAAGAAAAGCATGAGTTTTAAATTTAACTAAGCAAGAGGAAAAGAAAGATTTACATAGTTAAAACTTCTATCATATACCCCGATTCATGTCATAGTTTATTCCTCAACAGGAAAACAAATCTATAACTATAAGCTCTTTATGGCTTTTATCTCAATTTTAAGCTCTTTGTGGCTTTTATTTTAATTACATGCCCATCCTGGCATTACCATTCCTTAGCAGGAATATAATCAACATTAAATGCTCTTTATGGAATTTATCATACATCAAGTCCCACTTGATTTAGAATAGTTATATTCTTATGCATACAACGATTCTAAGACCGCCCCTCCGAGTTTCCCCACTGGGCGCGCCCCTAAATGACCATCATCTTCCAGGGCCTATCTATACAAGACAACCTGGGCTCATAACACAAACGTCGGGAAGCGGCCATATGCCTGCGGGAGAGTCAAGACCACACTCGAAATCTCCTCACCGGCGCAGAAAATATAACATAATCGCTCATATGGCCTATGGACTATATCCACCCTGCATTCACTAGCCAGGGGGCATCACCAAGCGCGCGAACTTCCCTTATGATGTCATTTAGAGAGGTGTGTATCAACCATTTTATTTACCATTTTCAAGAATCAAGTAAATTATCATTTACCGAGTTCATGATTAAGTAAATTATCATTTACTAAAATCAATACCATTTCCACATACATGTTTCATTTCTATCCGAAACCTTTTCCATTTACTTTATTTGTAAATGATATAACTTATTATCCGGAGCCATACGTATATCATAACGGTATTACAACCTCAATGAATAAATGAAATATCAATTTATTCTTCCAAGATTTACTTGTGAAGTTATTATAAACCATCAAGACGAATCATAGATCTATTGAGCTTCTAAGGTCTCTCAAACGTAATACTACATCTCCTAGTCTTATATTAGTCAACTAGAAGAAAAGAATGCCCTAACATTAATTGGCATAACCCCGGAAAAGTTCCCACCTATCCTATTTCTAAAGTAGGGTGGATAGCTAATTCCTCTAGGACTCTAAAACTCTAAATTTACTTCATTCAAGAAGGATCCTAGTCCCTATTCAAGAAAATAAATCTAGGAAACAAAATAAGATTTTAAAGGTGAAAAACAGGGGACCGGTCGACCGGTCCCAAGACCGCGTTCGACCGCGTCTCAAGGTTTTGCCTACGGAGAAAAGAAGAAAGCTTAAAATAGAGGGGCCGGTCGACCGGTAAAGGAATCGCGGTCGACCGCACTCAAAATTTATGCCTTTGTAGGAAAGCAATAAGCCCTCCCACGAAGGCCCGGTCGACCGGTCCCGAGACCGCGGTCGACCGGTCGTAGCAGACCTAGGGTTCTTCCTTCTTCCAAAATTTAACCCAAGTGAAAATTTCACTTTTCCCAAATCCTAAATCTCTTTTATTTTGAACTCAACCAACAATCTTTATCTACCCAAAGATTATCCTACATGATTTATAACCATAATAATCCACCAATTTCATCAAAATAAAGATTAGGGTTTAAATCCCACAAATTCACTTTTGATCCATAAATGGAAATACACAACCATCATACAAATTATTCAACTTAGATCACATATTAGCAAGTAGAAAAATTTCCTTAGGGTTAAAATTTCGGATTTCTTGGTGGTAGAAGCAATCTCCCATCTTCAATCTTCATTTTCTCTCTTCTTTCTCCACTTTTCTCTTCTTCTTTCTTTCTCTCTTTTTCTCTCTATGTTCAAGACATAAAATGGGGAAAAATAAGGGATTTTAGGAGACTAAATCGTGGCTTAGGTTAAAAACTCCCAACTTAAATGGTCAACACCACATTAAAATGATTCCCCAGATACCCATTTAAGTTAAAACCAGGTAAAAGTGCCCGGAACCCAAAAATACAATATGACACTTATTTTGACTGTCTCGCACCATCCGAGACTAACTACACCCTCTAAACTGGCATCCGAAAATTTTACAAATTATTTTGTGAGTTCCAATTTCATTTGAACTATCGTGTCATTTATATACATGACACTATAAACATGCAACCTGATGATATTTACTTCCACATATTGTAAATACGCATCAGTCTAGTAAATATTAACTTTCAATTCATCCAATTAATATTTACTCCAGTCCCCACATTTTATATAATTACCTTATGCGGTAAAATTAGTATAAAATGAGCCTTCCAGAATCGAGGGTTGTTACAGGTACCAAAGATTAGATGGCCCTGATCGAATGCCGACCTCCCATGATAGCAAGTATGGTAGGTATGTTATACACAGATAACCACATATACTAAGCATTCGCACATCTTAGATATCTTAGAATATTATTAGAGGTATATTTCTCGTCCTTATACCGCTATTTAATGTTGTACGTTTACAAGTCCCCGATTTATATACATTAAAGTTATCAACTCTTCTCACGTCGTAATTTTAGGTACTCATTTCCTAGTCCATAAATGTCATCCGATTTACTACACAATTCTAAGTTTTACTCCTCAACGTACTCCAATCTCCTAACTATACCCACTAGTCAATAAGGGAAGGTTATTAATCAATTAAATAAGTCTACGGGACGTTTGAAATAAAATCAGGCCTAAAAGGCCATTCTGTCAACTCGTTAGAAGTCTCGTTCGAACGAGGTCATTCGAACGAGTGCCGCTCGAACGAATGGCTTCGAACGAACTACCAACTCGTTAGAAGGGATACTGTCATCTCGTTAGAAACTCGTTTGAATGAGGTCGTTCGAACGACCTGGGCAGGTCTTCTAATGAGATGGCAGACTACACCCAGAAATCTCCAAGTTCATTTTTCTTCATTCTTCTCTCCTCTAAATCCACCCTAAGACCATCCAAATTACATTTTAATGTTTGTAAACTATTTTTAGTCACCCTAGATCATTCCTTACCATACTTTTGGGGCCAAATCTTACAAATCAATAAGTAACAATCATAAATCCCTAAATTTTACCCCAACCCTTATGAACATAACCCAGAATTTTATTATGCCTAAATACTCATCATAAATCCGTTTTTAAATCATCAAAGTTAAGTTTTAAATATAAATTTCATCCATAATCATTCTACATGCAATTCCTAACCAAGATCAAGGTTTCTACAACAATTCCATTGGGTTTTCTCCAAAATATACACAGCATAAGGTTTGTACACTAAACATGGAGGAAATATTCATTGTAATTAGAAATATCAAATAACTTGCCTTGGATTTGTTCTTCAGATTTGTTGTCGGTGTTTCAAGGTTGATTCTTCTCTCTTTTTGGTCACAATCTCTTCCAAAATGATGGTGGGGAGATGGTTTTTGGTTTGGAACCCTATGATAACTTATCTCTAACTCCCGTAGCCCACTTCAAATGCTTTTGGATGGTAATGGTCTTAGTGGCCTCTTTAACATTATAAAAATAAACTCTAAAATTCGTGGATTTTAATTCCTCAATTTTTCAAATTACCAAAATACCCTTCTAGGTTACCGGTTTGGCCTAAAAATGCCTCGGGACCCAAACTAAACCCTCGGCTAGTGTTTTCTGACTATTTCGACCCTTTCGGACATGTTGGCGCACTCAAAATGACCATTCTGTTGATAAAAATATAATTCACTTTTTTTTTTAATTTAAATAATTTCATTCCTGACGCGACTGACACGCGCGTCCCAACTAAATTTCCAAATTGTCGTATTTCTGCCTCGCGACAATTTTTAATATTTTCAATACTCATATATTACCATATATACTCAGATATATTAAATTTTAACATCGTAATCAAATACCAACTCACATCTCGCTAGTATTTATATCCGGATTAATCCCAATTAGTTCTCATTTAATTCAATTAATCCCTTAAATAAAAATTAATAAAATTACGGGGTATTACAATTTATGGGAGACAATGCAAGCTCGTTAAACATAAATGATATTCGGTGAACTCCATGTTAAAAAGGAAACTTCTGAAAGGAAATGAAATTGATAAATTTTAAAAAAAGGATAATTGATTAATAAATGATTGCTAAAATTGTATTTAGGGTTTTAACGGCATCATCCACAATCATGGTAAACCTATAATAAGGTAAATTATTGAACCCTAAACATGAAATAAAGGAGCTAGTATTTGTAAACTAAAGTAATATAAAGACGACTACTAGGTGGGTGAGTAATCCCATAGTGGGGTATAAGCCCAGATATAACACGAGTATGTGTGGGTAAGTTGATGTGTTCCAAAGGATAATGGATAAAGAGTTAATAATTGGATGTGTGAGTGATCTCAGGATGGAACGGATTACAATCCTAAGGTTTTGACATGTTTATGAGGGAGTAATTATTTTTTCTTATGCTAGTAGTTCTGATACTTGAAACCTAAGACATTTTCTAATGGGTTACACACTTGACACTTGTTATTATTATGTTTATATGCCTGTAAAAACGAATTGCATGATTATTTGATAAATCTAATCAATTATAATGGAGTAAAAATATTATTTAGGTTGTTTCATATCACTTCACACTTAACGCATCCGGGCTAATATCGGGTTAAGCCACGGGTGGTCCCAAATTTTGGGTCGGGGCGTTACATAATGAATTAGTCAATAATACTTATTGAACTTAAAGAAATTAACAAGGATTACAAAATAAAGGGAAATTAACTAAATAAAAATCACTCTGAAAACATGCAGTTGAATTCGTTTACCTACGATGACTAATGTGGAATATAATGTAAGTTATTTAGTTAGCACCCCACATCCAATATGGTATACATATGCGCTATGCTGATGCCACCCCAATCAAATGCATTCAAACATCCCAATTCAATTAGTGGGGTCAACCATCCTAATCAGATACCACAATGGCCACTTATGAAGAACAACTCACCCAAAATATAAAGTAAATATGCTTAAACATACCCCATAAGATCCGTGGGTACCCAATTCTCTATCATCCTAAGTGTCTGCATTATAAATATCTCGGTAAGACCGCATTAGATACTATATACCCCTTCTCTAGCCCATGAAGATATTATCGAGCGTACGTATGTCTCACGACTGTCATAAAAAGGAATGATCTCTTGCAAACCAATCTCCAAACTCATCGACATGTTAAACATGTCTCCCCGCATGCAAAGTGAAATGTGTGGATCGTGTTCAAGAAGTGATAGAATGAGGCCCTGATCAGTACATATGTGAAGCATATTAATAATGTGGGCAACTGGCTCGAATCCACTCAACTATGGAATCCCACTCTACACCCCCCTCTAATATAGAATTTCACCTTGTGTGGACGACTCTCATCGTACAACGAAGCTTTAAGTCCCAAACTTCTTATAATTAAATAAGTGACAGTTTAGTAATTTATTAAATTATTCGACTCTCAATTTACTAATTTACTAATTCGCTAACTTACTAATCGATAAATTATTAATTTACCAATTTATAAACTTATCAATTATTTAAGGGGGTTTTGAGAAAATTTCCTCATAATTATCAAAGTGTATAAAAATAGGACACTCCAAATAATTTTATAAATTTGGTCCCTGTACTAAAAACACCATGAAAAAATGGTGCCGCTTACGCGGACCAAAAAAATGAACTCCTAACTCTAAAGGGACCGCACAAATAAATGCTATTGTACTAGAGGGACTAGATTTATAAATTTGAAAAGCATTGTCCTAAAAATCCAAATATAAGAAGGAACATGACCTTTACCGTAATTCTACAATTATTTAAAGTAGCAAGTTACTAAATTATCAAATTATGAAATAACCACTTTACTAATTTATTGAGTTATCAACTAACTAATTAATTAAATTACTAAAACAACCAATGTAAAATTAAACATATTAAATGAAACACTGTTCGTACCTCGTTGGAAAATTCCTAAACAACCAATACATCTCTCATGATGGTGCAATGAAAGAAATACGTTATGTAGAGGTTTTGATGTCTGCTATAATAACACCCAAACTCGATTCTAGACTACTAATACTAAATCGTCTTGCCACATTACAACTGCCACACAAAGATGGATTTCACCAAAATAACATTAACATTTTTTTGCTCTACCAAATGCTCCAATGTTTGGGAGAGAATTTAAATTCAACTTAACATTCTATTGATACTGGCCCAAATCTGCTTAGTTATGAAGCCCACTCAATACACGTCTCTGACATTACATTTCATTATATGAGGACGGATCTCATTACACAACAAAATTTTATGTTTGGAATTTCCTATAATTAAAGAAACTATAGTTTAGTTATTTATTAAATTATACAACTATTAATTTAATAATTTACTACTTTATTAAGTCATTAAATAATTCATTTCCTAATTTACTCATTTAGTAACTAACTAATTAATTAAATTATTGAAAAAACTAATGTAAAATCAAACATAAAAAAATAAATTAAATAATGTGTGTATCTCATTGGCTAATGCCTAGACGACCAATGCGTCTCCAACGATGGTGCAATGGGGGCCGGGGGCACTTACATAATATTGCCACAAAAAACTAAAATAGCCAATCACATGGTGAGACGTATTCGAGGATGAAATACCATGCAAATCAATGGGTTGTCGGTCTACAAACCTCTCGAGTCTATTCATCATGAAATTGGGTTGAATAGAACAACTTTGAGTGAGAAAATACGAAAAATACGCGAGAAAGAAATTTGGGCGTCACTTAAAATGCTGTCCAAACTCGATTTTACATGAACTTTGACCTGCCATGAGAAACTTAGTTCCGCGATAGTCCAGGCCCTATTTAAATTAAACAATATGCATACCTCGTTCGCCAATCCTAGACGACCAATGCGCCTTTAGCGACGATGCAATGGGAGACACTTGCATAATATCACGTGGATAAATACAAGAGCTTATCACGTGAATAATTAAAGACTTGACTTATTAGAGATAAACAAGATCCATCAACAAACCAAGGAGAAGCTAAGAGAATTTCTTATACAACTTAACTACTTTTACTACTATAAATACAACTATCACTTCGAAGCAAGGGAGACATGTGATTCTGAACCTCTGATATATTAATAAAAACTGATAAATCCATTCGTGAATGTAACTAGTTGTGAATGTAAATATTATGTATTGTGACCATTTCTTTTAGTCTTTTAATCTTCTTACTTTCTACAAATATTTCATTGTACTCATAATACTCAAAAAAAAAAACAAAAACAAAACAAAACAAAACATATGCATGTACCATGTGACTTTAGTATAAACCCTTAAACCTATAAACTAATCTCACTTTTGTTTCCTCTCATCTTATCTCTCCTAGTCATCACCAAGTGGGCTCCTAAGTTCCCCAATCAAATTCATCACCCTCTCTCGTCTAATCCCAATCAAACTCTTTCTCCCCACACCTCCCCATTCCCCCCTTTCTTGAATGGAAAAAAAAGAACCCTCTTTTCTCACCTCCCAAACAACCCCTCTCCTCACCCCCATTCTTGAAGAACCCATTCTTGAAGAAGACATAGAACAACAACAACAACCCATTTCCCCAAATGGGTCAAACCCAAAACCCAACAAAATCCACCGCTCCAAAACCGCCCCAGCCATGCCCACCATGAAAGACCTCACTAAAACCCCAAACCCCAAACCCGGATCCGAATCCAACTCCATGGTCCGGCAAGGCTTCTTACTCCTCCTAATCTACCTCTCTTTGGGTGTCATAATTTACTCTTTTAATAGAGATAATTTCTCGGGTATTGAGACCCACCCGGTTGTGGATGCTCTTTATTTTTGTATTGTGACCATGTGCACAATCGGGTATGGGGATATTGCCCCGACTTCGCCTACTACTAAAATCTTCTCGTGCTTCTTTGTGCTAATCGGGTTCGGGTTTATCGATATTTTTCTATCGGGTCTTTTAAATCATGTGCTGGATTTGCAGGTACGGAATTTGCTGAATAGTCCCTCGTATGATTTTTGTTTTAATTTCCACCCCAACACTTTTTATATTGTTTTTTAGACAATACACCAAACACCCCTGGAATGAGAACGGCTCCTCTGCGGGAGCCCAAATGCGGGACTCCGGTGCCGGTTTTTTTTAGAAATGAAAAAAATTGTTTTTGGCACTATTATAAAAAAAAAATCAACTCAAAATGATATTTTTTGATATTTTAAAAAAAGGGTAAATATTTGACGGTTTTTAAGTTGTTAAAAAAAACTGTCAAATATTGATTCATTTTTTTAAAAAGCCAAAAAAATGTCATTTTGAGTTGATTTGTTTAAAGGGATGCCTTGTTTAGAACCTATACAAAAAAATAAAAAATAAACATTTAAAAAAAAAAATCCCGCATGGGAGTCCCCATAGGAATCCTGCATAGGAGCCCCTCTCCCCTCGGAATATAGCGGTTTTACGAACAGCTCCTAATCGAAAATTTTTGACAAAGAAACCCCTAAACTATTGAGTTTCGACAACTAAAAAATATGCATAAAAATTTAGCATTTTTTATGGATAAAATCATGTTTTTATCGACTCATTTTCAATGAAAATGTATTAGGTGTTAAAATTTAATAGTTTAGGGGTTTTTTGTCGAAAATTTTAGATTAAGGGGCTATCTGCAAAACTGCTATAGTTCAAGGGGGTTGGGTGTAATTTATCCTAGCAGCTATTGAATTTCGAAACTTAAAGAATATGCATAAAATTTGAGCAATTTTTATGGGTAAAATCGTGTTTATACTATCATTTCAATGAAAATGTGTTCGGTGTCAAAATTCAATAGTTTTATCTGCAAAACTATTTTAGTTCCAGAGGGTTCGGTGTAATTTATCCTAGGAGCTGTTGAATTTCGAAACCTAAAAAGTATGCATAAAAATTTAGCATTTTTTATGCATAAAGTCATGATTTTATCAACTCATTTTCAAAGAAAATGTGTTAGGTGTCAAAATTCAATAGTTTAGAGGGTCTTTGTCGAAATTTTAGATTAGGAGGCTATATGCAAAACCACTATAGTTCAAGGGGGCTCGGTGTAATTTATCCTAGGAGCTATTGAATTTTGAAACCTAAAAAATCTGCATAAAAATTTAGCATTTTTTATGAATAAAATCATGATTTTATCACTCATTTTCAATGAAACTGTGTTAGGTGTCAAAATTCAATAGTTCATGGGATTTTTTGTAGAAATTTTAGATTAGGGGGTTCTTTATCGAATTTTTAATTGAAATTTTTTGATTAGGGGGTAATCTGCAAAATTGCTATAGTTTAAGGGGGTTCAGTTTAATTTACCCTAGGAGCTATGTATATTTTGCATTTAGTACACATTATTTATTTATTTATTTTTATTTTTCAAAAAGTTCCTTGACTTATTTTTTGACAAACTTGTCTTAAAGTTTAGGATATAGGATAAAAGAAGAATGAGGTTTTTTTTGGAACAAAATAAAAAGGTTTTGGACTAAACGTTAATTAAAAAAATATCGAGGGACTTTTCGTCGAATGACTTTTTTTTCTTTACTTTAATACATTATTAATTTTGAATATTGGATCTCGATACACTTTAATTTGTTTATTAGACTTTACTACATTTTTGTCGTTAAATGTAAAGATCACTTTTGCAGGAGAAATTTTCACATTTATCGATATGTAGCATCGAAAAATGTACTAAAGTCTAATAAACTGATTAAATAAGTTTTGCAATTTAACCCTGATGTTTTAAAATTGCGATTTTAGCCCTCCATCATGTCTCCGTCAGGAGGTTTAGCGGAATGGATGGCAAAAGGGAATAAGGGGACTGAAGGAAATTGCATGAGTTTTCAAACATCTGGGTTAACGTTACAACTATTAAAATGTTGATGTGGAATTGTAATAAAGTGTTGTACACTTTCTTTAGTGAATAATGTACAAATATTCATGGAATGCCACATTTGTTTGTGTAATTTCTTTGTTCACATAACATTACTTAAATTTTTAACTTTTAGGTAACATTCGAATGTAATAATTAGACTTGCCATATATGCGTCAACTCACTTGTGTCATACGCAGTATCCACAATTATTAAATTTTTAGAGGTTTAATAATGCAATTATTTAATGAGGTAAAGATGAAAAAAAAAAAAAGCCTTTAGTATATCGTATTTTTTACTCCTAACTACAAATGGTGTTTTGACATCCCTTCAAATAGTTCATTAAGTGGTCTTACCCAACATATACTCTAATTATGACCTTCTAATACATTGTTATATTTTGTAATTGATTGTATTTATTATTTTTGGTCGTTTATATTTGGGGTCCAGTATTTATTTGTCCTAAGGTCCAAGATTTTTTTGTAGCTTGGGATCCATTTTTTTCATTTTTGTGATGATTTTGAGATGAAAGTGTCACAAAAATACTAAAAATCACTGCTAAATCTGCAAAATGGGACCCAGAGTGCAAATTAGTAAAATTTTAAGCCCAAAATAAAAATACGCGTAACTATGAAGCACAAAGTGCAAAAAGTCCTAATGTGTTTAGGAAGATCAATATTGATTATAATTTGTAACCTTAGAAACATAAAAGTCTTGGACCCCGTGTTAACACTTCCAAATGCCAGGGACTAACAACTAAATTCCAAATTTACAGGAACACATGATCCTGACTGGGGCCCACCCAGTTCGAAGTTACATAGTCGATGTGGAAAAGGGTCGGATGCGGATCCGATTAAAGGTGTGTTTGGCTCTAGGAGTGGTTCTATTATCCATTGGAATAGGGACATTGGTTTTATTCTTTTTGGAGGATTTGAGTTGGATTGATTCTGTCTATTTATCGGTTATGTCTGTTACAACGGTTGGATACGGGGATAGGGCGTTTAAGACGTTATTCGGGAGATTATTTGCTTCAATTTGGCTATTGTTTTCAACTTTGGCTGTGGCTAGAGCTTTTTTGTATTTGGCTGAGGCTAGGATTGATAAAAGGCACAGGAAAATTACAAAGTGGGTTTTGCATAGGGATATTACTGTGGAGGATTTATTAGCTGCTGATATTAATAACAATGGCTTCATTAGGTATGTTTACCTTTTTTTTTCTCTCTTTTGGTTATCTTTCTTTCCATGTAAATTCTATAATTAATAGTCTTTTAAAAAAGAATGTTTTTTAGAGATACGCTCTCAACGTGTAAACGGCTCGGATTCAAGCCGGATCCTAGGTGATCCGTCCGTTTAGTAAGCACTGAATCGGATTCGGGTCTTAGTTGGACTTACAATATTGGACCCAGGTCCGGATGTATTATTTTATTTTAACTCATTTTCTTTATTTTTAATCTTAAATTAATAAATGTTACAATGTCTTATATTAAATGTTTATTATAAATAAACATATATATTACATTTAGGCTAGGAAGCACGAACACTTATCCTGACGTGACGTAGTCACGTACCGGTTTAGGACACTCCGAGACGCGTATGTTACGGCTTGGACACGTGTCATACATGCCATCTGATATTTTAATGAAGGTGGTTACTTCTCGGATATGTTGGGTCACCAAAAAATTAATGAACATTAAGAAATTCTAGAGTCATCCTGTGAAGGGTTACTGAAAAAGAAAACTTGAAAGATTGAAGTTAGTCTTTTGCTTGATTTTAATGCATGCTTTTGACTTGCGGTTTAAGTGTTAATATGAATTATTTAACCATGTTAATTTTGATATATTAGCTTGACCCGAAAATAGCTACAACTATATATACCTATATATATATATTTATTTTTCGCCGTGTCTCTGATATGCCTTGTCGTAATTTTTTGAGATGACACCCGTATCCGTGTCCGTGCTTCATAGCAGATATTATATATATGTACATTGGATTAGACTAGATCCATATTTGATCCATTCAATAATCAGATGATCTGATAAACGGATAATCCAATTTTAAATTATGGTCCAAATTTAGGTAAACGGATTGGATATCAATTAATGACCAAAGAAGAATGGAATTTGAAAAGGGAAAGTGATGTCCCAAGAAGAAAATTAAGATTCTTAAGTTATGTTTGGGAGTATATGGGAGGCAAAAGTTAAAAGACCTTTTTGTGTTTATGATAAGTTTTTAATTTATATACTAATCCAGTGGGCATTATTAAACCTTGTGGCGTAAACGTTACTGACAGCAAGAGTAATAAAGTGGGGACTTATTTTATTAAAGGTTGACAGTAGATTCAAATATGTGTTTTCTTGGTGCCCATTAGGCACCTTTTTGGATGTATGATAAGCCTTTCTTGATTCTTAATAATCTAAATTAATTTTAGCAATCAGAAGAACTGTTGTGAATTGACTGAATTTCTTGTATAGGTGATGTTTCAGCATTCTGATTTGCTATTATTATAAATAGAAAATTTCAAATGAAAATTAGGTAGGTTGGCTTAGCTGTCTTGGTCCAGAGGAGTATTCAATTTGGAATTGTCGTTCCATCCAAAAAGTTTGGAGTTTTTTATATTGAAACCTCAGCTGTCCTGTATCAAACTTTATACTTTTTTAACTTGAAGAATACAAATGAAACCAGGGAGAGTTTAGGAGTCTAAAATAAAGATCAACTCATGAGATAGGGAACCACCCACTATGGGTTAGTTCGGGTCATGTTCACGTCCGGTCTTATTGTGTTCGTTTTTTATCGGGTTCGTGTCAAAAGCTGACACGAACCCGATAAAAACCGAACACAATAAGACCGGACGTGAACATGACCCGAACTGACCCATAGTGGGTGGTTCCCTATCTCATGAGTTGATCTTTATTTTAGAATTGGAACACAAAATCATACACAGTTCGTTTTCTTCTTGTCTTATTACAAGAACACGACCCGTTAACACCCGTCAAGTAATGTAGACTTTTTGGGGGTGCCTTTATGTATACAAATGAGAACATAAAGCTTCATTTCATTTCTCAAACTCCTACTCCCTTAGTGTTTAAAGTAACAACTCTATATTAGGGTTCATCGCATTGTCTTAAAATTCACTAGGTTATTTTGACACCCCCCACTCACATTGATATTGTGCCGTATTTACCCCCAAAGTTATCAAAATTGTGGCCTTTGACTCCTTAATATGATTTTTTTCGATGCTTGGTCTAACTTTTTTGCAACACTTCATTTGATTTTGTGAGTCTTCAAAAAGCCATTTTGGTGGTCAAATACCAAGAATTGAAAACATCGGGGCCAATCTAGGACGACACAAATACTTAAGACTGTATGCAATTGTATCTAGCGACCGAGCCTTGTAGCGACCTGAATTCATCTAGGCCAAACTCAACTTGCACTTCTTGTTATGTTTGTCTTTTTAGCGCATTGTATTTAGAGTTGTTATCACAAGTTTTCCCTTTTTAGTGGGTTTATATCGCCCATTTATGCAAGGGTCGTTATGATCTTACCTCCCGTTTATATTGTGATAATCTATTTTCTCCCCCAATGTTTTCAATTTTTGACCTCTGGATTCCTAAAATGGATTTTTGAGACACTCGGTCAAAATTTTTGCATCACTTTATTTGACTTTTGTGTCTTAGAAAGCTTCAAAGCCATATTCGGGGGTCAGTCGAAATAATCATTGACGTAACTGTATTTAGCACCCATTAACGACCCGAACTCGTTTAGGCCAAACCTTCATGTCATGTTTGTGTGGTTTTAGCGCATTGTATTAAGAATTGAAAATTTGCAATCACAAGTTTTCGGTAAATTAGCACACCAAACAGTCTTATTGTAGTCTTTTTCTACGACATCAATTGCTAATGCATATCGAGGCTTTTATATGTAATTTACAAATATTTAGTAGCATCAAAATTTAGTTATATTGAATTAATTCGTATACGTTTTATTTATGTTGCAGCAAATCAGAATACATTATCTACAAGCTCAAAGAAATGGGGAAGATAACAGAGAAAGACGTATCGCAGATATGCAATCAATTCAGCAAACTCGATCGAAACAACTCCGGGAAAATATCATTGCCCGATCTCTTGCAGGATCGCTTATAGTGTACAAATCTTAAGCGCTTGGTGTCGCAAAATTATTTGTTCATTTGGTGGGGCTGAGGTATACAAAAATTAGATGCTAGGAGTTCAACATTTGTTGAGGCTATATATATACATTCTTGAAATGTACAGAATATTTTGTAAAATTCCAATTTGATTGTAGCAAAAGTAGAGTTGTACCATAAACATTACTTAATAAAGAGTAGATCTCATATGTGAAAAAATGAAGGGATTAAAGAAGTAGATGGTTTTGTTGAAGCCTTTTTTAAAATTTATTTATTTATTTATGTTTATTGGTTACTTTTTTGTTTTTGTTTTGTGTGTGACGGAGGATAATTCCCGGACCAGCTTGCACGTACCTCGAGACTAATCCCTTCGCCTTGAACACGGCTTACTATAACATGATTTTTTAACTCTCACGATCCGTGGCCATCTGCGGGACTCGAACTGGCAACCTCTGAGGATGGAAACAAACCCAAGGTCTAACCAGCTAAGCCATGCAACATGGTTTGTTTATTGGTTACTTGATTGTAGACGAGTTAGTTCTTGTTTACCTTGGTGCTGGCACAATTTTTGACGAACCAAGTATTCTCCATTCGTCCCAAATCAATTGTCGAATTTTGAAAAACAACGATTTTTTATAAGTTGAGTTTGGCCTGAATTTGGCCTAGATGAATTCCAAATCGTTGAGTTTGACCGAGCCTTGTAGCGACCTGAATTCATCTAGGCCAAACTCCATTCATGTATGCAATTGTACATTAAATATTTTAATGCGTACATGAATTTTTTGTACTTTTTTTTGTAATTTGTATTTGGAATTTTATAATGCATACAAGATTTTTATAATATATACGTGTTAAGTTTGTACATATTCTAAATTATAAAGTATACATAACAGGGTGCTGGACCTTAATACCTAAACAAATATGTAAATGGACTAGAGCCAAAAGTATTTTCGGTGAGGGACGAAAATGAAAAATTCCCAAGGAACTATTGCAATTACTGTTTTTTTAATTAAAAAATGCAAAATTATTTGTATTTCAAGGCCTACCAGTTTCAATAATTGTACTTTGTGGGACACTTTGTAAGATTGCTTGCGCTGTCTTTTTGTCACAAAAACCGAAAATGAAGCACAAAAGTCAAATAGCAAAATATTTTAACCCCAAAATGCATTAAAAATAATAATTGGACCCCAAAATTGAAATTGCCCATAATTGTTTTATGGGAAATATGAAATTAATAGAGACCGAAAAAAGGACCTGGACCATATATATTGTGCAAAAGCTAGCTGATAATGACAACTCTTATTACACGAATTCTTTCATTATCAAACAATTAATAGTACATAATTGAAACTCATATGCTATCGAGCCCTGATAAAATGAGGCACAACATGATAACACGACATGAACAAACACGAAGTTATAATTAATGAGTGGACTCTTAATGGGTTCGGGTTATATTAGTGCCATCCCGATAAAACACGATAGTTAACGGGTCGAGTTAGTGTTGACCTCCTTCATCCGTTAATATCCGATAAGACCCCTTACGACCCATTAATTTAAATAAATAAGATACACTCTTGGAACTTATAAATAATTATGTAGCATAATGTTAATTTATTATAATGAATTTTACTCTGAAAGATTTAGTAATGTTAACGAATTAATCGATTTACTTGATAAAAAAATGAGATAATAAGTCAGCTCGTATACAATTCAAAATAATTCATTATCTTATTAGGTATTAACGAGTGAATACGACACGACACATTATATAACGGGTCGGGTTGGAATACGAGTTTTTCACACGATAAAAAAATTCACTCATTTAGATACGAACCCAATAAAATTCGAGTACGATAAAAAACGACACGAACATGTCTTGTCT